>JALAZF010000247.1:4582500-5960000 GCA_022829125.1 Lathyrus tuberosus
CAGAGTACATGAGACGTTGAATTTTTTCGGAGATGTATCTCTGGAATATTCTGTAACTCACAGGTCGTGCCAATGGCATCCTCTACCCCTCAGAATGACAAATTTGAAGCTCTGATCGTCCATTTGAGCCAACAAACAATACATGCAGTTACTCTAAACTATGTTTCATCTGATTTCTAAAATTTCGACACCTAACAAAAGATTATAACTCGTTTACAACAAAACTCGATTATTTATCGGAAACTCAAAAAACTTACCTGAATTATATGATTCAAAAGATGTTGAATGATGCATTGGATGTAGCTTGATGATTACTTGGGCCTCAGACTGAAGAAATCAAATTTAGTGAAGTTTGAGAAATTTGGGAATGAGAGAGATGAAGAGGTTTGTGAATGGAAATGAAAAAGTGTGGGAGGAGAAGAGTCTGGTGCGATAATATGCTCTAAATTGTTCCGGAGATATATCTCCGAAATATTTCAACGTTCAATTGAGCTTTGGTGCATCCGAAAATATATCTCCAGAATATCTTAACGTTTAGTTAAATTATGGTGCGTCCGGAGACATATCTCCAGAAACTAAGGTCATTATAAGAAATCCGCATGGTGTCTAAGAAGCTCATGGGGTGCCTTAAAAAATTCTCTTTCTTTATAAGGCTTACTTTGTTTTTCACCCTCAAAACAATATATTTACTTTTCTTCAAGAATGTGTTTGGACGAATTAATTGAGATTTTTTAAGGATTTAATATATTAAATAATTCAACTGATTCCTTTGAAATTTATATATTTTTAAATTTTTTATTTGAATGAAGTATTAAAATAATTCGTTGTTAAATTTTTTGGATCATTTTTATAAATTTTAAAACTTTTTTATCAAATTTAAAATATAAAAAATAGGGATCAATTTTTTAGTTTTTAAAAGTTGAAAGGATCTATTTGTAAAATTTGAAAATTATCAGGGATTTATTTGCAATAAAATATGAAGACCATTTTGCAAAATTAAAAAAATTAATCATAAACAATTTAACATTCGCATTATATAGAGTGAATGAGCAATTTTAAATTTTAGTTTTTGATGTCATTTGAAATTTTTTAAATTTAAACTTGAATAAAATATTTCATAAATTTGCATCATTTAAACGACTCTCCATATTTTTTATCCAAACACACTTTTAAGGTTCATAACAAATAAAACTTTTAGGGTTCCTAGCAAAACACTTTCACACGCGCGCGCGCGCGCATACACAAAGGGATAAGAGCTAAAACATATTCATGATTTCATCAACTGTCTCAATTGTTGAAGGTAATATTGCTCTTAATTCAAGAAATTTGACATCCATGAAATTATGAATTAAATAAGAACATGTACTTTACATAATTGCAGAAATTGGTTGATTTGTCCTGAGAATCATCAATTATGGCAGATTTTTTATTTCGTTGTAACTGTCATTAGGTTCATAAAGTTTACCCTCACTTAATTGAAGAACCTATTTAGAAAATTGTTTAACTTCAGCTGCATTGGAACCTTGTGAACCATTATGAAGTCTCATTGTTTCTTGTCAGTGTTAGTACTTCGGAGTAGTCTCATATGTAAGATGAATTAAGGGAAACATGTACAATGTCAGATCTTAAAATAACGAGAAGTATATGTCGTAAGTCTTCCCAGAAAACAATAACCTTGGCACCAAAAATCAATGTTGGTTTACTTGTTTCAGTCATGGCATCTCTAATTGTATGGTCATGGGTTTCAAATTAGTATTTGTGACATATTTTTGCCTCATCTCGTATAATACGTTTGGTTTTTCTGAGCAACTTTGTCTTATGAGTGTACTGTTTCACTAGAAGGGATAAGTATAGAGCACTTGCTGATAATGATGGAACTGTGGTGGAGAAGACCAATAAAGCCAACAAAGTTAGGGGTGTGCAAAAAAAACTAGTTATTGTTAACCAAATTAGTATTTAAATTGTTCTATTTTTAAAAACCCAAACCAAATGATAAAAGATAAAGACCATTTCTTAATACACCACCCAAAGTTCTTATACACCACGTGAAATTTTGTTTTTGCCCCCCAGTTTCGGATGTGCACATCCGGACGCACCGTTTTTTTTAAAAACGCTGATGTGTTCCGGATGTGCACATCCGTAAACATATTATAGCTTTATTTTTTTAAATTTTGAAACTGCAGATCCGTAGATATACGGAGAACAAAGTTTTCTGTTGAAGAGATAGGAAGAACAAAGTTTTCTATTGGCGGGAAACCTAATCCCTTGACTCAAGATCTTCATCATATGTTTCCGGATCTGCAGTTTCGAAATTTAAAAAAATAAAGCTATAATATGTTTCCGGATTTGCACATCCGGAACACATCAGCGTTTTTAAAAAAAACGGTGCGTTCGGATGTGCACATCCGAAACTGGGGTCAAAAACGAAATCTCACGTGGTGTATAAGAACCTTGGGTGGTGTATTAAGAAATGGTCAATATAAATGTGGTTATCTATTTTGTTATCCAAATATAAACCGGTTTCCATAATAATAATAATGTGGTTTAGTTATTGGGTATCCAAATTTTATTATTTGTTAAATTGATATGTTTGTCTCTTTTAATGTTTCATCATATACACGTTATAAACCAATTTTATATTTTGAACTATTTTAAAGTTAATTTTTTTGAATTTCATAAAAGAAAATTATTTTACAAAAAATTCAGAATTTTGTTTTTCAAAATAAAAAAAGTTAATTATATTACTACTAATTATTTGTAGCTTATTCTGCATAATAACTATTAAAATTGGTGAAAATTCACGCATAACCAGAAAAGCATTATCCTGATTGAATTAATTCTATTACGACAATTGCATAACGGTAATCAACAAAATCATTATAACTACAATATTCATTCAATTTTCACGTAATATAAACCAATTGTTTTTTAAAATGTTCTTTTTTTTTAATTTTCAAAGAAAAAATATTTTAAGACCTTATTAAATTTGTTTAAGTATTTAAATTTAAGAATTGATATAATTTGAAGAAAATAAAATTTAAATTTAATTAAATAATTTGAATTAAAATCAAAATCCATTTAGAATTGATTTTAAATCAGTTCGGAACAAGTGGTTTGATTTATAAACCATAACCATAAAAATGGATTGATTTATAAATCATAACCATGAAAATGGATTGGTTCATATTAAATGGTTATCCATGCACACCCCTGCACGGAGTTAAGTTTGCAATATTTTTATTTTGAAGTTGTTTATACTTTAGTTGATTAATTTTTTATAAGCAAATATATTCAATAGAGTAAATGGTATTCAAAATCTGTTACAAGTAAACTATATCAAATCTTTTGAATATCAATGATTTACTTACCATAATTTTTTTAGGGTGGTTCAATTTAACTCTCTGATCATAAAAAGAAGGGTTAATACCCCTTTTGCCCCCTGCCATATAGGCGAAATCTCAAAAACAACTCTGTAAAAAAAACACAGATTCCATCCCTGCCATTTGTAGATTCCCTCGTTTTGCCCCTGAGTAGATTTGGTCAACAAAATTGATGACATGGCGTTGCTTTGTTGGCTTTTTTTTAATTTTTTATTTATTTAATTACACGCGTGACATTTTTATTAATATTTTATTGATTGCATGTTAAAATGTCAAAATATCAAAATTTTGTCACTCATGAGAATCGAACCCATGACATAAAGCTTATGTGGGGCATCTTCCACCACTAGGCCATCTTGATTGTTTTGTTATATTATCTTTTTGAAAATTATATATTACATTATAAATCTGAACTAGGATTAATTATGAATTATTAATCTGAACTATTAATCTAAATATTAATAATGAATTATATATTAATATTAATACTAAAATAAAACGTTAATTAATAAATTACTGTAAATTTAATATTAATATGTTAAATTAATATTAATTTTAATTTTAATACTGAATTATTTAATATTAAAACGTTAATTAATACTAAATTATTAGCGTTAAATAAATGAATAATTTTTATTTAATAATTTTTTAACTAATGAAATTATTAGCGTTAAATAATTTTAACTGAACTAATGAATAATTTTTTCTAAAATTATTTAATTCTATTATTTAAAAATTATTTATTTATTTATTTTATTTCAAATCTATATCATAAAAACTAAATTATTTATTTTTATTTAACGTTATAATTAATTTAAAAAAAAATTCAGTTTGTTATTAATTATTAATATAAAAAACTGTTATTTTAATTAAAAATCTTTTAATTTTCAGTTTACTATTAATTACTAATATTTTTATTTTCAGTTTATTAGTAATTACTAATATTAAAACTACTATTATATTTATTTAGTTTAGTTTAGTTTTTTATTAAGAGTTTTTTAAAATAACAGTTTTTTTAAAATAGCAGTTTTTTTTTAAAATAACAGTTTTTTTAAAATATTAATTATTATTATTTACTGTATTTATTTTAATTATAAATATTATTTAGTTATTATTAATTTAGTTAATATTTTAGTTACAAATAGTTATTATTTTTTACAAATATCTTAACTATTTATAAATATTTAGCTTTTATTTACAGTAATTACTATTTATAAATATTTAGTTATTATTTAGTTTAATAAGCTGAAATTATTATTTAGTTATTGTTTACGGTAATTAATAATTATTAAAATATAAATAATAATTTAGTAAATGTGTTTTAATATTAATACTTAGTAAATATTTAGAATTTAGCTACAATATAGTTACAATATGTATAATATGTAAAAAAATTATAGTTACAGTATAATATTTACAATATGTTATTTAACTATATTCTAATAATAGTTATAGTATATATAATATAGTTACAATATATTCTAATAATAATTGATGAAAATGAAAACAAGTATGCAAACGTATAATATGTATGTTTAAAAGCAATTAAAATACAAGATAAAGGCTTTAGCCTAGTGGTAGGTGCTTAAGCTTTGAAACAAAAGGGGGTGGGTTCAATCTTTGTAGTGGGCAATTTTTTGAATTTTTTAATTTTAAGTATTTCAACATCAAATATTAAAATAATAATAAAATGTCACGCGTGTAATTTAAATATATAGAAAAAATAAATAAAATTCCAACTAAGCAGCTATGTTATCAATTTTGTTGACCAAATCTACTCAGAAGGCAAAACGAGGGAATCTACAAAGGGCAGGGATGAAATCTGTGTTTTTTTTTTTACAGAGTTGTTTTTGAAATTTCGCCTATATGGCAGGGGGCAAAAGAGGTATTAACCCTAAAAAGAATATACATATATTTGTTCTGCATACCTTGTGTATTTTGATCCTATAATTTTTTGTTCTTGCACCAGTAGCACAAAAGGAGCTTTATTTTCACCTCTTAGATTAGAATTTTAGATATAGATGTTCAAGATTTGATGTTTGTAGTTGCCAAAAGAGGTATTTAAAATTTGAACTTTGTGTTAGATTACTTAAGATGGATAATAATCAATTATTAATAAGTTATTATTAAATTATATTACGGTGAATTATTGTTATTTGATTGGACTTTATGTTTGAGTAGACCGGTGGATTTGATTATTTAGTTAAATTTAATGAGAGATCTATGTCATTAATCATTTAATTATTTAAGCATTGACCTTATTAGACAATTAATATATTCTTCATAACCTAAACCATAATAACAATATTAGTTCTTTCATATTTAACTAGTAACAAACCCGTGCATTCGCACGGGTCTTGTATGGATTGATTCGCTATATTCCGAAAATCACTTATCAAACTTTCAATTTGTTTTCAGAATATAAAATTATAACAGTTTTTGTAATTTAAAATATTTATATATAAATACAAAATTTCCGTTTATATATATAAATATTAAAAAATTAATAAGTGCTAATTATTTTTGGAAATAATATTACTAATGAATATATGAATTTCATAAAATAAAATTAATTTGAATTCACACGCTACTTTGAAATCTATCATGTGATATTAAGTTGTCCACTAATTATTATCACTAATGTTATATAGGTAGAGTATAGTGACACTTAAAAAATAGCAATGCATGCAAAAGTTATCATTACTGCCTATTGTAAAACGTGCACATCATTGGAAATGATGAATCTTTTTGTGTGCAATAGAAGTGATACTAAGACATGCAAAACATAATAGTGACACTTGTTTTATATTTCCATTATTGTACTCTACTTCATAGTTCCTATAGTACCTATAAGTAACCATGTTCATCACTTCAACTAAAATTTTAATTTTCACAATAACTGAGATAATCTCTTTAAATATTTAATAGAAGATTAGAAGACCATGCAAGTAAGATCAAAGAAAAGTACCAAAGTAGTAGAAGTGATGAACATGGAACCTGTGCATCAGAACAATTGTGGTTAGAAAATGAATAACCCATAAATTGTATTCCTTGATTTTGGTTCAGATTCACATCTCATCATAAAAACTAATGCTAAAGTAATACCTTCAAATTACAAAATGAGAGCAGTATTATTACAATAAAATTTTTTTTCTAAAGTGATACATTCATTATGTTTTATACTATTAAATAATAATACACATAAGGATTCCTATCCTATTGCAACCGGTAGTTGCAGATTTGTAATTTCAGGACAGTAAATCAAAGTTGACACTTGGGTACAATAACATCTATACTGAAACATATTTCCTGCAGCAATTAAAATAAATAATTGTTACAATAGTCAATATAAGAAGCAGAATCATGATTCTCAGTGACAAAATAATTCAATAGTTTCACGCTCATGGATTGAATAGCACCAACATTCAGCTATTTTTTTGGTTTGTAAATAGAACTACTTGGCTGTCCACTCATGTTATAGCTTGTTGCATAAAAATGTGAAGAAGTTATATTGGAATGTGGTGTTTGTGAATGAGTAAATGACGGAGTGTTGATCCTGAAAAAACCCGGAGAAAACTTGTCAACGTTCTTATCATGAGTTTGTTTTGTTTTTCCTTGCAAAATTTGTCTTCTCCTTTCCCGTGCAGATGCTGCAACATTTTTTGTAGATACACTTCCAAAACTCTCCGTTGAATTAATGATGCCGGTTGCAATTACAGGATATTGCGAACACGTATTTCTTTCATTGAGCATAGTAGAGGTTATATTAGATAATGGTGTTCTGATGATTGGCCTTGGTGGAGTTGAGTACATCTGAGAAGCTTGACAATGGTTAGAGAAGTTTTCAAAGTTTTGGAGTTTCTTCGATCTTCTATTTTTTAGAATTTGTTTCCTTTTACGTCGTGCCAAAGCTGCCATTTGTTTATTGGAGTTAGAATGTGGTTTCATTTTGTTGGAGAATTGTAGTGATTATAGAAGTTAATATAAGGTTATCTCAAGAATCATAGAAATCAGATGGTTTGATTGGTAGCCATTGTAACAGTAACAGAGGTTTTAATTTTTAGAGTGATGCTAATGGTGTGAGTGGAATTTTCAGAATAAAATTTAATTTATTTAATTAAAAAATGATAATTATTGAAATGTCACTTCTTTATTTAAAAAAAAACTAAAATTTTACTTAAAACTACTTTTAGAATATTTATTGTAGAATTTATAAAAAAAAAAATATATATTAAACTGTTATAGATAATTATTTGTTAAATTATATGTAAAACTATATATTAAATTGTCATTTTTAATTATACGTTAAATTATAAGTGAAAATAAATTTTTAATTTAAAATATATTTGTAATACAATTAAAAAAAGGATATTATTATTAAATTTATATCTAACTTTTTGAATTTTTATTGTAGAATTGAGTTTTAAGTAAACATTAACCTGATTTAAAAAATAAATTGTAATTTAAAAAGTATATTAAATTATAATAATATTAAAAAATTTAATACTTAGAATTACTATAGTAATTGGAGTAATATAAAAGAAAATAAATATAATAACAATATGGTTTGAATGGTAAGAGTTATATAGGATAAGTCATAAATGCTGCATGTCCTTAGAATGAATAATAGTAGTATATTTTAACTAATAGCTAAATTGTTGAGCATGTTAATTAAACACTTTTACAATAGGATAACGAAAAGCATATAATTATATTAACAAAAAAATTTCAAATGACATCTACTAATGTGATATTCCTATGTCCACTAATTATTATCACTAACTAATTATTATCACTACTTTTGTATAGGTAGAGTAGAAGACACACTTAAAAAATCTCAATGCATGCAAATATAATCATTACTCAGTATTGTAAAACGCAATGCTCATTGGAAAAGATGTAACTTCTAAAGTGCAATAGAAGTGATAATGAGACATGCAAAACATAATAGTGACACTTGTTTTATATTCCCATAATTGTAATAATAGTAGTCTACACCATAGCTATAGTACCTATTAGTAACCATGTTCATCACTTCAACTAAATTTTTGTGTGAAAATAGTTATTTTATAGAAAATATTTTAGAAAAATAATTAGGGGTGTGAGTGGAATTATCAGAATAAAATTTAATTTATTTAATTAAAAAATGATAATTATTGGAATGTCACTTCTTTATTTAAAAAAAAAACTAAAATTTTACTTAAAACTACTTTTAGAATATTTATTGTAGAATTTATTTAAAAAATGTATATTAAACTGTTATAGATAATTATTTGTTAAATTATATGTAAAACTATATATTAAATTGTCATTTTTAATTATACGTTAAATTATAAGTGAAAATAAATTTTTAATTTAAAATATATTTGTAATACAATTAAAAATCGGATATTATTATTAAATTTATATCTAAATTTTTGAATTTTTATTGTAGAATTGAGTTTTAAGTAAACATTAACATGATTTAAAAAATAAATTGTAATTTAAAAAGTATATTAAATTAAAATAATATTAAAAATTTTAATACTTAGAATTACTATAGTAATTAGAGTAATATAAAAGAAAACAAATATAATAACAATATGGTTTGAATGGTAAGAGTTATATAGCATAAGTCATAAATGTTGCATGTCCTTAGAATGAATAATAGTAGTTAATATATTTTAACTAATAGCTAAATTGTTCTGCATGTTAATTAAACACTTTTACAATAGGATAACGAAAAACATATACTTATATTAACAAAAAAATTTCAAATGACATCTACTAATGTGATATTCCTATGTCCACTTATTATTATCACTAACTAATTATTATCACAACTTTTGTATAGGTAGAGTAGAAGACACACTTAAAAAATCTCAATGCATGCAAATATAATCATTACTCAGTATTGTAAAACGCAATGCTTATTGGAAAAGATGTAACTTCTAAAGTGCAATAGAAGTGATAATAAGACATGCAAAACATAATAGTGACACTTGTTTTATATTCCCATAATTGTAATAATTGTAGTCTACACCATAGCTATAGTACCTATTAGTAATCATGTTCATCACTTCAACTAAATTTTTGTGTGAAAATAGTTATTCTATAGAAAATATTTTAAAAAAATAATTAGGGGTGTGAGTGGAATTATCAGAATAAAATTTAATTTATTTAATTAAAAAATGATAGTTATTGAAATGTCACTTCTTTATTTAAAAAAAAACTAAAATTTTACTTAAAACTACTTTTAGAATATTTATTGTAGAATTTATAAAAAATATATATATTAAAGTGTTATAGATAATTATTTGTTAAATTATATGTAAAACTAGGGTTAATACCTATTTTCCCCCCTGCCATATGGGCGTGTTTTGAAAAACCCCCCTGCGAAAAAAAAAGTTGCAAGACTAACCTTAACAAATTTTAAAAGTTTTGATTTACACCTTCATCATGCCACATCATCAAAAATACTGATGTGGCAGTCATTTTTTTAATTTTTTAATGAAAAAAAATTCCACATCATTAATAGGCTTTGTGAAATGACTCTTATACCCCCACTTTTTAATTTTTTTTATTTAGTTTTTTTTTAGTTTTTCTTTTATTTAATTTTTTTAGATTTTATTAAATTTATAATTTTTTTATTTATTTAATTTTTTTTAATTATTTTTCGTATTAATTTTATTTATTTAAATTGTTATTTTAAATTATCAAAATATTATTCTTGGGCCTAAGCCCATTTAAATTTCAAGACAAACACATATATTGCAAACCCATTTTCAATTCATAAATGCATATGATGGATTGGTATATATACACTTGTTTTTCCTTTATACCAACCGATGTGGGACACCATCCCTCTTCTCCATGATACATCACCATCACTTAGCAACTACCAGGAGAATGAATCACAACATTGAAATACAGTGCATAGCAGGATCTTGCAATAAGTCAAAATGATGTCAGCTGGAATCTCAAAAAATATCAGCCATTTATGAAACTGTTCTCCCATAACTAATAGATGCAATATAGAGGTTCTTTGCCCATTTTTCCTGTAGAAAAAACATATAAATATATGCATTGTAGTAACAGTGATTGACAATGAATAAATGAAAACCAAGTGCACTATTTTACCTTAACATGAGTACTTGGAAAATCAGACGTGCGAGGCGTTTCTTGTGTTTCATCAGTTGGTTTTCTTCTAGGGACACTTAAAATAAAAGCAGCCTGATCAGGCGTCGCAGCAGTTGCGGTGATGTGGTAATTGTTTTCCCACCTTCGATGAATACCTTCACTAGGGTACAGGAAATCAAGTTCCACAACCTAGCATTGAGTTTAGAGAGAAAAGAACACATACACATCAGACAGAATTATTCACCGTCGCAACCTAAGAATGTACCTCATCCTTAAGGATAAAAAGAAACCTCTTTTGCACAATACGTAATTACTATAACAGTATGAGCAAATCTAACATGAGATCCAGAGCAAGATCAGAAGAAGAAGAATTTCAGATGTACTAGTTTCCCAACCAATTTTTTTACATGAATAAATGTTACTCAACTTCAAGGAAAAAGAAACATTGTTGTTTCATTGTGTCACCCATAATCAATAACAAATTATCCAAAGTGATTCTCCCACGTGGTAAAAAAACAGAAAACCCAAATGATAATATTAAGTGGGACTCAGGAAGCATGCTGCCCCATATACAATCTATAAGTAAAGAAAACCCATGTATAAGTAATAAACATTATCCGGAAAATGAGCCTCACCCTTTACAATGCATTTTCTCTAATATGGAGATAGCCTCGATTGCAATACATGCCACCATTTCAGTAGACATCCTGGATCCAAAAACTTACAATGCATTATGTTACAAAAACTTACAGTGACAACCTCAAGCCCCAATTCTTCTATTAAAAAACTTACAAGCACATACCATAATATAGTAGTCACCTTGCCGTCCCTTGTAATGTACTCGTGGAACACCATGACTACCACCTAACGTACTATAAAAATGAAACATGGCAAAGTTAGCATTTATGCATAGATAAACATTGCGGTTATTGATAATGTGTATTTTCATATGTGTGTGGTGATGTTGTGCTCTGTGTTCATATGTGATGATTTCAGCTCTATAGCTCCAGATGAATTCATCACCTTTCTAAATGAATTTAGACTCTTAAAAGAAAAGCTCAAATTGCAGCGACCAAGTTTGTCTTCATCTTTTTTATTTTGGACGACGCCACCATAGAGTGAACTTTTCTAATGAACAGAACTGGGGGTTATAAAAGCACCTTCACCATCAAGTGTTTTAAGAGAAATCTTACTACTATCGATGCAATTATCTTGCTGAACTTGGTAATTTGTTCTTGGTTCTTTGATAGCGAAAACTTTGGTTTATCTTGTATTTTGTGTATGCAGTGATTGTTCATACTGAGGTAGCATGGATAGTTACTAAGTGATGGTGATGTATCATGGAGAAGAGAGATGGTGTCCCACATCGGTTGGTATAAAGGAAAAATAAATGTATATATACCAATCCATCATATGCATTAATGAA
This sequence comes from Lathyrus tuberosus, assembly GCA_022829125.1. Taxonomy (NCBI): domain Eukaryota; kingdom Viridiplantae; phylum Streptophyta; class Magnoliopsida; order Fabales; family Fabaceae; genus Lathyrus; species Lathyrus tuberosus. Next base: position 4,594,426 of record JALAZF010000247.1, read on the forward strand.
TTGAAAATGGGCTTGTAATATGTGTGTTTGTCTTGAAATTTAAATGGACTTAGGCCCAAGAATAATATTTTGATAATTTAAAATAACAATTTAAATAAATAAAATTAATACGAAAAATAATTAAAGAAAAAATTAAATAAATAAAAAAAATTATAAATTAAATAAAATCTAAAAAAATTAAATAAAAGAAAAAATAAAAAAAAACTAAATAAAAAAAAATTAAAAAGTGGGGGGTATAAGAGTCATTTCACAAAGCCTATTAATGATGTGGAATTTTTTTTCATTAAAAAATTAAAAAAATGACTGCCACATCAGTATTTTTGATGATGTGGCATGATGAAGGTGTAAATCAAAACTTTTAAAATTTTGTAAGGTCAGTCTTGCAACTTTTTTTTTCGCAGGGGGGTTTTTCAAAACACGCCCATATGGCAGGAGGGAAAATAGATATTAACCCGTAAAACTATATATTAAATTGTCATTTTTAATTATACGTTAAATTATAAGTGAAAATAAATTTTTAATTTAAAATATATTTGTAATACAATTAAAAATCGGATATTATTATTAAATTTATATCTAAATTTTTTAATTTTTATTGTAGATTAGAGTTTTAAGTAAACATTAACCCGATTTAAAAAATAAATTGTAATTTAAAAAGTATATTAAATTATAATAATATTAAAAATTTTAATACTTAGAATTACTATAGTAATTAGAGTAATATAAAAGAAAACAAATATAATAACAATATGGTTTGAATGGTAAGAGTTATATAGCATAAGTCATAAATGTTGCATGTCCTTAGAATGAATAATAGTAGTTAATATATTTTAACTAATAGCTAAATTGTTCTGCATGTTAATTAAACACTTTTACAATAGGATAACGAAAAACATATACTTATATTAACAAAAAAATTTCAAATGACATCTACTAATGTGATATTCCTATGTCCACTGATTATTATCACTAACTAATTATTATCACAACTTTTGTATAGGTAGAGTAGAAGACACACTTAAAAAATCTCAATGCATGCAAATATAATCATTACTCAGTATTGTAAAACGCAATGCTCATTGGAAAAGATGTAACTTCTAAAGTGCAATAGAAGTGATAATAAGACATGCAAAACATAATAGTGACACTTGTTTTATATTCCCATAATTGTAATAATTGTAGTCTACACCATAGCTATAGTACCTATTAGTAACCATGTTCATCACTTCAACTAAATTTTTGTGTGAAAATAGTTATTCTATAGAAAATATTTTAGAAAAATAATTAGGGGTGTGAGTGGAATTATCAGAATAAAATTTAATTTATTTAATTAAAAAATGATAGTTATTGAAATGTCACTTCTTTATTTAAAAAAAAAACTAAAATTTTACTTAAAACTACTTTTAGAATATTTATTGTAGAATTTATAAAAAAAATATATATTAAACTGTTATAGATAATTATTTGTTAAATTATATGTAAAACTATATATTAAATTGTCATTTTTAATTATACGTTAAATTATAAGTGAAAATAAATTTTTAATTTAAAATATATTTGTAATACAATTAAAAATCGGATATTATTATTAAATTTATATCTAAATTTTTGAATTTTTATTGTAGAATTGAGTTTTAAGTAAACATTAACCCGATTTAAAAAATAAATTGTAATTTAAAAAGTATATTAAATTATAATAATATTAAAAAATTTAATACTTAGAATTACTATAGTAATTAGAGTAATATAAAAGAAAACAAATATAATAACAATATGGTTTGAATGGTAAGAGTTATATAGCATAAGTCATAAATGTTGCATGTCCTTAGAATGAATAATAGTAGTTAATATATTTTAACTAATAGCTAAATTGTTCTGCATGTTAATTAAGCACTTTTACAATAGGATAACGAAAAGCATATAATTATATTAACAAAAAAATTTCAAATGACATCTACTAATGTGATATTCCTATTTCCACTAATTATTATCACTAACTAATTATTATCACTACTTTTGTATAGGTAGAGTAGAAGACACACTTAAAAAATCTCAATGCATGCAAATATAATCATTACTCAGTATTGTAAAACGTAATGCTCATTGGAAAAGATGTAACTTCTAAAGTGCAATAGAAGTGATAATAAGACGTGCAAAACATAATAGTGACACTTGTTTTATATTCCCATAATTGTAATAATTGTAGTCTACACCATAGCTATAGTACCTATTAGTAACCATGTTCATCACTTCAACTAAATTTTTGTGTGAAAATATTTATTCTATAGAAAATATTTTAGAAAAATAATTAGGGGTGTGAGTGGAATTATCAGAATAAAATTTAATTTATTTAATTAAAAAATGATAATTATTGAAATGTCACTTCTTTATTTAAAAAAAAACTAAAATTTTACTTAAAACTACTTTTAGAATATTTATTGTAGAATTTATAAAAAAAATATATATTAAACTGTTATAGATAATTATTTGTTAAATTATATGTAAAACTATATATTAAATTGTCATTTTTAATTATACGTTAAATTATAAGTGAAAATAAATTTTTAATTTAAAATATATTTGTAATACAATTAAAAATCGGATATTATTATTAAATTTATATCTAAATTTTTTAATTTTTATTGTAGAATTGAGTTTTAAGTAAACATTAACCCGATTTAAAAAATAAATTGTAATTTAAAAAGTATATTAAATTATAATAATATTAAAAAATTTAATACTTAGAATTACTATAGTAATTAGAGTAATATAAAAGAAAACAAATATAATAACAATATGGTTTGAATGGTAAGAGTTATATAGCATAAGTCATAAATGTTGCATGTCCTTAGAATGAATAATAGTAGTTAATATATTTTAACTAATAGCTAAATTGTTCTGCATGTTAATTAAGCACTTTTACAATAGGATAACGAAAAGCATATAATTATATTAACAAAAAAATTTCAAATGACATCTACTAATGTGATATTCCTATTTCCACTAATTATTATCACTAACTAATTATTATCACTACTTTTGTATAGGTAGAGTAGAAGACACACTTAAAAAATCTCAATGCATGCAAATATAATCATTACTCAGTATTGTAAAACGTAATGCTCATTGGAAAAGATGTAACTTCTAAAGTGCAATAGAAGTGATAATAAGACGTGCAAAACATAATAGTGACACTTGTTTTATATTCCCATAATTGTAATAATTGTAGTCTACACCATAGCTATAGTACCTATTAGTAACCATGTTCATCACTTCAACTAAATTTTTGTGTGAAAATATTTATTCTATAGAAAATATTTTAGAAAAATAATTAGGGGTGTGAGTGGAATTATCAGAATAAAATTTAATTTATTTAATTAAAAAATGATAATTATTGAAATGTCACTTCTTTATTTAAAAAAAAACTAAAATTTTACTTAAAACTACTTTTAGAATATTTATTGTAGAATTTATAAAAAAAATATATATTAAACTGTTATAGATAATTATTTGTTAAATTATATGTAAAACTATATATTAAATTGTCATTTTTAATTATACGTTAAATTATAAGTGAAAATAAATTTTTAATTTAAAATATATTTGTAATACAATTAAAAATCGGATATTATTATTAAATTTATATCTAAATTTTTTAATTTTTATTGTAGAATTGAGTTTTAAGTAAACATTAACCCGATTTAAAAAATAAATTGTAATTTAAAAAGTATATTAAATTATAATAATATTAAAAATTTTAATACTTAGAATTACTATAGTAATTAGAGTAATATAAAAGAAAACAAATATAATAACAATATGGTTTGAATGGTAAGAGTTATATAGCATAAGTCATAAATGCTGCATGTCCTTAGAATGAATAATAGTAGTTAATATATTTTAACTAATAGCTAAATTGTTCTGCATGTTAATTAAACACTTTTACAATAGGATAACGAAAAGCATATAATTATATTAACAAAAAAATTTCAAATGACATCTACTAATGTGATATTCCTATGTCCACTAATTATTATCACTAACTAATTATTATCACTACTTTTGTATAGGTAGAGTAGAAGACACACTTAAAAAATCTCAATGCATGCAAATATAATCATTACTCAGTATTGTAAAACGCAATGCTCATTGGAAAAGATGTAACTTCTAAAGTGCAATAGAAGTGATAATAAGACATGCAAAACATAATAGTGACACTTGTTTTATATTCCCATAATTGTAATAATTGTAGTCTACACCATAGCTATAGTACCTATTAGTAACCATGTTCATCACTTCAACTAAATCTTTAATTTTCACATTAGATGAGATAATCTCTTTAAATAGCTAATATAATATAACTTCCAAAACAATTCATATGTTTTGAAACATTTGAGACATTAAACTAAATCATAATAAAACCAAAACTATGAAATTCCATGATACATATGAGAATAAGTGAAATGCAAAACATAGACTGAAATCTAACTTCCAAACAAATGATATGTTTTGAAACATTAGAGACATTAAACTAAATCATAATAAAACCAGAACTATGAAATTCCTTGATACATATGATATTTTTAACTAAATCTGTTGATCATCTTCCTTCTTGACTGGCTTCATCATCTTGGTGTAGGAAAGTTGAACACTTTCAACATCATCTAACACATCAGGATTTATACGTTTACATGGGGTCAGCACAGAATTTTCAGCATTAGGGTCGAAGTCGGCCGATGCAGATAAAGGTTCCTGAAAATCATTTGTGTATCTTCGATTACAAATTATACGCAGGAATATATGATAACTCAGCGGTTTAAAATATAACAATATAACTTACCGATAAACTCTTCATATCTTCTTGTGAGTAAGACACTGAATTTGGAACATTTGATACATCCTGCAGATATTAAATGGAAATATGAAGGTAGTTTGATTATAAAAAATCCAATATTAAGATACAACTCATGGAGATTGAAACATCTTCAACTTATGTTATTAAATACCTCATAAGATTTGAAGTTCTCCCTAACTTTGTTACGTGAATATTCATCATCTTTGAAGCTAATAACCGACAGACGGTTAAATTTTGGTTGAAAAACAGCTCTGATTGCCAACTCCTTCTTCAACATGGCATCAAGGTCACAAGGAAACTCTAAAGGATTGTCTTCACCAGCCTAAATTTCATCCAAACACAGTATATCAAATAAAGATAGTATTCTAAAATACATCCACAATACTTTAACATACTCATATTACCTCTAATAATTCCTTTTTCATTTGCAGAGCCGATTTTCCAATTAACTTGAAACAGTCGCTGTCCCAAAAGACAAACCGACACTTGAATTTACCGTCAACTCCCAACACTTCAAGCTTATACCTATATACAACAAAAGATAGCAACTATAATTTTACTCTGAAAATAATTTATAACTTCCATTGTATTATATGAAAACACAATGAATAATCAAATACCTTGGCACCGGTTCAGCAGTTATGTGGTTTGAATAGCACTTTAGTTTGCCATCTTTTACAGAGACGCTTTTCGTACATTCGCCACCGCCATCATAATACCAACCGGCATAACCAACCTCAAACTTGTCCAACATAGCAATGGTAACACATGTTGTTTCCTATAAAATAATTTGTCACAAAAAAAAGATTTTAATAAAATATAGATTACAAACAGAATAAAGTTTTACGTTCAAGCCAGGATACCTGTTTAAGCATCGCAATTTCAGCCAAGCTGATAACTTCTGCCTTCCATATAAATTTATCAAAATCAGAAAACTGTGAATTTTGAGTAGTTTCAACTTGCAAGCTCGATGAAGAAAGTTTTGGCAGTTCAGCATGCATGCTGCGAATCAAGCAAAGAAACATTCAATATGAAGTAAAATTCTTTTAGTAACTAATATCATAAGGAAAATATTATACACAAAGGTGTATGTGAAATACCTATCTTTCAGCTTTTTAATTTCAACATTGTTAATATCATTAATAATCAACTTTGTGCCACTCCAAGCATTGGATACATTTAAAGGAAAACCTCCTTCAGCAACAACTCAATATCAGGATAATGAAGTGAATACATTGGTAATTACTTTGAACACAATTGAACATGTAAGAAATCTTACCCATGGCAGCTTTTATCCTTGCGTTTTGCAACAGAACAACAATATTCACATCTTCGCAATGGTTCTTGTAATATTCGTAAAATTGCAATGCAAAATTTCCCCACAGAGTACACTGAAGGACAGTTTTGCTACCAATGAAAAAAGAAAAAACCTTTTGAGTATATACAAATCCGACTCAACAATAAAAAGAAAAATAAATTCTGAAATTTAACAGAATACAAACAACCAAAAGGAATTGAATATACTCAAAATAGTATTATGAGTATTACAACGTTTTGTTTAGTTTCATACCTGATGTCAGTAATCATAAACACAATCTTGCTCTTGTTGTTATCTGCGTTAATATGAGTCTGGACAATTTTTGTAACTCCACCAAGTACGTCTGCAAAATTTTGTTTATTAATAATGTATAGAAAAACACAGCAATAAGAAATGAAAGTTAATTAAAATTGTAATTTTCAACGTACCGACTAACATATTAGACTTAAATTTTCCATCAGCAATTGAGGCCAAATCAAGAATGTTGAAACAATCGACAGGAATGTCTGGGAGATGTGTTTCCTTAACATAAGTTGAACCACAAAACATCAACTTGTAACCATGAATGATAGACTTAAAGGTAAAATCGTTGTTAGAGACTTTAAAGTTCTGCATGATATATGATTCCCCTACAGCAAGTTCAGCCACATATTTCGACACCAGATGGGAGGGTACAATAGCTTGTATCATATCAAGCTTTTAATAAAATAAAAACATAACATGGGTTATATATTTTAGATTATCAATAGGTATATATAGATAAGAAGGAAAATTATTACATGACAATAAAATACAACAATACGGGTACCTTCGAATCAAAGAAAATTAGTTCAAGATGTTCTTTGTTTGATTGATTTCTCACTGTCCAAAGATGTCTACAACGAACAACAATCTTCCACAAATCCTTTGAGTCATCAATATCCCTCACGGTTTCAATAGGTCGAGCCATTATTATTCTGAATCTGAAAAAAATTAAATTTCTTCAGTATAATGCAATAAGATAAACAGAGAAATAATAGACAAAGCATAGGTTTTACATTCGCCGTGAATATGATATGGGAAGAAGATGGGAAGCTGCGAAGACCGGTTGGGAAGAAAAAGGGAAATAGAAGTTGGAAGATGAAATAGAAGTGGTGAGATGAAGAATAAGTAGATGAAGAATTAGTGAAGAAAGGATTTGTAGATTCGGTAGAGTCATAGATGATATAGGTTTCATGAGTTCTCTATGTTCCTTGCAATATCCAAGGTTGCGATATCCAAGGTTGCAATATCCAAGGATTGGAGGCTGCACAGTTTCTGATGGAGGCTTTGTGTATTCCATGGAAAATCTAAAAAAGTGTAATATATTTGTATTTTTACTGTGACAATATTCAACCTTGAGATAAAATCAGAATTTGACACCTAAGCAGCATTAAATGCTGATACTCTATTAGTGAAGTTAAATTGTAATTAGACGTAATTGTCCTTGGTAATCAGTTGTAATTGTAATTTAGCAAGAGGTTAAAAATGGTAGTTAGCGGTTTATCATTTTCATAGTTAGATGTTAGATGTACTATGATATTTTTTCTAAATATTCACTTGCATCTAATGGGTCTTGATCAAGGTTATCAAAATCAAGTTTTTACTTTAACTCGTTTTACTTAGGTAAAATCGAAACGGAAAATCGTAGAGTTTATCTCAAATTAAAATAATATTAAACTTATATACACGGCATATATACTTATATAATATTGTAAATGCATTAATAATTTAAAAAATTAACTTAATTATAAAGCAAAAATATACTAAATTACCATAATAAAGTATAATATTCATAAACTTGTATCAAACTACATCAATTACTCAGAAAATCATAAAAAGTAACATCTAAAATATTATCCAAAAATATAAAATGGGCTTTTTAAAAATTGACAAAAAAAATGTAAAATTGGTCAATGAATAAAATCCAACGATTTTACACGATTTCACCGATTTCAGAGTGGTTTAAATTGTTTAAAATCGCTCCAAGATTAGATTTTACATAAAAATGTTTTTACCTACGATTTAACATGAAATGCTGACCTAGAAGCGTGAAATCTATAGAGTTTAGGTTTTAAATCACGATTTTAACAACCTAGACCTTGATCCCTTAGGTAGATCGGCAAGTTCCCAAGTATGGTTTGACATTATTGAATAAATTTTATCTTGGATAACATACTTCCAACAAGAAGATTCCCTTGAAACCACTTCTTCTTTATAAGTCTTTGGATCATCTTCCACTTGAAGAATAATAGGGATTTCAAACAAAATTCTCACTATTTCCTTATACTATATAAAAAGAAATAAGTCGGGAATTGATTTCGTTTGGTTATAGATCCTTATCTTTTTGGGCTCTCTTGCTTATCCTAGGCTCGAATTGTGTTTCAACAATCTGTGAAGAACTTTCGAGTTGTATTTCAACAATCCATGGAGAACCTTCCTTGCAAGATTCTTTATTTGTGGGAATCTCTGATTCCTTATCCTTTGGAATAAGATTCTCAAATAATACCACATCTCGAGATTCAATAATTACATTAAACTCCAAATTTAAAAGTCCATATGCTTTACTGTTAGGTGCATATCCTATAAAAGCGCATTTGATCCCTCGAGGACTCAACATAGTCCTTTTAGGATCCATGTTCTTATAATAGGCTACACACCCTCACACTCTAAAATAACCAATATTTTGTGCCCTTCCTTTCCATACCTCATATGGAGAAATACCAACTTTCTTTAAAGGAATTATATTCATTATATGACAAGCAGATACTAAAGCCTCGCCCCATAAATTAAATCATAATTCATAATGCACTAACATGGCATTTATCATTTCTTGATATGTCTAATTCTTTCTTTCGTCTAGACCATTTTTGTTGTGGTGTACGAGGTGCGAAAATTCATTTATAATACAATGTTCTTCATAATATGCATCAAATTCAGTAGAAAAATATTCACCATCCTTATCACTCCTATGGACTTTAATACTTATACTTAATTGATTTTCTACTTTCGTTTTATAAATTTTAAATGCATTAAAAGCATCATCTATATGCTTTAAAAGATATACATCTATGGATATAAATCAATCATCAATAAAAGTAATGAAATATCTATTTTCCCACTGGTTACATGTCATTGAATTCACACAAGTCTGAATACACAAGATCAAGAAAGTTGGTCTTTCTTTCTACACTATGGAAAGATTTCTTAATCATCTTTGATTTAACACAAACTTCACTTTTTTGAAATTATTAACATCACATGAAATTAAACCAGATTTAATTAATCTTTTATATTGCTAATATCTATATGAGCTAATCTAATATAAAACTTTATTGATAATATTGTCAGTAGTACAAAGCTTAATTATTCTCTCAACAGAATAACCCTTTCCTACAAATACACCACTATTGGTTAAGATTAACTTTCTCGATTAATACACAGATTTAATACTCGGTTTCCCCATAAAATTCCGACTTACAAGGTTCTTATTCATGTCATGAAAATGAAGTACATTTAAAAGAGTAACTTTTTTTCCAAAAGTGAAGTTGAGTTCCATGGTTTCTATTCTAACGACCTTTGATCATCCTTCATTTACCATTTGAACCTCTTGTCCATTAGTGACTTCAGAATAGGTTTTGAATGTTGTTATCCCATGGACAATAACACAAGTATCATACCACAATCTTTGTACCTTGCCTTTGATTGCCATAATTTTTCTCACAATAACAATTATGTTTTCATGTGCTTGAACAATATTTACCTTGTTTTTGGACTTTTGTGACAGTAATATCAAGCATAATGACCGGTTTTGCCGCACATATAACAACCACCTTTGAGGCACTTTGGTCCTTCAGAATTCTTAGACTTATTTGGTTTCTTATTAGGTCCAAGATGGTTCTTGATACCATCATGTTTCTTCTTGTCTTTTGCGCTCACTACATTGGCCTTAGAATATCCAATAGCCTTAAATTCCTCTCTATCTTTTGATTCCTCCTTGATTCGAAGATATTTCTGGATTTTCTCTAGTGAGAAGTCCTTGGAATTATGCAAAAATTTCTTCCTATAGTTTTTCCATGAAGATAGAAATTTTGTAATAATTGCACCAACTTGGAAAGCATCAGGAATGTCTATTTCTACAACCTTTAGTTTATTTACGAGTACTTGTAACTTGTGTACTTGTAACTCATGTACTTGTGGAAGAATGGGCTTTTAATCCAACTTAAAATCAAAATATTTAAAAATTATAAACCTTTTAGTACATTCCTCTTCAACTTTGAATTTGAACTCGAGTGCTTTCCAAATTTCCGTTACAGATTGGGTGTCTGTGTAGAGATCATAGAAATGATCGGATAGTCTGTTCAAAATATGTTTACGACATAGAAATTCATCCTCCTTTTTTTCTTGCACTCTTTCTTGAGTTTCGCATAATCATTTTCTTGCGGTTGTGGAAATGATGTCACGTCAAGATCCGAGGCATAATAAATCTTTAATGCAGTCACGAGGAAGATCATCTTGTCTTGCCAACAAGTGAAGTTTGTTCCATTAAAACGAACCAACTTGACAAGGTCTTGAATCATCATTATGATCCTTGACATTGAAGCCTCGGTAGCCATTATTTGAGATGCTATTGGACTGTTAGATCAACTTTGTAAGTCGAATGGATCTAGGCTTGAATCGTGAATGTAATTAATTTCCTAATAGTATTTCAAATACTCTCAAATTTTATTAGAGACAACGCGCAGGAATACCCAAGATAATTCAGTCTATATTCGAGTTTGCATAAGACAAATGAAGACTTAAATGCAAGAAATATGGAAATCTGGAATTTTCAACGAAGAGGATAGGTTTATGTTATGTGAATTTCTGAATCCGCAATGGTATATGTATAAGCAAAGTAGTTTTGTTTCACAAGGTTGTGACCATTGATGAAACATACCCTTTCAACAACATTTCACACTAAGTGTTGCAACTTTTCACCTTTTACCAACTATTGTAACACTTCAAAAAGTGTTGTCATTTTCGACCAAAGTCATGTGTTGTAAATGTGCCTTAAAACCTTTGTTGACGAAGAGAAAGAAAACATATTTTGGAGATTGCATTTACCGCGAAAATCGAAAGTTTTAGAAAGTCGGACGAAAAGTCGAAAAAAAACGGTCGGTGAATAATGTCGTCCGTACAGATGAATAGTGACGCCCGTACGGATGAATACTAACGTTTGTACGGTGAATAGTGTTTTTCGTATGGTGAATAGTGTTTTCAAGTTTTCGGGATTTTTCGATTCGGTCCATGGATCCATGTGATTTTGGGCTTTGTTTGTTGGGTATTTGCTATAATAAATATGTATCTCTTATATGTTTGGTGTGTGACAATCTTATAGTTTACACCAACAAGGGAGAGCAAGGGTTTAAAGGTATAGCATAGGGTTTCAGCTATTCACAAGGAAAACCTTAGAAAAGCAAAGGTTTAGGGAAATCTTTGGAGTTTTTTAAGGTTATTGTGAAATACTGTTACACCTTGGGTTTTAGTGATTCATATATTGAGAGTTGGAGAGGTTGGGAAACACTTGGGTAGAAAATAGGGTTGTTCTTGGGAACTTGGAGGCGAAGGCTATTTTCTTGTAACTCATCTATAATCTCTTGTAACAACTTTCTGAGTATAGTGAATTAGAGAGTTGCTCTCTCCCCCAGAGTAGATCGTTTGATCGAACTGGGTAAACAAACCTTCAGTTTTTCCTTGCCTTATTCTGTTTATTATTTGTGTACGGATTATTATTGCTGAAGACCATTTATTTTGGTTGCTATTGTTCTTTGCCTCACAAATTGATATTGAATTTTGTCTTAATTCACAACAAGATTCACAACAAGTGGTGCAGTGAGCGTGGAGAAAAGAGATATTGTTGACAAGTGAGCACCATGGTTAGTAGATGGAAGATCGAGAAATTTTCTAGTAACAACGACTTCGGGTTGTGGAAAATTAAGATGCAGGCAATTTTAATTCAAGAGAAGTGTATGGATACTTTGAAGAGCGAAGAATTGGTGCCTGCAGGGCTTACACAGATACAGAAGACCGAGATGGTGGATAAGGCCAAGAGTGTCATTATCTTGTGCCTCGGGGATAAAGTTCTAAGAGAAGTCGCCAGAGAGCAAACTGTGGTTGCTATGTGGGCAAAACTTGAATCATTGTATATGACAAAGTCTTTGGCTCACAGGTTGTATCTGAAACAACAACTATATTCATTCCGAATGGTGGAGAATAAATCCATAGTTGAGCAGCTCATAGAATTTCACAAGATTATCGATGATCTTGAGAATATTGAAGTGAAGATTGATGATGAGGACAAGGCTTTGCTCCTGTTAAGTTCATTACCAAGATCTTTTGAGCACTTTAAGGATGCCCTTCTTTATGGTAAGTAATGTACTATTACTTTGGATGAAGTCTAGACGACGGTGAAATTCAAAGAATTTTCAAAGTCGAAAAATTTGAAGATTGAAGATAGTGGTGAAGGCTTAAATGTGTCAAGAGGAGGAGGTGAGCGTAAAGGGATGTCCAAATCAAAGAGGTCTGACAAGTCAAAGGTAAAATGTTTTAATTGTCAAAAAATCGGTCACTTTAAAAGGGATTGTCCTGAAAGAAAGGTCAATGAAGATTTTGTTCAAGCTGTAGTTGTATTGGGTGAGGAAAGTTATGAAGATGCTGAAGCACTAGTAGATCGAGTTTTGAAACTGAAGATAGTTAGGTCATTGACTCAGGTTGCTCTTATCACATGTGTCCAAGAATAGAATACTTTGAAACTTTGAAGATGGTGCAAGGTGGAGTAGTTCGCCTTGGTAATAATAAGGCATGCAAGGTTCATGGTATTGGTATGGTAAAATGTTTAATGATCGTGAACTTCTTATTCACAATGTGAGGTATGTTCCAGAACTCAAGCGAAATTTGTTATCTATAAGTATGTTTAATGATCTAGGCTATTATACTAGAGTTGAACGTGGAGTGTTGAAGATTTCGCGTGATGAATTGATTATTGCTAAAGGGTCTAAAATATGTGGTCTATATATTTTAGAAGGTTCAAATGTTATTATTCATTCATCGTTAACTAGTGGAGGCTTTCATGACAAGGAAGAGCTATGGGATTTGAGTTTAAGGCGTTATGAATGCCTTGAGAAAGTTTCAGAGGAGTAAAATGAATTTTGCAGAAATCAAGGGATAAAAATGCATGTTACCGCTGAGTTGTTATTGAGTTTTTGGGGAAGAGCTGGGGTTAAAACAGCTTACTTGGTTGGTAGAGAATTTCTTCAGAAGAAGAATAGTGAAAACCAAGGGAGAAACCTAGGAGAAACTATAACGGAGAAAACTCAGTTTGAGGTGGAGTTTCCTACTATGGATGCTAGCAGTAGTGAGGGAACGGTTACAGAGATCTCTGATTATCATTTGACTCGTGATAAGGTAAGGAGGGTTATTGTAACATCTCAAAGGGACGGTTATGCTAGCCTTGGATATTATGTTTTTAATGTGGATGAAGGACTGCAAAATAAAAGAAGAAAAACCTTCAGGGAGGCATTTGAAAACAGGTGGAGTCAAGGGTGGTTGAAAAATCATACTTGTAGGCTTGTTAAATTACCTAGGCAGAAAAAGGTAATTGGGAACAAGTGGATGCAAGTTGCAAGATCAAGATTCAAGGGTTGCTTGAATTTGATCAAAGTTATTGATTAAAGTTTCAACTTGGTAGAGAGCAACAATGTTGTTAATTGTTAAATTGGTATCAACACGGTTTAAAGTCAAGGTGGAGATTGTTGTAAATGTGCCTTAAAACCTTTGTTGATGAAGAGAAAGAAAACATATTTTGGAGATTGCATTTACCGCGAAAATCAGAAGTTTTAGAAAGTCGGACAAAAAGTCGAGAAAAAAAAGGGAAAAAAAGCGGTCGGTGAATAGTGTCGTCCGAAGGGATGAATAATGACGTCTGTACGGATGAATAGTGACGTCCGTACGGATGAATAGTAACATCTGCACGGTGAATAGTGTTGTCCGTACGGTAAATAGTGTGTTCGAGTTTTCGGGCTTTTTCAATTCGGTCCATGGATCCATGTGATTTTGAGCTTTGTTTGTTGGGTATTTGTTATTATAAATATGTATCTCTTATATGTTTGGTGTGTGAAAATCTTAGAGTTTACACCAACAAGGGAGAGCAAGGGTTTAAAGGTATAACATAGGCTTTCAGCTATTCACAAGGAAAATCTTAGAAAAGCAATGTTTAGGGAAACCTTTGGAGTTGTTTAAGGTTATTGTGAAATACTGTTATACCTTGGGTTTTAGTGATTCATATATTGAGAGTTAGAGAGGTTGGGAAACAATTGGGTAGAAAATAGGGTTGTTCTTGGGAACCTGAAGGTGAAGGCTATTTTCTTGTAACTCATATGTAATCTCTTGTAACAACTTTTTGAGTATATTGAATTGGAGAGCTGCTCTCTCCCCCAGAGTAGATTGTTTGATCGAACTGGGTAAACAAACCTTCAGTTTTTCCTTGCCCTATTCTGTTATATTATCTATGTACGGATTATTATTGCTGAAGACCATTTATTTTGGTTGCTATTGTTCTTTGCCTCACAAATTGATATTGCATTTTGTCGTAATTCACAACAAGATTCATAACATCATGTGTGGCGGCTTGCTGATACGAGCTGACGGAAGGCCGACCACCAAAGCACTGATGGCGGCGTTGTATAACGTCTTGAGTAGCCTAATTGCTCTGATGCCTAAGTCGGTACTAGTGTCTTTATGCCCACGGTCTCTGAGCCTATGACACCAACGAGGGGGAGGGTGGAGGTTACCAGTGGCATAAGATTTAGAACCACCACACTTGTCCATGTGGCATTTTATCATCTTTATCTCTTTTAAGTTAATGAAAGTAACGTTATATCAGGACTATTAAAATAAGTTGAATTTTCTATGTGAGGTTAGGGGTGTGCAAAAAACCCGGTTATTGTTAATCAAATTGGTATCCAAATTGTTCCATTTTTAAAAATTCAAACCAAATGCTAAAATATAAATGTGGTTATCCATTTTGTTATCCAAATATAAACCAGTTCCATAATAATAATGTGGTTTAGTTATTGGGTATCCAAATTTCATAATTTGTTAAATTGATATGTTTGTCTCTTTTAATGTTTCATCATATACACATTATAAACCAATTTTATATTTTGAACTATTTTAAAGTTAATTTTTTAGAATTTCATAAAAAAAACTATTTTACAAAAAATTCATAATTTTGTTTTTTCAAAATGAAAAAAGTTAATTCTATTACTACAAATTATTTGTAGCTTATTCTGTATAATTACTATTAAAATTGGTGAAAATTCACGCATAACTAGGAAAATATTATGCTGATTGAATTAATTCTATTACGACAATTGCATAATGATAACAACAAAATCATTATAACTACAATACTCATTCAATTTTCATGTAATATAAACCAATTGTTTTTTAAAATGTTCTTTTTTTTTTTTTAATTTTCAAAGAAAAAATATTTTAAAACCTTATTAAATTTGTTTAAGTATTTAAATTTAAGAATTGATATAATTTAAAGAAAATAAAATTTAAATTTAACTAAATAATTTGGATTAAAATCAAAATCCCTTTAAAATCGATTTTAAACCGGTTCGGAACAAATGATTTGGTTTATAAACCATAACCGTAAAAATGGATTGGTTTATAAACCATAACCATACAAATGGATTGGTTCATATTAAATGATTATCCATGCACACCCATAAACAAAGTAATGGCTTCTATTTCTTGAAAATTTTAGTTTCATATTTCAAAATTTCAAAATGTAAAAGTAGTGATGGAGTTTCATTTATGGTGATTTCTTAATACACCACCCAAATTTCTTAGGCACCACGTGAAATTTCATTTTTGCGCCAAGATTCCGGATTTGCACATCCGAACGCACCAAATTTTTAAAAAACGCTGATATATTCCGGATGTGCACATCCGGAAGAATTCCTGATTTGCAAATCCGGAAAAAATCAAAAGAATTCCATAAAATCATTTACTTCTAAATATAATTAAATCCAATCTAATTAAAATCCAATATAATTAAAATTAATATCATTTTTTCAATATAATTAAATCCAATATAATTAAATCCAATATAATTAAAATCTATATTAATTAAAAATAATATGATTAATTTTTTTCAATATAATTAATATGATTAATATGGTATTTAATTCTAAATTATTTTTTTATATTGAAAAAATTAATTTAATTATATTGGATTTAAAATTATATGGTATTTACTTCTAAAATTGGATTTAATTATATTGGTATTTAAAATTATATGGTATTTACTTCTAAATTATATGGTATTTACTTCTAAATTATAATTAAAATTATATGGTATTTACTTCTAAAATTAATTTAATTATATTGGATTTAATTATATTGAAAAAATCATATTAATTTTAATCATATTAATTTTAATTTTATTGGATTTAATTATATTGAAAAAATCATATTAAGTTTAATTATGTTGGATTTTAATTATATTGGATTTAATTATATTTAGAAGTAAACGATTTTATGGAATTCTTTTGATTTTTTCTGGATTTGCAGATCAGGAATTCTTCCGGATGTGTACATTCGAAAAAAACTAAAAAAAATTAGAAAAAAGTTGCGTTCGAATGTGCACATCCAAAAATTAGGAGCTAAAACAGAAATTTAGTGGTGTCTAAGAAACATTAAGTGGTGGGATAAGAAACCACCTAATTTATATATGCACACAGTGAAATAATTGAAAGAACATGTATATGGATGTTTTAAATAATAAGATTGGTTTGGTGTGTATCTCTTTATGTTAATGAGAAACTTTATGATTATTAGTGTTTTTTTTTTTGTTGCTATTATGTTTAGATATTTTAGGTTATCAAACTCGTGGTGTGTGTTTTGATTAACTAAAAATAATTGTAGAGAATTTAGAATTATAGAGAATTTCTAATATTTTAACTGATTTTTTTTTAACATTAGTTAAAAAAGTTCAAGAAAAGTTCAATATCTCAATAACCATGCATCATCGGAGTAAGCATTAATATTACTGTATGATGCATCATCTACATCCAATGTCTAGTTTTTTTATAAGGCTTACTTTGTTTTTCACCCTCAAAACAATAGATTTACTTTCTTCAAGAATGTGTTTGGAAAATTTTTTAAGGAATTTAAAATATTAAATAATTTAACTGATTCCATTAAAAATTTTTTATTTTTAAATTTTTTTATTTAAATGATTCACTGTTAAATTTTTTGAATTATTTTAATAAATTTTAAAACTTTTTGATCAAATTTAAAATATAAAAAATAGAGATCAATTTGCAGTTTTTAAAAGTTAAAGGGATCTATTTGTAAAATTTGAAAATTATTAGAGACTTATTTGCAATAAAATATGAAGACCATCTTGCAAAATTAAAAAAATAATAATAAATAATAATTTAATATTCACATTATATAGAGTTAATGAGCAATTTCAAATTTTATTTTTTGATGTCATTTGAAATTTCATAAAGTTAAACTTAAATAAAATATTTTATAAATTTACATCATTTTAACAATTCTCCATATTATTTTTATCCAAACTCACTCTAAGGGTTCTAAACAAATAAAACTTTAAGGGTTCCTAGCAAAACACGCACGCACGCACGCGCGCACACACACCACACCAGGGATAAGAGCTAAAGTATATTCATTGATTTCATCAACTGTCTCAATAGTTGAAGCTAATATTGCTCTTAATTCAAGGATTTGACATCCATAAAATTATGAAGTAAATCAGAATATGGAGTTTGCATGATTGCAGAAATTGGTTGATTTGTCCTGAGAATAAACAATTATGGCAGAATTTTTATTTCGTCATAACTGTCATTAGGTTTATAAAGCTTACCTTCACTTAATTGAAGAATTTATTTAGAAAATTGTTCAACTTTAGTTGCGTTGAAACCTTGTGAACCATTATAAAGTCTCATTGTTTCTTGTCAGTGTTAATACTTCGCAGTGGTCTCATATGTAAGATGAATTAAGGGAAGCATGTACATTGTCAGATCTTGATGCTCTTGGAATAACAAGAAGTATATTCCGTAAGTCTCCCCAGAAAACAATAACCTTGCCACCAAAAATTGATGTTGGTTTACTTATTTCAGTCATGCCATCTCTGAGTGTATGGTCATGGATTTCAAAACAGTATTTGTTACACATTGCTGCCTCGTCTCGTATAATACGTTTGTTTTTTCTGAGAAACTCAGCGTGATCGATGTCCCCTTCAATATTGCATGTTGAATTGTCTAATATGGGGAGAGGAATTTTGAACTTTGAGTGTGCAGTTCTTCCACCGAGTAATAGCAAATAAGTTATTTTATTGGATGCAACCATTAGTATGATATCCCCTTTTGATCTTAAATATGTTAAAATGTTTTCCACATAAAAGTCTTGTCTGTTCTTCCATAACCATTAAGGAAAAATACACCTCGATTGTTAACAAAATTTGTAATCAATCAGATATATTCTTCTGTTCACTTGCTCATATCAAATCAGATATACATAATCAGACTATGATATCATAATATAGTTTTAAATGATTCATCTATATATTAAAGGAGACATGTAATGCTATTTGTACATATCAAAGATTTGTATATTATGATATTCTATTTTGAGAATGTTTTTTTCATAATTATTTTCATCATAAATAAGCTTGTTACCAAACTGTTTTAGAACATAACCTTTATGATAAGGTATAGAACCAAATTCATGAAGGGATATTCTATTAGCTTGGAAGAAGTTCTCAATCTCAATTATATGCCATCACTTATGAGTGTGAGTTATGAGTAAGATCTAAAAAAAATCCAACATAGTATATGAGTATGAGTTAATGAATAATACAATAACTTTAAAAACAAAGAGGTTTTAATGAATAAGATATTTGTTGTTTGTCACAGTTCTTTGATGATGAAGTATGTCATCACTTAACCAATGTTTGATCTTGGTCCACACATGGACAGGTCTATTGACACAGCCCATTAAAATAATTGTGAAAATTATTTTTCTTATAAATAATCATGAACCCAAACAACTTGCTTCTTCTATAGTGGCAATGTATTTTCGATTATCTTCAAGAAATCTCATAGAAAAGCATGTATCTTTGAATGTTTTATGTTGAAATCTGTCAATGCATTTATTGCTGTCATAATTTTGAGGGTCTTTTACAATAGTCAGCATCATACAGAGACAATAAAGTTCACATGTACTTTGAGGAATCCATACCAATCGTCCTATTATAAAACCTTTTTTTAATTTGTTTCTATGTTTTTGTTCTTTTGGCATGGACAAATTTGTTGAGAATCAAGTGTGAGGAAGAAGTCCCACATTGATTAGAAAAGGGAAGATTGAACACTATATAAGTGAGAGAACCCACACACCTATCACCTTAAGGTTTTAGGTGAGTATGTGGTGTGTCTCTCACAAAGGTGTGTCCCAAATAAGAAATACTCCCTCGTTGACCCCCTCGATTGTTCCGCTAACAATGGTATCAAAGTTTTTGGTTCGAGAAAGGGACCGGCTTACTTGTATCGAAAGTATCCCCACAGGTCGTGGGTTGAGTGTCCCGTTGAAGAGTGTCAACGCCGTTACAAGGGTGCAGTTGCACAGTTGAAGCTTCCGCTTAAGGGGGAACATTGTAGAAGCATTATGGATAGACTCACACTTGAGGGGGAGTGTTAAGTATTAACAAGTGTGAGTAGTGTGCATTTATAAGTTGGAGAACCCACACACCAATCATGTTGAGAATCAAGTGTGAGGAAGAAGTCCCACATTGATTAGAAAAGGGAAGATTGAACACTATATAAGTGAGAGAACCCACACACCTATCACCTTAAGGTTTTAGGTGAGTATATGGTGTGTCTCTCATAAAGGTGTGTCCCAAATAAGAAATGCTCCCTCGTTGACCCCCTAGATTGTTAATTCCAACAATGGTATCATGAGCCTTTGGTTCGAGAAAGGGACTGGCTTACTTGTATCGAAACACTTCCCGCATGTGTGGGTAGAAGGTGTTTCGTTGAGTTCAACGGTGATACAAGTGTATGTGGAAGAGAAAGCTTCCACATGAGGGGAGCATTGTGTATAAACTCACACTTGAGGGGGAGTGTTGAGAATCAAGTGTGAGGAAGAAGTCCCACATTGATTAGAAAAGGGAAGATTGAACAATATGTAAGTGAGAGAACCCACACACCTATCACCTTAAGGTTTTAGGTGAGTATGTGGTGTGTCTCTCACAAAGGTGTGTCCCAAATAAGAAATGCTCCCTCGTTGACCCCCTCGATTGTTCCGCTAACAAAATTGAGCATATTTAACTGTTCTTACCTCAGGATACTTTTTGTTGACCTCAAACCATGAGATTAACATAGATTTTTTAACACTTTGGATTGATAAGCACGTTATTAATGATCTCATAATCTGTGAATTATATAGACTTTTGACCTAATAAATGGAGGTTTAAATATGTTTGTGGTCCTCCTACATATCTTAAATTTCATTTTTAGTGCCTCAAAATATTTCCTTCAAAGAATGGTCCTCCTAAAATTTTCCATCCACAATTTTGATCCCTAATACTAAAACCGCCGCTAAAACTGTTGCTAAGTAATAAATTGTCGCTAAAATCGTCGCTAATATTGTTGCTAAGTTGTAAAACTCGTTCCTAAGTTGCAGGAGGGACCAAAAGTGTGGATGAAAAATTTTAGGAGGACCATTCTTTGAAAAAAATATTTTAAGGGACTAAAAACGAAATTTGAGATATTTAGGAGGACCAAAACATATTTAACCCATAAATGGAAGAACATTCTTTTGACATCCAGTTTTCTTCCATGAATTAAGAAGGAAAAAATCCTCCAATATGCTTCACTCGATGAAATATAGCTGCAATCGAGATATTGTTTAATCTCAACAACATCTTCAGGTGGAGTTGGAATGGAGTTATGACATGTGACAATTGATGCAGTTATACGATCATATTGTTTGTTGATGTAATTGAAAAGGTATTTGATAGAACTTATCTGATTGCACCATTCCATGTTAATGTGACAAAAGTTGAGGATTGTACGGTTCAACATATCTATTGTCGAGTGATATACCATTTTTGCCAATCATACTTCCTAATGATCTTCGTCTATAAAAGGGATATCCTTCATGATCAACTATGGTTGCATTCTGATATTTTTTGGGAAACCATTTAGAGCCTTTACCAGATTTCATGCAAGGTGAGTTTTTGTTAGTTGTTTCACATGGTCCATGCATCATGTGTGTTATGACTAAGTTGAATAGCTTTGATTATGCTAATTCAGCAGGAATCTCTGCTAAGATGATCATGTAAATTCCATGAGGAGTAATATATTTACACGAAGGAAATAAAAGGAGGAAAAGATGAGCATGAGGAAGTCCTTTTCTTTAAAATCTATGGTGTACATGTCTTTCATAAATATAAATAAGTTTTGAGTAAGAATATGACATAGTAATATGTTATGCATGATTTATTATTCTTTATAAGTTATAACATTAAAACATGTCAAAAGAGTTTTTATATTAAGTTTCACTTACATGCTACATCCTTCCCTAACACATGTTTTTTTTAATTCGTTAAGAAGTTGATCAAACTTTATCTTGAAAAATCGGGTAACAATATCAGGGCGGTCTTGGGATTTTAAGTTGTGTTTATTCAGATACCTTTGAATTTCAGGCCAATTAGTATTACATGTGAATGTAATAAACAAGTCTGGAAATCCTATTGTGGTAAAAATAGCCATTCCATCTAAATAAAGGGCATCCATGAATATGTTACCTCTTATAAATGAAGATGGTAGAACCACCCTTTTACCCTTTTTAGCTCTTGAAGAAGGTTCAATGGAATTTGTATCATGTAAACTCTGGTATTTTCCAATACACACTTTGGACAAGTTTTTCCTTAACCATGTTAACCTTTGAGACTCCATTATGGTATATGCATCAACTAAGAATTATTGAAAAAGTCTTTTTGAAGAAATCAACGTTGTTTCCTCACAATTCCTTGTTTGGATCCGAAAACACAACAATGCTTTAATTGTGAGTTGGTTTCTTCCTTTGGGATTTTGATTATTGCGCAATTGATAAGTGGTTTTGGTATTGTTATTTCTAATAGTTTTATCTTAGTATTTCATTGCATTTTTATTGTTTTACTTCTGCTTACCATGTTTTACGCTTTGGTTATGTGTTCTTGTTATTTTCAGGGCCTAATGAGCATCCAAGACAAAGAGGGATAAAAAACAAACAAAACAAGGCAAAAAAATCAAAAGTCAAGTTTTCCTCATAGTAAAACTAAGGGGTTGCTACAGCCACCCGTAGCAGCTTCTATGGGTCATAGAAGCATAGGCGCCTAGGGTTTTCCCAAGTTGTTCTCTCATACATTTACCAAGGGCCTACTACGACCTCCCATAGCAGCTGCTACAAGCATGAGGGTGAGGCCAAATTCTTTACTTTCCTTTTTTAGATTGATCCTCAATGATTGTGGCTATTAGGAATTATTTCATTTGATCTTATCCTGATGTAATATGCATTCAACACATATATTATACTAGTTTTATCTTTTCTATAAAACTCATAGCCTATTAAGAGTTTTAGATCGAAGTTTTATTCTACAAGGTTTCTACGTATTTCTTATTTTTCCTCTGTACTCATGTCTCAAAAGGAGTAAGATTGGATCAAAGCTTAGGTAAAATCTTGTTTTTTTATTGGTTTTCTATTCAATTTCTTATCAATTACAATTGTTTGTTATGAATTTGATGATGAATATTAATTTGATTTTGCTTGCCCTCGCCATGAGTGAGTAATTCATTACGGACTAGGGGTTATGAGTACCATCTTATAACCTTTTGTATGATCTATGACATATCGATTCGTCTAAACTTATTTTACAATCTAAGTTAATGCATTCCAACTCCTGTACGAAAGTAAGGTGTTCTCAGGTATCGACCGTAGTCTAAAAGGATATGTGTCGATATCGGAGCGCAAGTTTTTAAACAACCGAGTCCAATACAATGAAAGAGCTTGGAAAAATTTGAGAAAACTATATAGCTACGCAAAAGTAACGAATTGTTGACGAATAATCAGGTTGTGCAAAAGCAGGAAAATTATTCGTCATCGATAGGGAAATGCATTGTTAAAAGTAAGTATTTCCCATATTTATCTATTTTCTATAAATTATATGGAATTCTCGTAATAGAAGTGACTTGGATCATGTGATTGTGTTAGGTGAGAACCGTAACCCTAGGTCATGTTTGCCTCAATTGGAAATCAATTAATTTTACAAATAAATTATTTTCATTTAAGTACTTTTTCTTTTAAGTTGTTTTCACCAAGACTCATATTTTTTGTTTCTATAGATATACACCAATAGGACGGAATTCAGTACTTAAGCCATTGGTCTCTGTGGTTCGATATCTTTTTACTACTTTGGACAGTCGTGCACTTGCGGCATGTCAAGTTTTTGGCGCTGTTGCTGGGGACCAATTGTGTCTAATATTGAATTACCATTTGATCACCGTATAGACTAGAGCTTTATTTTTCTTTTTATTTTATTGTGTTTGTCTATTGTGGTTCTCGCTGCTCTTTTATGCAAAGAACTCGTTCTTTTTTTACCATTTGATCACTTTACTTTGAGCACAGAGGCTAGAGTCTTCAGATTCTCTTAACAGAGACATCTAGTATTAACATTGTGTTCATATATGTGCTTCTTAAATAAGCAGATACACAAATGCTTACACTCTTGAGAAGATTTGATTTTATTGCTTCTGAGTGTCGAAGAATGAAGATTTCATTCTTCTTATTTCCTTGCATAGATTTTCATTTTGTTATGGCTTCCTGTTCTGATGAACATGTTCACATATTCTATCTTCATAATGTATGCGAACATGTTTAATTATGGTCTAACACACTTAACCCTTCTGGTTAGATAATATTTTGAAGTGTATTTCTCTCAACTCATTTCAATGAACTAGTATCACATCCATGTGAACATAGTCACGAAATCTTCAACTCACATTCATTCTCTTGAGAGGTAGAGGTTCAGCTCAGAGAGATGTTCCTAGAACTTTCATAGTTCAAAACCTTGTGAATGTTTTCAATCTTCATTTATAAATAGATACTAAGAATAGATCTGTTAAAGATTGAAACTACCATGGTACACATAGCTGTTGAAATCTACCAAGGTACAAGTAGTCGTTGAAGGTATTTAGCTGATGAATAATATAGTGAGCTAGAAACTCAGCTAGCATAAAGACGTTGAGAGTAGCATAGCATAGTTTTGAACAGTTGGAGAAAGAAAATCCTGACAACCTCACTATCACCAGATTTTACATAAAGTAGTGTATCGTTGTCATGTGATCTTCCTTTGATAACTTTTGATTGGAGTATTCTTGTAGACGTCTGTTGAAGCTTGCTCAGAGTCAATGTTATCCTTATACTTTTCTTTTTTATTCAGAGGCTTTTTATAGAATTAGTTAAAGCATGATCAAAAGATAAAGTATATCTTCAGAACCTGGTTGGAATGAGACTTCAGAGTCTTGAGTTCACAGGTTCTGAGCCTTGATCAAAACTAGTATGGATAAGCACTTGCATAGTTGTTAACTTGATGTAGACAAATTCCTTTGAAGCAGTGTCTTCATAAATGTTGATGCAGCTGTAGGTGCGATTTTTGTCGGTGACACGACCACCTTATCGCCATGGGTTTTTCCTCACCACAATGGTGGGGATTGGGTGCTACTTTCTAATTTCTTATTTATCCTATGAAGCTGGAATGGAAAGGGTAGCTATCTAAAACTAACCTTGCACGCAAATGTTTAACTGAACAAATGCTTAAGAGATTAGGGGGTTCGGGGTCAGGTTATACAATAGGGAGTTGTCAATTACCCATCCTATATGTGGTTATCCACAGGTCGTTAGCAATTATACTTACTGCGTTCTACTTACTGGTGTTTGTCTGTTATGGGTTGGGAAAGCTTCTCCTTTGGGAGTGTTTGAGAAAGAGAGTTTTTGTTGATGTCGGACTTGCCGATGTTTTTGATAAATGTGTAAAGGTACTGGACCTAGAGTTTTTGATTAGTCTGAAGGTACTTGACCTAAAGGTTTTGATTGTTATGCTCGCTAAGATTTCCCAATCTTATGCCTACGTATTCCCGTTAAAGAAAACAGGGAAACCAGAGCAATCGTAGTTCCTCCTATTCTATGGGAGGAAAAGATGTTTTGGTGTCTTGTTCAAAGCCCAAGATTAAAGCTAAATGAGAATTTGTGTCTTGTTCAAAGCCCAAGATTGAAGCTAAAAGGTTGAGTGAGATAGAATTTGTCATCTCTAAAGGGAGACATCTCGTCTGTTTATCACAACTGTTGGGTGACTGATTATAAAGGAGGATTACTTTAACTGGGATATGAGAAACCAGCAATGCCATAATTTCCTTTATGAAGGATTTATCCTGAAGGAGAAAACTTTAACTCAGTGTAGAGTAATGCCATTTTTTCCTTAGGAATCTTTCGTGCTAAGAGAGGGACAGTGGCGTAGATGTAAATAATCCAGAGGCTTGCCACTTACAGCAATTAGGTGAAAGATGAAGATTTACCGGGATAAGAGATGGACTACAACTTGGTTTTTTGAATCAACAAGTATGCCACTTACAACAGTTATCTGGAATTAGGGTTTGTTTTGATTTATCTGTTTTGATGTGTGATATACAGAGAAATGTCTTCCTACAAAGAGATTTTGATTTCCTCTTAGGGGATTTTGGTTTTTTGTGTGCCTTGATCAAAGCCCAAGGTTGAAGCTAAGAAATTGATTGACTCCACTAGGGAGGTCATTATACAAAGCCTAAGAGGAGGCTGGAAAAGGTTGACTCAACAAAAGAGTGTTTATATATCTTGTACAAAGCCCAAGATTGAGGCTAAAAAGAGACTTGACACTTTGGGGATATCTTTATACAAAGCCTAAGAGGAGGCTGAAAGTTGATTTTTTCGGGGAAATATTTTGGCTGTCTTGTACAAAGCCCAAGATTGAGGCTAAAGAAGGATTTTTGATTCCACTGGGGAATATTTGTATGTGTCTTGTACAAAGCCCAAGATTGAGGCTGCAGGGGGAAACTGACTCTACGGGTGAGAGGTTTTATCTGTCTTGTACAAAGCCCAAGATTGAGGCTAGAAAAAGATTGAATTTGCTGGAGAGTATGATTTGTCTTGTACCAAGCCCAAGATTGGAGGCTGGAAAGAGGATTGACTCTGCTTAGGGAGATTTATATGGTGTCTTGTACAAAGCCCAAGATTGAGGCTGAAAGATATTGACTGACTTAGCTGAAAATATTTATGGGTGTCTTGTGCAAAACCCAAGATTGAGGCTGAAAAGATAATTGACTCAACAAGAGAGTGTTTTTATCTGTCTTATACAAAGCCCAAGATTGAGGCTGAAAAGGGTTTACTCAACAAGAGAGTATTTATGTGTCTTGTACAAAGCCCAAGATTGAGGATGAAAAGATGATTGACTCAACAAGAGAGTGTTTTTATCTGTCTTGTACAAAGCCCAAGATTGAGGCTGAAAAGGTGATGACTCAACAAGAGAGTGTTTATGAGGCTAACTCTGCTGAGGAAAATCATTATACAAAGCCTAAGAGGAGGCAGTCTTCTGCTGAGGATTATTGAGATCCAGAGGCAGGTCCAAAATGGGGAATAAACTCTTGCTGAGGATTACAGAAGAGTTAAGGTATTATATGCCTTGAGGTTCTGATTTGGGATAGTGTTACCCTGATGATAAGCTGACCCTAGCTGGGGGAATTTAGGATAAAGATTGAGTTTTAGATCCTGTGAGGGTTTTAACTCTATTGGAGATTGGTTAAATTACCAGGGTTTTTTCCTGTGTTTGTAGGGAGTTTGAGAATGTCTTTGAGATCCAAGAGGATATTAGACTGTCCAAGTCTACTGGTATGAAAGAGTTTATCTTTGCATGATGCCCAAGAGGAGGCAGGTACTTTAAGGGATGAGAATCAACCCTAAAATTGGTCTGAGGTTTGACTCTTTAGAAAGACTGCTCTAACAAAGGATGACTAAGTTATGTCCTATACCTTTAAGAGGTCTTTGGGGTCCTTGTACTAAGCCCAAGAGAAGGCATGAGAACTTCTAAGAAGCCGGAGGGTCCTTGTACAAAGCCCAAGAGGAGGCTGGGATGCTTTTAGGAAGCCTGTGGGTCCAAACCTAAGAAAAGTTCAAGAAAGGTTTCACCGGGAATAATCCTTTCTTTAGTGAACAATCCTAGGGTTTGAAAAAATTCAAGAGAGGTTTCACTGGGAATTAATCCTCTCTGGGGAAATGAATTTCTTTTGACAATTTTCTAATAGTGATAGCCTGAGAAAAGTTTCACCGGGAATAATGTCTTTCTCTTTGTTCCATATTGTATAAGCCCAAGAGGAGGCAAGACTGTATCTGGAATTCCGATGGGGAACTAGTTTTGACTGTGTTAAAAGAGTGACCACTGGCTTTATCTAATCCTAGACCTAATTGCCGGGGAAAACTCTAAGCAGATATATATAAGCATACATATACAGATGAATAATATGCAAGTATGTAAAAGAGGGTAGGAGGACTTACAGGTGAGCAAGCTTCCAGCACAAACAAATATATATATATATATATATACAAGTATGTAAAAGAAAGCTATTTAAACTTACAGGTGAGCAAGCTACCATTGTAACAGTTGTATGGTTAGTTGTTCAAGAAATTAAAGAAAGTTTTGATAACAACTATGAATTTGAACCTAAATCAAAAAGGAAAGTTATTTTTGAAAAGAAGATTGGGGCTTATACTCAAGGAGAGGCCCAACAAAAACAGTGATCACACCGTTGTTTTGAAAATTATACTGGGACTTATTCAATGACTGAGGCTCCAAATTATTTATGTACAAAAGAGAGTTGGGTCTTACACTCTATTAGAGGCCCAAGGTGTTAAAAAAAAGAAATGGGACTTACAACACAAGGGTAGGCCCAGATGATTTTGTTTTGAAAACGACGATCGCGCCGAGATTTTTTAACGTACTGGGACTTATACAACGACTGAGGCCCAAAAAAGTTTTATTACAAAAGGATGAGACTTACACTCTATTAAGAGGCCCAAGGCGTTTGAAAAAATGTTTGAAAAAAAATCAAAATTTAGAGGAAACCCTAATTTTGAATTTAAAAGATATAATTTTCAAAGTAAATTAAATAAAAAATGATATAAAATACCAAATATATTCAAAAACAAGTTGTACACTTTGAAGAATATTTTGAAAAATCATGTTTATTCACATGAAAGTTTGAAATTCATTTGGAATGAAAAGATCAAAATGGGAATTTCATTTTAAAATGTTTAAAAACAAATAAAATAAAATTAATTACAAAAACTCTAACTATATTAAAAAATAATATAAATTGGATTTTTTTGTAAATTAAAATATTTAAACATTTTTGTGAATTTTGAGAAAAAGAATCAATTCAAAAAAACAAATATTCAGAGAGAAATTAATTTTTGAATCAATTAACAAAAACATCAAAATATTCAAAAATTCAAAAATATGAAAAAGGGCGCAAAGAACACTAAGTTCTTGCCCGCGTGCCCTGTTTCTGTATATTTGCGTTTTCTCAATTTTCTCCATGAAATCTCAATGGTTTTGCATGATTCAAGTACCAATCTTGTTCGTTTATGAACAATGATCACAACCATATAGTTTAATTGCATTTATATTAAGTATGAAGGAAGAAATCAACAGAAAACCTTAAGAACCCTAATTTCAGCATGAACACAATGAAATTTCATACACGATGGATTCATGGCAATTGATTGAGGGTTGTTACTCTACATACATGCATAAACAAGATGGTAACTCAAAAATTCATTTATGATGCATGGATCATAGAGTTTGAAGGGTTCAGGCTTACCTCTTGTAGCTGGTGATCGAGTTTGATGATGGAGATGTTGCAGATAGGTTCCAATGATCTGGACAGCTTCCTTAGGTGCCAAGGAGTGTGTTTGAATGCTTGGAGTGGATTGAAATGAGCTGTAACTGGTTGTGGTACCTCAACTGCAACTCTGTCAAGAACTTGAGCAATTGGCTGGTGATTTTGTGATTTTGATGTTCCAGATGTGATTTTGTGTTATGGATCACTCATATATAATGTTTATGAGGTGTGTGTGTGATTGGTTTGGTTGGAATCACTCTCAATCTCAAAATCTGATAGTGACTTAAGTTAGAAGGAAAAATTGGAGTGAAGAAGAGATTTTGAGTAAAGCATCAGTTTGGGTGCTTTAGTGTACTCAAACTGATCACAAATGAGCTCTATTTATGGTAGACCAAGTTTGTTTTGGTTGCAATAGTGAATGGCAACTGCAACAGGTCTGTTTGCAAATGGTGATCAAATGGAATCTCAAGTCTCCTCTAGCCATTGACATGAGGCTAGAGCACAGGCTATGAGTTGCCTGGTTCATAGATGAGGCTTGACTCAACTTGGATAACATTGTCTTGATAAATGCCACCTCTATGCATCAGTTAAATGCTTGGAAACAAAATTGACCATTTGGAAGAATCTTGAATTTATGAGTGTCATGCCTAAACATAGATCCATGGACTTGTGAGGCTGGTAGATCAGTGTTTGTCCCTTGGTTGCTCCCTCTTGAGGTGTGCAGATGGATAACCATGCTTGTTATGGCACAAGTTGATCAATTCGAGCAACAATGCATAAATCTGCCTTGCAAAAATCAGTGAAAAATGCCATTTTCAATGGATCATATCTCCTTGCTCAGGTTGAGTCATGGGAGGCTCTTGTACTTTTTAAAGAGCCCTCATATGGTACTATCCATGTATGATCATATCTCCATTGAAAAATCCTCATGAACATTGGTGTTCAAGGCTGGTAACTTAGGCAGATTTTTACTAAGTGTTGAAAAATGTCATTTTCTTCATTTTTGTCATTTTGATCACTCCATAACTTAAAATCCATGAAGAATTGGAGTTTTAGGTAGTTGAAGCTTTTGTAGAATGTAGGAAGGCCTACAAATCAAGCTTTGGATCACCCAAAATGGCTGCTTGGATCACAAGTTATGATCCTTGGAAGTTGGTACCAAAATCATTCAAATTTAGTAACTTAGAAAAATTTTCAATTTTTCAAGATTACCCCTTTTACAAGTTATCTTGGTTTCTTGATCAATTCTTGTTCAAATGACATTATAAATCATATTTTATGAAAATATGAGTCATAAGGATAATTTTTGCCAAACAAGTCATGTTTTGACTTTTGGCTCCGAAGCGGTTCGGGGCATAAAAACCCTAATTCCTGACTTTTGGGGAATGCATCCTCTGAGGGTAATTGAGCTTTGCAAATGGATCCTTAGGGTTATTTTGAGCATATTGAGTCACATGTTGAAGTCTTGGCTCATTTTCTTGTGAAAATCTCACTCTGGAGGCCCCAGTCGTCCAAAACCCTAATTTGGCGACATCGGGTGTTTCGAGGCTCAAACCACTTAGAATGTGGCAACTTTGTGCTTGATTCTTGATGTGGGAGTCCTCTTGATCCCTTATGGGTGTTTGAGAGGTTAGAAAAGTTGAAGATCATGTCATTTATTGATTGATCCTTTGTCTAAATGCTCTGAGAGGGCTTAAACCCCTAATTCTTGATTGTGGTGAATGCTCAACCATCTTTGAGAAGATTGATGAGGCATGAAGGTACATCCATATTGTGGTAATGATCCTCACAATGATAGGAAATCTTGGTGGTCAAAATTTGGGGTATGACAAATACCCTTATTTAATCTTCTTGGACCCGAAGGTGTGAATGGCGAAGATATTCGAACATTCAGGGTGCAAGAGGATTAAATATTGGAATACCCGAAATTTTGACGGTGGTTATGAATGGTTGTTTGCTCATCCATCTTCTTTTGCTAAGCAATGATACTTAGAAAAAGTAAAAACTTCCCCTCGATTCTGGTTTTCGGCCAAGTAACTGGTCTCAGTTTCTGATATAAACTTCCCCTCGATCCTGGTCTTTAGCCAAGGAACTGGTCTCAGTTTTCGATATAAACTTCCCCTCGATCCTGGTCTTCAGCCAAGGAACTGGTCTCAGTTTTTTATATAAACTTCCCCTCGAACCTGGTCTTCAGCCAAGGAACTGGTCTCAGTTTCTGATATAAACTTCCCCTCGATCCTGGTCTTCAGCCAAGGAACTGGTCTCAGTTTCTTCTTGTCAAGTTCCTTCCTTGACAAGGGATTCTATTTGCAGCGGTTTTCATCAAACTTCTCGCCGAGTTTTCTACTGGGGAAACACCATTTGACGGAAAAAATTTGAGTTCAGACTTGCTGGGGACACCCATTTGTCTGAGCTGTAGAGGTGTGCAAACTTCTCTGTTAGAGATGCCATTTGTTGACTCTACTAGGGAAAAACGAGTCTCTTGACACACTGCTTTTTGCTTGGGGATACTACATCATTCTTTTCTTCGAGATCTTTTCAGAGAAATGCCATGTGATGTAATCCAATTTTGAGATGCTGATGACTTCATTAACATCGAATTTCTTGGGAGAAAAACTGATGTGTTGCTGAGAGTCTTTAGTTGAGAAGCTTTCTCTGGGGATTTTCTTTAATCCGGAAAGCGAAAATATCATCTTCAATGGTGAAGAGTGATGTTTGTCGAATGTCTTCTTGCCTTTTGGAGGTTCAAGTTATCAAAGTGATCAAGGACAGACTTCAATCCAGAAGTAAACTAGGGGAGAGATTGTTTAGGCAATACATTTCTTGACGAGGAAAGAACTGACAACTCGATTGACAAGAGGACTTTATCACTTGGGAGATGAATATGACTAGAGTGATATTAATGCAATATGATTATGAATGTGAATCAAATATGCATGATATATGTATGTTTATGCTGACAAAACTGACGCGACATACAGCTAGTGGATGAACATAACTAGATACTCGGCCACTATGGGGGATGAAAAGTATCACTGGTTCAAAATAGCAATCCTGCCTTGCTTAAGAAAGACGGTCCCTGTGGGGAGAAAGAATTGTTCATTCGGTCTTAAGAGATACAAACTCTGCCGGGGATATCAGATGGGAAAATCACATCTGAAACAGTTGATCCTTCATTCAGGTGTACTGGTTTAGAAGGAGTACTTTGATTCTGCACTTTGAGGTTCAATCACCTCTGGAGAAGCTATCGATGTTCTTTTTGAAGTTCACAGTCAAAAGGAATTGCCATCTTTATTTTAAAAGCGGAAAAAATTTGGCAAGTAAAATCATTTTTTTATTTCAAGAATCGTTGATCATGTTAAAATGTCATTCTGTAAAGCTAAAACAAGTGAGAATTGCAAACAAAAACACTAGGGCTCAAATTTTATTGATAGGATGGAAATCAGCCAAACGTGTGATCCCATAGAGTATTTACGAAGTTTAGAAAATGGTAATTTACGGGAAAATGGCTACATTGAAACATAACAACCATTATCCTTCTACCAACTTTGAATTCTAGACATCCTGAGCTTCTGTCGAAGATGACCTTGACTGGAAGTTTTTCGACGAATAGTGTTACCGCTGGGGGATTTCACCTTGTCGGATGTAGTTACTTGCCATTAATCCCTAACTTTTGCCTGGATTGTACTTTGAGATTTCTAATCCATCGGGATGATTTTTGCTTGTGTCTCTAATTTTTGCCTGGACCGCCCTTTCGGGTTTTCAATCCACTGAGACGTTTTTTTTATTTAGGCGAAGTATTTCTTGACTACGTCAACATTCACGGGGTAGGCAAATTCTTCTCCATCCATTGTTGCGAGTCTCAAGGCACCGCCTGAAAAAGCTTTCTTGACCACATAGGGGCCGTCGTAATTCAGAGTCCATTTGCCCCGGGAATCAGTGAGGAACGATTGTATCTTCTTGAGCACGAGGTCTCTTTTTCTAAAGACACGGGGTCGAACCTTTTTGTCAAACGCTTTCTTTATTCTTTACTGATACAACTAACCATGGCATAGAGTCGTTATTCGCTTTTCTTCGATTAGGTTCAGTTCATCGTGTCGACTTTGACACCATTCAGCTTCTGTTAGCTTAGCTTCCATCAATACCCGGATCGATGGGATCTCTACTTCTATGGGAAGCACTGCCTCCATGCCATATACTAGAGAGAAAGGGGTTACCCCTGTTGAAGTGCGGATAGATGTCCGATAACCGTGAAGACCAAAGGGTAGCATCTCGTGCCAGTCTTTGTAGGTTACAACCATCTTTTGAACAATCTTCTTGATGTTCTTGTTAGCCGCTTCTACCGTTCCGTTCATCTTAGGTCGGTAGGGAGATGAGTTATGGTGTTCGATCTTGAACTCGGCACACAACTCCTTCATTATCTTGTTGTTCAAGTTAGATCCATTATCGGTAATGATCTGGCTTGGAACACCATAACGGCAGATGAGATTGTTTTTGATAAAGCGGACCACGACTTGTCGGGTTACATTGGTATATGATACTGCTTCGACCCATTTTGTGAAGTAGTCAATGGCTACCAGGATGAACTGATGTCCGTTTAAAGCCTTGGGTTCGATCATGCCAATCATGTCGATTCCCCATATAGAAAAAGGTCATGGGGAAGAGAGAACTTTGAGATGTGTTGGCGGTACATGGATCTTGTCAGCGTATATTTGACACTTATGACACCTCCTCATGTACTTGTAGCAATCAGATTCCATTGTTAACCAATAGTATCCTTCTCTCAAAAATTTTCTCGCCATTATGTGTCCGTTGGCATGAGTGCCAAAGGATCCTTCGTGAATTTCTTTTATCAGCATGTTTGCTACTGGTCTGTCTACGCATCGGAACAAGACCATGTCGAAGTTTCACTTATAGAGTGTATCACCGCTCAGGAAGAAGTTACCTGCCAGCCTTCTGAGGGTCTTCCTGTCTTTTATTGATGCCCCAGACGGGTATTCTTGTTTCTGAAGGAAGCATTTGATATCGTGATACCAAGGTCTGTCATCTATGACTGCTTTAATTGCGAAGATGTAAGCGGGCCGTTCTAGGCACATTATGTCAATCTTAGGTACGTCGTTCCATTGACCTACACTAATCAAGGAAGAGAGAATGGCTAGTGCATCAGCCATGTGATTTTCTTCACGAGGGATATGATGAAACTCGATTCTGTTAAAGAATGGCAACAACTTTCTCGCGTAATCTTTGTAAGGAACCATTTCGGATTGGTATGTGTTACAATCTCCTTTGATCTGATTGATAACCAGGGCTGAGTCTCCATACACATCCAAGTTCTTAATCCTCAAATCAATTGCCTCTTCGAGACCCATGATACAAGCTTCGTATTCGGCCTCGTTGTTTGTGCACTTGCATGTCAGTCTGACAGTGAAAGGAATATGTGTACCTTAAGGTGTTACAATTATTGCCCCAATTCCGTTTCCATAATTGTTGACAGCTCCATCAAATATTAGTCCCCATTGGGAACCTGGCTCTGGCCCTTCGCTGGGTAGTGGTTCATCGGAATCTTTCATTTTTAAGTACATCACATCTTCGTCTGGGAAGTCAAATCCGACTGATTCTTGATCGTCAATCGGTTGATGAGCCAAATGATCGGCTAAAATACTTCCTTTGACGGCTCTCTGAGCATGGTACTCGATGTCGTATTCTGATAACAACATCTGCCAACGGGAGATCCTTCCCATGAGAGCAGGTTTTTCAAAGACGTACTTGATTGGATCCATTTCGGAGATTAACCAAGTAGTGTGACAAATCATGTACTGGTGAAGACGTTTGGCTGCCCAAGCCAAAGCACATCAAGTTTTCTCAAGCATACTGTACCGAGTTTCACAATCGGTAAATTTCTTGCTCAAATAGTAGATGGTAGACTCTTTTCTTTTTGTTCGTCTTGTTGGCCAAGTACACAACCCATGGAGTCTTCCAAGACTGTTAGGTAGATGATCAGTGGTCTTCCTTCCATTAGAGGTGATAGGATAGGCGGATTCAACAAATATTCCTTGATACTGTCGAAGGCTTTTTGGAAGTCTTCTGTCCATACACAGCTTTGATTCTTTCTGAACAATTTGAAGATCAGCGTGCATGTCGCGGTCATGAGGGATATGAACCTTGAGATGTAATTTAGACGTCCCAAAAATCCTTTGACCTATTTTTCAGTCTTTGGCGATGGCATTTCTTGAATGGCCTTGACCTTGTCAGGATCAACCTCAATTCCTTTTTGGCTGACGATAAACTCTAAAAGCTTTCTTGAACGGACACTGAATGTGCATTTGTTGGGATTCAATCTGAGTTTGTACTTCCTCAGACGCTCGAATAACTTTGACAAGTGGGTCACATGCCCCTCTTCTGTTTTAGATTTAGAAATCATATCGTCGACGTACACTTCGATTTCTTTATGCATCATGTCATGAAACAGAGTAGTCATGGCCCTTTGATAGGTTGCCCCAGCGTTCTTTAAACCGAACGACATTACCTTGTAACAAAAGGTGCCCCATGGGGTGATGAACGAAGTTTTCTCCATATCTTTCGGCGCCATTTTGATTTGATTATAGCCCGAGAATCCATCCATGAAGGAGAAGACTTTGAACTTGAATGTACTGTCTACCAGCATGTCAATGCGTGGTAATGGGAAGTCATCTATTGGACTGGCTTTGTTCAGATCCCTGTAGTCTACACACATTCTGACTTTTCCGTCCTTTTTCGGAACTGGCACTATGTTGGCTAGCCATTGAGGATATTCTGAGGTGGCGAGGAAACTCGCGTCAATCTGTTTCTGCACTTCCTCTTTGATTTTGATGGCCATATCCGGGTGAGTCTGTCTCAGCCTTTGTTTCACCGGCAGACATTCTGATCTTAACGGTAGATGATGTTCCACGATGCTGGTATCCAACCCTGGCATGTCTTGATAGGACCAAGCAAACACATCTGGAAACTTTTTGAGAAGTTTTATCAAGTCTTCTCTGACAGTTGGATTGAGCAGTGCCCCAATCTTGACTTCTTTCTTTTCTTCCTCTGAACCCAAATTGACCATTTCCAATGGCTCTTTGTGAGGTTCAATGGGCCTTTCCTCTTGCCTGAGTAGTCATGAGATCTCTTCTGGAATTTCTGTGTCCTCTTCTTCTTCAGCTTCAAATACCGGGAATTCAAAGTTGGGAGAAGGCATTGGATCGTATGTTTCAACGGGGTTTAAAACAAGCAATCTACATGACATGATGATTTGTTTTTAGAAGAGATAGATAGAAATTCAAGAGTGTGTGCAGTGTATTTTCTGAAAAATGCTTGTTTTAATTTTTGAGTTGTTTTTAGGATTACCATTTTCTGAAAAAGCGAGAAGTGAAAACAGCCATAACTGCGGAAATTACATAACGACGTTATTTTATTTATAATTTTGTCGATTCTTGAAACTACAGCCCTATAAAACAAAACTTTGTCGCCTTGGGCGAAGCGAAGAGGGACATTTACAGAAAAGTGCCCCTATAAAACATCTGTTTCAACTGGGCAGGGTGAAAGGTTAAAACAAAGATGGCAATTACTTAGACTTATGGCCAACTTTTGGGACATCGACAGCAACCTATTAGCGACGAACTCCTTGGTGAATCACAAAGTCTGGTACCTTCTTTCTTGGTTTGTCCTCAGAAATGACGCTAATTTCTGGCAGAGCAAGATCGTTGGAGTCTTCCTCCCATGCAGAGTTGTCGTAAACGAACTCTTCTATTGTATCTTGCACAATGTTTTCATTCTCATGCGGATCTTCCCATCCAATTGGCTGGATGTTTTAGAGCCTGATACGAGAGCTTTCAGGAGCGGTGTACTTGACCAAGAAGTCGTACTTGCCACTCGGTTGTCCTAAGGTGTCCCATACTTCTGTGGGACTAGAGGAGTTATCCTTCTCGATGACGTTGACCTCAGGAAAAGCATAGTTAATGAACTCTTGTCCTTCAATCTTTGCAGATTCATTGATGTGCTGGATATTTTCAGAATGTCCTGAGTAATGATCCCATGACTTGGTGGGAACGCAGGTATTATTTTCAATATTGCTCAGCTGATAAGCGTCATTTGGTTGACTCTTTTGCCCCAGGTCTTCTGGGTATGGCTGCCAGATAGGCAAGTCATCCAGTGGGTCATAATAGTCGTAGTCAAAGTTGTCTTTCATTGGATCGTCTTCCCATGAGTTAGGTGAAGCACGGCATCCTTCAGGATCATAATCTCCGTATATCATCTTGACGTCTGATCTTGGTATATATCTCGGATTCTGTGTGGGAAAGTAAAATGGCGTATGTGTCTCTCCCTGAGACATATAACCGTCCTTGTTGAGATAAGACTTTCATTCCTCGTCCGTATCGGAGGAGTCACCCTCGTTGATGGCGTGTACTTCTTCAGACACTGGGTGAAGGAAACCTCCATTGTGGAAGAAGTCCTGAATGGGATGAAAATTTTCATCTTTACTAGTAGTCTGGGTACAGGTTGAGGAGAAACCAAGACCTTTCTTTGTCTTGTTATCCGTAGGAATTACGAGTTGTCCCCGTCCTTTTATGTTATTACTCTCGGTCACTTTGAGAGCATCTTTGCATGAGGAAATCAATGTCCCTTTCTCTGATCGATTCTCATTGCTCACCGAGAGTGCTTGAAACTGGGTTCCAATAACTTTCTCAGGTTTTACACAGGAGAATGATGATAAGTTGCTCACTATTAAGGCCTGCTCTCAGCATACTGTGACTAACTTGTCATTCTTGACGAACTTCACCTTCTGGTGAAGTGTCGAAGTGACTGCTCCAGCTTCGTGTATCCAAGGTCTTCCTAATAAACAGTTGTATGCTGCCCGGATGTCCATGACCTGGAAATTGACTTAGAAAGTGTGAGGACCGATGGTTATGGGAAGATTAACTTCGCCGATAACTGTTTTTTTGGATTCGTCAAAGGCTTTGACGATGACCTCGTTGCCTCTCATCGGAGATCCTTGAAATGA
Organism: Lathyrus tuberosus; assembly: GCA_022829125.1. Classification (NCBI taxonomy): domain Eukaryota; kingdom Viridiplantae; phylum Streptophyta; class Magnoliopsida; order Fabales; family Fabaceae; genus Lathyrus; species Lathyrus tuberosus. The sequence goes on from JALAZF010000247.1 coordinate 4,632,678, forward strand.
TAGTCGCATCAGAGTAGATTTTGGCATAACATTCAGATTTGATCCTGTGTCTACCAGTATGCTGGCTAGAGCATTGTCTTGGCAATTGACTGTAATGTTAAGCGCCGTGTTGTGATTTTTGCCTTCTTTCGGCAGTTCTTCATCACTGAATCCTAAATTGTTGTAGGAAGTGATGTTGGAAATGATGCTGTCAAACTGCCTTACCGTCACATCTTGTTCTACGAAAGCTTGCTCCAAGACTTTCTGCAGAGCTTCCCTGTGAGCTTCGAAACTGAGCAAGAGAGATAACACAGAGATTCTAGATGGAGTTTGCAACAGTTGGTCCACAATGTTGTACTCGCTTTTCTGGATGAGCTTCAGCATCTCATCGTTGTTCTTTACCAGTTCTGGATTACTGGATTGTCCAACTGATTGATTGGGAACTTCTGTTTGAGGTTCCTTTTCTTTGGCGGGTTTTCCCACTCCTCTGTTGAAGATCCGACCGCTCTGTGTGACTCGACTGATGTCGGCAATGTTTACGACGGAGGGTAATGGAGTTTCCTTTCCATTTTCGATTGCTGTTGGACCGTACTTGTAAGGGATAGCCTTATCGGATTTGTATGGTATTGGTCCTGGAAGATAGATAACCATAGGAGCCTTTTGATTTTTCTGACCATCATAGGTAGCCTCAATTGGTTCGAGGTTGAGAATCTTTCTACTATCAAGAGGAATTCTTGATTCATAGAGTAAAGGGATTATGGTGCATACGTCTTTGGTCCTCCCATGATCAGAGATTACGACAACGTCTTTGCTTTGATCAAGGAAATAGTCTTGGTATCTTGTTGGTCGACCCAGAGCTTGAACATGGTCGAATCTCTTTCTGGTCTAACTGATTTTGAAGAGTCGACCGTACGAGGTAACATCCTTGGTTGTTCTCTGAACAAACTCTACAACGCTCGTAGTTGTGCAGTGGCACCCGGCCACACCCGCTTTGTATGCAGTACATCTTTACTATATCTGTTTCGATCAAGCATACATCCTGACTTTGATATCTAGTAAGATTCCCGTCAGTCATACTGATATGCTGTGTAGCTTCGTCCAAGTAGATTGGAAGCCACCAGTGGTCCAACAAATGTTGAAGTGTTCTTTGGACGAGTGCATACCCTTGATCGTTCTTACGACACTCTTCACAGTCTTGATAATCATGTGAAGCCAAAAAGCCGAGCCTGACTTGCTTAGCGTGTAATTTTACTAGACTGGTATTCATCAAGCGTATGCCAAAAATCTGAATCATATTGACTTGATGGTTATTTCTATCACGGTAATCCTGAATCCATCCGACGTTGGAGGGCCTCTTGTACAAAAGAGCATCTCTGATTGCTTATTGAGCAGATCGGACAGGTATTGTAATTGTGCCATGGCAGATTATGATATTGACGTTCATCGCAAGAATGTCGTGGTTCTGAATAATGTTGGGATGTGCATGGGCCATGTTGACTTCACGGATTCGATGATCTTGGATCCATCCGAGATCCATCTGTTCTTGTAGAGTTGATCATACTACGAAACACCCCTGATTATTCTTTGAGCAGATATCACACTGGTGATAATTATGAGGTGGTACATGACTGTACCCGCTCTGTCTATAATGCATCCTGACCAGATTGGTTTCTAATAGGAGTACATCGTGAATGTAATAACTGCGGCTAACCTCTTCCTCTATCAAATTTACTGCAGCCTTTTCATGTTGAGGCAACGGGTTCGTCTGAACATTTGGATTAGTATCTTTGAAAGATAAGACCCCGTTCCTGACAAGCTTCTGCACATCAGACTTGAAGCTGAGACAGTTTTCAATGTTGTGCTCCGGTCCTCCTTGATGGTAAGGGCAAGTTTGATCCGCTTTGAACCAAAAAGGCAGATTTTTTGGTATTGTAAGAGGAGACCTGGTTTGGATATGCCCCTTGACCAGTAGAAGTGGAAACAATTCTACGTATAACATTGGCATAGGGTCAAACCCTGGTGGTCGTGTAGTACGATTGTTATTGTTGTACTGAGGATGAGCCTGCTGAAGAGGTTGTTGTGTCCTTTGTTGATACTGTTGTTGATTTGGTTGGCTTTGAGCAACCTGAGGTTGATATGTCGGAACCGGCGTTGGGTTGATAGCAGGAGTTACTACTACTACTGGTTGATACCTTCGCATTTGCTTTCCGAGAGAGATATTACCAATATCTTGCTCTTTTTCTTTGGGAAAGCACCACCGTATCTTTTGGTATTGCTTGATGATTTTGTGTTTTTGACCAAACGTCCCTCTCGGACTGCTTCCTCAAGGCGCACTCCCATGTTTACCATTTTGGTAAAGTCGCTGGGCGCACTTGCAACCATTCGGTCGTAATAGAAGGAGCTCAAGGTTTTCAAAAATATTTTGGTTATCTCTTTTTCCTCAAGAGGGGGACAGATCTGGGCGGCAATTTCACGCCATATCTGAGCGTATTCTTGAAATTTTCTTCGTCCTTCTGCAACATTGCTCGGAGCTGATCTCTGTCTGGTGTCATGTCCAGGTTATACTTATACAACTGAACGAAGTCTGCGTCAAGATCTCTAAAAGTAACGATCTTGGTACGGTTTAAACCCATGTACCATTTGAGTGCGGCACCGGTCAAACTGCCTTGGAAGTAATGGATCAGTAGCTGTTGATTCTCTGTCTGAGTTGACATTTTTCGAGCGTACATTACCAAATGACTTTGAGGGCAAGAGTTGCCCTTGTATTTTTCAAAGTCCGACACCTTGAATTTGTGCGGTATTTTCACGTTAGGGACCAGACAAAGGTCTGCGGCATCTTTTCCGAATAAATATTGACCGCGAATGGCATGTAATTCCTTCTGCATCTCCAGGAATTGCTCCTGGAACTCATTCATCCTTTCATACATGTCTTTGTTTCCACCAGAGATTACTTGTGGAATCTGTCCTTTCGGGACAGTGTGTACCACTGGTTGTGGTATAGTCATCACGACGGTGACTCTTGGTGCTTCCATGTCCCGAAGTTTATAACCTTCAGGAGTTGCTGTCATAACTCTTCCGTCTTCGCTTTCCCAAAGTTTGAAACCTTCAGGCCCAGCGGTTCCTGTTGCAGTTTCTGGGTCTTCAGTGACCGGCAGAATGTATCCTTCAGGGACAAAGTTGATAAGCATGCCCAAGGGGTGGCCTTTAGGTGTGTTGTATCGAGGATCATATGTCACCACTACGGACGTAGATGTGATCTCTGAGATCATAGTCCTTTGTTGTTTCCTCTGAGCTGCTGCCAGAGATTGCATGTCACTGTGAAGTTTTTTCAGATCTTCCTTCAGAGCTTCGGTTTCTTCTCTCAGCTCTCTGTTCTCTTCCTCGAGATCGTCCATTTTCTTCTGTCGATTGGCCCGAGTATTGTATGAGTGAGACAATTTGACTCTAAAATCACGACACATACGTGAGACTCGAAGATAAGAAGAACGCGTTATGTGAGAATGATGAATGATATACAAAATTATATATATTTATTGTTTTTTGCTTTAATAAAAAAACTTCAATAAATAAATTTCAAATATCATACAGTAAAGGGTGGAGACCATGTTTTATTGAATTTGAAAGATTGCAGAAATGGAAAATACAGTATTTTACAAAGTGCTGTAAAAGGAAATGTCTAAACTTATGGATCCTGAGTCCTCTCTGAAGAGAACTCAGATGCTAGCTCTGGTATTTTCCTTTTCTTTGACCGGGGCTCTTTAGCCGTTGTCGGATTATCAGTCCTTTGCCAAGTGAAAGGAGCGAGCAAATTTCTTCGGTCTTCTTGATTCTCCACAACATGTTGCTCTAGTATCTTAATCAGAGCATCTTTTTCTTTTAACAGTTCCTGAACTTTGGTACACTCCACATTGAGGATACGGTACTTATTTTTCCAAGAGTTTTTATCCCGTTGAACTTTGTTAACAGCTACCTGGAGTTTTTCCATGTCAGACATGAAATAAAGGACAAATTCCTTTAATGGAAAAACTTTTTGACGAGGGCAAGGCATCCTCAGCTTGAGAGCTCTAGTTTGCACCCAGTGGAGATAAGGTTCCATGGAGGTACAATTTGGTCTTCCTAGAGACTCTCTTCCTTTCTTGTGAACATGTTGCCAGGTATGCATTATTTCCTTCTTTAGTGCCCTATCATTTTCCCATTCCTTGAAGAAAATACCTTCCAGATGAGCATTATGCGGGATATGCCTCATCGGGTATCCGAGATGACGGCGAACTAAAATTGGATGATAGTTGATTCCTCATTTAGTCCTATGAGGGGTACGTTAGGGAAATTTCCACAACTGTCGATGATCTCTATCCCCTCATAAATTATATCATACCAATCTATGTCAGAGTTGGTAAGAGACATGATCCTTTGTGACCAACGTAGAGTATTCTTGTGATCCCAAAAAGCAGCAGACTTGGGTAAACGGGAAATGAACCATTTGTAAAGAAAGGGTACACAGCATGTGATCATTCCTCCGTTGTGCAAATTCCTTAAGTGTACAGAATGATGAGCATCTACAAGCAGGGTTGGTACGGCGTTTCCAATCAGAAATATCTTAACAGTGTTGGTGTCAACGAAGTTGTCAATGTTAGGAAAGAGGAACAACTAGTATGTGAGTAGGAAAAAGATATCCTCGAAAGCGGTAATGTTTCCTATACTGTCAAAGTATAGGGCTTTCTCCATCAAAAACTTGGATGGTAAACCTTGGATCCCTCCTTTGGTGGCCATGTGAGTCCTAACTTCTGACTCGTCCAAACAAATGGCTCTTGCGATGACCTGATCCTTTGGAATTTCTTCTAGTCTAGAAAAAGGAGTTTGATCAGTGATAGGTAGATCAGTCAGATGAGAGTACTCTTCTAATGTTGGTGCCAGTTGGTAATCCGGGAATGTGAAGCAGTGATAAACCGGATTGTAGAACTGTATCAGTGTAGACAGGATTCCTTCAACTACATGGACCCTTAACAGAGACAACAGCCCTCCGTACTTAGCTCTGAAAGCATCAGGGTTGGTGATCATCCTTGCCAACCCCCTTAAATCCTCTAGTTTTGGAGCCTTGAAGGTGTACTTGTGCGTCTTTCTTCTACCAAAATCCATAACGCAATCTTTCTCTCTGATATTTGCAATCATTGTTTTAGTTTAAATTAAAAAAAGAGAAGAGGAAAGAGAAGAAATTTTTCTTTGTTTAAGAGTTTTTTAAATGAATGCATGAATGCAGCACATAAAAACATTGAAAAAACATGGGTTCAAGGGTTCAACGTCACGAGCATGGAGTCATGGCTCTACCCATCCCCAAAGGTTGTATTCTGGTCAGTTTTTGTACCTGTAGAACGGATCCTAAGGTTCCCAAAATCATTGACCCCCCTAGGAATAACAACAGCAAGCTGGTTCACCCGAGCGAGCTGTAACATCCTAGGGTAATCTCATTTGAGTGTAGTACCGCGTATCAACTATTTCCGATAGTCACCGCACTACCAAGTGGTTATAAGGTTAATGCCTGCTAAATCCTCAGGTTCACAGGTGCCGCATTAGGAAAACTCAGCTTTCACAACAATCGTGTCTAGCGGGCTGAATCCTACAGGCCCTCACCTAATTTGGTGGTCTACTAGGTTCGCTTATTTGGGATTCACTCCCTATAAGACCCTCCGTCTATGCCACCCCTTATCTTAGGTTTCTCTCAAACTTTCCAGATGCGTATCAATCGCATTCCCATTGACAGAAAAATAAACACGGATTTCAAGTAGGAAAAACAATATATATATATATATATATATATATATATATATTGTATAGTATGATTGCTAACAACTTAGACCTCTTAGGAATTTTTAATCCTAATCCTAGATAGATAATAAACTCCCCAGTTGAGTCGCCATTTTCCTGTTGGGAAAATGGCGATGAATGCCCTAAAGATCATCCTAAAGAGTCCCCAGCAGAGTCGCCATTTTCCTGTAGCGTGTGATTTTTGTCGGTGACACGACCACCTTATCGCCATGGGTTTTCCCTCACCGCAATGGTGGGGATTGGGTGCTACTTTCTAATTTCTTATTTATCCTATGAAGCTAGAAAGGAAACGGAAGCTATCTAAAACTAACCTTGCACGTAAATGTTTAATTGAACAAACGCTTAAGAGATTGGGGGGTCCGGGGTCAGGTTATACAATGGGGAGTTGTCAATTACCCATCCTATATGTGGTTATCCACAGGTCGTTAGCAATTATACTTACTGCTTTCTACTTACTGGTGTTTGTCTGTTATGGGATGGGAAAGTTTCTCCTTTGGGAGTGTTTGAGAGAGAGAGTTTTTGTTGATGTCGGGCTTGGCGATGTTTTTGATGAATGTGTGAAGGTACTGGACCTACAGTTTTTGATTGGTATGAAGGTACTTGACCTAAAGTTTTTGATTGGTATGCTCGCTAAGATTTCGCAATCGTATGCCTACATATTCCCGTTAAAGAAAATAGGGAAATCAGAGCAATCGTAGTTCCTCTTATTCTATGGGAGGAAAAGATGTTTCGGTGTCTTGTTCAAAGCCCAAGATTAAAGCTAAATGAGTATTTGTGTCTTGTTCAAAGCCCAAGATTGAAAGCTAAAAGGTTGAGTGAGAGAGAATTTGTCATCTCTAAAGGGAGACATCTCGTCTGTTTATCACAACTGTTGGGTGACTGATTATAAAGAAGGATTACTTTAACTGGGATATGAGAAACCAGCAGTGCAATAATTTCCTTTATGAAGGATTTATCCTGAAGGAGAAAACTTTAACTCAGTGTAGAGTAATGCCATTTTTCCTTAGGAATCTTTCGTGCTAAGAGAGGGACAGTGGTGTAACGCCCCAGTTTTTGTTAGAGTTATTTAATCGAGTCGATTGAAATATTTTTGTTTTTATATTATTTTATTTTTGACTTTTATTGGGCAATATATTATTTTTCATCGTTATTATGTTTTATCGCGTTTTGGGAGCGTTTGCGAGATATATGAGTGTAGGGGTATTTTGGTCATTTTACTTATTTTTCTTAAGTTAGAAACTTAAAGAGGAAAAAAAGAGAGAAAATAGTAAGGAAGGAAAAGAGAAAGGAAAGAAGAAAAAAGAGGAAAACTTGGGGTTTAAGGAATCGAATCAACCGACATTTCAAAACACGATTAATCGGGTAAGGGTGCGAAACTCGATTATTCTATGCTTGTGTATGATTATGTATGTATGTATTTTTTTGTTGTTGGGTTGAAATTAAATAGAGAACTAAAACCATTAATATGTTGAGATTGTTAGAATTTGATATAATTGTGTCGGAAATCATGTTTTAAGGTTCCTTATTGTTGATACATGTTAGATATATGTTGTTGTGCATTTAATTGGTAAATTGTTGATGGTTAGGTGAGATTTGGGAGAGGAAATTGGATGAATTTCGCAGCAGAAATTCTGGGTTTTCGCTGCCTATACACGTAACAGGCAAGGCAATACGCGTATTGGTTAGGGCAATACGCGTATGGCAAGGGGAAAATGTGGGCATTACGCGTATGGAACCCATTTTGCACGAACCTCTGCTGAAATGCGTAATGGTACGCGTACTTGGCAAGGCAATAAGCATATAGCCCATTGCAATACACGTAGGACCAGAGAGGGTGCAGAATTGTTCCCGATTTCGCGTCCGATGCAGTAACTTTTGATCCGTAACTCGGATCGAGGCATTCTTGGTACCGTTGGGAAGCTTATGGAATGTTCTTTCTTATTAAAATGGTTTTGATATTGGTGTCCGATTTAATTGTGTTAGGAATTTGGAAATGTGTCATTTTGCCGACTTTTACCGTCTTAATTGTGTGTATTTGATGTGTTATCATGCAATATGCTTTTGGTATATGATGTATGACTTGTGCACTGTGGTATGATGTAAATGCATGTGATGAAATGTTGTTATGATGGTTTATGGCCTAAGGGCAAGTAAATGCACTGTGATTGTGGTTGATTGTATATGCATGAATATGGATGTTGGAATGATTCACATGGATGTGTATGTGTAAGCATTTGATTGTCATGAGTCATTGTATGCCAAGCATCATGATATTCATTCTTGTGATGTCGTGTGTCCTAGTGGGTGTGAGCGACGAAACGATTCCAGAGGGAATCTGCTGTAACGGTCGTGTGCCTTATACAAAGAGGACCGAAAGCGACGTTATGGACGATCGTGTGCCTTATACAAAGAGGACCGAAAGCGATCGGGTCGTGTGCCTTATACAAAGAGACGTGAGCGATCCATAAACGTCGTGTGCCTTATACAAAGAGGTGTGAGATACGGGGAACATCGTTTGCCCGACGGGGAGTTACACTAAGTAACAAGCGATGATTCTAATAATTCCTGAGTGAATTAATGATGAGAATGATGGATGGAACGGTACCGCATTGCATTTGCATAGAGTCGTTGTGTCGGTCTCTTTGCATTTGCATAAATCATGAATTGATTGATTTTGTGTGGAATTGTGAATGGAATTGGTGAGTTGATAGATATATATATATATATATATATATATATATATATATATATATATCTATATTGGTGATAAATGTATTGTGCATGAATGATATGCCTTTGTGACGGATATATGAGATATGATTTGTGTTGTTTTGTATTTGAATTATGGTGTAAGTTGTGGTGAGAGTGTTTTACATGTGTATTTTGTGTTATTATATAATTGTAGGCAATTATATTATAATTGTGTTTTTCACCCTTCTGCTGTTTTGAATGCTCTATGAGGCATTGCAGATTAGATGCTGGAGGTCTTTTTGTGAAGCTTAGGTCTTCATTCTTTTGTCGGTCGGCTCTGATATGTAGCACCGGGTAGTCAGGGAGGTCGTTATGTGATTATTTGTATATGTATATATGTTCTTTGGATTGTACATGTATGACTCTGTATATGACAGACAAACTTTTATGTTATATATATGAGATTCAGTTGCAGATTTTCCGCTTTTATTCTGTATCTGAATTGTGGGTGTTAGGAACTGAGTTCCTCTGTTATGTGCTACCTGATTGTTGCATATCTATATGAGCAGGTTGTTGTATTTTGTTTCAATTGATGTGACGCCTCCGTCTATGCCATGAATGTTTTAATTATACTCTGATTTATTTGTTATCGCTTTATTTGCTTGGGGTATAGATTGGGGGTGTTACATTAAGTGGTATCATAGCCAGTTTGTGTCAGTTCGTGCCAGTCCGTGTCGGTCTTTGTGTTTGGGGTGAGCTGTTTGTTTAACATAGTTGTTGTTATTGGATATGAACAGAATATGGCTGGTAGGAATGATGCTGCTCTTGCTACTGCTATGCAAGCTATGGCTCCGACTGTGCGGGGTGCACCTAATGCTGGTGGGAATGATGAGTTCAGGAAGAACAAACCGCCTGTCTTCAAAGGGAGACATGATCCTGATGGTGCTCAGATTTGGCTTAAGGAGATTGAAAGAATCTTTCGAGTGATGGACTGTGCTGAGGAACATAAGGTGAGACTAGGTACTCACATGTTGCAGGAGGAGGCTGATGATTAGTGGGTTAGTAAGCGCCATGTGTGGGAAGCTACAGGTGAAGTTGTCACTTGGGCTTTGTTTAGCGGTGAGTTTTTGAGGAAGTATTTTCCTAAAGATGTTAGAGGAAAGAAAGAGATAGAGTTCTTGGAGTTGAAACAGGGTAACATGTCTGTTGTGGATTACACTGCTAAGTTTGTGGAGCTTGTTCAGTTTTATCCACATTATGCTGAAGCAACTGCGGAGTTTTCCAAATGTGTGAAGTTTGAGAACGGGTTGCGTCCTGAGATCAAACAGGAAATTGGTTATCAAAGGATTAGGAGGTTTTCAGATTTGGTGGATTGTTGTAGAATTTATGAGGAAGATAGCAAGGCTCGTTCTATTCATTATAAGAGTGTGAACGAAAGGAAAGGAAAGCAACCGTTTCGTGGTGGTCCTTATGTGTCACCAGCTGACAAGGGTAAGCAAAGGGGTAATTTTGATAAAAGGCCAAATGGGGGAGGTATGTCTAATCCTCTGAGATGTTATAGGTGTGGTGACTTAGGACGTCGTCAGTTTGAATGTAGAAAAGATATGAGGAAGTGTTCCAATTGTGGAGGTTTAGGACATGTCGCAGCTGATTACAAGAGGAATGTGGTGAAGTGTTTCAACTGTGGTGAAGCTGGTCATGTTAGTACAAAGTGTCCGAAACCAAAGTAAGCTCAGGCTAGAGGGAAAGTATTTGCATTGCCAGGAACTCAGACTACTAGTGCAGACCGTCTGATCAGAGGTACTTGTTTTATTAATAGTACGCCTTTAGTTGCTATCATTGATACCGGAGCGACGCATTCGTTTATTTCGTCTGAGTGTGCAAAGCGTTTGAATCTTTTGTTGTCTTTGATGGGTGGAGAGATGGTTATTGATACTCCAGCAATGGGGTCGGTAACTACTTCTTTGGTTTGTTTAAGTTGTCCTTTGACCATTTATGGTAAGGATTTTGATTTGGATTTGGTGTGTCTGCCGTTGGAGGGTTTAGACGTGGTTCTGGGAATGAATTGGTTGCAGTTCAATCGAGTTCATATCGATTGTTATCATAAGTTTGTAAGATTTCCTTCTCTTGAAGAAGACGAGGAATCGAGTTTCTTATCTACCAAAGAGTTGAAGAAGCTTTTGGCGGATAAAGCTCAGTTGTTCGGGTTGTTTGCATCGTTGACAGTGGATAGTCAAGTTGCAATTGGCGTGTTTCCAGTTGTGTGTGATTTTCCATAGGTGTTTCCGGAGGATATTTCAGATGTGCCGCCAGAGAGAGAGGTGGAGTTTTCTATAGATCTAGTTCCTGGTACTAGACCTGTATCTATGGCACCTTATCGTATGTCGGCATCTAAGTTGGTTGAGTTGAAGAAGCAGTTGAATGAATTGTTAGAGAAGAGGTTTGTGAGGCCGAGTGTATCGCCTTGGGGTGCTCCAGTTCTTTTGGTGAAGAAGAAAGATGGAAGTATGCGATTGTGTATTGATTATCGCCAGCTGAATAAGGTGACGATTAAGAATAAGTATCCTCTTTCGAGAATTGATGATCTGATGGACCAGTTGGTAGGTGCGTGTGTGTTTAGTAAAATTGATTTGAGGTCAGGTTATCATCAGATTAGAGTGAAAGAGGAAGATATTCAGAAGACGGCTTTTAGGACACGATACGGACATTACGGATATTCTGTGATGCCGTTCGGGGTTTCTAATGCGCCAGAAGTGTTTATGGAGTATATGAATCGCATTTTTCATGAGCATTTGGATCGATTTGTTGTTGTGTTTATTGATGACATTTTGATTTATTCTAAGTCTCGGGAGGAACACACGGAACATTTGCGAATTGTATTGCAAATTTTGAAGGAGAAGAGACTTTATGCCAAGTTGTCCAAGTGTGAGTTCTGGTTGTCAGAAGTGAGTTTTCTTGGGCATGTGATTTCAGGTAATGGTATTGCTGTGGATCCATATAAAGTAGATGCAGTTCTACAATGGGAGGCTCCTAGATCTGTTATTGAAATTTGAAGCTTTTTGGGTTTGGCTGGATATTATCGAAGATTCATTGAAGGCTTTTCCAAGTTAGCACTTCCTTTGACCCAGCTGACTTGTAAATGTAAAGCGTTCATTTGGGATATTCAGTGTGAGGAAAGTTTTAGTGAGGTGAAGAGAAGATTGACTACAACTCCGATTTTAGTCTTACCGAATCCTACTGAACTGTTTGTGGTGTACTGTGATGCGTCTTTGAGTGGTTTAGGTGGAGTGTTGATGCAAGAAGGTAAGGTTGTGGCTTATGCTTCGAGGAAATTGAGGGTTCATGAGAAGAATTATCCTACTCATGATTTGGAATTAGCGGCGATGGTTTTTGTGTTGAAAATTTGGAGGGATTATCTCTACGGTGCAAGATTCGAAGTCTTTAGTGATCATAAGAGTTTGAAATACTTGTTTGATCAGAAAGAGTTGAATATGAGGCAACGGAGATGGTTGGAATTTTTGAAGGACTATGATTTTAGCTTGAATTACCATCCTGGTAAAGCTAATGTGGTAGCCGATGCGTTAAGCCGAAAATCTTTGCATATGTCCGCTTTGATGGTTAAAGAGTGGGAACTTTTGGAAGCATTTAGAGATTTGAGTTTGGTGTGTGAATTGACATCGGATGGCGTGAGGCTTGGAATGTTAAAGGTTACTAATGAGTTTCTGTTGACCGTTAGCGAGAAACAGAGGTTGGATGTGAAATTTGTTGATTTGTTGATGGCTGGAGATAAAGGTGTGAATGGTGACTTTAAAGTGGATGATAAGGGTGCTTTGAGATTCTGTGGTAGAATTTTTATTCCTGATGATTCAGACTTGAAAAAGATGATTTTAGAGGAAGGACACCGGAGTAGTTTGAGTATACATCTGGGAGCTAATAAGATGTACCAAGATTTGAAGAAGATCTTTTGGTGGTCCGGATTAAAGAGGGATGTGGCTCAGTTTGTTTATGCGTGTTTGACGTGTCAGAAGTCAAAGGTAGAACATCAGAAGCCTAGTGGATTATTGCAACCATTGGATATTCCCGAGTGGAAATAGGACAGCATTTCTACAAATTTTGTGACAGGGTTGCCGAATACACAGAGGAGACATAATGCCATTTGGGTGGTTGTGGATAGGCTGACTAAATCGGCGCATTTCATTCTAATTGACATCAGTTTTTCTTTGGAGAGGTTGGCTGAGATTTATATCCGTGTGATTGTGAAGCTACATGGTGTTCCGTTGTGTATTGTTTCAGATCGAGATCCGAGGTTTACTTCTAGATTTTGGGAAAGTTTGCAAAAGGCGTTAGGTTCCAAGTTGAGATTGAGTTCTACTTATCATCCTCAGATGGATGGCCAGACCGAGAGAACTATTCAGTCATTGGAAGATTTGTTGCGGGCTTGTGTTCTTGAGCAAGGTGGTGTTTGGGATAGTTATCTTTCGTTGGTGGAATTCACGTATAACAACAATTTCCATTCAAGTATTGGAATGGCACCTTTTGAAGCGTTGTACGGAAGGAGATGTCGAACACGTTTGTGTTGGCATGAATCGGGTGAGAGTTCGGTGGTTGGACCGGAGTTAGTGCAACAGACTACGGAAAAAGTGAAACTTATTCGTGAGAAAATGAAGGCTTCTCAGAGTAGGCAGAAGAGTTATCATGATCGAAGGAGGAAAGATCTTAAGTTTCAAGAAGGCGATCATGTATTCTTGAGAGTTACACCGGTGACGGGTGTTGGACGGGCATTGAAGTCGAAGAAGCTTACTTCTCGGTTTATTGGTCCTTACCAGATATCCGCGAGAGTGGGTGTTGTGGCTTATCGGGTGGCGTTCACCGAATATTTCGAATTTGCACGACGTGTTCCATGTTTCACAGCTTCGGAAATATGTTCCGGATCCGTCGCATGTGATTCCGATGGATGAGGTTGAGGTAAGGGAGAACCTTACGGTTGAGGCATTACCGGTGAGAATTTTGGATCGCGAGTTGAAGCAATTAAGAGGCAATGATATTGCGCTTGTGAAAGTAGCGTGGGGAGGCGCTGCTGAGGGCAATTTGACTTGGGAGTTGGAGATTCGGATGCGGGAGTCGTATCCGGAGTTGTTCGTCTCAGGTAATATTTTCGAGGACGAAAATTTCTAAGTGGGGGAGAGTTGTAACGCCCCAGTTTTTGTTAGTTATTTAATCGAGTCGATTTAATTATTTTTGTTTTTATATTATTTTATTTTTGAATTTTATTGGGAAATATATTATTTTTCATCGTTATTATGTTTTATCGCGTTTTGGGAGCGTTTGCGAGATATTTGAGTGTAGGGGTATTTTGGTCATTTTACTTATTTTTCTTAAGTTAGAAAGTTAAAGAGAAAAAAAATAGAGAAAATAGTAAGGAAGGAAAAGAGAAAGAAGGAAAAGAGAAAGAAGGAAAAGAGAAAAGAAAGAAGAAAAAAGAGGAAAACTTGGGGTTTAAGGAATCGAATCAACCGACATTTCAAAACACAATTAATCAGGTAAGGGTGCGAAACTCGATTATTCTATGCTTGTGTATGATTATGTATGTATGTATTTGTTTGTTGTTGGGTTGAAATTAAATAGAGAACTAAAACCATTAATATGTTGAGATTGTTAGAATTTGATATAATTGTGTCGGAAATCATGTTTTAAGGTTCCTTATTGTTGATACATGTTAGATATATGTTGTTGTGCATTCAATTGGTAATTTGCTGATGGTTAGATGAGATTTGGGAGAGGAAATTGGATGAATTTTGCAGCAGAAATTCTGCAGGAAAAATTCTGGGTTTTCGCTGCCCATACGCGTAACAGGCAAGGCAATACGCGTATTGGTTAGGGCAATACGCGTATGGCAAGGGGAAAATGTGGGCATTACGCGTATGGAACCCATTTTGCACGGCCCTCTACTGAAATATGTAATGGTACGCGTATTTGGCAAGGCAATACGCGTATGGCCCGGGGCAATACGCATAGGACCAGAGAGGGTGCAGAATTGTTCCCGATTTCGTGTTCGATGCCGTAACTTTTGATCCGTAACTCGGATCGAGGCGTTCTTGGTACCGTTGGGAAGCTTATGGAATGTTATTTCTTATTAAAATGGTTTTTATATTGTTGGCCGATTTAATTATGTTGGGAATTTGGAAATATGTCATTTTGCCGACTTTTACCGTCTTAATTGTGTGTATTTGATGTGTTATCATGCAATATGCTTTTGGTATATGATGTATGACTTGTGCACTGTGGTATGTTGTAAATGCATGTGATGAAATTTTGTGATGATGGTTTGTGGCCTAAGGGCAAGTAAATGCATTGTGATTGTGGTTGATTGTATATGCATGATTATGGATGTTGGAATGGTTCACATGGATGTGTATGTGTATGCATTTGATTGTCATGAGTCATTGTATGCCAAGCATCATGATATGCATTCTTGTGATGTCGTGTACCCTAGTGGGTGTGAGCAACGAAACGATTCCAGAGGGAATTTGCTGTAATGGTCGTGTGCCTTATACAAAGGGACCGAAAGCGACGTTATGGACGATCGTGTGCCTTATACAAAGAGGACCGAAAGCGATCGGGTCTTGTGCCTTATACAAAGAGGTGTGAGCGATCCATAAATGCCGTGTGCCTTATACAAAGAGGTGTGAGCGACGGGGAACATCGTTTGCCCCACAGAGAGTTACACTAAGTAACAAGCGATGATTCCAATAATTCCTGAGTGAATTAATGATGAGAATGATGGATGGAACGGTACCACATTGCATTTGCATAGAGTCGTTGTGTCGGTCTCTTTGCATTTGCATAAATCATGAATGGATTGATTTGGTGTGGAATTGTGAATGGAATTGGTGAGTTGATATATATATATATATATATATATATATATATATATATATATATATATATATATATATATATATATATATATATATGTTGGTGATAAATGTATTGTGCATGAGTGATATGCCTTTGTGACGGATATATGAGATATGATTTGTGTTGTTTTGCATTTGAATTATGGTGTAAGTTGTGGTGAGAGTGTTTTACATGTGTATTTTGTGTTATTATATAATTGTAGGCAATTATATTATAATTTTGTTTCTCACCCTTCTGCTGTTTTGAATGCTCTATGAGGCATTGCATATTAGATGCTGGAGGTCTTTTTGTGAAGCTTAAGTCTTCATTCTTTTGTCGGTCGGCTCTGACATGTAGCACCGGGTAGTCAGGGAGATCGTTATGTGATTATTTGTATATGTATATATGTTCTTTGGATTGTACATGTATGACTCTGTATATGACAAACAAACTTTTATGTTATATATATATATATATATATATATATATATATATATATATATATATATATATATATATATATATGAGATTCAGTTGCAGATTTTTCGTTTTTATTCTGTATTTGAATTGTGGGTGTTAGGAACTGAGTTCCTCTGTTATGTGCTACCTGATTGTTGCATATCTATATGAGCAGGTTGTTGTATTTTGTTTCAATTGATGTGACGCCTCTGTCTATGCCATGAATGTTTTAATTATACTCTGATTTATTTGTTATCGCTTTATTTGCTCGGGGTATAGATTGGGGGTGTTACAAGTGGCGTAGATGTAAATAATCTAGAGGCTTGCCACTTACAGCAATTAGGTGAAAGATGAAGATTTACCTGGATAAGAGATGGACTACAACTTGGTTTTTTGAATCAATAAGTGTGCCACTTACAACAGTTATCTGGAATTAGGGTTTGTTTTGATTTATCTATTTTGATGTGTGATATACAGAGAAATGTCTTCCTACAGAGAGATTTTGATTTCCTCTGAGGGGATTTTGGTTTTTTGTGTGCCTTGATCAAAGCCCAAGGTTGAAGCTAAGAAATTGATTGACTCCACTGGGGAGGTCATTATACAAAGCCTAAGAGGAGGCTGGAAAAGACTGACTCAACAAAAGAGTGTTTATCTGTCTTGTACAAAGCCCAAGATTGAGGCTAAAAAGAGACTTAACTCTTTGGGGATATCTTTATAAAAAGCCTAAGAGGAGGCTGAAACTTGACTTTTCTGGGGAAATATTTTGTCTGTCTTGTACAAAGCCCAAGATTGAGGCTAAAGAAGGATTTTTTATTCCACTGGGGAATATTTGTATGTGTCTTGTACAAAGCCTAAGATTGAGGCTAAAAGGGGAAACTGACTCTATGGGTGAGAGGTTTTATCTGTCTTGTACAAAGCCCAAGATTGAGGCTAGAAGAAGATTGACTTTGCTGGAGAGTATGATTTGTCTTGTACCAAGCCCAAGATTGGAGGCTGGAAAGAGGATTGACTCTGCTTAGGGAGATTTATATGGTGTCTTGTACAAAGCCCAAGATTGAGGCTGAAAGATATTGACTGACTTAGCTGAAAATATTTATAGGTGTCTTGTACAAATCCCAAGATTGAGGCTGAAAAGATTATTGACTCAACAAGAGAGTGTTTTTATCTATCTTGTACAAAGCCCAACATTGAGGCTGAAAAGGGTTAACTTAACAAGAAAGTGTTTATCTGTCTTGTACAAAGCCTAAGATTGAGCCTGAAAAGATGATTGACTCAACAAAAGAGTGTTTTTATCTGTCTTGTACAAAGCCTAAGATTGATGCTGAAAAGGTGATGACTCAACAAGAGAGTGTTTCTGAGGCTAACTCTGCTGAGGAAAATCATTATACAAAGCCTAAAAGGAGGTTGTCTTCTGCTGTGGATTATTGAGATCCAGAGGCAGGTCCAAAATGGGGAATCAACTCTTGCTGAGGATTATAGAAGAGTTGAGGTATCAGATGCCTTGAGGTTCTGATTTGGGATAGTGTTACCCTGATGATAAGCTGGCCCTAGCTGGGGGAATTTAGGATAAAGATTGAGTTTTAGATCCTGTGAGGGTTTTAACTATACTGGAGATTGGTTAAATGACCAAGGTTTTTTCCTGTGATTGTAGGGAGCTTGAGAATGTCTTTGAGATCCAAGAGGAGATTAGACTGTCCATGTCTACTGGTATGAAAGAGTTTATCTTTGTATGATGCCCAAGAGGAGGCAGGTGCTTTAAGGGATGAGAATCAACCCTAAAATTGGTCTGAGGTTTGACTCTTTAGAAAGACTGCTCTAACAAAGGATGACTAAGTTCTGTCATATACCTTTAAGAGGTCTTTGGGGTCCTTGTACTAAGCCCAAGAGAAGGCATGAGAACTTCTAAGAAGCTGGAGGGTCCTTGTACAAAGCCCAAGAGGAGGCTGGGATGCTTTTAAGAAGCCTGTGGGTCCAAACCTAAGAAAAGTTCAAGAAAGGTTTCATCGGGAATAATCCTTTCTTTAGTGAACAATCCTAGGGTTTGAAAAAATTCAAGAGAGGTTTCACCGGGAATTAATCCTCTCTGGGGGAATGAATTTCTTTTGACAATTCTCTAATAGTGACAGTCTAAGAAGAGTTTCATCGAGAATAATGCCTTTCTCTTTGTTCTATATTTTATAAGCCCATGAGGAGGCAAGACTGTATCTAGAATTCCTATGGGGAACTAGTTTTGACTGTGTTAAAAGAGTGACCACTGGCTTTATCTAATCCTAGACC
Organism: Lathyrus tuberosus; assembly: GCA_022829125.1. Lineage (NCBI taxonomy): Eukaryota > Viridiplantae > Streptophyta > Magnoliopsida > Fabales > Fabaceae > Lathyrus > Lathyrus tuberosus. The sequence goes on from JALAZF010000247.1 coordinate 4,650,804, forward strand.
TAATTGCCGGGGAGTATGTAAAAGAGGGTAGGAGGACTTACAGGTGAGCAAACTTCCAGCACAAACAAATATATATATGTGCAAGTATGTAAAAGAAAGCTATTTAAAACTTACGGGTGAGCAAGCTTCCATTGTAACAGTTGTATGGTTAGTTGTTCAAGAAATTAAAGAAAGTTTTGATAACAACTATGAATTTGAACCTAAATGAAAAGGGAAAGTTGTTTTTTAAAAGAAGATTAAGGCTTATACTCAAGGAGAGGCCCAGCAATAACAGTGATCGCACCGTTGTTTTGAAAATTGTATTGGGACTTATACAATGACTGAGGCCCAAAATTATTTATGTACAAAAGAAAGTTGGGTCTTACACTCTATTAGAGGCCCAATGTGTTTAAAAAAATAAATGGGCCTTACAACACAAGGGAAGTCCCAGATGATTTTGTTTTAAAAACGGCGATCGCGCCGAGATTTTTTTAACGTACTGAGACTTATACAATGACTGAGGCCCAAACAAGTTTTTTGTAGAAATGGATGGGACTTACACTCTATTAGAGGCCCAAAATTGTTTGAAAAAGAAGAAAATGGGACTTACAACACAAGGGGAGGCCCAGATGAAAATGTTTGAAAAAACGACGATCGCGCCGAGATTTTTTAACGTACTGGGACTTATACAATGACTGAGGCCCAAAAAAGTTTTCTTACAAAAGTATGGGACGTACACTCTATTAAGAGGCCCAAGGTGTTTTAAAAAATGTTTGAAAAAAATCAAAATTTAGAGGAAACCCTAATTTTGAATTTAAGAGATATAATTTTCAAAGGAAATTAAATAAAAAATGATATAAAATACCAAATATATTCAAAAACAAGTTGTACACTTTGAAAAATATTTTGAAAAATCATGTTTATTCACATGAAAGTTTGAAATTCATTTGGAATGAAAAGATCAAAATGGGAATTTCATTTTAAAATGTTTAAAAACAAATAAAATGAAATTAATTACAAAAACTCTAACTATATTTAAAAAATAATATAAATTGGATTTTTTTTTGTAAATTAAAATATTTAAACATTTTTGTGAATTTTGAGAAAAAAAATCAATTCAAAAACACAAATATTCAGAGAGAAATTATTTTTTGAATCAATTAACAAAAATATCAAAATATTCAAAAATTCAAAAATTTGAAAAAGGGCGCCAAGAACACTAAGTTCTTGCCCGCGTGCCCTGTTTCTGCAGATTTGCGTTTTCTCACTTTTCTCCATGATTTCTCAATGGTTTTGCACGATTCAAGTACCAATCTTGTTCGTTTTTGAACAAGGATCGCAACCATATAGTTTAATTGCAATTATATTAAGTATGGAGGAAGAAATCAACAGAAAACCTCAAGAACCCTAATTTTAGCATGAACACAATGAAATTTCATACACGATGGATTCATGGCAATTGATTGAGGGTTATTACTCTACATACATGCATAAACAAGATGGTAACTAAAAAATTCATTTATGATGCATGGATCATAGAGTTTGAAGGATTCAGGCTTACCTCTTATAGCTGGTGATCGAGTTTGATGATGGAGGTGTTGCAGATAGGTTCCAATGATCTGGACAGCTTCCTTAGGTGCCAAGGAGTGTGTTTGAATGCTTGGAGTAGATTGAAATGAGCTGGAACTGGTTGTGGTACCTCAACTGCAACTCTGTCAAGAACTTAAGCAATTGGCTGGTGATTTTGTGATTTTGATGTTCCAGATGTGATTTTGTGTTATGGATCACTCATATATAATGTTTATGAGGGGTGTGTGTGTGATTCGTTTGGCTGGAATCACTCTCAATCTCAAAATCCGATAGTGACTTGAGTTAGAAGGAAAAACTGGAGTGAATAAGAGATTTTGAGTAAAGCATCAGTGTGGGTGCTTTTGTGTACTCAAACTGATCACAAATGAGCTCTATTTATTGTAGAGTAAGTTTGTTTTGGCTGCAATAGTGAATGGCAACTGCAACAGGTCTGTTTGCAAATGGTGATCAAATGAAATCTCAAGTCTCCTCTAGCCATTGACTTGAGGTTAGAGCACAGGCTATGAGTTGTCTGGTTCAGAGATAAGGCTTAACTGAACTTGGATAACATTGCCTTGATGAATGCCACCTCTATGCATTAGTTAAATGATTGGAAACAAAATTGACCATTTGGAAGAATCTTGAATTTAGGAGTGTCATGCCTAAACATAGATCCATGGACTTGTGAGGCTGGTGGATCAGTGTTTGTCCCTTGGTTGTTCCCCCTTGAGGTGTGCAAATAGATAACCATGCTTGTTATGGCACAAATTGATCAATTCGAGCAACAATGCATAAATCTGCCTTGCAAAAATCAGTGAAAAATGCCATTTTCTATGGATCATATCTCCTTGCTCAGGTTGAGTTATGGGAGGCTCTTGTACTTTTTAAAGAGCCCTCATATGGTACTATCCATGTATGATCATAGTTTGTCTTGAAACTATTTGGATTCCATTGAAAAATCCTCATGAACATTGGTGTTCAAGGCTGGTAACTTAGGTAGATTTTTACTAAGTGTTGAAAAATGTCATTTTCTTCATTTTTGTCATTTTGATCACTCCATAACTTAAAATCCATGAAGAATTGGAGTTTGAGGTAGTTGAAGTTTTTGTAGAATGTAGGAAGACCAACAAATCAAGCTTTGGATCACCTAAAATGGCTGCTTGGATCACAAGTTATGATCCTTGGAAGTTTGTACCAAAATCATTCAAATTTAGTAACTTAGAAAGTTTTTAAATTTTTCAAGATTACCCCTTTTAGAAGTTATCTTGGTTTCTTGATCAATTCTTGTTCAAATGACATTATAAATCATATTTTATGAAAATGTGAGTCATAAGGATCATTTTTTCCAAAAAAAGTCATGTTTTGACTTTTGGCTCCGAAGCGGTTCGGCGCGTAAAAACCCTAATTCCCGACTTTTGGGGAATGCATCCTCTAAGGGTAATTTAGCTTTACAAATGGATCCTTAGGGTTATTTTGAGCATATTGAGTCACATGTTGAATTCTTGGCTCATTCTCTTGTGAAAATCTCACTCTGGAGGCCCCAGCATCCAAAACCCTAATTTGGCGACATCGGGTGTTTCGAGGCTCAAACACTTAGAATGTGGAAGCTTTGTGCTTAATTCTTGATGTGGGAGTCCTCTTTATCCCTTATGGGTGTTTGAGAGGTTAGACTAGTTGAAGATCATGTCATTTCTTGATTGATCCTTTGTCTAAGTGCTCAGAGAGGGCTTAAAACCCTAATTCTTGATTGTGGTGAATGCTCAACCATCTTCTAGAAGATTGATGAGGCATGAAGGTACATCCATATTGTGGTAATGATCCTCACAATTATGGGAATTCTTGGTGGTCAAAATTTGGGGTATGACAGCAGCTTGTTCGAAAGATGCAGAGACATTCCTTATAACAGAGTCTGCTTGCTTCAAAAGGTTCCAACCTATTGAGATAAGCTGATCTTTATATTTCAAATTAATCTTTGGTTCAACATCTGAAAGATTTGAGTTAGACTCTTCAGATTTTGAAAGCTTAATTTTGATCCTTCATATTCATAACATCTTTGTTCTCTATAATGGTTCTTCTGAGTGATTAACTTGATTCATATCAAGGTTAATTTCTTTTGATCCTGCACACTCGAATAACTATTAGTAAACCCTATTCTACTTTCAATACTTTGTTATCATCAAAACCTTTTAAGGGAATGAACAAATCTTGTTCTAACATATGAAAGGTAGGAAAATGATATTTCCTCTATGCCTTGTTCATCTTCATATGAACCATGCATATACTCTATCTAGTGATAACTCTAATGGGTATTAATTCATTCTTCTCATTATACACCATTGTCATGCCACCCTTCTTTGGAACACACTATATAGGACTTACCCAAACACTATAAAAAATATGATAAATTATCCATGCATCCAACCATTTAGTGATATCTTCCTTTATGATAGGACTCTGTTTTCTTTGGCTCTCTATATTACTCTTGGAATTGTCTTCTATTAGTGTTATATGCATGCAAATAGTGGGGTTGATCCTCTTTATGTAATAAAGTTGGAAATCAGTGGATCTTTTATGCCATCCCAGAAGTTCTAAAAGTTGACATCCATGTTTAATGGTCAGATCAGTTGCTATGATGACTGGCAACTCCTGTCTTAACTCTAGGTAGGCATATTACAAATGATGAGGTAGTTTCTTTAACTCCGAAAGAGTTGGTGTCTCTATTGAAGGTGTTGAGCCTTTTTTTACAGGTGTTATTCCTTTAACAAGTACAAAAAAAATTGATGATGACAAGTCAAGTATAAGCGGTTAAGCGGTTAAAGATACAAACCAAAGAATTAGGGTTTGTTGGACTTAACTATCCGATGATGGATACCAAATGGAATTTAAATCACACCTCATCTCAAGTAAACCCAAGCAAGTGTCTATAAGAAATAATGTATATGATAAAGTCTTGAAGTACAATAAGGCCCTTGTAGCGGGGAAATTTTGAGATTAAGCTATTGAATAACTTAACTCATAAAGCAAGAGTCACCACCGCACTTTTATTTTTCCAAAGGAATGGGGAAAAGAGCGAACAAAACCCAAATAATTTTTAATCCAAAACTAATAAAACAGATGGACAAAGGGTAAGGGGGTTGGTTATGCAATGGGAAGGTGTTAGCACCCAAAACATCTATAGTACTCTATAGGAACCTCTTGAAAAACTATGTTTGGCTTAAAAGGTGTTGTTTGCAAAAGATTTGAGAGACGAGAAGAGAAATATTTTTTAGGGTTTTTGGTGTTTGACAATACTTCCCGAGTCTCGTGCCTACGTACCCACAAAGTACAATGGAGGATCAAAACCTTGTACTTCGTGGTAAAAATAACAAAAGAGTTTGTTGTGATTAATTTGAAATGGAAAAACAACTTGTAATTTTAAGGAGAAAACTCAACTAGTCACCCATAAGTATATGAAAATGGACCTTTGCATCATTATTGAGAAGGGCTCCAACTTGGATAGAAATCAACAAGTATGCCACTAACTCTCTCAAGTGGAAAAGAAACAACATCAAACATCACTATGGGGATAGAAGAATTACATATCAACTATGAAAATGACTCATGTCTAATCCTTAAGAAAAATTTTTAAAAGAAAAAGTGCACAAAGGGCACAAAATGGTTTGAATGAGTTGTGTATTTTTTATGTCTTTTGAAATGGTCTTGAAATGCTTAAGATGAATTAGCACTTATTCAAGAAAAATAGTTTGAAAATCACTTGACAAAGTCAACGTTTATTAAGAAAGTGGTTCAAGTTTGAAAACAAGAAGGTTTTGAAAAAGGGAGAAGATTTTGAAAATTTAAGAAGGGGGGAGATGAAAAGGCTACCCTAATGAACAAAGTAAAAGCAAAGAAAGGAAAGATCTAACCAAGATAGCAAGCTTCTGACATAAGTCAAGCCAAAACTCCTATCCTTTGGATTCAAGCAACAAGCGACAAATAAGCAAGGCACAAACCAATTCTTCAAAGAGTTCAACCCCAGGTCAAAGGTACCAGATGAATTCCAAGGTCTCAGGTCACAACTCCAAAGCAAAGGATCAAGAACCTAATTCTAAGTCCATAAGTCCATCATCCAAGCAAGGGATAGTAACCAATATTCCAAGGAAACAATTAAGTCTTTTAAGGGGTTTTTCCTTTATTATAATGTCTTTAAAAGAAAAAAGAAAGGTCCAAGTGGACATAGAAAAAAGGCATAAACATAAACAATAGCAATATGATATGTAAATGATAAGAGTAAAGAAATATGTATAAGGAGCAAGAAATTAAATGACATAAAAATAAAGGTGAATAAAAATAAATGGCATAAAGTAAAAGTTAGCACAATAATATGGTTAGTATTGGTGTTAGTGTTAATAATCTGATTCGGGACAAATTTAGCGTTATGTTAAGAAATCGTAGGACAATCTATAAGAAAGATCATACTATGGGAGGCTGGTTAATAACAATTTATGTACCATACATGTTAGAGATGTGATAGAAATCATACTCCTAAAACATGTAGCACAAGTAAAAACCAATGAGGGATCAAGCCCTAAGGCAAGGAGATTGGTCTATTACATCAATCAATCATTCATGACACTTAGGACAAACTTATGTATCAATCCAAAGTACCTCCAATAATCAATGATCAATCAAATGGTAGATTTGAAATGATGAGTTCATCATGCATCAATCCAAACATCATGAACAAAATGAACAACAAACCATCCAATTAATTAAGAAAAAAGAAAAAGAAAAAAAAAAGGAGACATACAGGTGAAGAGAGGACCAAATTGAATCAAGACTCAAGATCACTTCATCATCAATTTCAATCAGCTTTCTTGGTGGATTAAGGCACTGAACCTATCATCAACTCAAAGCACCAAAGATGAATCAAATGATTTATTTAATGATAGATGATAATACCGAAACTCACTGCATATTTGGCTCGACTTGCACATGATTTGTTATCGCTTTGATTTCATTTCTAGTGTTATACTGGTATTTTGTCTGTATTTCAGGTACATAGCCAAGAGAGATCCGTACTCGAAGAAACAGAGTGAATCGGAAGAAAAATGGAGAAAAAGGAGCAGTTGCACACACAGCTTCCAACCTGGCGTTCTCCATGGAGGTAGCCATGAGGTGGTTGACGTGTCCCACGCACAACGGTCACAAAGACCATTTCCATGAATTTTGTGAAGGTGGTGTTCGCCACCTTGGACTTGGCGGTCGCCATCTTTGGCAGATTCGCCCCAGTCAAAGGGCAGTTGGAGATTCACCCCACTACTCCCTCTTTTCTCTCACACGAACCCAATGGCTGTTATTTGGTTTCCAAGGCTTGATAACATTATAAATAGTTAAAGAAACTTACATTTTGAACCATCCAAGCTTAGTTACAACTTAGGCCATAAATTTACATTCAAAAGCTTTAATTATTCGCATCGGAGAGTTATGGCGTTGTTGTTGTCATTGAGTTTGGAGCACTTTACTTTGTAGTCTTAATCTTGCCGCCATTTACATTTCCTCCAAGTTATTTTCCATTGTACCAGATTCAAGTCTCCGATTGGAGCAGTTTCTTATTAATTTCAGTCTATTTACATTCTTATTGTCTTGTTTATTTGTTTTGCTTTACTTTATTTACTTTCATCGCCTTACTTTATTTTATTTATTTTCATCCCACTGCTTTATTTTATTTATTTTCATCGCATTACTTTACTTTGTTTACTTTCATCGCACACTCTTTATTTTAATTGAACTGCTTATTATGTTTAATTCCTTTTCTCAAACAAAAACAAAAATGTTTATCGTAACCATGTCTAGCTAATTTCGTTAGTGCTGGAATGTGAGGGCAGTTGTCTCGACGGTACTCCATATGTTGTTTCTATAGAGTTACTATTGGAGATGTTTTTATTTTAATACAATTTTTTCCATAATTAATTTGATTGGTTACTACGAATGTAGAATCGTGACACGTCGGATAAGATTGAAAGCTGTCTGACCCTTAAGATTAAAATTGATTAGTTTTATGTTAATAAAAACCGCGAAAGCATTTTGTTAATTAATTATGAGTGTTTAACATTTCTAGACGGTGATTTTGAAACTATTTTTGGACACGTTTATAGGTTTAGAATCCGGATGTCCGAGCAAATGCCGAAAACCATTTTAAGTTAAAGTTTCCAATCAAGATTACTTTTCAACTGAGCTAAAGAAGTGATTACTAAAAAAGGACTGTCTACTTTAACTCAATACGCAACCGGTTACGCGTGAGCGGACGGTATATATTAGAGATTAAGCCTGGTTTTGAATAATCAAAAGTGACGATTCCCTTTTAATTAAATTCTTTTTCTTGGAAGAAAATATTGCTTCGTAAGTAGTTCTATTTAGAGATAATAGGAGTGTCGTTGATTGATGAAAGCCACATTCAAGTATTACACATTTGAATTTATTAAAACTTTGTTATTTTATTTTTCTTTTATTCCATAACCTTTTTACGATCACCTTAGATAAACACCTTAGAAATAGGAGATAATAGATTGACCATTAGTTCTCTGTGGGATTTGACAACCTTTTATATTACTCTGATACACTCCGTATACTTGCGGATAACATGCATCAAGTTTTTGGCGCCGTTGCCAGGGACCAATTATGTCAGATATCGTACCCTGATTGTTACACCATCTAGACTAAGGTGCCCTTTGTCGGTCAATGCAAAGAACTCACAGTACCAGAACTTTAGAAGATCCAATAGCTGAACCAGAAAGATACGCGCGCGCTCGACTTTTGCTCCAAAGAATTAGGAGAGCAATGGCAGAAGAAAAAGACCGAAAACCACTTACAGAATTTGCAATACCTTCTAACGAAGAACCCTATTCTAGTATTGTTAACCCTAAAATCCCAGCTAATAACTTTGAACTAAAACTCACTTTCTTGTAAATCGTACATCAGAACCAATTAGTTGGTCTCCCAACAGAGAACCCGAACCAACACTTAAAGGTGTTCATTAAACTAGTTGATACCTTGAAAGCCAATAGTGCTTCTTCTGAGGTAATACGTCTAAAACTATTACCTTGTTCCCTCAAAGATAAATCAAGATCATGGCTAGACTCTCTTCCAACAAACTCAATCACCACTTGGAATGACCTGAAGAAAGTATTCCTTGCTAGATACTTTCCATCAAGAAAGATTGTTGTCCTGCGAAACCAAATAATTAGATTTACTCAACAAGATGGCAAATCTATTTTCGACGATTGGGAAAGGTATAAAGAACTATTAAGATCCTGTCCATACCACGGTCTAGAACAATGGCAGATTATTCATACCTTCTATAATGGACTTCTCTATAATACAAAGATGACCATCGACGATGCCGCTGGGGGTGCACTGATGAACAAACCATATCCTGAAGCATGTGAACTCATTGAAGATATGGCTCAAAACCATTATCAATGGGGGACAGAACAAGCTTCAGTAGAGAAGAAGGAAGCTAAAGGAGATATATACGAAGTAAGTTGCCTAGACCATATGAAAGCCAAGATGGACGCTCTAGCTCAAAAAGTTGAAAGTTTGGTCGCCAACCATACAACTACCATAGCTGTAGTACAACCCGAATGCAAAAACTGTGGAACCCAAGGGCATATCACTACTGAATGCAATCTTCTAGCTGAACCGAGCCTAGATCGGGTCAACTACGCCCAAGGAAATCCTTATTCTAATACCTATAACCCTGGATGGAGGAATCATCCAAACTTATCCTATAGGAATAATAACCTCACTCAAAATATTGCACCTCAGAGGCCACCAGGTTTCCAAGCTCAAAGACCGACACAACCAATTCAAGCTGCCCCTCAGAAATCAAGCTTAGAAAAGATCATGGAGAGCTTCATTTCCGCTCAAACTCAACAAAATAACAAATTCATGAACCAAAACATTCATATGAATAAGCTAATTACCCAATTAGGCACCAAGGATGATTATGTGGTAACACACAACAAGATGTTGGAAACCCAAATCTCGCAAGTAGCATAACAACAAGCTGCTCAGGCTATGCCAGGAGGATCATTCCCTGGACAACCTCAACCTAATCCTAAGAGTTATACTAATGCTATTGCCCTACAAAGTGGGACCATATGTGGCGGACCTGTAGATCCTAGGTTGAATGACAACTTGCTTAAAAAAACCCTGAGCCCCCTAAGGAAAATGTTGTGATTACACCCGAAAACTGAGTAGTGGAACCAGAAAAGCAGAGAGAGGGAGAAACTAAAAATAAGAAGGCAGAGAATGATAACCAAGTTTATATACCACCCCCTCCTTATAAACCACTAATTCCATACCCGCAAAGACTTAAACAAACCAAACTAGATAACCAATACAAAAAGTACGTAAAAGTGATTGAGAAGCTCCACGTCGAGATTCCCTTCACTGGAGCTATTACCCAAATACCGTCGTATGCTAAATTCTTGAAGGATATCTTAACCAACAAGCATAAACTTTGACAATCCTAAACCATTAAAATGAAATTCGGTCGCTAAGAACATATTAGCTAAAAAAGAAAAAGACCCTGGAAGTTTTTTTATACCATGCGTTTTAGGGAGTCATGTTATTGATAAAGCATTATTGAACTTAGGAGCCAATGTTAGTTTAATGCCTTTAGCTGTCTGCGATAGGTTGAACCTAGGAGACATACAACCAACTAGGATGTCCCTTCAACTGGTTGACTCGATCAGTTAAGTATCTGATCAGTATATTATAAGACATTCCAATTAGGATTGGCCAACTTTATATTCCAACAGACTTCGTCATTATGGACATTAAAGAAGACGAAGAAATACCTATCCTTCTAGGTAGATCATTCTTATCAACAGCGGGGGCTATAATAGATGTCAAAAGAGGAAAAATGACCTTCGAAGTAGGTGAAGAAAAGGTAGAATTTATCTTATCCAAATTGCTAAGGGCACCTGCTATAGATGACTCGTGTTGTACCATGGATATCATCGATGAATGCATAAGAGAGTTAGATGCAGAAGCACCCACATCGACAAGAAAACTTCCCTCAACTCTCATAATGGAAGATGGCAGATTTAAATCAATGACACCCTATGTAGATGACAATCCTTATGAATGCTTAGCACTCACCCCTGACCATATGCCTGGTCCTAAGAAACCATCAATAGAGCTTAAGGAATTACCCAAGAATTCGAGATATGAATTCTTAGATGAAGAACTTAATCGTCCTGTCATAGTCAGTGCAAACCTGAGCAGTGACGAAACCAATCAACTTTGAAATGTCTTGCGAAAATATCATGCAGCTCTAGGCTATACCATTTCCAACCTAAAAGGGATAAGCCTGTCTGTGTGTATGCACTGGATTATGCTAGAGGAAGATTCTAAACCCTCTAGAGAACACCAGAGAAGGATAAACCCTATAATGAGTGATGTGGTCAAGAGAGAAGTGCTAAAACTACATGAAGCTGGAATAATTTACCAAATCTCTGATAGTAAGTAGGTAAGCCCATACATGTGGTACCTAAAAAAAGGAGGTGTCACAGTTGTACAAAATGAAAAAGGAGAATCGGTAGCAAAACATGTAGAAAATGGTTGGCATATGTGCATTGACTATAGAAAGCTGAACAAAGTAACTTGGAAGGACCATTTTCCCATTCCATTCATAGATCAAATCCTTGAACGTTTAGCTAAACACTCTTATTTCTGCTATCTGGATGGATATTCTGAATTTTTCCAAATCCCTATTCATCCAGATTACCAAGAGAAAACAACCTTCGCTTGCCCCCATGGAACATTTGCCTACCGACGAATGCCATTTGGGCTATGCAATGTGTAACGCCCCAAATTTCGTAAGAATATTTAATTAATTTATTTAAATATTATATTCGTGAATTTCGGTGATTTGTGTGGATGTCGGTGATTTTATGAAGTTTTGGGTTATTTAATTAAATAATAGCATATGTTATGGGGTATGATGTATTATTATTTAAATTAAATAATATTAGAGGAATTAAGGGCGAAGTGGACATTTGAGGAGAATTAGTGGGGGTAAGATGGGAAGAGCCCATTTAGGGGTATTTTAAGAGAGAATAGTGAAAGAAACTCATTTATTCGTATTTTTCTTGAGGAAGAGGAAAAGGTGCTCTGAAGAACAAGTGAGAGGGAGGCTAGGGCATAGAAGATTTTCGGCAAAACTTCGAGAAAAGATCGAAAGAAACAAAACTCTAAGGTATGGGGATAATCGCTTTACAATATTTGTGATATAAAGATTAGGTGTTGTGGGTAATTGGGGTTTTGTGGGAAACCTAGGAATTGAGGTTAGGGATGATGAATTGTGATGATTTACTATGGGATGATTGTTGTTATTGACGTATACATGATAGTTATAGGTTATAATAACATAATTTGTGATGATTTGAGGAAAAATCTGGGTTTTGGAGTGTGGAATCGCAGATGGGGAAGTGCTGTTATCACAGGGTTTTTCTGCAGAAATTGCAGGGCCCGCTTAGCGCGGTCTAGCGCGCTTAGCGCGGTCTGAAGGAATTTCTCCTCTTCGAGGTAGTGAGTAGCGCGCTTAGCACGGGTGGGGCGCGCTTAGCGCGACCTGGAATCGAAAATATTATTTTTTTATTGAATTAAAATTCATGAAAAATATCTGCCTTGTGTTATATTGATGTTGTGATGTTGCGGTGAATTTCTGCTATGTGTTGACGTGTTATATGTGATGAAAATGATGTTTTGATGATTATATGATGATGTGACGTTATTGATGCTTATTAGATGTTTGTATGTGATGTTTGATGACAAAATGATGATGTGAAGTACCATGAGTACATTGGCGATTATGAGATGACGATTCATGATGTTTTGATGATTAAATGACGATGTGGATAACATGATATTTGATGAATGATGATGCACTTAATAAATTTTGTTGATGACGATGATTATGACATTGTGCATCATGCATTCATAGCATTTAGACTTCGGTCTGTTGATGATTATTAGGACTTCGGTCCAGTGACGATTTAGGACTTTGGTCCAGTGGTGGCTTCAATCCCATTGTGCGGATTAGAGTATTTTGTGACGTGCTCCCTTGTGGAGGGTTGATGGCCTAGTGTCCATTATTATGACGATTTGGTACCACATGCATTTTATGACGTTGGATTTCATCCTTGGTGGCATTGCATAATTGCATATAAGTGATATTGGTGATGTGATGTTTTATGTGATGTTTTATGTGATGTTTTATGTGATGTTTTATATGATGTTTAGGGTGAGAAGCTGTAGTATATGATGAAAACAACTGTTGCCTGTTGATGTCTTTTCTTTATATGATTTATATTGAATTGTGATTACTCACCCTGCCTGTTTGAATGTTTCCTCCACGTGGGTAACGTGCAGGTGATCAGGTTTAGCCGTGGACGTTTCTGAGGACTTGAAGTTTATTTGCTTTGGTAGATTTAGAGGGTCTTGCTCTGATAGTGTAACATCGGGTGGGGGTCCTTTGAGTCGAACTATGTTGTTTCTTTATTTTGGTGTTATTTGATGATGTGGTTTTATTTGAATTATTATGACATTTGTTGAAAACCGTTTTAATTGGAAGTTTTGAATTCCGCTGCCATGTGAAGGCTTTAAATTTAAATTTGATGGAAGTCCCTTGGTGTATAGGGCAATAGTGTTATTTTGAGTTTATTGAGAAATGTGCACCCTTTGAGGTGATTATTACTCTGATATTTTATGTATTTTGCTGTGTTTATTCGTGGGTTAGAAAAGGGTGTTACATTAGTGGTATCAGAGCAGGTCGGTCCGTCCGACCAGGTTTTTACTTGATGTCTGTCCCTGTCTGTCGACGAGTGTGTGTACACTGTTGATGTTTTAATTCTTCTAACCTTGTTGATGGTGTGCAGGATGGCTGGAAGAAACGACCGTTCGATTACTGATGCGTTAGAATCGGTTGCTAATGTGGTGGCGCAGCTGAGTCCAAATGGTGGAGCCCCTGATAAGTTTCGTGCTTTGGGGAAGTTTCAAAGGAACAATCCACCGACTTTTGTGGGTACGCATGATCCAGCAAGTGCACACAAGTGGCTGAAGACGATCGAGAAGATTTTCCGAGTGATGGGGTGTTTTGATGAGCAACAGGTTCAGTTCGGAACGCATATACTGGAAGAGAAAGCTAAGGAATGGTGGGATAACACCCCTCAGAGACTTACGGATGTTGGCACTGTGATAACTTGGGCTGTGTTTAAGCAGGAGTTTCTGGGGAAGTATTTTCCAGAGGATGCTCGTGGCAAGAGAGAAGTGGAATTCCTTGAGCTGAAGCAAGGAGATATGACTGTGGCAGAGTATGCCGCGAAGTTCGAGGCTTTGGTGAAGTTCTGTCCGCACTACAATCATGCTGATGTTGAGATGTCTAAGTGTCTCAAATTCGAGAATGGGCTGAGGCTAGAGATTAAGCAGGGTATTGGGTATCAGCAGATCCGTAGGTATACTGAGTTGGTTGACAAGAGCAGAATCTACGATGAGGACAGCCAAGCTCGATCTGCTCACTACAAGCAGTTGAGTAAGAAGAAAGGGCAGTATAGGGGTAAGCCTTATACAACTTCAACTGACAAAGGGAAGCAAAAGGCTTCAGATGGGAAAAAGACAATTGGAGGAGCAGCTCCCGCTTCTGGAAAGTGTCATAAGTGTGGCGAGCAAGGTCACCGTGCTGATGCGTGTACCAATAATGTGCTGAGGTGTTATAGATGCGGTAAGAAAGGTCATCGAGCTACTGATTGCAAAGATGAGGGTCCGACCTGTTTCAATTGTGGTGAGAAAGGTCATATCAGTACTTAATGTCAGAAGCCGAAGAAGACTACTACTGCTGCCCAGATCAGTGACAGAGTGTTTTCTTTGAGTGGTGCAGAGGCGCCAGAGAAGGACAACCTGATTCGAGGTACTTGTTTTATTAATAATATTGAGTTGGTTGCTATTATTGATACTAGTGCTACTCATTCTTTTATCTCGCTTGAATGTGCTAATAGATTGGGTTTGAAGTTATCTGATATGAATGGGAATATGGTAATAGAAACTCCAGCTAATGGTTCTGTTACTACTACCCTTGTGTGTTTGAGATGTCCTGTGATGATTTTTGAGAAGAGCTTTGTGATGGATTTGGGGTGCCTACCCTTGCACCAAATTGACGTGATCTTTGGAATGAACTGGTTGGACTTCAACCGTGTTCATATCAATTGTTATAACAAGACTGTAGAGTTTCCTGAGGTTGGTGATAGTAAGGAGTTGATGTTCTTGTCTGCTAAGCAAGTAGACGAACTTGTGGAAGACAAAGCTTTGGTGTTTGCAATGTTTGCATCGTTGTAAATTGATCGTGAAGCTGCGAGTGTGGAGTTGCCGGTTGTCTGTGAATTCCAGATGTGTTTCTAGATGACGTCAGTGATTTGCCTCCAGAGCGTGAGGTAGAGTTTGCAGTGGACTTAATACTAGGTACGAGTCCAGTGTCGATGGCTCCTTATCGGATGCCAACTTCTGAGTTAAGTGAATTGAAGAAACAGTTGAAATAATTGCTTGATAAGAGGTTTGTTCGACCAAGTGTTTCTCCGTGGGGTGCTCCTGTGTTGTTAGTGAAGAAGAAAGATGTAAGTATGAGGTTGTGCATTGATTATTGGCAGTTGAATAAAGTGACGATCAAGAATAAGTATCCACTTCCGAGAATCGACGATTTGATGGATCAGCTAGTAGGTGCTTATGTGTTCAGCAAGATTGATTTGAGGTCAGGTTATCATCAGATTCGAGTCAAGCCTGATGATATTCCGAAGACAGATTTCAGAACGAGATATGGACACTATGAATACACAGTGATGCCGTTTGGTGTATCTAATGCACCTGGTGTGTTCATGGAGTATATGAATCGGATTTTCCATGAGTATTTGGACAAGTTTATAGTGGTGTTTATCGATGATATCTTGATATATTCTCGATCTGAAGAAGAGCATGCCGAGCATTTGAGAACTGTGTTGCAAGTCTTGAAGGAGAAGAAGTTGTATGCAAAGCTGTCGAAGTGTGAGTTTTGGTTGAAGGAAGTGAGTTTCCTTGGCCATGTGATTTCAAGTGGTGGTGTTGCTGTTGATCCTTCTAAGATTGATGTCATGTTACAGTGGGAGATTCCGAAGTCTACGACTGAGATACGAAGTTTTCTGGGATTAGCGGGTTACTACCGCAAGTTTATTGAAGGCTTTTCTAAGTTGGCATTACCTTTGACTCAGTTGACTCGAAAGGGTCAGACTTTTGTGTGGGATCTAGCTTGTGAAGAGAGTTTCGTGGAATTGAAGAAGAGATTGACTACTGCTCCAGTGTTGATTTTGCCTAATCCGAGTGAATCTTTTGTGGTGTATTGTGATGCATCTAAGATGGGTCTTGGTGGAGTATTGATGCAAAATGGACAAGTTGTTGCTTATGTTTCGAGACAATTGCGGGTTCATGAGAGAAATTATCCTACACATGACTTGGAATTGGCCGCGGTGGTGTTTGTGTTGAAAATTTGGAGACATTATCTGTTTAGCTCTAAATTTGAGGTGTTTAGTGATCATAAGAGTCTAAAGTACTTGTTTGATTAGAAGGAATTGAATATGAGGCAGAGAAGGTGGTTAGAGCTGTTGAAGGATTTCGATTTTGATTTGAGTTATCATCCGGGCAAAGCAAATGTAGTGGCTGATGCATTGAGCAGAAAGTCATTGCATATGTCGATGCTTATGGTGAAAGAGTTGGAATTAATTGAGCAATTCAGAGATTTGAGTTTGGTGTGTGAAGCAACTCCTGACAGTGTGAAGTTGGGAATGTTGAAGTTGACTAGTAGTATTCTGAAAGAAATCAGAGTGGGAGAGCAATCTGATTTAAAGTTGGTTGACCAATTGGTTTTGATTAACCAAGGTAACGGAGGTGACTTCCGAATTGGTGAGAATGGCGTAACGATGTTCAGAGACAGGGTGTATGTCCCTGATGTTCCAGATATTAAGAAGAGCATTCTTGAAGAAGGACATCGAAGTAGGTTGAGTATTCATCCCGGTGCTACGAAGATGTACCAAGATTTGAAAGAGTTGTTTTGGTGGCCAGGTATGAAGAAGGACGTTGCAGAGTTTGTTTATGCGTGTTTGACTTGTCAGAAGTCGAAAGTTGAGCATCAGAAGCCTTTAGGTATGATACAGCCGCTGAGGATTCCAGAATGGAAATGGGATAGTATTTCCATGAATTTTGTAGTGGGGTTGCCGAAAACTATTAAGGGAAATTATTCAATTTGGGTGATCGTGGATAGATTAACTAAGTCGGCTCATTTCTTGCTTATGAAGATTAATCATTCCATGCAGAAGCTATCCGAGATATACATTGAAGAGATTGTGAAGTTACATGGGGTACCTTCGAGTATTATGTCGGATAGAGATCCGAGGTTTACATCGAGATTCTGGAAGAGTTTGCAAGATGTGTTGGGTACTAAGTTGAGGATGAGTTCTGCCTATCATCCACAGACAAACGGTCAGACAGAAAGGACGATCCAATCATTAGAGGATTTGCTGAGGGCTTGTGTGTTGGATCATGGAGGATCGTGGGATAGCCATTTGCCGTTGATTGAGTTCACGTACAATAATAGTTTTCATGATAGTATTGGGATGGCGCCCTATGAAGCTTTGTATGGGAGGAGGTGTAGGACTCCTTTGTGTTGGTATGAATCGGGCGAGAGTGCTGTACTCGGACCTGAAATTGTGCAAGAGACGACTGAGAAGATTAAGAAGATCCAAGAGAGAATGAAAGCTTCGCAGAGTCGTCAGAAGAGCTACCATGATAAGAGGAGGAAAGCACTTGAATTCCAAGAGGGAGATCACGTGTTTTTTAGGGTGACGCCAGTGACTGGTGTGGGTCGAGCTTTGAAGTCTAGGAAGCTCACTCCACGTTTTGTTGGTCCATACCAAATATCACAGAGGATAGGAGAGGTAGCCTATCGAATTGCTTTACCGCCGTCACTTGCGAATTTGCATGACGTGTTCCATGTGTCTCAGTTGAGGAAGTACGTTCCGGATCCATTGTATGTGATTCAGATAGATGATGTACAAGTGAAGGATAATCTGACTGTGGAAGCATTGCCGGTGCGTGTTGATGGTCGAGAGACGAAGCAACTGCGAGGTAGAGACATAACTTTGGTAAAGGTGTTGTGGGGTGGACCAGCTGGTGAAAGTTGAGATGAGGGAGTCGTATCCGACTCTATTCCCTTGAGGTAATTTTTGAGGGAGAAAATTCTTTAAGTGGGGGAGAGTTGTAGCGCCCCAAATTTCGTAAGAATATTTAATTAATTAATTTAAATATTATATTCGTGAATTTCGGTGATTTGTGTGGATGTCAGTGATTTTATGAAGTTTTGGGTTATTTAATTAAATAATAGCATATGTTATGGGGTATGATGTATTATTATTTAAATTAAATAATATTAGAGGAATTAAGGGCGAAGTGGACATTTGAGGAGAATTAGTGGGGGTAAGATGGGAAGAGCCCATTTAGGGGTATTTTAAGAGAGAATAGTGAAAGAAACTCATTTATTCGTATTTTTCTTGAGGAAGAGGAAAAGTTGCTCTGAAGAACAAGTGAGAGGGAGGCTAGGGCATAGAAGATTTCTGGCGAAACTTCGAAAAAAGATCGAAAGAAACAACACTCTAAGGTATGGGGAGTATCGCTTTACAATATTTGTGATATAAATATTAGGTGTTGTGGGTAATTGGGGTTTTGTGGGAAACCTAGGAATTGAGGTTAGGGATGATGAATTGTGATTATTTACTATGGGATGATTGTTGTTATTGATGTATACATGATAGTTATAGGTTATAATAACATAATTTGTGATGATTTGAGGAAAAATATGGGTTTTGGAGTGTGGAATCGCAGACGGGGAAGTGCTGTTATAGCAGGGTTTTTCTGCAGAAATCGCAGAGCCCGCTTAGCGCGGTCTGAAGGAATTTCTCCTCTTCGAGGCAGTGAGTAGCGCGCTTAGCGCGGGTGGGGCGCGCTTAGCGTGACCTGGAACCAAAAATTTTATTTTTTTATTAAATTAAAATTCATGAAAAATATCTGCCTTGTGTTATATTGATGTTGTGATGTTGCGGTGAATTTCTGCTATGTGTTGACGTGTTATATGTGATGAAAATGATGTTTTGATGATTATATGATGATGTGACGTTATTGATGCTTATTAGATGTTTGTATGTGATGTTTGATGACAAAATGATGATGTGAAGTACCATGAGTACATTGACGATTATGAGATGACGATTCATGATGTTTTGATGATTAAATGACGATGTGGATAACATGATATTTGATGAATGATGATGCACTTAATAACTTTTGTTGATGACGATGATTATGACGTTGTGCATCATGCATTCATAGCATTTAGATTTTGGTCTATTGATGATGATTAGGACTTCGGTCTAGTGACGATTTAGGACTTTGGTCCAGTGGTGGCTTCAATCCCATTGTGCGGATTGGAGTATTTTGTGACGTGCTCCCTTGTGGAGGGTTGATGGCCTAGTGTCCATTATTATGATGATTTGGTACCACATGCATTTTATGACGTTGCATTTCATCCTTGGTGGCATTTCATAATTGCATATAAGTGATATTGGTGATGTGATGTTTTATGTGATGTTTTATATGATGTTTAGGGTGAGAAGTTGTAGTATATGATGAAAACAACTGTTTCCTGTTGATGTCTTTTCTTTATATGATTTATATTGAATTGTGATTACTCACCTTGCCTGTTTGAATGTTTCCTCCACGTGGGTAACGTGCAGGTCATCAGGTTTAGCCGTGGACGTTTCCGAGGACTTGAAGTTTATTTGCTTTGGTCGATTTAGAGGGTCTTGCTCTGATAGTGTAACATCGGGTGGGGGTCCTTTGAGTCGAACTATGTTGTTTCTTTATTTTGACGTTATTTGATGATGTGGTTTTATTTGAATTATTATGACGTTTGTTGAAAACCGTTTTAATTGGAAGTTTTGAATTCCGCTGCCATGTGAAGGCTTTAAATTTAAATTTAATGGAAGTCCCTTGGTGTATAGGGCAATAGTGTTATTTTGAGTTTATTGAGAAATGTGCACCCTTTGAGGTGATTATTACTCTGATATTTTGTGTATTTTGCCGTGTTTATTCGTGGGTTAGAAAAGGGTGTTACACAATGCCCCTGCAACTTTCCAACGATGTATGATGTTAATATTCACCGAATTCCTTGACGAGATCATGGAAGTTTTCATGGACGATTTCTCGGTGTGTGGATTCAGTTTTAAAACCTGCCTTTCCAACCTAGAGAAAATTCTAGAAAGGTGTGTAGAAGTTAACCTAGTTTTAAACTAGGCGAAATGCCATTTTATGGTGAAAGAATGTATAGTACTAGGACACATAGTATCGAAAAGAGGCATTAAGGTTGACAAAGCTAAGATTGAGATTATAGAAAACCTCCAACCACCAAAAACAATTAGGGAAGTCCAAAGTTTTCTAGGACACATCGGTTTCTACCGGCGTTTTATCAAGGATTGATATAAGATCACAAAACCTTTAACTGGTCTCCTAATGAAAGACATCCAATTCCTTTTCGACGAAAAATGTCTAGAGGCATTCAATCTCCTAAAACGAGCACTAATCTCCGCTCCTATCATGTAACCCCCAGATTGGAACCAACCGTTCGAGATCATGTGCGATGCAAGTGATTTCGCGGTTGGTGTTGTCTTAGGACAACACAAGGAAAAGAGACTACACATAATATATTATTCTAGCAGAACTTTAGATGCTGCCCAACTAAATTACGCCATTACTGAAAAAGAACTCCTCACAGTAGTGTTTGTAATAGATAAATTCCGCTCCGATTTAGTTGGAGCCAAAATTATAGTATACACCGTTCACGCGGCCATTCGATATCTTCTTAGCAAAAAGGATACAAAGCCTAGATTGCTTCACTGGATCCTATTGCCACAAGAACTCAACTTGGAAATCCATGACAAAAAGGGCACTGAAAATGTGGTGGTTAACCACCTGTCAAGGCTCGAATATCTAAAACACGACCTTATACCTATAAATGATGACTTCACATATGATAAATTAATAGCATCATTTAAGACAAATCATGATGATGACCCCAACAAATTGGAAATAAATATCGAAGATGCACTAGTTGTGACGAACGTACCTTGGTACGCAGATTTTGTTAAGTATCTAGCAGTCGATATCATACCCCCTGACTTAACGTACCAACAGAAGAAGAAGTTCTTCCACGATGCGAAACAATTCTATTGGGAAGAACACCTTCTCTTTAAAAGAGGCACCAATGATATATTTCGTCGTTGTGTACCCAAGGAGGAAGTGGAAATTATTATAGCTCATTGCCACTCCGCACCCTATGGCGGACATGCGAGCACATCAAAAACTTGCGCCAAGATCCTTCAAACAAACCTTTACTAGCCAAAATTATGGCGCAATGTTCATGCTTACATAGTCAGATGTGACGGATGCCAATGCACTGGAAATATTTCGAGACATGATGAGATGCTACTAAGAAATATCCAAGAAGTGGAAGTCTTTGATGTTTGGGGAATCAACTTCATGGGTCCCTTTCCATCGTCTATGGGAAACAACTATATTCTCGTAGCTGTGGATTATGTATCTAAATGGATCGAAGTTATTGCCTCACCAACTAACTACGCACAAGTAGTCATTAGGATGTTTAAGCACTACATATTTCCTAGATTCGGAGTTCCTCGCCTCGTTATAAGCGATGGAGGATCTCAATTTATTTCAAGAATTTTCGAGAACCTTTTAAACGAGTATGGTGTGAAACATAGAGTAGCTACACCCTATCTTCCACAAACTAGTGGAAAAGTAGAGGTGTCAAATAGGTAAATCAAACAGATCCTAGAGAAAATAATTTCCATCTCAAGGAAAGATTGGTCCTCTAAGCTACAGGATGCATTATGGGCTTATAGGACTGCATATAAAACCCCTATAGGAACAACCACATTTAAATTACTCTATGAAAAATCATGTCACCTACCCTTGGAATTAGAACATAAGGCATATTGGGCTATAGAAGCGTTTAACATGGATTATCTGACAGCTGGGAACAAACGTGTACTTGATATCCACAAGCTGGAAGAACTCTGTCGTGATGCCTATGAGAATCCTATAATATATAAAGAATGAACTAAAGCGTGGCATGATAAAAGGATAGCTAGAAAATAATTCAAAGTAGGTGATCCCGTACTCTTATTCAACTCCACATTACGACTTTTTCCAAGTAAATTACGTTTCAGATGGTTTGGTCTGTATGAAGTCACAAAAGTCATGAAATATGGTGCAGTTGAGATTATAAACCAATCATCTAGTCCTTTCATTGTGAGCATGCAAATATTAAAACATTATAATGGTGGTGACGTTCTTCCCTACTACTCTGGCAATACTTTGATAGAACTTCCCCTTGTTACTTCAACAACGTGATTTAAAGCAATCGTCGAGCTACCGACGTTAAACAAGTGTTGTGTGGGAGGCAACCCATGACCCCTTTTATTTTTATTATGTTTTTGCATTTTTTTTCAATTTATAAACAGTGAATTACTTAATTGATTATTTTCTTAACATGACTGACTTGTTTGATGTTTACATTTCAGGTTTCAGGTCTCATCGCTCTCCATATCCTATTCCCACTAACCATATTTTTAGGATGCAGAGTTTCGACGACATGCACATTCAATTCAGGGATGAAGCCGAGAGGAAGTGTTATGTGGTCCTATCTAATCAACCTTTGCTACCCACCAGATATCCTGACCCCTATTTCTTAGAGGCCCTAAGACTAGAAGACAGTTTCAGATACCTATGTTACCAACTCTAATGGGATGAATACTCTGATGCCATGAACGTCACTTATCGGAACCTGGCCCCAGAATTCCTCAGTTCACTTAACTATGAGCCTTACCATGGTAATGGTTTTAATAGAGGACTAGTCACCTTTAGATTGTTTGGTTATGAATATAAGTTTACCCACAAGGAGTTTGCTGAACTTTTAGGATTTCAGTGCGGCCTCGATGATGTGGCTGAAGTTCCTAATTGTGAATTCATGCAAGAAGAGATAGATTTTTCTGGAAAAACATTACCGGTGGAGGAAGCCCTGACCCATCCACCCATATTTCAAACTGTATCCATAACCCAACTTTTAGGTACTTTCAGATGATACTAACCTAAACCTTTTTCGGAAGAAGTGAAAACTATGAGCCTTTTAGCGCAGAAGATATTTTCTTTCTCTTTCGCATCACCCAATCTTGTCATATTGAGTCCAGAACCTTCCTTATAGAGAACCTACATTGTATTTCAAAATCCACTAAAGGACCTATCCATTTAGGTGGGACTGTTACTCATATTGTTTATGCCCCGGGCCTCCTGAACAAACTTTCCCATTTAGTTCCTCATTATGGCTACACCCTAATAGATATTAACCATTGTCTAGAGCGCGACTTGGTGAGACGAACCTTCTTTAGCAGTAAACATTTCAAACTCCTCATTAACAATTAAGTCATCCACTATTTCGCCTTACCACACCCTGAGAGAACTAATGTCCATAAGAGAGAGAATTGATCTTATGCTTTAAAAGACCAAGGAGAGACCCCAGCTAGACATACCACACCTCCTGTTCCAGAGTACCAACCTTATTCCACCTCATAAAGGACCACTGTGCTTTCCTCTAATTTCAACATACAGAGGCGCAACATCGACTATGAGCTCAATGCAAAGCGTCAGGAGCTTGCTTCACTTCGCGAAGAATTTACTGACATCACTTTGCAGATGGAAGTGGCTGATGCCACTCATGCCACAGAAACAAACTGCCTCTACCATGAGATTTAGAGTCTTCATCACCAGATTGCAGAAGCCCGAGCATCCTATCCACATCAGGCTCGGGATCACTCATGCAGGTCAATTTAGTCGACTCTAAGCCAATCTCGTTCACACTTGATCCCTTAGAAGCATTGATGGCACTGCTCACTTTAAGTGTGGGGAGGAGTTATTTCTTATCATCATCATTTAATTCACTGTCATTAGATTTAATTTTTTCGCCATTAGATTTATTTTTTTATCCCGTATTAGATTTAATTTTCCGTCCATCAGATTTATTTTCAATTATTTCCCGTTATTAGTGACATTCATTTTTTTCAGTATTATTTCAACTCTACCTATTTATTATTTTTCCGGTAAAACTTTTAATTTTTTTATTACAATCTTTGTTAGTATTATTCCTAACCCATGTACATTCTTCAATATTTTTTCAATGTTGGTATTCTAGCAAAGCAAAGCCTTAAAATAAGGCATATACACCTCCGGATATGCACCCAAACACCCCTTAGAGCCCAAGACCCGTGACCAAGGCCCATCAGCCAACCCACAAAAGATGATGTTTGCCATCTAAGAGTGGTGTTCGCCACGGGTACTGAAGATTCAAACACGTGATAGAAGCGAAAAGCTTCATTTTATCCCCATTTTCAACTTACCATCTTCTTCCCAAACCCACTCTCTTCCACCATTAACCCACATAAAATCCCACTCACTCACATTTACTCTCAATAACTCAAAAACCCACTATCTCCATCACTAACCCATCATTCCCACAACCTTAAAAACCCCCTATTTTCCACTCTAAATCACAAAACGACCCATTCCTACACCTCACTACATTTTCTTTCAAAAATAAACAACAATGGCTGAAATGGGTAACAGGGGGATTATTTTCTAAGAAGGAAGAGTGGACCAACCAAAGAAAGAAACTTGAGGAACTACAAACTCATGAAGTCTTCACCACACGGTATGTCGACGACACTTGTCTATACAGTTTAGGAATTTATAATAGTTTTTATTATCTACTTGAGACATTATGACTGCACCGTTTGTTTGAGAATAGAGATCACACATATGTGAGTCTGACGCGAGAGTTCCTGAGTTCACTCATCTACTCTGTCAGCCCAAACACTGCAAGCATCGTAGGCACTATTAGGTACAGCGTGCTTAATGTGGAATATAATTATACAACTGATCAGATTACAGAGTTGTTAGGATTTCCCCACGAGGAATGTGTCTTATGTGAGGCGCCAAAAGACACGAATTAGGTAGTTGAGGCAGGTACATTTTGGAGGGATCTGACGGGATTTACCACCGATTCCTTTGAGGGTAATTTGTCATCTGATATTTACAACTCGATCATTCGTGTTTTCCGCCAAATATTGGCAAACACTATTTTCGGTCGAGAAAACTCTAATAAATTAAATGCCAAAGAGTTTCTTTATTTACACGCAACATTTACACAGAGGCCAGTGAATTCAGCCTCATTCATGATAGCCCACATGTGCACCGTTGTGAAAAAGAAAGGGATTATCTCTTTTGGAAGGTTGATTATATCCCTCGCTCGTGCTCTGAGGCTAGATACTGAGCTTGCAACATTGGAACCTTTACCACCCCACACCATTGATGTAAGTTCTATGGTTTTAGTTTGGCAACAATTTTGTTAAAACAAGTTCACAGCAAGATGTTGAGACATGTGTCTTGACAAGTCAGTCAGACAACATGTTCAGCATGATGTTGGAACATATTGCAGGACAAGTTATACAAGAAGATTAGGGCTGGGATGATTTGGTATTTAAAGTGTGAGATTTGATTGTATTTTAATTCACACAGTGTCGCAGTCCAAGGAGTGATATTTTAGGAACTTCTGTCTTGACAGATTTGCATGTTTTTCATAAAAAGGATCTTGGAGACTTTTTAGGAAACTTTCAATTAAGTTCCTATTTATGTGTAGAAGATCTTGGAGAAGATTTGAAGTTGTTATTTTGTGATTTGCATTTTATTTTATTGAAGAGCCCAAGCTCATGCTTACCTAGAGGCTATTTAAAGAGGAGTTCTAAACCTAATGAAGTGGAAAAGCCGTGTATTGAAAGAAATAGTAGGGTTTAGAGAGTTTGTCTTTTTTGTTCTTTGTGATCCTATCTTATGTCTTTTGACATTTGAGTTGGACTGTTTTTGTTTGTGGATTTGTGAGCCATTCATGTACTTCTTAGGTACTTGAATTGGACTGTGTTTTTGAGTTGTAATCACTCATAAGCTTTTAAGCAAAGAGTAGATTTTTGTGTCTTTGGAAGTGTGACTTCCAATATTTTTATTGTTGAGTTTTGTCACTGTTGTGTGACTAGTGGGAACAGAGATGGGTCTCATATCTAGGAGTTCCTAGGTAGAAGTTAGCACGGGTAGTGATTAGGTGAGAAGCTTGTAAACCTGTAGGTGTTTGTTATGGCTTTGAACTAATACTATTATAGTGGATTTCCTTTCTGGCTTAGATGCCCCCAGATGTAGGTGATGTTGCACTGAACTGTGTTTACAATTGACTATGTTATTGGTTACATTCAAGTTTTTATTTTTCTGCATAAGTACTTTTTGTTGTCTTGATCCCGGTGTCCTGACATCTGTCTTGACATTTGGTATCTGTGTTCCAGAATTTAAGTTGGCATCAGAGCAGGTCACCCTGATTTGTTATGGGTGAGCTCCAGAAAGATATCTTTCTGGAATAATGGACAAGGAAGTATGAGAGAATATGAACAGACCTCCCATCTTGGATAGAACCAACTATGACTATTGGAAGGCACACATGGTGGCCTTCTTAAAATCCATGGATAGCAAAGCTTGGAAAGCTATCATCAAGGGTTGGGAACATCCTGTGATTGAAGATAAAGATGGGAATGAAACTCTGAAGCTTGAAGAGGATTGGACCAAGGAAGAAAATGAGACTTCTCTTGGAAACTCCAAACCCTTGAATGCCTTATTCAATGGAGTTGACAAAAACATGTTCATGTTAATAAACACATGCACTGTAGCCAAGGATGCTTGGGAAATTCTCAAAACAACTCATGAAGGTACATCTAAGGTAAAGATGTTTAGGCTTCAGTTGCTCACTACCTAATTTGAAAATCTAAAGATGATGGAGGACGAGTATCCATGCCTTTCACATGAATATTCTTGAAATAGCTAATGCCTTTAGTGCTCTAGGAGAGAAAATATCAGAAGAAAAATTGGTTAGAAAGATTCTAGGTCTCTTCCCAAGAGGTTTGATATGAAGGTAACAACCATAGAAGAAGCCCAAAACATCAGCAGCATGAGGGTTGAGGAACTTGTGGGGTCACTTCAAACTTTTGAATTGACCATTAATGACAGAACTGAAAAAAAGAATAAAAGTATAACTTTTGCTTACAACACAAGCGATGGAGTGGAAGAATGTGGTATGGACACTGATGAAGGCATGTCAAATGCCATTGTTCTACTTGGAAGACAATTCAACCAAGTGCTAAAGATAATGGAGAGGAAGTCAAGATCCAATGTCCAGAATATTAGTCCTGACACTGGCAAAAACTATGACTCTCAAAGAAATACAAGAACATAAGAAAAGTCCAATCAGAATAGAGGGGTTCAATGTCATGAATGTGATGGATTTGGACACATTGGAGCAGGATGCCCTACCTACCTTAAGAAACAACATAAAGGGTTGACTATTTCTTGGTCTGATGATAAAAGTGAAACTGAGGATGAATCTGCCAAACATGTTACTGCTCTAACTAGAAGATGGGCATCTGATGCAGATTCCTGTGATAAAGAAAACTCTTATACTGAATTGGCTGCTTCTTACAAAGATCTGTGTATAAGAAGTGACAAGCAACAGGAAATTATCTCTCAACTTCAGAGTGAGAGGAAGAATATATATCCAACTTCCATAGCTTGCAGGATGAAGTAACCATGTTGACCTCTAAACTTGAAACTATGACCAAGTCTTTGAGAATGTTGAACAATGGTTCTAACATGTTAGATGAAATTCTTCAAGTTGGAAAGAGGGATGGTGACTTAAAAAGCATAGGGTTTGATAAACAAACTCTAAAAGGAGATCTTAAAGTTACAAATTGTTTTCCTATTAGGAAGAAGCAAAAGTCAATGATGTCAAAACAAATGTTTCAACATCGTACCAGACATCAAGCCGGAAGCAAGGCCATGCATTGGAGATGTAATTACTGTGGTAGAATTGGGCATATCAAGCATTATTGTTTCAGACTGTATGGATATCTAAGTCTTCCAAACTGCCCAAGGTTAATCATGAGGTGATTAAGACTACAAATAAATGGGTTCCCAAAGAAGCTATTACTTCACTTATTGCTCATACTTTTCTTAGAGCTTCAGCTAGAGAAGACTGGTATTTTGATAGTGGGTGTTCTAGACACATGACTGGTGTTAAGACTTCCTGGTCAACATTAGGTCACACTCAACTAGCTATGTTACCTTTGGGGATGGTGCCAAGGGAAAGATTCAAGGGGTGGGAAGACTGTCCTGTTCAGGATTCCCTAGTCTTGAGAATGTGCTACTGGTAAAAGGTTTGACTGCCAACTTGATATGCATAAGTCAGTTGTGTGATCAAGGGTTAAAATTCAATTTCACTAAGTATGAATGTGTGGTGACAAATGAGAAGGATGAATTTTTGATGAGGGGATTTAGATCTTAGGATAACTGTTACTTATGGAGACCTCAATCAACAAAATGCTCTCCTACATGTTTGATGTCTAAAGAAGATGAAGTTCAACTATGGCACCAAAAGCTTGGCCATTTACATCTAAAATGTATGAAGAAGATTGTGTCTACAGAAGATATTAGGGGAATTCCTAAGATCAGGATAGAGGAAGGAAGAATTTGTGGTGAATGTCAAATTAGAAAGCAAACCGAGATGTCCCATCTAAAGGTCTAACATCTGGCTACTTCAAAAGTGTTGGAAATTCTTCACATGGATTTGATGGGTCATATGCAAGTTGAAAGTCTTGGGGGTTAGAGTTATGCCAATGTAGTGGTTGATGATTTCTCAAGATTCACCTAGGTGCACTTTATCAAAGAAAGATCAGATGTGTTTGATGTTTTTGAGGAATTATGTCAAAGGCTTCAAAGAGAAAAGGAAAGCAAAATTATAAGAATTAGGAGTGATCAAGGAAAAGAGTTTGAGAATAACAAGTTTGCTGAGTTTTGTTCCTCATAAGGTATTAGCCATGAATTTTCTTCTCCCATCACTCCTCAGCAAAATGGAGTGGCTGAACAAAAAAATAGAACTTTTCAAGAGTCTGGTAGAGTCATGCTTCATGCTAAACATCTGCCTTATCATTTTGGGCTGAATAAATGAATACTACATGCTATATTCATAATAGGCTTACCTTGAGAACTGGTACCTCAACTACTCTTTATGAATTGTGGAAGGGAAGAAAGCCTATTATCAAGTACTTTCATGTTTTTGGGAGCAAGTGCTATATTCTGGTTAATCGTGATTAAAGGAGAAAGATGGATCCCAAAAGTGATGAAGGGATATTCTTAGGCTACTCCACAAACAGTAGAGCCTATAGAGTGTTTAACACT
Source organism: Lathyrus tuberosus (assembly GCA_022829125.1). Lineage (NCBI taxonomy): Eukaryota > Viridiplantae > Streptophyta > Magnoliopsida > Fabales > Fabaceae > Lathyrus > Lathyrus tuberosus. The sequence continues at coordinate 4,679,862 of JALAZF010000247.1, forward strand.
AGAACCCAGATAATGATAGAGTCTACTAATGTTGTGATAGATGACTCAACTATAGAGAAGCATGCATATGTCGAAGATGATGTTGAAACATTACCTCAGGTGACTGCCACTGCAGATAATGTTGTTGGTAATAAAAAAAATGAACATGCTGCTGTGGAGGATGATGGAAATCAAGCAAATAAAGGGCCCTCTATCAGAATTCATAACGATCATCCCAAGGAACTTATAATAGGAAATCCTAATGAAGGGATTATTACTAGATCAAAGGAGGTGGTATCAAATGCTTGTTTTGTCTCTAAGATTGAACCAAAAAACGTGAAAGAGGCTCTAACTGATGAATTTTGGATTAATGTCATGCAAGAAGAATTGAAGAAATTCAAGAGGAATGAAGTTTGGAATTTGGTTCCTAGACCTAAGGGAGCAAATATCATTAGCACAAAGTGGGTTTACCAAAATAAATCTGATGAAAATGGAGTGTTTACCAGAAACAAGGCCAGACTTATGGCTTAAGGGTACACTCAAATTTAGGGTGTTGATTTTAATGAGACCTTTGCTCCAGTTGCTCGCCTTGAATCCATAAGATTATTACTGGGAGTGGCATGTTTGCTAAGATTCAAGCTGCTTCAGATGGATGTGAAAACTGCCTTCTTGAATGGGCTCTTACAATAAGAGGTGTATGTTGAACAACTAAAAGGGTTTTTTGATCCCACGTTTCCAAATCATGTGTACAAATTGAAGAAGGCTCTTTATGGTCTAAAGCAAGCCCCTAGGGCTTGGTATGAAAGGCTGATAGAATTCCTAGTCAGCAATGGATATAAAAAAGGAGGGATAGATAAAACATTGTTTGTTAGAGAAATGGATGGTAAGCTCATGATTACTCAGATATATGTGGATGATATTGTCTTTGGTGGGATGTCAGACCTAATGGTCCAACACTTTGTCAAACAGATGCAATCTGAATTTGAGATGAGTCTTGTGGGTGAATTAACCTACTTTCTTGGGTTGCAAGTCAAACAGATGAAAGCCTCTATACTCATATCTCAAAGCAAGTATGCAAAGAATATAGTGAAGTTTGGGATGAAGAATGCAAGTCACAAGAGAACACCTGTTCCTACTCACTTGAAGCTCTCTAAAGATGAAAAGGGTGTTAATGTGGATCAAAGTCTCTACAGAAGCATGATAGGTAGCTTGTTATACCTTACAGCCAGCAGACCTGACATTACATTTGCAATAGGTGTTTGTGCAAGATATCAAGCTGAACCTAAGATGAGTCACATCAATCAAGTGAAGAGAATATTGAATTATGTCAATGAAACTTGTGACTATGGCATGTTATACCCTCGTGGATTTGATTCCATGCTGGTGGGATATTGTGATGCAGATTTGGCAGGTAGTATTGATGATAAGAAGCACATCAGGAGGCTGCTTCATTTTGGGGAACAATCTTATATCTTGGTTCAGTAAGAAGCAGAATTGTATTTCTTTGTCCACTGTTGAGGCTGAGTACATAGCAGCAGGAAGCAGCTGTTCTCAGCTACTTTGGATGAAACAAATCCTGAAGGAGTACAATGCCAAGCACAATGTCATGACATTATACTGTGACAACTTGAGTGCCATCAACATCTCCAAGAATCATGTTCAACATAGCAGGACAAAACATATTGACATTTGTCATCATTTTATCAGGGAGCTTGTTAAAGACAAAGTAGTCATTATGGAGCATGTAGCCACTGAGAAGCAACTGGCTGATATCTTTACTAAGGATTTGGATGCAAATCAGTTTGAGAAGCTAAGGGGTGAACTAGGAATTTGTATTTTTGAAGAATTATAGCAATTAGTATGGATTGTGGAAGATACTAGGCATAGGAGAAAATTGGTGTCAAATTTATGCCTAAAAAGGGGGAGTAGTAGTGATGGTAGTATGGAGCATGGGAATATTAATGATTCTTACTTTTATATGTTTTCTTTTGTGTTGTTGGAAGGTATTTGCTCATTTCATCATGTGTGTGGGAGTTGTGTGGCTATTCTCTTAAGGGGGAGTTTTGTGACAGGGGGAGTTCCGGTGCTATTTCTGTGATGTCAGACAAGATGTCTTGACATTAGTTTTGTTTGCTGAATGGTTGGCTATGCAATTCAGGGGGAGTGAAGTTTTTAAAGTTTTTTTCTTGCTGTGTGAGATTTTATTTCTGTTTGTGAGGCTAGTTTTCTTTTTCCGCTGTGTGTGCCTCTGATTTGTGCTAATGTGTTGTTGGTTATCTTATGTTTTTTTGTTCTTCATGCAAAGGTTGTTTTAGCTAAAATTTACCAAATGGGGAGATTGTAAGTTATATGGTTTTAGTTTGACAACAATTTTGTTAAAACAAGTTCATAGCAAGAAGTTGAGATAAATGTCTTGACAAGTCAGTCAGACAACATGTTCAGCATGATGTTGGGACATGTGGCAGGACAAGTTATACAAGAAGATTAGGGCTGTGGCGATTTGGTATTTAAAGTGTGAGATTTGATTGTATTTTAATTCACACAGTGTCGCAATCCAAGGAGGGATATTTTAGGAACTTTTGTCTTGACAGATTTGCATGTTTTTCATAAAAAGGATCTGGGAGACTTTTTAGGAAACTTTCAAATGAGTTCCTATTTATGTGTAGAAGATCTTGCAGAAGATTTGAAGTTGTTATTTTGTGATTTGCGTTTTATTTTATTGAAGAGCCCAAGCCCATGCTGATATGAAGGCTATTTAAAGAAGAGTTCTAAACCTAATGAAGTAGAGAAACCGTGTATTGAAAGAAAGAGTATTAGGGTTTAGAGAGTTTATCTTTTTTGTTTTTTGTTCTTTGTGATCCTCTCTTATATCTTTTGACATTTGAGTTGGATTGTTTTTGTTTGTGCATTTGTGAGCCATTCATGTACTCCTTAGGTACTTGAATTGGATTGTGTTTTTGAGTTGTAATCACTTCTAAGCTTTTAAGCAAAGAGTGGATTTTTGTGTATTTGGAAGTGTGACTTCCAATATTTTTATTGTTGAGTTTTGTCACTATTGTGTGACTAGTGGGAAGTGAGAGGGGTCTCATATCTAGGAGTTCCTAGGTAGAAGTTAGCATGGGTAGTGATTAGGTGAGAAGCTTGTAAACCTGTGGGTGTTTGTTTTGGCTTTGAACTAATACTATTATAGTGGATTTCCTTTCTGGATTGACATTTGGTATGTGTGTGCCAGAATTTCAATTGACATTATATTCTTAAGAAATATGTGGTTATGCAGAGTTAGAAAAGAGGGAGGTCACCACCTCATGGTTCACAATGTCGCGATAAAAAGTGTGTTTTACCATGTTCTGACCGTACTGACGTGTGGCGTAAGAGAAGTTGGACATATGATTTAAATGCTCCATCTGTTACTAGACCAGTGCCACACGATTTTACAGGGGATGCTGGTATTGATGATGAGTATGATCGGAGAAGCATGTCTCCCGTTCATAACTCCTCACCCCACATTTTTCACCCGCACACACTGCACCTTGTACTTCTGACTCTTTTGCAGGTAGTTTTTATGGTTTCTATTTTGACGAGGAGATTATGCGAGAACAGAGAGCTCGTGAGGAAGAGTAGGATGGTCTTTTTATGCCATGTATATGCAACAGCAAGACATGATGGAATTCATACGAGAATCACAGAGGCAGACAGACCGGTCTCTCCGATTAGTGATGGAAGCTCAACTCACCATAGCATCCGAGCAGCAACGCCTACAGGCCGCACAGATTCGTGAATTCGCTCTCGTGCACGCTCACCAGAGGGCCATACTAGGGAACCTCTCAAGGTTACCAGACTCAAACATCGCACTCTCAACGTGTATCCAGTAGCTCGAGATATCTCAGAGTTATCTTCGTTGAAGCATGAGTCGTCATCAGCGACATCTAGACCAGGGAGAAAGTGGCAGTGATGGCTAGGAGTATTAGCTTATCCAGGTTCTACCTATCCTTTTTCTACCTTTTATCAAAACATTGGGGACAATGTTTTGTTTAAGTGTGGGAGAGAGGATCTTTACCGCTTTCATTTTTCTTTTATGCTTTTATTGTTTTTCTAGTTAGGTTTATTACTGTTTTTAGTTTATTGCATTTAGTACTTTATCATTACATGTGCTTGACAATTCGTTATGTGTAGTTTTATGTTGTTTGTTAATTTCCCCCATTTCTTGAGCCATACCAAAAAAATTTGAAAAATAAAACAATGTTTATTTTGAAATCTTACGGTTTTTAGACAAGTTAAGGATAGGTTGCAGAGACTTGGGAAAACTCCCAAAAGATCGGTAACGTCTTAGCACCGTGAGTCTCCAAATTATAGAGATCGATTCTGTTGTACCCCAAAATTTTCCCTCACATATTCAAGACAATATGCCTCAAGAGGTCTCCTAGTGATTCATAAGATCTTCAGTTGCTCAAGAGTACTCAAAAGTTTCATCAGACAAAGCCTCCTCCTAAGCAATAAATCCAACTAGGGTTGTGTACTTCTCAAAGTAGATTGGACTTCTAAAGCTTCAAAAGGACTTCATGGTGTCCCATACACTTCAAAGAATCCTCATAACAAGTTTCAAGACTTTCCTTACAAGTTTGGTCAATCAGATGCTCAGACAGTCAAAAATCAGTTAACTTGGTCAAAAGGTCAACTGTGGTCAACACAAAGTCAAACCTCAAGATTTGTGGTCAACATAAAGATTATGGGGTGAAATTCATCATTTGATCAAGGGTTGATCATGATTCATCAAGGAAACCTCAGAATCATCAAGAATCGGGAGTTACTAAATTAGGGTTTTTGTAGGAAAAGTCAACTGTACTTTGACTAGGCCTAACTTCCACATACTTCATCAAAAATTCCTAAACCAAAGCCCATCTTGAAGGAAATTTAATTCCCTACAACTTTGTGTCTCACAAGCCAAGTCCAGAAATGCTTCATTCGGGAGATATGAGCCAAGACATTATAGGTCATTTTGAAAGTCAACAAAAGTCAACCTTTTTCAAAAGCTCATAACTTGAACATGGAAGATCAAATTGACATGGGACCAAAAGGGTTGGTTAGAGGACATCTTGAGGTTTCTAAAAAGTATTAGTTTGCATTAAGAAGCTAAAAATTGAAGGAGTTATGCTTAGTCAAAGTTGGGCAATTTTGAGGAGGTGTATGAAACAAAAAAAAGGCCAGAACTCAAGTTTTCTTCAAATGGGCCCATAATATTTCAACCCAAACTCAAATATGAGATCACTCACGACCCATTGCTCATATTTTCTAATTTTTATTATTTATTTTATATTATATTGAATTTTAATCATTTAAATTCAATTTTAATTAAAATAAATCATAAAAAATCAAATCTTTGATTCCAAAATTATTTTGGGATCAAATATTTGATGGTTAAGATGATTGATTATGTCCAATTTCGTGCAAAACAAGCAAGGAAGGTTTTGAAGACAAATTTTGGCCAAAATAGAAAGTTTACATTTGATTTTTCAATCAAATATTCAAACATGAATACACATGGATTGGATCTGATATTATTGACCTAATTCCTCTCCTATAAATACATAACCATATCCAAACCTAAAGCCACGAAAAAATCACATCAAACAACCCTAAAAATATTTTCAAAAAAAGAGGCAAACTAGAAAAATCGTAAAAACACTTCATAGCAAATTTTCACGACCTTTTCACGTCCAAACATCATCAAGGAGATCCCAGGAGGCTATCCCACACATCCTTGAAGGTTAAAAGCACACGAACCATGAGCTACGAGCCATGGCCGCTCCTCCCTCTTTTCAATTTTCGTACTCTTGATTTCATAATGTTTTAACTCATTTTTCATACATATTTATGTTCATATGCATCATTAGAATTGTTTTGATGCTTTTATGTGAAGCTTTCATGCAGGAGACACAATTCACCATGGCTAGGGTATGAAGAAGATGTTCTTCGAACCTCCCTCTACAGCGGGTTTTAACCAAAAATATTAACGGATTCGGATTCCTAGGGGTCGAATTAGGGGATTTGAATACTTTTGGTCTTTTAAATCTTTGATTGTTATGAGTTTTAAATATGCAGGTCTTTTAGCTACGAACGAAATCGTAGCAAAATGGTAGCAAAACCGTAGCAAAATGGTAGCGAATTCTGCACGGTGCAACGAAGAAGACGATGAACAGTGCTGGGCGTTTTGGCTTTTTTTTGTTTATTTTATATTTTTTCGTTTTCTATCTTTTAACAGAAACAGACGCACAGCCTAGTGGTGAATGAGGAAGCTGGTAAAGCTGAGGTCCTGGGTTCGACCCCCAGCGACATCAGATTGGTTTTTTTTTTGCTATTTTCTCTCATTTTCTTTTTCTTTTCTTATTTTCTTTTATTTCTTTAATTTTCTTTAATTTTCTTTTATTTCTTTTATTTTCTTTTAATTAATAATTAACCTAATAATTTTTCTTAACCAACCAAATAAAAATCAATTGCTTTTTTTTTCACCTATTAATTATTTTCATAAAAAATATAATATGTAATATATGTTTTTATCATAAAATAAAATGATTTTGTAAATAAACTTTAATTTAGTTCCTTTTTTTTATTTTAATCAAATTAACCCTTTTTTTTTATGAAAAAAAACAAAAAAATATCAAAATAAATTAATCAAGTCTTTTTTTTTAATAATTGATTTTAATACAATAAAATATATTTTCCTTATTTTCATAATGATAAAATACAAAAAAAAAATGACTAAAATTTAATTCTTATTTAATTTAAAAAATCCAAAAAATATACTCTTCTATATCCTTTTCCATCTTCTCAATCTCCCGATTCTCGACCTTTTCTCGCTTTTTATTGCATTCCTTTAATTTCCTTAGAAAAAATGTATAGGATGCTAATTTTTCTTGTAATAATTAGGAATTTAATTTCCGTCATTTTAATTTCTGCACTCCCCCAGTTTAAATCATGTACCCCCTCCCCATGATGTAATAGCTTAGGGTTTATTTTTCGCTTTTAAATTCCACAAAACAATTAACTGTGTGGTTAGTAACAATAGGGTGTGAAAAGAATGTATATGAATAAAAATGGACTTAGCCCACTAATCCAAAGAAAAATACCTGAATATAAACACTTTCACACACCTCACCTTTAGGGTAATACACCTCAGTTGCCTTCGAAATCAAATGGTCAAGACCCTCGGATAAATAGGATACCCTTGGCAAAGACGCTTATCAAATGAAATCATCATAGTCCCTCGATGACCCTGCGAGTTGCCTACGAAAAAATGATCTTGTCCCTCGATGACCCTACGGAAAAATGATGATAGTCCCTTCGAATTGCTAAGGTATCCTTACATGTTGCCTTCTATGACCATTTGATGACCCTTCGTTGTCCCTTCACATCCAATAGATAGGACTACCTACCCACTAATGGTATGGATAATACTATCTCTCAAGGAAAAGGATAAGTATAAGAAATACCTTAAATTAAGGGTAAGTAACTTTTAAATGCTTGCTCACAACTAAAAAAAAACAAATACTTTTCACACCTCACACTTTCAAAAATATTTTCAAAAACAAACACTTTGTATACATTCTTACCCGAATTATTACAAAGTCAACTTTTACAAAATATTTTCTAAACACACACCACATTTAAAAAAAAACAAGTTAAAGGGAGCAAGCAATTAAGAGCCCGTAGATAACTACGGATGAAAAGGGGTGCTAACACCTTCCCTTTTCATAACTTACCCCCCGAACTCAAAATCTTTTCAAAAAGGTCTTTCCTGTTCTTTTCACCTTTCCTAAATAAATTGGATAAAAGAAAAGTCGGTGGCGACTCTTGCTAACCGCAACATGTTTTGTGAAAAGCAAAATTAAAAAGTCAGTTCTCCACCGTATTACAGAACTGGCGACTCTGCTGGGGAATATTTTTAAAGAGGGGTTACCTTAGAGTTAGATCACTTTACCACTTGCTTAAAATTGTTTGACTTATGTGCTTTATTTTTAATGGGCTTTGTTTTGGGTTTACTTGTGTGAAAGGTCCTACACCTGGACCTAGTGATTCCTTAAGTAAGTGACAATAGATCATGGAGACTGTACGGCATGTACTGATATGGTTGATATGATGGTCACATTCTTTAGAACCCTAGTTAACTCATCTTTGGCCATTAGAAGGTAGTGAGATGGCCGACTTTGGATTTAGACCGAAGTTGGTTGATACTCGAGGCTACGCTCATTGAGATCAGACTTTCGGGATGTTTTGGTCGGCCACTCGAGTGTCGCACTAAAATAAAGCCTTTGAGAAAGATCCGTGATATGAGTCCTTTAGAACCCGGTTACTATTCTAGGACAGGTTGAGCCAACTAAACCTCAGTAGGGAAGGGTACTTACCTTTGGACTTCATGCAAGCCTTTAAACCTAAGGCTACTTGTGTGACTTGTTTGTATTCACTATCTAACAACTTGAATTCCTTGCAGGATTTATTTGTACTCTAACAACTTGAACTCTTTGCGGGACTTACTTGTCCTCATGCTTTTACTTAATGCATAGCATCCACATACCATCATAACATAGCATGTTAACTAGCCTTTTTCAAGGATCTTAGGGATTTATGGCGCACAATTTGCAGGTGCTATTATGGAAGGATTATCAAAAGCCAGATTTCTATCAAGGGGCAAGAGGATTTATTTTCCTTTAGCCAGATGCCTTCAAACTCAAAAGAACAGTATCCTGAATCAGAGGCTATGACCCACTTGATATGGCGAGCTTGATTCTTATAGAAGGACGTTCAAAGATGAAAAGTCAAAGTTCTTCAGACAAAGCTGCAACTAAATTCAATTTCTAATGTTGCAAACCAGATTCCATAAAGATCCTTGAAAACATTGCATATGCATTTACATACATATCATAACAGGTTTCCACAATGGGTTTCTCATCTCCTTGCTGTTTATTTCAGCAGAAAATGGCATTAGAACAAGCTGTCAAGGATCTCCAGACTCAGAACACCCAATTCCAAGAGATGATCCTGAGCCTATTCAAGGGGCAAGAAGAGTTGAAAGCCCTCCTCACTAAGGACATGAAAAAGAAAAATCCTGAAGACAACAAGGATGATCAATTGGAACAATTGCAAGCTGAGATGGCAGAGATGAGAATCCAGATGTATGGTCAGATGGCTCTTATCCAAAACTTAGCTGTGGGGCAAGAAGAGCTGAGAGTCCTCGTCAAAAAACTTCAAGACAACAGAGTCGGGGATCAGATCATCAGTCGGCCTCCAAGGAAACAAGCTGACTTGGTTGAGAAAAAGATGAGGATATAAGAAGGAAAGAGACAGGTTACTACTGATAGTCTTTCAATTGAAGGAATAAGGCCTTATAGGGTTGTCGCACCACTAGTTCAACAACAGAAAGATCAGCGTAGGCAGCGTGGTGGTCAACGTACTTGGAAATCCAAACCTAAACGATCGTTTACCCCGTTGCACATGCCGCTATCTCAGGCTTTGCAACAATTGCTCAATCAGAACTTGATAACTCTGTTGCCTTCATACTCAGCTCCAGCCAACCCTGCTCCTGGTTACGAACCTAACGCAAGATGTGTTTATCATTCGAATAGTCCTGGTCATGATACTGAAGACTGTGGTCCATTGAAACATAGGATCCAAGACCTGATTGATGAAGGAGTCCTCGAGTTCACACCAGATGGTCATACTGAGTTCTTCTATCGCCCATCTAATATCGAAGCTGCAAGACATATCGTCTGAAGTGACAGGTTCAGGAAGGGAAGCTTTGAAATCATTTGAATTTTCATTTGTAATTTCTGTTGTTGGCTTAAGCACTTACTATTATGTCAAACTTTGGTTTTTTCACATTAATGCATTGCGTATGTTCGTCTTGAATTTATCCATTCGTTTCACTATATTTAAACTATGCTTCTTACTTCTCTTTTGTGATATTTAACTCTCGTTAAAGCTGTAAGCCTTTAGAGGGAGGATGACGAAAACGATACCATAATTTCATACGGCATGCTTTTGAACAGACCGTGCTGACGATGTACAGGCATTGTTTCAAATCCTAAACAGTGAAGTTATAAGGAAGTTAATCCCTAGTCAACCCCTTCGAGCCTAAGAAGTAGGAGTTTTCCTTCTCATGCAAATTAAAACCCTTAATCATAACCTGGGGCAGGGTAATCCCTCAGTTAACTCAATTATGCCAGTTGACCTTTTGTACACAATTAGTGATGGTTCCCTGTAATCATTAAGTCAGGCAGTCAATATCTATCAAAAGAAAAGCCCGCTAAGTCAAAACCTATGAAGGAGACTTAGTAAAAATTGAGACATCCCGCTGACTGTGATCTCAAAATAAACACTTCAGGAAAAATTTAGGGATAACAAAGTCAAAAAGAGGTCACTACAAACCCTCAAAAGAAAATGTTACAAAAAATAATGACTGCCTTTTCAAATAAACTTCCGGTTTTTGAACCATCACCAAACATCAGCGTTAAAATTCCAAAATCTCTAGGAATCTGAATGCATAGTTAACTGAGTATAGGACTGAAGAACATCACGGAGAATGGGTTGGGTACAAATAAACTTTGAGCCTTTATCCTTTGTTTCTTTAACCGTGAACCAGGCCACGTTACAACCCTTTAAAAGTCCTAGCTGAAGCATGGTTAGTTCGAAGGCATACTGTTACCAAAAGGTATCCTGACTCCTTTAGGGCTTGTTATAAATCTTGAGTTGACATCACAGTTTTACAAACATGGTTTTGCTAAATAATTCTTTTTCAAAACTTCAAGACAGACATAAGCGTTGCATTTTGAATATCATTGTTTGCATATAACTAAGTGTTTGACTGCAGAGAAGTTCACATGATGAACATTCAATGAACAAAAGTCCTCCCGACAGACAAAGTTGCTTCAGAGGTGCATCGAAAAGAAGAAATATTTCCTGCGCTGACTCAGTTGGTTAAAAGCCAATGTATACAAGGGGCATGGTCATTATCTTCCAATCAAGGGGCATATTATTATGGGGCATCCCGGTTATTTCTCTTGAGGCAGCTCTTTTCAAATACTTCCATTCTGGGGCAAATCATCCTCCGCTAGGGGCAACGCTTTCTTTTCAAATCTGATCAGATCAAGTTCAGTTGCAAGCTCCTCAACCATTAACCAGGGAATACACGATCCACCGCAGTCTGGAAGCACATTCCTCCTGTTACATGGCATTGATCCCGAGTTTCAGTAAGAGCCATTGTGGGAGTTACTTGTCTGTGCCAATAGTATCAGATGGTGTCAGTATCATGTCTTCGGATCCAGTCATGATAATTCCTAGAAATTATTTGGGGAAGTCGAGACTATCGAAAGTTCTAAATACAGGTGATCTCGGGGGCAAACGAACTCTTACGTGCAAAGAGCCATTCGTAATCAAGAAGATATTTTCTGACGACGCTACGAGGATTACTACCATGGACAACGAAGATTTCTCGCACCCGGTGAACGCGGACATAGTCAAAAAAATACTACGCATGAAAAAGACCGCTAGGTTGACAAGCCTAGGCAAAAATAAGGGCATCCCGGCGAACCAAAAAGGTTCGGGAAAAAAATTAGGGACATATATAAAAGAATTGTACACCTGGCAAGTCGAAAACCTGAAAAGGCAGCTTGGGCAAGAAAGGGTATCCCGGTGGACTAAAAACCTAAAAAGGTGGTCCAGGCAGAAGTTAGGGATTAAAGCGTACGACTATGTCCCGTTGAATCATCCACTTACAAGTCAATACCAGTTTTCATTGCCAACTCCGTTCAAACAACGTATATCAATCTTATCATTTTCTACCGACAGCAAGTGATGAAATACTTGAAGACATAGGGGAAATAGAAGAGTTGAAGCCCGAAGTGATCTTTTCCACCCGGTTTGCTATCACAGAATCAGCATTTACTAAAGACTCTTGGAGGTTGGAATCCCCAGCAAGTCCTGTATCCAACGGATCTTAACAGAATCACCCCCACGGAGCCGGTGTCATGGTAATATCCCCACAAAGAAATCTCCATGGAACTATCTCTACAGAGCTATTTTCACAAGCTCGTCCCCAATAGAGTTTATTCCTTAGGAGCGTTGCTTCCCCAGTGGAGATCATCCTCAACAGAGATATACTCCCCAGCAGAATTAACATACTCTCAAGCAATAGTTGGGATACTTTCCAGCGATTCACTCCCATATCCCCAAAGGATTGCCCAACAAGACAGAAGTTTGATTCTTTCCATAGCACATTCCAGAGAGTTCCCCAACGGAGTTTATTTCCCCAACATCTCTTTCACGACAGAATTTCTCTCTTCAGCCAGGTCTATTCGAGATTGTGTCCCCAGTAGAGTACATAAAGAAACCTCCCCAACGGACGGCCTGACATGATCATCTTCCCCAATAGATCCTCTAACAGATAAAGAAATTTGATCATTCCCTAACCTATTGCAGATATATCCTCAGCATAGCCTATGGAATTTTGATCCCCATCAGATAATATTCCCTCTTGGAAGTATACAAAATTCAATTCCCCAGCGGAGTTTACTTCTCCAACACTACAAATTACCCGACAGAGTTCTCTTCTCCAGCAGGATTTCGTCCATGGTTGCTACTCCCAGAAGAGTGGTCACCCATGTCCGAAACTTGGTCAGATAGTGCATCGGAGGATTATCCATCTCTTTTATCCCCAGTCAGGGTACATAAGAATCAAATCCTTCAATAAAAAGCACGACGAACTACCGACTCTCCTGACAGAATACTTCTATCCCCAAGCGGAAGTCAAAGATCCCCAGCAGAATATTCCCAAACGGAAAGTATGAATCTCCAGTAGAGTCATTCTAAACAGGATATGAATATTTATTTTCTCCATTCCCAGCAACAGTCAGGGATTTATTTTCCCCAATCAGATGTTACTATTCAAAAGCCACTGCTACCTTCAGCGACATTTCATACCCATACATAATTCACAATACATCATAGCATACGCATACAAAACGCATATAACATTCTCATTTAGTTTAAGAGCATCATTACGCAATGCATTACATGTATCATGACATTGCATAAAACTAACTTGGTTTTTCAGGTTAGTTCTCAAACGGACAAATATTGTCAACAGTTTATCATCCTTCAGATACAATCAGTCGAAGATTCATTCTGATACTCCTTTGGATACAGTCAGGAGTAGACTCATTCCAGTACATCTTCTAGACACAGTGCAGATACAATTAAGACACAGATTCATTCTGATACTTATTCCAGTACATCTTCTAGACACAGTGCAGATACAATCAAGACACAGATTCATTCTGATACTCATTCCAGTACATCTTCTAGACACAGTGTAGATACAATCAAGACACAGATTCATTCTGATACTTATTCCAGCACATCTTCTAGACACAGTGCAGATACAATCAAGACACAGATTCATTCTGATACTTATTCCAGTACATCTTTTAGATACAGTCGGTCGAAGACTCATTCTAATACTAATTTTTCAGATACAGTCAGGCGTAGACTCATTCTAATACGACTCTAAGATACAGTCAGGCAAAGACTCATTCTAATCTCCTTATAGATACAGTCAAGACGTGGACTCATTCTAGAACATCATATAGATACAATCAAGGCCTAAGAATCATTCTGGCATTCCCCAGCACGTCTGCTAGATACAGTTGGACACAGACTCATTCTAGTGTATTCCTCAGATACAGTCAAACCTAGACTCATTCTGATACTCCTATCAACAGTTACTTTGGATGGCATCTATAAGCCCATCTCCATCCTGTCATACACTTCGAATGGCATCTTTTAAGCCCATTCAAGCAATACGATCAACCAACAGAGCGCACCGGCGAGTGCAAATTTTTGGGTTCTTATTGTTCAATCCTCTTCCACCTTCAGATCCAGATCGGCACGAATACCAATCTTACTCCTCAGGTTTAAGAAGATTGAAAAGGGGAAGCTGTTGTACCCCAAAATTTGCCCTTACATATTCAAGACAATATGCCTCAAGAGGTCTCCTAGTGATTCATAAGATCTTCAGTTGCTCAAGAGTACTCAAAAGTTTCATCAGACAAAGCCTCCTCCTAAGCAATAAATACAACTAGGGTTGTGTACTTCTCAAAGTAGATTGGACTTCTAAAGCTTCAAAAGGACTTCATGGTGTCCCATACACTTCAAAGAATCCTCATAACAAGTTTCAAGACTTTCCTTACAAGTTTGGTCAATCAGATGCTCAGAAAGTCAAAAATCAGTTAACTTGGTCAAAAGGTCAACTGTGGTCAACACAAAGTCAAACCTCAAGATTTGGGGTAAACATCAAGATTATGGGGTGAAATTCATCATTTGATCAAGGGTTGATCATGATTCATCAAGGAAACCTCAGAATCATCAAGAATCGGGAGTTACTAAATTAGGGTTTTTGTAGGAAAAGTCAATTGTACTTTGACTAGGCCTAACTTCCACATACTTCATCAAAAATTCCTAAACCAAAGCCCATCTTGAAGGAAATTTAATTCCCTACAACTTTGTGTCTCACAAGCCAAGTCCAGAAATGCTTCATTCGGGAGATATGAGCCAAGACATTATAGGTCATTTTGAAAGTCAACAAAAGTCAACCTTTTTCAAAAGCTCATAACTTGAACATGGAAGATCAAATTGACATGGGACCAAAAGGGTTGGTTAGAGGACATCTTGAGGTTTCTAAAAAGTATTAGTTTGCATTAAGAAGCTAAAAATTGAAGGAGTTATGCTTAGTCAAAGTTGGGCAATTTTGAGGAGGTGTATGAAACAAAAAAAAGGCCAGAACTCAAGTTTTCTTCAAATGGGCCCATAATATTTCAACCCAAACTCAAATAATAGATCATTCACGACCCATTGCTCATATTTTCTGATTTTTATTATTATTTTATATTATATTGAATTTTAATCATTTAAATTCAATTTTAATTAAAATAAATCATAAAAAATCAAATCTTTGATTCCAAAATTATTTTGGGATCAAATATTTGATGGTTAAGATGATTGATTATGTCCAATTTCGTGCAAAACAAGCAAGGAAGGTTTTGAAGACAAATTTTGGCCAAAATAGAAAGTTTACATTTGATTTTTCAATCAAATATTCAAACATGAATACACATGGATTGGATCTGATATTATTGACCTAATTCCTCTCCTATAAATACATAACCATATCCAAACCTAAAGCCACGAAAAAATCACATCAAACAACCCTAAAAATATTTTCAAAAAAAGAGGCAAACTATAAAAATCGTAAAAACACTTCATAGCAAATTTTCACGACCTTTTCACGTCCAAACATCATCAAGGAGATCCCAGGAGGCTATCCCACTCATCCTTGAAGGTTAAAAGCACACGAACCATGAGCTACGAGCCATGGCCGCTCCTCCCTCTTTTCAATTTTCGTACTCTTGATTTCATAATGTTTTAACTCATTTTTCATACATATTTATGTTCATATGCATCATTAGAATTGTTTTGATGCTTTTATGTGAAGCTTTCATGCAGGAGACACGATTCACCATGGCTAGGGTATGAAGAAGATGTTCTTCGAACCTCCCTCTACAGCGGGTTTTAACCAAAAATATTGACGGATTTGGATTCCTAGGGGTCGAATTAGGGGATTTGAATACTTTTGGTCTTTTAAATCTTTGATTGTTATGAGTTTTAAATCTGCAGGTCTTTTAGCTACGAACGAAATCGTAGCAAAATGGTAGCAAAACCGTAGCAAAATGGTAGCGAATTCTGCACGGTGCAACGAAGAAGACGATGAACAGTGTTGGGCGTTTTGGCTTTTTTTTGTTTATTTTATATTTTTTCGTTTTCTATCTTTTAACAGAAACAGACGCGCAACCTAGTGGTGAATGAGGATGCTGGTAAAGCTGAGGTCCTGGGTTCGACCCCCAGCGACATCAGATTGGTTTTTTTTTGCTATTTTCTCTCATTTTCTTTTTCTTTTCTTATTTTCTTTTATTTCTTTAATTTTCTTTAATTTTCTTTTATTTCTTTTATTTTCTTTTAATTAATAATTAACCTAATAATTTTTCTTAACCAACCAAATAAAAATCAATTGCTTTTTTTTTCACCTATTAATTATTTTCATAAAAAATATAATATGTAATATATGTTTTTATCATAAAATAAAATGATTTTGTAAATAAACTTTAATTTAGTTCCTTTTTTTTATTTTAATCAAATTAACCCTTTTTTTTTATGAAAAAAAACAAAAAAATATCAAAATAAATTAATCAAGTCTTTTTTTTTTTAATAATTGATTTTAATACAATAAAATATATTTTCCTTATTTTCATAATGATAAAATACAAAAAAAAATGACTAAAATTTAATTCTTATTTAATTTTAAAAATCCAAAAAATATACTCTTCTATATCCTTTTCCATCTTCTCAATCTCCCGATTCTCGACCTTTTCTCGCTTTTTATTGCATTCCTTTAATTTCCTTAGAAAAAATGTATAGGATGCTAATTTTTCTTGTAATAATTAGGAATTTAATTTCCGTCATTTTAATTTCTGCACTCCCCTAGTTTAAATCATGTACCCCTTCCCCATGATGTAATAGCTTAGGGTTTATTTTTCGCTTTTAAATTCCACAAAACAATTAACTGTGTGGTTAGTAACAATAGGGTGTGAAAAGAATGTATATGAATAAAAATGGACTTAGCCCACTAATCCAAAGAAAAATACCTGAATACAAACACTTTCACACACCTCACCTTTAGGGTAATACACCTCAGTTGCCTTCGAAATCAAATGGTCAAGTCCCTCGGATAAATAGGATACCCTTGGCAAAGACGCTTATCAAATGAAATCATCATAGTCCCTCGATGACCCTGCGAGTTGCCTACGAAAAAATGATCTTGTCCCTCGATGACCCTACGAAAAATGATGATAGTCCCTTCGAATTGCTAAGGTATCCTTACATGTTGCCTTCTATGACCATTCGATGACCCTTCATTGTCCCTTCACATCCAATAGATAGGAATACCTACCCACTAATGGTATGGATAATACTATCTCTCAAGGAAAAGGATAAGTATAAGAAAGACCTTAAATTAAGGGTAAGTAACTTTTAAATGCTTGCTCACAACTAAAAAAAAAACAAATACTTTTCACACCTCACACTTTCAAAAATATTTTCAAAAACAAACACTTTGTATACATTCTTACCCGAATTATTACAAAGTCAACTTTTACAAAATATTTTCTAAACACACACCACATTTCAAAAAAAGCAAGTTAAAGTGAGCAAGCAATTAAGAGCCCGTAGATAACTACGGATGAAAAGGGGTGCTAACACCTTCCCTTTTCATAACTTACCCCCGAACTCAAAATCTTTTCAAAAAGGTCTTTCCTGTTCTTTTCACCTTTCCTAAATAAATTGGATAAAAGAAAAGTCGGTGGCGACTCTTGCTAACCGCAACATGTTTTGTGAAAAACAAAATTAAAAAGTCAGTTCTCCACCGTATTACAGATTCATATACTTATTATGCCATGGCCTTAAAATCTCACCCGTAAATGAGTCCTTAAGTAGTTTACCCTAGTAGTCAGCACCATCTGAATTACCACTAAGTGAACAGACCGATGCAAACAGGTGAATGATCTCGTGGTTTAAAAAGAAAAAGAAATAATAAAAAAAATCTTGGAAAGGAATCCGCATTCTAAGTTAGGTAAGTCTCACCCGGTTACGTAGCCTAACGGTAGTGAAACTGTAGCGAGCGATTTTGGACGTGGTTCTTAAGCACTGTCGCTCTGGGGTACTACAGGTCGATTCATTTTTTATCCTATTGAGTTAACTAAGGAAGGGAAATAGATGTCTCCAATTAACCCTGCTTGCATACTGAGTTTAAACAGATGACTGTTGGTTTACAGATGCGGTTTAGATTGTGGACCTCTCTCTGCTTATTTTGTTAAGAACACAGTGTGACGAGACTATACTATTGGTAGGATGTTTAGGACTGATCCTTTTCGATTGAAGGTATGGGAATTTTGGTTTTTTTTATTAGTGTGCTCGCTAAGATTTTTCCAATCTTATGCCTACGTATTCCCGTTTAACGAAACAGGGAAATCAGAGCGATCGTAGTTCCCCCTATTCTAGGGGAGGAAAAAAGTCGTTTTGGTGTCTTGTTCGAAGCCCAATACATGAAGCTAAAGGTGATTTGTATCTTGTTCAAAGCCCAAGATGTGAAGCTGAAGGGTCTATTTATATCTTGTTCGAAGCCCAAGATGTGAAGCTAAAGGGTTTATGGATAAGAGAGAATTTGTCATCTCTAAAGGGGATGTTTATCACAACTGTTGGGTGACTGATTATAAAGGAGAATTACTTTAACTGGGATATGTGAATCCAGCAATGCCATAATTTCCTTTATAGGGAATTGTTAACCTGAAGGAGAAGACTTTAACTCAGTGTAGAGTAATGCCATCTTTCCTTAGGAATTTCTCATGCTAAAAGAGGGACAGTGGCGTGGATGTAAATAATCCAGAGGCTTGCCGCTTACATCAATTAGATGAAGAGGAAAAGGAATTGTTGATGTTTGTATACTATGAGCAAGGCACAGATTGATGCTAAAAGGTTGATTGACTCAACCGGGGTTTCCTTATACAAAGCCTAAGAGGAGGCTATTGACCCAACAAGAGGGTGCTTTTTATCTGTCTCGTACGAAGCCCGAGATAGAGGCTAAAAGGGTTGACTCAACCAGAGAGTGCTTTTATATATGTCTTGTACAAAGCCCAAGACAGAGGCTAAAAGGAAGATTGACTCACCAAGAGAGCCTTTTATACTCAACAAGAGAGTGTTTTTGTATCTCGCACGAAGCCCGAGATAGAGGCTAAAAGGTGTGACTCAACAAGAGAGTCTTTTATACTCAACAAGAGAGTGATTTTAGTATCTCGTACGAAGCCCGAGATGGAGGCTAAAAGTGTGACTACACAAGAGAGTCTTTTATAATCAACAAGATAGTGATTTTGTATCTCGCACGAAGCCCGAGATGGAGGCTAAAAAAGGGGTTTGACTCAACAAGAGAGTCTTTTATACTCAACAAGAGAGTGTTTTTTTTTTGTATTTCGTACGAAGCCCGAGATAGAGGCTAAAAAAGGTTAGCTCCACTGGGGAGAATCATTGTACAAAGCCCAATAGGAGGCTATTGTGTTGGTGGCTGTTTCAGTTTAGTGACAGGTCCAGTATATTGGATACAAGAGAAAATCAGTTCTTATGAAGGGAACGATTAAAGGTATTGTTGTGCTTTGGGATTGATCAGAGGATCAGGGTTATTTCCTGTTCTTTAAGGAAATGGAAAATCGAAAGGGTATTGAGACTGTCCAAGTCTACTGGTGTTTTGAGAAATTGATTCTCGGATAAGTGAATGATCTTTGTATAATGCCCAAGAGGAGGCTGGTATGTTAAGGGATGAAGGTCAACCCATTAACTGGTCTGACACTTGACTCAGAAAGACAGCTCTAGCAAATTGATGACTAGGTTCTGTTCCTATACCTGTAGAGGTCTCTGGGTCCTTGTACTAAGCCCAAGAGAAGGCATGAGATCTTTTAAGAAGTCGAAGGGTCCTTGTACAATGCCCAAGAGGAGGCGGGGATGCTTTTAAGAAGCCTGTGGCTCCCCAAACCCCGAGAAGTTCAAGACATGCCATTCCCCGAGAATAGATCAAGCCAGGAAAGTCTGAGAATTTGGAAGAAACTCAAGAGATGCCATTCACGGAGAAAAGATCATCTCTGGGGAGTAGAGTTTCTTTGAAGATTTCTAAGGGTGACAGTATGAGAAAGGGTACACTGAGAATGCTGCCTTTCACGTCTCCATATTGTTTAACCCCAAGAGGAGGGAAGACTGTGTCTGGTAATCCTATGGGGGATCTAGTTTTGTTTGTATTTAAGAGTGACCAACAGGGCTTTACCTAGTGCTAGACGTAGTTGCCGGGGAAAACTCTAAATAACTATACTAGTATTACGCAGTTGATATTTGACAAGTATATAAAAGTTTATGAAAGAAGACTTACACTGAGCAGCCCCACAATACAGATATATATATGAAAGCAGATAAAGAAAGCGGGTAAACACTTACTCGGTTGTAGAGCTTCCATGCTGTTTGGTTAGTTTGTTCTACAAAGAAAGCTTTGATAACAATATTATATTCAAAATCAAAGGAGAAAGTGCTTTGAAAGGATTGTTGGGGCTCATAGCTCAAGGAGAGGCCCAAGGTTTTATCAGTGATTGCACTGTTGTTTTGAAATTGTACGGGGACTTATACAAGTGACTGAGGCCCAAAAAGGTTTTCTGTACAAAGGGATGGGTCTTACACTCTCTCAAAAGGCCCAAAGGTGTTTTAAAAAAAAGAATGGGGCTTATAACACGAGGGTAGGCTCAGATGATTTGTTTTTGAATTGGCGATCGCACCGAGATTTTTCTTTTAACGCAGGGGGGCTTATACAATGTCTGAGGCCCAAAAAGTTTTGGTTAAAAGGGGGTTGGGTCTTACACTCTATTAGAGGCCCAAGTGATTTATTTTTGTACAAGTGGTGGGGCTTACAGCTCAAGGAGAGGCCCATGGGTTTTTGTTAAAAAGTCGACGATCGCGCCGAACTTTTTGACGGTATCGGGACTTATACAATACACTGAGGCCCAAATTATTTTGGTTTCTACAAAGGGTTGGGTCTTAAACTCTACCAAGAGGCCCAAAAATGTTTGAAAAAGTTTGATGAGGGTTGAATTAATCAAAAACCCTAATTTGTCTTCAAAATGTATTTTAATTGAATAAAAATTCAATTAAAATGATCAAAATTGTTAAACATGTGAAAACAAATTGTGATATTGGATCAATGTTTCAAAAATCATGTTTCTATCCACAAAATGATTGGGAATCACTAAAATTTGAAAAATCAAGAGGGAGAAAATATTTTAAATGTCAAAAATAATTAAAATATTAATTCTTTACAAAAATATCAAGTATATGAAATAAATAATATTTTTGGGATTTTTTGGGAAAATAAAATATTTTAACATTTCTGTGAATTATTAAAAAAAGAATCAACTCAAAATCATTAAAACTCAGAGAGAAATTAATTTTTGAATCAATTAAATAAAATCACAAAATTCAAATATTTGAATTTTAAAAAAGGGCGCCAAGAACATGGCAAGGACACGCGTCACCCTCTGTTTCTGCAGATTTGCGTTTTCTATCCAATCTCACTGAATACTTGATGATATCATGCAATCTACATATCAATATACTCGTTTTAACCTCACGATCATGTCTATGGTCTTTAATTTCATTTATTTTAATCATGGAATAAGAAATCAAAGAGAAACCTCAAGAACCCTAAAATTTGCATGAAGGTTCAGAAATTCCATACACGATTCAAACAAAGCAATTGATTGAGGGAAAACACTCTATGCATGATTATGAACATATTGCCAAATTATTGTGCAGCAAAAAATGCATGGATCATAGAGTTATAAGAGGTCATGCTTACCCCTTGCAGCTGGTGATCATGTTTTGTGTTAGAGGTGTTACAGCTTGGTTCCAAGGATATGGACAGCTTCCCTAGGTGCTATGGAGTGTGTATGGATGGTTGGAATGAATGGAAATGATCTGGAACTTGAGATGGTACCCCAACTGTAAATCTGTCAAGAACTTGAGCAATTGGCTAGTGATTTTGTGATTTTGGTGTTCCAGATGTTGTGTGAGTGTTTGGATCACTTCTATATGATATTTATGAGGTGTGTGTGTGATTGGTTTGGTTGGAATAGCTCTCAAACTCAAAACCCGATAGTGACTTGCTTTGGAAGGCAAATTTGGAAGTGAGAAGGAGATTTTGAGGAAAGCATTTGTTTGATGGCTTTGGTGTACTCAAACTGATCACAAATGAGCTCTATTTATAGTAGAGCAAGTTTGTTTTGCAAGGAATAGTGAATGTCAACTGCTGCATAGGTTTGGCCAATGTTGATCAATGAGAATCCAAGTCTCCTCTAGCCATTGACTAGAGGTTAGGGCACAGGCTGCTGGTTCCCTTGGTCTTGGATAAGTCTTGACTGAATTCAGTTGGAAATGGCTCAGTCCATGCCACCTTGGTGCATCCATTGAATGCTCCAAAACAAAATTGGAGTCTTGTCCCCTGTTTAGAGATTTCTAGGTTTGGCATGCTATTTTTAGTTCCAAGGACTTGGGAGGCTTGGGATCAGAGTTGGTTCCTCCTTGGTCTCCCCTTGAGGTGTTCAGATGGATAAGTGTATTTGTCATTTGCACAAATTTGGCAAATCGAGCAAAATGCACAAATCTGCCTTGCTTTGACAGTTTTCAGCAAGGCATGTTGCCATTGTCATATCTCATGGCTCAAGTTGAGTTTGGTGAAGTTCTTGGTCATTTTGGAAAGCCCTCATATGATACAACAACTGTTTGATCATAATTGGTTTTGATACCTTTTGGATCCAAGTGAAAAATCCCCCTACTTTTGGAAAAAAAGCAAGACAGATTCTGACTTAGTGAAAATTTCACTAAGTGTTGGAAAAAGTGGCATTTCATGTTTTCAGCCCATTTTGATCATTCCATAACTCAAAATCCATGATGAATTGGAATAAGGTGTAGTTGAAGCTTTTGTAGAGGGCCATGAGAGCTACAAATTCAGCTTTGAATGGGGAAAAATGGCCTTGTGGTTTAGGAGTTATGATCCTCCAAAGTTGGTACCCTAGCCACTTTGTTCCATAACTTAGAAAAATTTCTAAGTTTTTATGGTTACCCCTTTTACAAGTTATCCCACTTTCTTTGATTTTTCTTGATGAATGTTGATTCCAATCATACATTAACATCATTTTAGGGTCAAAGAACCATAATTGTGAAAAATCTCAAAAAGTCAAAGTTGACGTTTGGGCACAGTTGACTTTTTATCAAATGAATTCCAAACTGTGTGATCCTCTATGAAATCAAGTCCTTGACCTAAATCAAACTTGATGGATTAATTTCATAGATGTTATAGGGTGTATTGAATCATGTCCTAGGGTTTGGGAGCATGTCCTGGTCAAAAGTCAAAGGTACAGTTGACTTTTCTCGTGAAACCCTAATTGTGGTTCAGATGAAATTGAAACTTGTTACTCAAGCTTCTTGGATCAATCCATTGTTGCAAATGGATCAATGTGGCTTATTAGAGATCATCAAATCCTCTCTTTGAGGTCTTGGCTCATGTTTTGTCCCAAAAGCCAACTTAGGGGTGAATTAGGTCAAGAAACCCTAATTCCTGATTTTTAGTGAATGCATCCCCTGAGGCAAAATTGACTTGATGATTGGGTTCATGATATTCCATGAAGTATCTTAGGTTATGCTTTGAAGCATTGGCTCATGCCCAGAGGAAAATGTCCATCTGGAGGCCCTGGTCGACCAAACCCTAATTTGGTGACACCGGTGATCTTGAAGTTTAATCCACTCAGAATGCTGCAACCTTGTGCTTGATTCTTGTTGTGGGAGTCCTCTTGACCCATTGTGGATGTTTAAGAGGTTAGAAAAGTTGAAGATCATGTCATTCCTTGATTGATCCTTTGTCTAAGAGCTCTGAGAAGGCTTGAAACCCTAATTTTTTATTGTAGTGAAGGCTCACCCATCTTTGGGGAGACTAATGGTTCATCCATATCGTGATGATGATTTGCACAATGATGGGAAATCTTAGTGGTCAAAATTTGGGGTATGACAGATGCCCCTATTTAATCTTCTTGGACCTGAAGGTGTGTATGACGAAGGTATTCGGGCATTCGGGGTGCAAGAGGATTAAATATCGGAATACCCAAAATTTTGATGGTGGATATGAATGGCAGTTCGCCCATCCATCTTCTTTTACTAAGCAACGATGCTTAGAAAAGGTAGAAACTTCCCCTCGATCCTGGTTTCCTACCAAGGAACTGGTCTCAGTTTCTGATGTAAACTTCCCCTCGATCCTGGTTTCCTTACCAAGGATCTGGTCTAAGTTTCTTAAATAAACTTCCCCTCGATCCTGGTGTCCTACCAAGGAACTTGTCCCAGTTTCTTTTGTCAATAAACTTTCTTGACAAGAGACGCTATTCGTAGCGGTTTTCCTCAAACTTCTCGCCGAGTTTTCCTGGGGAGATGCCATTTGATGGAAAAAGTTTTGATGTCAGACTTGCTGGGAAACACATTCGTCTGAGTTGTAGAGGTGTACAAACTTCTCTGTTGGAGACGCCATTTGTCGACTCTATTGGGGAAAACGAGTCTCTTGAGGGACTGCTTCCGCTTGGGGTCTTACATCATACTTTTCTCGAGATCTTCTCGGAGAAATTCCATATGATGTGATCTAATTTTGAGGTGCTGATGACCTTTTCGTCAGCGGTTTTTTTTTCCAGAGAAAAACTGTTGCATTGTCGAATTGCTGCTTAAGAGGCTTCCTCTGGGGATTTTCCTTAATCTGGGAAAGCGAAGATATCATCTTCGATGGCGAAGAGTGACGTTTGTCGAAAGCTTTCTGGATTCTCAGAGGTTCAAGTTATCAAAGTGGTCAAGGGACCAATTCAAATCCAGAAATAAACTAGAGGAGAGAGATAGTTCAGACGTAACATTTCCTGACGAGGAAAGAACTGACAACTCGATTAAGAGGACTACTATCACTAGGGGACAAGACCGACTAGAGTGATAGTGATGCAATATGAGTTTGAATGTAAATCAATAATGCATGATGTATGTATGTATATGCTGACAAAACTGACGCGACATACAAACTGACGGATGAACGCGACTGGATACTCGGCCACTTCGGGGGGACGAAGAGGTATCGCTGGTTCAAGATAGCAATTCTTCCTTGCTTAGGAGACATAGTCCCTGCGGGGAACACCATTGGTAGGGCTTAGGAGATAAGAACTCGGCCGAGGATGTCAGACAAGACGTGGTCTCTGACACAGTTGATCCTTCATTCAGGTGCACTGGTTTAGAAGGAGTGCTTTGATTCTGCACTTTGAGGTTCAATTACTTCTAGAGAAGTGAACGATATTCTTTCAATGTTCAACAGTCAAAAGAAATTGCCATCTTTATTTTAAAAGCAGAAAATTTTTATCAAGTAAATTTATTTTTGTTTTATTTCAAGAATCGTTGATCATATTGAAATGTCGTTCTGTAAAACCAAAACAAATAAGAATTGCAAACAAAAGGACAAGGGATCAAATTTTATTGATAGGACGGAAATCAGCCAAACACGTGATTCCATATAGTATTTACAAAGTTTAGAAAATGGTAATTTAAGGGAAAATTGCTACATTGAAACATAACGACCACTATCCTTCTACCAACTTTGAACTCTGGACATCCTGAGCTTCCGTCGAAGATGACCTTGACTGAAGTTTTCTGATGAATGACATGACTGCTGCTGAGGGATTTTCCCCTGTTGGACGTAGTTACCTGCCATTATCCCTAACTTTTGCTTAGATTGTACTTTGAGATTTCCAACCCATCGGGATGATTTTTGATTATGTCTCTAACTTTTTCCTGGACCGCCCTTTCGGGTTTTCAATCCACCGAGACGTTTTTTTTTTAGTTTAGACAAAGTATTTCTTGACTATGTCAACATTTGTGGGGTAGGCAAATTCCTCTCCGTC
Organism: Lathyrus tuberosus; assembly: GCA_022829125.1. NCBI lineage: Eukaryota > Viridiplantae > Streptophyta > Magnoliopsida > Fabales > Fabaceae > Lathyrus > Lathyrus tuberosus. The sequence continues at coordinate 4,705,493 of JALAZF010000247.1, forward strand.
CATGGTTGCAAGTCTCAAGGCACCGCCTGAGAAAGCTTTCTTAACCACATAGGGGCCGTCATAATTCGGAGCCCATTTGCCCCGAGAATCAGTGAGAAACGATTGTATATTTTTTAGAACAAGGTCTCCTTTCCTGAAGACGCGAGGTCGAACATTTTTGTCGAACGCCTTCTTCATTCTCTGTTGATACAACTGACCATGGCATAGTGTCGTGATTCGTTTCTCTTCGATCAGGTTTAATTCGTCGTGTCAACTTTGACACCATTCAGCTTCTGTAAGCTTAGCTTCCATCAATACCCGGATTGATGGGATCTCTACTTCCATGGGAAGCACTGCCTCCATGCCATATACTAGAGAGAAAGGGGTTTCCCCTTTTGAACTGCGGACAGATGTGCGAAAACCGTGAAGAGCAAAGGGTAGCATCTCGTGCCAATCTTTATAGGTTACCACCATCTTCTGAACGATATTTTTGATGTTCTTGTTAGCCGCTTCTACCGCTCCATTCATCTTAGGTCGGTAGGGAGATGAGTTATGGTGTTCAATCTTGAACTCAGCGCACAACTCTTTCATCATCTTATTGTTCAAGTTAGATCTATTATCAGTAATGATCTGGCTCGGAACACCATAACGACAAATGAGATTGTTTTTGATAAAGCGGACCACCACTTGTCGGGTTACATTGGCGTATGACGCTGCTTCGACCCACTTGGTGAAGTAATCAATGGCTACCAAGATGAACTGATGTCCGTTTGAAGCCTTAGGTTCAATCATGCCAATTATGCCAATTCCCCATATGGAAAAAGGCCATGGGGAAGAAAGAACTTTGAGATGTGTTGGCGGTACATGGATTTTGTCGAAGTATATCTGACACTTGTGACACCTCCTCATGTACTTGTAGCAGTCGGATTCCATGGTCAACCAGTAGTACCCTGCTCTTAGAATTTTTCTCGCCATTGTGTGTCCGTTGGCATGAGTGCCAAAGGATCCTTCGTGAATTTCTTTTATCAGCATTTCTGCTTCTGGTCTATCTACACATCGGAGCAAGACCATGTCAAAATTCCTCTTATAGAGAGTATCGCCGCTCAGAAAGAAACTGACCGCCAGCCTTCTGAGGGTCTTTCTGTCTTTCCTTAGTGCCCCAGGTGGGTACTCTTGTTTCTGAAGGAAGCACTTGATATCGTGATACCAAGGTTTATCGTCTATGACTACTTCAATCGTGAAGATGTAAGCGGGCCTTTCGAGGCGCATTATGTCGATCTTAGGTAGGTCATTTCATTGACCTACACTAATCATGGAAGAGAGAGTGGCTAATGCATCAGCCATGTGATTCTCTTCACGAGGGATATGATGAAACTCGACTCTGTTGAAGAAGGGTAACAACCTTCTCGCATAATAATCAATCCTGATTTGTATGTTTTCCAATCTCCTTTAATCTGATTGATAACCAGAGCTGAGTCGCCATATACATCCAAGTTCTTGATCCTCAAATCAATTGCTTCCTCGAGACCCATAATACAAGCTTCATATTCGGCCTCGTTGTTTGTACAATTGAATGTAAGTTTGGCGGTGAAAGGAATGTGGGTACCCTGAGGTGTTATGATGATTGCCCCAATCCCATTTCCATAATGATTAACGGCTCCGTCAAAGATAAGTCCCCATTAGGAACCCGGTTCTGGCCCTTCACTGGGGAGCGGTTCATCACAATCTTTCATTTTCAAATACATGACATCTTCGTCTGGGAAGTCAAATTCGACTGATTCCTGATCGTCAATCGGTTGACGAGCCAAATGATCGGCTAAAATACTTCCCTTAACGGATTTTTGAGCATCGTACTCTATGTCATATTCTAACAATAACATCTGCCAACGGGCGATTCTTCCCGTGAGAGCAGGTTTTTCAAAGACATACTTGATTGGATCCATTTTGGAGACCAACCAAGTAGTGTGACGAATCATGTACTGGCGAAGACACTTAGCTGCCCAAGCCAAAGCACAACATGTTTTCTCAAGCATAGTGTACCGAGTCTCGCAGTCGGTGAATTTCTTGCTCAAATGGTAGATGATGGACTCTTTTCTTTTCGTTTCATCTTGTTGGCCAAACACACAACCCATTGAGTCTTCCAAGACTGTTAAGTAAATGATCAGTGGTCTTCCTTCCATTGGAGGTGATAGAATCGGCAGATTCAACAGATATTCCTTGATACTGTTGAAGGAGGTTTGACAGTCCTCTGTCCAAACGCAGTCCTGGTTCTTTTTTAGTAATTTGAAAATCGGCTCGCACGTTGCGGTCATGAGGAATATGAATCTGGAGATGTAGTTCAAACGTCCCAGGAATCCTCTGACTTGTTTTTCAGTTTTCGGAGAAGGGGTTTCTTGAATGGCCTTGACGTTGTCAGGATCAACCTCAATTCCTTTCTGGCTGACGATGAACCCTAAAAGTTTCCCTGAATGGACACCGAAGGTGCATTTGTTGGGATTCAAGCGGAGTTTGTACTTTCTCAACTTCTTGAATAGTTTTGACAGGTGGGTCACATGCTTCTCTTCTGTCTTAGATTTGGCAATCATATCATCGACATATACCTCAATTTCTTTACGTATCATGTCATGAAACGGAGTAGTCATGGCCCTTTGATAGGTTGCCCCGGTGTTCTTTAAACCGAACAACATTACCTTGTAACAAAAGGTACCCCATGGGGTAATGAACGAAGTTTTCTCCATGTCTTTCGGCGCCATTTTGATCTGGTTATAGCCCGAGAATCCATCCATGAAGGAGAAAACTTTGAACTTTGTTGTACTGTTTACCAGCATGTCAATGTGTTGTAAAAGAAAGTCGTCCTTTGGACTTGCTTTGTTCAGATCCCTATAATCGACACACATTCTGACCTTTCCGTCCTTTTTCAGAACGGGTACGATGTTGGCTAACCATTGAGGATATTCTGATGTGGCGAGGAAACCTGCATCAATCTGTTTATGTACCTCCTCTTTGATTTTGATGGCCATGTCCGGATGAGTTCTTCTCAACCTTTGCTTTACTGGCGGACATTTTGACCTTAACGGTAGATGATGTTCCACGATGCTGGTATCCAACCCTGGAATGTCCTGATAGGACCAAGCAAACACATCGGGAAATTCTTTGAGAAGCTTTGTCAAACATTCTTTGGCAGTTGGACTGAGCAGTGCCCCAATCCTGACCTCTTTTCTTTCTTTTTCTGAACCCAAGTTTACCGTTTCCAACGACTCTTTGTGAGGCTCAATGGACCTTTCCTCTTGTCTGAGTAGTCAGGAGATCTCTTCTGGAATTTCGTCGTCAACTTCTTCTTCGGCCCCAAATACCGGGAACTCAAAGTCGGGAGAAGGCATCGAATCGTATGTTTCAATGGGGTTTAAAACAAGCAATCTGCATGACGTGTGATGATTTGTTTTTAGAAGAGATAGAGAGAATGCAAGAGTGTGTGCAGTGTATTTTCTTTGGAAAACTACTTGTTTTTTATTATTTGATTGTGTTTTAGGATTATCATTTTCTGAAAAAGCGAAAAGAGAAAACAGCAATAAAATGCAGAAATTACAGAACGACGTTATTTTATTTATGAACAAGTCGATTCTTGAAACTACAGCCCTATAAAACAAAACTTTGTCGCTTTGGGCAAAGCGAAGAGGGAAATTTACAGAAAGTGAGCCCTATCAAAACATCAATTTCACCTGGGCAGGGTGAAAGGTTAAAGACGACGATTACTTTGACTTATGAAAAAATTTCGGAACATCGACAGTAACCCATTAGCGGCAAACTCCTCGGTTAATCACAAAGTCCGGTACCTTCCTTGATTTGTCTTCATAAATAACGCTGATATTTGGTGGAGCAGGATCATTGGAATCTGCCTCCCAGGCAGAGTTGTCGTAGGAGGATTCCTCAGTTGTATTTTGCATAGTATTTGTGCTCTCAGGCAAATCTCCTCATCCAGTTGGCTGGATGTCTTCGAGCCTGATACGAGAGCTTTCGGGAGCAGTGTACTTGACCATATAGTCGTATTTTCCACTTGGTTGTCCCAGGGTGTCCCACATTTCTTTGGAACTGGAGGAGTCATCTCTCTCAATGACATTGACCTCAGGGAAAGCATAGTTGATGAATTCTAGTCTGGCCAGCTTTGCCAATTCATCGTTGTACGGGATATTTTCGAAATGACCTGAGTAATGATCCATGACATGGTGGGGACACAGGTATTCTGTTTAATGATGCTTAGCTGATTTTCATTGTTCGGCTGATTTTCTTGTCCAAAATCTCCTGGATACGGCTGCCAGATAGGCAGGCCATCCATTGGGCCATAATAGTCATGGTCAAAGTTGTCTTTCATCAGAGTGTCCTCCTCTAATGAGTTTGGTGGAGCACAGCATCCTTCCGGATCACAATCTCCATATATCATTTCGACGTTTGACCTGGGTATAAGTCTCAGACTCTGTGTAGGATAGCAAAATGGCATAGGCACCTCTTCCTGAGACATATAGCCGTCCTCGTTAAGATAGGACTTCCATTCCTCATCTGTATCGGAGGAATCTTCCTCGTTGATAGTATGGACTGTTTGAGGCACTCGGTGAAGGAAACCTCCACTGTGGAAGAAATCCTGAATGGGATGCAGACTTTCATCATTAGCAGTTGTCTGGGTGCAGGTTGCAGAAAAACCAAGACCCTTCTTTGTTTTATTATCAGTAGGAATGACAAGCCGTCCCCATCCTTTTGCATTGTTATTTGCGATCACTTCGAGAGCATCTCTGTACGAGGAAATCAATGTTCCTTTTTCTGATTGATTCTCGTTGCTCATCGAAAGTGCTTGGAACTGAGTCCCAACAACCTCCTCGGGTTCTACACAAGTAGATAATGACAAGTTACTCACGATCAAGGCTTTTCTCCACAGACCGTGACGAGTTGATCGTTCTTGACGAACTTTAGTTTTTGGTGCAGCGTCAAAGTGACTGCCCCAGCCTGGTGTATCCAAGGTCTTCCTGTAATACCCCAAATTTTGACCACTAAGATTTCCCATCATTGTGCAAATCATCAGCACAATATGGATGTACCTTTGTACCTCATTAGTCTCCCCAAAGATGGGCGAGCATCCACTACAATCAAAATTAGGGTTTCAAGCCCTCTCTGAGCTTTAGACAAAGGCTCAATCAAGAAAGGACTTGATTTTCAACTTGTCTAATCTCTCAAACATCCTCAAAGGATCAAAAGGACTCCCACTTCAAGGATTAAGCACAAGGTTGCTCCCTTCTAGGTGGATCAAGCCTCAAGATCGCCAGTATCACCAAATTAGGGTTTTGATCACTTAGGGCCTCCAGATGAAAAGTTTCATCTGGGCACAAGCCATTGATCCAAAACATAACCTAATATACTTCATGGAACCTCATGAACCCATGCATCAAGTCAATTTTGCCTCAAGGGATGCATTCATCAAAAATCAGGAATTAGGGTTTCTTGACCTAATTCACCCCTAAGTTGACTTTTGGGACAAATCATGAGCCAAAACCTCAAGAGATGATTTGAGGGTCTCTAATATACCATATTGATCCATTTGGAACAATGGATTAATCAAAGAAGTTTGAGCAACAAGTTTCAATTTCATCTGCACCACAATTAGGGTTTTAAAGGAAAAGTCAACTGTAACTTTGACTTTTGACCAAGACAGGCTCCCAAACCCTAATACATGATTGAATATACCCTATGACACCCATGGAACATGTCCATCAAGTTTGATTTAGGTCAAGGACATGATTTCCTGAAGAATTGCACAGTTTGGAATTCATCTGATAAAAAGTCAACTGTGCACAAAAGTCAACTTTGACTTTTTGAGATTTTTCACCAAAATGGATTTTTAACCCTAAAATGATGTTAATGTATGATTTGAATCATCATTCATCAAGAAAAATCAAGAAAAGTGAGATAACTTGTAAAAGGGGTAACCATAAAAATAAAGTGGCAAGGGTACCAACTTTGGAGGACCATAACTCCTAAACCACAAGGCCATTTTTTCTCATCCAAAGATGGATTTGTAGCCCTCATTATCACCTACAAAAACTTCAACTACAAGTCATTCCAATTCATTAAGGATTTTGAGTTATGGAGTGATCAAAGTGGCTGAAAAGTGAAAATGTCACTTTTTCCAACACTTAGTGAAATTTTCACCAAGTCAGATTCTGCCTCACTTTTTGCCAAATGTAGGGGGATTTTTCACTTGGAATCAAAAGAGATAAAAACCAAACTTGTTCAAACAGTTGTTGTATCATGTAAGAGCTTTCCAAAATGGCCAAGAACATTGCCAAATTCAACTTACACCATGAGATATGACATTGGCAAGTTGCCTTGCTGAAATTTGTCAAAGCAAGGCAGAATTTGCAACTTTGGTCGATTTTCCAAAATCAGCCAAATGCAATTGCTCCTATCCACTTGGACACCTCAGAGGATTGAATCTAAAGGGGACAATCACTGAGCCAAGCCTCCAAAGTCCATGGAACAAGAAATAGCATGTTGAACCTAGAATGGCCAAAATAGGGACAAGACTTCAAATTTGGAATGAGGCATTCAATGGAACCATCAAGGTGGCATGGACTGAGCCATTCTCATCTGAAATCAGTCAAGACTTATCCAAGACCAAGGGGACCAAAGCTCTGTGCCCTAACCTCTAGTCAATGGCTAGAGGAGACTTGGATTTTCATTTGCCAACATTGGCCAAACCTACTTACCAGCTGCCATGCACTATTCCTTGCAAAACAAACTTGCTCTACTATAAATAGAGCTCAATTGTGGTCAGTTTGAGTACACCAAAGCCATCTAACAAATGCTTTCCTCAAAATCTCTTCTTTCACTCCAATTTTGCCTTCTAAGGCAAGTCACTATCGGGTTTTGAGTTTGAGAGCAATTCCAATCAAACCAATCACTCACACACCTCACATACATCACATATGAGCTGATCAAACACTTAGATTACTTCTGAAACATCAATTTCACAAAATCACCAGCTGGTTGCTCAAGGTTTTAACCAAAGTGCAGCTGAGGTACCACAAAATGATCCAGCCAATTTCAATCAAGTCCAACCATCCAAACACAATCCATAGGGTGTAGGGAAGCTGTTCAGATCATCACAACTCATCTGTAACACCTCCAGATCAAAAATCACTTTGAACTTGCTGTCACATCCTAGAGGTAAGCACATGCTTGGTCATCTCTCAATCTATGCATATTTCCTCGCACAATAATTTGGCCATATGTTCATAATCATGCATGGAATGTTTTCCCTCAATTAATTGCATTGTTTGAATCGTGTATCAAAAATCCTAGCCTTCATGCAGAAATTAGGGTTCTTGAGGTCTCTTCGTGATTTCTTGTTGTAAGTTTAATTTAAATGAAATTAAAGTACATAGACATGATCGTGAGGTTGAGACGAGCATAATGATATGTGGATTGCATGATATGATTACGTATTCATGGAGATTGGATAGAAAATGCAAATTTGAGAAACCAAGAACACGCGCGTGTTCTTCAGCTTGTTCTTGGCGCCATTTTTCATATATTTGAATATTTGAATTTTGTGATTTTGTTTAATTGATTCAAAAATTAATTTCTCTCTGAGTTTTAATGATTTTGAGTTGATTCTTTTTTTAATAATTCACAAAAATGTTAAAATATTTTATTTTCCCAAAAAATCCCAAAAATATTTTTTATTTCATATAATTGATATTTTTGTAAAGAATTAATATTTTGATTGTTTTTGGCATTTTAAATATTTTTTCTACATTGATTTTGCAACTTTTAATGCTTTCTAATTATTTTGTAGGTCAATACTTAATTTTTGAAGCATTAATCCAAGATCACAATTTGTTTTCCATGTGTTAAACAATTTTTTGATCATTTTAATTGAATTTTTATTCAATTAAATACATTTTGAAAACAAATTAGGGGTTTGGATTAATTCAACCCTCATAAATCATTTTCAAAACACTTTGGGCCTCTTGAGAGAGTGTAAGACCCATCCCCCCTTGTACAAAAACTTTTTAGGCCTCACTCATTGTATAAGTCCCTCTGTACAAGTAAACGGCACGATCGTCGCCCGTTTAAAAATAAAAATCATCTGGGCCTCTCCTTGAGCTATAAGACCCATTCAAAACACTTTGGGCCTCTATTAGAGTGTAAGACCCAATCCCCCTTTTAACCAAAACATCTTGGGCCTCACTTATTGTATAAGTCCCTCCGCGTTAAAAGAAAACCTCGGCGCGATCGCCATTTTTAAACGAAAAATCATTTGGGCCTACCCTCGTGTTATAAGCCCCGCTCTTTTTTCTTTAAACCTTTTTTGGGCCTCTTGAGAGAGTGTAAGACCCATCCCTTTGTACAGAAAACCATTCTGGGCCCCAGTCACTTGTATAAGTCCCGCTGTACAAAGTCAAACAGTGCGCTCACTGATAAAACCCTGGGCCTCTCCTTGAGCTGTAAGCCCCAAATCTTTCTTTTTCAAAGCACTTTCTCCTTTGATTTTGAATATACTGCTATTTTCAATCTTTCTTTGTTGAACAACTAACCAAACAGCATGGAAGCACTACAACCGAGTAAGTGGTTATCGCTTTCGTTTACTGCTTTCATATTATAAACTGTATTGTGGGGCTGCTCACTGTAAGTCTCCTTTCATAAACTCATATCTACTGTGTAATAATAGTATAGATATTTCGAGTTTCCCCGACAACTACATCTAGAACTAGGTGACGTCGTTTCATTTATTCATAGAAATAGACGCCTAGATCCCCAATAGAAGCACCAGATACAGTCTTCTCTTCGGCTGTCCTCCTTAGGAATCGTCAAGAAGCTCTACTCCCCAAGATGAATGTATTCTCCGTGAATGGCATCTTTGAGTTTCTTCCAAATTCTCGAACTTTCATGACTTGATCTATTCCTTGTGGATAGCTTGCCTTGAATGTTTCGGGGTTTGGGTACCCACTACGGTCATAATCTTGGACCTTAACTAAGGAACCCTCTTTAAAAGCTAAAAGTCGCTGGATAGTAAACCTCGCACGTTTACCAGTGGTTTTTATCTTTAAAAGAGTTATCTCTCCTAATGGAAAGGAGATGATAGACCCACGGGCTTCTTAAAAGCATCGACCTCCTCTTGGGCTTAGTACAAGGACCCATCGGCTTCTTAGAAGTATTCACAGCCTCGTCTTAGGCTTCGTATAATGATCTCTTCCTTCGGGAATGATAGCCTCCTCTTGGGCTTCCTACAAGGACCCGTCGGCTTCTTAAAAGTTTCCAGCCTCCTCTTGGGCTTCGTACAAATTGTCCCGATGACCTCCTAGAGGTATAGGAACAGAACCTAGTCATCCTCATAGAACAGTCCTTTCATAGAGTCTACTACTGTTTCTCAAAGCATAGTACAAAAGATAAAACTCTAGACTTGGACAGTCTAACTTCGTTGAGTCTCAAAGACGTTCTCAAGTGACCCCTTCGTTAAGTAAGAAGGAAACCCGCAGACTCGGACAGTCTCAATACCCTTTGGATGTCCAGTTTCCTCAAAGAAAAGGAAACAACCCCGATCCTCAGATCAAACCCATGAGTACAGTGTTGCTCATATAAAAACTAATTTTCTCTTTTAAAAATCAGTATACTGGATCTGTCACTTAACTGAACAGTTACCTTAGCCTCCTCTTGGGCTTTGTACAATGATTCTCCCCAGCGGAGTCAAACAACGCTTTAGCCTCTCTCTCGGGCTTCGTACGAGACACATAAAGAGACTCCCTCGTTGAGTCAATCACCTTTCAGCCTCCATCTCGGGCTTTATACGAGATACAAAAAGGTTCTTTTTTTGAGCCAAATAAACTTTAGCCTCCATCTCGGGCTTCGTACGAGATACAAAAACACTCTCTTGTTGAGTATAAAAGATTCTCTTGTTGAGTCAAACCCTTTTAGCCTCTCTCTCGGGCTTTGTACGGGACACAAAATAGCCTCTTCTTAGGCTTTGTATAATGATTTTCCTAGCGGAAATTAGCCTCCTCTTAGGCTTTGTATAAGAAAACCACTGGTTGATCCAATCAACCTTTTAGCATCAAAACTGTGCCTCGTTCACAGTACACAAACATCAACAACTCCTTTCCCTTCATCTAATCGCTGTAAGCGTCAAGCCTCTGGATCATCTATATCCACGCCACTGTCCCTCTTTTAGCATGAGAAATTCCTAAGGAAAGATGGCATTGCTCTACACTGAGTTAAAGTCTTCTCCTTCAGGTTAAAACCCTTTCTTCGGAAATTATGGCATTGCTCGGATCCGCGTATCCCAGTTAAAGTAATTCTCCTTCTCCCCTCTTTAGAGATGACAAATTCTCTCTAAAGTCGAGGTTTTTCAGCTTCACGTCTTGGGCTTTGAACAAGACACAAATAGACCTTTCAGCTTCACATCTTGGGCTTTGAACAAGATACAAATCACCTTTCGCTTCACGTCTTGGGCTTTGAACAAGACACCAAAAACACCCATTTCCTCCCATAGAATAGGAGGAACTACGAACGCTCTGATTTCCCTGTTTCGGTAAACGGGAATACGTAGGCATAAGATCGAAAGAAAAGATCTTAGCGAGCGCAATCAACAAAAAAACCCCAAATCCCATATCTCCATCAACCAAAAAGCAGTAATTCAAAAGCATCAGTCCTAACATCCTAATCCTTGTTCCCCGCCAGAAACCTTCTGCCCAGGTAAAAAAGAAAGAAAACAGTATTGGCGAAAATACAAATAACCAGTACAAAGACCCCCCATATTGATAGCATTCGTAACCTAACAGACCGCTGTTTAAACTCAGTATGCAAGCAGGGTTAATTGGAGACATCTATTTTCCTTCCTTATTCAGCTCACAATAGGATAAAAAATGAATCGACCTGTAGTCAAAGCTCAAACCGCAGAGAGCGACCAGCGCTTAAGAACCGCGTCCAAAATCGCTCGCTACAGAAAAGTGGCGCCCACCGTGGGGCCCAAATCTTCTTTCTTAAACGTTTAAGGTGAAAACCTTGGACAAACCTTTTTTCTCTTCACTTGTGTGAATGCCACAGATTAGGGCTTCCGCCGGGGAACCCATTTCTGTCAGGAACTTAGGATTCATAGCTTTAAAGGTCTAGGATGATTAGGACAAATATATATACTGCTTTTCCTAATTGCTATACGTGTTTATTTTTCTGTTACTGGGAATGTGTGTGATGCCGCATGTGGTGAGAATGAGTATACACTTAAGATAAGTGATGGCGACGGGATCAACCATCAACCTCAGTGGAGGCTGACCAACGCAACCCATTCACTCTTCTAGCCAATGGGCCGGTTGTTAAGTCTGAGAAGCTGAGGAGCCAAACCCTTTCGTAGTGCGGAAACTATCGGAAATAGTTGTTACGCGATACTACCCTCATTTGAGGCTGGTGATCTATTCTCGGTGAATGGCACTTACTCTAAGATTGCTTTACAACTCGCTGGCGATCCGCGTGTTGTCTTGCTTTCCTGGGAGGAGCTGATGATAATGAGTACAGGTACAAAAATCACCCTAGTATAAACCTTTGGGGATGGGTAGAGCCTTGACTTCATGACAACGACCCTCTGACCCCATGTTTTTTCTATGTTTTTGTGTGCTGCATTCATGCATCCATTTAATAAAACATTAAAACATTCAAAAAACTTCTCTTCTAGTCTCTCTGTTTTTCAAATTAAACTAAGACTGTGATTGCAAATATCAGAGAAAAAGATTGCATTAATGGATTTCGGTAGAAGGAGAACTCGCCAGTATACCTTCAAGGTTCCAAAGCTAGAGGATTTGAGAAAGTTAGCGAGGATGATCGTTAACCCAGAGGCTTTCAGAGCCAAGCACGGTGGTTTGCTACCACTGTTAAGAGTCCATGTGATTAAGGGGATCATGGACGCGCTCATTCAGCTCTACGATCCGGTTTATCACTGTTTCACATTCCCGGATTACCAGCTATCACCAACGCTGGAGGAGTATTCTCATCTGACTGATTTACATATCACTGATCAAGCTCCATTTTCTGGACTGGAAGAAATTCCAAAGAATCAGACTATTGCAATAGCAATTCATTTGGACGAGTCTGAGGTCAGGACTCACATGACCACTAAGGGTGGCATCCAAGGTTTGCCAGCCCAGTTCTTGACAAAGAAAGCTATGTACTTCGCTAGTATAGGGAACGTGACTGCTTTTGAAAGCATCTTTGTCTTGCTCACCTATGGGTTATTTTTGTTTCCTAACATCAATAACTTCGTCGATATCAACGCCATTAAGGTTTTTCTCATTGGAAACCCTGTGCCGACTTTGCTCGCAGATGCGTATCATTCTGTACACTTGGGAAATTTGTACAGCGGAGGGGAGATCAAATGTTGTGTACCTTTGCTCTACAAATGGTTTATCTCTCACTTGCCCAAGTCTGCTGCTTTTTGGGATTGCAAGAGTGTCTTACGTTGGTCGCAGAAGATCATGTCTCTCACCAATTCCGATATAGATTGGTGTAATAGGATTTATGAGGGAATCAAAATCATTAACCGTTGTGGAAACTTCCCCAGCGTACCCCTCATAGGAACTAAAGGAGGAATCAACTATCATCCGATATTGGTTCTTCGTCAATTTGGATACCCGATGACACACATCCCACTGGGTGTTCATCTGGAAGGTCTTTTCTTCAAAGAAGGAGAAAGTGACAGAGCACTAAAGATGGAAATAGTGTAAGCTTGGAAACATGTTCATAAGAAAGGACGAGAGTCTCTGGGAAAACCGGACTATGTCTCGGTGGAGCCTTATCTCCACTGGGTACAAACTAGAGCTCTCAAGCTAAAGATGCCTTATCCTCGTTACGGAATTCTTCCACCGAGGGAAACTGTCATGTACTTCATGACGGAAACTGAAAAGCTTCAGGTTACTCTCAACAAAGTTCAAAAGGAAAGAAGATCTTGGAAGAACAAGTACCGCACCCTCGACGTAGAGTGTATCCAAATACAGCAACTACTAAAAGAGAAAGATGCTCTGATTGAAATTTTGGAGCAACATGCTGTAGATAATCAAGATGACCAAAGGAATTTGCTCGCTCCTTTCACCTAGCAAAGGAATGACAACCCGACAACGGCCCAAGCGCCCCGGTCAAAGAAGAAGACTCGGGACCCATTAGTTTAGGTTTCTGTTTCTGCACTTTGTAATCTACTGTATTTCCATTTCTGTAATCCTTTGGAATTTAATAAAAAAGGGTTTCCCCACTGTTTGATATTTGCAATCTAATTGTCGAAGTTTATTTTGATTAAACCAAAAAAACAACAATTAATATAATCATTGCATTCATCATTCTCACATCGCGTATTCTTCTTACCTACGAATCTCACGTTTGTGTCTCGATTCTAGAGTCAAACTGTCTCATTCGTATAATACTCGGGCCAATCGTCAGAAAAAGATGGATGATCTTGAGGAAGAAAACAGAGAGTTGAAAGAAGCGATCGACGCTCTGAAAGAGGATATGAGAAAGCTTCGTAACGACATGCAAGCCATGGCAGAAGCTCAGCTACAAAAAACTGTGATCTCAGAGATCACCTCAACGCCTATCATAGAAAAGTATGATCCTAGGTATCAGATGCCGAAAGATCGTCCTTGGGGCATGCCTGTTAACTATATCCCGGAAGGATATGTTCCGCCGATCACTGAAGATCAGGGAATCGCAACAGAATCCGCTGGGCCTGAAGGTTACAAACTTCGGGAAAGCGAAGATGCCAGGGGCATACTCAAGACTCCTGAAGGTTACAAACTTCGGGAGGCGCCAAGACTTACTTCCGTAGTCACGGTACCACCCCCTGTGGTGCACACTGTCCCGGAAGGACAGATTCCACAGACACCTTCTGGTAAGAAGGAAACTATGTTTGACAGAATGGATGAATTCCAAGAGCAGTTCCTGGAAATGCAGAAAGAGTTGCAAGCCATTCGCGGTCAGGATCTATTTGGAAAAGACGCCGCAGACCTCTGCTTGGTCCCAAATGTGAAAGTCCCGCACAAGTTCCAAGTGCCCGACTTTGAAAAATACAAGGGTAACTCTTGCCCTCAGAGCCATCTGGTGATGTACGCTCGGCGGATGTCAGCTCAGATGGAGAATCAGGACCTGCTGATTCACTACTTCCAGGATAGTTTAACCGGTGCCGCACTCAAATGGTACATGGGTTTAAACCGTACTACGATCAGTACATTCAGAGATCTTGGTACTGCCTTCGTTCAACAATACAAGTACAATTTGGACATGGCACCCGACAGAGATCAACTCAGATCAATGTCGCAAAAGGACAAAGAAACCTTTAAGGAGTATGCTCAAAGGTGGCGTGAAATTGCCGCTCAAATTTGTCCATCTCTTGAGGAAAAAGAGATGACAAAGATCTTCTTAAAGACCTTAAGCTCATTTTACTATGACCGAATGGTTGCCAGTGCGCCCAGTGATTTCACCGAAATGGTCGGCATGGGTGTACGTCTTGAGGAAGCCGTCCGAGAAGGACGTTTGGTAAAAGACACTGGATCAACGAGCGGTACTAAAAAATACGGTAATGCTCTCCCTAAGAAAAAAGAGCAGGATATTGGGAATATCTCTCTCAGAAAGCAAAGGCGACGTTATCAGCCAGTAGCAGCTGTTATTCCTGCTATCGGCCCCGCGCCTGTTCCTATGTATCAACCTCAGGTTGCGCAGAGCCAACCTGACCAACAAAGGACGCAACAGCCTCTTCAGCAGGCTCGTCCTCCATATAACAACAACCGTACAACACGGCCATCAGGATTTGATCCTATACCCGTAACGTACGCAGAGCTGTTTCCGTTACTGCTGGCTAAGAGGCACATTCAGACTAAGTCTCCCCTTTCAGTTCCGGAAAATCTGCCTTTTTGGTTTAAAGCGGATCAAATATGCCCTTATCATCAAGGAGGTTCAGGGAATAACATTGAGACTTGTCTCAATTTCAAATCCGACGTGCAAAAGCTTGTTAGGAGCGGGCTCTTATCTTTCAAAGATACGAATCCCAACGTTCTCACGAACCCGCTGCCTCAACACGAGAAAGCTGCAGTCAATCTGATTGAGAAAGAGACTAACAATGTCTATCAAATTCACGATGTACTCTTATTGGGGACCAATCTGGTCAAGATGCATTGTAGACAGAGTGGATATGGCCATGTGCCACCTCATAATTATCACCAGTGTGATATCTGCTCTAAAGACAACCAGGGATGTTCTGTGGTGCAAGCAGCTCTACAGGAACAAATGGATCTTGGATGGATCCAAGAGCACCGAGTTCGTGGAGTTAACATGGTTTACACAAATTCCAACGTCATTCAAAACCACGACATCCGTGCGGTGAATGTCAACTTGGTGGCGATGCACTCAAGGCAAAGCCAGTATCATAATCTGCCGCGGCACGATTACAGTTCCTGTCTGATTTGCTCGGTAAACAAACAAGGATGCTCTTTCATACAAGAGGCCCTCCAGCGTCAGATGAATCTTGGATGGATCCAAGACTACCATGATAGGAACTCCTATCAAATCAACATGGTTCAGATCTTCGATATTCGCGTGATGAATACCAACCTGGTAGAGTTACATGCTGAGCAGGTCTGACGTGGATTCTTAATATCACATGACTATCAAAATTGTAAAGCGGGTTGCGAAAACGATCGAGGTTGTACCCTTGTCCAGGAGGCACTTCAGGACTTGTTAAATCACTGGTGGATGCCAATCTATATGGACGAAGATACTCAGCAGATTAGTATCAATAACAGGAATCCTACTCGTCGTCAAAGTCAGGATGTCCGATCAATGGAAGGTAACCTAGTGAGGTTACATTGTATTCAAAGTGGGCGTGGCCAGGTACCACCACACAACTATGACAGTTGTAGCGTCTGTTCGGAAAGTAACCAAGGGTGTTACCTTGTGAGAACAGCTCTTCAGGGTCAGGTCGATCATGGAGAAATTCGTCCATATCCAGGTTCAGGACCCATCATTTGGTCGCCGAACTACCTTGCCGAGAAAGTTGAGGATGTTGTCACGATCTCTGGTCATCACAGGACCAGGGATGTTTTTTCCATCATCCCTCTACTTGACGAATCTAGAGTTCCCAACCAGGAACGGATTAAGGTTACTTATGATGGTCAGAAAAATCAGAAGGTTCCCACAGTCATCTATCTACCGGGGCCACTACTGTATGAATCAGCTAAGGCAATCCCTTACAAATACGGTGCAACAATAATCGAGAATGGAAAGGAAATTCCATTACCCTCCGTCGTGAATATTGCAGGCATTAGTCGTGTAACACGGAGTGGTCGAATCTTCAACCGAGGGGTTGGAGAATCCAACAAAGAAAAGGAACTTCAGGCAGAAATTCCTGATCCACCAGTCGGTCAATCTAGTAATCCCGACTTTTCAAAAGACGAAGATGAGATGCTAAAGCTCATCCAAAGGAGTGAATACAACATTATTGATCAACTGTTACAGACTCCTTCAAAGATCTCAGTATTATCACTGTTACTCAGTTCAGAAGCCCACAGGGAGGCTCTACAGAAAGTCTTGGAGCAAGCCTTTGTGGAACAGGATGTAACAATCAGACAATTCGATAGTATTGTCTCTAACATCACTTCCTGCAATAATTTGGGATTTAGTGATGAGGAATTACCCAAAGAGGGTCGTCGTCATAACATGGCGCTCAACATTACAGTTAACTGCCAGGGCGATGCTTTAGCCAACGTACTGGTAGACACAGGGTCAGCCCTGAATGTTATGCCAAAGTCCACTTTGACGCAATTATCATTCAAGGGCCCTCCGATGAGAGTCAGCGAGGTCGTCGTCAAAGCATTCGACGGATCCAGAAAAACAGTTATCGGCGAAGTTGATCTTCCCATAACTATTGGTCCTCACACTTTCCAAATCACTTTCCAGGTCATGGACATCCGGGCAACATACAGTTGTTTATTAGGGAGACCTTGGATACATCAGGCTGGAGCGGTTACTTCAACCCTACACCAAAAGCTAAAGTTCGTCAAGAACGATCAACTTGTCACGATTTGTGGGGAACAAGCCTTGCTCGTGAGTAACTTGTCATCATCTACTGGTATAGAACCTGAGGAGGTTATTGGAACTCAGTTCCAAGCACTATCGGTGAGCAAGGACAATCAGTTCAAAGAAGGAACTTCGATTTCTTCATACAAAGATGCTATCAAAGCGGTCGAGAGTACCGATACAACAGGATGGGGACGGCTTGTTATTCCTATTGACAATAAAACAAAGAAGGGTCTTGGTTTTTCTGCGGCCTGTACCCAGACAGCTGCCAACGATGAAAGTCTTCATCCCCTTCAAAACTTCTTCCACAGTGGAGGTTTTCTTCACCCAGTGTCTCAGACAGTTCATGCTATCAATGAGGAAGATCCCTCTGACACAGATGAAGAATGGAAGTCCTACCTTAACAAGGACGGCTATATGTCTCAGGAAGAGGTGCCTATGCCTTTTTGCTTTCCTACAGAAAGTCCGAGATTTATACCAAGATCAGATGTCAAAATGATCTACAGAGATTGTGATCCGGAAGGATGCCGTGCTCTGCCAAATTCATTAGAGGAAGACACTCTGATGAAAGACAACTTTGATCACAATTACTATGGCCCGATGGATGGCCTGCCAATGTGGCAGCCTTACCCAGGAGACTTGGGGCAAGAAAGTCAGCTGAACAATGAAACTCAGCTGAGCGTCATTGAACAGAATACCTGTGTCCCCACCATGTCATGGGATCAACACTCAGGTCATTCGGAAATTACTCAACATGATGATGAATTCGCAACGTTTGCAGGACTTAAATTCATCAACTATGCTTTTCCCGAGGTCAACGTCATCGAGAGGGATGACTTCTCCAGTTCCAAAGAATTTTGGGACACTCTGGGACAACCAAGTGGAAAATACGACTTTATGGTCAAGTACACTGCTCCCAAAAGCTCTCGTATCAGGCTCGAAGATATTCAGCCAACTGGATGGGGAGATACAGCTGAGAGCACCAATGCTATGCAAAATGCAACAGAGGAATCCTCCTACGACAATTCTGCCTGGGAAACAGATTCCAATGATCCTGCTCCACCAGAAATCAGCGTCATTTCTGAAGACAAGTCAAGGAAGGTTCCCGACTTTGTGATTCACCGAGGAGTTCGCCGCCAATGGGTTGCCGTCGAGGTTCCGAGGGTCGTTCGTCAGTCAAAGTAATTGCCATCTTTAAACCTTTCACCCTGCCCAGGTGAAACGGATGTTTTGATAGGGCTCGCTTTCTGTAAATTTCCCTCTTCGCTTTGCCCAAAGCGAGTGAGTTTTGTTTTATAGGGCTGTAGTTTCAAGATTCGACTTGTTCATTAATAAAATAACGTCGTTCTGTAATTTCCGCATTAATTGTTGTTTTCTCTTTTTGCTTTTTCAGAAAATGGTAATCCTAAAAAACAATTCAAAAATAAAAACAAGCAGTAAAATCAAAACACTGCACACACTTACATTTTCTCTGTCTCTTCTAAACACGAATCATCACGTCATGCAGATTGCTTGTTTTAAACCCCGTTGAAACATACGATCCAATGCCTTCTCCCAACTTTGAGTTCCCGGTATTCGAGGCTGAAGAAGAAGTTGACAACGAAATTCCAGAAGAGATCTCCCGACTACTCAGACAAGAGGAAAGGTCCATTGAACCTCACAAAGAGCCATTGGAAACGGTAAACTTGGGTTCAGAAAAAGAGAGAAAAGAAATCAGGATCGGAGCACTGCTCAGTCCAACTGCCAGAGAAGATCTGATAAAGCTTCTCAAAGAATTCCCTGATGTATTCGCTTGGTCCTATCAGGATATGCCAGGGTTGGATACCAGCATCGTGGAACATCACTTACCGTTAAGATCGGAATGTCCGCCAGTAAAGCAAAGGTTGAGACGCACTCACCCGGACATGGCCATCAAAATCAAAGAGGAGATACAGAAACAGATTGACGCGGGTTTCCTCGCTACATCTGAATATCCTCAATGGTTAGCCAACATCGTACCCGTTCCTAAAAAGGACGGAAGGGTTAGAATGTGTGTCGATTACAGAGATCTAAACAGGGCAAGTCCAAAGGATGACTTTCCTTTACCACACATTGACATGTTGGTTGACAACACAGCAAAGTTCAAAGTATTCTCCTTCATGGATGGATTCTCGGGCTATAACCAGATCAAAATGGCGCCGGAAGACATGGAGAAAACTTCGTTCATTACCCCATGGGGTACCTTTTGTTACAAGGTAATGTCGTTCGGTTTGAAGAATGTCGGGGCAACCTATCAAAGGGCCATGACTACTCTGTTTCATGACATGATACACAAAGAAATCGAGGTATATGTCGATGATTTGATTGCAAAATCAAGAACAGAGGATGAGCACGTTGAACATCTGTCAAAATTGTTCGAACGTCTAAGAAAATTCAAGCTCCGCTTGAATCCCAACAAGTGCACCTTCGGTGTCCGTTCGGGGAAATTACTAGGGTTCATCGTCAGCCAGAAAGGAATTGAAGTCGATCCTGACAAGCTCAAGGCCATTCAAGAAATGCCTTCTCCGAAAACTGAAAAACAAGTCAGAGGATTCCTGGGACGCTTGAACTACATCTCCAGATTCATATTCCTTATGACCGCGACGTGTGCGCCGATTTTCAAATTACTCAAAAAGAACCAGGATTGCGTTTGGTCAGAAGATTGCCAAATCGCCTTCGACAGTATCAAGGAATATTTGTTGAATCCTCCGATTCTATCACCTCCAGTGGAAGGAAGACCACTGATCATTTACCTCACAGTTCTAGAGGAATCAATGGGATGTGTACTTGGCCAACAAGACGAAACTAAATGGAAAGAGTCTGCCATTTACTATCTAAGCAAGAAATTCACCGACTGCGAGACTCGGTACACAATGCTTGAGAAAACTTGCTGCGCTTTGGCTTGGGCAGCCAAACGTCTTCGCCAGTACATGATTCGTCATACTACTTGGTTGGTCTCCGAAATGGATCCAATTAAGTACGTTTTCGAAAAACCTGCTCTCACGGGAAGGATTGCCCGTTGACAGATGTTACTATCAGAATATGACATAGAGTACCATGCTCAGAAAACCGTTAAAGGAAGTATTGTAGCCGATCATTTGGCTCATCAACCGATTGACGATCAAGAATCAATCGGGTTTGACTTCCCATACGAAGATGTCATGTATCTAAAGATGAAAGATTGCGATGAACCGCTACCCAGTGAAGGGCCAGAACCAGGTTCCCAGTGGGGACTTATCTTTGACGGAGCAGTCAATCATTATGGAAACGGAATTGGGGCAATCATTGTTACCCCTCAGGGTTCCCACATTCCTTTCACTGCCAGACTTATGTTCAAATGTACGAACAACGAGGCCGAATACGAAGCATGTATCATGGGTCTCGAAGAAGCGATTGATTTAAGGATCAAAAACTTGGACGTATACGGCGATTCAGCCCTGGTTATTAACCAGATAAAAGGAGATTGGAACACATACCAATCAGGATTGATTCCTTACAAAGACTATGCAAGGAGGTTGTTACCCTTCTTCAACAGAGTCGACTTTCATCACATCCCTCGTGATGAGAATCACATGGCTGATGCATTAGCCACTCTCTCTTCCATGATCAGTGTAGGCCGATGGAACGACTTACCTAAGGTCGACATCATGCGCCTTGAACGGCCCACTTACATCTTCGCGGTTGAAGCAGTCATAGACGACAGACCTTGGTATCACGATATCAAATGCTTCCTTCAGAAACAGGAGTACCCACCTGGGGCATCTAGGAAAGATAGAAAGACCCTCAGAAGATTGGCTAGAAACTTCTTCCTGAGCGGGGACACTCTCTATAAGAAAAATTTTGACATGGTCTTGCTCCGATACGTCGACAGACCAGAAGCAGACATGCTCATGAAAGAAATTCATGAAGGATCCTTTGGCACTCATGCCAACGGACACACAATGGCGAGAAAAATTCTCAGGGCCGGGTATTATTGGTTGACCATGGAATCCGACTGCTACAAGTGCATGAGGAGGTGTTACAAGTGTCAGATATACTCCGACAAAATTCATGTACCGCCATCACATCTCAAAGTTCTTTCTTCCCCGTGGCCATTTTCCATATGGGGAATCGATATGATTGAGCCCAAGGCTTCAAACGGACATCGGTTCATCCTTGTAGCCATTGATTATTTCACCAAGTGGGTCGAAGCAGCGTCATTCGCCAATGTAACCCGACAAGTGGTGGTCCGATTTATCAAAAATAATATCATCTGCCGTTATGGTGTTCCAAGCGAGATCATTACTGATAATGGATCTAACTTGAACAATAAGATGATGAAAGAGTTGTGTGCAGAGTTCAAGATCGAACACCATAACTCATCTCCCTACCGACCTAAGATGAACGGAGCGGTAGAAGCGGTTAACAAGAAAATCAAGAAGATTGTTCAAAAGATGGTTGTAACCTATAAAGACTGGCACGAAATGCTACCCTTTACTCTTCACGGTTATCGAACATCTGTCCGCACTTCAACAGGGGCAACCCCTTTTTCTCTAGTATATGGTATGGAAGCAGTGCTCCCCATAGAAGTAGAGATCCCATCAATCCAGGTATTGATGGAAGCTAAGCTCACCGAAGCTGAATGGTGTCAAAGTCGACACGACGAACTAAATCTGATCGAGGAAAAGCGAATCACGGCACTATGCCACGGTCAGTTGTATCAACAGAGAATGAATAGGGCGTTTGACAAAAAGGTCCGACCTCGTGTCTTCAGAAAAGGAGGCCTTGTGCTCAAGAAGATACAATCATTTCTCACTGATTCTCGGGGTAAATGGACCCCAAATTATGATGGCCCCTATGTGGTCACTAAAGCTTTCTCAGGCGGCGCCTTGAGACTTGCAACCATGGACGGAGAGGAATTTACCTACCCCACGAATGTTGATGTAGTCAAGAAATACTTCGCCTAAAAAAAAAAACATCTCGGTGGATTGAAAACCCGAAAGGGCGGTCCAGGCAAAAGTTAGAGACATGAAAAAATCATCCCGATGGATTGGAAATCTCATAGTACAATCTAGGCAAAAGTTAGGGATAATGGCAAGTAACTATGTTCAACAGAGGCAAGTCCCTCAGCAGCAACAACAGTTGCATCATCTATCGGAGGAAATCTCCAGTCAAAGGTCATCTTCGACGGAAGCTCAGGATGTCCCGAACTCAAAGTTGGTAGAAGGACAGTGGCCGTTATGTTTCAACGTAGCCCTTTTCCCTGTAAATTACCATTTTCAAACTTTGTAAATACTCTTTGGAATCACGCGTTTGGCTGATCTCCATCTTATCAATAAAATTTGAGCCCTTGTGCTTTTGTTTGTAATTCTTTACTTGTTTTAGCTTTACAGAACGACGTTGTTTAAACTTAATCAGCGATTCTTGAAATAAAACAAAAATAAATTTACTTGTTAAACTTTTTCTGCTTTTAAATTAAAGATGGCATTTTTTTTACTGTTGAACATCAGAAGAACATCGATCGCTTCTCCCGAAGTAAGCGAACTTCAAAGTGCGGAATCAAAGTACTCCTTCTAGACCAGTACTCCTGAATGAAGGGTCAATAATGTCAGAGACCATGTTTCGTCTGACATCCTCGGCCGAGTTCTCATCTCCTAAGCCCGATCAACATAGTTCCCAACGGGACTATCTCTCCTAAGCAAGGTGGAATTGCTATTTTGAATCAACGGTACTTCTTCGCCCCGCGATGGCCGAGTATCCAATTGTGTTCATCCATTAGTCTGTATGTCGCGTATGTTTTGTCAGCATATACATACATATATCATGCATTTTTTATTTGTATTCACATTTCATATTGCATCACTATCACTCTAGTCGGTCTTGTCCCCTAGTGGTAGAAGTCCTCTCAATCGAGTTGTCAGTTCTTGCCTCGTCAGGAAATACTGTGTCTGAACAACCTCGCTTCCAGTTTAATTCTGGAAAGAAGTTGGTCCTTGACCACTTTGATAACTTGAACCTCTGAAAAGCCAGAGAAAACTTTCAATAAATATCACTCTTCGCCATTGAAGATGATATCCTTATTTTCCCAGATTAAAGAAAATCCCGAGAGAAAGCCTCGTAATCAGAGATTCGGCAGCACGCCAGTTTTGCTCTGAAAAACCACTGATGAGAAGGTCATTGGCACCTCAAAATTGGATCCCATCATATGGCATTTCTCCGGGAAGATCCTGAGAAAAGTATGATGTAACCCCAAACGAAAACAGTCTCTCAAGAGACTCGCTTTCCCCAGTAGAATCGACAAATGGCGTCTCCAAAACAGAGAAGTTTGTGTACCTCTACAATTCAGACGAATGGGTTTCCCCAGCAAGTCTGACATCAAAACTTTTTCCACTCAAATGGTATCTCCCTAGGAAAATTCAGCGACAAGTTTGAAGGGAAAACCGCTACTAACAGCGTTCCTTGTCAATAAAGTTTATTGACAAAAGAAACTAAGACCAGTTCCTTGGTAGGAAACCATGATCGAGGGGAAGTTTAAATCAGAAACTAAGACCAGTTCCTTGGTAGGAAACCAAGAACGAGGGGAAGTTGACAAAAGAAAACTGAGACCAGTTCCTTGGTAGGAGACCAGGATCGAGGGGAAGTTTACCTTTTCTAAGCACCATCGCTTAGCTAAAGAAGATGAATGCGTAAGCTACCATTCATAACCACCATCAAAATTTCGGGTATTCCGATATTTAATCCTCTTGCACCCCGAATGCCCGAATCCCTTCGTCATTCACACCTTCGGGTCCAAGAAGATTAAATAGGGGCATCTGTAATACCCCAAATTTTAACCACAAAGATTTCCCATCATTGTGCAAATCATCAGCACAATATGGATGTACCTTTTTACCTCATTAGTCTCCCCAAAGATGGGTGAGCATCCACTACAATCAAAATTAGGGTTTCAAGCCCTCTCTAAGCTTTAGACAAAGGCTCAATCAAGAAAGGACTTGATTTTCAACTTGTCTAATCTCTCAAACATCCTCAAAGAATCAAAAGGACTCCCACTTCAAGGATTAAGCACAAGGTTGCTCCCTTCTAGGTGGATCAAGCCTCAAGATCGCCAGTATCACCAAATTAGGGTTTTGATCACTCAGGGCCTCCAGATGAAAAGTTTCATCTGGGCACAAGCCATTGATCCAAAACATAACCTAATATACTTCATGGAACCTCATGAACCCATGCATCAAGTCAATTTTGCCTCAAGGGATGCATTCATCAAAAATCAGGAATTAGGGTTTCTTGACCTAATTCACCCATAAGTTGACTTTTGGGACAAATCATGAGCCAAGACCTCAAGAGATGATTTGAGGGTCTCTAATATACCATATTGATCCATTTGGAACAATGGATTAATCCAAGAAGTTTGAGCAACAAGTTTCAATTTCATCTGCACCACAATTAGGGTTTTAAAGGAAAAGTCAACTGTAACTTTGACTTTTGACCAAGACAGGCTCCCAAACCCTAATACATGATTGAATATAACCTATGACACCCATGGAACATGTCCATCAAGTTTGATTTAGGTCAAGGACATGATTTCCTGAAGAATTGCACAGTTTGGAATTCATCTGATAAAAAGTCAACTGTGCACAAAAGTCAACTTTGACTTTTTGAGATTTTTCACCAAAATGGATTTTTAACCCTAAAATGATGTTAATGTATGATTTGAATCATCATTCATCAAGAAAAATCAAGAAAAGTGAGATAACTTGTAAAAGGGGTAACCATAAAACTTAGAAATTTTTCTAAGTTAAAAATAAAGTGGCAAGGGTACCAACTTTGGAGGACCATAACTCCTAAACCACAAGGCCATTTTTTCTCATCCAAAGATGGATTTGTAGCCCTCATTATCACCTACAAAAACTTCAACTACAAGTCATTCCAATTCATTAAGGATTTTGAGTTATGGAGTGATCAAAGTGGCTGAAAAGTGAAAATGTCACTTTTTCCAACACTTAGTGAAATTTTCACTAAGTCAGATTTTGCCTCACTTTTTGCCAAATGTAGGGGGATTTTTCACTTGGAATCAAAAGAGATCAAAACCAAACTTGTTCAAACAGTTGTTGTATCATGTAAGAGCTTTCCAAAATGGCCAAGAACATTGCCAAATTCAACTTACACCATGAGATATGACATTGGCAAGTTGCCTTGCTGAAATCTGTCAAAGCAAGGCAGAATTTGCAACTTTGGTCGATTTGCCAAAATCAGCCAAATTCAATTGCTCCTATCCACTTAGACACCTCAGAGGATTGAATCTAAAGGGGGCAATCACTGAGCCAAGCCTCCAAAGTCCATGGAACAAGAAATAGCATGTTGAACCTAGAATGGCCAAAATAGGGACAAGACTTCAAATTTGGAATGAGGCATTCAATGGAACCATCAAGGTGGCATGGACTGAGCCATTCTCATCTGAAATCAGTCAAGACTTATCCAAGACCAAGGGGACCAAAGCTCTGTGCCCTAACCTCTAGTCAATGGCTAGAGGAGACTTGGATTTTCATTTGCCAACATTGGCCAAACCTACTTACCAACTACCATGCACTATTCCTTGCAAAACAAACTTGCTCTACTATAAATAGAGCTCAATTGTGGTCAGTTTGAGTACACCAAAGCCATCTAACAGATGCTTTCCTCAAAATCTCTTCTTTCACTCCAATTTTTCCTTCTAAGGCAAGTCACTATCGGGTTTTGAGTTTGAGAGCAATTCCAATCAAACCAATCACTCACACACCTCACATACATCACATATGAGCTGATCAAACACTTAGATTACTTCTGAAACATCAATTTCACAAAATCACCAGCTGGTTGCTCAAGGTTTTAACCAAAGTGCAGCTGAGGTACCACAAAATGATCCAGCAAATTTCAATCAAGTCCAACCATCCAAACACAATCCATAGGGTGTATGGAAGCTGTTCAGATCATCACAACTCATCTGTAACACCTCCAGATCAAAAATCACTTTGAACTTGCTGTCACGGCCTAGAGGTAAGCACATGCTTGGTCATCTTTCAATCTATGCATATTTCCACGCACAATAATTTGGCCATATGTTCATAATCATGCATGGAATGTTTTCCCTCAATTAATTGCATTGTTTGAATCGTGTATCAAAAATCCTAGCCTTCATGCAGAAATTAGGGTTCTTGAGGTCTCTTCATGATTTCTTGTTGTATGTTTAATTTAAATGAAATTAAAGTACATAGACATGATCGTGAGGTTGAGACGAGCATAATGATATGTGGATTGCATGATATGATTACGTATTCATGGAGATTGGATAGAAAATGCAAATCGGAGAAACCAAGAACACGCGCGTGTTCTTCAGCTTGTTCTTGGCGCCATTTTTCATATATTTGAATATTTGAATTTTGTGATTTTGTTTAATTGATTCAAAAATTAATTTCTCTCTGAGTTTTAATGATTTTGAGTTGATTCTTTTTTTAATAATTCACAAAAATGTTAAAATATTTTATTTTCCCAAAAAATCCCAAAAATATTTTTTATTTCATATAATTGATATTTTTGTAAAGAATTAATATTTTAATTGTTTTTGGCATTTTAAATATTTTTTCTACATTGATTTTGCAACTTTTAATGCTTTCTAATTATTTTGTAGGTCAATACTTAATTTTTGAAGCATTAATCCAAGATCACAATTTGTTTTCCATGTGTTAAACAATTTTTTGATCATTTTAATTGAATTTTTATTCAATTAAATACATTTTGAAAACAAATTAGGGTTTTGGATTAATTCAACCCTCATAAATCATTTTCAAAACACTTTGGGCCTCTTGAGAGAGTGTAAGACCCATCCCCCCTTGTACAAAAACTTTTTGGGCCTCACTCATTGTATAAGTCCCTCTGTACAAGTAAACGGCACGATCGTCGCCCGTTTAAAAATAAAAATCATCTGGGCCTCTCCTTGAGCTATAAGACCCATTCAAAACACTTTGGGCCTCTATTAGAGTGTAAGACCCAATCCCCCTTTTAACCAAAACATCTTGGGCGTCACTTATTGTATAAGTCCCTCCGCGTTAAAAGAAAACCTCGGCGCGATCGCCATTTTTAAACGAAAAATCATTTGGGCTTACCCTCGTGTTATAAGCCCCACTCTTTTTTCTTTAAACCTTTTTTGGGCCTCTTGAGAGAGTGTAAGACCCATCCCTTTGTACAGAAAACCATTCTGGGCCCCAGTCACTTGTATAAGTCCCGCTGTACAAAGTCAAACAGTGCGCTCACTGATAAAACCCTGGGCCTCTCCTTGAGCTGTAAGCCCCAAATCTTTCTTTTTCAAAGCACTTTCTCCTTTGATTTTGAATATACTGCTGTTTTCAATCTTTCTTTGTTGAACAACTAACCAAACAGCATGGAAGCACTACAACCGAGTAAGTGGTTATCGCTTTCGTTTACTGCTTTCATATTATAAACTGTATTGTGGGGCTGCTCACTGTAAGTCTCCTTTCATAAACTCATATCTACTGTGTAATAATAGTATAGATATTTCGAGTTTCCCCGGCAACTACGTCTAGAACTAGGTGACGCCGTTTCATTTATTCGTAGAAATAGACGCCTAGATCCTCAATAGGAGCACCAGATACAGTCTTCTCTTCGGCTGTCCTCCTTAGGAATCGTCAAGAAGCTCTACTCCCCAAGATGAATGTATTCTCCGTGAATGGCATCTTTGAGTTTCTTCCAAATTCTCGAACTTTCCTGACTTGATCTATTCCTTGTGGATAGCTTGCCTTGAATGTTTCGGGGTTTGGGTACCCACTACGGTCATAATCTTGGACCTTAACTAAGGAACCCTCTTTAAAAGCTAAAAGTCGCTGGATAGTAAACCTCACACATTTACCAGTGGTTTTTATCTTTAAAAGAGTTATCTCTCCTAATGGAAAGGAGATGATAGACCCACGGGCTTCTTAAAAGCATCGGCCTCCTCTTGGGCTTAGTACAAGGACCCATCGGCTTCTTAGAAGTATTCACAGCCTCCTCTTAGGCTTCGTATAATGATCTCTTCCTCCGGGAATGATAGCCTCCTCTTGGGCTTCGTACAAGGACCCGTCGGCTTCTTAAAAGTTTCCAGCCTCCTCTTGGGCTTCGTACAAATTGTCCCGACGACCTCCTAGAGGTATAGGAATAGAACCTAGTCATCCTCATAGAACAGTCCTTTCATAGAGTCTACTACTGTTTCTCAAAGCATAGTACAAAAGATAAAACTCTAGACTTGGACAGTATAGCTTCCTTGAGTCTCAAAGACGTTCTCAAGTGACCCCTTGTTAAATAGGAAGGAAACCCGCAGACTCGGACAGTCTCAATACCCTTTGGATGTCCAGTTTCCTCAAAGAAAAGGAAACAACCCCGATCCTCAGATCAAACCCATGAGTACAGTGTTGCTCATATAAGAACTGATTTTCTCTTTTAAAAATCAGTATACTGGATCTGTCACTTAACTGAACAGTTACCATAGCCTCCTCTTGGGCTTTGTACAATGATTCTCCCCAGCAGAGTCAAACAACGCTTTAGCCTCTCTCTCGGGCTTCGTACGAGACACATAAAGAGACTCCCTCGTTGAGTCAATCACCTTTCAGCCTCCATCTCGGGCTTTATACGAGATACAAAAAGGTTCTTTTTTTGAGCCAAATAAACTTTAGCCTCCATCTCGGGCTTCGTACGAGATACAAAAACACTCTCTTGTTGAGTATAAAAGATTCTCTTGTTGAGTCAAACCCTTTTAGCCTCTCTCTCGGGCTTTGTACGGGACACAAAATAGCCTCCTCTTAGGCTTTGTATAATGATTTTCCTAGCGGAAATTAGCCTCCTCTTAGGCTTTGTATAAGAAAACCACTGGTTGATCCAATCAACCTTTTAGCATCAAAACTGTGCCTCGTTCACAGTACACAAACATCAACAACTCCTTTCCCTTCATCTAATCGCTGTAAGTGGCAAGCCTCTGGATCATCTATATCCACGCCACTGTCCCTCTTTTAGCATGAGAAATTCCTAAGGAAAGATGGCATTGCTCTACACTGAGTTAAAGTCTTCTCCTTCAGGTTAAAACCCTTTCTTCGAAAATTATGGCATTGCTCGGATCCGCGTATCCCAGTTAAAGTAATTCTCCTTCTCCCCTCTTTAGAGATGACAAATTCTCTCTAAAGTCGAGGTCTTTCAGCTTCACGTCTTGGGCTTTGAACAAGACACAAATAGACCTTTCAGCTTCACATCTTGGGCTTTAAACAAGATACAAATCACCTTTCGCTTCACGTCTTGGGCTTTGAACAAGACACCAAAAACACCCATTTCCTCCCATAGAATAGGAGGAACTACAAACACTCTGATTTCCCTGTTTCGGTAAACGGGAATACGTAGGCATAAGATCGAAAGAAAAGATCTTAGCGAGCGCAATTAACAAAAAAAACCCAAATCCCATATCTCCATCAACCAAAAAGCAGTAATTCAAAAGCATCAGTCCTAACATCCTAATCCTTGTTCCCCGCCAGAAACCTTCTGCCCAGGTAAAAAAGAAAGAAAAAAGTATTGGCGAAAATACAAATAACCAGTACAAAGGCCCCCCACATTGATAGCATTCGTAACCTAACAGACCGCTGTTTAAACTCAGTATGCAAGCAGGGTTAATTGGAGACATCTATTTCCCTTCCTTATTCAGCTCACAATAGGATAAAAAATTAATCGACCTGTAGTCAAAGCTCAAACCGCAGAGAGCGACCAGCGCTTAAGAACCGCGTCCAAAATCGCTTGCTACACTTCCTAATAAATAGTTGTACGCTGCCCGGACGTCCATGACCTGGAAAGTGATTAGGAAAGTGTGAGGACCGATAGTTATGGGAAGGTCGACTTCGCCGATAACTGCTTTCCGAGATCCGTCAAAGGCTTTGACGATAACCTCACTGCCCCTCATCGGGGATCCTTTGAATGATAGTCGCATTAAAGTGGACTTTGGCATAACGTTGATGGCCGATCTTGTGTCTACCAGTACGCTGGCTAAAGCATCGTCTTGGCAGTTAACTGAGATATTGAGCGCCATATTGTGACTTTTGCCCCCCTCTGGTAAGTCTTCATCACTGAATCCGAAGTTGTTACAGGAAGTGATGTTAGAGATGATGCTCTAAGACTTTCTGTAGAGCCTCTCTGTGGGCTTCGGAACTGAGTAAAAGTGATAGCACATAGATCTTTGAAGGAGTTTGTAACAGCTGATCAACAATGTTGTATTCACTCCTTTGGATGAGCTTCAGCATCTCATCATTGTTTTTCGAAAGGTCGGGATTACTGGATTGACCGACGGGTGGATTAGGAGCTTCTGTTGGAAGTTCCTTTTCTTTGTTAGGTTCTCCAACTCCTCGGTTGAAGATTCGACCACTCCGTGTTACTCGACTGGTGTCGGCAATATTCACGATGGAGGGTAATGGAATTTCCTTTCCATTCTCAATTATTGTTGCACCGTATTTGTAAGGGATCGCCTTAGCTGATTCATACGGTAATGGTCCCGGTAGATAGATAACTACATGAGCCTTCTGATTTTTCTGACTGTCGTAAGTAACTTTAATCAGTTCCTGGCTAAGAACCTTTGATTCATCCAGTAGAGGGATGATGGTACAAACATCCTTGTTCTGTTGATGATCAGAGATTATGGCAACGTCTCTGATTTGATCAACGAAGTAGTCGGGCATCCAGTTGATTGGCTTGGGACTCAGACACGGGTGAATCTCTTTACGATCCAACTGACCTTGAAGGGCTTCCCGCATAAGGTAGCATCCTTGGTTACTCTCCGAGCAGACTCTACAACGTTCATAGTTGTGTGGTGGCACCTGGCCACGTCCGCTTTGAATGTAGTGCAACCTTACCAGGTTTGTTTCCATAGATCGGACATCCTGACTTTGACGCCGAGTAGGGTTTCCATTAAGCACACTGATTTGTTGCGTGTCTTCGTCTAGATAGATTGGAAGCCACCAGTGGTTTAATAAGTGTTGTAAAGTTCTCTGAACGAGAGCGCACCCTTGGTTACTCTCACAACATCCTTTACAGTTCTGATAATCATGTGAAGTGAGAAAACCGAGTTGGACCTGCCTGGCATGTAACTCCACCAAGCTGGTATTCATCAGATGAATATCAAAGATTTGAATCATGTTGATCTGATAAGGATTTCTATCATGGTAGTCCTGGATCCATCCAAGATCCATCTGATGCTGGAGGGCCTCTTGTACAAAAGAGCATCCATGTTTGTTTACCAAGCAAGTCAGACAGGAATTGTAATCGTGTCGCAGAAGATTATGATACTAGCTTTGCCTTGAGTGCATCGCCACCAAGTTGACATTCATTGCACGGATGTCGTGGTTCTGAATGATGTTGGAATTCGTGTAAGTCATGTTGACTCCACGAACTCGGTGTTCTTGGATCCATTCGAGATCCAATTGTTCCTGTAGAGCTAACTGCACCACAGAACATCCTTGATTGTTCTTAGAGCAGATATCACACTGGTGATAGTTATGTGGTGGCACATAGCCATATCCACTCTATCTACAATGCATCTTGACCAGATTGGTCCTCAATAAGAGTACATCATGAATTTGATAGCTGTCGTTAGACTCTCCCTCTATCAAATTGACTGCAGCTTTCTCATGTTGAGGCAACGGGTTCGTAAGAACATTCGGATTTGTATCTTTGAAAGATAAGACCCCGCTCTTAACAAGCTTTTGTACGTCGAATTTGAAACCGAGACAATTTTCTAGGTTATGCCCTGGTCCTCCTTGATGGTAAGGACAAGTCTGGTCCGCTTTGAACCAAAAAGGAGGATTTTCTGGTACTGTAAGAGGAGACTTGGTCTAGACGTGCCCCTTGACCAGTAGTAATGGAAACAGTTCTACGTACCACATTGATATAGGGTTGAACCCTGGCGGTCGTGTTATATGGTTGTTGTTGTTGTACTGAGGACGAGCCTGCTGAAGAGGCTGTTGTGTCCTTGGCTGATATTGCTGTTGATTAGGTTGGCTTTGAGCAACCTGAGGTTGATACGTAGGAATAGGCGCAAGATTGATAGCAGGAGTTACAACTACTACTGGTTGGTAACGTTGCCTTTGCTTTCCGAGAGAGATATTCGCAATATCCTGCTCTTTTTTCTTAGGGAAAGCACTACCGTATCTTTTTGTATTACTTGATGATCCAGCGTCTTTAACTAAACGTCCTTCTCGGACGGCTTCCTCAAGACGAACTCCCATGCCCACCATCTCGGTGAAGTCACTGGGCGCACTGGCAACCATTCTGTCGTAGTAAAATGAGCTCAAGGTTTTCAAGAAGATCATTGTCATCTCCTTTTCCTCCAGAGGTGGAGAAATCTGAGCGGCAATTTCACGCCATCTCTGAGCGTATTCTTTAAAGGTTTCATTGTCCTTTTGTGAAATTGATCTAAGTTGATCTCTGTCCGATGCCATGTCTAAATTGTATTTATATTGTTGAACAAGGCGGCGCCCAGATCTCTGAATGTGCCGATCGTGGCGCGATTTAAACCCATGTACCATTTTAACGCGGCACCGGTTAAACTATCCTGAAAGTAGTGAATGAGCAGCTCCTGGTTCTTTGTTTGAGCTGACATTCACCAAGCGTACATCACCAAATGCCTCTGAGGGCAAGAGTTACCCTTGTACTTTTCAAAGTCGGGCACCTGGAATTTGTGCGGGACTTTCACATTAGGGACCAAGCAAAGATCTGCGGCGTCCTTTCCAAATAGATCTTGACCGCGAAGGGCTTGCAGTTCTTTCTGCATCTCCAGGAATTGTTCCTGGAACTCATTCATTCTATCGAACATGCTGTCGTTTCCACCAGAAGCTATCTGTGGAATTTGCCCTTCCAGAACAGTGTGTACCACAGGTGGTGGTATAGTCATTATGGCTGAGACTCTCGGTGCCTCCCGAAGTTTGTAACCTTCAGGAGTTGCTGCCATGCCCCTGGCATCTTCGCTTTCCCGAAGTTTGTAACCTTCAGGCCCAGCGGTTCCTGCTGCGGTTCCCTGATCCTCAGCTTTCGGCGGAACACATCCTTCCGGGATATAGTTAAGTGGCATGCCCCAGGGACGATCTTTCGGCATTTTGTACCTAGGATCATACTTTTCCACTATGGGCGTAGATATGATCTCCGAGATCACAGTCCTTTGTTGTTACAATTGAGCTTCTGCTAGAGCTTGCATGTCGTTATGAAGCTTTCTCAGATCCTTTTTCAGAGTGTCGATCTCTTCTCTCAACTCTCTGTTCTCTTCCTCGAGATTATCCATCTTTTTCTGACGATTTACCCGAGCATTGTATGAATGAGACAGTTTGACTCTAGAATCGAGACGCAAACGTGAGATTTGTAGGTAAGAAGAATGCGTTTATGAGAATGATGAATGCAATGATTATTAATTATTTTTGTTTATTCAAAGTAAACTTCGACAATTGGATTGCAAATATCAAACAGTGGGGAAACCCCGTTTTATTGAATTTAAAGGATTGCGGAAACGGAAATATAGTATAATACAAAGTGCTGAAAAAAAGGGAAATCTAAACTAATGGATCCTGAGTCCTCTCTGAGAAGAGCTCAGGTGTTGGTTCTGGTGCTTTCCTCTTCTTTGACCGGGGCTCTTGGGTCGTTGTCGGGTTGTCATTCCTTTGCCAAGTGAAAGGAGCGAGCAAATTCCTTTGGTCATCCTGATTTTCTACAGCATGTTGCTCTAAAGTATCAATCAGAGCATCCTTTTCTCTTAATAGCTGCTGTATTTTCTTGCACTCTACATTGAGAATATGATACTTGTTCCTCCAAGACCTCTTCTCCTGCTAAACTTTGCTGAGAGTAACCTGAAGCTTTTCTGTCTCAGACATAAAATAAAGGACAGAGTCCCTTAATGGAAGAACTTCCTGGCGAGGGTAAGGCATCCTCAGCTTGAGAGCTCTAGTTTGTACCCAGTGGAGATAAGGCTCCACCGAGACACAGTCTGGTTTTCCTAGAGACTCTCGTCCTTTTCTATGAACGTGTTTCCAAGCATGCACTATTTCTGTCTTTAGTGCCTTGTCGTTTTCTCCTTCCTTGAAGAAAAGACCTTCCAGATGAGCATTATGCGGGACATGCATTATTGGGTATCCAAACTGACGACGAACCAATACCGGATGATAGTTGATTCCTCCCTTAGTTCCTATAAGGGGTACAATTGGAAAATTTCCACAACGGTCAATGATTCTGATCCCGTCATAGATTCGATTGTACCAATCGATGTCAGAGTTGGTAAGAGACATGATTCTCTACGTAAACATAAAGTATTCTTTTGATCCCAAAATGCAGCAGACTTGGACAAATGGGAAGTGAACCATTTGTAAAGCAAGGGTACACAGCACGTGATCATTCCTCCGCTGTATAAATTCCTTAAGTGTACCGAATGATACGCATCTGCGAGTAAGGTCGGTACAGGCTTTCCGATCAGGAAAATCTTAATGGCGTTGATATCTACGAAGTTATCTATGTTGGGAAACAAAAATAACCCGTAGGTGAGCAAAACAAAGATGCTCTCAAAAGTGGCCACGTTCCCTATACTAGCAAAGTACATGGCTTTCTTTGTCAAGAACTGGGCTAGCAAACCTTGGATGCCACCTTTAGTGGTCATGTGAGTCCTGACTTTTGACTCGTCCGAATAAATTGCTCTTGCAATGGTTTGATCCTTTGGAATTTCTTCCAGTCCAGAAAAGGGAGCTTGATCAGTGATATGCAGATCAGTTAAGTGAGAATACTCCTCCAGCGTTGGTGCTAGTTGATAATCCGGGAATGTGAAATAGTGATAAATCGAATCGTATAACTGGATTAACGTGGACAGGATTCCTTCGCTTACATGGACTCTTAACAAGGACAACAGTCCCCCATACTTGGCTCTGAAAGCCTCATGGTTGGTGATCATTCTCTCCAAACCTCTTAAATCCTCTAACTTTGGAACCTTGAAGGTGTACTTATGAGTTTTCTTTCTACCGAAATCCAATAGCGCAATCTCCTTTCTCTGACATTTGCAATCATTGTCTCAGTTTAATTTGAAAAAGAGAGACTAGAAGAGAAGCTTTTTTTTGTTTTAATGTTTTTTAAATGAATGTATGAATGCAGCACACAAAAACATAGAAAAAACATGGGGTCAAAGGGTCGGTGTCATGAATTCAAGGCTCTACCCCCCCCCCCCCAAAGGTTTATACTGGTGATTTTTTGTACCTATCCGGAAAACATTGACCCCTCTGGGATAACAACAACAAGAGGATCGCCAGCGAGCTGATGTAGATCTCAGATGAGGGTAGTATCGCGTGACAAGTATTTCCGATAGCTTCCGCACTACAAAATGACTTAAGTGTACTAAAAACCTCAGCTTCTCAGATAACCCAGTCGACCACACTACTTTCAACAACCGAAGTCGTATAGGCAATGTAACTGCAAAGGGAGTCTCCACTGAGTTTGATGGTCGATCGAGGACTCTTAACTGGGATTCACTCCCCGCAAGATTACCAGTATTACCATCACCTATCTTAGGTGTATACTCAATCTTTCCACATGCGGCATCACACGCATTCCCATTAGCAGAAAAATAAACACAGATATCAATTAGGAAAAGCAGTATATATATTTGTCTTAATCATCCTAGACCTCTATTCTTATGATCCTATACAGACAATGACTCCCCAGCAGAGTCGTCATTTTTGTGATATGAATGTGAACTCAAGGTTTCTACCTGAGAGATAAGAGGGACAAGATGCCCTGCGAGGCCCCACGGTGGGCGCCATTTTTCTGTAGCGAGCGATTTTGGACGTGGTTCTTAAGCACTGTCGCTCTGGGGTACTACAGGTCGATTCATTTTTTATCCTATTGAGCTGACTAAGGAAGGGAAATAGATGTCTCCAATTAACCCTGCTTGCATACTGAGTTTAAATAGATGACTGTTGGTTTACAGATGCGGTTTAGATTGTGGGCCTCTCTCTACTTATTTTGTTAAGAACACAGTGTGACGGGACTATACTATTGGTAGGATGTTTAGGACTGATTCTTTTCGATTGAAGGTATGGGATTTTGGGTTTTTTTATTAGTGTGCTCGCTAAGATTTTTCCAATCTTATGCCTACGTATTCCCGTTTAACGAAACAGGGAAATCAGAGCGGTCGTAGTTCCCCCTATTCTATAGGAGGAAAAAGGTCATTTTGGTGTCTTGTTCGAAGCCCAATACGTGAAGCTAAAGGTGATTTGTATCTTGTTCAAAGCCCAAGATGTGAAGCTGAAGGGTCTATTTGTATCTTGTTCGAAGCCCAAGATGTGAAGCTAAAGGGTTTATGGATAAGAGAGAATTTGTCATCTCTAAAGGGGATGTTTATCACAACTGTTGGGTGACTGATTATAAAGGACGATTACTTTAACTGGGATATGTGAATCTAGCAATGCCATAATTTCCTTTATAGGGGATTGTTAACCTGAAGGAGAAGACTTTAACTCAGTGTAGAGTAATGCCATCTTTCCTTAGGAATTTCTCATGCTAAAAGAGGGACAGTGGCGTGGATGTAAATAATCCAGAGGCTTGCTGCTTACAGCAATTAGATGAAGGGGAAAAGGAGTTATTGATGTTTGTATACTGTGAGCAAGACACAGATTGATGCTAAAAGGTTGATTGACTCAACCGGGGTTTCCTTATACAAAGCCTAACAGGAGGCTATTGACCCAACAAGAGGGTGTTTTTTATCTGTCTCGTACGAAGCCCGAGATAGAGGCTAAAAGGGTTTACTCAACAAGAGAGTGCTTTTATATATGCCTTGTACGAAGCCCAAGATAGAGGCTAAAAGGAAGATTGACTCACCAAGAGAGCCTTTTATACTCAACAAGTGAGTGTTTTTGTATCTCGTACGAAGCCCGAGATAGAGGCTAAAAGGTGTGACTCAACAAGAGAGTCTTTTATACTCAACAAGAGAGTGATTTTAGTATCTCGTACGAAGCCCGAGATGGAGGCTAAATGTGTGACTCGACAAGAGAACCTTTTATACTCAACAAGAGAGTGATTTTGTATCTCGTACGAAGCCCGAGATGGAGGCTAAAAAAGGGGTTTGACTCAACAAGAGAGTCTTTTATACTCAACAAGAGAGTGTTTTTTTTGTATTTCGTACGAAGCCCGAGATAGAGGCTAAAAAAGGTTGACTCAACAAGAGAGTCTTTGTGTATCTCGTACGAAGCCCGAGATAGAGGCTGAAAAAGGTTAGCTCCACTGGGGAGAATCATTGTACAAAGCCCAAGAGGAGGCTATTGTGCTGGTGGCTGTTTCAGTTTAGTGACAGGTCCAGTATATTGGATAAAAGAGAAAATCAGTTCTTATGAAGGGAACGATTAAAGGTATTGTTGTGCTTTGGGATTGATCAGAGGATCAGGGTTATTTCCTGTTCTTTAAGGAAATGGAAAATCCAAAGGGTATTGAGACTGTCCAAGTCTACTGGTATTTTGAGAAATCGATTCTCGTATAAGTGAATGATCTTTGTAT
The DNA here is from genome assembly GCA_022829125.1 of Lathyrus tuberosus. Taxonomy (NCBI): domain Eukaryota; kingdom Viridiplantae; phylum Streptophyta; class Magnoliopsida; order Fabales; family Fabaceae; genus Lathyrus; species Lathyrus tuberosus. The sequence continues at coordinate 4,743,125 of JALAZF010000247.1, forward strand.
AATGCCCAAGAGGAGGCTGGTATGTTAAGGGATGAAGGTCAACCCATTAACTGGTATGACACTTGACTCAGAAAGACAGCTCTAACAAATTGATGACTAGGTTCTATTCCTATACCTGTAGAGGTCTCTGGGTCCTTGTACTAAGCCCAAGAGAAGGCATGAGATCTTTTAAGAAGCCGAAGGGTCCTTGTACAACGCCCAAGAGGAGGCGGGGATGCTTTTAAGAAGCCTGTGGGTCCCCAAACCCCGAGAAGTTCAAGACATGTCATTCACCGAGAATATATCAAGCCAGGAAAGTCCGAGAATTTGGAAGAAACTCAAGAGATGCCATTCACGGAGAAAAAATCATATCTGGGGAGTAGAGTTTCTTTGACGATTTCTAAGGGTGACAGTCTGAGAAAGGGTTCACTGAGAATGCTGCCTTTCACGTCTCCATATTGTTTAACCCCAAGAGGAGGGAAGACTGTGTCTGGTAATCCTATGGGGGGTCTAGTTTTGTTTGTATTTAAGAGTGACCAACAAGGCTTTACCTAGTGCTAGACGTAGTTGTCGGAGAAAACTCTAAATAACTATACTAGTATTACGCAATTGATATTTGACAAGTATATAAAAGTTTGTGAAAGAAAGCGGGTAAACACTTACTCAGTTGTAGAGCTTCCATGCTGTTTGGTTAGTTTGTTCAACAAAGAAAGCTTTGATAACAATATTATATTCAAAATCAAAGGAGAAAGTGCTTTGAAAGGATTGTTGGGGCTTACAGCTCAAGAAGAGGCCCAAGGTTTTATCAGTGATTGCACTGTTGTTTTGAAATTGTACAGGGACTTATACAAGTGACTGAGGCCCAAAAAGGTTTTCTGTACAAAGGGATGGGTCTTACACTCTCTCAAGAGGCCCAAATGTGTTTTAAAAAAAAGAATGGGGCTTATAACACGAGGGTAGGCCCAGATGATTTGTTTTTGAATTGGCGATCGCGCCGAGATTTTTCTTTTAACGCAGTGGGACTTATACAATGTCTGAGGCCCAAAAAGTTTTGGTTAAAAGGGGGTTGGGTCTTACACTCTATTAGAGGCCCAAGTGATTTATTTTTGTACAAGTGGTGGGGCTTACAGCTCAAGGAGAGACCCATGGGTTTTTGTTAAAAAGGCGACGATCGCGCCGAACTTTTAGACGATATCGGGACTTATACAATACATTGAGGGCCAAATTATTTTGGTTTCTACAAAGGGTTGGGTCTTACACTCTACCAAGAGGCCCAAAAATGTTTGAAAAAGTTTGATGAGGGTTGAATTAATCAAAAACCCTAATTTGTCTTCAAAATGTATTTTAAGTGAATAAAAATTCAATTAAAATGATCAAAATTGTTAAACATGTGAAAACAAATTGTGATCTTGGATCAATGTTTCAAAAATCATGTTTCTATCCACAAAATGATTGAGAATCACTAAAATTTGAAAAATCAAGAGGGAGAAAATATTTTAAATGTAAAAAACAATTAAAATATTAATTCTTTACAAAAATATCAAGTATATGAAATAAATAATATTTTTGGGATTTTTTGGGAAAATAAAATATTTTAACATTTCTATGAATTATTAAAAAAAGAATCAACTCAAAATCATTAAAACTCAGAGAGAAATTAATTTTTGAATCAATTAAATAAAATCACAAAATTCAAATATTTGAATTTTCAAAAAGGGCGCCAAGAACATGGCAAGAACACACGCCACCCTCTGTTTCTGCAGATTTGCGTTTTCTATCCAATCTCACTGAATACTTGATGATATCATGCAATCTACATATCAATCTACTCGTTTTAACCTCACGATCATGTCTATGGTCTTTAATTTCATTTATTTTAATCATGGAATATGAAATCAAAGAGAAACCTCAAGAACCCTAAAATTTGCATGAAGGTTCAGAAATTCCATACACGATTCAAACAAAGCAATTGATTGAGGGAAAACACTCTATGCATGATTATGAACATATGGCCAAATTATTGTGCAGCAAAAAATGCATGGATCATAGAGTTAGAAGAGCTCATGCTTACCCCTTGCAGCTGGTGATCGTGTTTTGTGTTAGAGGTGTTACAGCTTGGTTCCAAGGATATGGACAGCTTCCCTAGGTGCTATGGAGTGTGTCTGGATGCTTGGAACGAATGGAAATGATATGTAACTTGAGATGGTACCCCAACTGCAAATTTGTCAAGAACTTGAGCAATTGGCTAGTGATTTTGTGATTTTGGTGTTCTAGATGTTGTGTGAGTGTTTGGATCACTTCTATATGATGTTTATGAGGTGTGTGTGTGTGATTGGTTTGGTTAGAATAGCTCTCAAACTCAAAACCCGATAGTGACTTGCTTTGGAAGGCAAATTTGGAAGTGAGAAGGAGATTTTGAGGAAAGCATCTGTTTGATGGCTTTGGTGTACTCAAACTGATCGCAAATGAGCTCTATTTATAGTAGAGCAAGTTTGTTTTGCAAGGAATAGTGAATGGAAACTCCTGCATAGGTTTGGCCAATGTTGATCAATGAGAATCCAAGTCTCCTCTAGCCATTGACTAGAGGTTAGGGCATAGACTGCTGGTTCCCTTGGTCTTGGATAAGTCTTGACTGAATTCAGTTGGAAATGGCTCAGTCCATGCCACCTTGGTGCATCCATTGAATGCTCTAAAACAAAATTGGAGTCTTGTCCCCTCTTTAGGGATTTCTAGGTTTGGCATGCTATTTTTAGTTCTAAGGACTTGGGAGGCTTGGGATCAGAGTTGGTTCCTCCTTGGTCTCCCCTTAAGGTGTTCAGATGGATAAGTGTGTTTGTCATTTGCACAAATTTGGCAAATCGAGCAAAATGCACAAATCTACCTTGCTTTGATAGTTTTCAGCAAGGCATGTTGCCATTGTCATATCTCATGGCTTAAGTTGAGTTTGGTGAAGTTCTTGGTCATTTTGGAAAGCCCTCATATGATACAACAACTGTTTGATCATAATTGGTTTTGATACCTTTTGGATCCAAGTGAAAAATCCCCCTACTTTTGGAAAAAAAGCAAGACAGATTCTGACTTAGTGAAAATTTCACTGAAGTGTTGGAAAAAGTGGCATTTCATGTTTTCAGCCATTTTGATCATTCCATAACTCAAAATCCATGATGAATTGGAATAAGGTGTAGTTGAAGCTTTTGTAGAGGGACATGAGAGCTACAAATCCAGCTTTGAATGGGGGAAAATGGCCTTGTGGTTTAGGAGGTATGATCCTCCAAAGTTGGTACCCTAGCCACTTTGTTCCATAACTTAGAAAAATTTCTAAGTTTTTATGGTTACCCCTTTTACAAGTTATCCCACTTTCTTTGATTTTTCTTGATGAATGTTGATTCCAATCATACATTAACATCATTTTAGGGTCAAATAACCATAATTGTGAAAAATCTCAAAAAGTCAAAGTTGACTTTTGGGCACAATTGACTTTTTATCAGATGAATTCCAAACTGTGTGATCCTCTATGAAATCAAGTCCTTGACCTAAATCAAACTTGATGGATTGATTTTATAGATGTTATTAGGTGTATTGAATCATGTCCTAGGGTTTGGGAGCATGTCCTGGTCAAAAGTCAAAGGTATAATTGACTTTTCTCGCGAAACCCTAATTGTGGTTCAGATGAAATTGAAACTTGTTGCTCAAGCTTCTTAGATCAATCCATTGTTGCAAATGGATCAATGTGGCTTATTAGAGGCCCTCAAATCCTTTCTTTGAGGTCTTGGCTCATGTTTTGTCCCAAAAGCCAACTTAGGGGTGAATTAGGTTAAGAAACCCTAATTCCTGATTTTTAGTGAATGCATCCCCTGAGGCAAAATTGACTTGATGATTGGGTTCATGATGTTCCATGGAGCATCTTAGGCTATTCTTTGAAGCATTGGCTCATGCCCAGAGGAAAATGTCCATCTGAAGGCCCTGGTCGACCAAACCCTAATTTGGTGACACCAGTGATCTTGAGGCTTAATCCACTCAAAATGCTGCAACCTTGTGCTTGATTCTTGCTGTGGGAGTCCTCTTGACCCATTGTGGATGTTTGAGAGGTTATACAAGTTGAAGATCATGTCATTCCTTGATTGATCCTTTGTCTAAGAGCTCTGAGAGGGCTTGAAACCCTAATTTTTTATTGTAGTGAATACTCGCCCATCTTTGGGGAGACTAATGGTTCATCCATATCGTGATGATGATTTGCACAATGATGGGAAATCTTAGTGGTCAAAATTTGGGGTATGACAGAAACCTCTAAGAAAAAATGCATATGTCTGTATTGAATAATCAAATTGCTGAATGTTGACACAATATGGATCAGGATCACTAACAGGTTTGTTCACCATGTGACTATAGAAAACTGGCTTAATGTGATTGCGCCTGATTGAAAAAGGATAGAAATATGGGACAAGTAAGTTAGGCTAAAGTATAATGACATGGTGCGGATTGGTTTGTATAGGAGGGAGACTTATGACCACGATTGCAGAGCGTGTTACTATGATATCCTTAGTTTGCGAGTTAGTACCTATCGATGTGACCTTGATCGAATTAGAGTCTTTAGCCTAGGATGATTACTTATGATGGTGTTTTCTTATTATGTTTATGAATGTTTGCTTGAGGACAAACAATGGTTTAAGTGTGGGAGATTTTGATAACACTGTAACTCACTGCGTATTTGGCTCGACTTGTATATGTTTTGTTATCGTTTTGCTTTAATTTCTAGTGTTATACTGGTATTTTGTCTGTGTTTCACGTACATAGCCAAGAGAGAGCCATACTTGAAGAAACGAAGCGAATCGGGTGAAAAACAGAGAAAAATGAGCAGTTTGCACACACGGCGTTCAACCTGGTGTTCGCCATGGAGGTAGCCATGAGGTGGATGACGTGTCCCATACACTAATGATCACAAAGACCATTTCCATGCATTTTATGAAGGTGGCGTTCGCCACCCTAGACATGGGGGTCGCCATCTTTGGCAGATTCGCCCCAGTCAAAGGGCAGTTGGAGATTCACCCCACTACTCTCTTTTTTCTCTCACACGAACTCAGTGGTTGTTACTTGTTTTCCAAGGCTTGATACCATTATAAATAGTTATAGAAACACACATTTTGAACCATCCAATCTTAGTTACAACTTAGGCCATAAATTTACATTCAAAAGCTTTAATTCTTCGCATCGAAGAGTTATCGCGTCGTTTTTGTCATTGAGTTTGGAGCACTTTACTTTGTAGCCTTAATCTTGCCGTCAATTACATTCCGTCCAAGTTATTTTCTGTTGTACCAGATTCAAGTCTCCGATTGGAGTAGGTTCTTATTAATTTCAGTTTATTTACATTCTTATTGTCTTGTTTATTTGCTCTTCTTTACTTTCATCGCCTTGCTTTATTTTATTTATTTTCATCGCACAACTTTATTTTATTTATTTTCATCACACTGCTTTACTTTGTTTACATTCATCATACGCTCTTTATTATGTTTAATTCTTTTTCTCAAACAAAAGCAAAAATGTTTACCGTAACCATGTCTAGCTAATTTCGTTAGTGCTGGAATGTGAGGATCGTCGTCTCGACAGTACTCCATATGTTGTTTCTATAGAGTTACTATTGGGGCTGTTTTGATTTTAATACAATTTTTTTTTGTAATTAATTTGATCGGTTACTATGAAAGTAGAATCGTGACACGTCGGGTAAGATCGAAAGTCGTTCGACACTTAAGATTAAAATTGATTAGTTTTTGGTTAATAAAAACCGCGAAAGCACTTTGTTAATTAATTAGGAGAGTTTAACATTTCTAGAAGGTAATTTTGAAACTATTTTTGGACGCGTTTATAGGTTTAGAATCCGGTTGTCTGAGCAAATGCTGGAAACCCTTTTAAGTTAAAGTTTCCAACCAAGATTACTTTTCAACTGAGCTAAAGAAATGATTACTAATAAAGGATTTTCTACTTTAACGCAATACGTAACCGCATACGCGTGAGCGGACGATATAGATTAGAGATTAAGTCCAGTTCCGAATAATCGAAAGTGACGGTTGTTTTTTAATTAAGTTCTTTTTCTTGGGAGAAAATATTGCCCCGTAAGTAGTTCTATTTAGAGATAATATGAGTGTCGTTGATTGATGAAAGCCACATTCTAGTATTACACATTTGAATTTATTAAAACTTTGTTATTTTATTTTTCTTTTATTCCATAACCTTTTTACGATCGCCTAAATAAATAAACACTGTAGCAATAGAATACGATAGATTGAACATTAGGTCTCTCCAGGATTCGACAACCTTTTATATTACTCTGATACACTCTGTATACTTGTGGATAGCACACATCAATAGATTTGAATTGATGAAGGTTCATCCAACCTCATCGACACCCAAAGTCCATTGAAATTTAGGAGAACTTTGATCAACAAACCATGATCCAAGGCAACAACCAGTAAGCCAATCAAAATGCAATAAAAAGCAATTAAAATGCATGAAATGATTTTTTAAATAAATTTTAAAAAGAAAATAAGAGAGAAAATGAGAATGGAGCTTCTAAACAACAAATCAAAGCTCAAGAAAATTACTACAAGTCAAAAACAATTCAAGGATCACATGAAAAATTTTGGATAATTTAAAAATGCATACACACATTTTTAAACAAATTAAAATGCATAAAAAATAAAGAAAATAATGAAAAATAGTAAATGATAAAATAAATATATGTAAAATAGCTCATAAAATAGAAAATAGTTTTAGAAAAATATGGAAAAAAATTGGAGTGAAAAATATGAATGGATTTATTTTTTATGAATTTTGAAAATAAAATGAGAAAAAGAAAATCAATTAAAAGGAAATAAAATGCTGGAAAAAACAAAAATCATCAGATCTGATCAATGGCTAGGAACTAAAGCGTGTGTTGCCATCAGATCTCATTAAAAGAGATCTAAATATTCAAAACATGAGAGACACGGTAGACCTTAAATGAAAGCATGCGCTGGATCAGATTTAAAATAAAACAAACTCAGGCCACCACGAGGCACCTCCGGTCGTCTTCTCCGGTGAGTTGCTCACTAGAGTTTTGAAAATGGCAAAGTTTGATCATGAGACCTATGCCATTGTGACCGTCTCATCAGTGTGAACTCAACCATAGGCTTTGTTTTCATTTATTGAAAACGAGCATGGAGAATTTGATGGAAACTCAGAGAAACAAGCAAGCACGAAAAAAAATGACTAATATTAACAATCAACATAAGGTAAGTGAGGGGAAACAATCAGGAGGGAAAATGCTACATCGCGGTAACTTGTTTGAGTCCAAAAGATGCTCACAACTACCTTGTCTAATTGATGATCGGAGGTGCTGAAAACTAGATTTGGTCAGAGCAATTCAGTGAGTCTCAAGGCTTGGTTCTTGTTGTTTTAGCTTCAGGAGATGGTAAGGAAGCTAATGGAAGCAATAAATGAAGTTGGAAAAGCTTATAAATGAAATACAAATCTCATAATTTGAAGAGGAATTCTGAGTTTCAGCAGAGGTTTGAGGGGCTATCCAAGCTTGGAATTCAGTGCAAATGCTTCTTATATTTATAGCTGAGGTGAATTAATGGGATACGTGTGAGAATTATCTACAATCGTGTGAAATAAAGTGTGCCAAAAGTGTGACCAAGCTTGATCATAAAGTCAGCCAAAACGCAATGCATTGCTTCTAATTTTGAGTTGTTTTGCATCACAAATCATCACTTAACATGATCAAGTACCAAACACATGCAAGGCTTGACTTAAAATTGTGATTTGGATGAAATTGTAAAACTAGTCATGAACCATAACTCAGTTTCAAGTAGCCATATTCATAGCTAGGCCAATACAATATACTCGTGCATTTCTTAATTTACTTTGAGCCAAATGATCTACTTATGAAGTAGAACACAATGCAAAAATAATCAATCCAAAAGGATGCTTGAGGTGAAAATGGCATGAGGTGGAAGTTGAGGTCGTGACACTAAAAATCAGGTCATACATTAGGTCAAACAGGTCATGACCTAGTTTTGTGCACAAATGGCCTTCAAGAATTGAGGTCCTTAGAGCATGAATTGATGTTTGAACTCTAAAGAAAAGTTGTAAAGGACATCAAGAAGGATATTTGGCAAAAATAAGTGCCCATAAAAATTTAATATTGAAGGAGTTATGATCTTTGGAACATAGGCATGCCACACTTGAACTTAGGCCAAAAATTTCTAAGTCCACAAAATAACCTATAATTTTTCTACACTTTTGATGGTCTTCCAAGCACAATTGGCTCTTAACTTGTGAAGAGAAGTTGGAGAGGATGTCAAGATGAGTAATTTTCCCAAAGAAGTACTAAAAAAATGTTGAAGTATGAAGAAGTTGTGAAGTCTTGAAATTAGGCTTGAAATGTTGGTTTTTTGGTCAAACCTCCTTGAACAAACTTGCAAACTTGGATATTTTCTTGCATTTCAAAGCATATTGATGGTCATATGGACTCAAAATGATGTAACCTTGATTGTTATTTGATGAAGCTTACAATGGCTTGAGGAAACTTGTTGATGAAGGCATGGAAATAAACACATGAACCTTTGAAGTTTCTTGAGAAACAAGTCATCCAACTTGAAATATCTTTGATCAAAATGGAGTTGAATGATGCTTGAAACCTTAAGATTTGAGATTAGAGGTCATGCTTTGATTAATAGCCTTTAAGAACCAATGGTTGACCATATTTTGACTTAAGGAACTCAAACCCTAGCTGAGGATGCATTCACTTGATGCTCTTAATTCCAAACCATACCTTGCAAAAGAAACAAAGGGACAATGCATATATTTTTGTATTTTGATTAGAGGTTAGTAAAATATAAATCATACAAGCACAAAAAGAAAGATACACAAAGAGGTGCTTGATGATCTCTACAAAGGCAAACCCAATAGGTGGGAGGGTTAGGAGATAACCAAGTTTGTGATCTTGATGCATTGTAAAGATGCAAATGAGGTGGGATCTTAGGGGTAAAAAATAGGGTATGATAGCCCTACCTCAATTAGTCTGAGTGAAAACTTTGTAATGCATAAAGCCATTTTCATAAAAGTGCATAGCTAAATCACACACACGAAAATATTTTTTCAGCGATTTTTCTCAAGAAAAAAAATCAAAAATATCTTGAAGTCGAGAGAGATGAGTTGGAAGCTGTCTGAAAAGCTCTGGGAAAATTTTTATCTTTTCCAATCGATTGGCATCTTATTCCAATCTATTGAGAGGTTTCAAAAATGCACCCTAAACGATTAGGACAACAAATTAATGATGGTTAACGGCTAGATATCTTTTCATACCATTTAAAACTCAATAATCAATTATTTCTTAGGCCACCAATCGATTGGGACATGTTACCAATTGTTTTCCAAATCATAAAATGCATTAGAAATTATTTCATTTTTTAGCCAACCACTGGCCTATAAATAGAGGTTCATTCCCTCATTTTAAATCAATCCAAAACCGATTTTCATTTCATACTTCTCTATCTTTCTCTAAACTTTTCTTTTACTTTATCTCACTAAGATTTTAGACAAAGTGTTTTTTTAAGAAAGTCCTTTTTGCAAGTGAGAAGTTGTAATTATGGAAGGGTAGATTAGTAAGTTCACCAAGGAGCTTTTGTTTATACCTTGGTTACCTATTAGGGAATGTTTGTTTGGGTTAGAAGTTAAACCTATAAAAAGATTTGGTTTGGGGATTGTATGATCAAACCCTTGTTTAGGTTCGAAGGCCCGACCTATGTTAAAAGCTTTTATATGTTCTTGGTTATCCCATGATAAAAACAAGTGAAGCTTAAGGCATATCCCGATATTAAAATCTTGAAATAGGTCTGAGATTAGTCAGTATTAAAATCTCATAGGTTATTGGTCAGCCAGGTATAAAACCAAGGTTTAAGGTTCGTGAGCTCAACACGGTGTTAAAAGCTTCCAAGGATTTTTTTTTTAGAATCTTGAATACTAACCGCTCAAAGATTCTCGTGGAAAGGAGACTAACTGCTTCGATCCATCGTTAGGAAGGAAAACTCACCGTTTTACTAAGGAGTTTATTGTTTAGTTGGAAGTCAATCTTAAATATCATTTTTTCTTGTATAAGGAGGTTCGTGAGTATAACCTACTAAAATCTCTCAAGTTTATTGGATAATCTGAAGATCAATTCTTGGGGAGAGAAATAGGTATTTTTCCTTTTGTGACTGAACCTCTAAAACTCTCGGTGTTCTCTCTTTTCCCTCAACTCTTTACTTTCTGCAATTTACATTTTGTAATTTTAATTTTCGCTGCTTAATATTAAAATTAATTTTCAAAATTAGAACTCTGATTTTAATTTCAAAAGTTTTTCAAAACCATATTTTTCTAAACCACACAATTCACCCCCCCCCCCCCCACTTTGTGTGTGAAGTCGCATGTCTAACAGAAGGCGCATCACATTTGATCAAAATACCTTCCTTTTCTAATTCATTCTTCTCTAACTCACCCAACTCTTTTCCTAGCTCATCATTGTCCTTTATTAATTGTTTATGATTGAGTGAATCCTAGCTAGAAATAAAAAAATAGTCAGCAACATCTTATTTTGAATAAATCAAAGCATTTAGCACATTGAATACTAATTTTTTTCCCATTGACTCTCACAGTGAGTTCCCCTTTTTCATCATCAATCAATGTTCTCCCAGTTGCAAGAAACGACGTCCCCAATAAAATGGGAGTGTTCTCATCAGCACTAAAATCCATAATAATGAAATCACCAGGGAACATAAATTTATCAACTCTTACCAAAACATCTTCAATCTTTTCTTGAGGATAACATATGCTTATATCAATCAGGTGAAATATGATGGTTGTTGGTTTAGCAGCTCCAATTCCAAGATTTTGAAGATAGATAAGGGCATAAGATTAATGTCATGGTACCAAACTCTCCCACTTGTATCATATATTTTAACACATATTTCATGAACTTAAAGTAATTTTTCATTTGTTGTATAACTTCAATCAATGGTATGCTGATGTGAATCTACTTGAGTATTTCCATAAATTTATCAAAGTGTTTCTCTTCTTTGTCATTGTTTCTTTTAGGAAAGATGGTGGTGGTGTCTCTTGGACAAATCTACTTGTTGTGCTTACATCTGGCACATTAATAGACATCTCACCATTAGAATATGTCATGTTAAGAGTCTTGTGATTGTTCTACACAACTTACATTCCTTCTTCATTTACTTTCTCAACCAAGGGAGATTCTTCATCAGTTAAAGCTTTAACCTCCTTAGATACATCATAAGATTCTTTGTTTTTCCCTTGCGGATTTTGATCTTTAACTTTTTTACTTGCTCCTTCATATTCCTTTCCACTAATCAAGGAGATAGTTTTGCAAGTTTCAATGCTCTTGGTACTAGAGGTGGATGCAAGTGATTTTATGGATCTAGGCAGTACTCTATTGGTTCTTTACTTAAATAAGTGGCAATCTTCCCCCATTCGAGTTTCTAAATTATTGATGTTTACTCTTTGAGCTTAAAATTGATTATATGTCTTGCATGAAAGACTTCATAATTTATTCTAACTGGTTGTTTCCAAGTTTAGCCACAACATGATTAGGTGCAGGAAAACTAAGATGAATTTGTGGTGCTTGAAGTCTTGGTTTATTTAGGTCATTGCTTCATGAAAATTTTGGGTGGTTCTATATACTGGATTATATATGTTATTATACGTACGATTTATTGGATTTATTGCCTCCCACATAGTTCACAGATACGAGATTTGCAGAACATTATTCAAACAAGTGTGCACCTCCACGATAAACATAAGCCACTTCAACACCATTTGTCACTAATTTGACACGATCGACAACTGGCGCGTTAGAAGGTGTCAAGATATTCTTCATTTTTTTGTGGATTTGGTCCATCTGAGTAGTAAGAGTTGTGGTCTTAGTGAATTCATGGACACCAATTGGCTTCCTTTTTACTATAGCAATTGTAGATCTTGTGTTTGGCCATTGGAAGGTATTTGCAGTAATACTCTCAATAAAATCATAACCTTCTTAATAGGATTTGGACAATAATGCACCACCACATGATGCATCCAATATATTTCTTGATGATGGAACTAAGCCATTATAAAATGTTTCCATGTAAATACATATTGGAATCTCATGGTGTGGAAATTGTCTCAACAATTCTTTAAATCTCTCCCAAGCATCAAACAAAGATTCATCGTCCCCTTGTCTAAATGAGGTGGTCTCATTTCTCATCTTAGAATTATTTATATGAGGGAAATATTTACCTAAAAAAATTTCACCCAAGTCATTCCATGTGGCTATGGAATTTGATTCCAAAGAATTGAGCTAACCTTTAGTTATATACCTTAGAGAATAAGGAAACAACCTCAACCTAAAAGTATTATAAGCATCATCAGTGGATCCAAGCTAGGATCTTGAAATTGATAATAACCTCTAAAAATTGCCTCAAATGTAGTTATGGATCATCAGTGGCAGTCCCTGAGTATTTACCAATGACTTAAATCATTTGGAACATCATTGGTTTAAACTCAAACCGAGCCATAGTGATTTATGGCTTTATAGTTTTAGTGTTTATGGAATTAGGGTCAAATAAAGCATAATCTCTAACATTTCTTGCCCTATCATTAGAAATGCCAATGATATCAGTTTCGGCCATGACTTCTTATTGTCCTTGTTTATTCCCTTCAAGATCTTATTCAAGGTCTTTAAATAAAATAGAAAGAACATGGGTTCCTAGGAGTTGATTTGCACCTTGATATCTTCTCAAAAGCCCGAGTTTGATCTTTCTGGTTCAGGGTCTCCTCTGTAAATTGGAGTTAGCAATATACAGAAAACAGAAAACTTCAAAAGCTCAATTGAAATTTTCACATTTTTTTATGAAAATCAAAGTGTTAATGAAACATTCTCCGAAAAATGCACCAAAAAATTGTTACGTGCTTTGTTTATGGAAGTATACATAATCAAAGTGGTAGCAAGTGTTAAAAGTAAGAGTTTCGATCCTGCCAAAATTTTATTAAGTTAATTTGATTTCCAGGTCAAGAAATTTTGCAAAGAACACAAGCAAAGAATAATAATAATTGATTATTGTTACTTGTTAAGAATAATAAATAGCAAGTAGGAAGTAAGAATGTTTAATAGAGTTTAGAAACATGTTTGACTGTGATAAATTTAATTATTTTATCTAGTGTGTGAGTGTGATATGATTAATAGTGACAGATGAGGCCCGAATGTGACCTGGTAGTGTATGACTACAACGTCAAAATATATGCAGTAAATAACTATGGAACAAATTCCAAAGTCTCACAATAGTATTTATGCACTTCTTTAATGAGTTTTACGCATTCATCTATGATTTTCATTCTTTATGCCTAAACTAACTAAATGGAAAAGTATTCCTACTTGCTTTTTTATCCATATTTGTCATGATGCCCATTTATTAAAGGATTACTCAACACTAATAAATTGTTGTGTATTTTTAAGATGATCACCCAATTGAGCTTGCATAATGGATCAATTGAGCATGTGATGTGATCTTTATGTCACTATTTGTAATGTTACAACCTCATCTCATACTTATCATACCATTATGTTATCTTAAAGTCGTTCCTTATTAACTTTACCCTAATAATTAGGCCCACATTAGGTGCTTCGAGTTGGTGTGCAAGCATTTAAAAGTGTCTTTCTCAATTGTTGTGAAATTATGACTTATGAGCCATATCATCTGAATCTAGAGAAGTATTTGAGTAATTGTCTTTGAACTTTATTCTGCGTGTTCTAAGTTTGAATATGAACCGACTAAGGTTGTTCTTTTGCATATATGATGGTTCCCAAGGTGAATAGGAAAATATTGGCCGCATTGGTGAATTTTACTAAGATGATTAGGAAAGCTCTCGGTGACATCAAGAATTGTATGCATAAGACACTTTTCACATCACCCAAACCTGATACGTCAACACTGATGCTTGTTCTCATCGAAAGAGAGAGAAATTCCGTTGCTTCTTCATATCACCACTTTATTGATATGATGGATTCTCCTAAAGGGGTGGAGGTGGACATCAATGTTCCTATCATTGGCATGGTCACTTTGTCTTCTATTATAATTGTCCCTACTAAATATGCAGTACCTCATATGAGTATAAGTCTGTCGAAGGTGAACACAATTTTTACAAAGGAGGGGATAGGTGTGATTTTAACTATCGGCCAATACATTGTGACATGTGATTTTGTTTTTTTATAAGCAAAATGGATTATATAAAAAGCACTAGGGGTGCTTAACCCAAAGATACAAAGAAGAAAAAGCAAGAGGGATAAGACCCCGGGAAAAACCGACCAAACAACGACTCAGACTCACCTAAAAAACCTCCTCGGGTTGCTACTCCAATCTTCCCACGGAACACTATTGCCAACTCTAAAAAACACACTAAACCATTCCCTTGAAAGCGACTTAATGGCACCCACCCATCAAATTTAGACAAAACAAGATCATTAAAAAAATATCGTTCCTACATTTCCAAATTACCCAATAAATAACTAAACCAAAGAACCACCCCAAATACAAAGAAAAATCCGACTTACAAGCAGTGCCCATCAAAGTAATACGTTCCAAAATAGAACAATCCAAAGGAACGTCTTCCAATCGAAACCAATTGCAAACCATGCTCCACCACAACTTTGAAATTCTACAACCAAAGAATAAATGGTCCAAATCTTCCTCAAAACCAAAACATAAAGGACAAACCAATGAACGAGGCCCCGATATAGAATACCACGGTTCGATAATTCCCTCTTTGTAGAAAGTCTATTCCATAACAATCTTCAACCAAAAATAAGAATTTTAATTGGCACCTTTGAATTCCATAAACAGGACAAAGACGACGCAAGTTCAATATCCAACACCGGCCTACACGGGTCACCCACAAAAATGGCCTCATAAGCATTGCGGATGGAAAAACCGCTTGGATGCTACCACCACACAAAACTGTTCGAGATAGTGTGGGTTGGCTACATTGGCAGCAGTAGCTGAGCGCTATCTGCCTGGGCGTCCCGGTCGCGCAACAGGTGCACAAACCAGTGCCAAATACCTCCCTGCCAATAGCCCATGTCCGCCACCTTCGAATAATTAGAATCCGACAGCATAATAAGATCCGGAAATAAAGAATAAAGAGGAGATGTGCCCAACCAACTGTCACCCCAAAAACCCAGAAAAGAACATGTTCCAAACTTGCACGAAATAGAAGAAGTAAACCAATTGCCTAAAGGGACCAAATCTTCACAACCAAGCAAACAAAAATTCCTCCAACAAAGAAAAATTTTGCTCCTTGAATAAAAAGACGACGCACGAATGCATTCCCGTAATTCACTTTTCTTATAAATTTGCATCCATTTTTCTTTACTTTAAATCTTTCTTATCTTGTTCTTATAAATACATCTTATTGCATCTTGTTCTTATAAAAATTTTGGTATCCAAGAGTTTGAATCGGATATAATTAATTTTAGTATAAATAAATTTAAAATTTTAATTTATTTTAAAATAAAATAATATTAAAATATATCATAAGTAATGCTACCAAACTAAACTCATGAGAACTAAGAATGTTCAATTTTTAAACTCTATTATTTAATTTTCATTGATCAAATCAATCATCTTGAGATTAAAGCATCTCACCTTAATCAAAATAGGATAGTGAACACTCATGACATTATTTTTTGGTTGAAACGAGGGTAAGTACATGTAACTATCATTATTAATATTTTTAGAGATACATAATACAGTTCTTTTCATATAATTAGTGAGATAGACGCACATGGTTTGGTTCTAATTATTGACACAAGAGATCAAATCAATATTCATTATGGTGGAACCTAAAAAAATAAAAAACACCATCCAGTTAGCTATACCTATTACACTTTGCGCAAGTCATTTTTTTTAGGATAAGTATCATTTCCCAGACATAATTGTAGTAGGTACATACAATTTCTATTAAAAAATTTATACTCATTCAATCAAACACTGACTTTAGTGTCAAAGTACTTGGGAGATAAGATGAGATGGAGATAAAGATGGCAGTTATAAGAAAAATTTACTTTATCTATTACTATATATACTGGGGATATAATATTTTAGACTGGCCTATTTTTTTTTTCAAAAATAACCTTTATTATTTTTTTCAAAAAATACAATTAAAAAATTATGTGGTTATTAACTTACATTGATAACTAATTAGGAGTTGAGAATTAATAACTTCCTCTTTAAAAAAAAAACCTTTATTATTTTTTTCAAAAAATACAATTAAAAAATTATGTGGTTATTAACTTGCATTGATAACCAAATAGGAGGAGAATTAATAACTTCCCCTTTTAAAAAAAAACTTTTATTATTTTTTTCAAAAAATACAATTAAAAAATTATGTGGTTATTAACTTGCATTGATAACCAATTAGGAGTTGAGAATTAATAACTTCCCCTTTTCAAAAATTACAAACTTCTCTATAGCTTCCTCTCCCATTTAACCAATTTCTAAACATTAAAAGAAGTATTGCCTCGCTTTTCTAATTTCTTTTCAATATTTTCGCTGATACTCCCTCCGTTTTTTTTTATAAATCGTTTTTTACTTTTCACACATATTAAGAAATATAATAATTTTAGTATGGAAAAGAGAAATTGTGAATGATTTTACAAAATTATTCTTTATTAATGGTATTGGAAAGACAAATTTACATAATTGAAAGGAAAAAGAATAATAAATATTTAAGGATATAAAAGAAAAAATAACATTAATGATTCAGTGGTATTATAAAGTGACTTATATTGTGGTACAAATTTTTTTCTCAAAGCGACTTATAAAAAAAAACGGAGGTAAGAATTTCTATTTCATTTTTAAGCATTAGTTTCTCTCATTCAAAACACATATAAAAAACTAGAGAAGAAAGATTGTGACAGTCTCGCGACATTAATGCATCAAGCCACCGCAATGTGAAGGTGTCATATTGTATGTCTTTTTCTTTCTTTCATTTTGTTTTGTCAATAGAAAAATGGTCATTTAATGTATTTTTAGAGTTATGTATAATATGTTTATTAAATTTCCATATCATTTATTTTACAACAACTGCTGTAAGAGAAAAAGCAAGATTATTCTTGAAATATTTGGTATCTCTCATGTTCCTTTTTATAAATGAAACTGTTCTTTTTATATCTAACTTTTAATTCTATCGAAAGAAATTTGTTTCTTTTTTTTTAATTACTTTCTTATTTATATCTGAATTTTATTTAAATGTAATGCTTACTTATTCTGTTGTTTATCTGTGATAAATGTAAATTGTAGTTATTTTTGTATATAAGTTTTGTTGCACTTATCGATACTTTTTGTTAAAATCGTTCGAATAAACTCCGCTTTGTTTGTAAATACGTTTACATTACTTTATAGTGTATGTATTGCGTTATCGTGTAAATATCATTGAGTTTAATTGTTTTACATTTATTTTTGTAGGTATTAAAGCATTGATATTGGAGCATTGTTAGATAGAGCATTGAATAAGCTTTCCAACGCTTTGAACCGGGCGAAAAACGGAGTTACGGTTCAAAAGTTATGAAGAAAACAAGTGCATAAATTTTTCATTCCCGAGCAGACAGGGCTAAGCGCGCCAGACCGCGCTTAGCGGGTTTTTAAGGCGGTTTAACATTAATAAGGGTGCGCTTAGCGCCCAAAACCGGGCTAAGCGGGTCTGCGATGATGACATCAATAAATAGGGGTAAAAACACATTTTTTAGGGATGGGTTGGATATTTTTTGATCCCAACTTCATCAAACTTCATTTTTTAGTAAGATTAGCTTAGAAAACAACATTGAAGCTTGCATACGGATGATCCGAGGTGGATTTCTCATCGACCGGCGTTGACAAACCGCGACATGTTTGGTTCATTTCTCTTCCTCTTTGTGTATTCTTTTTTGTTGGGTGTTGTATAGTTACTATGGACATATGTATCTTTGTTGATCATAATATTGTATAAAATCTGCTTTACAAATCATTATCGATGTCTTCCTTGATCTTTTTGCATTTATGTTTAGATTTGTGTTGTGTTAGAGATAAACATCATGAATCTTGATTAGGGATAGATATCTATTGTCTAGATGCTAGAGATAGATTTAGATCATAATCTTTATGGTGTCGGAACTTAATGTCTTCCGTGTTTCGAGACGTCGTGCGCGAGAGCGACAACGAGAGTGATACTGTTGCTCTCTTAGCTCAGTGTGCCAGAGATGGACACTGTTGTGAGCGATACTGGATGATTTTGACGAGTATTGTAGTAGAGTGAAAATGATCGATAAATTTATGTTTGTGACGAGTGGATTATATGTATGCTTGATAAGTTTCTTTTCTCCGAAGAATGAATTCTTTTTATGTTGATATTTACTTTTCCGCTTTTATTCAAACCATTTTATCCCAAACTCAATAACATTTCAATTGTCGAACGGCAGTTCAGTAGCACCGATCTCTGTGGACACGATAAATTCCCGGAAAAATACTTCCAACTCTTTTGTTGCTTGCCGCTATTCCGCTTCCAACAAGATGAGCCCGGTTTTAGGCGCTAAGCGCGCCCTTATTAATGTTAAACCGCCTTAAAAGCCCGATAAGCGTGAAATCTACAAAACTCAAAAACAAAGAAACTATCGCAATGCGATCCAATAAAAACACCAATCCCCGGCAACGGTGCCATTTTGTTGGAAGCGGAATAGCGGCAAGCAACAAAAGATTTGGAAGTATTTTTTCGGGAATTTATCATGTCCACAGAGATCGGTGCTACTGAACTGCCGTTCGACAATTGAAATGTTATTGAGTTTGGGATAAAATGGTTTGAATAAAAGCGGAAAAGTAAATATCAACATAAAAAGAATTCATTTTTCGAAGAAAAGAAACTTATCAAGCATACATATAATCCACTCCTCACAAACATAAATTTATCGATCATTTTCACTCTACTACAATACTCGTCAAAATCATCCAGTATCGCTCACAACAGTGTCCATCTCTGGCACACTGAGCTGAGAGAGCAACCGTATCACTCTCGTTGTCGCTCTCGCGCACGACGCCTCGAAACATGGAAGACATTAAGTTCCGACACCATAAAGAATATTATCTAAATCTATCTCTAGCATCTAGACAATTGATATTCATTCCTAATCAAGATTCATGATGTTTAGCTCTAACGTAACACAAATCTAAACATAAATGCAAAAAGATCAAGGATGACATCGATAATGATTTGTAAAGCAGATTTTATACAATATTATGATCAACAAAGATACATATGTTCATAGTAACTATACAACACCCAACAAAAAAGAATACACAAAGAGGAAGAGAAATGAACCAAACATGTCACGGTTTGTCAACGTCGGTCGATGAGAAACCCACCTCGGATCATCCGTATGCAAGCTTCAATGTTGTTTTCTAAGCTAATCTTACTAAAAAATGATGTTTGATGAAGTTGGGATCAAAAAATATCCAACCCATCCCTAAAAAATGTTTTTTACCCCTATTTATTGATGTCATCATTGCAGACCCCGCTTAGCCCGGGTTTCGGCACTAAGCCCGCCCTTATTAATGTTAAACCGCCTTAAAAGCCCGCTAAGCGCGGTCGGGCGCGCTTAGCCCGGTCTGCTCGGGAATGAAAAATTTATGCACTTGTTTTCTTCATAACTTTTGAACCGTAACTCCGTTTTTCGCCCGGTTTGAAGCATTGGAAAACTTATTCAATGCTCTATCTAACAATGTTCCAATATCAATGCTTTAATACCTACAAAAATAAATGTAAAACAATTAAACTCAATGATATTTACACGATAACGCAATACGTACACTATAAAGTAAAGTAAACGTATATACAAACAAAGCGGAGTTTATTCGAACGATTTTAACAAAAAGTATCGATAAGTGCAACAAAATTTATATACAAAAATAGCTACAATTTGCACTTATCAATCTGGAAACATGAATTTGATTTTAAAACAAGATTTACATGCTCTTAGTGCAAAAGATATGATGGGATTGTCATTACTGAATATTGTGAAGAAGAAAATATCAAAAAGTTTGTTTATCTTATTATATTTTTATTTTTGTGAATTTGTTAATCAATATCTATCTATACCTATGATTCATTTATATATATATATATATATATATATATATATATATATATATATATATATTTTTTTTTTTTTTTTTTTTTTTTTTTTTTTAATTTTCTTTGTCTCTATTTTTAAGTTTATTTGTTAAAGAAATGTAAGTTACATGGAAATTGAAAGTTCATTGAGAAGTTAAACTGTTACCAATTTAGTGATTTATTCATATGTATGTTATTGTTTTTTCAAATCATCAAAAGGATGATATAATATCAGATTTTAAACTTATTTTTCTCTCATTTATACTCTTTATTATTTTGTCTCTCATTTTTTTTTATGTATTATTCTATCACAATTTCTTTTTATATTGGTCTCTCCTTTAATTTTTTTTCTAGATATTTATAACCATAAAAATGAAAAATATGAAAGAATTGAATAATCACTAATCTTCATGTCACGAAGTAGTTAACTTCTTTTGTTGATCAGTATTCTATTAAAATGTTTATTATTTTCTTTTATTTGAAAGTTATTAGGGTAATAATTAGTCTTTTTATTTTTAAGGATTGCAGTAGGATGAGGAGGGGATGAAATGCAATGAAAGTTGAAGTGTAAAGTTGGAGAAATGAAAGGTGACATTATTTGGTGTTGATGTTGTGAGTAGGAGTTCAGACATTTGGTTGTATGCAAACTCATTAGCAAGACATTATTTCTTTTCATATCGAAAACTTCTAACCAATTGCACGATTTAGATTGATTTCAGTAGTATGTACTTTGTCAAAGTCTCTGTTATGAAGAGCCCAAGACCAATTAGAAACAAAAAAATATCAGTTTTACTAAAGGACTGTTTCTTTTAATTAAGGGGTTTAGTTAGCAAATTTTTATTCCTTTAGTGTTGGGTCAGAATTGTTTTTGGGCCCATAATCGGCTATCTCTAGCTAGAAACCCTAGCTATTTATTGTCATAACTTTGTTAGCTTGGAGGCAAGAAAAATTCTGAAAAGTTAATGTTTTATTGTGTTATTTTCCTTTGCCATTTTTTATCTTTTGATTTTCCTTAGAGTAACCTAATATTTGGTGCTTTCATCATTGTTCTCATGGCTCCTCCTAAACCTAACAACCTCACTTCCAAGGAGATTATTGAAGAAGATGTTCAAACTTCTCATTTTCACCTTGACAATGCTAGGGCATAAGTTCAACAACAAATGGATGAAAGGTTTGACAAGATTAATGCAGATCTAGAACAACATTTGGGTCAGATTCACACCAGATTTGATAATGACAAGCAAATCTCAGATTCTAGACATGAAACAATTATGTCAACCCTTCAAAAACTCATAACCCAAAAAGACCAACCCCATACTGCTACTATTCACTCAACAGCAAGCTCTTCAGGTATTACTCATAACCCCTCATCTATATCCATGTTGCCTACACCTGTTATTCACCTTCCTTTACCCACAAACACCCCTTTAAGACAATCAGCTACTATGTCTCACTCACCTACACTACCAACTGTCACCACCACCATCCGTCCCACCGTCGCCCCACCGCCACCCCCATTTTTCCCTATACATACCCACTCAACCCATTTTTACGCAAAACCCAGCATATACCATTCCTATTTTTCAGCAAAATCCTTACCCACATTTCCCTAATATTCCCTCATTACCACCCTTTCGTACTCTTAAACTTGAGCTTGCAATGTTCGATGGTTCAAACCCATTAGATTGGTTATTTCAGGCTGAACAATTTTTTAGTTTCTACAATTTACCACATGAAAATAGATTATCATTAATCTCTTTTTATATGAAAGATGAAGCTCTTGGTTGGTTTAAATGGATGCATCAGAATTTATTCTTGACTGATTGGGTTTCTTTCACAAAAGCTTTGGAATTATGTTTTGGTCCCTCATCTTATGAGAATCACCAAGCTTCTTTATTTAAATTGAAAACAAGAAGGGTCAGTTGTAGAATACCAAGCTAAGTTTGAAAAACTTGGAAATCAGGTTGTCGGTCTGCCACAAGATGCGATCTTAAATTGTTTCATTTCAGGGCTGTCACTAGAAATTCAAAATGAAATCGCCATTCATAAGCCAAGTTCTATTTCCCAAGCTATTGGGCTTGCTAAGCTCATTGAATAAAAAATTAAAGATGCTAAACCCAAATTTTCAAAACCTTTTTCTAACCCTTCTCAAAAAATCAGTACCCCAAATTCGCAACCTTCCAAACCCTCCTCTTCCCCTAATCCACAAGGACCCCTACCTCCTAAACCTCAAACCTTTCCATCAGCTTCAAAACTACCCATTCGACGCCTCTCCCAAACCCAACTTCAAGAACGAAGAGCACAAGGTCTTTGTTTTAATTACGACGAAAAATTCATCCCTGGTCACAAATGTTCTACTAATCGATTTCTTCTTCTTTTGGCTGAGGATGAAATTTTGGAAGACCCTTCTTTGGTTCAAGACAACCCTGATCTAGAAAAGGAGGAATCAGCCAATGCAGACACTTATTTTTAGTTGTCCACCCATGCTCTAATGGGTCAATTTTCGCCCCAAACTCTAAAGTTCAAGGGACAAATAGGAGGATTATCAGTTATGTTACTCGTTAATACCGGCATCACTCACAATATCTTTCAACCACGCATTGCTCACCATCGCAACCTCAAGACAACCCCTATACCTCAATTTTCTGTAATGGTGGGAAATGGATCCCATTTAAATTGTGAAAGTAGCTGCCAAAATGTTCAAATTGTCTTATAAAACAAATCTTTTCAACTGCCATTCTATTTATTTCCAATTGAAGGCGCATATGTGGTTTTGGGCATGGCATGGCTTCGTACCCTAGGCCCAATTCAGGCAGATTTTTCAATTCCCTCAATCACTTTTACCCATCAAAACAAAGCTATTACTTTAACGGGAGACCCTACATCTCACCCAATTCACACCACATTCCACCAACTTCGCCATCTTATACATACTGACTCTGTCTCCTCATTTCATCTAATGACTTTTTAACCAATTGATTCTCCCCAAACAACTCCCATTTCAATTCAAAAAGCCCCTTTTGAACTCTTACCACAAGATTTACACCCAAAAATTCATGATTTGCTCCAACAGTTTCCAACCATTTTCCAAACCACTTCTGGCCTTCCACCCAAACGCCCTCATGACCATCATATCCCCCTTGAACCCAACACAAGACCCATAAATGTTAAACTGTACTGTTACCCACACTCACAAAAGGAAGCCATGACCTCCATTATCCAAGACATGTTACAACAAGGAATAATAATTCCAAGTCACAGTCCATTTTCCTCCCTCGTTTTACTTGTAAAAAAAATATGGAACTGGGCATTTCTGCGTGGACTATCGTGCTCTAAATGTCGTAACTATCAAAGATCGTTTCCCAATTCCTATCATTGATGAACTACTAGATGAATTGGGCAATGCCAAAATTTTCACCAAGTTAGACTTACGCTCCAGTTATCATCAGATCCGAGTGGCATTGGAAGACACACATAAAACAACTTTTCGGACATTCGATGGGCATTACGAATTCCTCGTTATGCCTTTCGGGCTCACAAATTCCCCCTCTACTTTTCAGTCAGCCATGAACGATGTTTTGCGGCCTCACTTAAGAAAATATGTTTTAGTCTTTTTTTATGACATATTGATTTATAGTTCTACTTTCAGTGACCATCTATTTCATTTTCAGGTTGTTTTTTAGTTGTTACAGTCAATTTTTTTTTATGTGAAGCTAGCCAAGTGTGTGTTTGCAGTGAATCAAGTTAATTACCTTGGTCATGTCATTTATGTGGGTGATGTTGCACCCGATCCGGATAAAGTCAAGGCCATCTTGGACTGGCCTCAACCACGTTCACTCACGGCTCTTCGTGGTTTTTTGGGACTTACAGGTTTTTATCGTCGATTTGTGTGCAATTATGCTACTCTCGCCGCTCCCCTCACCAACTTATTGTGTTCCACTAAGTTAGTATGGAGTACAGAGGCGGCCGAAGCCTTTACAAAGTTACAACAAACTATGACCTACATGCCGGTCCTGGCTCTACCAGATTTTACAAAAAAAATCATCATTGAGACTGATGTTTTCGGTGTTGCGGTTGGTGCAGTTTTGTCCCAAGGAGGCCACCCTATTGCTTTCTTCAGTAAGAAGTTATGTCCTCGTATGCAGTCATCTTCAGTTTATGTGCAAGAGATGTTTGCCATTACAGAATCTGTCAAAAAATGGCGTTAATATCTTTTAGGGCAGAAATTTGACATCCATACTGATCAAAAAAGCTTGAGAAATCTTCTTCTTCAAAAAATTCAAACACCAGAACAACAAAAATGGGCTTCTAAACTCCAAGGTTTTAATTTTGAAATATTTTACAAACCTGGAAAATTGAATCTAGTCGCTGATGCCTTGAGCAGACAATTCCAAACTGAAGATACTTTGTTGATGACCTTGTCGTCCCCCATTATCTCTTACTTAAACTCAAGGAGTTTTATTCCAAAGACACAGCAGGTAAAACATTAGTTGCTCATCTCCTTAACAACAATAACAATCAAATCTACAAGGTTTCCAAAGGACTGTTGTACCACAAGGACAAATTGTTCATACCTGATCTACAAGGACTCCGTCACAATATTCTTCTAGAATTTCATAGTACACCAACAGCAGGTCATTCAGGCGTGAAGGCAACTTTAGCCAGGGTTTCTGCATCTTTTTTATGGCCAGGATTAGCTTCCGCATTTAAAAATCTTGTGAAGCACTGCTCCATCTGTCAACACAACAAATACCAAACACAAAAACAGAAAAGGTTACTACAACCTCTACCAATTCCAAATAAGGTATGGGAAGATCTAACTATGGATTTCATAACTCACTTACCAAATTCTTTTGGTCATACCGTCATATGGGTTGTGTGTGATCGCCTAACAAAGTACGCTCATTTTATTGCCATGCTAACCAAGTTCTCAGCACAAGACCTCGCCTCTAGATTTACTGTGGAAATATCACGACTTCATGGGATCCCCAAGTCCGCTGATCGCGATCCTCTATTCCTCATCAAGTTATGGAAACAATATTTCAAGGTTCAAGGTACGAATTTGAAATATAGCACATCTTACCAGCCAGAAACAGATGGACAGACGGAAGTGGTAAGTAGATCCATTGGTACTTACCTGCGATGTTTTGCTAGCGACCAACCACGCAAATGGTATAAGTTCCTTTACCTCGCCGAGTTTTGGTATAATACCTCTTTTCACAGCTCTATTCAGATGACACCCTTCAAAGCCTTGTATGGTCGAGACCCACCCACCATTCCTGAATACTTAGCGGATACAGGTTCTGAAGAGACCTTGGAGAATACCCTGCAACAACGTCACCGTGTCTTAACTCAGTTGAAAGAAAACTTAAGAAGAAGTCGTATTGAAATGGAGAAATATGAGAATAGGAAAAGAATAGCATTTACCTTACAGGAGGGCGAGCAAGTCTTGTTGAAACTTCAACCTTATAGACAACAGACGATTGCCAACCGTACTTCTCAGAAATTAACAAAGAGATTCTACAAACCCTTCACTATCATCAAATGCGTTGGGGAAGCATCGTATTTGCTGGACCTACCCTTGTCCTCGCGAATCCACCCGGTTATGCATGCATCCCTCCTTCGACCTTTTTTCGTTGAAAAAGAGCCCAAACAGTTTCGTCCACTGCCGCCAAACTACTCAACCATTTTCTCAAATCATTCTCAAGGAACAAGTGCGAAACGCAACTTACAAGATGCTTCAAGGTCTTTAACAAAACAAGTTGATGCTTCTGATTTTAATTTTTCTGAGGATTTGGAATTCTCGACAAAGGAAAAAGGAGGAACAACGTTAAGTTGGGGATACAACCATGTGAAAGATGATTCAACGAAATTAATAAAACATGTTGATAAATCTTTTTCTGAAGATATGGAGTTTTTGACAAAGGGAAAAGGAGAAAAAGAATTAGGTTGGGGAAGCAGAGAAACTCGTGAGAATGAAGAGTTAAAGTGGGGTGAAGTATGACCCACTTCTTCTGTTTTGAAGGCAGTTTCAAATGCTTTGCCAAGACTTCAGACCTCCTTATTTATTCAACCCTCACAACGGTCCACTAAAAATACACCCCACCCATGTGAAAATTCCGACCGAGATTCCCAAGTCACTAATTCTTCTGCCATTTCACGTGGCCCCGGGTCCCACCAGCCTGTGTCTTGTTCCAAAAAGCCTGTTGTAGTGCAACTTTTCCCGTCTCACAAGGCTCAAGATCTAAATTCCTCACTTGCCCCCACTCAATCCAGCTTCCCACGCCGCACATTTTCCTAAGCGATTATCCCAAGAGCTACCTTATCTGATCCCTCCACATCTCCACCCTTCATCCGAATTTTTCTTTCTCCACCTGCTGCCACGTACACAAACCATATCCCCAAAATGCCAGCCGTATCCCAGCAACCTTCTAAATCTCACACGCATCTCTCTTCAACTACCTCATATGCTCCAAATCGGGTTTCTCCTATTTTGGGCCAGCATTCCGATTAGACTCCTCAGCCCATTAATTCTTCATCTATGAACCTTGAGGACAAGGTTCTTATTGGCCCGTGAGTAATGTTATGAAGAGCCCAAGACCAATTAGAAACAAAAAAAAAAAATATCAATTTTACAAAAGGACTGTTACTTTTAATTAAGGGGTTTAGTTAGCAATTTTTTATTCCTTTAGTGTTGGGTCAGAATTTTTTTTGGGCCCATAGTCTGTTATCTCTAGCTAGAAACCCTAGCTATTTATTGTCATCACTTTGTTAGCTTGGAGGCAAGAAAAATTCTGAAAAGTTAATGTTTTATTGTGTTATTTTCATATGTCATGCATTTTGATAATTGAACGTAATTAAATGCTTTTGGGTCTATATGAGAAGGACTAATGCTTCTATTGATTAAATTATTATGTTTTGTTGGTTTTATTGACTGTGTTAATTTATTCTTCGTTTGTTTCATTCATAATTTTGGTGATGTTTTAAATATTCAAAAAATCTCACAATTTTAATCAAGAAAGCAAGGCTCTATGAAATTGATATTTTTAGAAATTGAAAACTTTGACACTAATCTAGAATTTATATGCATGGGGATAGACAATATTTTATAATTTTTATATGTACGAAAAATTTGCACACAAAAAATATCCATATTTTGACATGTATGCGCACTAAAAAAAGCGGATAAACAAACACGAAAATGTAAAAATGAAAAATATCTATTTATATTTTGACGTTCGTGTGTATATAAATAAAGCGGACAAACGGGCACGGGAGTGCCCGTTTGGACGCTAGTCTTTATAATATTGATTTTAACTTCTTTTTTACTCTAAATTGATTTTAACATAAATATATAATTTGAAGTTTTTATCTCAATAATTTCATTTTAATCTTGAATTTCTTGTTCAATGTACTTTTTAGAGGTAAATATATTTAGGTATAAATTAATTTATATTTAATTCACTTTGATTTATAATAAAGTAATATCATTTTATTTAGGTTAAGACTAACTAGTGTCTTAAAAACACATGCTAAGAAACTTATAAATAGGAAGTTTGTACTATAAAAAATAAAAGTAAAAAATTAATTATAAGCTTTTTGCCTCATTTTTTATTAATGAGGTTTGCTATTTATGACGCAAGACATGTTTAGATGCTTTTTTGAAAACAATCATTCATTGTAAAAAGTTTTAAATATTTAAATATCGATATGATTTTGTTATGAATGTTTTATTTATTTCGACGTATTGGAGTATTTATATTTTTGAAAAAAGACTGTTAAAAAATGTGGCTAAGGCTAATTGTACCCTACAAAATTGCTTTGTAAGGTAAAGATTGCCCTTACTTATAAGGACATATTCAAGACATATATTATCTGATTTGAGACTCTTAACACACCCCCTCATGCTTAGGATCAGATATTTGAAACGCGAAAATAAATTGTGGGTGATCCGATAGCAGAAACTTGATAGCAGTAAGTCCACCAGTTCTTAAACCACAACTCTTGATACCTAGTTGAGAAATGTGGTTGGGCCTAACTTAACCCTACAAAACCGGCTTGTAGGGTGATGATTGTCCCCACTTATAAGGATATGTTTAGACCATATATTATCTGATGTGAGACTCTTAACAAAATTATCTGTAAATTTCTTGATTGGGTCACAAGAGGGGAATTGACCCGTAGGTCAACAAATATTATAGTGTACAGGTGAATAGGAGAGGAACATGCATGTGTAGACTTTACTGAGGTTTTCCCGCTAATGGGACTAAAAATGGAAGATTTTACTATGAAACAGACAACTCTCAAAGCCACTTCAAATAAAGTGACCAAATATGAGAAAGTGTGTTCCGATAATAAACATATTTTCATACCATTTGTGTTTTACACTTTTAGATTTTCTAGCACAAGAAACATTGAATTTTTTTACAAAAATTGTAAAGAATCGTGTATAACAATGTTGCGTCTTAATAAATATAATTTTTAAGAAGATTGATTTTTCCATCTAAAAAGAAACATCTATGCCATTTGTTATCTGTTTAAATAGCTATTGTATAATCTTTATTTTTTAAGTACTCAAAGTTAAAATTTTAAAAAATATATATAAGTTTTTAACTATAATATAATACACAATTTTCAATAAAACATTTTTACATATAATTTTTAACTTAGAATGCATATTAACATCACCCATTTATTTAAGAGAATTTTTTAACACACCACATAAGTTTCTTAAGCACCTTGTGTGCTTACAAAAATACCCCTCTGTTCCGGATGTGCAAATTCGGACGCACCTTTTTTTTTTTTTTTTGAATTTTTCAGTTTTTTTCGGATGTGCGCATTCGGTAAAAGTTCGCATTTGCAAATACGGAATAAAACCAGATGCAGAATACAAAAAATCCAACAATGTTTCTCACATTCATAAAATAAAATTGAGATTACATTCAGAAATTCGCCATTACATCGACAGAAATTTAAATATTACAAGATCAATAGCCCGATGGACGCTTGCACATCTCTAAGATGTCATCGACCGTTCTTCGGATTTTGACGGTCACCTCGAACTCGAGCGAGAATCGTTCTTCGTAACCGAAAAAAAGTTTACCACATCGCTCTAACATCCTCTTGATTCTTGAGCTCAACAAGGCTGTAAGCGACGTTCCCTTCGTTGTCAACCGAAGGTGAACGATACTCAAGCTTGGCAACCTTCCGTTTGTCTCGGTAAGGTAGGAGATGTTCGATGTCGTCAATGATCTCGCCGATGGAGATGTCCCTCATTAGCTTAAACGTGCGACCGCGTGTTTTGCCGTCGGTGTAGGAGACACTTGCGACATACCAACACAACTTGATTTCATACAATTGAGACATTTTGAGTTTGTGTGAAAGATATCAAATGAAACCCCTAATTTATAGAAAACTTAGGGTAAAGTAATTTCTGCTTAACTTCTTTCCGGATATGCAGATATGGAAAAACCCTATAAATATTGGTTCCAGATGTGTATATCCAGAACTTTCCCTTATCTACAAATCAGAATTTTTTACTGATACATTTTCAATCAGAATTGACTATGTTATGCAACCAATTGCAATGCTTTCATTGGAATAAAATTCAAAAGTGCATTAAAAAAGGCATATGAATAAAAATTCAATATATTTCACTTCAAAAATGTACATTTTGTCGTACGATTATACAAAAGAGTTAAAACAAAAGTCTCCGTCTAAATCTATCGGAGCTTTACCTTTGGACTTTTCTGCATTTGATGCCTTTTCAATTTCGTTCAATCTATCGAATTCAACCATCCTTTCAACAAAACTATCCGGCCACGACTCAGCAATTGCGGTTGCATGCGTCGCCCATTACGGTGATTTAGGTGGTATGGGGCATCCGGGTTTCAAGATAACTTGTATAAAATGTCTTGATTTTGCAAGCCATCCGATACACATCATGCGATCATTTGGATTAGACGGTGGTGCGGTGGACAGTGGAAAAAAGGTTTCCGAAAAACTGTATCGCGTCAAGTCAATACACACCATATCGTACGCGCATGCGATAAGATGACCCATCTCGGGAAGCTCATCCATTTCGATACCGGGGCCGGACCACTCAACCACGGAACAAGTGACTTGTAAACCTTGTCGTATTTTTATTTATTTTCATACAAACGCAAGTATGCTTCTTTATGCGTCTCCAACTCTAGGATAAGTTGATGACAGACAAGTTTATGACCTTCCTCTCCTCTACCGAGTAGAGCCGAAACGGCTCGGTAACCATAATTATCATCCCCTACAACATCGATGATACCGTCGATATGCTTGTGCATAAAAACTGACATCTCGTTGATAAAGGAAATTATAGGTGGAATCGGTGTCGGAAGCGGTACATTCGGAGTCGAAACTCGTGGAATCGGTGTCGAAGCCGGTTTGGTAATGCGAGCTCCTTTCATGGCACTTTGTAGAGATTTAGGAGTCGGTGAGTCCGGAAAGATTTTGTCAACGTGATCACAATATGAAGGAGACCGAGTTGTCAAGTTATCATTTGGTGTAGGCTTCAACTTCTTCGAAGCACCCTTTGTCTTAACTGGTTGAGACGGCGGTATCATTCCAGTTGTTTCGGGAAAGGCAATCTTCCTCAATTCTTATTTGATGTGTAGCTTCATGTTGTCATCGGCCTTCGAAAATCTTGCTTGAATCGCTTCTAATTCGGGCAAAATAGCGATATCTGGTTTATCTCCTTCCTTGCAACCATCATCATCAAAACTAAGTCTCATTCAATGAGGGAAAACTTCGTCAATTTGTATTGGCTCACCTAGTTTCAACTTTGTAGCAATAGCACAAGCACACGGAAGACCGTAGGTTTTCACAATAGTGCAACCACACTTTGCGCTATCGGAACCTATCGTTTCGGCTCAGTTGGCCTCTTGAAAAATATAGCCCAATCCCGCCCGAGACATGTTGTTGATCAATTGAGAGTAAAGAAAGTTACCTTTAAAACGATGTTCCAAAACTGTAATACTCTGACCAAATGTGGTTTGTATCTCGTTATGTTGGTTTTTAATCATGAGATCCACGGAGTCCCAATCTCGACATAAATCGCCCTTGCTATTACCCAACCAATTCTTCAAAGTACCATGTGCCGACTCAACTCTATTGGTTGTTATATTTCCAAGGTGTCGGACATTATTCGTCCACACGCATACTATCTTCTCCTTCACTTGATCAAGAATAGTGCTTTCAACGTATTTCAACAACGCTGGGTACTTTTCGCACACTTTCCGGAATTTCATGACAGAATCGTCATATAATTCTTTTGTGGATGAATTTATAATACGATTCCATGCATCCATTATTTTTTCTACAATGACACCCGCCTTAACCAATTTTCCATCTTCAGACTCCACTTGTATCACACCCACCACGGGTTTAACCCGACTTCTCACATTCTTTGTTATGTGAAATTGACAAAGTAATGCATTAGAAGAAGGAAAGACCTTTGCAACCGCATTCATCAAAGCGGTATCGCGGTCCGTAACAATCGCTTTAGGCATTTGAACATGTTTCTTCAAAAGTGACTGACACGTCTCCAATGCCCATATAAAATTGTCCTTTTTTTCGCACTCCAAAAATGCAAAACCAACGGTATATGTCTTATCCGTAGACGTAGCACCAACCATCTCAAATAATGGAAGTCGAGACTTGTTCGTCTTGTAGGTACAATCGAGAATGAGCATTGTCGAGAACGTGTTAAACAACTTTACGGAATCCAGATGAGTCCAAAAAATATCTCAGACCGTAACCCCATCATCGCGATATTTGTACCGAGACATGTAATTGTTATCATCCAACAATTTTAACAGTTGTTACATCTCACTTCTATCTCCCCTAATTGCTTTGTTCGTCTGATACCGAATGTTATACACTTGCTTTATATTTGCTACATTGTCGGGTTCCTTCCGTTTCAAGGTGGCAAGTATATTTTTCGGTTAGACAAGATTCAAGGTCATGTCGGCAATACATGTCTTTTCTTCCGACTTGAGCCGACATATACTAGGATGGCCTTGAAACTTTGAGCACAATTCGTGATTATGTATACCATAACGAACACTAAATCTCCATTTTTTGGAAGCTAAAATGTAACCACCAATCTTAAAAGGGCACTCACATTTTCTACTACCGGTGTCGTCTTTTTTTAACTTCCGTAGAGGAACCTGATATTTTCCGCTTCTTTCGCACCCCAAAATTACAAAAGTCTTTCTTCTTTCCGAACCATTATCTGATCTTCCGATATTCACACCAAAACCAAGGCCAATAGCCGTCCTAAAAATATATGCGAGCATGCTATCACGATCATCAAACTCTTGCTTGTTATTAAAGTCATCGCCGACATCAACCGACTTTACGATAATCCCTTCAACTTTCGGAGAAATCGGCGAAACTAATTCTTTTGAGATGTTATCGGGGTGCACCATATCTATTTATAAACAATAATAGAACAATAAATATATATAACTAAAACCTATTAAAAATTGCTGAAAATTAAAATTAATAAGTTACAGGCATTATTTCGGATGTGCACATCCGGACAAGTTCATGCTCAATACGTACCGGATGTACACATCCGGAAGCCGCGTAACTTGTTTTTTTTCCAAAAAGTAGATTGATAATGTGAGCAATGTAGTGGATGAAGTTGAATATTTCCTTGAAATTCAATCTTCTCTTGCTCCCTTTGATTTGTTGCACCAAAAAGTTAAAGTTTTTGAGTGAGAAATGGTATTGATGAAGTAGGGTTTTTTAGGTTGGTGAGGGTGAGTGTGGAAGAAGAAAGGTTGAGAATGGTAAGGGGGAGTGATCATGCAGGTTCAAATATATTAACAATTCTTCCGGATCTGCATATACGGAAACCTTCCGCATATGCACATCCGGGACAAATATTTTCTTTTTTAACGCCATGGTGCGTCCAGATTTGCACATCCAAAATCAAGGGGCATAAGTGGAATTTCGCGCAGTGTCTAAGAAACATGAGTGGTGTATTAAGAAAATCTCTTATTTAAATTAATTTTAAGATCACGTAATCAAGTAATAAGCCCAGATAACCAAAGATCACAAGGTTATACTTGCCAAAGGAATTAGAAAACCACTCAACTTTTATTCTTAAGATAGTACATTAATTACTGAATATATGAGTTGCTTGCTTCTACTAGCCGTTAGGTATATATTCATTTAGATGAGTTCTAGGAATTATCCATTGAAGAAAGACTTTCATATCTCCTATGGACACTTCCTGAAACACTGTATTTTCATTTCTTTTGGTAAAAAAATTTATGTGAATTGGATTCCAGAGGTTTACATAATAGATTATTATATGAGATTCTCACACAATCGAACTCGCACTACTACGAAAAACCCATTTAACAACGGTTGGGAATGACATATAATGACGTGGGCGAAGGATCTTATGTAGATTGTTGTTGTAAGTTCGTTGTTTCTACAACGGTCTGGAAACCGTTGTTGTATTCTGGAAGCGCGCGTTATATTGCAACGGTTAGGTATTTTAACCGTTGTAATATATATTAACTATCACAACGGTTATGAGTATCAGCTGTTGTAATATATATTAACTATCACAACAGTTATATGTCTCAACCGTTGTGGAATGTACCCTTAGTTTATTAAATACAAATGTATATTGCTTGTTTTACCATACACCTAATTAAAGAAATACAACCATTAAAATTGGTAAAGAACTATATAATCTGAAAATTAAACTGTTCTTGAAAACCAGCTTAAACACACCACTGTTTTCCAAATTGTATCCATTTCATTCCGCGCATTTTATGTTCCTTAACATAAAATTTATGGTTCAATGGTCGGTTTCCTTCAATCCATCGATATCTTTTATTATAGTTTACCTCATCATCTCCAAAAATCATCGCGATTTTATCATCATAACAATCATGATCTTAATAACCACGATGATTAGTGACGACGATGAGGTAAACTATAATAAAAGATATCGATGAATTGAAGCAAACAGACCATTGGACCATAAATTTTATGTTAAGGAACATTAAATGTGCTGAATGACATGGATGCAATTCGGAAAACATTGACATGATAAAGGTTGGTTTTCAAATGCATCTTAACTTTCAGATTATAATTTTCTATATCAATTTAACTGATTGCATTTTCAATAAAAGGATAGTGAAACAAACAATATACATAGTATATAATAAACTAAATTTCATATACAATATCAGAATGAATTCATATATATGTAACTTATCAGAATGAATTCATATATATGTACCACCATCATCATCACCATGTGAAACAAACCCTAAGAAGTGGGAAGCAATGAAGCAAATTAGTTAGTATTCAATTTAACTATATACAATATATATAGTATATAATAAACTAATGTTCTATATCAATTTAACTGATTGCATTTTCAATAAAAGGATAGTGAAACAAACAATATACATAGTATATAATAAACTAAATTTCATATACAATATCAGAATGAATTCATATATATGTACCTTATCAGAATAAATTCATATATGTGTATATATATATATATATATATATATATATATATATATATATATATATATATATATATATATATATATATATATATATATATATATATATATATATATATATATATATATATATATATATATATATATATATATATATATATATGTACCACCATCATCATCACCATGTGAAACAAACCGTAAGAAGTGGGAAGCAATGAAGAAAATTAGTTAGTATTCAAAACAAAACAACCAAAAGTTGAAACAAAACCCTAAGAAGTGGGACTGTACCATTACAATGAAGTTCACTTTGCTTGTGAAGCATTGAAGTCGAATCTGCACAAAATGAGAACAATCAACAAAAACAACATGAAGTAAACGAGATAATGGGAACTATCTAACAAAAAGATTGAAGTAGAAGAATACCTTATTTTCCATAAATAATATGTACATTACGCTTGCTACCGCCAGGATCATCACCATGTTCATCTAGTTTTAGATTCTGCAAGAAGAAATACAAGGAGGAAGAAGCTTAAATCAAAAGTTTCATACTTCTTGTATTTCAGATTCAATAAAAAGATGAAGTTTGCTGCCAAAAATGGGTGCTAGGGTTTCGCTGTGAAGGAAACGGCGCTACTGTCAATAATAGAAAGTTAATTCCCTTATATAGGTAAATATTTCACAACGGTTTTCTAAAACAACCGTAATGATAAGTATATATATTATTTTAATAATATCACAACGGTTAATTATATTAACCGTAGCGATACCCCTTATAATTGATACAAGGTTCGACTACAGGCAACAACATTTTTCTATAATTACGTAAAATAGAAAAATGTTGTTGCTTGGAGTCGAACCTTGTACCAAGTATAAGGGGTATCGCTACGGTTATTATTACTAACCTTTGTAATATTATCCCTTGCTCTTCCCGGAGTAGAGAACACTCTGGCCATAATGATTTAAAAATTTCTTCATTTTTCAAAAAATATCGTTGCAGAATATCAACCATTTACAAGTTATCATCATTGCAAGCATTAAACTATCAGACTTTTCATCTTCAACCTCATCTATAAATAGACAACTTTACATTTCTTCATAATACATTCTTTGTAACAATGAGTTCTACAAATGAGAATGCTAGAAACATCACCAACGAGGAACGTCGGGCGCCAATTGAGGAGGTCCAACCAGCGGCCAACGTCAGGGATGCCTTAAGGGTGAGGAAGGATAAGAAGAAGAAGAAGAAGAAGCTGAAGAAGAAAAAGATAATGAAGAAAAGGAGGTCTGTTTATTATGATTCCGATGAGGGAAGTGAGGAGAGATGTCTGGATTATGAAGATGCATTTGCAGCTATGGTCTCTGACATTGATAAATATATGTAATATGATTATCAATGTACTCTTTTTAATGGAATCTTAATAAAATGTTATTTTATATATGCTCATCTCTTACAGTTTTATTTTTAAAGTTATATATACTATTATCTTGCACTTAAAAACACTAACAAAAAAAATAAAATATATGTTTAAAAGAAAAACAATGATGAATTTTGAGTTTTGAGGTTAAATCCCCGTAACACTAACAACAGTAATAAAATATATGTTTAAAATATAAAAATATGACAAAAAAATATAGTTGTTGGGAATCGAAGCTTGTTATATGTATTACAACGGTGTTTTAATACAAGCGTGTTTAAAATGTAAAAATATGGATAAAAAATGTAGTAGCTGGAAATCGAAGTTTGTTACACTGCTTGTATTACAACGATTAATTAGTACATCCGTCGTTAAATATGGTGTTATAAATTTTTTAACCTATTACAACGTTGGGATACGAATTCGTGGTAAACCTAGCGTCGTTAAATGAGTTTTTCGTAGTAGTGTCTGTCATTCCTGAAATTTCGTCTGAAATTTCATTTTTTAGTCGGAGTTTTTTTACCACTCGAGTCCAAGTGTTTGGTTAGTGTGTATTTTATTTTGAAATAAATAAAAATTGTAATATGTATGTCGGACTAACCGTTAGAATTTAATGATAATTGTAATTCAATAGTGTTTACTTGAAATGAATGAATTGACAAGTATATGTGGATATGTGGTCAAGGTTTGTTTCTTGCAATATCAAATTATTCATGAAATAAATTAAGGAATCTACTAATATTGGATGTTTAAGGATGTGACTCTTGGGTCTATTGTTGTTATAAGTAACGTTTTAAAAATTAGATCGGAAGTCAAATAGATGAAACTTAGGTTCAATTAATTCAATTTATTAAATTTATAGTTGAGTCATTTATTAAATAAATTAATAATTTAAAATTAAATTTCATAAAAATATTATACATAATGTTTTAAAAATTGGATCGAACTGTCTTGTTCAATCGGTTGAACTGAGAATCGGAAATGAATCTGGTTGGGTCAACTTTTTAAAACTGTTAATAGTTCAAAATCGGAGTAAAACCAGAAAAATTAGTTTGAACCGTCCAAAACTATTCGAATCAAAGAATCAGAGTCGGTTTTGTAAAATCGTCCGGTTCAAAAAAATTCATCAAATTGACCATTTAAAATTTTTTCTTTTAAAATTAATATCAAAATTTAACATACATTTCTCAATCACAAAAAAAAACTTCGTATTTTTTTTACAACCATACAAACTTCTAAGTTTTGTCACTCTGTTATAGTTTTTCTTTCAACTACACTCCATTATCATTACGCCGTCTCTTTCAAACATAATCACATTGACCAGCTCAATATTAATTGTTATTCAAGTCAATATTGTTTGTTGTTGTCAATTATGACTTGTTTGTCGTAGTTCAACTCAAATTCGTTTTTTGTTGTTTAATTAACTATATTGTATTGTTTATTTTTGATATTCTATCTTATTTAATTTAGGTATTCTTAATTATTTGAAAATTATTTTAGTTATTATAATCTATTATTTTAATTTTGGTGTGAATTAGTTTAACTTATTTTGTTGTAATTCTTTAATTAAAATGAAGTGTACAATTATGTTATGTTATTATATTTATTATTGATATTGTTGTATTAAATTTGTAATGAATTTTTTAAATATTTATTTTATTAAGTTGTTAACATATGATTATGTATGACATGTCTATAAAATTTAGTTGCATATTATTAGTTTATTTAATAAATGGTTTGACCGCAGGTTTAACTAGTTGAACTAATTGAACCTTAAATCGAAAATTTCACTAGTTCGTTCTTCGATCCAGTTTTTAAAACATTGATCATACATTTACAATTCAATAAAATAAATATTTTAAAATCTAGGCAAAATTATAGTTTTAGTCCTCTAAGTTATTTTAAAATATCAAATTAGTTCCTTAAGTTTTTTTTTAACGTTTTAGTCCCTTTTTAAAAATCTCCGTTAGAATAAATTGCAAACTCATATACCATTTGAATTGATTTTTTGCGCTGATCATGAATATGCATTCAAATTTATCAAACAAGTTACGGTTCATGAAAATCAGGTAAAAATGGATGAAATATATAATGAAATATCATCGATTTGACCAAAATACACAATCAAATGCAAAACTAGTTATCAGCGCGAAAAACCAGTTCAAATGATATATGAGTTTGTAATTTATTATAATGAAGATTTTTTAAAAATTACCAAAGCGTTACAAAAAAAAATTTAAGAGACTGACTTGATATTTTAAAATAACTTAAAGGAATAGACAATAATTTTGCCTAAAGTCTATTACAAATTTAATGGAACAAAATCAAGTGTATACATAATAAAATAATAAAATTAATTTTCATTTAAGAACAATTTGATCAAATAAAATATAATATAATATAATAAGTTATTTAAATTCAAATTCAAATTATTCAGAATTCTTAATTAAATAGAATTGAATTACTAAAAATAAACAAAACTATAAATTTAACTTAACAATGGTAATCGAATGTGAGTTGAAGGATGACAAATAAGTCACAATTGGAAAACCACAAATAAATTTAAGTTGAACAATAACTTATATTGAATTGAACGATGTCACCATTTTTGAAAGAGACGACATGATGATAATGGAATATGATTGAAAGAAAAAATGGGACAATTTTTCTATTTATCACAAAAAATTGGGTAGTGTATTTTTAATCAATCAACTAATGTCGTATCATTTTATTATATTTAATTATTTATTTAATAGTTTAAATTTTATAGATTTCCAAATGTACTTTATGGATAACTTTACCCAATTTTTTTAAATGGGTAGATAAGAATTAAAAAAAAAACTATAATTGAATGATAAAACTTATATGTTTGTATTGTCCTAGAAAAATAAGAAATTGTTTTTTGTGAATGAGGTTTTAAGTTTTAATATTGAGATATTAAACATTTCAAAAAAAAAAAGTCAATTTTATGTATTTTATTGAATCGGGTGATTTTTCAAAATCGGCTCTAATTCCTTAGTTCAAATAGTTTTAGACAGATCAATTTGATTTTTTTTTTAATTTTAATCAATTGTTAATTTTTTTAAAATTGACCTGATCAAATTCAACTTTGATGCTCGGCCTAACTGATTAAACCTTCCATTCTGGTATGCTTTTTAAAACATTGGTTATGAGTTCAGGTTTAAGGTATATGGCTTTAGTCAGTTATGAATTGACCAACTTATGGCATGTTGCATCAAGGTGCTAACATTAGACATTGAGCTTTTGTATACCGTTGATGGTTCCTCATTAGAGTGTCAATGCTAGACATTAGGCTTATGTGTATTTGACAAATTTTTAGTAGGGTGATTAAAATATTAGAAAAATGTTAAAAATTTTAGTACGGTGATGTTAGACGTTGAATGTTTGGCTTGTGCGCCTCACTTAAATATTATCACATTAGTGTGCCAATGTTAATAGTAGTCCTAGTACTGGTAGAGCCGTCAAAATGGGCTAATTCACATGAGTCGGTCCACCAGGCCCGAAGAATCATAGGGTTTGGGCTTTAAAATTAGAGTCTATAATTTTTAGGATCTTTTTAGCCCAGTCCTAAAAAATCCGCTACCCATTAGGACTAGCCCATATGGACCGTGGGTAGTCCATTAGGCCCATATTACTATAAATTTTAAAAAATTATACTAATACTTATATTATCTTACTCCAAAATAACACTTTGATTTTTCTCACCAAGCTAAATTTTATATATATTCTATTCAATATTTATCTTTTAAATATTATACATTAATATAATCAACATTTTTTTCTCGTATTGTATTAGTTTCTCTTACGTTAAATATTCAAGTATTATTTTATACAATTTAGACATGCATTGTATTTAAAAACACAATATAATATTGATAAAAGATAATATAGTACTTAAAAATGTATTATAAAAATGTATTATGTTTAAAATAATATGATTTTTTATTTTATTTATAATAAATATTATGACATTTTTATTTTAATTTTTTATTAAAAAAAACCCATTTAGGGCCGGGTAGCCTAAAGCCCATCTAAGGTCGGGCTCGGTTAGTAATTTTCGAGCCCATATTAAAAATGGGCTTTTTTGGCCCATCCCTAAAAAGCCCGAGCCTATCAGGGCCGGCCCGTTTAGGGCCGAGTAGCCCATTTTGACAGCTCTAAGTACTAGTCCTTAAGATTTAAAAAAACATATATTTGATCAATGTTTTATTATTAAAGGGAAAAGAATAGTGTCTCGTTAAAACCTGGCTCAGAATCATTAAATCAGTGAGGTTCTAAAACAACTTAACTTGAAAATAGATTCGATTTCCACACACAATAAAATGCATGAAACATATATGTCTTATGTTTTCATTCAAGTTTTAGAAGATTTCTTAATACACCACATGGATTTCTTAGATACCGCGCGAAATTCTTTTTTGCCTCCTGATTCTGGATGTGTACATCCGGACGCACCATTTTTTTATATAAAGAGATAGATAGAGAAAGAGAGAAGAGATAGATAGAGAGAGAGAGTCCTTACGCTCAATATAAATTACCATTAATAAATACTTATGTCCATAATAAAATTGAGAAGTGATTTAAGAGTTCATAAAAGTCTGGGTGTTCCTTTTGTTCAAAACTTATTTCAAATAGCTTCTTATGCTACTATTGAAATAAATTTTAACAAAAGAAATGAGAATTTTGATTAAACACTAGCTTTAATTGAGGACAACCATGCAAGAATGTGAACTAGGTTGCCACGAAAACCTAAAGACCGAAGAAGTTTTTATGTGACTTTTATGATCTATGATTGGGGATAGGGTTGTTCAAAAAATTTCGAACCGAAACGAACCGTTAAACCAAGCTAAACTAAAGTTAAAATAACCGAACTATTATGTTTGGTTAATGAACCTATTCCGGATTGATCCAATGGCTAGGCATGGCCTAATCCACTTCTGCTCCCGGAATGGCCCAATAGCCTAAGCCCTGCCAGTTAAGGGCAAAAGGAAGCATTTTCTCCTCTGCCCCTCTACTGAGGAAGGCTGGCCAGCTGAGCCCCAGGATCGGCTGTCCTTCGTCACATTTCTGCCCGTCACGCACGGTTCCACCATCCAGAAATAGTCACGACCCTCGTGCCCGCGACCACGCCCTTGCCTGCGGCAACAGCTAGTTCCGAGCACCTCTGCCCGTCCCAACGGCTAGTTTCTGGCAGTTACCTATTCTTTGGGGCGAATATCTCGCCCCGAAAATAGGGACCAATGGTCAAGCGCTGGGGACATTATAAAAACACTCGCATTTGAGAGGGTCAGGTATTCTAAATTATCCTAAGACATACTCAATTTGTACTTGCCTTCTCTTCTCCCGATTCTTACTTTAGCACCGGAGTGCCTTGCAGGTACACCCCCTCCTCATCTTTGAAACCAAGCATCGCATACAAAGTCTCTAGCCCACTTCAGGTTCTGATCAGCCGGTAAGATCAGTGACACCGTCTGTGGGAAACTCTATTCTCCCCGTCTTTCTTTTCTCGTAAATCCAAGACCAAAGCAGTTCTTTCAAGATTCCGATCATGGTCAGCCATGACAATGTCCACGATGCTCGCAACACCATCGTCCTCCCCATCAGCAAGACAGACACTGATAGAGACACCCCTTTTCTTGGGAGCGACGTCCATCAGCAGAGAGATGGAGCCACCGCGTCTCCCTCACTCGATCGCATTGACAACGTTGAAGTCCAGCCCCCAAAGATCAT
Source organism: Lathyrus tuberosus (assembly GCA_022829125.1). Lineage (NCBI taxonomy): Eukaryota > Viridiplantae > Streptophyta > Magnoliopsida > Fabales > Fabaceae > Lathyrus > Lathyrus tuberosus. The sequence goes on from JALAZF010000247.1 coordinate 4,785,015, forward strand.
CAGCCCGTCCTAGTTCCGCCCAACGTCGATCCGGCCATAGCGGCCCTACTCGAGGCCCTCAACAAGACAAACTTTCTTATCCTCCAGCAAAACGCAAGAATTAGAGCCATAGAAGAAGCCCGCCGACCAAGATCTCCCCCGCCGAGGAGAGAGCGTCGGAGATCTCGGAGTCCTTCTCCCAGACGAGCAAGATACCGCCGAGTGCCAGCAGAGCCAAACTCTCTGGTAGCAAGAAAACTCGACCATACTTCTCCCTGGAGCCAGCACTCCCCAGGGGCCAAAAGAACCATAAGGCATCTATGGACAGAGCATCAGCGTTTGCCTCCGCCCAGATCCAAGGGCCGAGCACGAACTCTCTCTCCCCGCCAAGACCGTCGTCCGACCCCTGGACGGAGTACCCGCTCCCCTTCACTGTCCAGCAGCAGAAGCGACGACGAGCCTCGGGGTCCGTTGTCCCAAGAAATCATGGCTAGACACCTACTCAAAGAGCTGCAGAAACCCTTATCCTTGGGCACGTACGATGGCACTACAAATCCTGACGAGCACATTGAGAACATCGATACCCTGCTCAATTACCGTGGCGTCAGAGGCGCCGTCAAATGCAGATTGTTCCCGACCACGCTGAGGAAGGGAGCGATGTCATGGTACAAAAGCCTCCCCTTTAAATCCATAACATCTTGGAGCAATTGGGGAGGATGTTCTCCAGGCATTTCACGGCCTCTCGTCGTCACCCAAAGACAGAAGCCTCCCTTGAGGCCATCATTCAAAGGAAAGACGAACCTCATCGCGCTTATATTGAAAGGTTCAACAAAGAAGCCATCCAGGTCTCCATAACCGACGATATGAAGAAGTACTTGCTCGAGCGAGGGCTCCGTTCCCGCAGCAACTTTGCCAAGGCGGTTGGAATTAAGACTCCAGCAACGCTGGACGCCCTCCTCCTCAATGCACAAGCGTACATCCAGTACGAAGAGAAGGAAGTTGCGAACATTGCCCAGGACTCGAGGCACCAAGAGAGTGACAGGTCTTCCAAGCACGATGACCCATCGACAGCTCGTCGGAGAGCAGAGAAAAGACGGGATCACCGCCCACAGGAGTCCCGATACCACAAAGGGCCTCCTGGCCGCTTTCACGAATACACTCCAGTAACCGTCTCTCACGAGAAGATTCTCTCCGAGTGCGCAAACTCTGAGTTTCGTCAAGCAGGGGTCCATTTCCCGAAACAGATACCGGCCAAACCAAACACAGATAAGACAAAGTATTGCCGGTTCCACAAGAGCCACGACCATATGACCGACGACTGCATCCATTTAAAGGATGCAATTGAGATCTTAATAAAGGATGAACACCTGAAACAATTCGCCAAGAAGAAGGACGCTCATCGGCAGGGCGCCCAGGACTCAAAGAAGGTTGAAAAGGAGGTGCCTTCCTCGGACGAGACCATTCTTCAGGTCTCCATGAGCATCTCATAGCCTGAAGACTTCTACGTCCCCGAGGGGCTCAACATCCCTCCTTACTTCGCTGCACACAGCCCATGGGAGACCTTCCCCTCCGCCATGGTCATCTCGGGAGGGGGATTCAACAAGGTGACCATGGGATCGGTCAAGAGGAAGTTTAAGCATCTCATCAACACAAGCTCGAACCGGAGTTCTACGCTTGATAAGGTCTGGGGAGAGTCGGTTCCCATCATCTTCTACAGTGAGGAACTCCTCAGCGGAGCTCCCAACTCCAACATTCCTCTGCTCGTAAGGGCGCAAATGACCAACTTTGACGTTCGGAGAATCCTAGTCGACCAGGGCAGCTTGGTCGACATCATGTATTCCCAGTTATTCTCCACCCTTCAGTTGGACGAGACACACCTGGTGCCCTACATAGGCTCTGATCTACATGGCTTTAACGGGTCAATCACGAAGCCGTGGGGGTACGTGGAGCTGATCGCCACTTTTGGGGTAGCAGAAATGGCCAGGTCCATCAAAGTTCAGTTCCTCGTCATTGACTTCCCATCCCTCTACCAATGCATCTTAGGACGGCCAACTCTGGCCGAATTGGTAGTCGTGCCCTCAACCGTGCACCTGAAGATGAAATACTACACTTCCAAGGGGCTCGTTGTAACGCCCCGAAAATCTAAATTAATCATTTATTTATTTATTTATTTAATTTAGAAGGAATTACGAAGTTTTGGTAATTTTGGAGAATTTTGGATCAAAAGAGTATTTTTAAATAATTTAATAGAATGAATAATTAATGTATTATTTATACTATTAATTATTATTAAAAATAATAAGAAAAGGACAAGGTGGTCATAAAGGAAAAAGGGTAAGGGTAGAGTTGGAAGTTCATAAGCTGGGATATTTTAACTAAAGAAGAAAAGACCGATCACTTTTCTAACTGATCGGGTTTTTTGTGAAGACCGCTGAAGAAGAGTAGAGAAGGAGAAGAACCCTAAGACTTGAAGGTTGCTGAAGAATCTTAGAGAAGGAGGAAAACTACTGATTTCTCTAAGGTATGGGGAGTTTTCATGGTTTATTATAGTTCTATAGGTTTGGTTATAGATAGATTTGGTATTTGTGGATTTTGGGAAATTGTGGTGTTTTATGATGTAGAATGAATTAGGGATGAATGATTCGATGAAATATAATGAGATAGAATGTTATGTGTTGATGTATGTGTATTGTGTGAGTCTTTTGGGCAAATTTTCGTATTGGAAAAACTGAATTTTTGGGATATTTGAAGTCAAAACGCAGCAGAAAATTATTTTGAAAAATTCTGAGATTTCGTATCCTGACACGGGCCGTGTCACAGGACACGGGCGGCCGTGTCAGACTACTGTTACTGTTGCATTTCTTTTTGGTTCGGATTTTTGCTACAGAGCTTCGGACACGGGCCGCGTCACGGGACACGGGCGGCCGTGTCATGCTACTGTCCTTGCTGTATTTTTTGTTCTGTTTGAAATTTTGCTTCAGAGCTCCTGACACGGGCCGTGTCACAGGACACGGGCGGCCGTGTCAGACCACTGTATTTGCTGTATTTTGTTTGTTTTGTGTTTGAGTGCGGGTTTCCTGACACGGGCCGTGTCAGACAACTGTTTTGCTATTTTTGTTGTTTTTCTTGACGTTTTCTTGTGCTGATCTTTTGTTGTCGAGTTGTTGATGATGTAAGATGATCAAACATGATTGTATGATAAATATTTGTTGAGTATGAAATGAATGATACACACGTTGATGTTTGATGAATTGCGGAGATTTTAGCATCATTGCATTTCATAGCATTTTATGTTGAGGGCTTCGGTCCATTGGTAGCTTCAATCCCATTGTGCGGATTGAAGTGATATGTTGATTATGTTGTGCTCCTTTTTGGAGGGTTGATGGCCAGTGTCCATCCACGTTGAATCGGTACCACATGCATTCTTTGCATTCCATTATAGTTGACATTGCTTATAAATGATGTAATTGTGATTTTGTTGTAAAGATTATGTTGATGATGCTATGAGGTTATTGTTGCTTATTCTGTCTATTTTTCCATGTCCTTATATTACTATAATGAATTGTGAATTCTCACCCTGCCTGCTTGAAAATGTTGCCTCTTATGTGGGTAACTTGCAGATAACCAAAAGTAGACTTGCGGTGCTGGAGGATTGAGTCTTGGAGCGTTTCTTTCGTCGTTTTAGTCGTGTTGTAGGTGGTGTCCTGCTCTGTGTCATGTAACATCGGGTTGGGATTAGTTGTGAACCTCGCGTTTCCTTTTGGTTTTATGTTGGAATTTCTTTTTATATTGTTGATGCCATTTTGAATTGGATACTTTTATCCATGAAGTATTTTGTTGACCTGAACTAAAAAGTTTGATTCCGCTGCGTAGTTGTCAATTTATGTTAATGATGAATGAATAACCCGTGTTACGGGACTGTACAATGATTTGAATGTCGTTTGAATATATGTGGCACCTTTCTTGCTGATTTTTACTCTGATAATATTAAGTGTTTTTCTTAAAATTGTATGTGGGGTAGAAAAGTGTTACATTAGTCGTATCAGAGCAGGTCGGTCCGTCCGGCCAAGTTGTCGAGTCGTAGTTTGTTTAACAATCGAGTATTGTTAACTAGTTCTAACTTTTGTTTATGTTAAAGTGACCAGTTGAGATGGCTGGAAGGAACGATGCTGCAATTGCTGCTGCGTTGGAAGCAATGGCTCAGGCTTTATAGAATCAGCCGAACGCCGACGAGAATGCTGGATCTCGCGGTTTGGCAACTTTTCAGAGGGAAAATCCGGCTACCTTCAAGGGCAAGTATGATCCTGATGGAGCGTTGGATTAGTTGAAGGAGATGGAGAGAATCTTCTGTGTGATGGACTGCACTCCAGCGCAGAAGGTTCGATATGGGACTCATATGCTAACATTCGAGGCTGATGACTGGTGGCTAGAGACTCGTCAGAGGTTATAAACTGCAGGTCAAGGTATCACTTGGGATGTGTTCCGAAGAGAGTTCCTGAGGAAGTATTATCCAGAGGATGTTCGTGGTAAGAAGCGAATCGAGTTTCTTGAGCTGAAGCAAGGAAACATGTCGGTTACTGATTATGCTGCAAAGTTTGTTGAATTGGCTAAGTTTTATCCGCACTATAACGATGATGATGCTGAGTTTTCAAAATGCATCAAGTTTGAGAGTGGGTTGCGCCCAGAGATCAAGAAGGCAGTTGGATATCAGAAGATTCATATTTTTGCTGATTTGATTGATAGTTGCAGAATTTTTGAAGAGGATAACAATGCTCATTATAAGATCATTAATGAGAGGAAGAGTAAGCACCAACAGAATCGTGGCAAACCTTATGATGCTCCAGCTGGAAAAGGTAAACAGAAAGTGGTTGATGGCAAGAGGACTAGTGGGGGAGATGCTCCTGCTGGCATGACTTGTTTCAAATGTGGGAAACCTGGTCATAAGAGTAATGTGTGTACTGCTGAAGTGAAGAGGTGTTTCCGTTGTGGTAAGACTGGGCATGCCATATCTGAGTGCAAGCATAAAGAGATGTCAGTGTCAGAAACCAAAGAAGGTGCAAACCGGTGGGAAAGTGTTCGCTTTGGCTGGGAATCAGACAACTAATGAGGACAGACTCATCAGAGGTACATGTTTCATTAATAGTACTCCTTTAATTACTATGATTGACACTGGTGCTACTCATTGCTTTATTGTTGCTGAGTGCGTTGAAAGATTGGGTCTTGTGTTGTCTTCTATGAATGGAGAAATGGTCGTCGAGATTCCGGCTAAGGGATCGGTGACTACTTCTCTTGTGTGTTTAAAGTGTCCCTTGACGATCTTCGACATAGACTTTACTGTTGATTTGGTGTGTTTGCCGTTATCTGGAATGGATGTAATCTTGGGAAAGAACCGGTTAGAATATAACTATGTTCATATCAATTGTTATAACAAGTCTGTGAGATTTTCTACTCCTGAAGAGGAAAAAGCTAGTTTGTTGTCTTTCAGGGAGTTAGAGCAGTTGGTGCAAGAAGGAGCTCATATGTTCTCAGTGATGGCGTCGTTATCTGTTGAGAGCCGAGCTGTAATTGAGGAGTTGCAAGTGGTGCGTGAATTCCCTGAAGTTTTCCCTGATGAAATTCCTGATGTGCCTCCAGAAAGAGAAGTGGAATTTGCAATTGACCTTGTACCTGGTACCAGACCTATTTCTATGGCACCATACAGGATGTCTGCATCTGAATTGTCGGAATTAAAGAAGCAATTGGAGGACTTACTTGAAAAGAAATTTGTGAGGCCAAGTGTATCGCCGTGGGGAGCTCCAGTGTTGTTAGTAAAGAAGAAAGATGGAAGTATGAGGCTCTGTGTTGATTATAGACAACTAAATAAAGTGAAGATTAAGAACAAGTATCCGCTCCCGAGAATAGACGACTTGATGGATCAATTGGTAGGTGCTCGTTTGTTTAGCAAGATTGATTTGAGGTCGGGCTATCATCAGATTAAAGTGAAAGAGGAAGATATTCAGAAGACGGCTTTTAGAACATGTTATGGACATTATGAGTATTCCGTGATGCCTTTCGGTGTTACTAACGCACCGGGAGTATTCATGGAGTACATGAACCGTATCTTTCATACTTATTTGGATCGGTTTGTGGTGGTGTTTATTGATGACATATTGATTTACTCTAAATCAGAAACAGGACATGAAGAACACTTAAGACTAGTATTGCAAGTTTTGAAAGAGAAGAAGTTATATGCAAAGTTGTCTAAATGTGAATTTTGGTTATCGGAGGTTAGTTTTCTTGGTCATGTCATTTCAAGTAGTGGCATTACGATGGATCCATCTAAAGTAGATGATGTGTTGCAATGGGAAACTCCAAAGTCGGCTACCGAGATTAGGAGCTTTTTGGGACTAGCCGGTTATTACCGAAGACTTATCGAAGGATTTTCTAAGTTAGCACTCCCGTTGACTAAGTTGACTTGTAAAGGTAAAGCTTTTGTGTGAGACATTCAATGTGAAGAAAGTTTTGCAGAATTGAAGAAGAGATTGACGTCGGCTCCAATTTTGAAATTACCTAATCCAGGAGAACCTTTTGTGGTATATTGTGATGCTTCTAAGATGGGTTTAGGTGGTGTGCTTATGCAGAATGGTAAGGTAGTAGCTTATGTGTCAAGACAGTTGAGGACTCATGAAAAGAACTATCCTACACATGATTTAGAACTTGCTGCAGTTGTTTTTGTACTGAAGATTTGGAGGCATTACCTTTATGGATCTAGATTTGAAGTGTTTAGTGACCATAAGAGTTTAAAATATTTATTTGATCAAAAGGAACTGAATATGAGACAACGAAGATGGTTGGAATTATTAAAGGATTATGATTTCGGTTTGAACTATCATCCGGGTAAAGCTAATGTTGTGGCCGATGCTCAGAGTCGAAAGACCTTGCATATGTTGGCAATGATGGTTAAGGAATTGGATTTAATTGAGCAATTCAGAGATATGAGCTTAGTTTGCGAAGTGACACCGCAGAGTGTGATGTTGGGAATGCTGAAGATTAACAATGATTTTCTGGATAATATCAAGGAAGCTCAGAAGTTAGATGTGAAACTGGTAGATTCGATGGTTGGAATCGATCAGTCTGGTAATAGTGATTTCAAGTTAGATGCGCAAGGTGTGTTGAGATTCCGAAATCGAAATTGTATTCCTGATGATGCAGAGATGAAGAAAGCAATTCTGGAGGAAAGTCATAGAAGTAAATTTAGTATTCATCCGGGAGCTACAAAGATGTATCAGGACTTGAAGAAATTGTTTTGGTGGCCTGGTATGAAGCGTGATGTAGCTCAATATGTGTATGCATGTTTAACTTGTCAGAAGTCGAAAGTTGAACATCAGAAGCCAGCTGGGTTGATGCAACCGTTAGAAGTTCCAGAATGGAAATGGGATAGCATTTCAATGGACTTTGTGACGGGATTACCTAATACTTCAAGAGGACATGATTCTATTTGGGTGATTGTTGATAGGCTTACGAAGTCGGCTCATTTTATTCCTATTAACATCAGTTTTCCAGTATCAAAGTTGGCGGACGTTTATACTAACGTAATTGTGAAGCTGCATGGTGTTTCTCTGTGTATTGTGTCGGATAGAGATCGGAGGTTTACTTCTGATTTTTGGAAGAGTTTGCAAGAGGCGTTGGGTTCTAAGTTGAGGTTGAGTTTAGCGTATCATCCTCAGACGGATGGTTAGACTGAGAGGACTATTCAGTCGTTGGAAGATTTGTTGAGAGCATGTGTTCTTGAGCAAGGAGGTTCATGGGATACTTATCTACCATTAATCGAGTTCACTTATAATAACAGTTACCATTCTAGTATTGGGATGGCCCCTTTTGAAGCATTATATGGTCGGAGATGTATGACTCCTTTATGTTGGCACGAATCTGGAGAAAGTGTAGTGCTTGGACCTGAAATTGTTCGAGAGAGTATTGAGAAGGTGAAGTTAATCCGAGAAAAGATGAAATCTTCTCAAAGTAGGTAGAAGAGTTATCATGACAAGCGAAGGAAGGATTTAGAATTCCAAGCAGGTGACCATGTGTTTTTGAGAGTTACACCTATGACAGGTGTTGGGCGTGCGCTGAAGTCTAAGAAGCTTACTCCTCGTTTTATTCAGATTTCAGACAGAGTTGGAAATGTTGCTTATAGAGTGGCTTTGCCGCCTAATCTGTCGAATTTACATGATGTGTTTCATGTGTAACAACTCCGGAAGTATGTTCCAGATCCGTCTCATGTGATTCATATGGATGATGTGCAAGTACGGGATAATCTTACTGTGGAAACGATGCCTGTACGAATTGCGGAACGTGAGATGAAGATTCTTAGAGGCAAGGAGATTGCGTTGGTGAAAGTTTTCTGGTTAGGAGCTACCGGAGAAAGCATGACTTGGGAGCTGGAAAGCAAGATGAAGGAATCCTATCCCGAGTTATTCGAATCAGGTAAATTTTCGAGGACGAAAATTCTTAAAGTAGGGGAGAGTTGCAACGCCTTGAAAATCTAAATTAATCATTTATTTATTTATTTAATTAATTTAGAAGGAATTACGAAGTTTTGATAATTTCGGATCAAAAGAGTATTTTTAAATAATTTAATAGAATGAATAATTAATGTATTATTTATACTATTAATTATTATTATTAAAAATAATAAGAAAAGGACAAGGTGGTCATAAAGGAAAAAGGGTAAGGGTAGAGTTGGAAGTTCATAAGCTGGGATATTTTAACTAAAGAAGAAAAGACCGATCACTTTTCTAACTGATCGTGTTTTTTGTGAAGACCGCTGAAGAAGAGTAGAGAAGGAGAAGAGCCCTAAGACTTGAAGGTTGCTAAAGAATCTTAGAGAAGGAGGAAAGCTACTGATTTCTCTAAGGTATGGGGAGTTTTCATGGTTTATTATAGTTCTATAGGTTTGGTTATGGATAGATTAGGTATTTGTGGATTTTGGGAAATTGTGGTGTTTGATGATGTAGAATGAATTAGGGATGAATGATTCGATGGAATATAATGAGATAGAATGTTATGTGTTGATGTATGTGTATTGTATGAGTCTTTTGGGCAAATTTTTGTATTGGAAAAACTGAATTTTTGGGATATTTGAAGTCAAAACGCAGCAGAAAATTATTTTGAAAAATTCTGAGATTTCGTATCCTGACACGGGCCGTGTCACAGGACACGGGCGGCCGTGTCAGACTACTGTTACTGCTGTATTTCTTTTTGGTTCGGATTTTTGCTACAGAGCTTCGGACACGGGCCGTGTCACGGGGCACGGGCGGCCGTGTCATGCTACTGTCCTTGCTGTATTTTTTCTGTTTGAAATTTTGCTTCAGAGCTTCTGACATGGGCCGTGTCACAGGACACGGGCGGCCGTGTCAGACCACTGTATTTGCTGTATTTCGTCTGTTTTTTGTTTGAGTGCAGGTTTCCTAACACGAGCCGTGTCACAGGACACGGGTGGCCGTGTCAGACAACTGTTTTGCTGTTTTTGTTGTTTTTCTTGAGGTTTCTTGACGTTTTCTTGTGCTGATCTTTTGTTGTCGAGTTGTTGATGATGTAAGATGATCAAACATGATTGTATGATAAATATTTGTTGAGTATGAAATGAATGATGCATACGTTGATGTTTGATGAATTGCGGAGATTTTAGCATCATTGCATTTCATAGCATTTTATGTTGGGGGCTTCGGTCCATTGGTAGCTTCAATCCCATTGTGTGGATTGAAGTGATATGTTGTGCTCCTTTTTGGAGGGTTGATGGCCAGTGTCCATCCACGTTGAATCGGTACCACATGCATTCTTTGCATTCCATTATAGTTGACATTGCATATAAATGATGTAATTGTGATTTTGTTGTAAAGATTATGTTGATGATGCTATAAGGTTGTTGTTGCTTATTCTGTCTATTTTTCCATGTCCTTATATTACTATAATGAATTGTGAATTCTCACCCTGCCTGCTTGAAAATGTTGCTTCTTATATGGGTAACTTGCAAATAACCAAGAGTAGACTTGCGGTGCTGGAGGATTGAGTCTTGGAGCGTTTCTTTTGTCATTTTAGTCGTGTTGTAGGTGGTGTCCTGCTCTGTGTCATGTAACATCGGGTTGGGATTAGTTGTGAACCTCGCGTTTCCTTTTGGTTTTATGTTGGAATTTCTTTTTATATTGTTGATGCCATTTTGAATTGGATACTTTTATCCATGAAGTATTTTGTTGACCTGAACTAAAAAGTTTGATTCCGCTGCGTAGTTGTCAATTTATGTTAATGATGAATGAATAACCCGTGTTACGAGACTGGACAATGATTTGAATGTCGTTTGAATATATGTGGCACCTTTCTTGCTGATTTTTACTCTGATAATATTAAGTGTTTTTCTTAAAATTGTATGTGGGGTAGAAGGGTGTTACACTCGTTGCCACCCTGTACGGAGACATTGAAGCAGCGAGAAGGTGTTTAGAGGCAACCTCAAAAGGGTTTAACACAATCGCCGCCAGGCCAAAGACTCCCAGCAAGCCTACTCTGCCCTGCAGCTCCGAAGAGGCGAAGCCACTGCCCCGTGTCAACTCTATCGACCTCGACAGCCGTTTCTCCAAGGACGACCAGAGGGAACAAAAAAGGAAGAGGAATGAGATCCAGCCAAGCTCGAGCAGTCCTTCTACGTTGACCAACAGCGGCGAGACCTCCCATATGATGTGCCCAATTCTGAGTGGTGAGTTCGAACTTGTCCTGCTCGGTGATGACCCCAAGAAAGGAGTGAAGATTGGGACCGGCCTCCCCGACCTAGCGAGGGAGCAGCTGAAAGCTTGTCTCCAGGAGAATACAGATCTGTCTGCATGGAGCGCCTCAGAGATGCCCGGGCTAGATCTTGAGGTGGCCTGCCACCAGCTCGCCATCGACCCCGCCGTTAGGGCAGTAGCTCAACGTAGGTAAAAGCAGTCTTCGGAGAAAACGGAGGCTGCCGAACAAGCTGTAAAAGATCTCCTAGAGGAAAATTTCATTTCGGAGGCCAAGTACACTACTTGACTGTCCAATGTTGTACGTGTAAAGAAATCAAATGGAAAATGGAGAATGTGTGTTGACTATACCGATCTTAATAGGGTCTGCCCTAAAGATGCATGTCCCCTCCCTAACATAGACAAATTAGTTGATAATTCTGCTGGTTTTAAATTACTGTCATTCATGGACGCGTATTCGGGCAATAACCAAATACCCATGGCCAAAAGCAATAAAAGGTACGCAGCTTTCATAACCGAATCGGACAACTATTACTACAACATGATGCCTTTCGGCTTGAAAAATGTTGGCGCTACCTACCAAAGAATGATGAACAAAGTCTTCCGAGGAGAGAACGGGGGTATGCTCGAAGTCTACATGGATGACATGATCGTGAAATCCCACGAGGAATCCGATCACACGCTCCATCTGAAGAAAGTCTTCGAGCAGGCCAGGAAGTACAAGATGCGGTTCAACTCGGAGAAGTGCACGTTCGGAGTACGAGCAGGCAAGTTCCTCGGCTTCTAACTGACGGAATGAGGAATCGAACCTAACCTCGACAAATGCAGATCCTTCTCTGAGTTCCCAACGCCGAATTCGAAAAAAATCAATCTAAGCTCTGAACAGGATGCTCGCCTTCTTGTCCTGATTCGTGGCCAAATCTGCTCAGCACGCTCTCCCCTTTTTCAAACTCCTCCGCAAGGAGGAAGACTTTGAGTGGATGGAGGAATGCGAAAAATCCCTCCTCCACTTAAAACAAGAACTATCGGAACCACCAGTCATCTCCTGGCCAGATAACGGGGAAACCCTTTATCTCTATCTCGTCGTCGCGACCTAGGCTGTCAACACCACCCTCATTCGTGAAACCCATGATGGGAAAAAGCCCATATACTTCACAAGCAAGGTGCTCCAAGGATCAGAACTTAGATACCAGTAGATCGAAAAAGTAGCCATGTCCCTCATCAATGCTGCGAGGAGGCTGAGGCACTACTTTCTAGCCCACACAATTGTGATGCGCACGGATCAGTCCGTGAGGTAACTGTTGGGCCGCCCAGACATGGCCGACAGAATGCTCAAATGGTCGCTGGAACTGTCCGAGTTTGACATCCAGTACGAGAGCAAAAACACTCTCAAAGCTTAGGCGTTGGTCGACTTCGTGGCGAAGATGACCTTGCCCGACTCCCCGACCCGCGGGGCTCGTAGGTGGACAATCTTCGTTGACGGAGCATCCAGCTAGGCAGGGAGCGGAGCAGGCATCATCCTGGAGAACAAGGAAGGTATCCTCATTGAGGTCTCGCTTACTCTATATTTCCCTACTTCCAATAATCAGGCAGAGTATGAGGCCTTCCTCGCAGGTTTACGCTTCACTGAAGACCTGGGAGCCGAGGAAGTCATTATCTGCACAGATTCTCAACTCGTGGCCTTCCAGGTTCTGGGAGAGTACCAGGCCAAAAACGACAACCTATCAGAATACTTGACTTTGGTTAAGGAAAAGATAACGAAGTTCGCATCGGTGGAGGTGAAGCACGTTCCCCGCGAACACAATGTCCGGGCAGATATCCTGTCAAAGCTAGTAAGCACGAAAAAGAAGGGGGGAAACAAATCAGTCATTCAGGAGGTACTTCCTCGACCTAGCATCGAGAAAGCTTCCACGGCCCTCGACGTGCATGTCATTGGCGACAGCAATTGCTGAATGACCTTAGTCTACAACTACATCACCAAGGACGAACTGCCATCTGACCCAAAGGAAGCCAGTGTGGTCAGGCGCAGGGCCTGTTCCTATGTCCTGGTCAAAAATAAGCTCTATAGGCGAGGGTTCTCTATTCCTCTCCTGTCTCCTCAGGTGCGTTGAGGAAGAAATGGTCGCCCATGTCATGTGCGAAATCCACGAAGGAATCAATGCTCAACATCTCGGAGGAATATCCCTCGCCAGGAAAGCCCTACGAGCAGGATATTACTGGCCGACCATGCAGCATGACGCAAAGGAGCATGTGAAGAAATGCAACAAATGCCAACATCACGGAGACATGCATTTGGCACTGCCCAATGAGCTCAAAGCAATGTCCTCCTCGTGGCCCTTTGCATGGTGGGGCCTGGATATCCTAGGATCATTTGTTGTAGGGTCAAATTAGAACAAATATATGATAATAGGCATGGACTACTTTACAAAGTGGATAGAAGCATAAGCTCTGGCCAAAATAACAACCCACAACATACTTCGCTTCTACAAGCGAAACATTCTTGCTTGCTTTGGCATTCCCCAGGCAATCGTCACCGATAAAGGGACACAGTTCACGGACAAAAAATTCCAGGAGTTCGTCGCCTAACTGGGCACCAAACAACACTTCGCGTCCGTCGAGCACCCGCAAACGAAACGACAAGTCGAGGCAGCAAACAGGGTAATCCTACGAGGTCTCAAACGGATACTGGATGAAACCAAGAAACAATGGGTCGAGGAGCTGCACAACGTGCTTTGGGCCTACCGTACTACGCTTCACTCTTCGACCGAGGAAACCCTTTTCCGTTTAGCATACGGGACTGAGGCAGTAATCCCTATCGAAATACACGTGCCCTCCAGGCGGACTGAAACTCCCATGGACGAGGAGAACAACAACGAGGCACTAAGGGAGGAGCTCTATGTCGTCGAAGAGGTCCGATTAGGAGCAGCCCTCAGCGAGGCCTCGTTAAAATAAAAAATTGCGATTAGGCATAACGCCAAAGTTATACGACGAGACTTCCAAGTGGGTAGTCTCGTCCTAAGGAGAAATCACAAAGATTCTCGTGACGGCAAACTCGCCACAAACTGGGAAAGACCCTATCATGTTCGAGCAAAAATAGAGAATGAGGCCTACTACCTAGAACATCTCAACGGGAAAAAACTCGCTCGACCATGGAACGTCGAAAAGATAAACAAATATTATAGCTAAGGCCATAATTGTCGGCGTGTTCCATCGACACGACGAGCATAACGTACCGACCAGAATTGCGCGCCCTGGTACAGGTATCACATACCAAAATAAATCAAGGCAGGCTTTTACTCTGGAACGAGCGAAACCCATGCCCGAAAATGGTCCCTAGACCGAGCCCGTCGTCGCCAAAGTACCACGAAAGGCAGAACACCCAGCTCACGATGGGAAGTTCACGCCGCGAACTCAGGCCACAAACGCGGCCTAAGCTCCACTCTCATGCCCGGAAACTACCTAGGATTTTCGACCAGTTCCCCTCACTGTCGAAGACCTATTTGTCGAGCAAACCCCAAAACATAATAAAAATCATTCACAAGAATGGCCCATACAACGTGCACAAGTAACGAGCAGCATGCGACACTTAGCGAATTTAAGCAAAGTAAAAACGTGCACCAAAAACAAATCATACAAATCGACCACCACGGCCAAAAATAAATACTAACATATTAAACGACCATAAGGATTGCAATTGTGCTGGTTATAATAAAAAGGGGCCAAGCCCCATACAAAAAATAAAATTACAAAGATACGACACACAAGCCAGAAGTACAAACAAGAGAAAATCAGTCAGCCATCGGCTGAGGCTCCTCGTGGGCAGGCTGCTCTTGCTCCTCGCTGAATCTGAGAAAGTCTGGGACAATGATCTGGCCATCCACCACACTGTAGAGGAACCAAATCCCCTTGGTAGATAGCTCGACCCCGGGGTTCGCAATCCTCAGCGGCTCCACAGCATTATTGAAAGCCTCCTCAGCGACTCCCACACAGTCCTCCTCAGCCTGGTCGATCCGGGCAACAAGCTCAGCTCGAGTCTTCAGACTCTTCACCTCATTGCTTTCATCCTTGGCAGGAGCAGCGGCAACCCTTAGTGACACGACCAGGTCCTTCGCGACTTTCTTTTCCGCAGCCAGGGTATCCCTCTCCCCGGCGACCTTGGCCAACTCGACCTTATACTTTTTCGCCGCCTCCTCGGTGGCCTTGGCCAGATCCTCCTTGGACTTCTGCACCGCCTCCTCTGCAGCCATCAGCTTCTTCTCCAAGACCGTGTTTGCAGCCCGTGCCTTCTTCAGCTCCATTTCTTGGAGAGAACCCTCCTTAGTGTAGACCACCGCCATACCCAAGACCCTCATTAGGGTAAAGGAGTCCTGGGCAAGCATCACCCTCTTCCTCGGAGAACCAGTTCCTCAAGCTTCAAGGACTCTGCCTGATGGAGTGCGAGAGAGGAGCCTTCAAAAAAAGTCCTGTTGTGGAAGCATGGAGGTAGCTCAAATTTTCTCTTCTCCCCCTCGTTGGTAAGATCGAGGACCTCATCCTCCCGGGGGCGCTTGGACCTTGAGGTTACCTGCAGCGGGGAGGTCTGGACGGCAGCTGGCGTAGACAAAGAGGTCCCCGACCCCGTCGGTGGAGGAACCACTTGCTCACCGAGGTGGCTTTTACCGATCTTCTTGCCCACCTTGAGCTTTGCTTGGGCACTCTTCAGCATACGCTCCTGGACCGTGGACATTTTACCTGCAAAACGAGCACACGTTAGTAAATAAAGAAAATAACAATGCGAGCAAGCTAAGAAATAAATGGCAACCCAGAATTTCCAGAGCCTTCTCGCGAGTGTCACACTCGAGTAGCTCCTTCGTATTAATATAACGAGTCTCCACCTTAAGCCCCCCCTGTCTGCTTCATAAATGATATCCCCGCTCCTAGTCACGCACTGGGCAGGGAGAAACCCGTCGACAAAACCCACCAGCTTGTCGAAGCTGGCCTGATCATCCTCCTCCAGCAGCTACAGATTGGTAAGGTAATCGTCGGTCCCTCGGGTAAAATGGTCCCTGCTCCAGCATAAGGGGAACTTCAGTAACCTCTGCCCCTGTACCTTGCCCTGCTCGTTGATGGGGGGCTCCCCGCTCTCATTTTTCGAAACCTCCAAGAAGAACAAGGAGTCTTTGGCCCTCTCCAACACGGGCTCAATGATATAATACCTCTCCTTAAACGTCCTAATGGACTCAAAGAAGGCATTGAATAATTTTCTCCCCTGCTTCAGGGAAACCCATCTGAACTGCCTTCCAGCAATCTGGTGTTGGAGGTGGAAGACGGTGAAGAAGAGGGGAAGAGTGGCTCCAATCTTCAAAAATTCACATGTTATCTCGAATTCCCAGATGAAAGCAAGCGAGTTTGGGTGCAGTTGGGAGGGCTCCAGATCTAGGTGTCCGAAAACCACCACTTGAAAGTCCGAGAAGGGCAGGCTTAACCCGATTTACTTGAAGACAAACTCATACATGGGGAAGCTCTCCCCGTAGGCCGAGCATATCTGATTGTGCTCCCTAGGAAATTGGACCCTCCAGTCTCCCTGGCCCCCACCGTCGTGAAGGCATCATGCGTGTGAAAAGCAAAGAGGGAGGCATGCTCCCAAGGCTCAGCAACAACCCACTCTTCTCTGGTATTACTAGAGGAAGATGTTTCGTCGGCATTCCAGGGAGCAAAAGTATCATCAGCGCTGCTATCTTCTGAAGAGCTCTCCTCGGATAGTTCCCTCATAACTTCATTCTCAGGATCGCGAGACATCTCCTTTACCTGAAAAGTAGAGGACAAAAGTGAATTCGATGACAAAGTCAAATCCACCCTTCCACCTGTCATACCCCAAATTTTGAAAACCAATATTTCCCATCATTATGCAAATCAACACCATAATATGGATGTACCTACATGCCTCATCAATCTCCTCAAGGATTGTTGAGCATTCACTACAATCAAGAATTAGGGTTTTGAGCCCTCTCAGAGCACTTAAACAAAGGATCAATCAAGAATTGACATGATCTTCAACTTGTCTAGCCTCTTAAATACCCATAAAGGATTAAGAGGACTCCCACATCAAGAATTAAGCACAAGATTGCAACATTCCAAGTGGATCAAGCCTCAAGATCGCCAGTGTCATCAAATTAGGGTTTTGGTCGACTAGGGCCTCCAGATGAAAATTTTCCTCTGGGTATGAGCCAATACTTCAAAACATGATCCAAAATTCTCAAAGGAACCTTATGAGTCCCATCATCAAGTCAAAATGGTCTCAGGGGAAGCATTCATAAAAAATCAGGAATTAGGGTTTCTTGACCTAATTCACCCCTAAGTTGACTTTTGAGGCAAGACATGAACCAAGACCTCAAGGCATGATTTGAGGGCCTCAAATACACCATATTTATCCATTTACAACAATGGATTGATCCAAGAAGCTTGATTCACAAGTTTCAAATTCATTTGGACCACAATTAGGGTTTTGAAGAAAAAGTCAATTGTACTTTTGACTTTGGACCAAGACATGTTCCCAAACCTTGGGACATAGTTCAAGACACCCTAAAACACCTATGAAATCCATCCATTAGGTTTGAATCAGGTCACGAACTTGATTTCATATAGGATCACACAGTTTGGAATTCATCTGACAAAAAGCCAATTGTGCCTAAAATCAAGTTTGACTTTTTGAATTTTTTCACAAATGTGACTCCCCTAAGTCAAAAACAATGTCAATGCATGGTTTTGATCATCATCCATCAAGAAAAATCAAGAAAAATAGGGTTACTTGCAAAAAGGGCAACCTTAAGAAACTTAAAATTTTCTAAGTTATGGAACAAAATGGATTTGGTACCAACTTTGCAAGGTCATAACTCCCAAACCCCAAGGCCTTTTTCTTCCATCCAATGCTTAAATGAAATTTCACATGACATACTTCAAAAGTGTCAACTACAAAAGATTCCAAATCCTCATGGATTTTGAGTTATGGATTGATCAAAATCACAAAAACATGAAAATGACCACTTTTTCCAACACTTAGTGAAATTTTGGACAGAATTTGTCTTGGATTTTCACCAACTTTGAGGCCATTTTTCACCTTAATCCAAGTTGATTCAAGACCATTGTTGGACATAAAAGTTAAAGTATGTCATGAGAGCTTTCCAAAAAGTCCAAGATCATCTCCAAATTCAATTTGAGTAAGGAGTTACAACCCTTGGAACATGGCACCAAAAACTGATTTCTTCCCAAGGCAGATTATAGGTCATTTGCTCGAATGGGCTAATTTGTGCAATTACAAGTCTTGTAATCCTTCTAGAAACATTAAGGATCAGATCAAAGCAAAAGATCTCTGAGCCACAAGCACACCAAGTCAAGAAATCATCATTTATGCATGTGATATCCAATGATGCAAAACTAAAAACTTCAAAGTTGTCATGGAGCATTTAATGGATGCATCAAGGTGGCATGTACTGAGACAAATCCAACTGAATGAGTCAAGCCTTATCCCTGCAACAGAAGACTATAGGTCTGCAAGATTGACCTAAGTCAATGGCTAGAGGAGACTTGAGATTCCTTTTGAAAACCAATGGACAATGGACTATACCAGCCACCATTCACTATTGCTACCAAAACAAACTTGACACACTATAAATAGAGCTCATGTGTGGTCAGTTTGAGTACACCAAAGCACCATAACACATGTTTTCCTCAAAATCACTCTCAAAAAACCAGGTTTTGCTTCTCATTCAAGTAACATTCAAATTTTTCATTTGAGAGCATTTCTATCAAAACCAATCATGCCAACACCTCACATACATCATATATGAGTGATCCATGACCTTAAAACTCATCTGGAACACCTAAATCACAAATTCACCCCCCATTTGCTCAAGCGTTTTGGCCTGTTTGCAGTTGAGGTACCACAACAAGTTCTAAGCTGATTCAATCCATTCCAAGCCTTCAAACACATTACTTGAGGTCCATTGAAACTGTCCAGATCATTACACAACATCTGTAACACCTCAAACATAGAATTCGATCACCAGCTGCAATAGGTAAGCGTGACACTCTCAAACTCTATGATTCATGCATCATAAATGTATTTTCCAGTTACAAACACGTTTCTGTACATATATAAAGTGTTTCCCCTTAATCAATTTCTATGTATGAATCGTGTATAGGATTTCATAGTGTTCTTGCAGAAATTAGGGTTCTTGAGTTCATCTTCTGATTTCTCACTCCACACTTAATATAAATGCAATTAATTTATATGGCTGTAATACTTGTTCAAAAACGAGCAAGTTTCATGTTTACAAAAGTCATTTTCATTTAGTAATCAGAGAGATATGAGAAGTTTTGCAAATCTGCAAGAACAGAGCTCGCGCGAACCACACAAGGTGTTCTTGGCGCCTTTTTCAAATTTTTGAATATTTGAATATTTTGATATTTTTACTAATTGATTCAAAAATTAATTTCTCTCAATTTTAATGTTTTTGAATTGATTATTTTTTTCAAAATTCAAAAAAATGTTAAAATATTTTATTCTACAAAAATTTCACAAAAATATTATTAATTTTATATATTTAATATTTTTGTAAAGAATTTATTTTTATTTGTTTTTAAGCATTTAAAAATATTTCTTTCTCTTGATTTTTCAAATTCAAATGATTTTCAAATCATTCTATGGGTAAAACATAAATTTTCAAACATTAATCCAAGATCACAATTTGTTTTTTATACATGTTTGATAATTTTGATCATTTTAATTGATTTTATTCAAATTAAAATGCATTTTTAAATCAAATTAGGGTTTTAATTGTTTTCACCCTCACAAACATTTTTCAAAACATTTTTTTGGGCCTCTTGATAGAGTGTAAGTCTCATCCCTTTGTAAATAAATCATTTTGGGCCTAAGTCATTGTATAAGTCCCGATACGATTTTAAAAAATCTCGGCGCGATCGCCGTTTTCAAACAATTTTCATCTGGGCCTCCCCTTGTGTTGTAAGCCTCATTTTTCTCTTTTTCAAACACTTTTTTAGGCCTATAATAGAGTGTAAGACCCAAACCCTTTGTACATAAATAATTTGGGCCTCAGTCATTATATAAGTCTCGATACAATAACGGTGCGATCACTGTTTTTCATCTGGGCATCTCCTTGAGTTATAAGCCCCAACTCTTGTATAAAAATAAACTCTTGGGTCTCTGATAGAGTGTAAGACCCATCCTCTTTGTAAATACAATAATTTGGGCATCAGACATTGTATAAGTCTCTCTGTGGCTTTCAAAACTACGACGCGATCGTCGTCTTTTCAAAAAAGATCATATGGGTCTCCCTTGAGTATAAGCCCCAAACTTCCTTTTAAAACAACTTTCCTTTTTTATTCAAATTCAAATTCAAAGTATCATCAAAACTTTCTTCAATTTCTTGAATAACTAACCATACAACTGTAGTTACTATGCTTGGACTTGCATAACTGTAAGTTCCATTATCTCTTCAATACATACTTGTTTATATATATATTTCATCTATATATATATATATATATATATATATATATATATATATATATATATATATATATATATGCTTGTACATACTTGCTTAGAGTTTTCCCCAACAGTTAGGTCTAGGTCTATATCAAAACTAGTGGTTACTTTTTCAACACGGTCAAACCTAGTTCCCCATAGGAAATTCCAGATACAGTCTTGCCTCCTTTCGGGCTTTATACAATATGGAACAGAGAAAGGCATTATTCCCAGTGAAACTTTTCTCAAGACTGTCCTAACTTAGAAATATATGTGTACAAGAAATTCATTTCCCCAGAGAGGATTAATTCCCGATGAAACCTCTCTTGAATTTCTTCAAACCTTAGAACTGTTCTGCAAAGAAATGACTTATTCCCGATGAAACCTTTCTTGAACTTTTCTTAAGTTTGGACCCATAGGCTTCCTAAAAGCATCCCCAGCCTCCTCTTGGGCTTTGTACAAGGACCCACAGGCTTCTTAGAAGTTCCCCAACCTCCTCTTGGGCTTAGTACAAGGACCCAAAGACCTCCTACAGGTATAGGATAAAAATTAGTCATCTTTGCTAGTTCAATCCTCAAGAGAGTCAGAATTCCAGAACATCATACCATTTTAGGGTTGATCTTCATCCCTTAAAACCTCAGCCTCCTCTTAGGCATTATACAAAGATCTCTCTTTACAGCCATAACCTACCACTTCATGAGAGACTTGGACAGTCTTTGCCTCCTCTTGGGCATCATACAAAGATCATTCTCCAGCTAATAGTCAACCTCTTCATACCAGTAGACTTGGAAAGTCTCATCTCCTTTTGAATCTCACAGATACCCTCAAGTTTCCTAAAAGCACAGGAAAAACCCTGATCATTTCATCAATATATCAATCTCCAGCAAAGTTAAAACCTCTATAGATTTTCAAACTCAACTTTAAACCCATCTAATCCCCTAACAAGGCTTATGCTTTAATTTTAAATTCCCCAGCTAGGGTCAATTTACCACTAACAAATCCCCAACACAACCAGAGCCTCATGGTCTCTGATATTTTAACTCTTCTTCAAATCCCCAGAAAGAGTAAAACCTTTGGATTCCCCAATACATATAGGCCTGCTCCGGGATTTCCACAAATCCTCAGCAGAAGCCAGCCTCCTCTTAGGCTTCATATAAGAATTTCCCCAGC
Organism: Lathyrus tuberosus; assembly: GCA_022829125.1. Classification (NCBI taxonomy): domain Eukaryota; kingdom Viridiplantae; phylum Streptophyta; class Magnoliopsida; order Fabales; family Fabaceae; genus Lathyrus; species Lathyrus tuberosus. The sequence goes on from JALAZF010000247.1 coordinate 4,806,438, forward strand.
TAACCTCCTCTTAGGCTTTGTATAATGATTTTCCTCAGAAAAGTCAGCCTCAATCTTGGACTTTGTACAAGACAGATAAAACCTCCCCAGTGGAGTCAATCCCTTTTTAGCCTCAATCTTGGGCTTTGTACATGACAGATCATACTCTCCGGCTGAGTCAATCCTTTTTTTTAGCCTCAATCTTGGGCTTTGTACAAGACAAATATAAAACTCTCCTAAACAAAGTCAACCTTTTAGCTTTAACCTTGGGCTTTTATCAAAGCACATAAAAATCATCATCCCCTCAGAGAAAATCAAGAGTTCTCTCTGTAGGAAGACATTTCTCTATACATCATACATCAAAACAGACAATCAAAAAACCCAATTTCCAGATAACTGTTGTAAGTGGCACACTTGTTGATTCAAAAATCCAAGCTGTAGTCCTTCTCTTATCTTGGTCAAAAATCATCTTTCATCGAACTGCTGCAAGTGGCAAGCCTCTGGATTATTTACATCCAAGCCAATGTCCCTCTCTTAGCATGAAAGATTCATAAGGAAAAATGGCATTGCTCAATACTGAGTTAAAGTTTATTCCTTCATGATATCTCCCTTATAAAGGAAATTATGGCATTGTTGGATTCCATACATTCCAGTTAAAGTAATTCCCCTTTATATAACAAATTCTTCAACAAACTATGATGAACAGGTGAGATATCTCCCTTTAGAGATGACAAATTCTCTCTCAGTCAAACCTTTAGCTTCAATCTTGGGCTTTGAACAAGACACAAATCACCTCCAGCTTCAATCTTGGGCTTTAAACAAGACACCCAACATCTTTTCCTCCTATAAAATAAGAGGAACTACGATTGCTCTGATTTCCCATTTTTCTTTACGGGAATACGTAGGCATAAGCTTGTGAAATCTTAGCGAGCACACAAAATCAAAAACTTTAGGTCCAGTACCTTACCAAAAACAACAGAACACCCAAAAACAACAAAAACACCCTCTTAACACTCCTAAAGGAGAAACTTTCCCAACCCAAGACAGATAAACACCAGAAAGTATTTAAACCAATAGAAAAAATGCCATAAAAGGTCTATGGATAACCATATATACACTGGGTAATTGACAACTTCCCTTTGTATAACCTGACCCCGGACCCCCCAATCTCTTAGCATTTGCTAAAGAAAACATTTGCGTGCAAGGTTAGTTTTAGATATCTTCCCTTTCCTTCCCAGCTTCATAGGATAAATAAGAAATCAGAAAGTAACACCCAATTCCAACCATTGCAGTAAGGTGGTCGCGTCACCGACAAAAATCGCACGCTACACCACCGCTAGTTAAGCGAAAGGGCGCGCGAAGACGCCCATGTTAATCCCTCAAACCCACACAGGGAGATCCTCCCCGGCGCATTACCCAGAATTTTGTTGGAGATCCACCAGAAAACTCATGAGTACACCGGAAAACGCATGGGCTCCACCGGCGACAAACTCATTCGTTGTCACAACGGTGCCAGAATCGACTAAAATCCTAAGTTTCTAGGGCTCCAACGATGGCGCCGGCGGCAAAAGATGGCCTAACCACCGCCAACCACCAACATTCGTCGGAAACCACCCCTACTATACCCAATTTCATCCTAACCACATGCAAACTAAGCAAAACAAGGATTAAAACACTCAAAATAGAGAAAGGTTAGGAAGACTAACGTGGTCGAGGAAAGGAAAGAGGTGGTCGGCGAGCTCTGGTCATTGCACGTGCGGCGGTGGTACGGCGGTAAACGGCAGAAACGAGGACAGACAGCTAGAGAAGAGAGAGAAGCGAAAAATAAAAATGAACACTTCCTCCCTTTATTTATAGACAAACCAGAGGCACGTGCACGAGCACACACGACGTAGGGGCATCATCGTGACCCTAGCATAGCCATCATTATGCATTAGATGCGGCACGTGGCTCGATGCACGCGTGGCACTCCATCCATTCGAGTTCTATCAACCGTTGGGCTCCCGCACGCCGGGCATGCTGGACAACGTTACAGGTTCCTCGGGCATAGACTCCCTCAAGCATCGCGAAACAACCCCGTCTCAGTAACAGGCGTCGACCACGCCTACTCCTCCTCGGGATCGCGGGCTGCCCTTAAGTCATCACTCCTATGCTCAGGAGCAACGACTTGGGGGGCTCTTGTTCTGGACTGGCCCAATGGCTAGGCATGGCCCAATCCACTTTTGCTCCCATAACGGCCCAATAGCCTAAGCCCTGCCAGTTAAGAGAAAAAGGAAGCATTCTCTCCTCTGCCCCTCTGGTGAGGAAGGCTGGCCAGCTGACCTCCAGGATCAGTTGCCCTTCGTCCCATTTCTGCCCGTCACGCACGGTTCCATCATCCAGAAACAGTCACGGCGCTCGTGCCCGCGACCACGCCCTTGCCCGCAGCAACGGCTAATTTCGAGCACCTCTGCCTGTCCCAACGACTAGTTTCTGGTAGTTACCTATTCTTTGGGGGCGAATATCTCGCCCCGAAAATAGGGACCAATGGCCAAGCGCTGAGGGCATTATAAAAACCCTCTCATTTGAGAGGGTCATGTATTCTAAATCATCCTAAGACATACTCACTTTGTACTTGCCTTCTCTTCTCCCGATTCTTACTTTAACATCGGAGTGCCTTGCAGGTACACCCCCTCCTCATCTTTGAAACCAAGCATCGCAGACAAAGTCTCTGGCCCACTTCAGGTTCTGATCAGCCGGTAAGATCAGAACCAAACCGATATTTTACTATCACGGTTCTAGAACTGAACCAAATTACAATTAACCAAACATAAACCAAAACCGAACCATTATTTTTAATACATAAAACTGAAAACTGGATTAGCACATGACTGTTATGTTGTATAAGCATTGAAACTTCAGTTACTCCAAACATATTTAGTAGCTTTTTTCTTTAATAGTTCTATTACTTTGTGATTACTTTTAGGCATGGCAAGAAAACCCGGGCCCGCCCGGATCCGGCCCGAAATTAACGGGGGAAACCCGATTTGATTGGGTGCGGGTAAAACCCGGTTTGTAATTGCGGGTGCGGGTGCGGGGGTGGGGGGATGCTACAACCCGCCCGCACCCGCCCCCGCCCGGTCTTATAATATTTACTTTAATACCCATATTTAAATTATTTTATATCATATTTATTCACTTTTGAACAAGTGATTAAAAATCCTCATTAGTTATTTCTCACCATTCACTCAAACTCACATCTTTATAAACAAGTTTATTATTAAAATGGTTAAGTTTTTAATAAAATTGTTAATTTTTATTAATATTTAAAAAAAATATTTTTTTGCGGGTGGGGCCGGGTGCGGGTGCGGGCAAACCCGTTCCTATTGGGGGCGGGTCTGGGTGTTAAATTTTCACCCCCGACTGGGTTTGGGGGCGGGGACGGGTCTATAACAGATAGGCGGGTGCGGGTGCGGGGCTAGCTAAACCCGCCCCCGACCCGCCCCGTTGCCATGCCTAATTACTTTGTGTTTATGAATCACTGATTGGATATGTTGTTCTTAAATAAATATAATTGTTAAATTATCCAATTCAAAAATAAATCTCAATCAGTGACTACCAATTTACTTTAAACCAACCTGTTGCAAAGTGTTATTTCTTACTTGTGAATTTTTTATTTTGGTTCATTTTATAACTACATGTACTTCTCATTAATGTAATTGTTGAATTATTATTGGTAGTTAAATAGTTTATCGAGAAAAATATAATTGTTTAGAAGAACCTACAAATATAACTAAATCTTTAAAGTTTGTTTGCTTTATATAAGTGATTTAATAATCTTTATACTTGTGATTTGTAGTTTTTTTTAATGAATTTGTTCTTTTGATTGTCAAAGTAGATAGAAATTCTTTATTAAAAAAATCATGTAAAATAATATATTAAAAAATGTTTACCAACAAAAAGTTTAAAATGTTTTTTTATTAAAAAAATTTAAAAACAAATATAATGGTTTGGTTCTTTAAAACGTTGTTGAGTTGGAGAAAAATTGTCTTTTAATGGTTTAGTACAATTCGAAATTCCGAATTGTTATAACAAACAAATAGTTTTAGTTCAGTTCGATTCCATACAAATTAAAACGGTTTGGTTCGGTTCAGATGGTCTTTTATTATGGTTTAGAACTATACCATGAACAGGAAATGTTTTTTTAAGAGTTTTGTATGACTTGGGAAAAAGAGTGAGCATGACGCCAATGTCTATTTAAAAGTTTGCATATAGATATGTTGAATTTGATTAGCTTCATTCCTATGTTAGCATGTTGTTCTACAGTTAAACTAGGGGTGGCAAAATGGATGGATTGGATGGATATGAATTGGATAGTTAATGGATGGATCAAAACAATCCATTAGTCCATTAACAATCCATTAAAATTTTCTTAAAATTATCCAATCTGATCCATCCGTTAAGAATAAAATCCATCCAATTCATTCATTAACATATTTTTAATGGATGGATATCCATCCATCCATTTATTTTTTATTTTAAAAAAAATTAGTTTTTTTATTCGGAAAACAAAGTCGGTTTTTTTTTTCGGAAAAAAAATCGGGTTTTTTCCGTAAAAAAAATCGTTTTTTTTTTCCGAAAAAAAAGTCTATTTATTTTTCGAAAAAAAAAGTCAATTTTTTTTTCGGGAAAAAAAGTCAGTTTTTGTTTTCGGAAAAAAAAGTCGGTTTTTCTCTTTGAAAAAAAAGTCGGTTTTTTTTTTCAGAAAAAAAATCGGTTTTTTTCAGAAAAAAAGTCTTTTTTTTTTGAAAAAAATTAATTATTTAAAAAAAAAATCCATTTTTAATTATTTTTTAAAAAATAAATCTAACAGAGATAAAAATAATCCATTGGATCGTTAAAATATGTTAGATGGATTGAATCAATCTATGTATATAAATGGATGAATTTAATCCAATCCATTAACTTACTTTTTATATGATGGATGAATTGGATGGATTTTTTGGTGGATGAATTTGATGGATTTTGCCTTAATGGATTCAATTGCCACCTCTAAGTTAAACCAATAGGAATATGAGAGGATGTCCAGTTTAAAATTGGCAATTTTATTGTGCACATGTATTTTGTGATTGTTAACATACAAGAAGATTACCACACACCATTGTTATTGGTAAGACCCATTCTTGCTACGATGGACATTGTAATTTTGTGAAGAATGGGAGAATTGTTTTTGGCAAAATACCCTATTTGGTCCCTTAAGTATACCCTCTGGTTCACTTTGGTCCCTTAATGTTTTTTCGTGCCAATTTGGTCCTTTAATTGTACAAACGTAGCCACGTTAGTCCTTCCGTTAATGGAACGTTAGTGAATTTTAGAAAATAGCCGCCAGCTGGTAGTTTGTGTGCTTAGGTGGATAAGTGATTTCCAAGCTGGCATTTCACAAGTGATACAAAAATAAGTTGAAGAAGAAACGACATTGTAGACGAAGCAAGTGGAAGAAGGAGCTGCGAAGTGGAAGAAGAAGGAGCTGCGAAGACGAAGCAAGTGCGAAGACGAAGCAAGTGCGAAGACGAAGCAAGTGTGAAGACGAAGCAACTTTGAAGAAGAACGATTCCAGGTAAGTATTCGCTCCATAAACTGTGTTAGAGTTTGTTTCGATTTAGGGTTTAGATAGATTTAGGGATTTCTGTTGATTTAGGATTTTCTGTAGAGATTAGGTTGAAACTAGAAATTATTTCTTTGAAACTAGAAATTATTAAGTTGAAACAATCTTATTGAACTGTGTTAGGTCTAAATGGAAGAGTTTTTGGAGCTTAGTATTCACCACAGTGGTGAATTCGTTGGACCTGAACTTAGTGAGTATGTTGGAGGAACGGTAGTTGAACTGAAAGTGGATAGTGATAGGTGGAGTTTTTTTGAGTTAGTAGGTGTTTTGAAGGACTTAGGTTATACTGACTTTGAAAAGATGTATTACAAGGATCCACAGTTTGGGATGATGGCCCTAGTTGATGACAAAGGGGCTTTAGATATTGCAGACCTTTATAGGGTACACAGAAGGGTTGACATTTACATTCAACACACTGTGTCTCAGCCTGATTATTTTGATGGACCAGTGGAGACACGAGTTGAGGAGCCTGAGATAATTGTAGATGAGGTTCAAGAGTTGCTTAAAAAGTTAACTGAAGAGGTAAATGATACCAATGTTGTTGTGGAGGAAGTAGGTGCAGGGGTGAATGATGCCAATGTTGTTGTGGAGGGAGGAGGTGCAGGGGTGAATGATGCCAATGTTGTTGTGGAGGGAGGAGGTGCAGGGGTGAATGATACCAATGTTGTTGTGGAGGAAGGAGGTGCAGGGGTGAATGATACCAATGTTGTTGTGGAGGAAGGAGGTGCAGGGGTGAATGATACCAATGTTGTTGTTGAGGAAGTAGGTGCTGGATCAAGAAGGGCTAGTCATGGTAATTTTGGTGAGGTACATGATGAATCTAATTCTGATGATAGTGAGGATGGGAGTTTCCATTATGATAGTGCACTTGATATAGAATTTGATGATGAATCTGATGGTTATGATGAAATGGATGAAGATGAACTTGATGATCTCATTGCATTTGGTTGTGAAGGAAACTCAAGTGGCTGTGATCTTAAGGGGAGTGATAATGACAGTGATGATCTTCAAAGTGGCTGTGATAGTGATGACAGTAGTGTGGTTAATAGGAAGAAGTACCCAATTTTCAAAGAAAGGAAAGATATGTCCAATTACAAATGGGAGCTTGGTATGTATTTCACTTCCAAAAGTGATATAAAGGATGCAGTTGCCTCATATGCTGTACAAAATGGTATAGACTTGAAATTCAAAAAAAATGACAACAAAAGGGTGAGGGTGAGGTGTAAGGATGGTTGTGAGTGGGAGCTGTATTGTGCCAAGCTACCAAATGAGGATTCTTGGCAGGTAAGAAAAGTAATTGACAAACACAACTGTAGTAGGGAGTTCAATGTGAAGATGCTGACCAAAGACCACATTTTAAAAGACTCTACATATGCTATGCAGCTTGTAAGGAGAGTTTCAGACTTTCTAGACATGTTATAGGGCTGGATGGTTGTTTCTTGAAGGGGCTTTGTGGAGGGAAAATTCTGGCAGCTATAGGAAGGGATCCAAATGATCAGATGCTTCCTATAGCATTTGCAGTGGTGGAAGGTGAAAATAAGGAAAGTTGGACTTGGTTCTTGGAGTTGTTGATTGCTGACCTAGGTGGTACTACTGAGTGTCTAACATACACTTTCATTTCAGACCAACAAAAGGTACTTAGTTGTTGCTTTTTACTGTTTTGTAAACTCGTTACTTATGTTGCTATTTTCTGTTTTGTAAACTTGTTGATTGTGCTACATTGCTATTGCAGGGGCTGTTACCAGCCATGGATGAGTTGTTGCCCAATGTTGAACAACGCTTTTGTGTTAGACATTTGTATAACAATTTCAGGAAAAGGTTCCCTGGTAAGCTGTTGAAGGAAATTATCTGGAGGGCTGCAAAGTCAACCTATGCTCAAGCTTGGGAAAGAGAGATGAGGAGAATGAGGTTGGCAAATGAAGAAGCATATCTCCATATGATGAAGACACCACCAAGATTTTGGAGTAGATCATATTTCAGGACATCCAATAAGTGTGATGTTGTGTTAAATAACATGTCTGAGTCATTTAACAGTGTCATTGTTGACTCTAGAGGAAAGCCACTTGTGACAATGCTGGAGGAGATCAGGACTTACATTATGGAGAGATGGGCAAACAATAGAATGAGGTTCCAAGATGTAGCTGGTAATGATATTTTGCCCAACATTAGAAAGAAACTTGAGATAACTAGCAATTTTACAAACTTATGGCTAGTCAGGTATTGATGAAAATTTAGTATTGGTCTTTGATTTTCATGAGAATATACAAAGTTATGGCTTATAGTTATTGATGGGCTTCTTGTTATTGTAGAATGGCAGATGAGCATATATTTGAGGTAAGGCATTTGGAAAATCCAGCTGAGACATTCACTGTGAATTTGAAGGACTTCCAATGCTCCTGCAGAAGATGGGATCTAACAGGACTTCCTTGTGTCCATGCAATGGCATCCATGAAGAGTAGGAACTTTAAAGTTGATGACTACATTCCTGAATATTATAGAATATCTACTTACAAGGCAGTGTACAAGCCTGTTCTATACCCTGTGAATGGATCCAATTTGTGGGTCAAGACTCCATATCCAGATGTTCAGCCACCCAAGTATAGGAGGATGCTTGAGAGACAAAAGAAAAGGAGGAATCTTGAGCAAGGGGAGATTGATGGAAGTGAAAAAAAAATGAGAAGAACTGGTTTTGTTGTTAAGTGCTCCAGGTGCAAAAAGGTAGGACATAACAAAATAACCTGCAAGGACATTACCAGTCAGGCCACGGCTAGCAATGTAGCACCATCTCAGGCCAATGCCAGTCAAGCCACAGCTAGCAATGTAGCACCATCTCAGGCCAATGCCAGTCAAGCCACAGCTAGCAATGTAGCACCATCTCAGGCCAATGCCAGTCAAGCCATAGTTAGCAATGTATCAGCAGCTCACCCAAATGCCAGTCAGGCCACAGTTAGCAATGTAGCAGCAGCTCACACCAATGCCAGCCAATCATCAGTAACACAAGGTTACAAGGCTGCAACCAAGTCTTCAAAAGGAAAGGCTGTATCAGGACAATGCTCAAGGCCACAGAAGCTTGGTGTAAGAAGGCCATTTGTAGCACCAGGACCAACAACAAGATTGTCTGCTTCAAAGAATGTGGTTGGTCCTACAACCAGAAGGACAACCCCAACCAAGAGGATCACACCAAGGAGAAACATCTAGTATTAATTAGGCTTGATTTAGTATGTTGTTTTAAGTGTGATGAACCATTTGGTATTTTGTAATGTTGTTTTAAGTCGTTTTGAAGTCAGTTTGAACATGTCTATGTAACATGTCACTACATTTTGGAACCTCTGTAAAACTATATGTATGTTTTTCTTTGACTAATATCAATCAAACTCAGTTTGTGTTCATCTTTGCCTAATGTAATCATTTTTGCCAACTTGATATATGTTTGACCAAAAAGTCTATCAACCAAATAACATGGTGCTAGAAATTAACATATACCAAACAAAATAACTCATAACATTCATTACATTGACATCTGTTACAAATTTCAATACATCATCTCTGTCACAAAGACACATAACAGTACATCCTAGATTCACTTCTAAAGCATCCTAAGAAACCATACACATAACATTACAACACACAACATTTTCCACCACCACATCTTGTTCAGTTCAACTTGAATTTCAGTCACAACCTTTCCTAGTTCTTCGTTTCCACACTTCAATTTTTCAAAATCCTTTGATAAGCTTTCCAATCTATTCACCAAAACTTGGTTTGTGTCTTCCACTTTTTCTTCATGGAACCAAATGAAAAAACCACATCCTCTTTGTAATGACCCCTGCAAAATAGGAATTGATCAAAATCAGATTTTTACCATAATTTAAATCAAACAACATTTAGGGTTTACCTTATAATTGGGACAACCCCAAAATTTCTTTCCGAAATTCTTCTCTGTGTTTGCCCTGCGAAGCACTGCCTCATCTCCACAAACACACAATGGTACAACTCGCGACGAACTTTGCACACATGAATGTCCACTTTCGGATTTGTTCTCCTTCAAAATAGACTGGCCATGGCTAACCTTCATGTAGAATCAATTCAAGCAATTACCACGATGGAGAAGAACAAAATGAATGGAGAAGAACAAAATGAATGGAACGATGAACAAGAAGAAGACGAATACTAGAGGGATGAAGATGAATAGAGAAGAAGAAAAAGAATGGAAGATGAACATAAAGCAAACTGAAAACGGTGAAGGATGAAGATGATATAGACATGAACGTGCCAGCTCAGACACCAGATGGACAAAGCAAACGTCCGTCTGTATCCAATGGACGGAAGTGGCTATTTTGCAACGTTTGTACAATTAAAGGACCAAATTGGCACGAAAAAACATTAAGGGACCAAAGTGAACCATAGGGTATACTTAAGGGACTAAATAGGGTATTTTGCCATTGTTTTTTGTATAGGTGACCACTTAAGTTTAGTTTTTTCTGATATTGATATTATTTATTTATTTTTGCCAAGAATACTTGCAATAGGTTGTGTGTTTAGGAGTATACACTTGGAATCCTTGACAAAAATAAAATGCAAGTTTTTCACCTGGGAAAAATGGTAACAATGACAAGGAAGTGCAAATTGTAATGCTCCAAACTGTTTTTATGATAAGAGACCAGAGACGGATCCAGAAATTTTAATAAGTGGAGTCAAGGTTAATTTCTTTTAATACAAAAATTAAAATCAAATAATATAAATATTCATAAAAAAATATATAAATAATTATGCATAAAATGATGAATATAAGATATATCTAAAAAGTTAAATATTCCAAAACAAAGCACAAATGTATATAAAAAAATTGAAGACAACATAATATTCAAAGATTATAATTGCTCTCTACATGTCTTCATATTTTGAAAGTGTTGTAAGATCTTTTCATTTTCAACACTATCAAATATATCACTCTCTATGTATGTTACAAACAATCATTCAAAAATTCATCACCCATACGGTTGCGCAGTTAATTCTTCACAAAATTCATAGATGAGAAACTTCTTTCAACGGTTGCCGTAGCCACAGGCAAAAAGTAATGTCAACTTCAAAAGTAAGTACACCATTGGATAAGCAATGTGTTTTTTAGTCTCCATCATTATTCTTGAAAGATCACTAATTCCCTGTAAATTAGAAAATTGCTCACTAGAACAAACATCCATGATGTAATTTTCAAGTTGATTGTCGAGTCCCATAAGCTCTACCAAAGAAAATTCGGACGGATAAAATCGAGCCAGCTTAATCAACTTTTCTTTGTCAAATGCAAAAAATGAATCCCGTGGACTTAAACTTGCTACACAAATAAGCAATTTACTATTCACTTCGGTAAATCTATTATTCAGCTCTTGAAGTTGTCTATCAATCACTTGATAAAAGACCTCGACTTGAAAGTGATGCAAGTTTGAAACTTTTTCAACTTTACGACTTGGTTTTCCATGTAATATGAAGACATCATCCATATTTATAATGTCAATATTATGCTTCTCACAAAATAATGACACTTCATCGAGTAGACTTTACCAACCATCTTCTCTCATATTTTGCAATCTTTCCTTTGATACTTTAACAAATGTCATAGCATTTACAATATCTCGATCTTTTCTTTGCAGTGCTTGAGATAAATCATTAGTAATTCCCAATATATTTCTCATCAAAAGTAATTTAAAAATAAATTCAAAGGATTGTAAAGTATTCAGTAATTGACGAGTTTCAACTCGTTACTCTGCGTTAAGGCTATCTTTTAAAATCATATCTAGCACATCATACACAGAAGGAAATAAAGAAACCAGCCTTAGTAATATACCATAATGTGATCCCCATCTAGTATCTCCAGCTCTTGTTAGCATAGTTTCTTGATTCAATCCACGACCAGTTAAAATTTCTCCACTCTCTAATGCTTCCATTACTTTAAGAATTTGACTTTCTCTAAGAATATCTCTGCGTTTGCATGAAGCTCCAACAACCTTAGATAAATTGTTAACTACAAGAAAAAACCAAGCAAGGTCATTATGCTTTTTAGCAACTGCTACAAGTGCCAACTGAAATTGGTGAGCAAAACAATGAACATAGAATGCACACTTATTTTCTTTCAATATCAAACTTTTGAGGCCATTAAAGTCTCCTTGCATATTACTTGCCCCGTCATATCCTTGTCCACGAACTCTTGACAAGCTTAAATTGTACTTTGCCAATAAAGACTTCAGTGCTAACTTTAAAGACAATAACACTTGTATTTGCAACATGGACAATACCAAGAAACCTCTCAATGACACATCCTTTCTTATCTACATAACGTAAAACAACAACCATTTGCTCTTTAACTGAAACATCTCGAGATTCATCAATTAAAATAGAGAACAAATCATTGTTAAGATCATCAATAATAACTTTTGTGGTCTCAGAAGCAGCAACTTTCACAATATATTTTTGAATGCTAGGTGACACTAATTTGAGATTTCCACGATATTTTTTCAATACTTTATCAATCTCTTCATTATGATTACAAAGAAATTGTAGAATCTCGAGAAAATTACCTTTATTCTTTGAATCCACTGATTCATCATCACCGCGAAATGCTAATCCCAACTTTAATAAAAGTCGAATACAATCAACTATTACAGTTAAATGAATCTGATATTCCCTCTTGATCAAGTCATATTGTTTGTTGATAGCAACTTCAATATGTTGTTTTTGATTCATTAGTGCATTACATTTTCTCCAAGTTTGGTTATGAGCACTATTAGGACCTCCAACATGGACGTTGAGTCAATCTTTCTTTTTCCAATTTGAAAATCCCTCAGTCACAAATGCATCCAACCTTTGTGTTCTCTTATCTCATGTCTCATAAGGTAACAACATAAACAAAAAAACAGCATCTTTTGATACACTATATTCCAACCAACTACCAAATTCAAGAAACCCATCAGGATTAAACTTACGTAAAGACGTACCAAATTGTCGTTGTGGAAAATTATGGTCCTTTGGTTGACAAGACCCTTTTTGTAAATAAGCTCTTCGGATTTCATCCCGATCATTTGGATGATAACATGACATTTGATTCCTCTCTCTAGGATCAACAGGAAGATTATCTAGATCAACATCTAAAAATCTTTTATTCAAAGATGGCCCTACTTGTTGTGCAAATGCATTTTCCACTTCATTAACTTCTTGAGACTCAATGTTGATTTTCTTTTAAAATAATTTTCCATTTCTAACACATAAAAATTTAACACTAATTAGCTACTTGATTCAAATACAACTACAAGCATAAAGTTAAAATTAAAAACATGATAAAAATTGATTCAAAAATTTGAAATCACAACATATTAATATAATATAAAAAAATAAGAATGAAGGGAGAAACTTACTTGAATATTGTCTTTTAACTCTACTATGATAAAACGATAAAAAAATAAGATTTAAAAGTAGGAGATTTATGAAGAAAAAATAAAGTTATGTGTAGAAGAAAGAAGACAAAAAAATGGATTACAAATGAAAACAACATGTTGTTGTATGTAGATTGATTTATAATTAGAAGAACCTATCCAATTTCCCTATGTCTTTTTAATTTCCATTGTCTTTTTTTAACTAAAATAATAAAATAAAATTAATAGTCAGATTTATGTTTCCTAGAATTCAAATCAAATGAGTGGTATGGGGACAATGATACATTTAATGTGGGGTCAATATTCCAAAATTAATCATTATTGTTTTTTTTTTTTAAATTAAGTGGGGTCAGCTGCCCCCATTTCAATATAGCTAGATCTGTGACTGTAAGCGACTGACCCCACAAATCAACATGGATTTTTTCAGCATGTTTTGTCATTATTCACACATTTTTCGAAAAACTTTTCAGAAGGTCACACATCCAAATACTACTCCACATCAAGTACGCTTAACTATGAAGTTCTTATTAGTTAGGCTACCGAAAAGAAGATGTATCTTGTTGGTATATGTAGTACCAATTAATCCTTATAAGTCTTCCTTCAACCATACAGTCCCATACTTACACAACCTCAGGATCTCTCTCATTCCGATATGAATTCAGTTCTTTCCTAGAAGCTACTAGGAGTGTCTCATGTCATTCCTCGTGCACCGACAACCCCTCTCTCGCCCTTGGGTGTTACATATAACTATTATCCTCCCTCTTCGGCCTTAGGTATTACATGCCCACTAGCTTTGGGGTATCCTTAGGGATCCCATGTCTGGTCGAGAGGAGTTTTGGGGTTAAGAAAACTTCTCATATATCCCTTGATTCAGCTTCTTATTCGCTAGTAGCAGAGAACTCTCGTGTAAACCACTTAGCCCCATGACTTCTCTTCACAAAAAGAGCCATAGTAGAGGTGAATTTGTGAAGTTTCGTAAACATCATGAAATATTATGTAAAAGCTTCTCGGTCTATTCAATTTGCATCAACAAGAGTCATTCGAGCAAGTTTAATACCTTTGATGCGCCTATTTTTGATGTCTTCATCAGCATCATCAATTTTGTTGACATTTAAGGAAGTTTCGAACATGACATTCAACCCAAGTTAGAGCAACCAATAGGGTCCACCTAGTAACATATTATCTTTGAGTTTAATATTTTTTTTAGGGTTTTAATGGCTTGCCCTAAGGATTCATAAATAGAACCTAATATCAATTGACTTAGGAAAATGTTTTGTCCTTTGTACAATTGGTTAGAGTTAAATATCTTTTGGATACTTTTAAGGACTTATAGCAGAAAATGCATCTCAACAACCACAATGCTAAAAAAGCAATATGTTCTTCATCGAATACTTTGTCAGTGGTAGAATCGTGGTGGTCTAGAACCTCTTCAGTTTTTCTCTTTTACCACGTCAAAATCCTTTACATTCTTACATAAAACTTATAAAGATTTTAAGCACTATGTCCTAGGATATTCTAGTTGATCCTGCAAGTAATCTTCTATAAGAGACTAGCACTTGTTTACTAAATTTCACAGTAAACACTCACTTAAAGGGAATCATTCGACTGAACCCTTTAGAGTGTTTCTTGACCACACAGCAGTTGAGGATATACATTTCCGACCGTATGACAATTATCGTCATGCATTCCTTAGATGACATGACCTTATATACTCTTGATGGTTGGCTTGTGGGACATATATGATGTATCCACATTTGCCTGATCGAGTCATGCGTTAGTTCGAGTTTATACAAGTTATCTCACTAAAGCCCTTTGTGTTTTCTCATCTAGGTATGATCCGTAAAGATGTAATTGCAATCAAGAACAGATCTATGTTGTGGTGGTTGAGGGCTCTTACCCCCACAAGAATAATAATCATAGTTACTATGTTACTAGTATTTAGTATATTGATTTAATGTATAATTAATTTTTTTCCAATTTCAAAATAAAAAATTGTTCTCATTAATTACAAATACAAATATATTATTACATATTTGTTTTATTTATATTTTGTCACATTCTTCTATATTATTATGGTCATTTGGAGAAAAAAAATAAGAAAGTCTTTTTAATATGAGTTATTTTATACTAATTGCAATTATATCATTTATTCTACATTCTCTTTATAAATATAGTTGAATAATTTCAGTTAGATGTTAAATATTTTATTAATTTTATATCTTTTTAATATATTATAATTTTAAAAATGTTTTGTTATGTTGTAGTAAATGAAAAAATTGATTAGCATTATAGTTAGGATTATTAAAAAATATATTATTGAAATTTTATTAGAATTATTCTATTAACATTATAAACAATAAAAAAAACATCATACTATCATTCTTAAGTTAAGAATTTATTTTATTTTATTTGCAAAATAAAATAAAAAATCTACTATTGAAAGTAAAATTTTCTTCAACAGATTTTAATTTTTTTAACTCTAATTACTTTACAATTGAATTACATGTGAAAAAATTCATATTTTATTTACGTACAAAATAAAATATTATATTTATTTTTTAAGTATTGATAATATAAAATAATTCATTCATAAAATAAAAAATAAATAAAAAATTTGAATTTTGTATAAATTTGACTTTTTATTAATAATTATTTTGTTGTCCCCACTTAAAAAATATTCTGGATCTGCCACTGAATGCGATGTATGATGATTTATATAATCATCTGGAACCAAATGAAACACGATGTGTGGTAGCTCCTCACGAATGGAGTAATGTTATCAGATACATCCAGTAGTATTTCAGAGTGTCACATCCTTACATGACACCAGATGCTCACGGAGATTCACCTAAGTCAACTCATCAAGAGATATTAAAAGAAAAGAAGACTAAGGAAAATCATGCAGTTGATGTGTTACCTGCATGTCGTCGTATTATAGATCTTGTGCGAGCGGGCATGTAGAGAAGAAACTTTTTGGAAGACACTTCTGCGAGGACCATTGTAGATGTCATTCTATCAGAGACAGAAATGACACTGCAGTACATGAGGCATCGTAGGGCATCGTAGAAACATGAGATCTGATATATCCAGTAGTATTTGATAATATTTGTATTATGGATTATGGATAATATTATGGTTTGTAACTTATTATTTTGATAGGATTATGGATTATAGATTGATTATAATATATAACATTTTCATTCTCTTACATTAGTGTATTTTTTAAAAAATGTCAAAATTTATTATTTAAAAAGTGATTACGGAAGTATATATCCGTATTTTATGACGAAGAGTCTAAGAATATGTTTGGATTGATGGAATGGAATGTTATAAATTTAAATTCCATTATTTGAATGAATTAAAAAATAATGAAATGGAGTGGAACCGGATGGAATGCTTTCCAACTCATTCCATTATTTTTTTTGTACCTTTTGATTTAAGCGAAATGACAAAATCTTTATATTTTATCATAAATTATCCAAATAATAGAACAACATTTTTATTTTATGCCGCTCTGCTTAATTTCACTTCATTCCACTCTATTCATTTTACAATATCCAAAGACACTCTAAACTAATTTCTAACAAAAATGAGAATCTGAATTTGGTAGATATGACTGATCACCACTAAAATGGAATAGTCCCCTCGTTTTAAAAGATCTATTTGATACATCTAACAAATTCAGTGACAAATTTAATGGTTTATTACTCTTACTGAAATTCGAAAAAAAAAAAAACTTAAATATTGAACCAGTGGTGTGTAACTAGAAAAAAAAAATTGCTGTGTGTCATGTTGAAACTTCATGCTGGAACATGTTAACAACATGTTAATTGATTCTATGGTCTCTCTCAATCTCTGATTGCCCTAATTTTTGAACTCTGTTGAAGATACGATCGACGCATGCATAAATCTTTTGACGAAGGTAGCGTTTTGCTCTTATCCTCATTAATTCCCATTTTCTTATGATTTTAGTTTTTCAATTTTCAATTATTTTTTGCGCATTTTGGAAATACTCTCATAGTAATTGTAGTTCATTGTAATTGACCTAGCTTGTTACCTAAGCACTTCTCATGATAAGCGCTTCTGTAATAAGCCGCAAATAACTTGTTTATTCATAGGATCAAACCTTAAAAGGAGCTTATAGCTGCATATGGATCGACTCAATGGTTCTGCCAATCTAATGATAGTTTCTGATCTTGATTACACAATGGTAAATATAATTTCGATACGGATCTGTTTTTGAATGGTTCTTGGGATTAAATGTCGTGATGTCTGTGTGTTTCATTGAAGGTAGACCATGATGATCCAGAAAACCTTGCTCTTCTTAGGTTTAATGCCCTATGGGAAGGTTATTATCGGCATAATTCTCTACTAGTTTTCTCCACGGGGAGATCGCCTACTATATACGGAGAGTTGAGAAAGCAGAAACCTTTGTTGACTCCTGATATAACGATAATGTCTGTGGGAACTGAGATTACATACGGAGAATCCATGGTGTCGGATGACGGGTGGAAACTGTATTTGAATCATAAATGGAACAGGGATATTGTTGTGGAGGAATCAGCCAAGTTTCCTGAGCTTGTTAGTCAAGTAAGTATATCTATCATAGTATATCATGTTATCTCGTAATTCATGAAAATTAAGATGCTTATCGATTATTAGAAGGGCGAGCCTTGAGGCCGTCAGTTCAGATCCTAGAATCGACCTCTCCGCGCGGAGATAGTGTTATACTCATCTACCCTCGCCATACCCCACACGGTGAAAGCCTTATGCACTAGGCTGCTCTTGATCGTTTATCGAAATTCTAATATGTCATCATGATAGGAAGAATGACCTTAAATAAAATGCATTGCAGTATTAACTAATGTAATTATTTTAAGAGCATTTATATTTTTACTTATTGATATGTTATCTTTGAAATTTCTGGAGTAACTGCAGTCAGAGACAGAGCAACGGCCTCACAAGGTTAGCTTCTATTTGGAGAAAGGGAAGGCATCAAAAGTCATGCAAGCTCTCTCAAAAGGTTTAGAAAAACGTGGGGTGAGACTTTTATCATTATCTATTAAAACATAGGGTAACATTATAGTTCATAAACAACCTTAGTGGCGCAAATTTGTCTACTTCGTTTAAAAGCTTAATCTAATATATTTTTTAAATGCTACAGTTTCATTATATTTCTGTATGATTTTGTGACTTATGATATACTACTCGTTTATTTTCCAGTTAGATGTGAAAATAATTTATAGCAATGGTGTTGCTTTGGATATATTACCTCAAGCTGCTGGCAAAGGACGGGCCCTTGCTTTTCTGCTTGAGAAATTAAAAGCTGATGGACTAGGACCACTCAACACTCTTGTTTGTGGTGATTCTGGAAATGACGCTGAACTGTTCGGTGTACCTGATGTATATGGTGTCATGGTTTGTAACATTATAAGAATTACTGAATTCACGATGTATATGTCCACAGTTTTCTGCTGTGTTTTTTTCATTATGATTGTACGATGAAAATAATTGCTCACCTCCCAAATTTGCAGGTCAGTAATGCGCAAGAAGAATTAGTTGAATGGTATGCAGAAAATGCAAAGGACAATGCACAAATAATTCATGCAACGGAGAGATGTGCAGCTGGTATTGTGCAAGCTATTGGTAACTTTGCTCTTGGTCCAAATGTTTCTCCAAGAGATATTAGAGACTCAATGTTAAACATGAAAATTCTTAGTCCTAGTCATGAAGTAGTGATGTTCTACCTATTTTATGAGAAATGGATGCGTGGAGAAATTGAGAATTCTGAGCAGAATATACAAAATCTAAAATCAATATTTGTAAGTATTGTACAACTTCACAGTTTTAAGTGTGGTCGCAAAATTGATTACAAATCCATTTCTAAGCCTGGCCAGAGCTGAATCTCTTGCATGCCTGAATGCTTATTGCTGACTTTTAGATGACCAATTATTTTCTGTCTGATTATATGATACTTTTAATAAGAAGATATGTTTTTTTTTTTTTTGTAATTTGAAACTAAAGGGCTGTAGATTTTGAAATGCTGAAGAAGTAACTAACTGCCAATGTTATTTTTCTCACATTTTTGTTTATCTGTAGCATTCTACTGGAAATTTTGTCCATCCCTCAGGAGTTGACCGACCTATGCAAAAAATTATAGATACTTTACCAAAGGTATTTGGCAAGAAGCAGGGCCTAGGCTTCCGGGTTTGGATTGATCGCATATCTTTTGCAGAGGTTAGTTTGGGCTCATGGATGGTCAAATTCGACAAGTGGGAGTTATCTGGTACAATTATTTTCTAACTTTAATTTAATTATGTTAAATATTATTCTCCTTGGTCTTTCTTTTTATAACTTTGCTTCTTCATTTCCTTCATGACTTTTTCACCATTAGTGGCTGGGTTTGAAAAAGACTAACTAGTATTTAGTATTAGTAGTGCTTCCTTTCAAAGTATGACCAGTTCTGCAGAAACTAAAACTGGATGGTGAGTGATTGTTACGAGTGATTGCCTGATTTTCATCCGTTATAATGCGTATTAATTTTCTAATTCAACTTAGAATGTTGATTTTCCATTTGTTTCTTTATTCAACATTTGCTCATTCACCTTGTACTCTAGGGTTCTAATCTAAGACTGTTGAGTATTGAACAATTCTCATTCCTTTAATAATTTGATTTTATGGCTTTTCTTTATATTACTTGCTCTTATTTGACTTATTAATCTCTGTCATCTAAAATCAGGGAATGAGTTAAGGGGTTGTTTAACAAAGGTTTTGATGAATTCAAAGGTGAACATTTGTACTCACTCTTTTCTCTGCCCATATTTTGATTAATGTCAAATGGATCTTATAATAGTTTGTTGATTTTTGGCAGGTTGATACACCAAATGAGTTTACATGGATGCACATACATCAGACTTGGTTGGATGGCTCAAAAGGAAAGGATAATACACCTTGGTTTGTGTAGCTGAGTATTAGGGATGGTAATCTGCACTCACACCTTAGAGGTGACCAATTGGACCCTTATTGGATCTTTGCATCTTGTGTCTAGGTAGAAGAAAATCAATTAGTGAGTTCTGTACATATTTGGGAGATCAATTAATCTTGTAGAAGTCCAATAAACAACCATCATGGTTATGATTTCATCAGAAGTTGAGTACAAAGCTATGGACTCTATTGTATGTGCAATTCAAATAGTTAATCTATCTCTTTAGATATTTTCAATTATACTTTTAACAACCTGCCTTGTTTTATGGAGACACTCATCAAGCTACATTGCTACAAGTTATTTCTTCTAAAGAACAGAGAATATTCTGAAGAACAAAAGCATACGTAGTTGAACTGCTACAACAGTGAGAAAAATTACAACATCTGAGATTTATTATTCCACTAAGTGAGATCGACTACATGGATCATCTTTTGTCATAATGTTCTATTCAAAACCATGTTTTTATCTAAATTGTTAATCTTAAGACTTTCTTAATAGTTTCTCTTATAGTGTTTTTTAGGTCTTCCTCTTCTTTTAGTTGTTTCACTTCTTTTCATTTGAGATGCTCTTTACCTAAGAGTCTACATGTCTTCTCTCTAATACTCAAACCACCTAAGTTTATTTTTCACCATGTTCTCTACTATAGGTGTTACCCTCAACACTCTAATATTTTCATTTCTAATCTTATCATGTCTAGATTTACCACACATACAACACAACATCTTCGTCTCTGTTACACTTACTTTGTTTTCGTGTTGATTCTTAACCGCGCAACATTTTGTCCCATACAACATCGCAGGTCTTACCGCTCAACATTTTGTCTCGTACAACATCGCAGGTCTTACTGGAGTATGATAAAAAATTTCCCTTCAACTTGAGTGGTATCTTTGCGTCACATAAAACCCCTAAAGCCCTCCTCCATTTTAGCCAGCCGACTTGAATTTGATGGTTTACATCTTCTATTTCATCATCATTTTTTAATATGGAACCAAGATATTTAAACTATGTGATTTAAGGGATGACATGGTCTTCAATTTTCACCTCTAGGTTAGAAACTCTTCTTCTTTTGTTGAACTTATATTCCATATACTTTGTCTTACTTATGCTTAGGCAAAAATCATGTGTTTCTAAAGCTCTTCTCCAAGTTTCAAACCTCTCATTTAAATCCTCTTTCGACTATCCAAGTAAGACTATATCATCTGCAAAAAGTATGCATCTTGGTGTTAGCTTTTTGATGTGTTATGTGAGTACATCCAAAATTAAGGTAAAAAGGTAGGGTTTAGGGTTAAACCTTAACACAAATCTATTGTAATGGGAAAATCGGCCATCTCCCCACTTTGTGTCTGCACACTAGTAAACACCCCTTCATACATATCTTAAATAACTCGAATTTATGCAATCTTTTTCCTTTCTTCTCTAACGTTTTCCCCAAAATCTTTCTCGGCACTCTATCATACATCTTCTCCAAGTCAATAAAAATTAAGTGCAAGACTTGTTTGCCCATGGTCGGTGACAAGCTTGACCCCGGAGGTCACGACTTAAAGCTGAGCCACCGCATTGTCAAAACTCATCCCGACAGCATCCAAGCAATCTTACTCGAGGACCCTGATCCGCGAGACCAATTGCCGCGAGTCAGAAAGGCCCTCTCTTCGGAAGACTCATCATCGGCGGGGGTTGCGGCGGCTACCAACTCAGCGACCTTCGCTTCGAGGGTTTTCTTTTCTTTAGCGGCCTTGGCCAGTGCCTCTTTTTCCTCGGCTAACTCTCCGAGGAGATTGACCTGGATCACGTATTTCTCCCTGTAGTTGAAAAAATCATTCTCCACCTCGAGCTTCTTCCCCTTGAGCTTTGTGTTCGCTGCCCGCAACCTTTCCAGCTCGACGACGGGACAGGTCTCCTCGTCATTGAGGGCAAAGGTTGTTTCCAGGACCCTCATCACGGCGGCTGCGACCTGAGACAATGCTTTCCTCCTGGCCACCTTGTTGAGGGCCAAGATAGCCTTCGACTTTGCTTCGGACACGACTAAGGAATGGCCCCCCTCAAAGAGACCCCTATTGAGATGGCAGGGGGGCAACACGAACTTCTCCTTAGCGCCTTCCACGGTAAGCTCAATGTGCCCAATTTCTTCTCTGCAATGCCTTTTCCTGGCTGGAGAGTCCCGTTGAGGGGGAGACTGGCTGCCCGACGGTAAAGTGGAGGCACCCCTACTGGAGTCCGCCTTGGACTCTTCCAGAATCTGAGTGACTAGGGACTTAGGAACCTTCTTGCCCGCCTTTGCCGTGACGAGCTTGATGATGCGCTCTTGGAGATTGGCCATCTTACCTACAACAAAGACGAACACGAGTTAGCATACTAAGGAAAAACGAGCACACAAGCAAGATAAAAGGAACAACTACCTAAAAGCGATAAGGCGTCATCAACGGTACGACACTCGAGGAGGTTCTTTGTGTTAATGAGTCGAGTCTCGAAGACAGGATGACCGCCCTGGTTGACGATAACGCTCCCACTTTTGGTCACGCACTGGCTAGGCACGAAGCTATCAATGAAAGCCACAATCTTGTTGTAGGCAAGTTGATCCTCGACATCTAGCTCGTTAGGCTTGGTGAGGTAATACTCCGTGCACTTGTCAAAATGGATCTTCTGCCAGTAAATGAGAAACTTAGGATCCAACTTCATTACCACTTCCCCGTTTGTATCGCGACGCACACTACCATCGTCCCGAGCATCGCCACGCGGTCGAAAACATGGTTGAAGGCTGCCTCCGACACAGGCCTAACCAGAAAGTATTTATCCTTGAAGGAGCGAACAGAGTCCACGTATGCTTTAAACAACTTCCTCGGCTGCTTGAAAGACACCCAGCTGTGCTTTCCGTTGGAGGATTGTTGCTGCAAGTGGATACAACGAAAGAAGAAAGGGAGAGTGCCGCCGACTTCGAGATACCGACATACAATCTCGAATGCCCGGATGAACACAATCGGGTTTGGGTGCAAATGGGAAGGAGCCAACTCCAACCGAACAAAGAGCTTCGTCTCAAAGTCACTAAACGACAAACGCAACCCCGCCTCCTTGAAATCGAACTCATACATCGCGAAGCGGTCCTCCTTAAAGGTCGAGCAAATCCGCTCCGTCTTCTTGGGTTTATATATCTCTCATCTCTCCGGAGCCTCGGGGTGATCCAGCTCCGAGATGAAGGTAAAGGCGTCCGATGGGTCATCGACAAAGCGTGAAGCAGTCCCGCGAGGTTCCGCCCCGACCCACTGCAGGTCTTTATCGGTGATGGTGTCGACCAGATGCGATTCCTCGACATGACGAGCCATTTAAACCTGAAAAGCAGAGGAAAACAGTGAATTCGACGATTAAATCAAATTCACCCTTCCACTACAAATCAAGTGAAAGGGCGAGGAGTGGCACGTGGACATGCTCCCAACCAGAAGCCCTTGGTTTAAACGGAAAACGCGGAGATCGCGAGGACCCGCTCCTTGACACGAAACCACAGTGAAACCTCAGAGTCTTTGCGGGGAAGAACCTCTTCGACGCGAGGATTCTACGTCAGAACCCCCGCGAGGAGGAAGTCTCCCCGACACTAAGCCTAGCAAAAATGCAAAAAGCTTCATGAGCTTCATCGGAAACTTCATAAGTTCCCCGGAAACTTCATAAGTTCCCCGGAAACTTCATCAGAAACTTCATGAGTTCCTCAGAAACTTCATCGGAGACTTCATGAGTTCTCTGGAAGCTTCATCGGAAACTTCATGAGTTCCTCGGAAACTTCATCGGAACTCCATGAGATTCATCGGAAGTTCAAGAGCGTCAGCGAAAAATTCATAGAAATTGCCGGAAACGCATAACTTCATCGCGAAGTTCAAGAGTGTCAACGAGAGATGCACGGTTCGCCTATTTCCTACTCGAAGTCGACGGAAGTCGGCGATTGAGGATGGCAGAACCTCCGCCAAACACCAACGTTTGCCGCAACTGAATCCTAAGCCTACATTCTAAAGCTAACCACTACCATGCAAACTGAGAAAGGCAACAGAGACTTACTTGGTTGAAGAGGATTCTAGAAATCTACGGTGGCGGAAAGAGGGATAACGACGGCAAGCGAACGTTGGAAAGAGCAGAGAAATTATTGAGGAGCTTGAGAATACAACGAGCGTACCAAATGAGTCCAACTTCCTCCTACTTATAACCTCTAGCACGGAAAAACGAATCGTCGCCTAGCCATCGAGTACCCCTACTCATAGGCCATCGTAGGCATTTAATGCCTCTGACGCGTGGCACGAGGTGACGACACATCCGTCCCTTCAAGTCCCCTGAACGTTACAGATTCCAATGTATCGGGCATAACAGGAAAAACCTTTCTCTCACAAGCACGTCCTCGGGTAAAGGCTTTAAACAAGTCATGTCGTCGAGCATAACCAACCACTTTGGCATCCTCGCGAGCACAGGACCGCGACGATAGAATCTAAGCGGGATTGTGACGTCGAGCACAAGCGACTGCCCAGCGTCCCTTGCGAGCAGAAACTCGACGAAAAACTTTTACTCTCTCTCACAAGCATGGTTCTGCGAGCTCGCAACTCAGAATCCGAACAAACACTCTCCTCGCACGAATTTCCTTCACCCCTCTTCGACATAAAGACTGACTCTAAGTTATTACTCCATTGCCTTGGAGCAACGACTAGGGGGGCTCATGTTCTGGACTGGGGCTGGGGCTGGCCCACAGTCGGGCACAACCCAGTCTAGCTCCGCGTCGAGGAAAGCCCAATGCGAAGGCCCAATCCCTTCTAGCCGTTGGATAGCACGTTCCCCACGGTTCTCACTTGAGGACACGTGGCCAGTTGCTCCCACGTATCCCGTGGAAACGTTCTGCCCTTCGTAACGAGAAAGTCGCCCACTTTCTGGAGAACGCGGAGCGGTTGACCCAAGATGGTGGGCACGTCTTACTCATCCCCACACACGTGGAAATCCTGACAGTCGTCCGTTGTGGGCCTGGATATCCAGCCCACAATAGAGACCATTGGCCCTGCGCCAAGGGCTCTTTATAAATACCCTTCCTAGTGAAAGGGCCAGGTATTCAATCTTTACTCTTTCCTTACTTGCTCTCACTTTTCCTGAACTTACTTGGGCGTCGGAGTGTCTGGAGGTACCCCCTTCTCCATCCACCTTTGCTGACCGTAGCAGCTCCACAGCGTGTTGTTGGCCATTGAAGATTCTTCTGATCCCGGTAAGATCATCTTAAATAACTCAAATTTGTGCAATCTTTTTCCCTTTATTCTCTAACCTTTTCCCCAAAAATTTTCTCCGCACTCTATCATACATCTTCTCTAAGTCAATAAAAATTAAGTGCAAGCCTTGTTTGTCCATCCGATACTACTCCATCACACGTCGTAGTCGATAGATCACTTCCATGGTCGACCTTTGAGTCATAAAACCAAATTGATTTCCGTGACTTGAGTCATTTTTCTTAGTATCCGTTCATTCACTTTTTCTCATAACTTCATGGTATGACACACATTCTCTTATAATTTGCATAATTTTGTATATCCCCTTGTTCTTATAGATTGGAACTAAAGTGTTTTTTCTCCATTCAACTAACATTTTCTTTGACCTCATAATTTTTTAAAGAATTTGGTGAGTCACTCAAACTGATTTATTGTTACTTATCATTTTCAATGTTTCGTTTACCTCTTGTTTTTGAATCCGGAGGTAATGAGAAAAATTACAGCAAAAATTAATTCATCTATTTACATTCAACTTCTTACATTTTCTTCAACTCATCAATTTGCCGACGTATTCACCAAACATTTGGATCTGCTTTCATTTTGTGAATTTGTGATCACATTGGATTTAAAGAAAATCTATACTCCAATTTGAGATGAGTTGTTAACTTTCTTTTCTTTACCTTGTTTATTTTCTTTTAGCTTAGGTTTGGTTGGCCTCATGATATATTTGTGTTTAATATGGGATCTATATATGAGAAATTTTCTTTCCACTTTCCATTTCTTATATCTCATGAATTTTAAAATTCTCAATTTTGACCTTTTTTAAAGGTTTTTTCGGATGTATTTTTTCGATTATAAACAAAAGTAACGATTCTTTCTCCGCTTCATCATTTTCATATTCCAAACCTCCAAATATCTATATAGAAATACCTTTAATTTTTTTTATCGAACTAAATACCAAAAGACTATATTTCATTGCTAATATCATATTTATATATCAAATTTGCTTACATTTGCTATGTATTCATTATTCATTTTGCTTTTATGTACTTTAAATTCCATATTTTTGTGTTTGTGAATGCATTCGTTTTGAAAGAATCCTTTAAGACCAGTTTTTATTTCACAATTCCAATCCGACCGGAAGGACCCTTTTGTAATCATGTTTGTGTACCTATCACATGAGCCTTTCTGAAATGACATATTATATTTGAGAATTTCTTTTTCTACTCTATGTATTTCTTGCACACTGTGTAGATTTTCACTTATGCTTCCAGGTTCCAGAGATACATCTCCGGATGCACTCCACTTCTGAGGAAACGTTAACATATTTCAGAGATATATCTTTAGAACTATTTTAAACCTTAAAACACTCAGAGCATGTCTCCATAATCCATTTTTATTTGAATATTGTTGGAGATGCATCTACGAGAATTCTAGAAATACATCTCCGAAGTGTATCTGAACACATTTTTTTTATAACGCGATGTGTATTTGTTTCAGATGAATTATAAACTACGATCTCGAATAAAATAAAAGACATACAAATAATATAGGAATATAATAGTAAAATGCCATACATCAAGAAATCCAAAAGGTAGTAACAATATCAGAAAAAAGTACAAACTATAGTACTACATCAAAATAATAATAGGCTCCTACTTGGTGTGTCTGACAACTTCTCCTCTACCTCTTGTGCCTCCTCTGCCTCCTTGCCCATCGATCCCTCCCGTCCTCGTGCGATGTCTGCGGTATAATAGTGCCCCATGTGCCTCCACAAGAATGTCATCCAGTACTCGCCTGATAGCAGACCCCTCATGGAAGATACTCTCGTCAATGCCTGCCCGTGCAATCTCCACTATGTGACGACAACGAGTAATACATTCTTAGTATGGTCTAGCTGAGCCTGCTGCTCCTATATAATCTCCTGATGAGCTAGTCTCGGCAGATTTCCTGGAGCAATCGGCACCATGTACGGATGTGAGACCCTGAAGAACCACCTGATGTATCCGTCGACGTAGCTCCAGTCATTCAGCGCTATGGTAGCCTGAGCCTCATCTGGTACTAGATGACTCTGATAATTAGCAAACATCTTCTTTATCTGTATACGAGTCAAGGCAGGAAGAGCAGAGACAGCAGGGTGTCTGGGGATGGTTTGGGTGTAGCCTAATTGCCGCATGACGCACTCGGGTAGATGGGGAGCAGTGATACGCGATCCGCAGGCCAGCCATCTGAAGTATAGAGATATTTTGTCAAATGGTTGCGTCTGACGGTGATCTACGTAGCAGTTGAAGTGGATGTCCTCAGCAATCAAGCAGTCAAGATAGACTCTAAAAGGCTCAACTACTTGGTTCCCTCTCAGCGGGATAAAAGTACAGACACATGGCATCTTCTTAGTGTACGCATCTCAACACGCCTAGCCAACGATGTGCGGGAAGTGCTGGAGGATCCAAGCCTGAAATAAAAGTAAAAAGTATTCAAGGATCAAGAATTATCGCAAATATTAAATGAAAAAGATAAAAAAACATTCAAGGATAAAAAGTTATTACCACCAGTAGTGTCGTGCTGCTTGTGACCTCCTTCGTTCTCCATCGACATCGATCTCTCAACTTCGAATACAGACAGGTCTGGCAAGCCGCCCCTAGCCGTACTCATGGATATGTGTGAGATCCAAGAAGTAACAGAGGTATGCAACTATAACACCCCAAAATTTGATCTCATTTTCTTTAAACCTTTTTGGCTTATGCTTCATTTCATTTGCATCTTCATTTGTGCATAGCATTGACCTTTAACATGGGATTAAGGTATCCTTGTTGGTCTTCAAGAGGAGAAGATGGTTCTCAAAGCAAAAAGCAAGAGGATGTATTCAATCTTGTGGTATTCTCAGGCTTCAAAGTCCTTTCATCATCAAGGCATTCTCAAAAATCTCACGCAATCATCTGGATTAGGGTTTTCAAGTGATGATCATACTCTCCTATCTTTTGTGTCTGAATTAGGGTTTTGATCAAAAGCTTCTTATGGTTGATTCTTGGAGCAAATCTTGATTCTATGGCTTGATATACATCTCAAGGGGTTCATACATGTATCATGTCTCATCACAAGTCATTGTATAAGCCTTAGTTAAGGGTAAGGAGATTAGGGTTTTCATCTGATCAAGAAAGTCAATTGTGGCCTCACAAAGTCAAACCCTTGGATTTTGAGGTCAATCATAGGTATTCCATGTCATCTCAAGTGTTATTTTGAGGTTGGATCAAGAAGGATCAAAGAGAATCATAAAATCAGGAGAATTGGTAAATTAGGGTTTTAGTGAATTTTTTTCTAAGTGTGGAAAACCCTAATTTCTAGCCATCTTGTGATATTCATAACTTTCTCATCCTTGATCCAAATGAGGCAAACTTGTAATCAAATTAAATAGGACATCATGAACTACAAGTTTGTAGAAGGAAGCAAGTCCAAATAATTCATAAATCAAAAGTTATGGTGGCTTAAAGTTGAGAAAAATCAAGATTTGTGATTTCAACACTTTGAATTTTTTCTAAGTATGAAAATTCAGCTTGGAGGACATGTTTTCAAGGGCCATTTTCTTTATGATCCAAGCTTCATCTCATCTTTCCTCCAACATGAAAGTTGTTCCTCATTCTCCAAGCTTTCTTTTGATTACAAGAACTCTTTAATTAGATGTGTAGAACTCAAGTTATGGTGTCCCAAAGTTAGGGTTTTCAAGATGCCAAATTTAGCAAGTTGTTTGTCAACTTCATGAAGCTAACTTCCAAGACATTTTTCATCATGATCCAAGTTTTAATTCAATTTTCCTCTAACATCAAAGTTGTTAAGCTTCTTCCAAGCTTTTCAAGAATACCAAGAACTCATCATTTGAGTACCTAGAGCTCAAGATATGAAGTCTCAAAGTTGGTGTCATCAAATTGTCGAATGTGCCTTATGACTTAGAATTTTTCATGCAAGTTTGGTCAATTTTGTGGACACCATTTCAAAGCAATTTTTCACTTTGATTCAAGCCTCATCTCAAGATTATTCTAACATGGATTTTGTTCCATTATCTTCCTACTTCATGGTGAGCATGAATTCTCTTCATTTGGTTGAAAATCCACCAAGATATGATCACCTAAAGTGGCTATCATAATTAATTTATTCATGAAATTTCATGTTGATTTCTTAACACATATTCATAAGTTTCTTCATGCCTCTTTGTACTATCATGATCACACACACACACACCTTCAAATTTATTTACCTAAATTGGCCAAACACATGCCTTCCACACATGCACATATTTCAAATATCTTTACCAAAATGAAAAAAGCATGAATGTACCAATTTTGCCTCACAATTCTCTCCCCACGTGCCAGATCCTTTATACTCACATCACACCTACTTTTGCTCAGCAATAACACCTCTCCCACCTAAAACAAAAGTAAAACTTGTGCCAATCACATGTGCACCATTTCATGTTCATTTTGCTCTCCAAGCCTAAACAACTAATTCTGATCCTCTTGCTTTATTTCCACACCTTTCTCCAACCCCAAGACACTTCATATAAAAGCCAATACACTCCAAACCTAGCTCATTCACCAAATTTCAGATCTGAAACTCTCAATCCTTTAAGAAATTTCAGAAGCCCGAGTCTCTTAATTCCTCTAAGATTCAGTGGTTTTCTTGCTTGATTCATCTTCACTAAGGAGCTTAAAATCATTCTCTCTTTATTTTGAGCAAGAAAACAAGAAGCAGTGGACTTATTACACTAGGTAACATCTGAACTTTTCAAGATTTCATGCTAGATCCAAGCTTGTTTAGGTGCATATTATATACATATGAAGTCCTACTACATGTAGGCAATGTCTGCGCATCATGTTGTGTTGATTTAGCGGATTTTCAGTTTGAGTGTCTTATTTTCATGCCTTCTTTTCACCATGAAATAATGTTTGTTTGCTAAAAATAAGGCCAGAATCATGATCAACATAAAAAATTGAGTGGAATAGTGGTTTGTTTCAACATTTCTGGGTGGTTTCAGGTTGGCTCCGGCGGTGGTTGGCCGGAGAAGACGACCGGAGCTAGGGCTCCGGCGTCTTTAGATCAGGGACAATCTGATGTGGCCTTCACACCATCTTTTGAATTTGAATTTTATCGTGTGGCTGGTTTTCATTTGTTGTTGCATGTGAGTCATTGCCAGCTCAATTAATGAGCTCTTGTGTGGCATGCTGACGCATTAATGAAACGGTGCATTGCACCATGTGATTTGTTTTTGTTTGTTTTTGATGGCGTAACTGAACTGAGCCTGATTGCATTTTGTTATTCACTCCACCCATATTCTGGCCCATAACGCGTGTAAACTTGGTTCATGTTGCTTTCAGAATTGCTAATGCACCCCCTTTGGCTTATCTCTTCCTTTATTTTATTTTTCTTTATATTTTTTAATTTGATTTTTATTTTAATACTTCCAATCATGATAAAAATTGGCAAAAATATTTTTCTGATTCTTAAATGTCTTAAGATAATTTTCATATTTTTTATTCTATTTTTCAATTTATTTTCTTATTTTATTTGGATTTAATTTGAGAAGTGGTTTTCCATTTTTGTCCTTGACTAGGGTTTGGTCTCTTGATGACTTTGCTATGCCTTCTTGATCCATTATTTTTCAAATATTTTGACATATGAATGATGATTGTTTGAGTTTGATTTTGATGCCTTGGTAATCATTTCTTGGATGTTTCTAGATTGGTTTTGTTTCGCCCTCGATTCTTGCTCGATTAGCCTCCTACATGAGTTTGTTTGATTTAGTTTGTGATGCATTTATGGAATTCTTCTTAAGATCTTTTGCTCATTTGTTCTTGATGGATATAAAATGTGTTAGAGACTTTTAGTCGAATTTATTAGGTCATTTTCTATTTTTTATTAATTCCTAAATGTTATTTGGTTTTGAGTTGAGTGTGCATAATGTTTGACCTGGTTTTAAACCATTTTGTCCACTTGTGCTTGAGTGAAGTTTGAGATACTCATTTTATGTGATCACATGCTATCTTGACTTGATTATGAGCTTTAAACTCACATTTGTTTGGCTAATTTCCTATTTTTGATTGAATTTCCAAGTTAATGATGTTTTGGCCTTGCTCATTTGATGTTCTTGACCTAGTTTCTTGAGTGGGTCTCTTGTTTGTTTCAATTGATGCTTGTTGACTTGTGTATGCTTTGATTAACATGTTTGAGGGTTTTATATTCATGTTTAGATGTCCATAGTGTGATCACTTTGTCTTACCTATCTCACATGATCACTTGTTTCTTTGTATGGATGATTTGAGTAGCTTCTTGTGCATGATCTTGAACTTGTTCCTTCTTAAACTTGCTTGATATATTGGAATTGAATGTGAATTGAATCATTTGAGTTTTCTTCTGACCATCATGTTATGGTATGCATTACTTGGTCATTTGATCTTTGTACCTTGCTTGAACACATGCTTTCCTTTGAAGATGATTAGGGTTGATGCTTACCTAGTTTTGATGCATGTTTGAACTTGATCTTTGAGGTATCTTCTTTCTATCTATGAGTTGATGTTTGGAGTGATATTCATGTTCATGCTACTTACCATCTTGATTCCTTGACCTAATTTCATTTATTTGAACCATGTATGACTTGTTTTTATGAGTTGATGATTTATGAATGAATGGTCTTCGTTGTGGTTCATGTTGGATGGTGTGGTGCCTCTCTTTTCATCTTTGAATTGATTTGATCATAATGTGATGTGAGTTAAGACCTTACTTGTTTCTCATCTTGTTAAACTCATTTTGATTTGGTATGATGCCTAATTGTGTTCTATTATAATTCTAAGACAAGTTTGCTTGCGCACTTCCTTGAATGTCTTCATTTTTTCTCTTAAACTTGAATAGGTGAATACTTTGATGTTTGGGAATGTGTATGTTGATTGTGTGCTTTATCCATATATGATATCTTGATTCATTTGATGAGCATACTTTGACCTTTCCTTGATGTGTGACACTTGTGCATTGATGTTGGAGTCTCCATACCTTGTGTTGCTTTGACAACCTCATTCTCTTCATCTCTTTTCTTCTCCTTTGGGTTTTGAATTCATATTTGTTGTTTGAGATTGAGTTGTTTAATGTTTACTTGTGTTTGATCACATGCTCCCTTAGGGCTCATAGTTTGAACTTAATTTTTGATTAGGTTCAAAGTAGGATAAACATTAGGCTCTCAATCCTTTGCATGACAACATTAGGATAATCCCTTTGAACCTCCACTTTAGGTGCATCATTGTATAATAACATTAGGTAGAATTCCCTCTTGTCATCAACCATAGGGCCATATTGCATGACAACATCTAAGTGAGTTTCCCCTAGATTTTCTTTTGCCTTTTGAGTCTTCTTTCTTCTCTTTTAAAAAAAAGTCAAAACACCTACTAAATATGATGAGTCTTGTGCGCCACAAGCCTTAAGTATACGGGAAATGATAAGCGGGAGTCTCTCTTTACCTTGTCTAGAGTGTTTTGTATACGTCCCATCTTGGGTCGATCTTACGAAGCATTCAATCCTATGTTATAGACTTTAGTGCAATACAAATCTCAAACCAATTAAATTCACTTCTGTTAAGACTCACAAAAAATCCGCAAATCATTTTATCCTTCGGGATTCTCTGTCAAACATTTTCAGAAAGAGTATGTTATTTTCGTTTTACTGCAAACAGACATCGACCCTAACTGCTGGAACGCGAACTTAACATCACTCATAAAAAACACTTAACCAATATGTTGTCGTACCCACAAACTACGGGCGCTTTGATTTCCTCTTTCTCGTTCGAATGAGGATACGTAGGCACAAGACAGCGAAGTCTTGGCGAGCAACCTTCCCCCATCCATCCGTAGTCCTCCAAACTACGCTGACTCTGACTTTCCCATTGCACGAGGGAATAAGTAGGCATAGGACGGTGAAGTCCTATCGAGTCTCCTTTTGTTTCTTCCCTTTTCATTTCTGTTTAGCAGTAGGCTTTAGATAGACACACCCTTTGATTAGAACAACAAGCGTGGATCCCGTTGAGTACAACGGACGTGAGGGGGTGCTAATATCTTTCTCTCGCATAATCGACTCCCGGACCCAGGATTTGGTTGCGAGACCATGTTCCTTTCCCTTTTGAGATTTATTCGATCGTTTCCTTTCCCCCGTTGGGATAAATAACTTTCGGTGGCGACTCTATTTTTCCGCCGGTTGTTTTTCGCGTTGCGACAGCTGGCGACTCTGCTGGGGAATCTGGTTCCCTATGCGAGTTAATCCTAGCGCTTGTCTGTTTCTTGTCATTGGGTGTTTATCTTATGCTTTTATTTGCTTTATCTGTTGTACATTTATGGCATTTGATTACTGTTATCATACTATTCTGCTGCTATTATGCTGTTAGGTGGGATGGTTCTATGAGAGATAAGCCCACTACCCAGGATTAAGTACATACTTAGGATTAGAGTGGATAGTCGTGTGGCCTGCGTAGCGTCTTGGTACGTTTGGTTGACACGAGACCCACATTCAGACGAGGTTTTCTTGGGAGATATTTTGTCCTGCACGTCTTGTGCATGTGACAGGGTGTTCCCACAGAGAGCTTATGACTCTGGAGACCGTTCATGGGAAATCACTTGAGGCATCCTTGATTAATGATTATGCCAAACCAGAAATGGTGAACGTATCATCATTTGTCCACTTGAGAGCCCGTGATACTAAGGACCTTTTAGGATGCCTTGTCCAAAACTAGAACACACATGAGAGAGGGGATGAGTTTTGCAGGAAACCTTGACCTTCAACCTACCTGGTTTTCTGGTTTTCCTGTCAGCATGGACTTATGAACCTGGTATTCTGATTATTCTGGTATTCTGGTATTCTGGATTTCTCAACAGAGCTGGATTTTGAACCTATTAAGTCAATAACACATCTGTTGTTTAAAGCATGTGGAAACCTTGATCCCATGTCTACATTTTCATAGCATCATTATTGCATCCTAACATTCATGTTTGTTTATTTCCAGGGTTTGCATCTTATCCTTGATTCTAGTTGTCGAAGATCTTTAGAGATGGACACTGGTCGGAAGAAGAATGTGGCGTACAAGTTTCCAACACCGGATCTGAGTTCACTTCATGAGTTTGTTGGTCTGGCTAGTTCTAATGTCTTGGAGGATTACAGAAAGGATTATGGGAAGATATTGAGCGTTCTTCACACCATCACCAAGTATGAACACGATGCCGTCCATACACTCCTACAATTATATGACCCTTTGATCAGTGCATTTTAATGCACATTCTCTTATTTTTGTACTTAGGAATTTCCTTAATTTGTTTTGTTTATTTTACTATTTTATTGTGTTTTTAGAATTAAGTATTTGTTTGCCTTTAATCTATTTTCGCAGCTTATTTTCAACTTTAGCGATTATTTGATAATTGTCCACTGTTCGGATCATAACTTGAGCTACGAGAATCGGATTTACGCGTTCTAATAGGCGTTGGAAATCTGAGACAAAGAGCTACAACTTTCATGTTGTAGGAAGAAGCTGATTCGGAGTGTAGCAAGCTCGAATAATTCATTGAAGTCAGGACCCGAATTCTGCCTTTAGGAATATTTAGTTTTGGGCCGGGTTTTTTATGTTTTTCGACCCAGTTGGGTTAGAACCGGATTTTGTGATGCTTTCCTATACCTAGCAGCCGCGCGCTGTTCATCTTTACCTTCTTTTCACGATTTTACTTGGCTTTTTACGATTGTAATGGAGAACTAATTCACGAAGGCAAATCCTGCTACTTACAAGTTCCATCGCTTTGAGGTTATTCTAATACCAATTTAAATTTGATTCCTTTCAATCCTTTTCTATGAAGTCATTTGCTTAATTTGATTGCAATTGTTTGCTTAATTCGATTGCTGTTCATAGGATATAATTGATTAAATTCGATTGTATGCATGTTCCTAAATTTAATTGTGTGTTATCGTTTGCTTAATTCGTTGACTCGTCATATTCTTAACTGTTTGCTTAATTCAGTAAACAGGAAGATAATTCATTTGATTTTGATAAGCGCTTGTCTAATTGATCTCATAATCGAATAGGATCGAAGCCGCTTAGAGATTGGTGTTATAATAGTCGATGATAAGTCGGAATCCGAATCAGTATGATTAACCGTTTTAGCTTAATTGATAATCACTTATTTTAATCACTTTTTCTCTTGTTTTATAAATCGAAACTTAAAACCCCCACACACCTTTTCTTTAGTTGGTTGAAATAATACAAGAATCCTTGCGATATGACATCCGAGTGTCGCTTCCCTTTACTACTTTTTCAAAAATACTCGTTCTTGATCTGTGCGCGATAGCAGATCAAATTGGCGCCGTTTTCGGGGATTCTTGTTGATGTTAGCCAATTTTAGAATTTTAGTTTAGAGTTTTCTTAGATTTTTTTTGTTTTTTTTTTTTGCTTGTTGATTTTTTTCCTATTAAATTTATATGGCTAACCAAAGAACTCTTATAGAACTTGATGCCCATGATATGAATTATAATACTTTATGTATTGAATGTCCTGATGTTACTGTACCTTTCAAATGGAATTCTAGTTTAATACACTTGTTTCTAAGGTTTAATGGTCTTACAGGTGAGGATCTGAATAAGCATCTGAAGGAATTCCAAATTATGTGCTCTACACCTTTCGGACTTTCACTAGAGGACCTTGTCAAGCAAATGGCTATAAATGATCTCCAATTTCAGTAACGAATAGATTCTAGTATTCGGGCTTTGCAGTCATAGATTGGACAACTTTTCACTTTAGTGAATGCCATGCAGCAAGCTCAAGAATCAAACCAACTACCTGCCCAAACAGTAGTGATTCCAAAAGAGTTACTGTCTGATTTAGTTGATGATACTTATCCTGAGTTGTTATCTGATTTTCCATCTTTATTAGATTATGATGATACTTACTCTTGCTATTCATGTACCGACACTAACAATTGCTCTG
This sequence comes from Lathyrus tuberosus, assembly GCA_022829125.1. Classification (NCBI taxonomy): domain Eukaryota; kingdom Viridiplantae; phylum Streptophyta; class Magnoliopsida; order Fabales; family Fabaceae; genus Lathyrus; species Lathyrus tuberosus. Next base: position 4,842,676 of record JALAZF010000247.1, read on the forward strand.
TTTGTGCTGAGATTAATGCTGCCTTGCAGGGTGATGCTTTTCATGATGTCGTTTATGCAGTTGAAGCTCTTGATATCCCGCCTGCCCCGACCATGCCTTCCATTGAACAACCTCCTTCCTTAGATCTTAAACCACTTTCGGACAATCTAAGATATGCCTATTTAGAGAGGAATGAAAAGCTACCTGTTATAATTTCTTCTAACCTTGATTTCGATCAAGAAAATAAGCTTTTGCAGGTTTTAAAGAAACATAAGAAGGGAATTGGATGGACCTCGATTGAAGATGGAAGAAAATTAGTGAGGCAGCCCCTAAATTCTTTAATTATTGATGTTGTGAAAAAAGAGATCACATTCACGTGCCCATTCGACACTTTTACTTATCGAAAATTCTTCTTTGATCTTGGAATAAAAGGCGAAGGCACTAATAAATATTTCAAGGTCAATGGATGCCACCCAAAGTTACTGTATGAGATCCCCACTTTGGAAAAAGAGAGTGTAAAAGAGCTCTCTATGGGAAAGGCTGTTTATGTGATCACATATCTGCCTTAACTACTCGGGTGTGTTCTTTCCTTTCTCTCACTCTTATTTTATATTTTTGTTCTTTCATTGAGGACAATGTGTGTTTTAAGTGTGGGGGAGGGAACCATTTACTTTGCTTTATTTCTTTCAGTTTTCTTTGTTTTGTTCTGTTTTCTTTAAGTGAATTTTTTTTTTTTTTTAAATTTACTTAGAAACACAATGCACCTTTTGAAATTTTTAGGCTATAGATTAATTTGAGGTTAGATTGTGGAGACTTGGGAAAAATTCATAAGATCGGTATCGTTTTAACACCTTAAGTCTCCGGAATATGGAAACCAATTTAAATACTTGTTATGACATAGTCTTGAGTTCTCATCCTTTAATATCTCTTAAGTAGTTTATCTAGCAGTCAGCACCATCTAGAAATCACACACTAAGTAATTAAGTTGACGCAAATAAGTGAATGATCTCGTACTTAATAAGAAATCTGAATAGGAATCCGTCTTCTAAGTTAGGTGACCCTCACCCGGTCACTTAGGCTAACGGTTGTGAAACCTTAAAAAAAAAAAGAAATAAAAATTGTTGTTGCTAAAGTGGTTAATTTTCAAATTTTGACAAGATATGGATCATAGTCACTAACATGCTTATTTACCATGTGTGTGAATAGATAACGGGCTTAATGTGATTGCATTAGAATGAAAGAGAGCAAAAAGGAGGATGAGTAAGTTAGGCTTAAGCATAATAATATGATTCGGATTGGTTTGTATAGGAGGGAGGTTTATGGCCACATAATTGCAGATTTGTGTTCTTACGATATCCTTAGCGTGCAAAATTAGTACCTACCGATACAATCTTGACCAGAGAAGAGGTTGTAGCCAAGAATGAGTATCCGAATGCCATTGTTTTTCATGAGTCTTGATATTATTTTGCTCGGAGTGCAAAAGTTTAAGTGTAGGGGAATCAGTTGTTCAGAGCATGTGGAAACCTTGATCCCATGCCTGCATTTGCATAGCATCATTATTGCATCCTAACATTCATGTTTGTTTATTTCCATGGTTTGCATCTTATCCTTGATTCTAGTTGTCGAATATCTTCAGAGATAGACACTGGTCGGAAGAAGAATGTGGCGTAAAAGTTTCCAACACCGGTTCTGAGTTCACTTCATGAGTTGGTTACTCTGGCTAGTTCTAATGTCTTGGAGGATTTCAGAAAGGATTATGGGAAGATATTGAGCGTTCTTCACACCATCACCAAGTATGAACATGATGTTGTCCATACACTCCTGCAATTATATGACCCTCCCCTGAGGTGTTTTACCTTTTTAGATTATCAATTGGTTCCAACAATGGAGGAGTTTGCACTTATCCTGGGAATTCCAATTAAGGATAGGGCACCTTTCTTAAGTTCTAAGGAGAGTCCCGAGCTGGGGATGTTGCTACTGCTCTTTATTTGAGCAAGTCTGACTTGGCAGATAATGTGGCTGGTAAGGGAGGCTTACAGGGATTCCATATGAGTTTCTTGGTGGGTCAAGCTCAAAGATTTGCTGAAGCTAATAGTTGGACTGTCTTCAACGGTGTTTTGGCTTTATGTTTTTATGGCATTGTTTTATTCCTGAATGTGGCTGACTTTGTGGATATGAACGCTGTCAGAATCTTCATCATGAAAAATCCAGTACCAACTCTCCTTGGTGATATGTATCACTCAGTGCATTTCAGGGCTGAGAGAATGAGAGGAGGGATTGTGAGTTGCTGTGTACCACTCTTATGCAAATGGTTTATGAATTATCTTCCCCGGTCTGGTGGTTTTGTTGATACAAAAGATTCATTGAAGTGGTCTAAAAGGCTAATGGGGTTGACTGCTGACAACATTGTATGGTTTGATCAGAGACTACTGGGTACAGAGATCATCTTCGGTTATGGAGACTTCCCCAATGGGAAGGAAATGTGGCATTAAATATAACCCTTCTCTTGCTATCAGGAAGTTCATATATGCTTTGAGAGAACCTCCGCATGATCAAGATGTTGAAGAATCTTTGTTCTTTCATAGTACAGAAGATCGGGAGTTGCTCAAGAGAGTTGTATGCGCTTGAAGAAACATTCACAGAAATAGGAGGACTTCCTTAGGGAAGAGTAACTGCAAATTATGTTCTCCCTACTTGGAAGAGGTACTTTTACCTTTCTCTGTGGAGCCACCTTTATACCCATTGATGATTGAGAAACCTACTACTGTGGATATAGAAAGGTACAATAAGCTCTAGGTCGAGAAGGAAGAACTTCACAAAGTGAATGAAGAGCTGAAGATGGAGGTCTATCAGTTTGGGCATGATAAGAATGAGTCAGTATACGTTGCCAGGATGAAGACAGAGCTGTTAACTAAAAGAGAGCAAGATTTGGAAGAAGAAGTCAAGAACATGGAAAGGATTGGCAAAGATTTGTGGAGTCCAATAGCGTACTTCAACAGAGGAAGAGAGATCTAGACATAGCCCGTCTCAAGATTTCTAAATTCAAGAGTTAATGGAACGCCACCGTGACTTCTCACTGGATGAAAGAAGATGAACTCCATGACCAAATTGAAAAGTTGAAGCTACAGCTCAAGGACAAAGAGAGAGAGAGAGAGAGAGAGGTCAGAGAAGAATCGTCTCACAGGTTCAAAAGTGAGAAGCAACTTAAAGAGACTTTGTCAGCCTTGGAAGAGCTTAAAGTTCAAACGGAGGTGAAGAAACCCAAACTTGAAGATGCCTTCGGTGAAGTTCATTGGGAGTTACACTGTTGCTACTTGGAGGGAATCATGCACAGGCGGGATGTTCTCATTCAGGAGCTAATTTAGAGACCAAAGCATCCTGATACCAAGAAGTTATTCAAGGTGGTTCAAGCCTGGTGTAAAGAGCATAGTGGCGGGGGAGGGTTGTCTCTGGTGGATATTGATAATATGCCTTAGTTGTTTTTCTTCTTTTATATCTGATCACCGTCAGGCTTGTTGACTGGGATCATTGGCTGTTGTATTTGATTATATCTCTTTTATGGGATATATGTTTTGACTCGTTATTGTTCTTTTATTCAGTTAATCTATGAGCGGCTATTATCGGTGTTATATCCATCTCTTGTGTTTATCATTGTTAAACTTGAATCAAGGTGTAGATCACCCTAGGGATACTCAAACATGACATTTTGCATTGCATTATCATATTTATATGCATAACAGGTGTTCTTAGCTGGATTTTTCTTATCTCTACCTAGTATTCTTCAACAAGATAGCAGACTCTCATATTCACAGGTACAGTACGCGAGGAAGCCAGAGACATGTAATAGAACAGATTTTGGCAGAAGTACTGGAAGTACGGACCCGTATGACTCAGTTCATGGAACTGATGCAAAACATGGCTCAGGAAGAAGAACAAATGAGAACTTTAGTCCAACCACTCATTGATCCTCCGAGAGCTAAAGATGGTGGCATTATTCCTCCGAGCGGAGGTTTTGCTGGTGGCGCCAATCCTCCGGGCAGGGGTGGTGCTGGTGTTGTTATCCCTCCTGACGGAGGTGCTGTCGTGGTTATTCCTCCTGGTGGAGGTGTTGCTGGTGGAGTTCCTGGTGGAGGTGATATTGGGGGAGGAAGTGTTTGCGCTGTCCATGGAGCTGGTGGAGCTCACAACCATCATTGGGAGGAAAACCGGCAAGAAGATGAATTTTCTATGCACGACCTGGATGATGGTCTCCCATCAGAGGCTGATAAGAAGTTTAAGATGATTGAGGAGAGAATGCGGGCTTACGAAAACCAAAATTCTTTTGGACTTGACACGATTGATCTTGGTTTGGTTCCTGGCGTGAGAATTCCACAAAAGTTCAAGGTCCCAGACTTTGACAAATATAAGGGGACAACCTGTCCCAAGACCCACATCAGAGCCTATTACCGGAAGATGTCTGCGAATTCAGATAATGAAAAGCTTCTTATGAACTTTTTCTAGGACAGCCTAGCCATGGCTTCCCTGGAATGGTACATGGGGTTGGAAAGGACCTATATCATAAGTTGGAGGGATTTGGTGAAGGCCTTCGTCAAGCATTACCAATATAATAGTGATATGGCTCCCAACAGAACACAGCTGCAGAACCTTGCTTAGAAGGGGAATGAAAGTTTTAAGGAGTATGCCCAGAGGTGGCACGAATTGGCTGCACGAGTTCAACCTCCTATGATGGAGAGAGAACTGGTTGATATGTTTATAGGCACACTTCAGGGTCCATATTATGACAGGCTGGTGGGTTGTACTTCTGCGGGAATTTCAGACTTGGTTATGGCTCGAGAGCATGTGGAAATTGGGATAAAGATGGGAAAGATCCAAAGTGGTAATGGCTCCTCATCTGGAGGAGGTAAGAAGCCGTATGCTGGGGCTCCCAATAGGAGGGAGGTAGAAACAAATGATGTGCCGTCCTACAGGGGTAAGGGTAGAACAGGTCAGAGCTCTTCACAAGAGGTTGCTACTGTAGCCATCCCGGCTGCACCTCAACAACAATCTTAAGCTCCTCGTCAGTACCAAAACATACCGAAGATGGTTAATAGGCACTTTGACACTCTGTCTATGTCGTACTCACAACTATTACAACATCTACTTCAATTGCAATTGGTTCAGAAAAGAACATTGGCTCTGCCTACTGGTAATCCTCCACCAGGTTATGACGCCAACGTCTACTGTGAGTTCCATTATGGGGCGCCAGAGCATCACATTGATAATTGCAAAGCATTCAAGCACAAGGTTCAAGACCTGCTTGATTCCAAAGCTATCAACTTCACTAATAACGGGTCGAACGTGATACAGAACCCTATGCCACAGCATGGCGCAGCAAGGGTAAATGCTATTGAAGGTGGGGAAAGGTTGAATCTGGTGACTGATGTCAATGAGTTGAAGACTCCGTTGGTGTTTGTAAAAGAATGTTTGTTAAAGGGGGTGTGTTCCCGAGATGTGCACTTGATTGTCAAGGATGTGTATTACGGCCAGAGGGTTGTGACTTGTTAAAAGAGGGTACACAGAGGTTGATGGATGAAGGACAACTTCAGTTTGATAGAACTCTTGTTGTGGATAATGGTAATGATGATAAAGATGTTGCAACAATCTCCATTCCGTACAATACTGTCCATATATCGACGCTAATGCGGCAAGCACCCGTCGTTATTACCACACTAGGGCCAATACCGTATGAAAGCACCAAGGCGATTCCGTGGAATTACGGAGCTGAGGTATTTTGTAATGGACAAAAACAAGAATTGGTGGGTTCCTCTAATGCTGGATCTAATGTCGATAACATTGTTGGGGCTGGTGGTATTACACGCAGTGGTAGGGTTTTCTCTCAGCCAGATGTTAATGTTGATTCTGATAAAGGTAAAGGCAAGCAGGTTGTGGAAGATTCTGCGTAAAAATAGGATAATGATGCTTCCAATTCAAAGGATGTGGAGGAATTCATGAGACTAATCTGGAAGAGTGATTATAAAATTGTAGATCAATTGAATCAGACTCCATCTAAAATTTCCATCCTGTCTTTGTTACTGTGTTTAGCGGCTCATAGAAATGTGTTGCTGAAAGTATTAAATGCGGCGTATGTTCCACAAGAAATTTATGTGAATCATCTAGAAGGAGTGACAGCTCATGTCAATGCAGGAAATGGTTTGGGGTTCATTGATTTGGACTTGACCCCAGCTGGGAGGAATCACAACAATTCCCTACACATCTCCATGGAATGTAGGGGTTCTTTGTTTTCCCACGTTTTAGTGGATACTGGGTCATCGTTGAATGTTTTGCCAAAGAAAGCCCTCATGAAGTTAGATACATAGGGATTGATTTGTAGACCCAGCGATTTAGTTTTATGAGCTTTTGATGGATCAAAGAGGTCTGTGTTTGGTGAAGTGGTTATGCCCATTAAAGTTGGACCAGAGATTTTTGATACGACCTTTTACATCATGGATATCCAGCCAGCCTATAGTTGTCTGTTGGGTCATCCTTAGATTCATTCTGCTGGGGCAGTAACTTCGACCTTACATCAGAAGCTCAAATATATGGTTGAAGGGAAAGTGGTTACTGTCTGCGGAGAGGAAGACATTATGGTTAGTCATTTGTCAACGTTTAAATATGTGGAGGTTGATGGTGAAATACATGAAGACCTTTGTCAGTCTTTTGAAGCAGTTCAAATTCAGAAAGAGCCTCCGGTGGAGGATAAAAGGCCTGAGGTTTCTGTGTCTTCATTAAAAGAGACTCGTGCTGTAGTTGAAGCCGACAGTTCTCAGGGTTGGGGCCAAGTTCTCGAGGTACCAGTGAAGCAAGACAGGTTCGGATTGGGATACAAGTCGTCACAAGCTCCTCCAAGGTTCAGAGGTCCTGTTAAGTTTTCAAGTGCTGGGGTCATTTTTTACCGAATTAATGCAATAGGGGAAGATGAAGCTGATAGCGACTACAACATGGATAGCTGGATCCGCCCCTGCATTCCAGACCAAGAACTTTGCAATTGGTCTTCTGAGGAAGTCATCCTTGTCACTCGTGAAGAGTAATTTTCTTGTTTTTACATATGATAAGTCCTACTTTTTGCCTAAGACGTAGTAACTCATTTGTAGGGCCACATGTTTTTGCTTTCAATGTTATCATAAATAAAAGGAAGTTTTGCATTCAAATGTTTCACTCCTTGTTTTTCATTTGGCTTTTACACTTTTAAAAATTGGCAATGTGTTTTTTGTGTTTTGTTCATTTTCGCATTCTTAATAAAAACATAGAACATCACTCATGCAGATCCATCACCTCAGATCCTATCAATAATGATTCAGCTATGGCTCAGTATGATTTTGACAATCCAATTTACCAAGCTGAAGAGGAGACTGATGAAGACTGTGAACTTCCTGAAGAATTTGCCAGACTGTTGAAACAGGAGGAAAGAATCATTCAGCCTCATCAGGAAGATACTGAGATTGTTAATCTAGGTACCAAGGATGCCAAGAAAGAAATCAGAATTAGACCTACTTTGGAAGACAGTGTCAAGAGAAGATTGGTTGAAATGCTACGAGAGTATGTGGACATCTTCGCATGTTCTTACCAGGATATGCCTAGGCTTGATACGAACATCGTTGTGCACCATTTGCCTCTCAAAAAGGGTTGTCCTCCAGTCAAGCAAAAGCTAAGAAGAACAAGACCAGACATGGCTATAAAAATCAAAGAAGAGGTTCAGAAAAAGTTGGATGTCGGGTTTCTTGCTGTGACTAGTTATCCTCCGTGGGTTGCTAATATTGTTCCTGTACCTAAGAAGGAAGGAAAGGACAGGATGTGTGTTGACTACTGTGATTTGAATAGAGCAAGCCTGAAAGATGACTTCCCGCTCCTTCACATTGACGTGTTAGTGGATAATAATGCTCAATATTCTGTGTTTTCCTTCATGAATGGCTTCTCTGGGTATAACCAAATCAAGATGACCCCAGAAGACATGGAGAAAACAACTTTCATAACACCGTGGGGAACATTCTATTACAAGGTAATGCCCTTTGGATTGAAAAATGCTGGGGAAACTTATCAGCGGGCAATGGTGACTCTCTTTCATGATATGATTCACAAAGATATTGAGGTCTATGTTGATGACATGATTGTGAAGTCCCAAACGGAGGAAGAGCATCTAGTTAATCTGCGGAAATTGTTTGAAAGATTGAGGAAATTCAGGCTGAGGTTGAATCCGAACAAGTGCACCTTCGGGGTGAGGTCTGGTAAACTGCTGGGTTTTATTTTCAGTGAGCGAGGTATCGAGGTTGATCCTGCTAAAATAAAAGCAATACAAGAAATGCCTGAGCCGAGAATAGAAAAAGAGGTTTGTGGTTTCTTGGGGAGGTTGAACTACATAGCTAGATTCATCTCTCATCTTACAGCCACATGCGAGCCTGTTGTACCCCAAATTTTACCCCTTAGATGTCATAACATCTTTTGCATGAGCATCATAGGTCAATCATTGCAGAACTAACCATTTTATCAGTTTTTGTTCGTTTTGTTTCATTTGTGAATCAGGTTTTTATTTCAAGAGGCCTCAAGGGTTGATCAATCAAGATTTTGAATAGATCACTAACCAATAAAGTTCTCATACTCCTAAGAGACCTCCTCTCCTCGATAATCCAATGTGATTTGCTTTCATCATAATTTCTTCCTCAAGGATCAGGCAAGGTCGTCAGGTTAAGGGTTTGTGTGGTATGGTTTGAGATTCAACGGAAGTTTGACCTAATCTTGGTCAAACAAGTGGTTTGTTATCAGTGTCAGGTTATCAGGCCGTGGCAGAGATTCTGAATCAGGGTTTTGGTCCTTATCAAGTCATTTGTTCCATAAGTGTGCACTCAAGGCATGAAGATTAGGGTTTCTCATCCTTTGTGTTTATAATCGACAAGTGTTGTTCATGCTGAGTTCGTTTGAGATAAGCATGTCAAAAGTATGTGCAGTTACGTTTCAGTTGAGTGTGGCCTGATCTTGGGCAAGAAAGGGGAGATTCTCAAGTTGAGTTTGTCGTGGATCAGTGCTTTATATCTGAAGATCATCAGACTTGGGTTTTTTGTGTCTATTCAAGTTGTTTGGGCCATCAAAGAGATCAGAGCAGTTGGTACATTTCAAGTGGTGTGCAAGTGTTTGGTCATGTAATTCAGGATGTGCGGCAGTCAAGTGCAGTTGTCAAGGTTTAGGTGTTGTTCAAGCGTGGAAGTGCATATCCATTCCCGTAACCGTCTTTTATCCACTTTGTTGTTTACCCAGTTTTTCAATTCAGTTTTCATTGACCATTTTCCTTCAAATTACCCATTTCTCCTAATCCATTTCTAAACTATTTTTAATTATCCACATTTTATTTCAATTATCCATTTTAGAATCCAATTCATTGTATCCATTTTCATTTCTTAATCCAATCCACCATCCCGTCTCAAATATAACTACTTTTTCTAACACTTTTTGTTAAACCAAACCATATCCATTTAACCTTTTTTTAATCCATATCCACTTTTTCTTTCTATATCCACATTTTCCATAGCAATCATCCATTTGACCACATTTACATTCTAAATCCATTTTTTGTTACAACATGTCACAAAAATCTCCCAAGTCCATCTATTTAATATCTCTTTTTAATCCATCCATAATTAAAAAATTAAAAGGATCCAGTCCATTATTACAAAGAAGTAAGCCCATAAAAATAATAATTAATCCATTGTATGTTCATAAGTCCATTACATTTCTTTTACAAGAGGAAAATCAAAAAAGGAGAGGACATGAAGTCGTATGACCCACAAATATCCTAAAGACATGCACACATTGCACCTCTGCTAACAAGCTACAGCCTTGCAACAAACTTCTCCAACAAGCCTTCCCGTTTCCAGCACAAAACTGTACCACACCCTGCCATCAAAAGGGACAGCACCTCCAAGCCTGCCAAGTCAACATTGCAAACCAGGATTCACTGTGCGCAAAATTACAAATTCTCAGCAGCAAACCTGTTAATACCTGCAACGAGAAAAGGGACAAATCAAAAACTCCTGCAAATTGACAGCAACAACACCCCAATGCCATTTTAAAATTCAAAAATAAAAGAGAAATGAGGAGTCTTAGATAAAAGGGCGGAGAAGTCTCAGAAAAAAGGGGGAAGAACGAAAACAGTGAAAATTCTTAATAATGCTCACAATATTTTTCCTCAAAGCTGCTATTACTTTGGACCCTTGACTCGGCAACCAAAACCTCTTTCAATCTTCAATCACCTTTCAACCTCAGCAACCTTCAACCTCCCTCACTCATCACAACAACGACCCACTCCCTCTGTTTGTTTCTCTTCCACCATTAAACCAACAAAAAACCTTCCGCCTCCATCAAATATCAATAACAACCAAACTCCTTCAGCATCATTAACCCAAACCCAGAACTGAATCCGTCAAACTCTCCATAATCTTCATCATCGCCAAAATCCCTAAATGACAACAAACTTCAACCTACAACCAAAACCACTCAACATCTTCAACCCTTTTTCAACTGTCAACCCGTAATCAGCCTTTCGTCCTCCTTCATCAATCACACCCAAAACCATCATCAAACCTTCAAAATGATTCTTCAATCACAAACCCATTTCACATACCCAATCAAAACCTCACTCTTTTCCCTAACTCGACCCAACCGTCATCTTCTTCAATAAACCCACTTCTCATCCGAATCAAATCCACCTTCAAAAATCACAGAACCATAAACCGACATCTATTTCAAAACCAAACCAAAAATAGCGGAATCAGAAGGGGTATAAGAGAATAGAACGAAATCAAACACAAATCACGAACCTGGAAATAGTGTTGAGTCGAGAGAAGGAGAACTGAGTTGCGAAACAGATTGAGACGGATGAGAGGGCATTGCAAGGTTGGAGACGAAGTCATGATCTTTGTTGACTCGTTTTACTTCGTTCTTCCTCTTTGACCTTGTTTCTCCGTTGATTTACTTTTTATTCTTCTTAATTCCATTTGTTTGTTTTTGCTCTAAATAAAAATAATAATGGAAGAGAAGCTGCTAGTTGTTTTGTTTTAAAAACCTGATTTTGGTCGATGATGATGTGGCTTTGACCATGCCATGTGTTCATTAGGTTTTCTTAAGAGCTCTTATCTTGGCTAAAAGATGAACCGTGTTTTTGGACCTTCATTTTCCTTTCTTTTTAAAAAAAAAACTGGGATTTTGGATCATGAGAAGAGGCTGGGCTTTTCAGCCCGTATTCATCCATGCACCTTTATGTTCCAATCCAGCGCCCCCCTCCTCTCTTTTTTTTAAAAAATCATTTTCATTTTATTAACTTTTTTTAACAAGTTTTTTTGAGTTCTAGTCTTTCTATGTTTTACTAATTTTATTCATGTTAATCCACTTAACTTAGTGGTTCATTGCATTTCACTTTCTTTATTTGGGCCAATGATATATAAAAATCATGACTTGGTGGTTTATTTCAAATCACTAAATATCTTGATTCATATGAGGCCATTTTTATTTTTCCTTTTAGTTGGTCAATAAAAGTCTAACAAAAAGATTATCGATTTTATCGAGTTAAATCTTGATTTAGACGAGACCACCTTTATTTTCATTTCAATTCTATCTTCGTTATTTTGGCCAATGATATAAAAAACATCATAACTTTGTTGATTATTTCAAATCAATAAATTTTGATTATATGAGGCCATATTTTCCTTTTTGGTTGGTCAATGAAAGTCAAAAATCTAAGATTATCGATTTATCGATTTAGATCTTGATTAAGACGAGACCAACTTTATATTTCATTTCGATTCCATTTTATTTAGTTTTGGGTCGATGATATAACAAACTTCCTGGTTTGGTTGATTTCATTGAATCGACAAAACTTCGATCGATATGAGACCACTTACTCTTTATTTCAGTTTCATTTACTTTTTAGTCGATGAAAGTCAAGAATCATTGATTATCGATTTCTCGATTAAATCATGATTAAAACGAGACTATTTCTATTTCACTTCAATACTAACTTTTCATTTCCCCCTTTGGTGGGACTTGTACATATTTTCTGATAAAGTCTTGTGGACAATTATTCTGTTATGACTGTGGTTGCCTGTTTCATTTGACACATCCTCAATACTATTCCAAAGGAAAGTTCCCCTCAGTTGACTCATAAGTCAATAAACAAATCATACCACCTTGGCCTCATAAGAGCCATTTCCCCCCTTGGCCTCATAAGAGCCTTTCCCTTTTCTTGGCCTCATAAGAGCCATTGAATCATAACTTAGCAACAGGTTAGAGTTTTGAACTCTATGTGATTCTCACCATCATGAGAACTCACTTTTCCCATCATAACATAGATTTAGAGAGTTTCTTAAAACTCTAAAATGAGCTCACACTCATTTCCCCTTGGAACTTTGGCCATAGTCAATGATTCCTTTTTCACCCTTAGTTAGGTGAACTACGGTTGCTCTGATTCTTTAGTCAGATACGTAGGCACAAGATGCGACGTCTTGGAGAGCAAACTTAGTGTACATACCCTTAGGTTCTTACCTTAGCAGATATCTTAGCAAACATAACATAACATAAACTTAACAAGAGGTTCCTGTAGAGTACTACAGATACTTAGGGTGCTAATACCTTCCCTTAGTATAACCAACCCCCAAACCTTAGATCTCTCCCCTTTAGGTTTTTCTCGATCTTGAACCTTTCCTTTGGATAAATCAAAGTCGGTTGTGAATTCAAAGAAATGTGATGCAAGTTAATCAATAGCTTGTTATCTGATTCTCACCGCAACAGAAATGGCGACTTCACTGGGGACAACTTATTTTTTAGGGTTAAGCCCACCTTGTTTTGTTTATGTTATTTATGTTTGTTTGCTATACTTGTACATATCTGTATATATCTGTATACCTATTTTGCTTGGGATCTTCTGTGTGCAGGGTGCTACTTTTGAGTGGTGAGATAAGTCCTAACCCGGACTTGAGCGCACTTGTTATAGGACGATGGTATATTCAAGGAGGCTTTGAGGGAGTCGAATCCTGAAAAAGTTGAATTGAGACACCATCACTCAGTTGAGGCCCTCTTGAGAGTCTAGCCATGTTGAACGAATATATTCGTGAAAACATGCTACTCTCAACCTAGGAGCCCTTGATATTGAGGACCGTAGTTACCAAACCCCACTTAGCCTTTTAGGATGTAGTGCGGTGACCATGATGGAGTCTATTTCTGAACTGGTTGTCATGCAATACTATACTCAGACGAGATTCTCTTGAGAATTTTATTGATTACCAAGCCATTTGGGAAGTCGATAAAATCCGAAAGATGGATTGTCAACTCTGGGAGCTTTTTAGAACCCTGTTCTGCAGATGAAAACCCATAGTACACACCTTTTGGTCCCTGGGTCTATTTAGGTTGATGAACCTAATTTTTGCGTGCATTTATTTTGCACTGTGTCTCGCTAGAAGAATTTTTTGATCCTCATGAGGACAAAAGTCATTTTCCAGCAGTGTTGGATATCAACATCTCTTTGGAATTTATACCCAACAACAAGTAGCAATCTCTTGAAGAAGCTTGTTTTTCTATGGCGATAAGTGGCAGTCTCTTATGAGAAGCTTATCTATCTCTGGTACTAACCGACCTTTTTGCAACCATAATTGGTATTCCCCAGGAAGTCTAACCTGCAACCCCGGTACCAATCTATCTGACACTCAATCACCTCATATGGATACCTAAAAGTCCAGTAATCACTGGCATTGTTTAACCAGGTCAGATGTGAACCTAAACTTCAGATTATCGTGAATCTGTTATTTGAACCAAGGTTATATGAACCTAAACTTCAGATTATCGTGAATCTGTTGTTTGAAATCAGGTTATCGTGAACCTAAACATCAGGTTATCGTGAACCTGTTGTTTGAAATCAGGTCAAATATGAACCTAAACCTCTGGTTATCGTGAACTAGTTGTTTGTATCAGGTTATCGTGAACCTAAACCTCTGGTTATCGTGAACCAGTTGTTTGTATCAGGTTATCGTGAACCTAAACTTCAGATTATCGTGAATCTGTTGTTTGAAATCAGGTTATCGTGAACCTAAACTTCAGATTATCGTGAATCTGTTGTTTGAAATCAGGTTATCGTGAACCTAAACTTCAGGTTATCGTGAACCCGTTGTTTAAAACCATATCAGGTTATCGTGAACCTAAACCTCTGGTTATCGTGAACCAGTTGTTTGTATCAGGTTATCGTGAACTTAAACTTCAGATTATCGTGAATCTGTTGTTTGAAATCAGGTTATCGTGAACCTAAACTTCAGATTATCGTGAATCTGTCATTTGAAATCAGGTTATCATGAACCTGTTGTTTGAAATCAGGTTATCGTGAACCTAAACCTCTGGTTATCGTGAACCAGTTGTTTGAAACCAGGTCAGGTGTGAACCTAAACTTCAGGTTATCGTGAACCCGTTGTTTAAAACCAGGTCAAATATGAACCCATTATTTAAAATCCAGCTCATACTGGTAGTCAAAGTCCAACTCATATTGTCACACCCAAATCCAGCTCATACTGGTATTCTTCATAATCCAAATTGTTATCTTACCCAACTCAAATTGGTGTATACTGACATATCACTTCTGAGTCCAATCCTTGTTGGTACTTTAATCTGGTTCCCAGCGGAAGTTCAGTCATTACCAATACCTCTTTGAAAGTCCTTGTGATTGATCATCATTTGGCGCACGCAGAGTTTGTCTCTGTCTTTTCTGGCTTTTCTTGAAGATCCTGTTTGAACTCTTCAATATAAGAAATCTCCAGGAAATCTCTTGTAGGATGTCTATCCTTTATTTCAAATTGATCCTCCAGTGGAGATCATGTATTCTTTCTGGTTTCATGCCCAGTAAGAATGTGTTTCATTTCCCCAGTGTCGTCCGGTCACATATGAACCTGTCGTCCATCTCCCTGGATCTTTCCCCTATGGAGAATACCTCTCTGGCTCCTATCTCCAGTGAGGACCTGTAGGGTTTCCCCTCAGTTTCATTTGCTATCCCTAGTGTTTCCTCAGAGCCTCCCGATTGAGTCTTTTTTGTTGGTTAGCCTGTATCCCCAGTGAGTTTGCCTCATGGATACTAACCTTCATTCCTTCCCCAGTGAAGTTCACATGTGTTTGTTTGTTTTTTATCCTTAAGTGTCTTGTTTGTTTGCATCTCTGCACTACCATATCATCATATCATCATACTAGAATTCATGGCATGTCAGCATTTGCATATCCGTCGCTAGTCCTTAGCATCTGCATTCCATCTACGGGCAAAATTTTTGGTTTTCTATATTTAAATACCTTTTCACCTTGATGTCCCGATGACTTCCTTTCCTCGTGTCATTCGGTAAAGCTATTTAAATAGGGGCAACTGTTGTACCCCAAATTTTACACCTTAGATGTCATAACATCTTTTGCATGAGCATCATAGGTCAATCATTGTACAAATAACCATTTTATCAGTTTTTGTTCGTTTTGTTTCATTTGTGAATTAGGTTTTTATTTCAAGAGGCCTCAAGGGTTAATCAATTAAGATTTTGAATAGATCACTAACCAATCAAGTTCTCATACTCCTAAGACACCTCCTCTCCTCGATAATCCAATGTGATTTGCTTTCATCACAAGTTCTTCCTCAAGGATCAGGCAAGGTCGTCAGGTTAAGGGTTTGTGTGGTATGGTTTGAGATTCAATGGAAGTTTGACCTAATCTTGGTCAAATCGGTGGTTTGTTTTCAGTGTCAGGTTATCAGGCCGTGGTAGAGATTCTGAATCAGGGTTTTGGTCCTCATCAAGTCATTTGTTCCATAAGTGTGCACTCAAGGAATGAAGATTAGGGTTTCTCATCCTTTGTGTTTATAATCGACAAGTGTTGTTCATGCTGAGTTCGTTTGAGATAAGCATGTCAAGAGTATGTGCAGTTACGTTTCAGTTGAGTGTGGCCTGATCTTGGGCAAGAAAGGGGAGATTCTCAAGTTGAGTTTGTCATGGATCAGTGCTTTATATCTGAAGATCATCAGACTTGGGTTTTTTGTGTCTATTCAAGTTGTTTGGTGTAAGACCCGTAATTTTAAAATAAATAAATATTTTAAGATTATAGTATATTCGCACATCGATAAAATATTTTGGTCTAATTTAAATTTAAATATTTTTTATTATTTTAGTAAATTCGAGTTTTAGGAATTTTATTTCATTAGTGGTTCACGATCGAATTTTCTAAAAATATCGATTTCAGTCTCTTTAGCGTTCGGCAAATTAGCCGCCTCAATTTTTGAAACAACCCATTTTCGTAAACGAAAATTTAAGGATAGAATAATAAAATTATTTATGAAGGAATTGTAAAATTAAAATATTTTCTCCGTTTGAACTAATTTTCGGTCTCTCCATTAAACAATAATTTTGACCGCTTAAAATTTTAAAATAGTCTCGATTCTTAACGAAATTTTTATTTTCTCGACCGACTTTTATTTTTTAATTGCAGTATAGAATAATCAGAAGAAAAGTTTTATTATCATCAAAAATTATTTCGGACATTTTATCAGTGTCTTATAACACCGGAAACTGCACTAATGCGGAAAAAAAAAGTAAATAATCATCATTAGAATATATATGGGAGATATCATGTAGATTAGGAAGTGATGGGTAATTATGACCCCATGTCGGCAAGAATTATTTTTATGATGACTCATAATAAGAAAACGTGTAGGATTAATTTTTACTGGTATACTTATCTAATCCAAATAGTATTTAAGACTAAGAGGTAATATTTCATGCGTACAAGATATATACCATAAATCCCAACTACAAGCTACTTAATTTAACTCTGGTAAAACACTCTCTAAAAAAAACAAGACTCTCCCTACACTTCCCTTATTCTCCAACTAGGTCCTCTCTTCATCCTAATTAACTAAGGTAAATTCCAACCAATTTATTTATACAATTAAATTCTCTTCCTTAAAAATAATAAATCCACTTTATAATTTTTATGGTTCATTATGGATATGATACTTCTTGCTACTACCTTGTTATTAAATTTAATTGAAATTTTGTGAGAGATATTTTATAAATAAAATTTCTTCTATGACTAATAATTATTAAACGATATTAAAACAAAATTTTAGGATCTAATACTATTTTGAGATGTACAGTTAATACGTAGGGAAGTTTTAAAATTAAAGGAGATTAACCTTAAGTTCATATAATTTTGTTTTAAAGGTTTCAAATAACAACCTGTTCTGCCATTTTAATGGGTAATAATTATATTTTAATTTACAACTAAATATTTTTACTTATACTTTCTAAAAAGACTATATATTAGATTTAGTAGAAGTAATAAGTACGTATGTTTTTTTTTAAGATAATAATAATAACAATAAGTGTTACACAAATAATATCTATTATAAATTATTAATTTATTTCTATAAACTTAAATCATTAGAAATTTTATTAACTTTGTCTTATAAGTGAAACGATACTGTGAAGAAAAATATACATAGCCAATGACCAATACTTTCACAGAATTTTGTTCTTTTGTAGGTTAAACAGTTACAGTAGAAGAATATAATTAGTCAAGTGGTTTATGATTATAATTATTAATTAAAAGAATAATAAACCGGATGACACCATGAAGTTACAACATACGAGTATATTCTAATTTAGTTCATTTTGGATAAAGGTGCACGACCGACCGACCGACCAATTTCAAACTTCAGTTTCCCACGACTGTTGTGATCGTAAGGGCATCTCTCTATTTTTTATATATTTTCTCGATAATAAAAATATATTTTGTATATATTTGCTTCGTATCTTCTTACGTGTTTATTTTGAAGGTGACTAATTTTGAAGGTGAGTAAATGACATATGAATATAATTGTGCAAAAGTTGGATGCATGAGATAAATTATTTCATATAATATGTGGTGATGTTAACCATATGTTGAAATGCATATATGGGGAATTGTATGCTCATGCATCTCATGGTTATGTGACTACCGGAGAGGAGTCACGAGGTGCACACCGAAGAGGTGGCACGGGGTGCGTGTCCAAGAGGGAACCACCTTATCCTATTGTGGATCATTGAGTCTGATTGATGGTGTAGATACCCATCACCTTAGTGGTGCTGAATCCTGTTGCGATACCACGACCCTTTGCGGAGGGATTGATATTTCGGAATCATGTACATTGACATATAGACATTGCATTAGGAATGAGTCTTGATTATGCTATATATACTATTGTTGTAAATGACTATATACATGTGTTAGAATGAGATCTCTAGCCATGTATAATGTATTCTCTGTTTATGCTTGTTGCTCTGCTCTTGTATATTTGTTATTTTCGGATTGATGACCCTTTCAGTGGATGTGTGGGAGAATACGCCAATAGATTATGACGCACCCCGGACACGAGGAGATACCACCGTTGAAGACGACGAACTTCACCTTCCCTGAAGACTGGACAGAGACATCCTGGGGATTCAACCCGGCCCTAGGACAGGTATCATATACCGGGAACGTATTGGAGACCACCACTGTAGCTGGCAGAGAGATCAAGACCAAGTACTCTCGACGAGCCCTGACATTCCGGATCCCAACCTCCCAGATCATTTCCAGTTTCCTCTCAGGGGAAATAGATCGTTTTGGTTTGTTAACCTCCCTCTCAGCCCCACCTATACCCTCGTATGCCACAGCCAGGGGAGGGGAGCCCTTCTTTCAAGATTTACACACGCCTCCCTTAGATTTAGGTATGTCTATAGGACCATACACGACGTTTACTCGTGACATCTTCACCATAGAGGAACCCCCTCTCATTGACCCAGTACGCGTGCCATCACTGGAGCCAGTCATAGGTGTGGTAGGGGACGACGACACTGAGGATCCTTCCGAACACGACTTTGAGAGCGGAGATGACGAGGATGGTTCGGATCACACCCTGACGAGTGCGTGTAGTGGTTTGTGCGGAGCTGGGCCAGGTGGTTATTGCGGTTTTCGTTAGGCTTAGTTTAGGGAGTGTGTGACTGGTAGGAGTATTCTAGTATTAGATGACGTGCGCCATATGACTTTCACTGCATGGTTAAAAGTTTTCTCCTTGGGGCAGCTCTCATGTGTGAGTGTTTGCCGAGGACTTTTATTCTGTTGCTTTTGGATTGTATTATGACTTATCTACACTTTCTATCCTTTGACGCGTGGTCGTCTGTTTGTATAGTATATCTACGTAAAAGAAAAAAAATGGTTAAGCTAGTCTCTTTTATAAAACATGTTGAGCTCTCGAAACACTAATAACTATAAATTATTGTGGTATCGTTTAAAAAAAAATACACTATTTTCATACGAAGGAAACCTTTAATTAAGTCAGTAATGAAATTAATACCTGTTAAAAATACACTCTCGCTGTTAAAAATCGGGGTGTTACATTGTGGTATCAGAGCCTTGGGTAATCTTCTGGAGGGGATTGTGAGTTTAGTGTTCTAAGTTAATTTAGTAAAGTATAGACCTTATAACCGCGTTTTAAGATCATTAAGTTCTGACCTCTACTCATGATTTGAAAGTGAGATATTGGAAAATTCTCTTGAAACATGTGATGAGGATTATAATTGGGTGTTGGTTTTGTAGGAAAATATGCCTCCAAGACGTGACAATACAAACCATCAGGTGGATCAAATGGCCCAAGCTATGGCTAATATGGCAGCTGCTGTCACCGCCCAAACTGCCGCTAAGAACCTTCGAGATTTGGAGAAGCGGGATAGAGAAATACGAGCTGGGGAATCAAAAGGATTGATTGATTTCCGTCGTCATGATCCACCTAAATTTCATGGGGATGTTACTCCCGAGAAGGCTGATTTGTGGCTACAAGAGATTGAGAAGATCTTTGAGGTAATCAATTGTCCTCCAGGCTCAAAGGTGTTATATGCCACGTACCTCCTCTTAGGAGATGCAGAGTATTGGTGGAGAAGCACTAGATTGATGATGGAGGGCGCACAAGAAGAAGTAAATTGGGAAGCTTTTAAAACAAAGTTCTTAGACAAATACTTTCCCATAAGTGCGAGGACCAAATTAGGAGACGATTTTCTGAAACTTCGACAAGGGGCCATGACTGTAGGTGAATACGCCGCCAAATTTGAAACCTTATCCAGGTATTTTCGATTCTTCCGGGAAGGAGTAGATGAAGATTACATGTGTCACCGTTTCCAAGAAGGACTCAAGTACGAACTGCAAGACTCGGTGGTACCCTTAGGGATACAACGCTTTCAACCATTAGTGGAAAAATGCAGAGAGGTGGAGGACATGAAAAATAGGAGGGCAAATCGTGGGGCGGTCCAGAACTCTGGGGGACCTAATCGTTCAAATTCTCAGAGTCATGGACGTAATAAACAACATGCAAGGCCATACCAACGACCACACTATAATAATCGAGGACCTCAACAAACAGAAAACCATAACACCAAAGGAGGGGGAACTCAAGTTGCCTCAGGGGTACGTTGTTACCAATGTGGTGAAGTAGGACATTATGCAAATGAATGTCCTAATAAGGGTCCTACATGCTTCAATTGCAACAAAAAGGGGCATATGGAAAAAGATTGCAGGGCTCCAAAGGCAGAGTTAGCTGTTAATGCTGCCAAAACCGTCCGACCATTAGCTAAAGGACGGGTGTATTGCATGAGTGCAGAAGGAGGGTCTCAGTCAAATAACTTGATTCAGGGGAACTGTGAAATTGGAGGTACAATTTTAACTGCACTTTTTGATTCTGGAGCAACGCATTCATTCATATCTAAGGATTGTGTTGATAGATTAAAAATGGTAGTAACCCCACTACCTTTTGACTTGGTAGTGTCTACCCCTGCCAAGGTCCTAACTGTGAACACTGCATGTTTATTATGTAAAGTAGTCGTTCAAGAGAGAGAATTTCTAGTTAATCTAATATGTTTACCCCTACAATCCCTCGAGATTATTCTCGGAATGGATTGGATGTCCTTCCACTATGTTATGTTAGATTGTGCTCGAAAGTTGGTTATTTTGCCCGAGTCGGGGGTTGTTAAATACCTATCAGCTAACCAACTCAAAGGTTCTCTAAAGAATGGAGCCTTTGACCTTTCAATACTTGCTAGTGCGGAGGTGATTGCGGAATTCAAGATTTAAGACATGTTAGTTACTCAATACTTTCTGGATGTGTTTCCCAATGAAATTCCCGGTTTACCACCTATAAGGGACATTGAATTCTTCATTGACTTACACCCAGGAACTGGACCCATTTCCATTGCACCATATCGGATGGCGCCAAAAGAACTCCAAGAGCTTAAGGAACAATTGGAAGACTTGCTGGAGAAAGGATTCATTAGGCAAAGTGTTTCCCCATGGGGAGCTCCGGTACTTTTAGTAAAGAAGAAGGATGGGCATTCTCGGTTATGTGTGGACTACAGGCAACTTAACAAGGCAACCGTGAAGAATTGATATCCCTTACCTCGCATTGACGACTTGATGGATCAACTTAAAGGAGCATTTGTGTTTTCTAAGATTGATCTGAAGTCCGGTTATCATCAAATTCGGGTAAGAGAAGAAGACATACCGAAGACTGCATTCAGGACTCGTTACGGCCATTATGAGTACCTAGTCATGCCATTTGGAGTGACTAATGCGCCTGCTATTTTCATGGATTACATTAATCGAATTTTCCACCCATTTCTGGATAAATTCGTGGTCGTGTTCATTGATGATATTCTTGTTTACTCTGGAAGTAAAACGGAGCACGAAGAACATCTACTTCAAGTGCTACAAGTTCTGCGTGAAAAGAAGTTGTATGCTAACCCATCCAAATGTGAATTCTGGCTAGAAAAAGTAAATTTCTTGGGACATGTCATATCAAAGGAAGGCATTACTGTCGATCCGGCCAAAATTGAGACTGTGCTCGCATGGAAGCAACCTCAGACAATCACTGGCATAAGGAGTTTCGTAGGATTAGCCGGATACTATCGAAGATTCATTGAAGGATTCGCAAAGATAGTAGCCCCATTGACTCAACTAACTCGGAAGGATCAACCTTTTGCGTGGACGGAGAAATGCGAAGCTAATTTTCAATTGTTGAAGAAGAAACTTACAACGTCGCCAATATTAATTCTGCCACAACCTGAGGAGCCATACGAAGTTTATTGTGATGCATCTCATCAAGGATTAGGATGTGTGTTGATGCAGCACCGGAAGGCCGTAGCATATGCTTCAAGACAATTGAAGATTCACGAGAGAAATTATCCTACCCATGACTTGGAGCTTGCAGCAGTAGTCTTTGCACTAAAGATTTGGCGTCATTATCTCTATGGATGTACGTTCACGATATTCAGCGACCACAAGAGTTTGAAGTACTTGTTTGATCAGAAGGAATTGAACATGAGACAAAGGAGATGGATGGAAACCTTGAAGGACTACGATTTCGCATTACAATATCACCCAGGAAAAGCAAACATCGTGGCAGATGCGTTGAGTAGGAAGGGTGTCCTTGCGACAACATCATTGATGGCCAAGCAGCAAGAGCTATGGGAAACATTTCGGGACATGCACCTAGATGTAGAGCTGGGACAAGGAACTCTACAATGTAAAATGATCAGAATTTCTAATGGACTTTTGGAAGACATTCGAAACTGTCAAGACAATCCACTCTTAGAAGAGAAAAGGGAATTGATGGTACAAGGGAAGGCACCCGGTTTTAAAGTAGGACCAGATAATATCTTAAGGTGCAACGAACGAATTTGTGTACCCGATGTTGCAGAGATAAGGAAACTAATTTTAGAGGAGGCCCACAAGAGCAAATTAAGCATTCACCCTGGAGCAACAAAGATGTATAAGGATTTGAGGCAAAACTATTGGTGGCCAGGAATGAAGAAGGAGGTGGCAGATTACGTAGCATCGTGTTTGACTTGCCAAAAAGCAAAGATAGAACACCAAAGGCCAGCAGGAATGTTGCAAACCTTAGATGTTCCTGAATGGAAGTGGGATAGTATTTCAATGGATTTTATCACCGGATTACCTAAAACTCGAAGAATGCATGACTCAATTTGGGTAATTGTCGACCGTCTGACCAAGTCTTCTCATTTCTTACCTGTGAGAACAACCTATAATGTAGCCAAGTTAACAGAAATTTATATTTCTGAGATTGTTAGACTACATGGGGTACCTTCTAGCATCGTGTCAGACCGAGACCCAAAGTTCACATCACATTTTTGGAGTTCGTTACACGAAGCACTTGGGACAAAACTGAGACTAAGTTCGGCATATCATCCATAAACAGATGGGTAAACGGAACGAACGAATCAGTCATTGGAGGATCTGCTTCGGGCATGTGTACTGGATGATAGAGGGAGTTGGGACGATATACTACCGCTAATCGAATTCACCTACAACAACAGTTTCCATACTAGTATCGGAATGGCTCCATTTGAGGCACTATATGGACGAAAATGTCAGACGCCAGTATGTTGGTATCAAGATGGTGAAAGTATGATTGTAGGTCCGGAAATGGTTCAACAAACTACAGAGAAGGTTAAAAGCATTAGGGAAAAGATGAAGGCTTCACAAGATCGTCAGAAAAGCTACGCTGACAAAAGACGTAGACCATTGGATTTTAAAGAAGGAGACCACGTGTTTCTCCGTGTCACACCCACCACAGGGGTGGGGAGAGCAATCAAGACGCGGAAGTTAACTCCAGAGTTTATTGGGCCCTATCAAATAACTTCAAAAATTGGACCCGTGGCTTACCGAATTGCATTACCTCCCTTTCTATCTCAGTTACATGATGTTTTTCATGTCTCACAGCTACGAAAATACATTCCAGACCCTTCCCACGTAATCAAACCAGACACCATTCAACTTAAAGACAATTTGTCATTTGAAGTAATACCCGTTAGGATCGAGGATAGAAAGATGAAACTGTTGAGAAATAAGGAAATTTCGTTGGTTAAAATAATTTGGAACCAAGCCACTGGTGATGCAACTTGGGAACTTGAAAGTGCAATCCGAGAGAAATACCCGGATTTATTTACCGACCCATAGTTTCGAGGACGAAACTCTTTTAGGGGGATGTATTGTAAGACCCGTAATTTTAAAATAAATAAATATTTTAAGATTATAGTATATTCGCACATCGATAAAATATTTTGGTCTAATTTAAATTTAAATATTTTTTATTATTTTAGTAAATTCGAGTTTTAGGAATTTTATTTCATTAGTGGTTCACGATCGAATTTTCTAAAAATATCGATTTCACTCTCTTTAGCGTTTGGCAAATTAGCCGCCTCAATTTTTGAAACAACTCATTTTCGTAAACGAAAATTTAAGGATAGAATAATAAAATTATTTATGATGGAATTGTAAAATAAAAATATTTTCTCCGTTTGAACTAATTTTCGGTCTCTCCATTAAACAATAATTTTGACCGCTTAAAATTTTAAAATAGTCTCGATTCTTAACGAAAATTTTATTTTCTCGACCGAGTTTTATTTTTTAATTGTAGTATAGAATAATCAGAAGAAAAGTTTTATTATCATCAAAAATTAGTTCGGACATTTTATCAGAGTCTTATAACACCGGAAACTGCACTAATGCGGAAAAAAAAGTAAATAATCATCATTAGAATATATATGGGAGATATCATGTAGATTAGGAAGTGATGGGTAATTATGACCCCATGTCGGCAAGAATTATTTTTATGATGACTCATAATAAGAAAACGTGTAGGATTAATTTTTACTACTATACTTATCTAATCCAAATAGTATTTAAGACTAAGAGGTAATATTTCATGCGTACAAGATATATACCATAAATCCCAACTACAAGCTACTTAATTTAACTCTGGTAAAACACTCTCTAAAAAAAACAAGACTCTCCCTACACTTCCCTTATTCTCCAACTAGGTCCTCTCTTCATCCTAATTAACTAAGGTAAATTCCAACCAATTTATTTATACAATTAAATTCTCTTCCTTAAAAATAATAAATCCACTTTATAATTTTTATGGTTCATTATGGATATGATACTTCTTGCTACTACCTTGTTATTAAATTTAATTGAAATTTTGAGAGAGATATTTTATAAATAAAATTTCTTCTATGACTAATAATTATTAAACGATATTAAAACAAAATTTTAGGATCTAATACTATTTTGGGATGTACAGTTAATACGTAGGGAAGTTTTAAAATTAAAGGAGATTAACCTTAAGTTCATATAATTTTGTTTTAAAGGTTTCAAATAACAACCTGTTCTGCCATTTTAATGGGTAATAATTATATTTTAATTTACAACTAAATATTTTTACTTATACTTTCTAAAAAGACTATATATTAGATTTAGTAGAAGTAATAAGTACGTATGTTTTTTTTTAAGATAATAATAATAACAATAAGTGTTACACAAATAATATCTATTATAAATTATTAATTTATTTCTATAAACTTAAGTCATTAGAAATTTTATTAACTTTGTCTTATAAGTGAAACGATACTGTGAAGAAAAATATACATAGCCAATGACCAATACTTTCACAGAATTTTGTTCTTTTGTAGGTTAAACAGTTACAGTAGAAGAATATAATTAGTCAAGTGGTTTATGATTATAATTAATAATTAAAAGAATAATAAACCGGATGACACCATGAAGTTACAACATACGAGTATATTCTAATTTAGTTCATTTTGGATAAAGGTGCACGACCGACCGACCGACCAATTTCAAACTTCAGTTTCCCACGACTGTTGTGATCGTAAGGGCATCTCTCTATTTTTATATATTTTCTCGATAATAAAAATATATTTTGTATATATTTGCTTCGTATCTTCTTACGTGTTTATTTTGAAGGTGAGTAAATGACATATGAATATAATTGTGCAAAAGTTGGATGCATGAGATAAATTATTTCATATAATATGTGGTGATGTTAACCATATGTTGAAATGCATATATGGGGAATTGTATGCTCATGCATCTCATGGTTATGTGACTACCGGAGAGGAGTCACGAGGTGCACACCGGAGAGGTGGCACGGGGTGCGTGTCCAAGAGGGAACCACCTTATCCTATTGTGGATCATTGAGTCTGATTGATGGTGTAGATACCCATCACCTTAGTGGTGCTGAATCCTGTTGCGATACCACGACCCTTTGCGGAGGGATTGATATTCCGGAATCATGTACATTGACATATAGACATTGCATTAGGAATGAGTCTTGATTATGCTATATGTACTATTGTTGTAAATGACTATATACATGTGTTAGAATGAGATCTCTAGCCATGTATAATGTATTCTCTGTTTATGCTTGTTGCTCTGCTCTTGTATATTTGTTATTTTCGGATTGATGACCCTTTCAGTGGATGTGTGGGCGAATACGCCAATAGATTATGACGCACCCCGGACACGAGGAGATACCACCGTTGAAGACGACGGACTTCACCTTCCCTGAAGACTGGACAGAGACATCCTGGGGATTCAACCCGGCCCTAGGACAGGTCTCATATACCGGGAACGTATTGGAGACCACCACTGTAGCTGGCAGAGAGATCAAGACCAAGTACTCTCGACGAGCCCTGACATTCCGGATCCCAACCTCCCAGATCATTTCCAGTTTCCTCTCAGGGGAAATAGATCGTTTTGGTTTGTTAACCTCCCTCTCAGCCCCACCTATACCCTCGTATGCCACAGCCAGGGGAGGGGAGCCCTTCTTTCATGATTTACACACGTCTCCCTTAGATTTAGGTATGTCTATAGGACCATACACGACGTTTACTCGTGACATCTTCACCATAGAGGAACCCCCTCTCATTGACCCAGTACGCGTGCCGTCACTGGAGCCAGTCATAGGTGTGGTAGGGGACGACGACACTAAGGATCCTTCCGAACACGACTTTGAGAGCGGAGATGACGAGGATGGTTCGGATCACACCCTGACGAGTGCGTGTAGTGGTTTGTGCGGAGCTGGGCCAGGTGGTTATTGCGGTTTTCGTTAGGCTTAGTTTAGGGAGTGTGTGACTGGTAGGAGTATTCTAGTATTAGATGACGTGCGCCATATGACTTTCACTGCATGGTTAAAAGTTTTCTCCTTGGGGCAGCTCTCCTGTGTGAGTGTCTGCCGAGGACTTTTATTCTGTTGCTTTTGGATTGTATTATGACTTATCTACACTTTCTATCCTTTGACGCGTGGTCGTCTGTTTGTATAGTATATCTACGTAAAAGAAAAAAAATGGTTAAGCTAGTCTCTTTTATAAAACATGTTGAGCTCTCGAAACACTAATAACTATAAATTATTGCGGTATCGTTTAAAAAAAATACACTATTTTCATACGAAGGAAACCTTTAATTAAGTCAGTAAAGAAATTAATACCTGTTAAAAATACACTCTCGCTGTTAAAAATCGGGGTGTTACATTTGGGCTATCAAAGAGATTATAGCAGTTGGTACATTTCAAGTGGTGTGCAAGTGTTTGGTCATGTGATTCAGGATGTACGATAGTCAAGTGCAGTTGTCAAGGTTTAGGTGTTGTTCAAGCATGGAAGTGCATAGCCATTCCCGTAACCGTCTTTTATCCACTTTGTTGTTTACCCAGTTTTTCAATTCAGTTTTCATTGGCCATTTTCCTTCAAATTACCCATTTCTCCTAATCCATTTCTAAACTATTTTCAATTATCCACATTTTATTTCAATTATCCATTTTAGAATCCAATTCATTGTATCCATTTTCATTTCTTAATCCAATCCACCATCCCGTCTCAAATATAACTATTTTTTCTAACACTTTTTGTTAAACCAAACCATATCCATTTAACCTTTTTTTTTATCCATATCCACTTTTTCTTTCTATATCGACATTTTCCATATCAATCATCCATTTGACCACATTTTCATTCTAAATCCATTTTTGGTTACAACATGTCAAAAAAATCTCCCAAGTCCATCTATTTAATATCTCTTTTTAATCCATCCATAATTAAAAAATAAAAGGATCCAGTCCATTATTACAAAGAAGTAAGCCCATAAAAATAATAATTAATCCATTGTATGTTCATAAGTCCATTACATTTTTTTTACAAGAGGAAAATCAAAAACGGAGAGGACATGAAGTCGTATGACCCACAAATATCTTAAAGGCATGCACATATTGCACCTCTGCTAACAAGCTACATCCTTGCAACAAACTTCTCCAACAAGCCTTCCCGTTTCCAGCACAAAACCGTACCACACCCTGCCATCAAAAGGGACAGCACCTCCAAGCCTGCCAAGTCAACATTGCAAACCAGGATTCACTGTGCGTAAAATTACAAATTCTCAGCAGCAAACCTGTTAATACCTGCAACGAGAAAAGGGACAAATCAAAAACTCCTGCAAATTGACAGCAACAACACCCCAATGCCATTTTAAAATTCAAAAATAAAAGAGAAATGAGGAGTCTAAGATAAAAGGGCGGAGAAGTCTCAGAAAAAAGGGGGAAGAACGAAAACAGTGAAAATTCTGAATAATGCTCACAATATTTTTCCTCAAAGCTGCTATTACTTTGGACCCTTGACTCGGCAACCAAAACCTCTTTCAATCATCAATCACCTTTCAACCTCAACAACCTTCAACCTCCCTCACTCATCACAACAACGACCCACTCCCTCTGTTTGTTTCTCTTCCACCATTAGACCAACAAAAAACCCTCCGCCTCCATCAAATATCAATAACAACCAAACTCCTTCAGCATCATTAACCCAAACCCAGAACTGAATCCGTCAAACTCTCCATAATCTTCATCATCGCCCAAATCCCTAAATGACAACAAACTTCAACCTACAACCAAAACCACTCAACATCTTCAACCCTTTTTCAACCGTCAACCCGTAATCAGCCTTTCGTCCTCCTTCATCAATCACACCCAAAACCATCATCAAACCTTCAAAATGATTCTTCAATCACAAACCCATTTCATAGACCCAATCAAAACCTCACTCTTTTCCCTAACTTGACCCACCCATCATCTTCTTCAATAAACCCACTTCTCATCCGAATCAAATCCACCTTCCAAAATCACCGAACCAGAAACCGACATCCATTTCAAAACCAAACCAAAAATAGCGGAATCAGAAGGGGTAGAAGAGAATAGAACGAAATCAAACACAAATCACGAACCTGGAAACAGTGTTGAGTCGAGAGAAGGAGAACCGAGTTGCGAAACAGATTGAGACGTATGAGAGGGCGTTGCAAGGTTGGAGACGAAGTCGTGATCTTTGTTGACTCGTTTTACTTCGTTCTTCCTCTTTGACCTTGTTTCTCCGTTGATTTACTTTTTCTTCTTCTTAATTCCATTTGTTTGTTTTTGCTCTAAATAAAAAGAACAATGGAAGAGAAGCTGCTAGTTATTTTGTTTTAAAAACCTAATTTTGGTCGATGATGATGTGGCTTTGACCGTGCCATGTGTTCATTAGGTTTTCTTAAGAGCTCTTATCTTGGCTAAAAGATGAACCGTGTTTTTTGGACCTTCATTTTCCTTTCTTTTTTTAAAAAAATAAACTGGGTTTTTGGATCATGAGGAGAGGCTGGGCTTTTCAGCCCGTATTCATCCATGCACCTTTATGTTCCAATCCAGCGCCCCCTCCTCTCTTTTTTTTTAAAAAATCATTTTCATTTTATTAACTTTTTTTTTAACAAGTTTTATTGAGTTCTAGTCTTTCTATGTTTTACTAATTTTATTCATGTTAATCCACTTAACTTAGTGGTTCATTGCATTTCACTTTCTTTATTTGGGCCAATGATATATAAAAATCATGACTTGGTGGTTTATTTCAAATCACTAAATATCTTGATTCATATGAGGCCATTTTTATTTTTCCTTTTAGTTGGTCAATGAAAGTCTAACAAAAAGAATATCGATTTTATCGAGTTAAATCTTGATTTAGACGAGACCACCTTTATTTTCATTTCAATTCCATCTTCGTTATTTTGGCCAATGATATAAAAAACATCATAACTTTGTTGATTATTTCAAATCAATAAATTTTGATTATATGAGGCCATATTTTCCTTTTTGGTTGGTCAATGAAAGTCAAAAATCTAAGATTATCGATTTATCAATTTAAATCTTGATTAAGACGAGACCAACTTTATATTTCATTCCGATTCCATTTTATTTAGTTTTGGGTCGATGATATAACAAACTTCCTGGTTTGGTTGATTTCATTGAATCGACAAAACTTCGATCGATATGAGACCACTTACTCTTTATTTCAGTTTCATTTACTTTTTAGTCGATGAAAGTCAAGAATCATTGATTATCGATTTCTCGATTAAATCATGATTAAGACGAGACTATTTCTATTTCACTTCAATACTAACTTTTCATTTCCCCCTTTGGTGGGACTTGTACATATTTTCTGATAAAGTCTTGTGGACAATTATTCTGGTATGACTGTGGTTGTCTGTTTCATTTGACACATCCTCAATACTATTCCAAAGGAAAGTTCCCCTCAGTTGACTCATAAGTCAATGAACAAATCACACCACCTTGGCCTCATAAGATCCATTTCCCCCCTTGGCCTTATAAGAGCCTTTCCCTTTTCTTGGCCTCATAAGAGCCATTGAATCATAACTTAGCAATAGGTTAGAGTTTTGAACTCTATGTGATTCTCACCATCATGGGAACTCACTTTTCCCATCATAACTTAGATTTAGAGAGTTTCTTAAAACTCTAAAATGAGCTCACAGTCATTTCCCCTTGGAACTTTGGCCATAGTCAATTGTTCCTTTTTCACCCTTAGTTAGGTGAACTACGGTTGCTCTGATTCTTTAGTCAGATACGTAGGCACAAGATGCGACGTCTTGGCGAGCAAACTTAGTGTACATACCCTTAGGTTCTTACCTTAGCAGATATCTTAGCAAACATAACATAACATAAACTTAACAAGAGGTTCCTGTAGAGTACTACAGATACTTAGGGTGCTAATACCTTCCCTTAGTATAACCAACCCCCGAACCTTAGATCTCCCCCCTTTAGGTTTTTCTCGATCTTGAACCTTTCCTTTGGATAAATCAAAGTCGGTTGTGAATTCAAAGAAATGTGATGCAAGTTAATCAATAGCTTGTTATCCGATTCTCATCGCAACAGAGCCGATATTCAAATTATTGAGAAAAGATCAAGCGGTTAGGTGGAATGGAAATTGTCAAAGAGCTTTTAAAAAGATAAAAGAGTATTTGCAGGAACCTCCTATCCTCATGCCTTCATTAGCAGGAAGACCATTGATAATCTATCTGACGGTTCTTGAGAATTCAATGGGGTGTGTGCTCGGTCAACACGACGAGACAGGTAGAAAAGAGCATGCCATCGACTACCTAAGTAAGAAATTTACTGATTGTGAGTCAAGGTACTCAATTCTAGAAAAAATATGTTATGCACTCGCTTGGGCAGCTAAGCGTTTGAGGCAGTATATGTTAAACCACACAACCCTGTTGATATCGAAGATCGATCCGATAAAATATGTGTTCGAGAAGCAAGCACTCACTAGAAGGATTGCCCGTTGGCAGATGATTTTGACAGAGTACGATATCCAATATGTTTCCCAGAAAGCCATCAAGGGAAGTGTTATGTCAGAATATCTTACTCAATAACCAATTGAAGACTATCAACCAATGAAGTTTAAGTTTCCCGATGAAGATATTATGTATCTGAAAGCGAAATACTGTGATGAGCCTTTGCCTGACGATGGACCTGAGATTGGATCCCAGTGGGGTTTAATTTTTGATGGGGCTATTAACGCATACGACAACGGAATCGGGGCAATCATTACCACTCCTAAGGATTCTCATATACCTTTCACTGCCCGATTGACGTTCGTTTGTACCATCAACGAAGCAGAGTATAAAGCGTGCATCATGGGTTAGAAGAGGTCATTGATTTAAGAATCAAGAATCTTGATGTATACTGTGATTCATCATTGGTAATTAATCAAATTAATGGTGAATGGGAGAATCGTCAGGCCAACCTGGTGCCTTACAAAGATTATGCCAGAAGATTGCTACCTTTCTTTGATAGGGTTAGCTTTCATCATGTACCCGAGGCTGAGAATCAGATGGAAGATGTGTTGGCAACGTTAGCGTCGATGTACAAGGTGAATCTGTGGAATGAAGTCCCAACAATCAGAATCATGCATCTTGATAAACCTGCCTTTGTGTTTGCAGCTCAAGAAGTGTTGGATGGCAAGCCATGGTTTTATGATATTAAGTGCTTCCTCAAAAGCCAAGAATACCCATCAGGGGAATCCAACAAAGACAAGAAGACTCTGAGGAAACTGGCTGGCAATTTCTTTTTGAATGAGGATGATGTAGTGTATAAAAGGAATTTTGACATGGTCCTGCTACGTTGTGTTAATAAACACGAGGCAAGCTTGTTAATGGAAGAAGTTCATGAGGGTTCTTTTGGTACCCATGCCAATGGGCATGCCATGGCTAGAAAACTGTTGAGAATGGGCTATTATTGGATGACCATGGAGTCTGATTGCTTCAAGTACGCCAGAAAATGCCATAAATGTCGGATTTATGCTGATAAAGTGCATGTGTCACTGACTCCTCTGAACATATTGACATCTCATTGGCCCTTTGCTATGTGGGGGCATTGACATGATCAAAAAGATTGAGTCGACCGCCTCCAATGGACATCGTTTTATTCTGGTTGCCATCGACTATTTCACCAAGTGGGTGGAAGCGGCCACGTTTGCCAATGTTACCAAGCAAGTAGTCGCCCGGTTCATAAAGAAGGACATCATCTGCCGTTATGGTATCCCAAAGAGAATCATTACTGATAATAGTTCGAATTTGAATAACAAGATGATGAAGGAGATGTGCCAGAGCTTTAAAATTGAACATCATAATTCTTCTCCATATCGTCCGAAGATGAATGGTGTTGTTGAGGAAGCAAATAGGAATATTAAGAAGATTGTGCAGAAGATGGTTGTAACATATAAGGATTGGCATGAGATGTTGCCCTTTTCTTTACATGGTTATCGTACTTCGGTGCGTACATCGATAGGGACAACCCCGTTCTCACTAGTGTATGGTATGGAGGCAGTTCTACCATTGAAAGTTGAGATTCCTTCTTTAAGAATATTGGCGGATGTGAAGCTTGATGAGGTTGAATGGGTACGAGCCAGGTTGGATCAACTGAATCTCATTGAAGAGAAAAGACTGGAAGCCAAATCACATGGTCGGTTATACCAGAGCAGGATGAAGAAAGCCTTTGATCAAAAAGTGCGTCCTCGGTTCTTCCAGACAGGGGACTTGGTTTTGAAAATGATCATTCTCCTTAGACAAATCACAGGGGAAAATGGACTCCAAACTATGAAGGACCATATGTTGTGAGAAAGGTTTTCTCTGGCGGAGCCTTATTGCTCTCAACTATGGATGGCGAAGATTTTACATCCCCTGTGAATGCAGACGCAGTCAAAAAATACTTCTCATAAAAAAGATCCGATGGACCACAAAAAGAAAGGTCCAGACAAAAAAGGGCATCCTGGTGAACCACAAAAAGAAAAGGTTCGGGCAAAAATTAGGGATAAAATAAAAAAAAATTGAATAAACCCGCAAAGTTAAAAACCTAAAAAGGTAACTTTGGCATTTCTCATTTTGGTTTTTGCTCTGGTTCTCTGCACATAGCCAAGAAGTTTATACCTTTGGCTACTCAGATCCATGAGGGTGAAATATATGCCCCAGCAAGTTGATTTTAGGTTCTCTTTATGAATATCTAGGGCTTACTATTAGTGACCTAAAATCCATAACAAACTCTGAACAAAAACTCTTAATGTCTGGTCTAATGTGGCTTCTACAGATTTTGCTCAATGCCAATTTTGAGCCCCCTCTGAAGGTGACCATCTTGTCTAACGTAAAAAAATAGGTTGTAGAAGACTGGTTGAAGGTACTAGGCTTGTTTTTCTTACCCTGGAAGATACACGTCTTTTGACTAGAGAAGCCTTTAAACAGTATTTCTTTATGCATGCATGTTATGCTACATTCATTTGCTACATGACTCTTTTTGTTAGTCGAAGTCATGGGTCAGATTGGTTTAAAATAGAATTTCCAACCCTTTCCTCGGAACACCATTCTGAGGCTCTCAACATTTGGACAACTTTCCTTAAACCTATTGTTCTGTCAACCAGAATTTCAACAGGAAAAGTTGGTCTGGGACTAATTGGTTACCAACTAAACCTGGTAGTCAGACAATCTGGCTTTAGCCAATTTATCCCAAAGTCTTTTTATATAACTATAATGACAAAATTTGTGGGGCCAAGAGTGAACTAACGGAGAAAGAATATAAAAAAATATTAGACTATCAGGCCAAAGAAGTCATTACTTTAACCCCTTTTAAATTTCAAGCTTCTTATATATGCACACAAAACTTTGAAAGTCGAATTATCATCTCAATGTTTTTGTGGATCATTTGACTCTTCTTCAACATTTAACAGCGTTTTTTCCTCTCTCCAAATTAAATTCAGGAAGAGCTGAGGTACGCACATCAAAGAAATTCAATCTTTCCAAAAATAATTTGAAATTGTGTATAACTCAAGTGAACTTAGTTGAACTATCTATGATGCAACCCTTACTTTGAAACACAAAATTATTGAAAAAATTCCAAAATTGAAATTTCCTTCTTATGTAAAAGATAGGTAAGATTTCGCTTTAAAATTTTAGTTTTCCAAGCTTTTACCATTGCCAACCTGTGAATTTAGCTTGGCTTTTCGTCCGTCATTCCCATACTGGTTTACTTGTGGATCTTTGTCAGCTTTAAATAATGAATTGAAAAAACCTGCCCAAAGAGTAATTTTGACTAAGTGTAACATAGACAATTATAGAGGCCATCTCCATGTCTATATTAAACTCGTTCGAATCTGATCCACCAGTTTGGCAAGTGAAATATAAGACTCTTTGGAACCTATTAACTTTTCCTTATGTTTCACTTCATTTACTTGTGTTAAATTGTTGCAGTTGTATCCCTCGCTTCAAAAAAGTAGAAGAAGAAGCAAATAGAAACAGTCGACGATGGTGAGAAGTTTGACCATCCAAAGGAAACAAAACAAGTAAACTTTCTAGACCTTTATGTCATACCCCAAATTTTGACCACTAAGATTTCCCAGCATTGTGCAAATCATCACCACCATATGGGTAATCCTTCATGCCTCATCAGTCTCCCCAAAGATGGTGAGCATCCACTACAATCAAATTTAGGGTTTCAGGCCCTCTCAGAGTTCTTAGACAAAAGATCAATCAAGGAATAACATGATCTTCAACTTGTATAAACCTCTCAAACATCCGCAATGGATCAAGAGGACTCCCACATCAAGAATCAGGCACAGGGTTGCAGCATTCTGAGTGGATTAAGCCTCGAGATCACTATTGTCACCAAAATGAGGGTTTGGTCGACCAGGGCCTCCGGATGTAAATTTTCCTCTGGGAATGAGCCAATGCTTCAAAGCATATCCTAAAATACTCCATGGAACATCATGAACCCAATTATCAAGTCAATTTTGCTTCAGGGGATGCACTCATAAAAAATCAGGAATTAGGGTTCTTGACCTAATTCACCCCCCAAGTTGACTTTTGGGACAAATCATGAGCCAAGACCTCAAGAGAGGATTTGAGGGTCTCTAATAAACCATATTGATCCATTTGCAACAATGGATTGATCCAAGAAGCTTGAGCAGCAAGTTTCAAATTCATCAGAACCACAATTAGGGTTTCGCGAGAAAAGTCCACTGTACCTTTGACTTTTAACCAAGACATGCTCCCAAACTCTAGGACATGATTCAATACACCCTATAACACCTATGAAATCAATCCATCAAGTTTGATTTAGGTCAAGGACTTGATTTCATAGAGGATCGCACAGTTTGGAATTCATCTGATAAAAAGTCAACTGTGCACAAAAGTCAACTTTGACTTTTTGAGATTTTCACAATTATGGTTCCTTAACCCTAAAATGATGTTAATGTGTGATTGGAATCATCATTCATCAAGAAAAATCAAGAAAAGTGGGATAACTTGTAAAAGGGGTAACCATAAAAACTAAGAAAATTTTCTAAGTTATGGAACAAAGTGGCTAGGGTACCAACTTTAGAGGATCATAACTCCTAAACCACAAGGCCATTTTTCCCCATTCAAAGCTGGATTTGTAGCTCTCATGGCACTCTACAAAAGCTTCAAACATAAATCATTCCAATTCCTCATGGATTTTAAGTTATGGAATGATCAAAATCACAAAAAGTGAAAATGTCACTTTTTTCCAACACTTAGTGAAATTTTCACTAAGTTAGAATCTGCCTTCACTTTTTTCCAAATGTAGGGGCATTTTTCACTTGGATCCAAAAAGTATCAAAACCAATTATGATCAAACAGTTGTTGTATCATATGAGGGCTTTCCATAATGGCCAAGAACTCCATCAAATTCCACTTAAGCCATGAGATATGACAATGGCAACATGCCTTGCTGAAAACTGTCAAAGCAAGGCAGATTTGTGCATTTTGCTCGATTTGCCAAATTTCTTATCCATCTGAACATCTCAAGGGGAGACCAAGGAGGAACCAACTCTGATCCCAAGTCTCCCAAGTCCTTGGAACTAAAAATAGCATGCCAAACCTAGAAATCCCTAAAGAGGGGACAAGACTCCAATTTTGTTTTGGAGCATTCAATGGATGTGAAATTCTGGCACAGATCTCAGATGGCCTATATAGATGTTGAGACACTGATATCCAACACAATGAACAAGATAACAAATAAAGTAACGATGCAGAAAGTAAATAACACAGCGATATGTTTACCCAGTTCGGTCTAACACACCTACTCTGGGGGCTACCAAGCCAGGGACGAAATCAATATACGATAGTATCAATTCACAGATCATACAGTACCCGAATAATCTGATCACTTAATCACTACCCTTCCTATGACTTCTACCTAAGACTCACCTAGGTATGAGGCCCTCCTCAAATCCCTCTACAACCACAACCCGTGATTGGTACCTTTCCACACAAGAAACAAAACCGAAAGTCACACTTTCAAAACACACAATTCTCAATACTTCACAGCTTATGAGAATTGACACACAAGAAAGTCAATGCTTAAAAGCTTATGAGTAACTTGACAGAACTTACAACACAAAAATCAGTCCTTATACTGTTATCAAAATGATACCAGTTAGGCTCACAAAAATACTCGAAAACCCTAACAAAAACACAAGTAAGTTCCACACCTAAAACTAGGTTTACATCAGTCAATATATAGCAATTAATCTGGACTGAATTGGGCTTCAAAAACGCAGCAAATAGACTGCTCACAAATCTGCAAAATTAACTCCAACAAAATAGGTCTTCAATCCAAAGTTTCCTATTATGTCTCCATAATTAGAAACAGCAGCAAATCCGAAAAACCAACAAATAACCACAATCCAAAAATGCTTTGGATGCCACATAGGATAATCAAATATTCAGTAACAATTCCTAGTAACAGAATCTGCATTAAAACTGAATCCACAACGCGATGTCCTATGAGCTGGTATGGGACATCTTCATCCGACATGTTGAAAGCAGCCACTTAGAACATTAAGATTCAACATCTTGCTGCTATAATAGTTTTAGCAAAATAAATGCCAACCATAAAAGCACAGAAATAACAGGATGCACCAAGGTGGCATGGACTGAGCCATTTCCAACTGAATTCAGTCAAGACTTATCCAAGACCAAGGGAACCAGCAGCCTGTACCCTAACCTGTAGTCAATGGCTAGAGGAGACTTGGATTCTCATTGATCAACATTGGCCAAACCTATGCAGCAGTTGCCATTCACTATTCCTTACAAAACAAACTTGCTCTACTATAAATAGAGCTCATTTGTGATCAGTTTGAGTACACCAAAGCCATCAAACAGATGCTTTCCTCAAAATCTCCTTCTTCACTCCAAAATTGCCTTCCAAAGCAAGTCACTATCGGGTTTTGAGTTTGAGAGCTATTCCAACCAAACCAATCATACACACACACCTCATAAACATCATATAGAAGTGATCCAAACACTCACATAACATCTGGAACATCAAAATCACAAAATCACCAACCAACTGCTCAAGCCTTTGACAGATTTGCAGTTGAGGTGCCAAATCAAGTTCCAGCTCAATTCAATCCACTCCAAGCACCCAGACACACTCCATAACACCTAGGGAAGCTGTCCATAACCTTGGAACCAAGCTGTAACACCTCTAACACAAAACACGATCACCAGCTGCAAGAGGTAAGCATGAGCTCTTCTAACTCTATGATCCATGCATTTTTTGCTGCACAATAATTTGGTCATATGTTCATAATCATGCATGGAGTGTTTTCCCTCAATCAATTGCATTGTTTGAATCGTGTATGGAATTTCTGAACCTTCATGCAAGTATTAGGGTTCTTGAGGTTTCTCTTTGATTTCTTATTCCATGTCTAGGATAATTAAGACAAATATATATACTGTTTTTCCTAATTGATATCAGTGTTTATTTTTCTGCTAATGGGAATACGTGTGATGCCGCATGTGGAAAGATTGAGTATACACCTAAGATAGGTGATGGCAATGTGGGTAATCTTGCTGGGAGTGAACTCCAGTTAAGAGCCCCCAATCGACCATCAAACTCAGTGGAGACTCCCTTTGCAGATACATTGCCTATACGACTTCGGTTGTTGAAAGTAGTGTGGTCGACTGGGTTATCTGAGAAGTTAAGGTTTTTAGTAGACTTAAGCCATTTTGTAGTGCGGAAGCTATCAGAAATAGTTGTCACGTGATACTACCCTCATCTAAGATCACTCCAGGATACATCAGCTCGCTGGCGATCCGCTTGCTGTTGTTATCCCAGAGGGGTCAATGATTTTGCGGACAGGTACAAAATATCACCAGTATAAACCTTTCGGGGGGTAGAGCCTTGACTTCATGACACCGACCCTTTGACCCCATGTTTTTTCTATGTTTTTGTGTGCTGCATTCATACATTCATTTAAAAAACATTAAAACATTCAAAAAAAAATCTTCTCTTCTAGTCTCTCTTTTTGAAATTAAACTAAGACAATGATTGCAAATGTCAGAGAAAGGAGATTGCGCTAATGGATTTCGGTAGAAGGAAAACTCATAAGTACACCTTCAAGGTTCCAAAGTTAGGCGATTTGAGAGGTTTGGCGAGAATGATCACCAACCACGAGGCTTTCAGAGCCAAGTATGGAGGACTGATGTCATTGTTAAGGGTTCATGTAATCGAAGGAATCCTGTCCACGTTAATCCAGTTCTACGATCCGGTCTATCACTGTTTCACATTCTCGAATTATCATCTTGCACCAACGCTGGAGGAGTATTCTCACCTGACTGATTTACATATTACTGATCAAGCTCCCTTTTCTGGACTAGAAGAAATTCCAAAGGATCAGACCATTGCAAGAGCAATTTATTTGGATGAGTCAGAAGTCAGGACTCAAATGACCACTAAGGGTGGCATCCAAGGTTTGCCAGCCCAGTTATTGACAAAGAAAGCCATGTACTTTGCTAGTATAGGGAACGTGGCCGCTTTCGAGAGCATCTTTGTTTTGCTCACCTACGGGTTATTTTTGTTTCCTAACATCGATAACTTTGTAGATATCAACGCCATTAAGATTTTCCTGATCGGAAACCCCGTACCGACCTTACTCGCAGATGTGTATCATTCGGTACATTTAAGGAATTTATACAGCAGAGGAATGATCACGTGCTGTGTACCCTTGCTTTATAAATGGTTCACTTCCCACTTACCCAAGTCTGCTGCATTTTGGGATCAAAAGAATACTTTACGTTGGTCGCAGAGAATCATGTCTCTTACCAACTCTGACATCGATTGGTACAATCGAATCTACGACGGGATCAGGATCATTGACCATTATGGAAATTTCCCAAATGTACCCTTTATAGGAACTAAGGGGGGAATCAACTATCATCCAGTGTTAGTTCGTCGTTAATTTGGATACCCGATGAGGCACGTCCCATGGAATGCTCATCTGGAAGGTCTTTTCTTCAAGGAAGGAGAAAATGACAGGGCACTAAAGACAGAAATAGTGCACGCATGGAAACACGTTCATAGGAAAGGACGAGAGTCTCTAGGAAAACCAGGATGTGTCTCGATGGAGCCTTATCTCCACTGGGTACAAACTAGAGCTCTCAAGCTGAGGATGCCTTACCCTCGTCAGGAAGTTCTTCCATTAAGGGACTCTGCCCTTTATTTCATGTCTGAGACGGAAAAACTTCAGGTTACTCTCAGCAAAGTTCAGCAGGAGAAGAGGTCTTGGAGGAACAAGTACCGTATTCTCAATGTGGAGTGCAAGAAAATACAGCAACTGTTAAGAGAAAAGGATGCTCTGATTGAGATTTTAGAGCAACATGCTATAGAGAATCAGGATGACCAAAGGAATTTACTCGCTCCTTTCACTTGGCAAAGGAATGACAACCCGACAACGGCCCAGGAGCCCCGGTCAAAGAAAAGGAAAGCACCTGAACCAACACCTGAGCTCTCTTCAGAGAGGACTCAGGATCCATTAGTTTAGATTTCCTTTTCCAACACTTTGTAATCTACTGTATTTCCATTTCCGCAATCCTCTTTGAATTCAATAAAACGGGGTTTCCCCACTGTTTGATATTTGCAATCTAATTGTCAAAGTTTACTTTGAATAAACAAAAATAATTAATAATCATTACATTCATCATTATCATAAACGCATTCTTTTTACCTACGAATCTCACATTTGCATCTCGATTCTAGAGTCAAACTGTCTCATTCGTACAATACTCGGGCCAATCGTCAGAAAAAGATGGATGATCTCGAGGAGGAGAACAGAGAGTTGAGGGAAGAGATCGACACTCTGAAAGAGGGTCTGAGGAAGCTTCATAACGACATGCAAGCTCTAGTAGAAGCTCAGATGCAACAACAAAGAACTGTGATCTCAGAGATCACATCAACGCCCATAGTGGAGAAGCATGATCCTAGGTACAAGATGCCGAAAGATCGCCCCTGGGGCATGCCACTTAACTATATCCCGGAAGGATATATTCTGCCAATCATGGAAAATCAGGAAAATACAGTAGGAGCCACTGGGCCTGAAGGTTACAAACTTGCGGAAAGTGAAGATGCCAGGGGCATGACAGCAACTCCTGAAGGTTACAAACTTCGGGAGTCACCGAGAGTCTCAGCCATAATGACTATACCACCACCCGTGGTACACACTGTCCCGGAAGAAAAGATTCCCCAGATACCTTTTGGTGGAAATGAAAGCATGTTCGACAGAATGAATGAGTTCCAGGAACAGTTCCTGGAAATGCAGAAGGAGCTGCAAGCTATTCGCGGCCAGGATCTATTTGGAAAGGACGCCACGGACCTTTGTGTGGTCCCCAATGTGAAAGTCCCATACAAATTCCAGGTGTCCGATTTTGAAAAATACAAGGGCAATTCTTACCCTCAGAGTCATTTAGTGATGTACGCTCGGAGGATGTCAGCTCAGACAAAGAACCAGGAGCTACTGATTCACTACTTTCAGGATAGTTTAACCGCTGCCGCATTAAAATGGTACATGGGTTTAAACTGCGCTACGATCGACACATTCAGAGATCTTGGCACTGATTTCGTTCAACAATATAAATACAATTTGGACATGGCACCAGACAGAGATCAACTCAGATCAATGTCACAAAAGGACAAGGAAACCTTTAAAGAATACGCTCAGAGATGGCGTGAAATTGCCGCTCAGATTTGTCCACCTCTTGAGGAAAAATAGATGATAAAGATCTTCTTAAAGACCTTAAGCTCATTTTACTACGACAGAATGGTCGCCAGTGCGCCCAGTGACTTCACCGAGATGGTGGGCATGGTGGTTCGTCTCGAGGAAGCCGTCCGAGAAGGACGTTTAGTAAAAGATGTTGGATCATCAAGTAGTACAAAACGATACGGTAGTGCTCTCCCTAAGAAAAAAGAGCAGGATATTGGGAATATCTATCTCAGAAAGCAAAGGCGACGTTATCAACCAGTAGCAGTTGTAACTCCTGCTATCAACCCTGCGCCTGTTCCTACGTATCAACCTCAGGTTGCACAGAGCCAACCGAATCAACAGTAATTTCAGCAAAGGACACAATAGTCTCTTCAGCAGACTCGTCCTCCATACAACAACAACCGTACAACGCAACCACCAGGATTTGACCCTATACCCATGTTGTACGCGGAACTGCTTCCATTATTATTGGTCAAGGGGCACGTCCAGACTAAGTCTCCTCTTACAGTACCGGAAAATTCGCCTTTTTGGTTCAAAATGTACCATACTTGTCCTTACCATCAAGGAGGACCAAGGCATAACATAGAAAACTGTCTCAGTTTCAAATCCGATGTGCAAAAGCTTGTTAGGAGCAGG
Source organism: Lathyrus tuberosus (assembly GCA_022829125.1). NCBI lineage: Eukaryota > Viridiplantae > Streptophyta > Magnoliopsida > Fabales > Fabaceae > Lathyrus > Lathyrus tuberosus. The sequence goes on from JALAZF010000247.1 coordinate 4,885,119, forward strand.
GTCTTATCTTTCAAAGATACGAATCCAAATGTTCTCACAAACCCACTGCCTCAACATGAGAAAGTTGTAGTCAATTTGATAGAGGGAGAGTCTAACAACACCTATCAAATTCATGATGTACTCTTGTTAAGGGCCAATTTGGTCAAGATGCATTGTAGACAGAGCGGATATGGCCATGTGCCACCTCATAATTATCACCAGTGTGATATTTGCTCTAAGAACAATCAGGGATGTTCAGTGGTGCGAGCAGCTCTACAGGAATAATTGGATCTCGGATGGATCCAAGAGCATCGAGTTCGTGAAGTCAACATGACCTATACGAATTCCAACATCATTCAGAACCACGACATCCGTGCAATGAATATCAACTTGGTGGTGATGCACTCAAGGCAAAGCCAGTATCATAATCTTCCGCGGCACTATTATAATTCCTGTCTGACTTGCTCGGTAAACAAACAGGGATGCTCTTTTGTACAAGAGACCCTCCAGCATCAGATGGATCTTGGATGGATCCAGGACTACCATGATAGAAATCCTTATCAGATCGACATGATTCAAATCTTTGATATTCGTCTGATGAATACCAGCTTGGTAGAGTTACATGCCAGGCAGGTCCAACTTGGTTTTTTCACTTCTCATGATTATCTGAACTGCAGAGTATGTTGTGAGAGTAACCAAGGGTGCGCTCTCGTTCAAAGAACTTTACAACACTTGTTAAACCACTGGTGGCTTCCAATCTATATGGATGAAGACACGCAACAAATCAGTGTGGTTGATGGGAACCCTACTTGGCATCAAAGTCAGGATGTCCGATCTACAGAAACAGATCTAGTGAGGTTACATTGCACTCAAAGCGGGTGTGCCCAGGTGCCACCACATAACTATGAACGCTGTAGAGTCTGTTCGGAAAATAACCAAGGATGTTACCTCGTGCGAGCAGCCCTTCAGAGTCAGTTGGATCGTAAGTAGATTCACCCATACCTAGCTTCGGGGTCCATTGACTGGACGCCAGACTACTTCACAGATCAAATCAGAGAAGTGGCTGTAATCTCTGACCCTGAGAGGAACAAGGATGTTTGTACCATCATCCCTCTACTGGACAAATCAAAGTTTCTTAGCAAGGAACTGATTGAAGTTACTTACGACAGTCAGAAAAATTAAAAGGCTCCTGTAGTTATCTATTTGTCAGGACCGTTACCGTATAAATCAGCTAAGGTGATCCCTTACAAATACGGTGCAACAATAATTGAGAATGGAAAGGACATTCCATTACCCTTCGTCGTGAATATTGCAGACATCAGTCGAGTAACACGGAGCGGTCGAATCTTCAACTGAGGAGTTGGAGAACCTAACAAAGAAAAGGAACTTCCAACAGAAGTTCCTAATCCTCCAGTCGGGCAATCCAGTAATCCCGACCTTTCGAAAAACAATGATGAGATGCTGAAACTCATCCAAAGGATTGAATACAATATTGTTGATCAGCTGTTACAAACTCCTTCAAAGATCTTTGTGCTATCACTTTTACTCAGTTCCGAAGCCCACAGGGAGGCTCTACAGAAAGTCTTAGAGCAGGCCTTTGTGGAACAGGATGTGTCAATACGACAGTTCGATAGCATCATCTCTAACATCACTTCCTGCAACAACTTAGGATTCAGTGATGAGGACTTGCCAGAGGGGGCAAAACTCACAACATGGCACTCAATATCACATTCAACTGCCAGAACGATGCTTTAGCCAACGTACTGGTAGACACAGGATCGGCCGTCAACGTTATGCCGAAGTCCACTTTAATGCGACTATCATTCAAAGGACCCCCGATGAGGGGCGGTGAGGTCATCGTCAAAGCATTTGACGGGTCTCAGAAAGCAATTATCGGCGAAGTCGACCTTCCCATAACTATCGGTCCTCACACTTTCCTAATCACTTTTGAGGTCATGGACGTCCGGGCAGCATACAGCTGTTTATTAGGAAGACCTTGGATACATCAGACTAGGGCAGTCACTTCAAAGCTACACCCGAAACTGAAGTTTGTCAAGAAAGATCAACTTATCACAGTCTGTGGAGAGCAAGCCTTGCTCGTGAGTAACTTGGCATCGTCTACTTATGTAGAACCTGAGGAGGTTGTTGGAACTCAGTTCCAAGCACTTTCGGTGAGTGGCGAGAATCAACCAGAAAGAGGAACCTTGATTTCCTCATACAGAGATGCCCTCGAAGTGGTCAAAAATAACAATACAAAAGGATGGGGACAGCTTGTCATTCCTACCGATAACAAAACAAAGAAGGGTCTTGGGTTTTCTCCAACCTGTACCCAGACAGCTGCTAACGATGAAAGTATTCATCCCATTCAGGACTTCTTCCACAGTGGAGATTTCCTTCACCCAGTGCCTCAAACAGCCCATACTATCAACGAGGGAGATTCCTCTGATACGGATGAGGAATGGAAGTCTTATCTCAACGAGGACGGTTATATGTCTCAGGAAGAGGTGCCTACGCCCTTTTGCTATCCCGCACAGAGTCCGAGATTTATACCGAGGTCAGACGTCTAAATGATATATGGAGATTGTGATCCAGAAGGATGTCGTGCTCCACCAAACTCATTAGAGGAGGACATTCTGATGAAGGACAACTTTGACCACGACTATTATGGCCCGATGGATGGCCTGCCTATCTTGCAGCCGTACCCAGGAGACTTGGGGCAAGAAAATCAGCCGAATAATGAAAACCAGCTGAGCGTCATTGAATAGAATACCTGCGTCCCCACCATGTCATGAGATCAACACTCAGGTCATTCAGAACCAATCCAGTATGACGATGAATTGGCAAAGCTTGCCGGACTAGAATTCATAAATTATGTTTTTCCTGAGGTCAACGTCATCGAGAGAGATGACTCCTTCAGTTCCAAAGAAGTGTGGGACACCCTGGGACAACCGAGTGAAAAATACGACTATATGGTCAAGTATACCGCTCCCGAAAGCTCTCGTATCATGTTTGAAGATATCCATCCAACTGGATGGGGAGATTTGCCTGAGAGCACAAATACTATGCAAAATATAACAGAGGAAGCCTCCTACGACAACTCTGCCTGGGAGACAGATTCCAATGATCCTGCTCCGCAAGAAATCAACGTTATTTCTGAAGATAAATCAAGGAAAGTACCAGACTTTGTGATTCACCGAGGAGTTCGCCGTCAATGGGTTGTTGTCGATGTTCCGAAGATTGTTCATAAGTCAAAGTAATTATCGTCTTTAACCTTTCACCCTGCCCAGGTGAAACGGATGTTTTGATAGGGCTCACTTTCTGTAATTATCCCTCTTCGCTTCGCCCAAAGCGACAGAGTTTTGTTTTATAAGGCTGTAGTTTCAAGAATCGACTTGTTCATAAATAAAATAACGGCGTTCTGTGATCTCCGCATTAATTTTTGTTTTCTCTTTTCTCTTTTCTCAGAAAATGGTAATCCTAAAAAATAATTCAAAATAAACAAGCAGTTTTTCAAAAAAAAAATACACTGCACCCACACTTGCATTTTCTCTATCTCTTATAAACATAAATCATCACGTCATGCAGATTGCTTGTTTTAAACCCCATTGAAACATATGATCCGATGCCTTCTCCCGACTTTGAGTTCCCGGTATTTGGGGTTGAAGAAGAAGTTGACGATGAAATTCCAGAAGAGATCTCCCAATTACTCAGACAAGAGGAAAGGTCCATTGAACCTCACAAAGAGCTGTTGGAAACGATCAACGTGGGTTCAGAAAAAGAGAGAAAAAAAATCAGGATTGGGGCACTGCTGAGTCCAACTGCCAAAGAGAGTCTAACAAAGCTTCTCAAAGAGTTTCTCGATGTATTCGCGTGGTCCTATCAGGACATGCCAGGTTTGGATACCAGCATCATGGAACATCATTTACCGTTAAGATCAGAATGTCCGCCAGTAAAACAGAGGTTGAGACGGACTCATCCAGACATGGCCATCAAAATCAAAGAGGAGGTACAAAAACAGATTGAGGCGGGTTTCCTCGCCACGTCAGAATACCCTCAATGGTTAGCCAATATCGTACCCGTTCCAAAAAAGGACGGAAAAGTCTGAATGTTTGTCGATTACAGAGATCTAAACAAGGCTAGTCCAAAGGACGACTTTCCTTTACCATGCATTGACATGCTGGTAGACAGTACAACAAAGTTTAAAGTTTTCTCCTTCATGGATGGATTCTCAGGCTATAATCAGATAAAAATGGCGCCGAAAGACATGGAGAAAATTTCGTTCATTACCCCATGGGGTACCTTTTGTTACAAGGTAATGTCGTTCGGTTTGAAGAACGTCCGGGCAACCTATCAACGGGCCATGACTACTCTGTTTCATGACATGATACATAAGGAAATTGAGGTATATGTTGATGACATGATTGTCAAATCTAGAACAGAAGAGGAGCATGTGACCCACCTGTCAAAACTATTCGAGCAGTTGAGAAAGTACAAACTCCGCTTGAATCCCAACAAATGCACCTTCGGTGTCCGTTCAGGGAAACTCTTAGGGTTCATCGTCATCCAGAAAGGAATTGAGGTTGATCCTGACAAAGTCAAGGCCATTCAAGAAATACCTTCTCCAAAAACTGAAAAACAAGTCAGGGGATTCCTGGGATGTTTTAACTACATTTCCATATTTGTATTCCTCATGACCGCGACATGTGCACCGATTTTCAAATTACTCAAAAAGAATCAGGATTGCGTTTGGATAGAAGACTGCTAAACTGCCTTCGACAGTATCAAGGAATATCTGTTGAACCCACTGATTCTATCACCTCCAGTGGAAGGAAGACCACTGATCATCTACTTAACAGTCCTAGAGGACTCCATGGGTTGTGTACTTGGCCAACAAGTTGAAACGAAAAGAAAAGAGTCTTCCATCTACTATTTGAGCAAGAAATTCACCGACTGCGAGACTCGGTACACTATGCTTGAGAAAACTTGTTGCACTTTGGCTTGGGCAGCCAAACGTATTCGCCAGTACATGATTCGTCACACTACTTGGTTAATCTCAGAAATGGATCCAATCAAGTATGTCTTTGAAAAACCTGCTCTCACGGGAAGGATTGCCCGTTGGCAGATGTTGTTATCAGAGTACGACATCAAATACCACGCTCAAAAAGCCGTTAAGGGAAGTATTTTTAGCCGATCATTTGGCTCATCAACCGATTGACGATCAGGAATCAATGGGGTTTGACTTCCCAGACGAAGATGTCATGTATTTGAAAATGAAAGACTGCGATGAACCACTACCCAGTGAAGGGCCAGAACCAGGTTCCCAATGGGGACTAATCTTTGACGAAGCTGTCAATGATTACGGAAACGGAATTTGGGCAATCATCATAACACCTCAGGGTACCCACATTCCTTTCAATGCCAGACTTACGTTCAAGTGCACGAACAACGAGGCCGAATACGAAGCTTGTATCATGGGTCTCGAAGAAGCCATTCGATTTGAGAATCAAGAACCTGGATGTATATGGCGACTCAGCCCTGGTTATCAATCAAATCAAAGGAGATTGGAACACATACCAATCCAGATTGATTCCTTACAAAGACTATGCGAGAAGGTTGTTACCCTTCTTTGACAGAATCGAGTTTCATCATATCCCTCGTGAAGAGAATCACATGGTTGATGCCTTAGCCACCCTCTCTTCCATGATTAGCGTAGATCAATAGAACGACTTACCTAAGATCGACTTCATGCGCCTTGAACGGCCCGCTTACATCTTCACGATGGAAGCAGTCATAGACGACAAACCTTGGTATCACGATATCAAATGCTTCCATCAGAAACAAGAGTACCCGCCTGGGGCACTAAGGAAAGACAGAAAAACCCTCAGAAGGATGGCTGGCAGTTTCTTCCTGAGCGGTGACACACTATATAAGAGAAATTTCGACATGGTCTTGCTCCGATGCGTAGATAGACCAGAAGCAGACATGCTGATGAAAGAAATTCACGAAGCATCCTTTGGCACTCATGCTAACGGACACACAATGGCGAGAAAAATTATGAGAGCATGGTACTACTGGTTGACCATGGAATCCGACTGCTACAAGTACATGAGGAGATGTCACAAGTGTCAGATATACTCTGACAAAATCCATGTACCGCCAACACATCTCAAAGTTCTCTCCTCCCCGTGGCCTTTTTCCATATGGGGAATCGACATGATCGGCATGATTGAGCCCAAGGCTTCGATCGGACACCAGTTCATTTTGGTCGCCATTGAATACTTCACCAAGTGGGTCGAAGCAGCGTCATACGCTAATGTAACCCAACAAGTGGTGGTCCGATTTATCAAAAACAATATCATCTGCCGTTATGGTGTTCCGAGCAAGATCATTACTGATAATGGATCCAACTTGAACAATAAGATGATGAAAGAGTTATGCGCTGAGTTCAAGATTGAACACCATAACTCATCTCCCTACCGACCCAAGATGAACAGAGCGGTAGAAGCGGCTAACAAGAACATCAAGAAGATCGTTCAAAATATGGTTGTAACCTACAGAGACTGGCACGAGGTGCTACCCTTTGCTCTTCACGGTTATCGCACATCTGTCCGCACTTCAACAGCGGCAACCCCTTTCTCTCTAGTATATGGCATGGAGGCAGTGCTCCCCATCGAAGTAGAGATCCCATCGATCCGGGTATTGATGGAAGCTAAGCTAATAGAAGCTAAATGGTGTTAGAGCAGACACGACGAACTAAATCTGATCGAGGAAAAATGAATAATGGCACTATGCCACGGTCAGTTGTATCAACAGAGAATGAAGAGGGCGTTTGACAAAAAGGTTCGACCTCGCGTCTTCAGGAAAGGAGACCTCGTGCTCAAAAATATACTATCATTTCTCACTGGTTCTCGGGGCAAATGGACTCCAAATTATGACGGCCCCTACGTGGTCAAGAAAGCTTTCTCAGGCGGTGCCTTGAGACTTGCAACCATGGACGGAGAGGAATTTGCCTACCCCACAAATGTTGACGTAGTCAAGAAATACTTCGCCTAAACTAAAGAAAAACATCTCGATGGATTGAAAACCCGAAAGGGCGGTCCAGGAAAAAATTAGAGACATAATCAAAAAATCATCCCGGTGGATTGGATATCTCAAAGTACAATCCAAGAAAAAGTTAGGGATAATGGCAAGTAACTACGTCCAACGTGGGCAAATCCCCTAGTAGCAGTCCTGCCATCCATCAGAAAACTCCAGTCAAGGTCATCTTCGACAGAAGCTCAGGATGTCCCGAATTCAAAATTGGTAGAAGGATAGTGGTCGTTATATTTCAATGTAACCATTTTCCCTTAAATTACCATTTTCCAAACTTTGTAAATACTCTATGGAATCACGCGCTTGGCTGATTTCCATCCTATCAATACAATTTGAGCCCTTGTGCTTTTGTTTGCAATTCTTATTTTTTTTAGCTTTACATGACGACATTTTAACATGATCAGCGGTTCTTGGAATAAAACAAAAATGAATTTACTTGTAAAAAAATTTCTGCTTTTAATAAGGATGGCAAATTCTTTTGACTGTTGAACATCGAAAGAATATCGATTGCTTCTCCCAAAGGAGGTTAAGCTTCAAAGTGCAGAATCAAAGTAATCCTTCTAAACCTGTGCACCTGAATGAAGGATCAGCTGTGTCAGAGACCATGTTTCATCTGACACCCCCGGCAGAGTTCTTACCTCCTAAGACCGATCAACGGTTGTTCCCCGCAGGGACTATCTCTCCAAAGCAAGGCAGAATTGTTATCTTGAACCAACGGTATTTCTTCGTCCCAGTAGTGGCCGAGTATCCAGTCGTGTTCATCTGTTAATTTGAATGCCGTGTCAGTTGTGTCAGCATAAACATACATACATCATGCATTATTGATTTACATTCACATTCATATTGAATCACTATCACTCTAGTCGGTCTTGTCCCCTAGTGATAAAAGTCTTCACAATCGAGTTGTCAGTTCTTTCCTCGTCAGGAAATGTTGCATCTGAACAATCTCTCTCCTCCAATTTATTTCAGGATTAGAGTTGGTTCCTCGACCACTTTGATAACTTGAACCTCTGAGAAAACCAGAGAAACTTTCGGCAAACATCACTCTTCGCTAGTGAAGATGATATCTCCGCTTTCCCAGATTAAGGAAAATTCCCCAAAGAAAGCCTCTTAATCAGAGATTCGACAATACAACAGTTTTTCTCCGAAAAATCCGCAAACAAAAAGGTCATCAGCACCTCAAAATTGGATCACATCCTATGGCATTTCTCCTAGAAGATCTCCGAGAAAAGTATGATGTAATATCCCCAAACGACAACAGTCTCTTAAGAGACCTGCTTTCCCTAGTAAGACCGACAAATGGCGTCTCCAAATAGAGAAGTTTGTACACCTCTACAACTCAGACGAATGGATTCCCCAGCAAGTCTGACACCACAACTTTTTCCATCAAATGGCATCTCCCCAGGAAAATTCGGCGAGAAGTTTGAGGAAAACCGCTACGAATAGCGTCCCTTGTCAAGAAAGTTTATTGATAAAAGAAACTGAGACCAGTTCCTTGGTAGGAAACCAGGATTGAGGGGAAGTTTATATCAGAAACTAAGACCAGTTCCTTGGTAGGAAACCAGGATCGAGGGGAAGTTTATATCAAAAACTAAGACCAGTTCCTTGGTAGGAAACCAGGATCAAGGGGAAGTTTATATCAGAAACTGAGACCAGTTCCTTGGTTGGAAACCAGGATCGAGGGGAAGTTTATTTCAGAAACTGAGACCAATTCCTTGGTAGGAAACCAGGATCGAGGGGAAGTTTACCTTTTCTAAGCATCATTGCTTAGCAAAAGAAGAAGGATGCGTGAACTGCCATTCTTAACCACCATCAAAATTTCGGGTATTCCGATATTTTATCCTCTTTGTCGCACCTCGAAAAATCAATCGCTTAATTAAAGACACGACCCTCGCGCGAAAGGCGCGAAAAACGGTTTGACGGAGTCGCCACCGAACTTTATTTATCCCAAAAGAGGGAAAGGAAAATATCGAGAAAACCTTTAAGGAAGGGTAAGAACATGGTCGTCACAACCACTTTTCGGGTTTGGGAGTCGGTTACGTAAGGGGAAGGTACGCGCACCCCCTCATGTCCGTTGTACTCAACGGGAACCTCTTGATTCGAATCGTGATGCTCGTTAGCTTAGCTTGTCTATTTTCTTCTCAAAAATTAAATGCGGAAAGGTAAGATAAAAGGAAAAGGTGTTAAGGGAAAATGGGGTGGTTTAAGGATAGGGTGCTCGGCAAGATCATCGCGACCTCGAGCCTACATATGCTCATTCGGATGAGAATGAGAAATCAGAGCAATCGTAGTTCGACTACGGGGTTTGACGGAAAAAGATGGTAGTGTGGAGACGGAGAAAAAAAGAAAAAGTGTGGACGCAAACGGGGGAAAAAGAAAAAGTGTGCTCGCCAAGATCGCCGTAATCTTGTGCCTACGTATCTTTACTCGGACAAGAATAAAGAATCAGAGCAGTCATAGTTCGTGGTACGCCCACGAGACAAGGGAGTTGGTTGATTTGTTTTAAAGAGGCGCCGATTGCTCACACACGAGTAAGAGAACTCGCACCCAAACAATCGAAGGAAGATCAAAGACTTGAACCCCCATTTTTCACCTTGAAAGAGTTTTGATAGTTTTTATTCGTTTTGAGATTTGATTATGAAAATCCGCTTGACGTGGGATCAAGGGTTTATTGTATGCGCTTGGTTATTTTGAAAAGGATTTGATTTAAAAGAAGAGGCGTCAATTGCTCACACACGAGTAAGAGAACTCGCACCCAAACAATCGAAGGGAGATCAAAGACTTGAACCCCCATTTTTCACCTTAAAAGAGTTGCGATAGTTGTTATTTGTTTTTTAGGTTTGATTGTGAAAATCCGTTTGACGTTGGATCATGGGTTTATTTATTATGAAAAGAATTTGATTTTAAAAAGGACTATGGTTTGGATGTTGATTTTGAAAGTGGCTCGACGACGAATCGAGGGTTTGGTTGGAAAAAGGTTTGTTTGAAAATGGCTCGACGACGAATCGAGAGTTTGATGAAAATGAGTGAGAATCGATCCTAGTCCCTAAGGGTGCTCCTAGTAACGATGTCACGATGGGTTTTTTTGAAAATGGTCTCGACGACGAATCGAGTATTAGTTTGAAAACGGGTTGTCTATGCTAGTCCCTAGGGGTGCTCCTAGTAAACAAACCGCAAACAAAAGGAAATAATAAATACGTACATCGAAATGGGGGAGGGGTACATGTAAAATACAAGTGTTGACAGAAATAAATGGTCTCATTGTAAGGTAGCCCAAGAGAAAGCCGTGTGTGTGTGAGGTGTCCTAAACTAAACCTTGAGCAAGCGTCGAGCAAGTGGATAATCATAACCAACAGTCCATTAATATGATTGTTTTTAGGGTCTCGATATTTTTAATGTTTTTTTGGTTAATGGTGAACAAATGAAAAAAATGGTTAGATAAATAAATATGGATATGATATAAACAATATGAATAAGAATATGAACAAGATAATAATCAAGATAAAATGACAAGATATAATATTGACATAAAAAAAATAAAGTTGGTCTCGTCTTAATCGGATTTAATCGGGAAATCGATAATCAACGACTTTTGACTTTCATTGACCAAAAGTGAAAATAAATGAAATATAAAGTGACAAATAAGAAATTAAATCGAAAATATGTGTACAAAGCATAAAGGTCTCACCTTTATCGAGATTTAATCGAGAAATCGATAAATCGATCGATATTTAGTTTTCATTGACCCAAAATAAATAAAAATAACGATTAAGAAATTAAATCGAGAAATTGAATACAAAGCATAAAGGTCTCACCTTTATCGAGATTTAATCGAACAATCGACAAATCGATCGATATTTGGTTTTCATCGACCCAATAAATAAAAAAAAGATAAAAAATGAAAAATAAAATAAATAGGCCTCATATTAACCAAGATTATAGATCTATTTGAAATAGATCCACAAATCATGATATTTTTGATATCATTGGCCCTAAAATGATGAAAGAAGTTAAAAGTCAAAATCAAAACCAATATGGAATGATAATAAAAAAAATCCAGAGAGAATAATATCATCATAAAATAAATATATGTTTTTTTTTAAACACGATGAATAAGAAGTAGACAAAATAAGAAAAAGAAAAGGGAGTAGAAGAGGGGGGTGGCGCTGGATATGGGTGGTGTTCCAGAAATTAAGACGGGCTCAAATGAGTCCAATCCACACAAGAAGCAAGAGGAAAAATAAAATAGAAAAAAGAAAAGGCATAACACCATCAGCCAACATTACGCTTAGAAACCATTTTTTCTTGCTCAGAGAAACTCCGTTCTCATCATCGCTCAACCAAATATATCAATTTCAACGGGAACCAACACCATCAGTGTACGACCACGAATACCCAACCTTCTTCTCAGTTTGCTCGAGCTTCAGATTCAAGGCTTATGAGTTTCGTCCGTTCAATTCGTCCTCCCTGTTTCAGTTTTGCCCGCGATTGGTTCCGCCTCAGGTTAATAGCTTCCGTTCGATTCCTTCTTTCTTTTTCTCTTTTCGTCTCTCGATCTGCTCTGTTTCGGTTTGAATCTCGTCTGGGTTTGTGATTTAGGTTGTTGTGGATTTGGATGATTTGGGTGTTGTTTAAAGGCTCTATTCTTCTTCCCGATTCTGTTCTGATTTTGAAGTGGGTTTGGTTTTGGAAATGTTTGAAGGTTGTTGTTTGATGGAAGGTTGTTTGATTTGGGTTATGGAACGAAGCGTTGATGGAAGGAGAAAGTTGGAGAACGGTCTCGTGAAGGAGGATTTGAAGGTTGGGTGAGGTTGAATAGGAATGGAGGTTAAGGTGAAAGAGAAAAGGAGGTGGTTTGGGGAACTGAAGGTTGTTTGTGGATGGTCGAAAATGAAGTGAAAAAAAATGGGGTTATGGTTGTGTGAACCGTGTTGGTCGGTGGCGATTTAAAGTGAAGGTTGGAGGAGTTATGAGTTTGGAGGAGGAGATGGTGCGGTGAAGGGAGAAGAAGGAGTGTGGTGATGTTTGGTTCATATGAAAACATGAAGAGGACGATTGAGCGAATGTGTGGTCGTCATAGATTGATGGAGGTGAGCTGAGTTTGAAGCTCGTTATCACTGAAAAACGAAGGAATAAGAAGGGTTTTATTTTGAAGGTTTCAAATTGAAGGTTAGTTTGAAGTTTTTTCTTTGTTTTTTTTTTCAGAATACTGGAACAGGTTCTTTATTTATTCTCCTCCTTGCTGTTGGTTCCCTCCTTCCTTTTAACTCAATTTCAAAACTTCTTTTTGACAAGTCATTTTCCTAGTGCAGAGTATATTGGCTATTGTTGGGATGGTGCAGGTTTTGTGTTGGTAAAAAATGGTATAAGGTCGTTATTGCTGCAGATCTTGGTGTTGACAAGTTTTGGAGTATTGTGTAGGAGAGTTTTGGTGTTTCTGGTTTGAGAGAAACGGATGGTTTGTGAATTGTTTGGTTGAGAGTGGTATTGTGGTGCTTGGAGCTTCAACATGAACTTGGTGGGCCGTGTTACCTTATGAGCTTCTCTCTTTTTTTGGCAATTTTTGTAAGAAGCTTAATGGGCTTTTTTTTCTTTTGTATTTCATGGACTTCTCATATTTATTGTAACAATGGACTTGTAAATTTTGGAAATATGAATTGGATATTAAATGGATAGTGAAGGGATATTAAATGAAAAATTGGAAATTAGAATTGAATGGAGTTTGGATAATGAATAATGGATATGGTTATGGATAATGGATGTGGATAAATATATGTTGAAATGCATATTTGGAATTTGGTAAGAAAAATGGATATGGTGAATAAAAAGGAGAATTGAGGATATGGTATAAATGGATTTTGGAATTGAATTGGAAATATGGAAATTGGTTAGGAAATAGGAAAGATAATTTAAAAATAGTTACGGACATAAATGGATTATAGATTTATGGATTAAAAGAAAAAAATGGATAATGGATAAAGATGGATAATGAAAACTTGGACATAGGCAACAAGGAAACAACATATTTTTGGATTTTCTGAATAATTGTCCGTGAATGAATGTACAAATGAAGACTATTAACAGGTAGGACAAATTTGAGGTATGACACTCTTCCACCCCGAATGCCCGAATACCTTCACCATGCACACCTTCGGATCCAAGAAGATTAAATAGGGGCATCTGTCATACACCAAATTTTGACCACTAAGATTTCCCAGCATTGTGAAAATCATCACCACCATATGGGTAATCCTTCATGCCTCATCAGTCTCCCCAAAGATGGGTGAGCATCCACTACAATCAAATTTAGGGTTTCAGGCCCTCTCAGAGTTCTTAGACAAAAGATCAATCAAGGAATGACATGATCTTCAACTTGTCTAAACCTATCAAACATCCACAATGGATCAAGAGGACTCCCACATCAAGAATCAAGCACAGGGTTGCAGCATTCTGAGTGGATTAAGCCTCAAGATCACCAGTGTCACCAAAATGAGGGTTTGGTCGACCAGGGCCTCCGGATGGAAATTTTTCTCTGGGCATGAGCCAATGCTTCAAAGAATATCCTAAAATACTCCATGGAACATCATGAACCCAATTATCAAGTCAATTTTGCTTCAGGGGATGCACTCATAAAAAATCAGGAATTAGGGTTCTTGACCTAATTCACCCCCCAAGTTGACTTTTGGGACAAATCATGAGCCAAGACCTCAAAAGAGGATTTGAGGGTCTCTAATAAACCACATTTATCCATTTTCAACAATGGATTGATCCAAGAATCTTGAGCAGCAAGTTTCAAATTCATCAGAACCACAATTAGGGTTTCGCGAGAAAAGTCCACTGTACCTTTGACTTTTGACCAAGACATGCTCCCAAACCCTAGGACATGATTCAATACACCTTATAACACCTATGAAATCAATCCATCAAGTTTTATTTAGGTCAAAGACTTGATTTCATAGAGGATCGCGCAGTTTGGAGTTCATCTGACAAAAAGTCAACTGTGCATAAAAGTCAACTTTGACTTTTTGAGATTTTTCACAATTATGGCTCTTTGACCCTAAAATGATGTTAATGTGTGATTGGAATCATCATTCATCAAGAAAAATCAAGAAAAGTGGGATTACTTGTAAAAGGGATAACCATAAAAACTTAGAAATTTTTCTAAGTTATGGAACAAAGTGGCTAGGGTACCAACTTTGGAGGATCATAACTCCTAAACCACAAGGCCATTTTTCCCCATTCAAAGCTGGATTTGTAGCTCTCATGACACTCTACAAAAGCTTCAAACATAACTCATTCCAATTCCTCATGGATTTTAAGTTATGGAATAATCAAAATCACAAAAAGTGAAAATGTCACTTTTTTCCAACACTTAGTGAAATTTTCACTAAGTCAGAATCTGCCTTCACTTTTTTCCAAATGTAGAGGCATTTTTCACTTGGATCCAAAAAGTATCAAAACCAATTATGATCAAACAGTTGGTGTATCATATGAGGGCTTTCCAAAATGGCCAAGAACTCCATCAAATTCCACTTAAGCCATGAGATATGACAATGGCAACATGCCTTGCTGAAAACTGTCAAAGCAAGGCAGATTTGTACATTTTGCTCGATTTGCCAAATTTGTGCAAATGACAAACACACTTATCCATCTGAACACCTCAAGGAGATACCAAGGAGGAACCAACTCTGATCCCAAGCCTCCCAAGTCCTTGGAACTAAAAATAGCATGTCAAACCTAGAAATCCCTATAGAGGGGACAAGACTCCAATTTTGTTTTGGAGCATTCAATGGATGCACCAAGGTGGCATGGACTAAGCCATTTCCAACTGAATTCAGTCAAGACTTATTCAAGACTAAGGGAACCAGCAGCCTGTGCCCTAACCTCTAGTCAATGGCTAGAGGAGACTTGGATTCTCATTGATCAACATTGGCCAAACCTATACAGCAGGTACCATTCACTATTCCTTGCAAAACAAACTTGCTCTACTATAAATAGAGCTCATTAGTGATCAATTTTAGTACACCAAATCCATCAAATAGATGCTTTCCTCAAAATCTCCTTCTTCACTCCAAAATTGCCTTTCAAAGCAAGTCACTATCGGGTTTTGAGTTTGAGAGCTATTCCAACCAAACCAATCACACACACACCTCATAAACATCATATAGAAGTGATCCAAACACTTACATAATATCTGGAACATCAAAATCACAAAATCACTAGCCAACTGCTCAAGCCTTTGACAGATTTGCAGTTGATGTGCCAAATCAAGTTCCAGCTCAATTCAATCCACTCCAAGCACCCAGAAACACTCTATAGCACCTAGGGAAGCTGTCCATAACCTTAGAACCAAGCTGTAACACCTCTAACACAAAACACGATCACCAGCTGCAAGAGGTAAGCATGAGCTCTTCTAACTCTATGATCCATGCATTTTTTGCTGCACAATAATTTGCCCATATGTTCATAATCATGCATGGAGTGTTTTCCCTCAATCAATTGCATTGTTTGAATCGTGTATGGAATTTCTGAACCTTCATGCAAATCTTAGGGTTCTTGAGGTTTCTCTTTGATTTCTTATTCCATGTTTAAAATAAATGAAATTAAAGACCATGGACATGATCGTGAGGTTGAAACGAGTAGATTGATATATAGATTGCATGATATAATCAAGTATTCAGTGAGATTGGATAGAAAATGCAAATCTACAGAAACAGAGGGTGGCGCGTGTTCTTGCCCTTGATCTTGGCGCCTTTTTTGAAAATTTGAATATTTGAATTTTGTGATTTTATTTAATTAATCCAAAAATTAATTTCTCTCTGAGTTTTAATGATTTTGAATTGATTCTTGTTTTAATAATTCACAAAAATATTAAAATATTTTATTTTCCCAAAAAATCCCAAAAATATTATTTATTTCATATACTTGATATTTTTGTTAAGAATTATTATTTTAATTGTTTTTGACATTTAAAATATTTTCTATTTCTTAATTTTTCAAATTTTAGTGATTTCCAATCATTTTGTGGATCAAAACCTGATTTTTGAACCATTAATCCAAGATCACAATTTGTTTTCCACATGTTTAACAATTTTGATCATTTTAATTGAATTTTTATTCAATTAAAATACATTTTGGAAACAAATTAGGGTTTTTGATTAATTTAACCCTCATCAAACTTTTTCAGACACTTTGGGCCTCTAATAGAGTGTAAGACCCAATCTCCTTTTAACTAAAACAATTTTGGGCCTCAGATATTGTATAACTCCCTCTGCGTTAAAAGAAAACCTAGGCGCAATCGTCAGTTGAAAAATCAAACCCTTGGGCCTACCCTCGTGTTATAAGCCCAATTCTTTAAAAATCATTGGGCCTCTAGTAGAGTGTAAGACCCAACCCTTTTTTGAAAACCAAAATAATTTGGGCCTCAGTGTATTGTATAAGTCCCGATACCATCAAAAAGTTTGGCGCGATCGTCGCCTTTTAAAACAAAACCTTGGGTCTCTCCTTGAGCTGTAAGCCCCGCCACTTGTACAAAAATAAACCTTTGGGCCTCTTGAGATAGTGTAAGACCCATCCCTTTGTACATAAAACCTTTTTGGTCCTCAGTCACTTGTATAAGTCCCTGTAAAAATTCAAAACCACAGTGCAATCACTAATAAAACCTTGGGCCTCTCCTTGAGTTGTAAGCCCCAAAAAAATCTTTTCACAACACTTTCTCCTTTGATTTTGAATATAATATTGTTATCAAAGCTTTCTTTGTTGAACAAACTAACCAAACAGCATGGAAGCTCTACAACCAAGTAAGTGTTTACCCGCTTTCTTTATCCGCTTTCATATATATATATATAATTGTATTATGGGGCTGCTCACTGTAAGTCTCCTTTCACAAACGTTTATATACTCGTCATATACCAACTGTGTAATACTAGTATAGTTATTTAGAGTTTTCCCCGGCAACTACGTCTAGCACTAGGTAAAGTCCTGTTGGTCACTCTTAAATACAAACAAAACTAGATCCCCATAGGATTACCAGACACAGTCTTCCCTCCTCTTGGGGTTAAACAATATGGAGACGTGAAAGGCAGCATTCTCGGTGAACCCTTTCTCAGACTGTCACCCTTAGAAATCGTCAAAGAGACTCTACTCCCCAGAGATGATCTTTTCTCCGTGAATGGCATCTCTTGAGTTTCTTCTAAATTCTCGGACTTTCCTGGCTTGATCTATTCTCGGTGAATGGCATGTCTTGAACTTCTCAGAGTTTGGGGACCCACAGGCTTCTTAAAAGCATCCCCGCCTCCTCTTGGGCGTTGTACAAGGACCCTTCGGCTTCTTAAAAGCTCTCATGCCTCCTCTTGGGCTTAGTACAAGGACCCAGAGACCTCTACAGGTATAGGAACAGAACCTAGTCATCAATTTGCTAGAGCTGTCTTTCTGAGTCAAGTGTCAGACCTGTTAATGGGTTGACCTTCATCCTTTAACATACCAGCCTTCTCTTGGGCATCATACAAAGATCATTCATTATCCGAGAATCGACTTCTCAAAACACCCGTAGACTTGGACAGTCTCAATACCCCTTGGATTTCCCATTTCCTTAAAGAACAGGAAATAACCCTGATCCTCTGATCAATCCTGAAGCACAACAAATACCTTTAATCGTTCCCTTCATAAGAACTGATTTTTTCTTTATCCAATATACTGGATCTGTCACTAAACTGAAACAATTACAATAGCCTCCTCTTGGGCTTTGTACAATGATTCTCCCAAGCGGAGTTAACCTTTTCAGACTCTCTTGTTGGGTCAAACCTATTTAGCCTCCATCTCAGGCTTCGTACGAGATACAAAACCACTCTCTTGTTGAGTATAAAAGGCTCTCTTGTTGAGTCAACCCACTTTTAGCCTCCATCTCGGGCTCCGTACGAGATATAAAATCACTCTCTTGTTGAGTATAAAAAGCTCTCTTGTTGAGTCACTTCCCTTTTAGCCTTCATCTCGGGCTTCATACGAGATATAAAAACACTCTCTTGTTGAGTATGACAGACCCTCTTGTTAGGTCAATAGCCTCCTCTTAGGCTTTGTATAAGAAAACCCCGGGTGAGTCAATCAACCTGTTAGCATCAAAATTTGTGCCTCATTCACAGTATACAAACATCAACAACTCTTTTTCCTTCATCTAATTGCTGTAAGCGGCAAGCCTCTGAATTATTTACATCCACGCCACTGTCCCTCTTTTAGCATGAGAAATTCCCAAGGAAAGATAGCATTGCTCTACACTGAGTTAAAGTCTTCTCCTTCAGGTTAAAAATCCCCTATAAAGGAAATTATGGCATTGTTGGATTCACATATCCCAGTTAAAGTAATTCTCCTTTATGATCAGTCACCCAACAATTGTGACAAACAGACCAAATATCCCCCTTTAGAGATGACAAATTCTCTCTAAAGACAAAACCCTTTAGCTTCACATCTTGGGCTTCGAACAAGATACAAATAGACCCTTCAGCTTCACATCTTGGGCTTTGAACAAGATACAACCACTTTTAGCTTCACGTCTTGGGCTTTGAACAAGACACCAAAACAACTCTTTTTTTCTCCCCATAGAATAGGAGGAACTACGATCGCTCTGATTTCCCTGTTTCGTTAAACGGGAATACATAGGCATAAGATTGAAAAATCTTAGCGAGCACACTAATCAAAAACCCAAAATCCCGTACCTTCATACATCAATCGAAAAGCATCAGTCCTAACATCCTACCAATAACATAGTCCCGTCATTTCATTCTTAACAAAATAAGCAGAGAGAGGCCCACAATCTAAACCGCATCTGTAAACCAACAGTCATCTGTTTAAACTCAGTATGCAAGCAGGGTTAATTGGAGACATCTATTTCCCTTCCTTAGTCAGCTTAATAGGATAAAAAATGAATCGACCTGTAGTACCCCAGAGCGGCAGTACTTAAGAACCACGTCCAAAATCGCTCACAACACTTTATTCTTCAGTTCGCCTTTTTTCTCTTTCTTCCAAGAGGCAAAAATTAGCTCCCATGGGGGTGTTTATCCTAAAAAATGGTAAAAAAAAAGTGCTAGTCTCCAAATGTATGGCTTACTAGCAGGATCAACCAGTGAATCCTTAGGTCAAATTGCTTAAGGGTTTATTTATTGTTATTTTCTTTATGTTCTTAGGACTATGGACTTCAAAGATGTCGAAGGGGTGTATGAGGGTAATGTAATAATGAATTTCTAAACTTCTTGCAGAAAGAGTAAAGTAGAAATAAAAGACACTAAAAGCGTTAAAGGAAAGAATAAATGCTGGCAAAAGAAGAAAATGAAGGAGACGATGTAAACTAAATAAATTAAGAAAATTTGCATTGAATGATAAACATGATGTTTCATTTGTGCTTACATTCTCTCAGCCATTCGCTCGTTTCTCTTAACACTTGATACTTTGAGTTTCTTTGTGAGATTTTTGTAGTACAAATGAACACCCTGATCCAATTAAATAAACCACTATATATAGAAATCTAAAATAACTACTCTAACGTTCTTCTCTCGTTGGTTCGCCACATGCACTTCTGCATGTAGTATGTTTTCCAATTTCCTCCACGTGTCCCTCTGAGATAAGAACCCAAGCAGTTACTAATATTTAAACACGATAAAATCGCGCCCAAACAACTGCTTCTTCAGCCAACTTTATTTCGAATTTTCCTGCCTGGTCGAAGTCGATGCTGTCGAACCACTCACTTCAACAACTAAAAATTTCAGTAAGTCCCCAAAGCGCAGTCGAACTGCTTCTCTTTTAAGACTTTTCCTTGTTTGCTGGGTTTTCTTTACTGGTAAAAAATCCCAGCTAACACATTGCCCCCCAAAAAGGCCTTTTTCGACATCTTCTAGGAGATAGAGGAATTTTTGTCCTAACTGCTCACACAGTAGGATGACATCATCCCATCATGACATTTCTTCTCAATGGTCACCTCGAGACCATGCTTTTTCCCACTTCTCATATCTCTCATTATCACGACGCCAGATAAATATGGTAGGGCCAGCTAGGCGCAGTAACCTACCAATTACCACTTCCATTTTAGTGACAAATCACCCCACTAACTTGGACAGCTCAGCAAAGAAACTAAAGAGTCTCTCTCATTTTCTATTATAAATAGGCCATCTCAAAAACTTCAACACTTTTCCATCATCTTTTTCACTCTTGCGAACAAGCTTTCTCGGACAAAAATCTTCACAGTTTCAAACTTTCTGAAAATGGCATCTACCAGCAAAAAAGCTCCATTAAAAGAGACTGTTTCTGATGCTTACACATTGAACCATGTCACTGTAGTTGGGAATAAGGAGTATGTACCAGAGCCCCTAATCTTGAAGAAAGCCCAGATTCTACAAATCAAAGGTACTCAGTTCCTTTACCCTTGCTGGTAAACCTAATGCTCTTATGGGTCCTATGCATGACCCTAAAGAGGATCTCTTTAAGTGTAAGGTGTAACACCCTGTAGCGAACGATTTTGGGACGCGGTTCTTAAGGGTTGGTCGCTCTCTGCGGTTTGAGCTTTGACTACAGGTCGATTCATTTTTTATCCTATTGTGAGCTGAATAAGGAAGGGAAATAGATGTCTCCAATTAACCCTGCTTTGCATACTGAGTTTAAACAGCGGTCAGTTAGGTTACAAATGCTATCAATGTGGGGGGCCTTTGTACTGGTTATTTGTATTTTCGTCAGTACGGTTTCTTTCTTTTTATCTGGGCAGAAGGTTTCTGGCGGGGAACAAGGATTAGGATGTTAGGACTGATGCTTTTGAATTACTGCTTTTGATTGATGGAGATATGGGATTTTGGTTTTTTGTTGATTGTGCTCGCTAAGATTTTTCTTTCAATCTTATGCCTACGTATTCCCGTTTATCCAAAACAGGGAAATCAGAGCGTTCGTAGTTCCTCCTATTCTATGGGAGGAAATGGGTGTTTTGGTGTCTTGTTCAAAGCCCAAGACGTGAAGCTAAAGGGTAGTTTGTATCTTGTTCAAAGCCCAAGATGTGAAGCTGAAGGTCTCAACTTTAGAGAGAATTTGGCATCTCTAAAGAAGGGTTTGTCTGTCACAACTGTTGGGTGACTGGTTATAAAGGAGAATTACTTTAACCGGGATACGCGGATCCTAGCAATGCCATAATTTCCTTTAAAGGTGATTTTAACCTAAAGGAGAAGACTTTAACTCAGTGTAGAGCAATGCTATCTTTCCTTAGGAATTTCTCATGCTAAAAGAGGGACAGTGGCATGGATATAGATGATCCAGAGGCTTGCCGCTTACAGCGATTAGATGAAGGGGAATGAGTGGTTGATGTTTGTGTACTGTGAACGAGGCACAGTTTTGATGCTAAAAGGTTGATTGGATCAACCAGTGGTTTTCTTATACAAAGCCTAAGAGGAGGCTATTGGTCCAACAAGAGGGAGTTTTTATGTGTCTCGTACGAAGCCCGAGAGAGAGAGAGGCTAAAAGGGTTGACTCAATAGGAGAATCTTTTATACTCAACAAGAGAGTGTTTTTGTATCTCGTACGAAGCCCAAGATGGAGGCTAAAAGTTTGACTCAACAAGAGAGTCTTTGATACTCAACAAGAGAGTGTTTTTGTATCTCGTACGAAGCCCGAGATGGAGGCTAAAGGTTTGACTCAACAAGAGAGTCTTTTATGTGTCTGGTACAAAGCCCGAGATGGAGGCGAAAGGGGTGATTGACTCAACGAGGGAGTCTCTTATGTGTCTCGTACAAAGCCCGAGAGAGAGGCTAAACGTTGTTTGACTCCACTGGGGAGAATTTTGGTATCTCGTACGAAGCCCGAGATGGAGGCTAAACGTTTGCTTCGCTGGGAAGAATCATTGAACAAAGCCCAAGAGGAGGCTATGGTAACTGTTTTAGTTAAGTGACAGGTCCAGTATACTGATTTTAAAGAGAAAATCAGTTCTTATATGAGCAACACTGTACTCAGGGATTTGATTCGAGGATCAGGGATATTTCCTTCTCTTTAAGGAAACGGGAAATCCAAAGGGTATTGAGATTGTCCGAGTCTGCGGGTTTCCTTCCTATTTAACGAAGGGGTCACTTGAGAATGTCTTTGAGACTCAAGGAAGTTAGACTGTCTGTGTCTAGAGTTTTATCTTTTGTACTATGCTTCAAGAAACAGTAGTAGACTCTATGAAAGGACTGTTCTATGAGGATGACTAGGTTCTATTCCTATACCTCTAGGAGGTCGTCGGGACAATTTGTACGAAGCCCAAGAGGAGGCTGGAAACTTTTAAGAAGCCGACGGGTCCTTGTACGAAGCCCAAGAGGAGGCTATCATTCCCGGAGGAAGAGATCATTATACGAAGCCTAAGAGGAGGCTGTGAATACTTCTAAGAAGCCGTAGGGTCCTTGTACGAAGCCCAAGAGGAGGCGGGGTTGCTTTTAGGAAACCTGTGGGTCCTTGTACGATGCCCAAGAGGAGGCCGATGCTTTTAAGAAGCCTGTGGGTCTATCATCTCCTTTCCATTAGGAGAGATAACTCTTTTAAAGATAAAAACCACTGGTAAACGTGCGAGGTTTACTATCCAGTGACTTTTAGCTTTTAAAGAGGGTTCCTTAGTTAAGGTCCAAGATTATGACCGTAGTAGCTACCCAAACCCCGAGACATTCAAGGCAAGCTATCCACAAGGAATAGATCAAGTCAGGAAAGTTCGAGAATTTGGAAGAAACTCAAAGATGCCATTCACGGAGAATACATTCATCTTGGGGAGTAGAGCTTCTTGACGATTCCTAAGGAGGACAGCCGAAGAGAAGACTGTATCTGGTGCTCCTATTGGGGATCTAGGCGTCTATTTCTACGAATAAACGAAACGGCATCACCTAGTTCTAGACGTAGTTGCCGGGGAAACTCTAAATATCTATACTATTATTACACAGTTGATATGAGTTTATGAAAGAAGACTTACAGCGAAACAGCCCCACAATACAGTTATATATATATGAGTTTGTGAAAGGAGACTTACAGTGAGCAGCCCCACAATACAGTTTATAATATGAAAGCAGTAAATGAAAGCAATAACCACTTACTCGGTTGTAGAGCTTCCATGCTGTTTGGTTAGTTGTTCAACAAAGAAAGATTGAAAACAACAGTATATTCAAAATCAAAGGAGAAAGTGCTTTGAAAAAGAAGGATTTGGGGCTTACAGCTCAAGGAGAGGCCCAGGGTTTTATCAGTGAGCGTACTGTTTGACTTTGTACAGAGGGACTTATACAAGTGATTGGGGCCCAAAATGGTTTTCTGTACAAAGGGATGGGTCTTACACTCTCTCAAGAGGCCCAAAAGTTTTAGAGAAAAAAAAAGAGTGGGGCTTATAACACGGGGTAGGCCCAAATGATTTTTCGTTTAAAAATGGCGATCGCGCCGAGGTTTTCTTTTAACGCAGAGGGACTTATACAATAAGTGAGGCCCAAGATGTTTGGTTAAAAGGGGGATTGGGTCTTACACTCTAATAGAGGCCCAAAGTGTTTTGAATGGGTCTTATAGCTCAAGGAGAGGCCCAGATGATTTTTTATTTTCAAACGGGCGACGATCGCGCCGTTTACTTGTACAGAGGGACTTATACAATGAGTGAGGCTCAAGAAGTTTTTGTACAAGGGGGTATGGGTCTTACACTCTCTCAAGAGGCCCAAAAAGTTTTGAAAATGATTTATGAGGGTTGAATTAATCCAAAACCCTAATTTGTTTTCAAAATGTATTTAATTGAATAAAAATTCAATTAAAATGATCAAAAATTGTTTCACACATGGAAAACAAATTGTGATCTTGGATTAATGCTTCAAAAATTAAGTATTGACCTACAAAATAATTAGAAAGCATTAAAAGTTGCAAAATCAATGTAGAAAAAATATTTAAAATGCCAAAAACAATCAAAATATTAATTCTTTACAAAAATATCAATTATATGAAATAAATAATATTTTTTGGGATTTTTTGGGAAAATAAAATATTTTAACATTTTTGTGAATTATTAAAAAAAGAATCAACTCAAAATCATTAAAACTCAGAGAGAAATTAATTTTTGAATCAATTAAACAAAATCACAAAATTCAAATATTTGAATTTCTAAAAATGGCGCCAAGAACAAGCTGAAGAACACGCGCGTGTTCTTGGTTTCTCAGATTTGCATTTTCTATCCAATCTCACTGAATACGTAATCATATCATGCAATCCACATATCATTATGCTCGTCTCAACCTCACGATCATGTCTATGTCCATTAATTTCTTTTAAATTAAACATACAACAAGAAATCACGAAGAGACCTCAAGAACCCTAATTTCTGCATGAAGGCTAGGATTTTTGATACACGATTCAAACAATGCAATTAATTGAGGGAAAACATTCCATGCATGATTATGAACATATGGCCAAATTATTGTGCGATGAAATATGCATAGATTGAGAGATGACCAAGCATGTGCTTACCTCTAGGCCGTGACAGCAAGTGCAATGTGATTTTTGATTTGGAGGTGTTACAGATGGGTGGTGATGATCTGCTTCCCTACACCCTATGGATTGTGTTTGGATGGTTGGACTTGATTGAAATTGGCTGGATCATTTTGTGGTACCTCAGCTGCACTTTGGTTAAAACCTTGAGCAACCAGCTGGTGATCTTGTGAAATTGGTGTTTCAGAAGTAATCTAAGTGTTTGATCAGCTCATATGTGATGTATGTGAGGTGTGTGAGTGATTGGTTTGATTGGAATTGCTCTCAAACTCAAAACCCGATAGTGACTTGCCTTAGAAGGCAAAATTGGAGTGAAAGAAGAGATTTTGAGGAAAGCATCTGTTAGATGGCTTTGGTGTACTCAAACTGACCACAATTGAGCTCTATTTATAGTAGAGCAAGTTTGTTTTGGGATCCACAGTGAATGGCAACTGCAGCAGGTGTTTCCTCAATGTTGGCCAATGGAAATGCAAGTCTCCTCTAGCCATTGACTAGAGGTTAGGGCACAGAGCTATGGTCCCCTTGGTCTTGGATAAGTCTTGACTAATTTCAGATGAGAATGGCTCAGTCCATGCCACCTTGATGGTTCCATTGAATGCCTCATTCCAAATTTGAAGTCTTGTCCCTATTTTGGCCATTCTAGGTTCAACATGTTATTTCTTGTTCCATGGACTTTGGAGGCTTGGTTCAGTGATTGTCCCCTTTAGATTCAATCCTCTGAGGTGTCCAAGTGGATAGGAGCAAATTAATTTGGCTGATTTTGGCAAATCGACCAAAGTTGCAAATTCTGCCTTGCCTTGACAGATTTCAGCAAGGTAACTTGCCAATGTCATATCTCATGGTGTAAGTTGAATTTGGCAATGTTCTTGGCCATTTTGGAAAGCTCTTACATGATACAACAACTGTTTGAACAAGTTTGGTTTTGATCTCTTTTGATTCCAAGTGAAAAATCCCCCTACATTTGTCAAAAAGTGAGGCAAAATCTGACTTAGTGAAAATTTCACTAAGTGTTGGAAAAAGTGACATTTTCACTTTTCAGCCACTTTGATCACTCCATAACTCAAAATCCTTAATGAATTGGAATGACTTGTAGTTGAAGTTTTTGTAGATGATAATGAGGGCTACAAATCCATCTTTGGATGAGAAAAAATGGCCTTGTGGTTTAGGAGTTATGGTCCTCCAAAGTTGGTACCCTTGCCACTTTATTTTTAACTTAGAAAAATTTCTAAGTTTTTATGGTTACCCCTTTTACAAGTTATCTCACTTTTCTTGATTTTTCTTGATGAATGATGATTCAAATCATACATTAACATCATTTTAGGGTTAAAAATCCATTTTGGTGAAAAATCCCAAAAAGTCAAAGTTGACTTTTGTGCACAGTTGACTTTTTATCAGATGAATTCCAAACTGTGCAATTCTTCAGGAAATCATGTCCTTGACCTAAATCAAACTTGATGGACATGTTCCATGGGTGTCATAGGGTATATTCAATCATGTATTAGGGTTTGGGAGCATGTCTAGGTCAAAAGTCAAAGTTACAGTTGACTTTTCCCTTAAAACCCTAATTGTGGTGCAGATGGAATTGAGACTTGTTGCTCAAGCTTCTTGGATCAATCCATTGTTCCAAATGGATCAATATGGTATATTAGAGACCCTCAAATCCTCTCTTGAGGTCTTGGCTCATGATTTGTCCCAAAAGTCAACTTAGGGGTGAATTAGGTCAAGAAACCCTAATTCCTAATTTTTTATGAATGCATCCCCTGTGTCTAAATTGGCTTGATGCATGGGTTCATGAGGTTCCATGAAGTATATTAGGTTATGTTTTGGATCAATGGCTTGTGCCCAAATGAAATTTTTCATCTGGAGGCCCTGGGTGATCAAAACCTTAATTTGGTGACACTGTCGATCTGGAGACTGGATCCACCTAGAAGGGAGCAGCTTTGTGCTTAATCCTTGAAGTAGGAGTCCTTTTGATCCTTTGAGGATGTTTGGGAGATTAGACAAGTTGAAAATCAAGTCATTTCTTGATTGAGCCTTTGTCTAAAGCTCAGAGAGGGCTTAAAACCCTAATTTTGATTGTAGTGGATGCTCACCCATCTTTGGGGAGACTGATGAAGCATAAAGGTACATCCATATTGTGGTGATGATTTGCACAATGATGGGAAACTTTAGTGGTCAAAATTTGGGGTATGACAGATGCCCCTATTTAATCTTCTTGGACCCGAAGGTGTGAATGACGAAGGGATTCGGGCATTCGGGGTGCAAGAGGATTAAATATCGAAATACCCGAAATTTTGATGGTGGTTATGAATGGTAGCTTATGCATTCATCTTCTTTAGCTAAGCAATGATGCTTAGAAAAGGTAAACTTCCCCGCGATCCTGGTCTTCAGCCAAGGAACTGGTCTCAGTTTTCTTTTGTTAACTTCCCCTCGTTCTTAGTTTCCTACCAAGGAACTGGTCTTAGTTTCTGATTTAAACTTCCCCTCGATCCTGGTTTCCTACCAAGGAACTGGTCTTAGTTTCTTAAGTAAACTTCCCCTCGATCCTGGTTTCCTACCAAGGAACTGGTCTTAGTTTCTTATGTAAACTTCCCCTCGATCCTGGTTTCCTACCAAGGAACTGGTCTTAGTTTCTTTTGTCAATAAACTTTATTGACAAGGGACGCTATGAGTAGCGGTTTTCCTTCAAACTTCTCGCCGAATTTTCCTGGGGAGATGCCATTTGAGTGGAAAAAGTTTTGATGTCAGACTTGCTGGGGAACCCATTCGTCTGAATTGTAGAGGTACACAAACTTCTCTATTGGAGACGCCATTTGTCTCTACTGGGGGAAAGTAGGTCTCTGGAGAGACTGCTGTCGCTTGGGATCTTACATCATACTTTTCTAGGGATCTTCCCGGAGAAATGCCCTATGATGGGGTCCAATTTTGAGGTGTCGATGACCTTTTCATCAACGACTTTTCGGAGAAATACTGATGTACTGCCGAATCTCTGCTTAAGAGGCTTTCTCTGGGGATTTTCCTTAATCCGGGAAAGCGAGGATATCATCTTCAATGGCGAAGAGTGACATCTGTTGAAGGTTTCTCTGGTCATTCAGAGGTTCAAGTTATCAAAGTGGCCAATTGCCGACTCTGATCTTACAGATTCACTGGAAACAAGATTGTGCAGGCGCAACACTTCCTGACGAGGAAAGAACTGACAAACTCGATTGAGAAAATTGTTTATCACTAGGGGACAAGACTGACTCAAGCGATAGTGATGCAATACGAAATGCGAATGCAAATAAAATGCATGAAGTACGTATGTATATGCTGACAAAACAGACGCGACATACAGACTAATGGATGAACACAATTGGATACTCGTCCATCGCGGGGCGAAGAAGTACCGTTGGTTCAAAATAGCAATTCCACCTTGCTTAGGAGAGATAGTCCCGTTGGGAGCTATGTTGATCGGGCTTAGGAGATGAGAACTCGGCCGAGGATGTCAGACGAAACATGGTCTCTGACATTATTGATCCTTCATTCAGGCGTACTGGTTTAGAAGGAGTACTTTGATTCTGCACTTTGAGGTTCGAACACCTTTGGAGACGCGATTGATGTTCTTTCGATGTTTAACAGTCAAAAGAAATTGCCATCTCTATTTTAAAAAGCAGAAAAAGTTTTAACAAGTAAATTCATTTTTGTTTTATTTCAAGAATCGTTAATCATGTTAACAACGTCGTTCTGTAAAGCTAAAACAAATAATAATTACAAACAAAAGCACAAGGGCTCAAATTTTATTGATAAGATGGAAATCAGCCAAACGCGTGATTCCAAAGAGTATTTACAAAGTTTGAAAATGGTAATTTATAGGGAAAAGGGCTACGTTGAAACATAACGACCACTATTCTTCTACCAACTTTGAATTCGGGACATCCTGAGCTTCTGTCGAAGATGACCTTTGACTGGAGATTTCCTCCGATAGATGATGCAACTGCTGCTGAGGGACTTGCCTCTGTTGAACATAGTTACTTGCCATTATCCCTAACTTTTGCTTGGATTGTACTATGAGATTTCCAATCCATCGGGATGATTTTTTTCCATGTCTCTAACTTTTGCCTGGACCGCCCTTTCGGGTTTTCAATCCACCGAGACGTTTTTTTTTAGTTTAGGCGAAGTATTTCTTGACTACATCAACATTCGTGGGGTAGGCAAATTCCTCTCCGTCCATGGTTGCAAGTCTCAAGGCGCCGCCTGAGAAAGCTTTCGTGACCACATAGGGGCCATCATAATTTGGGGTCCATTTGCCCCGAGAGTCAGTGAGAAATGATTGTATCTTCTTGAGCACGAGGTCTCCTTTTCTGAAAACACGAGGTCGGACCTTTTTGTCGAACGCCCTTTTCATTCTTTGTTGATACAACTGACCGTGGCATAGTGTCGTGATTAGCTTCTCTTCGATCAGGTTCAGTTCGTCGTGTCGACTTTGCACCATTCAGCTTCTGAAAGCTTCGTTTCCATCAATACTCGGATTGACGGGATCTCTACTTCTATGGGGAGCACTGCCTCCATGCCATATACTAGAGAGAAAGGGGTTGCCCCTGTAGAAGTGCGGACAGATGTGCGATAACCGTGAAGAGCAAAGGGTAGCATCTCGTGCCAATCTTTGTAGGTTACAACCATCTTTTGAACTATCTTCTTGATGTTCTTATTAGCCGCTTCTACCGCTCCGTTCATCTTGGGTCGGTAGGGAGATGAGTTATGGTGTTCGATCTTGAACTCTGCACACAACTCTTTCATCATCTTATTGTTCAAGTTAGATCCATTATCAGTAATGATCTCGCTTGGAACACCATAACGGCAGATGATATTGTTTTTGATAAATCGGACCACCACTTATCGGGTTACATTGGCGTATGACGCTGCTTCGACCCACTTGGTGAAATAGTCAATGGCTACCCGGATGAACCGATGTCCGTTTGAAGCCTTGGGCTCAATCATACCAATCATGTCGATTCCCCATATGGAAAAAGGCCATGGGGAAGAAAGAACTTTGAGATGTGATGGCGGTACATGAATTTTGTCGGAGTATATCTGACACTTGTGACACCTCCTCATGTACTTGTAGCAGTCGGATTCCATTGTCAACCAATAGTACCCGGCCCTGAGAATTTTTCTCGCCATTGTATGTCCGTTGGCATGAGTGCCAAAGGATCCTTCATGAATTTCTTTCATAAGCATGTCTGCTTCTGGTTTGTCTACGCATCGGAGCAAGACCATGTCAAAATTTCTCTTATAAAGAGTGTCACCGCTCAGGAAGAAGTTTCCAGCCAATCTTCTGAGGGTTTTCCTGTTTTTTCTGAGTGCCCCAGATGGGTACTCTTGTTTCTGAAGGAAGCATTTGATATCGTGATACCAAGGTCTGTCGTCTATGACTGCTTCAATCGTTAAGATGTAAGCGGGTCGTTCAAGGCGCATGATGTCGATCTTAGGTATGTCATTCCATCGACCTACACTAATCATGGAAGAAAGAGTGGCTAATGCATCAGCCATGTGATTCTCATCACGAGGGATGTGATGAAATTCGACTCTGTTGAAGAAGGGTAACAACCTTCTTGCATAGTCTTTGTAAGGAATCAATCCTGATTGGTATGTGTTCCAATCTCCTTTTATCTGATTGATAACCAGGGCTGAGTCGCCATATACGTCCAAGTTTTTGATCCTTAAATCAATCGCTTCTTCGAGACCCATAATACAAGCTTCGTATTCGGCCTCGTTGTTCGTACATTTGAACGTAAGTCGAGCGGTGAAAGGAATGTGGGTACCCTGAGCGGTAACAATGATTGCCCCAATTCCGTTTCCATAATGATTGAATGCTCCGTCAAAGATAAGTCCCCACTGGGAACCTGGTTCTGGCCCTTCACTGGGTAGCGGTTCATCGCAATCTTTCATTTTTAGATACATGACATCTTCGTCTGGGAAGTCAAACCCGATTGATTCTTGATTGTCAATCGGTTGATGAGCCAAATGATCGGCTAAAATACTTCCTTTAACGGCTTTCTGAGCGTGGTACTCTATGTCATATTCTGATAACAGCATCTGCCAACGGGAAATTCTTCCCGTGAGAGCAGGTTTTTCGAAAACGTACTTGATTGGATCCATTTCAGAGACCAACCAAGTAGTATGACGAATCATGTACTGGCGAGGACGTTTGGCTGCCCAAGCCAAAGCGCAACAAGTTTTCTCAAGTATTGTGTACCGAGTCTCGCAGTCGGTGAATTTCTTGCTTAGATAGTAGATGGCAGACTCTTTCCTTTTAGTTTCGTCTTGTTGGCCAAGTACACATCCCATTGAGTCCTCTAGGACTGTGAGGTAAATGATCAGTGGTCTTCCTTCCACTGGAGGTGATAGAATCAGAGGATTCAATAGATATTCCTTAATACTATCAAAGGCGGTTTGGCAATCTTCTGTCCAAACGCAATCCTGGTTCTTTTTTAGTAATTTGAAAATCGGCGCACACGTCGCGGTCATAAGGAATATGAATCTGGAGATGTAGTTCAAGCATCCCAGGAATCCTCTGACTTGTTTTTCAGTTTTCAGAGAAGGCATTTCTTGAATGGCCTTGACCTTGTCAGGATCAACTTCAATTCCTTTCTGGCTGACGATGAACCCTAGTAATTTCCCCGAACGGATACTGAAGATGCACTTGTTGGGATTCAAGCGGAGCTTGAATTTTCTTAGACGTTCGAACAATTTTGATAGATGTTCAACGTGCTTATCCTCTGTTCTTGATTTTGCAATCATATCATCGACATACACTTCGATTTCCTTGTGTATCATGTCATGAAACAGAGTAGTCATGGCCCTTTGATAGGTTGCCCCGGCATTCTTCAAACCGAACGGCATTACCTTGTAACAAAAGGTACCCCATGGGGTAATGAACGAAGTTTTCTCCATGTCTTTCGGCGCCATTTTGTTTTGATTATAGCCCGAGAATCCATCCATGAAGGAGAATACTTTGAACTTTGTTGTGCTGTCAACCAGCATGTCAATGTGTGGTAAAGGAAAGTCATCCTTTGGACTTGCCTTGTTTAGATCTCTGTAATCAACACACATTCTGACCTTTCCATCCTTTTTGGGAACGGGTACGATGTTGGCCAACCACATAGCATATATTAAATTATACCAACATAATCACATATTCACACATAAGGCATACCAAAGTTATGACATATGGAAACACACCACCACATCACATATATTCATATATAGCATATCAAGGATAATCCAAACAATCCTTGGAACGTATAACGTCTCCACAAAACATAGCATATGTCTATACATAAAACATATCATCCATAATCCATACATTTATCACGAATACATATCAAACCACCAATGCTATCACGAGCTCAACACATAATCAATCAATTCACAATTTCCCACACATAATCAATCCATTCATAATTTCCCACACATAATCAATCCATTCATGATTTATGCAAAAGAACAAAGACCGACACAACGACTCTATGCAAATGCAATGCGGTACCATTCCATTCATCATTCTCATCATTAACTCACTCAGGAATTATTGGAATCATCGCTTGTTACATAGTGTAACTCCCCGTCGGGCAAACGATGTTCCCCGTTGCTTTAGGTCCTCTTTGTATAAGGCACATGACGTTTATGGATCACTTTAGATCCTCTTTGTATAAGGCACACGATCCGATCACTTTAGGTCCTCTTTGTATAAGGCACACGATCGTCTATAACGTTGCTTTCGGTCCTCTTTGTATAAGGCACACGACCGTTACAGCAGATTCCCTCTGGAATCGTTTCGTAGCTCACACCCCACAAAGGCAAACGACATCACAAGATACATATCATGATGTTTGGCATACAATGACTCATGACAATCAAATGCATACACATATACAGCCATGTGAACCATCTCAACATCCATAATCATGCATTGCAATCAAACACAAAACAATGCATTTACTTGCCCTAAGCCCACAAATCATCACCACAACATTGAATTTCACATAAGCAATGCATTTCATCATAATCCACCAACCACAACAATTAGCATTTTAGCATATACACTCATATCAATTCACATCAAGAATTTCTCACCATCAACCACAACAATCCTACAATCATACAATGATATTCACAACACTAGGATTCACGCCACAAAGGCTACCCACAACAACATACATCAATACCATACATTTGTATTAAATTCAACAAGGTATTTTCCATAAGACCAAAACTATTACCACAACTTATCACATGCATTCACATCATATAACAACACACAAGCTATACGTTATATATAACAAAAGCATATCGCATGATAACACATCAATCGCACACAACTACGATGATAAAAGTCGACAAAACGACACGTTTCCGAATTCCCGGCCCAATTAAATCAGCCACTAATCTCAAAACTATTTTTATAAGAAAGAACATCTCATTAGATTTCCATCGGTACAAAGAACGTCCCGATCCGAGTTACGAATCAAAAGTTATGCATTTTCAAAGAAAACAAAAGTATTGAAAAATCCCCAGGAGCGCCCGGCGGTACCTATTTTCGCCCGGCGGTGCTCCCTTTGCCTCTGCATCGCCCGGCGAAGCAGCGGCGTAAAACCCCAACCAAAACTCATAAGTTACAGAAATGTGCTAAGCTGCGCCCCTTGGCTTTCGCCCGGCGCAAGCCCGCGTCGCCCGGCGCTCAAAGCGCCGCCCGGTGGTACGCATCAGATGCAGAATTTTCTGCTGCATTTTCCATGGTTACAAGGGTCCAAAATTTATCTTTTACCCACCAAAACAGTTCCAAACATCAAAACAAGTATCAACGATTGTTCATAAACACAGTATGATCATACAACGCAATTTATATCGATTTTCGACCGTGAAAACATCGATTTCTATTCGTTTATCTCATTTCGACCTATAATTGAAAACTATGGAAAAACAAGTAAACATTCAACCACATACATACATATACATATACAAGCAAGATATAATCGAAACTTCTCACCGTTACCCGATTAATCGCGATTGAAATGGAGTTTCCTTCGATTTTCCTCTTCTCCTCTCTTTTCTCTCCTCTTCTTTTCCTTCCTTTCTCTTTCTTCTCTCTCTCAAATCTCTATTTATAAAAATATCTACCCTTCAAAATGACCATTTTACCCCTCAGCTCAAATATCTCGCAAACGCTCTCAAAACGCGATAAAACATAATAACGATGAAAAATAATATATTGTCAAATAAAAGTCAAGAATAAAATAATATAAAAACAAAAATAATTAAATTGACTCGATTAAATAAATCCTAACAAAAACTGGGGCGTTACAATTCTCCCCCACTTAGACATTTTCGTCCTCTAAAATATAACTGATACGAACAACTCCGGATACGACTCTCGCATCCGACTAACAAACTATCATGCCAACAAAAGGCACACCACGAATAACACAAACTGACAAACCACCTTGCTAACAGCAGCTACAACAACGACACGACAACGACGACAACTACAACGACAAGATGCAAAGCCCATACAATGCACTTGACGACTAACTCACGACTCAAAGAAAACCATGTTACCGACACCCAGGTAACACTCCCCCAATCTCCCACATAGAGATTAATCACACGCACTCAAACCAGCACCATGGAAATGGGGCAACAACACAAACAAGAACATAAAGTTCCACGGCCCAACATCGTTTCAACAACCTCTACATAACCACAATACCAACATCCTTGTCACACAACAATATTACAACAATGCTACGATTCACCAATCGAACATATAACCAAAACATCCATCTACATAGTAGCCCATGAATAATAATTAAACCTTTCACTTAACACTTCCATTCTGAAACGTCTAATGGTCTCATCACTCCTATATGTTTCCAATGTTCAACTTATGAACTCTTACAAGTCACACACGCATAAACGAATTGTGCCACATCACGCTTCCGCTACGCACTCTGATGACTCGTAACCATCAAACTACCAATTCCACGTCCAAAGTCTAACTCTTTCTCATATTCACCAAAAATCACTATTCACCTTTAATATACCCAACCTCACACTCTACTGTGTCATCTCACACACCAGACACAAGTCTCTGAACTGCTCAAATAATTTTAATTCTCTGACCATCAAAACAGCCATATGCAAAGACTATCGACTTAACTCTTCAGGCACAACATTAGCTTTTCCCGGAGGATAATCCAAGCCAAATTCATAGCTCGTCACAAATTCTAACCATCCTTGTTGTCTCATACTTTATTCCTTCAGACCAAACAAGTACTCTAAACTTTTGTGATTACTAAACACTTCAAACCTAGAACCATAAAGATAATACCTCAAAATATTCCAACACAATACAACCGCAACCAATTCCAAACCCGGAATAGTATAGATCCTTTTATGAATCCTCAATTGTCGTAAAGCATAAGCCACGACTTTACCCTCTTGCATTAACACACTAACTACACTCATCAAAGACGCATCCCAATACCC
Organism: Lathyrus tuberosus; assembly: GCA_022829125.1. NCBI lineage: Eukaryota > Viridiplantae > Streptophyta > Magnoliopsida > Fabales > Fabaceae > Lathyrus > Lathyrus tuberosus. Next base: position 4,920,213 of record JALAZF010000247.1, read on the forward strand.
CACAAACGGTTTATCAGGATCACACAGAATCAAAACTGGAGCCGTAGACAATTTCTACTTTAGCTTTCTAAAACTTTTCTTACAATGAACATCCAAAGCAAACAACTCACCTTTTGCAAGTCAACTGAAGTAACGAAAGTGCTAACTTGGAAAAGCCGTCCATAACCTCTGGTACTAATCAACTACAGTCCAAAAAGATTCTAATCTCCTTAACCAACTTTGGAGCCTCTCATTGTAGAACTGCATCTACAGCCGATGGATCCATAACCATACTCTCATCTGAAATAACATATCCAAGAAACTAATCTTTTTCAACCCAAATTCTCACTTGAATAACTTAGCATAAAACTTCGTCTCTTCTCAACACTTGTAATTCAAATCTCAAGCACTCTACCTGTTCTTCCTCTGAGTTTATAACAGATCCGAATATCCTCAATCAAAACCACTACGAACTTATCCAAATAAATATGGAAGATATGATTCACCTACTCCACAACATTACAAACGTATTACTAACACCAAATAACATCACTGTACCTTGTAATGCCCAACCAAATTCCCAAAAGATATAAATCCTTAAAGTTTTTGCAAAATTTTTCACTGGGTAACCGGTTACTCTGCTACATAATTGAATAAAACCTATTTTTATGACTTAAAACCAAACCAAACCTCATCCAAACTTGTCCAAACTCACATACAACCTTAACCACGTAAATAACAACCTATTCTGATGATAACAACTTAACCAGTCACATGAAATCGATCAAAGCCTCAACTCACACAATTCACCACTCTTACCAAACATTCCCACCAACGGTAATCTCAATCAAACTCAACCCGACCATTCCAATCATCTATTCTTGAAAGTGGACACTTATTCTCAATCGTTACCTTATTCAACTGTCAGTAATCCATACACAATTTCTTCTCTTGACAGTCCAATTCCACAAATTCTAACATGTATCAACGACCAACCAAAAAGAGCTCTTAATATCAATATTACATCCACACATAAGGGTTTTCTCAAGATTTCCATTAATGCTCTAAGACCCCAAAGACTCCAAACCTCAAATCTTCACCTTCGTCAAATTTGAGTTCACACTCTACTCTCTGAGGACAACCATTGACAATACCCAACCGTTCTCTCTCAATGACTTCCCAACTGGACCAACATACATAAACCTCGAATCCGCCTCACCTTCAGATATAAAAATCTTCATCGACTCGTCAAAACAATCTGTAATCATTTTCTTAAATTCCAAACAATTCATTGCACGCACTATCCAAGCCGGAAAGACACGTCTATTCCATCCAACATAATTCTCGTCTGTTATCAACAAGAGATTAAGGGTGATCAGTTCCTCAATTTGTCAATAGACAGCCGACAATCATGATGGGGCATTTACCAAACTATAATAGCATTTCTTGCATCCTGTGCACAAAACTACCTAAGGCACAAATCCTTAGTTGACATAACCCTTACCTCCGGCCCGCATTCCCTCTGGAATTCGGGAACAACACTGGCCAAACAACACTTATACTCTTGCAACCAACGGCACACTGAGCCAATGCTCCACACCTGAAGCAACTTGGAGAAGCACAAACTCCTCCCCCACTTATCTCATTCTCAATCCTAAAGACAAAGGATTAGAAAACCAGAAAGCACTGACAGTGTTTCACACACATATCACATACTAAGGAACAAACAACATCGACAGTAATCAACTGTCACACCAACTGACTCAACAACTTGGCCGGACGGACTGACCTGCTCTGATACCACTATTGTAACACCCCAATTCCCATCGCGGATAAATACTACATAAATAAATCAGAGTGAATAAAAAATTTTATCCTTAGACAGAAACAAGGATGCCACATTTAAAGAAAGAAAACACAATCCCTGCTCATAAATTTGATACATAACACAAAATGGAATAAACCTAAAAGGGAAACTTTTTCCAACAAAGGGAAAGTTCAATTATGGAATAAAGCGGAAAGATCCATAACTTACTTGTTTTACAAAATAAATTGTTTTATAACAACAAAATATTCATACAAAGGTCATACAAAATAGATCCAACAAATGTATACATATATAACAAAAGCGTTCCCCGACTCCCGTGTTACGTATCAGAGCAGACAGACCGACAAAAGGATGGAGAACTAATCTTCACAAAAGCCTCCAAGATACTAATCTGCAATTGCCTCATAGAGCAACAAACCACAGCAGAAGGGTGAGAAATAACAACTAAGTCAAGATTGCATAATAATTGCAAACACATATAAATTCACATGCATAATTATTCTCACCACAAGCATCACATCACTAATACATATAGCATGCCACAGGTACATAACATATTTCTACTAATCCAACCACATAGCATATATTCAATTATACCAACATAATCACATATTCACACATAAGGCATACCAAAGTTATGACATATGGAAACACACCACCACATCACATATATTCATATATAGCATATCAAGGATAATCCAAACAATCCTTGGAACGTATAACGTCTCAACAAAATATAGCATATGTCTATACATAAAACATATCATCCATAATCCATACATTTATCACGAATACATATCAAATCACCAATGCTATCAAGAGCTCAACACATAATCAATCAATTCACAATTTCCCACACATAATCAATTCATTCACAATTTCACACACATAATCAATCCATTCATGATTTATGCAAAAGCACAGAGACCGACACAACGAATCTATGCAAATGCAATGTGGTACCATTCCATCCATCATTCTCATCATTAATTCACTCAGGAATTATTGGAATCATCGCTTGTTACTTAGTGTAACTCCCCGTCGGGAAAACGATGTTCCCCTTCGCTTTAGGTCCTCTTTGTATAAGGCACACGATCGTCTATAATGTTGCTTTTGGTCCTCTTTGTATAAGGCACACGACCGTTACAACAGATTCCCTCTGGAATCATTTCGTAGCTCACACCCCACAAAGGCAAGCGACATCACAAGATGCATATCATGATGCTTGGCATACAATGACTCATGACAATCAAATGCATACACATATACAACCATGTGAACCATCTCAACATCCATAATCATGCATTGCAATCAAACACAAAACAATGCATTTACTTGCCCTAAGGTCACAAACCATCACCACAACATTGAATTTCACATAAGCAATGCATTTCATCATAATCCACCAACCACAACAATTAGCATTTTAGCATATACACTCATATCAATTCACATCAAGAATTTCTCACCATCAACCACAACAATCCTACAATCATACAATGATATTCACAACACTAGGATTCACGCCACAAATGCTACCCACAACAACATACATCAATACCATACATTTGTATTAAATTCAACAAGGTATTTTCCATAAGACCAAAACTATAACCACAACTTATCACGTGCATTCACATCATATAACAGCACACAAGCTATACGTTATATATAACAAAAGCATATCGCATGATAACACATCAATCGCACACAACTACGACGATAAAAGTCGACAAAACGACACGTTTCTGAATTCTCGACCCAATTAAATCGGCCACTAATCTCAAAACTATTTTTATAAGAAAGAACATCTCATTAGATTTCCATCGGTACAAAGAACGTCCCGATCCGAGTTACGAATCAAAAGTTATGCATTTTCAAAGAAAACAAAAGTATTGAAAAATCCCCAGGAGCGACCGGCGGTACCTATTTTCGCCCGGCTGTGCTCCCTTCGCCTCTGCATCGCCCGGCGAAGCAGCGGCGTAAAACCCCAACCAAAACTCATAAGTTACAGAAATGTGCTAAGCTGCGCCCCTTGGCTTTCGCCCGGCGCAAGCCCGCGTCGCCCGACGCTCAAAGCCCCGCCCGGTGGTACGCATCAGATGCAGAATTTTCTACTGCATTTTCCATGGTTACAAGGGTCCAAAATTTATCTTTTACCCACCAAAACAGTTCCAAACATCAAAACAAGTATCAACGATTGTTCATAAACACAGTATGATCATACAACGCAATTTATATCGATTTTCGACCGTGAAAACATCGATTTCTATTCGTTTATCTTATTTCGACCTATAATTTAAAACTATGGAAAAACAAGTAAACATTCAACCACATACATACATATACATATACAAGCAAGATATAATCGAAACTTCTCACCGTTACCCGATTAATCGCGATTGAAATGGAGTTTCCTTCGATTTTCCTCTTCTCCTCTCTTTTCTCTCCTCTTCTTTTCCTTCCTTTCTCTTTGTTCTCTCTCTCAAATCTCTATTTATAAAAATATCTACCCCTCAAAATGACCATTTTACCCCTCAGCTCAAATATCTCGCAAACGCTCTCAAAACGCGATAAAACATAATAACGATGAAAAATAATATATTGTCAAATAAAAGTCAAGAATAAAATAATATAAAAACAAAAATAATTAAATCGACTTGATTAAATAAATCCTAACAAAAACTGGGGCGTTACAATTCTCCCCCACTTAGACATTTTCGTCCTCGAAAATATAACTGATACGAACAACTCCGGATACGACTCTCGCATCCGACTAACAAACTATCATGCCAACAAAAGGCACACCACGAATAACACAAACTGACAAACCACCTTGCTAACAGCAGCTACAACAACGACACGACAACGACGACAACTACAACGACAAGATGCAAAGCCCATACAATGCACTTGACGACTAACTCACGACTCAAAGAAAACCATGTTACCGACACCCAGGTAACACTCCCCCAATCTCCCACATAGAGATTAATCACACGCACTCAAACCAGCACCATGGAAACGGGGCAACAACACAAACAAGAACATAAAGTTCCACGGCCCAACATCGTTTCAACAACCTCTACATAACCACAATACCAACATCCTTGTCACACAACAATATTACAACAATGCTACGATTCACCAATCGAACATATAACCAAAACATCCATCTACATAGTAGCCCATGAATAATAATTAAACCTTTCACTTAACACTTCCATTCTGAAACGTCTAATGGTCTCATCACTCCTATATGTTTCCAATGTTCAACTTATGAACTCTTACAAGTCACACACGCATAAACAAATTGTGCCACATCACGCTTCCGCTACGCACTCTGATGACTCGTAACCATCAAACTACCAATTCCACGTCCAAAGTCTAACTCTTTCTCATATTCACCAAAAATCACTATTCACCTTTAATATACCCAACCTCACACTCTACTGTGTCATCTCACACACCAGACACAAGTCTCTGAACTGCTCAAATAATTTTAATTCTCTGACCATCAAAACAGCCATATGCAAAGACTATCGACTTAACTCTTCAGGCACAACATTAGCTTTTCCCGGAGGATAATCCAAGCCAAATTCATAGCTCGTCACAAATTCTAACCATCCTTGCTGTCTCATACTTTATTCCTTCAGACCAAACAAGTACTCTAAACTCTTGTGATTACTAAACACTTCAAACCTAGAACCATAAAGATAATACCTCAAAATATTCCAACACAATACAACCGCAACCAATTCCAAACCCGGAATAGTATAGATCCTTTTATGAATCCTCAATTGTCGTAAAGCATAAGCCACGACTTTACCCTCTTGCATTAACACACTAACTACACTCATCAAAGACGCATCCCAATACCCCACAAACTGTTTATCAGGATCACACAGAATCAAAACTGGAGCCGTAGACAATTTCTACTTTAGCTTTCTAAAAATTTTCTTACAATGAACATCCAAAGCAAACAACTCACCTTTTGCAAGTCAACTGAAGTAACGAAAGTGCTAACTTGGAAAAGCCGTCCATAACCTCTGGTACTAATCAACTACAGTCCAAAAAGATTCTAATCTCCTTAACCAACTTTGGAGCCTCTCATTGTAGAACTGCATCTACAGCCGATAGATCCATAACCATACTCTCATCTGAAATAACATATCCAAGAAACTAACCTTTTTCAACCCAAATTCTCACTTGAATAACTTAGCATAAAACTTCGTCTCTTCTCAACACTTGTAATTCAAATCTCAAGCACTCTACCTGTTCTTCCTTTGAGTTTATAACAGATCTGAATATCCTCAATCAAAACCACTACGAACTTATCCAAATAAATATGGAAGATATGATTCACCTACTCCACAACATTACAAACGCATTACTAACACCAAATAATATCACTGTACCTTGTAATGCCCAACCAAATTCCCAAAAGATATAAATCCTTAAAGTTTTTGCAAAATTTTTCACTGGGTAACCGGTTACTCTGCTACATAATTGAATAAAACCTGTTTTTATGACATAAAACCAAACCAAACCTCATCCAAACTTGTCCAGACTCACATACAACCTTAACCACGTAAATAACAACCTATTCTGATGATAACAACTTAACCAGTCACATGAAATTGATCAAAGCCTCAACTCACACAATTCACCACTCTTATCAAACATTCCCACCAATGGTAATCTCAATCAAACTCAACCCGACCATTCCAATCATCTATTCTTGAAAGTAGAAACTTATTCTCAATCGTTACCTTATTCAACTGTTAGTAATCCATACACAATTTCTTCTCTTGACAGTCCAATTCCACAAATTCCAACATGTATCAACGACCAACCAAAAAGAACTCTTAATATCAATATTACATCCACGCATAAGGGTTTTCTCAAGATTTCCATTAATGCTCTAAGACCCCAAAGACTCCAAAGACTCCAAACCTCAAATCTTCACCTTCGTCAAATTTGAGTTCACACTCTACTCTCTGAGGACAACCATTGACAATACCCAACCGTTCTCTCTCAATGACTTCCCAACTGGACCAACATACAGAAACCTCGAATCCGCCTCACCTTCAGATATAAAAATCTTCATCGACTCGTCAAAACAATCTGTAATCATTTTCTTAAATTCCAAACAATTCATTGCACACACTATCCAAGCCGGAAAGACACGTCTATTCCATCCAACATAATTCCCGTCTGCTATCAACAAGAGATTAAGGGTGATCAGTTCCTCAATTTGTCAATAGACAGCCGACAATCATGATGGGGCATTTACCAAACTATAATAGCATTTCTTGCATCCTGTGCACAAAACTACCTAAGGCACAAATCCTTAGTTGACATAACCCTTACCTCCGGCCCGCATTCCCTCTGGAATTCGGGAACAACACTGGCCAAACAACACTTATACTCTTGCAACCAACGGCACACTGAGCCAATGCTCCACACCTGAAGCAACTTGGAGAAGCACAAACTCCTCCCCCACTTATCTCATTCTCAATCCTGAAGACAAAGGATTAGAAAACCAGAAAGTACTAATAGTGTTTCACACACATATCACATACTAAGGAACAAACAACATCGACAGTAATCAACTGTCACACCAACTGACTCAACAACTTGGCCGGACGGACCGACCTGCTCTGATACCACTATTGTAACACCCCAATTCCCATCGCGGATAAATACTACATAAATAAATCAGAGTGAATAAAAAGTTTTATCCTTAGACAGAAACAAGGATGCCACATTTAAAGAAAGAAAACACAATCCCTGCTCATAAATTTGATACATAACACAAAATGGAATAAACCTAAAAGGGAAACTTTTTCCAACAAAGGGAAAGTTCAATTATGGAATAAAGCGGAAAGATCCATAACTTACTTGTTTTACAAAATAAATTGTTTTATAACAACAAAATATTCATACAAAGGTCATACAAAATAGATCCAACAAATGTATACATATATAACAAAAGCGTTCCCCGACTCCCGTGTTACGTATCAGAGCAGATAGACCGACAAAAGGATGGAGAACTAATCTTCACAAAAGCCTCCAAGATACTAATCTGCAATTGCCTCATAGAGCAACAAACCACAGCAGAAGGGTGAGAAATAACAACTAAGTCAAGATTGCATAATAATATGCAAACACATATAAATTCACATGCATAATTATTCTCACCACAAGCATCACATACTAATACATATAGCATGCCACAGGTACATAACATATTTCTACTAATCCAACCACATAGCATATATTCAATTATACCAACATAATCACATATTCACACATAAGGCATACCAAAGTTATGACATATGGAAACACACCACCACATCACATATATTCATATATAGCATATCAAGGATAATCCAAACAATCCTTGAAACGTATAACGTCTCCACAAAACATAGCATATGTCTATACATAAAACATATCATCCATAATCCATACATTTATCACGAATACATATCAAATCACCAATGCTATCACGAGCTCAACACATAATCAATCAATTCACAATTTCCCACACATAATCAATCCATTCACAATTTCCCACACATAATCAATCCATTCATGATTTATGCAAAAGCACAGAGACCGACACAACAACTCTATGCAAATGCAATGTGGTACCATTCCATCCATCATTCTCATCATTAATTCACTCAGGAATTATTGGAATCATCGCTTGTTACTTAGTGTAACTCCCCGTCGGGAAAACGATGTTCCCTTCGCTTTAGGTCCTCTTTGTATAAGGCACACGATCGTCTATAACGTCGCTTTAGGTCCTCTTTGTATAAGGCACACGACCGTTACAGCAAATTCCCTCTGGAATCGTTTGGTCGCTCACACCCCACAAGGGCAAACGACATCACAAGATGCATATCATGATGCTTGGCATACAATGACTCATGACAATCAAATGCATACACATATACAACCATGTGAACCATCTCAACATCCATAATCATGCATTGCAATCAAACACAAAACAATGCATTTACTTGCCCTAAGGCCACAAACCATCATCACAACATTGAATTTCACATAAGCAATGCATTTCATCATAATCCACCAACCACGGCAATTAGCATTTTAGCATATACACTCATATCAATTCACATCAAGAATTTCTCACCATCAACCACAACAATCCTACAATCATACAATGATATTCACAACACTAGGATTCACGCCACAAAGGCTACCCACAACAACATACATCAATACCATGCATTTGTATTCAATTCCACAAGGTATTTTCCATAAGACCATAACTATTACCATAACTTATCACATGCATTCACATCATATAACAGCACACAAGCTATACGTTATATATAACAAAAGCATATCACATGATAACACATCAATCGCACACAACTACGACGATAAAAGTCGACAAAACGACATGTTTCCGAATTCCCGACCCAATTAAATCGGCCACTAATCTCAAAACTATTTTTATAAGAAAGAACATCTCATTAGCTTTCCATCGGTACAAAGAACGTCCCGATCCGAGTTACGAATCAAAAGTTATGCATTTTCAAAGAAAACAAAAGTATTGAAAAATCCCCAGGAGCGCCCGGCGGTACCTATTTTCTCCCGGCGGTGCTCCCTTCGCCTCTGCATCGCCCGACGAAGCAGCGGCGTTAAACCCCAACCAAACCTCATAAGTTACAGAAACGTGCTAAGCTGCGACCCTTGGTTTTCGCCCGGCGCAAGCCCGCGTCGCCCGGCGCTCAAAGCGCCGCCCGGTGGTGCGCATCAGATGCAGAATTTTCTGCTGCATTTTCCATGGTTCCAAGGGTCCAAAATTCATCTTTTACCCACCAAAACAGTTCCAAACATCAAAACAAGTATCAACGATTGTTCATAAACACAGTAGATCATACAACGCAATTTATATCGATTTTCGACCGTGAAAACATCGATTTCTATTCGTTTATCTCATTTCGACCTATAATTGAAAACTATGGAAAAACAAGTAAACATTCAACCACATACATACATATACATATACAAGCAAGATATAATCGAAACTTCTCACCCTTACCCGATTAATCGCGATTGAAACGGAGTTTTCTTCGATTTTCCTCTTCTCCTCTCTTTTCTCTCCTCTTCTTTTCCTTTCTTTCTCTTTCTTCTCTCTCTCAAATCTCTATTTATAAAAATATCTACCCCTCAAAATGACAATTTTACCCCTCAGCTCAAATATCTCGCAAACGCTCTCAAAACGCGATAAAACATAATAACGATGAAAAATAATATATTGTCAAATAAAAGTCAAGAATAAAATAATATAAAAACGAAAATAATTAAATCGACTCGATTAAATAAATCTTAACAAAAACCGGGGCGTTACATAAGGAGTTCTTTCCTTCGTACCATAGGACTAAACTTGTTGTTAGCACTAAGAAGCCTTTAGACTTAGAATATCATACCAATGACCTGTGAATATTTCACTATGCACCCCTAAGTAACAATGAAGACCACACTTCTTGGTTAGATAAAGTAGAGAATAAGATGAGTGACACTTGGAAGGAGATGGGAATCTTAGACCTAATACAACTATCTAGGACTAAGCCAACATATTGCCAAAATATGCTTGTCACCTTAATTCATTTCTGAGAGAGTACGACCAATACTTTCCAACTACCATGCAGAATGTTAACCCCCACTCTCTTCAACGTGGCGGCCATAACTAGCCTTCGCCCAGATGGAGAGGATTTCGACCTTTCTGAACTTGACTTGGACACATCAACTTTGAAAGTAACCGTGATGAATTCAGAAGTACATTGTTGATCATCTTGTCAACAATGACCCTGAAGTAACTAAGGAAGAACACATAACTTTCCTCACACTATGGTTACCAGGTGCATCTTTTGTTGTAAATCCTTGAAGGTAGCAAAGAGGTACCTTACTCTTGCTAACCAGCTGCACGAAAGGAAGAAAGTCAACCTTGGCCAATTAATTTTAGGATCTTTATACACTACTTTAGGTGAAGTAACTAAAACTCTGAAGAACATCCAGCCTCATGACAAGCTTTTACTTGCTGGGCCATTCTGGCTTCTCAAATTGTGGTTTAATGCCACCTTCGAGACTTTCTTAAAGGTGAAACGTCATGATGACAATGACCTAAAGATCAAAGGACGAACATGTGAAGGCGTTCACTAAGCCTTCTCACTCCAATTGACAAAAGCAAAGTTGACTGTGACGCCTTTCCTCAGTATCTGCTCCGGTTCTCAAAACGCCATAATTTCACTCCCAACAATGCTCCCTTTGCTAAGAGGACTCATGGTCCTGAGTGGTTTACTTGAACACTCTTAGGCAATGGTGACAAAGACAAGGAAACAAAAAGGATATGGTCATCCTTCTTGACACCCCGACTCCTGTCTGTTCGCCTCGAATCTGTCAAAGAGCATGTGCGGATCATTGCTTATCAACCCAATTTGGTGTCCCTCCAATTTGGTATCAGCCAAACCATCCCTCATCCTTTTTACAAGAAGAAAAATGATCTTTGTCTAAGCACCTTTGTCGCTACCGTGAAAAAGACCAGCGAAGACACAAAGTCGCCATTGAACTTTATTCATCCCAAAAGGGAAGGGAAAACATCGAGAAAACCCTAAGAGAAAGGATAAGATGGTCTCGCGACCAAGAGATGGGTTCAGAAGCTAGTTATGTAAAGGGAAGGTATTAACACCCCTCACATCCATCGTACTCGATGGGAACCATTCGCTTGTCTTATGTGTAAGGATGTTGCTACAGTATCTTGCTTTCTAGGAATGCTCTATTAGGAAAAAAAGGGTTTAGAAACGAAATGCTCGCGGAGGATTAGGAAAAAAGAAAATAAGATTATGGAAGAAAGTTATAAAAGAGAGTAGACAAAGGAAAAGGTGGAAAAAGAAAAGGTGGTAAAAATAAAAGGTGGCTCGCCAAGACTTCGCCGTCTTGTGCCTACGTATCTTTATTGACCAATGAAGAATCAGAGCGTCCGTAGTTCAGAGGACTACAGGTGAGAAAATGGGAAGTTTACTCGCTAGGATCTCGCAATCATATGCCTACATATTCTCAACAGGTATGAGAAATCAGAGCGTCCGTAATTCAGAGGACTACGGGTGAAAGGGGGTATGGTGCTCGCCAAGACTTCGCCGTCTTGTTCCTATGTATCTTCATTCGGACGAGAATGAAGAAATCATAGTATTCGTAGTTCGTGGGACTACGGGTTGCTTAGTGTCTTTTATGAGCGATGCTAAGTTCGCATTCTAGCAGTTAGGGACGAGGCCTGTTTGCGGTAGAACAGAAGTAGCATGCCCTTTCTGAAAATGTTTGAACGAAAATCCCAAAGGACAAAATGGTTTGCATTTGTTCAAGTGTTTTAATGAAGTGAATTGACTTTGTTTGACATGCGTATCGCACTAAATTCTTTGACATAGGAGTGAATACTTTGGAAGATCGCCCCCAGACGGGACTTATGCAAAGCACTCTAGAAGAAGTAAGGAGAGACTCTTACTCCTCATTTCCCATGTACTTAAGGCTTGTGACATACAATACTCATCGTATTTATTAAGTACTTTGACTTGATTTAAGAGAGAGAAGAGAGAGACTCAAAGGGCAAAGAAAAAGACTAAGGGATCTCCACCCTAAATGTTGTCATGCCAAATGGTCCTATAGTTGTGATGAGAAAGGGAACTCTACCCTAATGTTATCATACAAGAGGTGTACATAAGGTTGAGGTTGAAAGGGAGCTAACCTAATGTTGTTGTGCAAAGGATTGAGAGCCTAATGTCTATCCTACTCCAAGCTTAATCAGAAATTAAGTTGGACTAGGAACCTTAAGGGAGCATGTGAACAAAGCACAAGTAAATATTACACAACTCAATACCAAACAACATCAAGTACCAAACAAAAACCAAGTAAAGATAAAGAGAGGAGATTCAAAGATGAAAGATCATGCCATCAAGTATTCAACTTAAGCAATCATCAAAGCAAAGAGATTCAACAATCAATCTGCAAGTGGCAAACATCAAAGTTAAATCAAGTCATGCCTCAAACTTGGATCCAAGCAACAAATATGTGTAAATTAAACACTTAGCACACATTTCAAACATTACAAGTCATGCTCAAAAGAATCCAAACCTTAGAGTTAAGGAAATTAAGCAATGACAAACAAATAGTGCACAAGCATTCATGACTTGAAACATCAACCAAATATCACCAATTAGCACACAAAGATAAAGTGAACCAAGTAAGATGAGAATCAATATAGGTCAGTAGCTACATCATAGCATGTTCAACACACTTCAAAGATTGAGAAATGAACACAAGAGGTTCAAACATGAACTACACCAATGGCCAAACAATTGTCAAAAACTAGCTCATGAAAAATAAACCACAGATGATTAAGCATATGAAATTAGGGTATGTCATCATGATGAGGCAGTAGCATAACCAAACATTTCAATTCAAAACAAACTCCAAGATGGCAAGAAGAATCATCAAGTATCATACTCATAGTATGCACAAACAATAGGCATTCATCAACCAAGATCATTCTCAAAAGAAGCAAGTATCCAATGAAAATAAAAGAGCACATGATCAAGCAAATGGAAATTGATACATGGAAGGGTAGTAGCTTAAAAAAGGTATTCAAACCATACAAGAGTCTCAAACATCAAGGAAATCATCACATGAAACAAGTCCTAAGACTAGGTCAAAGATTAGGCATACTTCATCTCAAAGCAACATCATAAAGAAGCATCATCTAAAAATATCCAAATGAACAAAAAAATATGGATCTAAGACTCTACCTCATGAAAAAACAATCAAGATCGAGTGAGGAAAATATCCCAAAGAGAATTGCACAAGTGCATCATCAAAACAATTCAACAAGCACAAGAATGTTACATCAATTAAGCATGAATCGGGGATCAATAAAATCAAATGGTAAGTGGTCAAAAATATATCATCAAAGTACCACAACATCACTCAAACCATAGGCATTTATTTGTCAAAACATGTCCAAAAGAATGGCTCAAGAAGTGTCTCAAAAGACATCAAACCTAAATCCTAATCACAAGGACAATCATGTAAAAACACCTTCACAAAATAAATCCAACTAAAATAGAAAAAATAATTGGAAAATAAAATAAAAATTATCAAAAATATTTAGCGACATTAAAATATTTAAAACATATTTTTAATGATTTTTCATATGAATAGAATGTCAAAAATAAAATCAGAATAAAAAAGAAAATAAAATAAAACAATTAGAAGCTAAGGGATGTGAAACAAAATTCAGAAATGAACTACAAACAGTTGAAAACGCGCATTTGGGCTCAAACAAGGGGGTGTGGATAACAAAGCGTGCTAGGCCCACCCATTAACCAAGGTTCAGAAACAAAAAGACAAAAAACACGCATGGCTAGCTCACTAAAACACGAAAAGCATGTGTGGCTAGTTCACTAAAACACGTCAGCTCCACCTCACTGCCACATGAACAACACCTCAGTAGGTCAACATGATTCAAACACCCCCACATCAGCATTTACAAGGACACTGGAGCTAGGGCTCCGGTCGTCTTCTCCGTTCACCCTTGCCTGAGCCAACTCCAAACTTCACCAAAATCAACACAACTTCACCAAAATCAAGGATTTTTTGTGTGCCAAGGCATTGTTTATATGGGAGTTATTTTTGTCATTTGTCATTCAAGCTGGATGGGTTTGCTCCAATTGCGAGCTAATTTGAATTTTAAGAATCAAGGTTTTAGGCATACAAGGATGAAAGGTTTGTGCTTATGGCTTATTTGGAATGCAAGTTCAAAGATCAAAATTCATTCAAATTCCAAAAATCCACATTCACATTTAAAGTCCATTTTCAATCCACTTTTAGATCCATGTCCAAATTTATAACCATTAAACCATTATCCATTTAACCATTGTTTTTTTTCTTTTTTCTCACTAACCAAATAACCATGTTGAACTAATATCCATTTCTATATCCAATTTAAATCAATGTCCATTCAAAGTCCAAACTATGTTTCAAAAATCCAAATTCTTGATTCAAGTTACAATTTCCAAAAAAATACAAATGAACTCATGACTCTTTCCAAACTTTACAAGGAATGCTACCAAGCTACAAGTAAGACAAAATAAGCCTTGTGAAAGCATGCTACCACAATACAAACTCCGCCCAGCCTTGTACACACGCAGCAAGTCCACACAAACTGCAGCACCACTACCCTCCAAAACCTGCAAAGCAGCGACACAAGGGACACCAACAACTTTCAGCAGCCACTACACAAAGTTTCAGTAAAAACCTGCACAAAGCGAAGACGCAATAAAAGGAGAACGCGGCTCATTACACAACCATTTACACAAAGGAATGAAAACGAATTCACAACACACGCATACCACATAATGTTTTTCCACTCTTCCTTCTTCGTAACACAGACACCTCATTCAACAACAACCAATTTTCATTCCATTCTTTTTGCCAACCTTTGCTTCATAATCATCTTTTCCTCACCACAAACAACTGAAATCTTCTTCATCCTTCATCACCTTTGATAGAGAGTGATATTAGATATTTTATTTAGTAGTTTTAATATATTATTTAGTATTTTAATATTTCTAGAATGTTCTTAAGGTTTTGAGATTATGCCACATGTATGGCTATTATGCATTTAGAGTTCTATATATTAAAGTGTAATGTGTTATTTGAGAATCAATTAAGAAAAATCCAATTTATCTTTATCTCTATTTTTCTTAGTTTTTCTCTTAGATTCATAGTTGTTTCATACCTTGTTAGGGTTAGCATTTTTGCTTCCTAACAATTGGTGCTTTCATCCTTGAACACCAAAACCTCCCATGGCATACCAATATCATCCCACCATAAACACCACTCCTACCACACCTTCATTTCCATCTTTTCCATGGGAACTCTTTTCACCCTATTACACAAATCCATGTGTTACAACCCCATATTTATATTTTAATCATGGGTATACACCACCTCCACCTAACTCATATTCATACTCCTACAATAATTATCATCAACAACTACAACCAACAACTACCTCTTCTACAATTAGTCCTAAATATCAAAATCATTCTAGTATTAAAAAAGATTTTGAAAAACATTTGCAAGCATCTCATCTCAATTTTAAAATAAGAAAAACTCAAAAAAAATCTTACCCTAATTTTCCCCTTTCTCATTCTCGTTTCAAACCCACTCAGAATTTTTCATTCCAATTACTTTCTCATTCCACCACCGCTGCCACCAACAACAACAACAATGTCAACCCTAATTCCCCTCTCACCAACAGATCTAACCGACTTTCCACCGGAATCAGCACCGGAAGGAGGTTATCAGCTGGTGGTAATTACTCCGATGCTACTGAAGAAACTGAGTATGTCTCATACACAGTTCACATTCCTCCTACGCCAGATCGGATGCCGCTTTCGTCTTCGCAAACAAGCCTCCCGGAAGAAAACGCGAGAAATAACCCTAACTACATCTCCGGTACTATCTTTACCGCAGGTTTTAACTCCGTTACACGAGGTCATGTCATCGAATGCTCCGAGAACCGTGATAGTCAGCCGATGAAATCTAAATTGATCTGTGGTATGAAAGGATGTGATGAGGACGCGCTTAAGGGCTGTACTTGTGAGTGCGGGTTCAAAATTTGCAGAGATTGTTACAAAGAGTGTTGTGCAAATAGAAATGGAATTCGAGGTGGTGGTAATAAATGTCCGGGTTGTAAGGAACCTTACAACAATGTTAGTGATAGTGAAGAGGAGGAGGAGGAGGAAGAAGAGGTGTCTGAGTGTGAAGATCAAGCTTTGCCTTTACCTTCCATGGCGGAATTCAAGCTGGATAAGAGGCTTTCTCTTGTGAAATCTTTTAAGGCTCAGAATCATCCACAGGATTTTGATCATACTCGTTGGCTCTTTGAAACTAAAGGAACTTATGGTTATGGAAATGTTGTTTGGCCTAAAGATGGGTATGGTTCAAATGGATACGAACCGCCTCCGGATTTTGGGAAGAAAAGTAGGAGACCTTTGACTAGGAAAGTTAGGGCTTCAGCTGCAATTCTCAGTCCTTATAGGTTACTAATTTTGAGGCGTCTTGCTGCACTTGGTTTGTTTCTGACATGGAGGATTCAACACCGGAACCATGAGGCAATGTAGCTGTGGGGAATGTCAGTGACTTGTGAGCTATGGTTTGCATTTTCATGGCTTCTTTATCAGCTTCCTAAGCTGTGTCCAGTGAACAGAGTTACTGATTTGGTTGTTTTGAAAGAACGGTTTGAGTCGCCGAATCTGCGAAACCCGAAAGGGAGGTCTGATCTCCCTGGAATTGATGTCTTTGTTTCAACTGCAGATCCAGAAAAAGAGCCACCTCTTGTCACTGCAAACACCATTTTATCTATCCTTGCAGTTGACTATCCAGTGGAAAAAGTTGCTTGTTATTTGTCTGATGATGGTGGAGCACTTTTGACATTTGAAGCTCTTGCAGAAACTGCTAGTTTTGCAAGAGTTTGGGTTCCTTTCTGTAAAAAACACCAAATTGAGCCAAGAAATCCTGAAGCTTATTTTGGTCAGAAGCGCGACTTTCTCAAGAACAAAGTTAGGTTGGACTTTGTTAGGGAGAGGAGAAGGGTGAAGAGGGAATATGATGAATTCAAAGTGAGGATCAATTCCTTACCTGAATCTATTAGGAGAAGATCTGATGCTTACAATGCTCATGAGGAGTTATGAGCCAAGAAGAAACAGATGGAAATGGGTTCTGATATATCCGACCTCATTAAGGTCCCTAGAGCAACTTGGATGTCTGATGGCTCTCATTGGCCTGGAACTTGGCCATCAGCAGAACCTGACCACTCTAGAGGTAACCATGCTGGTATAATTCAGGCAATGTTGGCTCCACCAAATGTAGAACCAGAATATGGCACAGAAACAGATGGAGATAACTTGATTGACTCAACAGATGTTGATGTTAGGTTGCCAATGCTTGTTTATGTGTCTCGTGAGAAGAGGTCGGGATACGATCACAACAAGAAAGCTGGCGCCATGAACGCTCTTGTTCGAACTAGTGCCATCATGTCCAATGGACCATTCATTCTCAATCTTGACTGTGATCATTACATCTACAACTCATTGACCATCAGAGAAGGTATGTGCTTTATGCTTGACAGAGGCGGTGATAGGATATGTTATGTTCAATTCCCTCAAAGGTTTGAAGGCATTGACCCTAGCGATCGATACTCAAATCAAAACACTGTTTTCTTTGATGTGAGCATGATAGCTTTTGATGGTTACAAGGTCCAATGTATGTTGGAAGTGGCTGCATATTCAGAAGAACAGCTCTTTATGGTTTTAGTCCACCTTGAGCTTCTGAACATCATGGATGGTATGGAAGAAATGGAGAGTATGAGTCTGCTTTAGAAGTCTTTTATGAAATGTTAGATGAAATGGTTCAACCAAACAGTGTAACATTTGTTAGAGTTCTATCTGCTTGTAGCCACAGTGGTCAAGTTGATTTGAGAGGTACTAATGTCGACTGTTATTTTAACTGCTTTACACAGTGGGATCCTGGAAAAGTTTCTATTATGACATTATTGTAACAACCTTGAGGACAAGGTTGATTTTGAAGGGGTAAGTAGTGATAGAGAGTGATATTAGATATTTTATTTAGTAGTTTTAATATATTATTTAGTATTTTAATATTTCTATAATGTTCTTAAGGTTTTGAGATTATGCCACATGTATGGCTATTATGCATTTAGAGTTCTATATATTAAAGTGTAATGTGTTATTTGAGAATCAATCAAGAAAAATCCAATTTATCTTTATCTCTATTTTTCTTAGTTTTTCTCTTAGATTCATAGTTGTTTCATACCTTGTTAGGGTTAGCATTTTTGCTTCCTAACAACCTTCTTCAAACTTCAAGCACAACAACCTTCTTCAGCTTCATCCCTTTTCCGCCATAAACAAACACGACCTTCAAATCAAAACCAAATCGTGAGATGGAATCGAAGCAGAAAGAGGAGATGTGAGATCGAGAGAGATGAACCGAGATCGAGATCGAAAAGCCACATGATGAAGTTAGGTTGAACAGATGCCTTTCTTCCTTTCCCTATCGTGGTACAAAGCCAAGCTTATTGTTTTTTTCCCTTTTGAACTTAAGGCTCTTTTTTTTTTTATTTCATTTCAAACCCTCATTTTAACAAAAAAAAATCGTAATGGGCTTTTTCAGCCCATGTTCATGCTTTTTTTACACCACAATTTACACCACAATAGTTCAACTCACACCCTATTGCTCCATTGTTCTACTTATTGTTTATTTTCTCATGTTGTTCTCTTTGCTTTTAAAAATTATTTTCATCATATTTTAATAATTATTTTGACTTTATAATCAATGTTATTGATTTTATTTTCACCCATTGCTATTTTGTTACTTTTGAATTTTAGATTTTTGATAATCATTTGGTGATTTTTTTTTTATTTGTATTTTGATTTTCATTGTGATAATCATCATGGGAACCTCTTTTCATCACTATGTTGATTCTTCGATTTTTGTTCTTTCTTGATTCATCTATTCTATACTTTTGCTTGCTTTTGATTTTCATTTTGATTCTCTTTTTGATTTGTGGTGAATGAGTTCTTGAATATTATAGAGGAGTGGTTACAAGGTTGATGAACCTTCAATGTTTCAAATCTATTGATAAATTATCATTTGGATCATTCTTGATACTTTGAGACATTGATAGGTTGCCCTTGATTAAACATTTGAAACTCTTGATTAAAGATGAGATTGTTCCTTCTTTTCTTTTCGTGTGGCATAGCTTTAGAAGAATGATTCTTATATCATCTCTCTAGCTTGTTTTAGCACAAACATCGTTGTAGAGTGGCTTCCTATAGCATGATATTCCTCATAGATCGTGCTACGATTTCTTAGCGCTAAAGTGGAACCAATTCGAAAGGGATTCATCCGATCAATGACAATTAACGATTAATAATTAACCACTAACTTTAATTTCTGTTCAATATACTCTTGCTTTATCTTTCTGTCAATATATCACTGTCATATTATTGTTCATATTATCATTGTTCATATTCATCTTGCTCATATCATCTTATCTTGTTCATCCAATTCAAAACACAAAACATGATAAAACTATCAAAACCCTAAAAAACGTTCAATTGGTGGACTGTGGTTACAATCCTGAGCATTGGAGTTTGGACTTTGTAAAGAAACCCTTGCATGGAGATTTTGTATGTACTTTTGTTCATTGCTTAGTTTAGGACACCTTGCACACACACAGCTTCCTCTTGGGCTACCTGACAATGACCCCATTTTATTTCTCGCAATCCCATGTACTTTACATGTACCCCGCTCCCTTTTCGATGTACGCACCTTACTCGTTTTTCTTTGATTGTGGTTTGTTTGCTAGGAGCACCCCTAGGAACTAGCATAGACTAAACCATTTTCAAACTAATTCCTGATTCAACGTCGAGTCATTTTTCACCTTTGTAAGTCGATCGTTTTTTAAGCATCGCCATCAACCTACCCTAATCTAATCATCACCCTTTCAACTCATTCCTTTTCTTTCATTGTCTTCTCTTCTTAATCAGCAAAACATTGGTTTTGTACCAAGTTCATTTTCAATTTTTTTATAAACAAACTTGGATGGTTGTGGAATGGTTAGGCGAAAGCCTTGTCCTATCCCGAGTGCTTGACACTACCTTTAGGGTTCACTATCATAAGGCACTTACCATCTAAAATAAAACATCTCTTAAATAAGAGAATAAGGTTCTCTTTATATTGAACTAAAGAGAGGGGATTGAGTGAAGACTTCTTCCTCTCCGAGAATTAGGATGCTCACTTTAGAGTGTGTGGTCTTGATACTCGTCTTTCAATACGAATACGTGACTATATTCACCACACCATTTTCAAAGTAAATCTTTTGAGATAAAGAATTAGGTACTACCCGTAGGGGTTCTTATCCAGGGACTTATTTCACCCATAAAATCAATCTTCACTAATCAAATGTGACATCTTGCCTCGATGGAGAAAACCGAAATCTTTTCAGAAAAAAGCATGTTATTTCTGTTCTACCGCAATACAGGTAACGCATAAGACTCCACGAGCGAGCGGCAATACACCTAACTGTTAGAACGTGAACGTTAGCATCGTCCATAAAAAGCAACAACCTGTAGTTCCGAACCACAGACGCTTTGATTTCTCATACCTGTTGAGAATACGTAGGCATATGATTGCGAGATCCTAGCGAGCAAAATTCCCATTTTCTCACTCGTAGTCCTCTGAACTACGGAGGCTTTGATTCTTCATTGGTCAATGAAGATACGTAGGCACAAGACGGCAAGGTATTGGCGATCCACCTTTTTCTTTTGTTAACTTTCTTTCACAATCTTATTTCCTTTTCGCCTATAGTTTCGCGAGCACTTTGTTTCTCAACCCTTTTTCTTTCCTTTCTTGAGTATTCCTAGAAAGCAAGATACCCTTAGCAACATCCTTACACATAAGACAAGCGAATGGTTCCCATCGAGTACTATGGATATGAGGGATGCTATTATCTTCCCTTTTCATAACTGGCTTCCAAACCCATCTCTTGGTCGCGAGACCATCTTATCCTTTCTCTTGGGGTTTTCTCGATATTTTCCCTTCCCTTTTGGGATAAATAAAGTTCGATGGAGACTCTGTGTCTTCGTCGGTCATTTTCCACGGTAGCGACAACCATTGTGTATTTTAAGGATGATTGGCTGCAACGGCTTGCCTGCCATTATGATAGTAGACCTCGCTTCAACCCCTATCAACTTCGAGCCCAATTACTAATGTACTTCTACTTTCGACACTTGGTGGAAATAGTATTACAACAGAGAATTCCTGACTACTTATAACATAAGGCAATACCTTACTGACGCTTTTACTTCTTTGCAGAAGAAATTCAACAAAGGTAAATCAACCCACATTAATGAGATTCAAGCTTTCCAGAAATACTTCAAAACTGTGTACAACACAGACGATCTTACGCGGACGATCACCGAGGCGACTAAGACTCTCAAGGATAAATTGATGGCGAAGCTTCTAGATTTGAGGATTCCTTCTTATGTCAAAGATAGGTATACCTTAGCCCTCAATTATTATCCTCCAAAATTTCCCCTTCTACCAACTAGCGATATGGCTCTTGCCTTCACCCCTCCGTTTTCACGATGGTTTATTTGTGGGGAATTCTTAAAAGTACATAAAAATGAAAGTCTAAAGCGTGTGCAGCGTGTGACTCCGTCTAAGTTGGATATGCACAGTTTCAAGGGTCACCTTCATGTCGACATACAACATGTTAGGGTCGAAATACCCATACATGAAGGTGAGGAAAGCGTCAGATTTTTCCCTTCAAATTTATTTTCCATATTTATTTTCTAATTATGGATTTTTTTTCACATCAATAGCCATGGCTCTAAAAAAGAGGACTAGAGAAAACGTGTGGGGTGAAGCACTTCTTCAATAAATCACTGCTGAAGGAACTTCGACCAATCTTACTAAGGTACATAGGTAGCAACCCTTGACATCTTGGGCACTTAGATAATTTTTTGCTTTTAACACTTTCCTTTGCAGACTGAAAATCAAACTGCTAAAGGTGAACCTGACGCCTACTATTGAGCTTGCTACTGGGGAAGATTCTTCTCCAAATCGTGCTCCTCAGAAGAAGAAGAGCAGAGGTGTTGGCGCTAGAAAGATCCCTCTTAGTTCAAAAGTGGCTCCCATCTTCAAAGCCAAGAAAGGAAAGAAAACTGTTGCAAGCGCTGTGGTGAAAGCTACCCTAGCTCCTAAAAACACTACGCAAAAAATCTATTTAATAGCGTTTTGTTTGTTTTGGATAGCGCTTAAAAGCGTTATTAACCACGCTGCTATTGTAAATATTTTTGTTTAATAGCACTTTAAAAGCGCTATTATAGTAATGGAAATTAATAGCGTTTTTCCAAAAGCACTATTATAGCACCGGTATTTAATAGCGTTTTTCCAAAAGCGCTACTGAATTAGTCATTTTCCGTTTTACAATACGTTTTTTATAGCATTTTCAAACAAAGCGCTATTATAAGGCACATGTTTGATAGTGTTTTTCTATAAAAATGCTATTATAAGATGTTTTATTAATAGCACTCTCTCTACAAAACGCTATTGTAGTACATTTTTTTTACACAAAATCATTCTTTTGGCCTACAAATATCATAATATATAGAGGTTGTGGTACACTTTTTTTTCTGTACACAAAATCATTCTTTTGGTCTACAAATATCATAATATATATAAGGCATTTGCATATTGTACTAAAAAAGAAGAGAGCATTTTGCATAGCCAAATTTGTAGATACATACAATATTTGAACTAAGAGTACTTCAAACCAAGTACTAATTAAAAAAGAAGAGAGCATTTGCATAGTCAAATTTGTAGATGCATGCATTCCAAATAAGAGTACTTCAAACCAAATCACAAACAAACAGTACAATCACTTAGCTAGGCATATTCTCTAAACTAAAGAAAAAACACCTAAAAAACAAGAAAGGACAACAAAACAACATCAAGTAGTAACCACTTCGCGAACCAAATCACTGTCAAACCCACAGATACAATCACTTAGCTAGCTAGGCAAAATAAATGCTTCTTGTTTTCATGTATCATATTAAGAATATATTATTATGTATTGTACAATAAAGAGAAAACCAGAACCTAAATTTTGATTATGTATTGTACATATGAAAAATTGGTTGGTAAAGTAACTTATTTATCTCATACTATATCAATACTATATGAAGAATAAAATATGTATAAGAAATAAAATTTTTTTCATATTGTACAATAAGACTTTTCATATTCTTATGTCTTTTTAGATAAAATCAAATAAACTAAGAACAAGCACACGCATTCATAAACTATTCTGCAAAAATCATTGAAATTTCATTGGTAACTTTCATTCTTTTTCAATATTTTATTTATGAACTATCATGAGTTCATATGTACAGAAATAATGATTTATTGATTATGAACTTTCAATAAGTATCTATATATTGTAGGCTTTAAAAAACTCGCCGAAAACATCATCCACCACATAGGTAGCCCAATCCTCCTTGACCTCGGTTAACTTATCCTTAGAGTAGGTACGACATTTGTGGTCAAGAAAGTACTTCAAATATAAAAACAGCAACAATTATATTATAATTAAATTACATTAATCTACAAATTAATAAAAATTAAAATCATGTACATTTACAGGGACCATAATTTCATTTTCCATGATGACCTCTTTTATAAATCGCATTACAAAATATCCACAGTCAATGCTATTAATTTGACGGGGACACTGCAAAAAAACATTTACATCTATTACCTTTACTCTACATAATTGTTTAAAAATAACATTAATTTGGACATGCCCGAATTTTTTACCATGAGATTTTCTTTGACTTGGAGACTTTAGGCACTTTAGAATTACTATTAGCACGATAAATTTGCAACGCACTAACAAAATGAAATTAACTTCAAATGAGTCATTATTATAACAAAGAATACTTATATAAATGTTAGAGGATTTCTTAATACACCCCATGGGTTTCTTAGGCACTGCGCAAAATTCCTTTTTTGCCCCCTGATTCCGGATGTGCACATCCGGACGCACCATTTTTTTTAAAACGTTGATTTGTTCCGGATGTGCAAATCCGGAAGATATTCTTATAACTTCGCGCCAGAGTCTTCTCCCCCCTCATTCTGCCTAACTTCTTTCCGGATATACAGATACGGAAAAACCCTATAAATATTGGTTCTGGATTTGTATATCCTGAACTTTCCCGTATCTGCAAATCAGAATATTTTGCTGATACATTTTTCAATCAGAATTGACTATGTTATGCTACCAATTGCAATGATTTCATTGGAATAAAATTCATAAGTGCATTAAAAAGGCATATGAATAAAAATTATATATATTTCACTTCAAAAATGTACATTTTGTCGTTCGATACGTACCGGATTTACACATCCGGAAGCCCCGTAACTTGTTTTTTCCAAAAAGTAGATTGATAATGTGGGCAATGTAGTGGATGAAGTTGAATATTTACCTGAAATTCAATCTTCTCTTGCTCCCTTTGATTTGTTGCACCAAAAAGTTGGAGTTTTTGAGTGAGAAATGGTATTTATGAAGTAGGATTTTTTAGGGAGGGTGAGTGTGGAAGAAGAAAGGTTGAGAATGGGATGAGTGATCATGCAGGTTCAAATATATCAACAATTCTTCCAGATCTGCATATACGGAGACCTTCCGCATATGCACATCTGGGACAAATTTTTTTTTTAACGCCATGGTACGTCCTGATTTGCACATCCAGAATCGGGGGGCATAAATGGAATTTCGCGCGGTGTCTAAGAAACTTATGGGGTGTATTAAGAAATGCTCTAAATGTTAACTTAAAAGAGTCTATACTCGCTTCTCAAACTTTATTTTTAAATTTTGATGTTTTGTTGGCCCACCATTCAATGGATCCATGTAATATATCATCTCAGCATCGAGATTGATGACAAGCAACACCCAATGTTTCCTATATCCAACATTTGAATATTGCAATAAAAATTCACATTCAATACAGTTTGTTCTCATAAATTTAATATCATTTTAAATAGAAATCTCACCCTAGATTACAAGGTGCAAGAATCATCTTATTCTTGAAGTACTCCTCGTCTTTCAAGAGTATTTTTCCTATAGCATTTCCTATATTATTCTCCCATGATATATGTGGGGATATGAAGGAGAACTTATTTATTAATCCATTTGGACTAATAAACTTGTCATACAAATACCTAGAAACGAACGACAACAATTGGTATTAATATATTTGTCAACAATGTATATATTAATATATTTGTCAGATTAGAGAACATTTGTAATAATAGAGGTACCTGGCAAATACAGTGATAATAGAGGCACTTAACCAATTGTGATTAAGAATCTCTTTTATACTCTTTACACGTAGATGCTCTAAAAACTCCTCACCCAATATACTTTCCTCCATTTTTATTTGAATTAACGATCCAACCCTCATTATCTTTTTCACATACATATCAAGGAAAGGTAAATTTGCAAGACCGGTTGAATCGCAAACTCTAGGAGACTCTTCAATTTTGAATTTTTTGTTGCTTTTGTTAGGTGAAGAAACTGAATCAACACTTCGTTGTGTATTCTTAGCTTTCTTTTAGGATTGATCAGGAATCTAAAAAGTTGTATTAATTAAGGTTGGTGATCAAATAATAAAACAAGTAGCGATCAAGCAAGTTGATAATAAGTAATTTACCTTTTCATATTCAGCAACAAATTCAAGTTTCATTGGTCATGACACAATTGTTCCTATTGCCTGACAAACCATCAATATATCTCCACCATCAACAAATATAGGCAATGGAGCATTTGGCACAATAGCAACTTCGATATTAACCTTGACATATCCAGGTGATAATGTCATGTTGTGCATTGTGTTACCTTTGGTGTTATACAGTTTGCCACGAGCAACCAAACACCGACTCGGGGATGATAAATATATATTAACAGGAAAGAGACCCTAAACCAGTGAGATATGAATAAAAACATTAATATCATTATTTACAAAACAAGCATATGGAATTTGAGAGTTAATAAATTGGTTGCTTAATCCTATGTCCTGATATTCACGACACATGGTTAATAATTAAGGTGATTTCTTAATACACCACCCAAGTTTCTTAGGCACCACGTGAAATTTCATTTTTGCCCCCAGATTCCGGATTTGCACATCCGGACGCACCAAATTTTAAAAAACGCCGATATGTTCCGGATGTGCATATCCGGAAGAATTCCTGATTTGCAAATCCGGAAAAAATCAAAAGAATTCCATAAAATCATTTAGTTATAAATATAATTAAATCCAATCTAATTAAAATCCAATATAATTAAAATTAATATCATTTTTTCAATATAATTAAATTCAATATAATTAAATCCAATATAATTAAAATCTATATTAATTAAAATTAATATGATATTTAATATGATTAATTTTTTTCAATATAATTAATATGATTAATATGGTATTTAATTTTAAATTATTTTTTTATATTGAAAAAATTAATTTAATTATATTGGATTTAAAATTATATGGTATTTACTTCTAAAATTTGATTTAATTATATTGGTATTTAAAATTATATGGTATTTACTTCTAAATTATAATTATAATTATATGGTATTTACTTCTAAAATTAATTTAATTATATTGAATTTAATTATATTGAAAAAATCATATTAATTTTAATCATATTAATTTTAATTATATTGGATTTAATTATATTGAAAAAATCATATTAAGTTTAATTATGTTGGATTTTAATTATATTGAATTTAATTATATTTAGAAGTAAATGATTTTATGAAATTCTTTTGATTTTTTCCGAATTTGCATATCAGAAATTCTTCCGGATGTGCACATCCGGAAAAAACTGAAAAAATTTTAAAAAAAAATGCGTCCGAATGTGCACATCCGGAAATTGAGGGCAAAAATGAAAATTCGGTGGTGCCAAAAAAACAAAAGTTGAGGATAATAATTAATAAGTTACACCTGAATGTTTATCCTCTGGGTGTTGAAATTTTAGAATTGAAGAAACTTTCCACTGTTTTGACTAGTTAAAACATGAACTCCTAATTAAGCATTGACAATTATGAGAGCAGCAAGCATTGGGAATAAAGACAACTGAGTTGGATAAATGTTGATCCGGTCAAATAATTTGGTTTATTGCCTTTTTTTTCTTCCTGAAGGATCAATCAGGAAAAAAAATATTTGCTACATTCTATGTATGATACTTTGATGCATAAATTTTGTTATTGTATAGTTTATTTGAAGATATTGATATTAGGGATGACCATACTATATGATAAAAGTGTTGATATATTTTTAATTTTAAATTATATCTAAGTTCACGTTTCAGTCAAATGAATTATATCTAGTTTTAAATTATCTGCTACATTCTATGTACCATACTTTGATGCATAGATTTTGTTATTGTATAGTTTATTTGAAGATATTGATATTAGGGATGACCATACTATATGATTAAAAATGTTGATATATTTTTAATTTTTAATTATATCTAATTACCTCGGGAATGTTGCCAAATGATCCAGGGTTGCAAGAACCTTTATCACTAGGTTCTTGCTTCTGTGCCACTTTCTCAGGCTGTTGCAAGCTCTCTGACACTTGTTTAGGTTGTGGCCTCTCTGCCACTTCTTCAAGTTGTTGCAAGCTCTTTGCCACTTTTTCAAGTTGTTCTTCTTCAACCACTTCTTCGGTTTGTTGCCGCTCTATATTCTCTTTATCCAACTTATCTCTCTCCGGCTTCTCTCTCTCTAGCACCTCCAATCTACTTTTGAGTGTGTTGAAAAAGCCATACACTTTTTGAAAGTCCATTTATGTGGGGCAAATTTGACGTGGTAAAATGTCCCTAGAACATACCCCAAAACCATAACTCCTAACACGCCCAGAGTAGTTTGGGAGATTTAGAGCCTCGAGACTAAACACGCCCAAAAGCATGGTTAAGGGGTTGAGACTTTGTTGAGGTTTTTCACCCATGAGACTGAACTTTCTGTGTTGGGTCATGCTACCTAACCCGTTTTCATGTTTTTCAGCTTTCCAACATCGATGCGGCATGTTTTTCACGTTTTCATGTTTCATAAAATGTACCACAGAAAAACAAACCACCACAAAATTAACAACCGCAAGCCTTCGGCATTAAGGTTTATGCGACTTCTACAACTGACAATTGAAGCTAAAATTCTACAGTCTGGGGATCACAATGTGACCACAACTAAAAAAATCTAGACAACAAGTTAAAAACAACAAACAAGAACGACGTGGTTCAAGCCAAAACAATAGAAACTAGTGTCGATTTCTAATTATCAACGCAATCATAATTAAAACCTTCGACAACATGTTTAAAACAAAGAATGGGAACGACATTATTCAAGCCAAATCAGTAGAAACTATTATAAATTTTGTTCATCATCATCGCGTCCACAATTTAAAACCTAAATAGCATGTTTAAAACAACAAACAAGAACGACATGATTCAAACGAAAACAATAGAAACCAGTGTCAACTGTTCATTATCTCGTCAAGCCATACACAATTACACACAATCAAACAAATAATGGTAAATATTTTAAAGAAGCAGGGATTTTCATTGCAGTACTTCACAGAACAATTATTCAATCATCCAGTATAAGAATAACATGGTTTTCAATAGTATAACTCAGGTTTCTATAGCAACAATTAAATTTGAAATGCGAAAAGAACATACACTCTACATAAATTTGACTTACACATTTATCCACAACTCTTTGAACATTTTCATTATCAATCACCCTGTCCTTATTGACGTTGGCAACCTTCTACACTTGACTACAATTTATCTCGTCTACTCCCGACTCTTCTACCTGTATATACATTTTGACAAATTAACATAGCAATTAAAAAAATACTAACAATACTTTTATACACATACTTACCATATCAGCTTCAGGACGAGCACACCCTAAACGTGACTTTCTAAAGGGATGTTAAGGATTTAATGCGCTTTCTCGATTTTCATTACTACTAACTTTCTGCATTAATTAAAAAAATACTTTGATATGGTTGAGCACACACAGTATGTGTAAAAAACATATTAATATTCACTTATTCATCCTGTTTAAGAGTTTGAGAAGGGTAATATTATTCAAAAAGGAGCATTAGTGCACACACAGTATATGTAATTATTATTATGATCAAGAATGGTAAGGTTTACATTAGTGTTCCAAAATAAACCTATTCCCCCGGCTTCAGTAGCAAGCGACACAAAATCAGCAAAAACAAAAATTAAAAACCAAGTTTGACATATTCCAAAACCCTATTGCAAGAAAATGAATCAAAATTCAGAATCATCAAAATAATCAAGCAATACACTGTCTATTAGCTATGGATTGAATGGAATTTGATTCTTCAAGTAATTGTATATTAGTAATGGATTGAATGAATATGATGTAAGAATGTTGTTCATTATTGAAATGAAGGTATGCATATACATAATGGAGTAAGCTAGACAAATTAATAGGGATAAAGAATGACAAAGTATTACCTAAAACTTTTACGAATATTTCGCTGGTCGATGTTTAACAAAACCACCCTTACTATCTCTTTAGATAGAACCTCGCCATTTTTGTCCTGAATGTCTTGTGCAACTTTCCAGCTTCTTTATATATAAATGCACGATGTTCATCGCCAATTACAAAAGATTTTTGCAAACAGTTCAATTCATTAAAACACAATTCAGTTTATTTAAACATATAGATTTACGAAATTAAAATTTTACAAGAAGCTTGAGTTAGTGTGTTAGTTCAATTTCATCCCAAATGTTCTGTTTATAAACCCCTACAGCCTCTTTATTTTTTCGCACTCCAATTGTCCAAACTAATTGGAACTAACCGACGAACTGTGACACCAATATAACTAGCAAAACTCTTGCTATTATGCTTGATTGGTTGATCTCTTGCATTCCATTGAACCTATAACAAAATTAAAGTGCAAATAAAGAATCAGCAATCTCACTAATATTCTAAGAGAATCAGCGGTCTCACAAAACTATAGCTGTTTTACCTCAATCCTCTTTCCATTGTTTTTGGATTTGTGAATTTTTTGCAACCGGGTCACACCATGTTTACCAACTGTTTTCGTACTAGACGAACCATCTTCATTATCAAAAGAAGTCATATTTAACCTGTAAAAAGTGTAAAAAAAAATTAGTATACCATACAAGAATAAAATTTAGAAGCAATAACCATAAAAGAATAAAAAACAAATTAATAAACCATACAAGATCATAACATGATAGTGTCATTATAGCCAACATTTATTAAGGTATAGAAAAAGTTTAAATATAACCAAGTTATATGAGCAGTATAACTAATGTCATTGTAGTGTCATTATAGCCAACATTTGATTGAAATTCTTTTTTTTTCCCAAAATTTCATACCAATATAATTAAGGTATAGAAAAAGTTTAATAGTCTAAACATTATAATAGTCTAAACATTACATATAACGCTACTATATATGTCTAAGGTATAGAAAAAGTTTAATAGTCTATTTTATTCAAATCAAGAATAACATTAAGAAGCAATAACAATAAAAGAATAAAAAACAAATTAATAAAGCATACAAGATCAAGTCGGCCTTTTCCTCTTCCTTGTAATTGGATTCCTACTTTTCTATTTTCTAGTTACATAAAATGATGGATTGATCCAATTCCCATCATTGTGATCGTTTCTCATATGAAAAATATCATCTATAATTGATTCATCCTCAAGGGATTGCGATGTATTAAAGAAAGGATCATCCTCAAGATCTATACTTTGAGTGTGGTGATCATTTATTTTGTTACTTAGAAACACAATAGACCACTTTTCATCGGCAGGATCACTAACATAGAACACTTGGTGAGCTTGTGATGCTAAAATAAAAGGCTCATCTTTATACCCCACTTTATTAAGACCGACCTTCATGAACCCAGGGTCAACTTGAAGGTCATTGTTGTTGTCAACCCACTTACAACCAAACACATGCACATGAAAGCATGAGTAATCCAACTCCCAAATACGTTCAATGACCCCAAAATATGACAATTTGGCAAATGCGGGATTTCTATCTTTGGAACTTGAGATATGCACAGATTCAGCTACGAGTGTGACACCGCTATTTTGCATAGTGCTTTGATGATCATGTTCTTCCGTATAAAATGTATACTTATTAATTATATAACCAGAGTATGAGAGAACATTTGAATTTGGACCATTTGCTAGCCATCTCAATCTTTCTGAAATTGAATTAGGATTTTTAGCAAATTCTGAAAAAATGTGTTCTTTTAGCCACAATATAAAACTTTGATTGTGCTTTCTTGTTAACCAATTTTCACTCCTATTAGGGTTCAAACTTTGAAGGAATTCCTTGTGCTTTTCAACATATGGCTCAACCTCATCAGCATTGTGTAGAACATACAAGTGTGCTTGCTCCAATTCGATGTTTGACATGGCCACTAGTTTACTTGCACCAATCCCTTCCCCTGTTGTTTTTCTAGAGTGTCGTCACATTGGAAGCCCTATGGACTCAACATTAGAGATGTATTCATGACAAAACTCAATAGCTTCTTCAACTAAATATCTTTCAACAATACATCCCTCTGGTCGACTTCGATTCTTCATGTACCCTTTTAATATCTTCATGTAACGCTTAATCGGGAACATCCACCTCATATAAGCTGGTCCACAATATTGTGTTTCCATGATAAGACGGACGGTTAAATGAACCATTATGTCAAAAAATGAGGGTGGAAAATACATCTCAAGCTCACATAATGTGACAACAATTTCCTTTTGTAATGTCGGCAACTTCTCAGGGTCAATAACTTTGCTACAAATAACTTTGAAGAAAAAACAAAGTTTATTACGGTCCATCACATATTTTCAGGTAAAATGGAACGTATAGCTACTGGGAGAAAGTTCTCCATTAAAAATGAAAATCATGAGACTTTAAACCCTTCAATTTGAGATCTTTCATAGATACCAAACTCTTAATGTTACAGAGTATGAGTTGCTGGAGGTAGAAATGTACGTTTACCCTCCCTCTTAACCGGCCTCAATTCATTTCTTAATTCCATACTTTGCAGGTATAACCTTGCCTTAATGTCATCCTTAGACTTTCCTGGAAGATTGAGTAATGTACCAATGACACTTTCAAAAACATTTTTTCAATATGCATCACATCAAGGAAATGTATAACATACAATGACTTCCAATATGCCAATTCAAAGAAAATTGACTTTTTTTCCATCCTCCCGTGACAAGTTCACTTGAAAAAGGCTTTCCAAAATTAGTGCTCAAAAGCTTTACCTTTTGGTATAATTGATCGCCTGTCAAAGGCAAAGGAGCTCTATTTTCTTTTGATTCACCATTAAATGCTTTTCTCCATTTTCAAAAACGATGGTTGGTATTTAAGAATCTACGGTGTCCAAGAAATACATTTTTCATACAATGATCTAACCGTATTGAATGTGTATTATCTTCACATATGGGGCATGCAAGCTGCCCTTTGACACTATAGCCTGATAGATTCCCATATGCAGGAAAGCCATTGATTGTTTCAAATAACATAGCCCTCAATTTGAAGGATTCTTTTTTATACTCATCATATATCTCTACACCTGTCTCCCATATATGCTTTAAATCTTCAATTAATGGATCCAAGTATATGTCTATATCATTTCCTGGTTGCTTAGGCCCAGAAATTAACATAGTCAACATCGTGTACTTGCGCTTCATGCATTGCCATGGAGGTAGGTTATAAATCAACAAATCACCGGCCAAGAAGTAAGTTTACTACTCTGAATACCATGAGGGTTTATTCCATTAGTAGACAATGCGAGACGTAGGTTTCTTTCTTCCTGCCCAAAATTTGGGTAATCATGATCAATTTTTGCCCATTGAGGAGAATCTGCAGGATGTCGAAGCCTTCCATCAACGACCCTTTTCATTTGCATGCTATGTTAAGTTCTTTGCATCTTCCGCATTATGATACATGTGCCTAAATCTTGGTATTATCGGAAAATACCATAGCGTTTTGGATGGACCTGTTTCTTTCTTCTTATATCGTGGGGCACTACATTTAGGACACATATTTAATGACGCATACTCATTGCGAAATAAAATGCAATCATTTGGACAAGCATGTATCTTCTCATAACTCATGCCAATAGAACATAACAATCGTTTAGCCTCATAGGTTTGACTAGGGAGCACATTATTCTTACGTAAAATATCATTTAGCAGAGTCAGCAAGTTTGTGAAGCTCCTATCAGACCATCCATGGCGTGCTTTTAAGTTATACAATTTTAAGACCGTAGACAATCATGTAAATTTAGTACATCTTTCGTACAATGGAGTCTCTGCATCACTTACTAGTCTCTCAAACATTTGAGGACAATCACGAAGATCTTCTTCAATTACATTCACAAATTCTTCAACTCGATCAAACTCATAATTTGTATCTTTTTCAAAATTATTTGATGTATCTCTCCCATTTCTCTTCTTTGTGGATTAGTTTTTTTTTCCCCGTGCATTATCCAACATGTATAGCTTTTATCAATTCCATTACATATTAAGTGATATTACAAAACATTTGCACTAACATCCGTATAGCAACATTCTAAGCAAGGGCATATGATTTTACTAGTGTCTTCGGCATGAGAAATAGCAAACCTAACAAACTCTTGAACCCAATCTTCGTATTCTTTTGAGGCCCGATTGGAAAACATCCATTTCCGATCCATATTTCCCAGAGATACAAATCGCGGCCGCTCCCGCCGCTATCCCGGGCACCGGACCGGGGCGGCCCTCCGCCGCGCGCAAACAGTGGTGCGAGGTGTGTTGCAGGACGCGGGCGCAGAAGACGCGATCGCGGGTAGCGGGTCGCTCCCTGGGCAGAGCGGGCTACCCGATTTCCTTTTTTTTATTTTTTTTTTTACCAAATTACGATTTTGCCCTCCACACTTAAAAAATTTAAAAACCTCTTTTTCCTCTTTTTCCTTTTGACGTTCAGACTTTCTTTTCTTTCTCTTTGTCTCTACTGTGCCCTAGCTTCCAAACATTATTCTATTCTCTTATTTCTCGTCTGTGCCTCCACTCCAGTCCCACCATTCTTTCTCTCTTACGTCGTCTACTCTCTCCACCGTTCCATCTCCATCAGCCTAAAGCTTCCCTGTTCCATCTACAACCGCATAGTGAGTGTACTCTCTCTCTCTTTCTATTAATAATATATTATGATTGTTTTGAACTTCTACTTCTATTATGTTTTTGAACTTCTATTTCTAACTTAGCTTATATTCAGTTTGGAATGATGTTAAAATTCAGTTACAACTTCTGTTTTTGATTAACTCTGCTTCTAAGTTCTATAAATCCTGTTTGAACGAATTCTGTTTTTAAAAATTCTGTTACAGCTTTTGTTTGTGATTAAAAATTCTGTTTGAAGGAAGGAATTCTGTTTTTAAAAATTCAGTTACAGCTTCTGTTATTATAAATTCTGTTTTTGATTAAAAATTCTGTTTTAATCTATTGTTTATTCATCCATGAATTTTGTTATGTTTTATTCCTAGAAAATATGGCTACATCTTCTACACCGAATTCTATTTCTACCTCGGTTGCTTCTTGTGGTCAAACATTCAAACCAAGCGGTGCTAATATTGACATAGCATGGCAATACAACCATTAGAAGGATATAAATAACAAGAAGAAGGTGACATGTGATTTTTGCAATCTAACTAGTAGTGGGGGAATTAGTAGAGCAAAAAAGCATCAATTAGGAATAAAAGGTGATGTAGTTCCTTGCACGAAAACTCCGGCGGAAGTTAAAGCGATATTACGTGCCGATATGGATGAAAAGGAGAGGATTAAGAAAGGAATAAATGAGGTTATGGTGCAATTAGATGCGGATGATGCTAATGATATCGCGTAAATAGGTCGAATTCGAAGTGAAAAGAGGCTTGCTGAGAGTGAGACATCTTCAATGGCTGTTAAGCGGACCAAAGGACCATTGGATTTAGTCTATAAAAAGACAAAGGACACAAGCATCAATGATGCTTGTGATAAAGAAGCGAGGGCAAGAACAGTTCAATATATTGCTCGCTTTGTTTATAACTGTGGAGTTGCTTTCAACGTAGCAAATGCAAAAGCTTTTAAGCAAATGTTAGAAGCCGTTGGAACCTATGGTCCTCATTTGAAACCACCAAGTTATTATGAACTTAGGGTTCCACTCCTTCAAAATGAGTTGGACTATACAAAAGGTTTGTTGAAGAATCACGAGGTGCAAAGGAATAAGTATGGGTGTTCAATTATGTCAGATGGTTGGTTGGATAAAAAAGGTAGAACATTGATTAATTTCTTGGTCAATTGTCCGACGGGAACGATGTTTGTGAAAAGTGTCGATGCTTCTGACTATGCCAAGACAGGGGAGAAGCTAGCCGAGTTGTTGGACACTTTTATTGAGGAAATGGGTGAACAAAATGTTGTTCAATTGATTACCGACAATGGAAGTAATTATGTAGCGGCGGGTAAAATCTTAACTCAAAAAAGGCAACACATGTTTTGGACTCCATGTGCAGCCCACTGTTTGGACCTTATGCTAGAAGACATAGCAAAAATTCCAAAGATTGATAAGGTTGTAAAAAATGGAATTAAGGTTGTGGGCTACATTTATAACCACACATTTGCTTTGAATCTAATGAGAAAGACTACTGGCAATATTGAATTGGTTAAAAATGGAGTGACAAGGTTTGCCACATCTTTCCTTACTCTACAAAGGTTGCAAGAACTAAAAAGTAAGCTTAGAGAGATGTTCACTTGTGATGAATGGTTGAATTCCAAGTGTGCCAAGGATGCTAAAGGAAAAAGGGCAGCCAATATTATACTTAAGCCATCATTTTGGAATGATGTTTTCTACACTCTTAAGGTCATGGCGCCACTTGTAAATGTGCTAAGAATGGTTGACAATGAAAGGAAACCCGCAATGGGTTACATATATGTCGCAATGGGGCTAGCGAAAGAATCAATTGAGAAAGCCTTCAATTCAAATGTAAGCAAGTACAAAGTCGTATTTGACATCATTGATAAAAGATGGAAGTGTCAACTTCATCATCCGTTGCATTCTGCGGATTACTATCTCAATCCTGAATATTTTTATGAGAAACCGGAAATTGAGAATGATCCTAAATTGGTGAGAGGCCTCTGTAAATGCATTGAGAGACTTAGTGAAAGCGAAGATGTGGAAGATAGGATTTCAATGCAATTGCCACATTAAAAGGGTGCTAATGGTCTCTTTGGTTTAAAAGGGGCGATTAGACAAAGGACGACATTATCTCCAGGTAAGATGGAAGTTAATTATTTAACAATTATTGAAATTTGGCAATTGGCTCCAAGTCGATAATTATTGCTTTTTTACTTGCAGCTGAGTGGTGGAAGTCTTATGGAGCTGAAGTTCCGGATTTGCAAATGTTAGCTATTAAAGTGTTGAGTTTAGGTTGCAGTGCTTCCGGATGTGAGCGTAACTGGAGCATCTTTGAGCATGTAAGTATTAATTTTTTTACTAGGAAGAATAAGATCTTAAAGTATCTTACATTCAAGGATTATTAAATTAATACTTCAAATTATTGTATTTTAGATTCATTCAAAGAAGCGAAATAAGTTGGAACATCAACGGTTGCAAGACTTGGTTTTCATCAAGTACAACCCAGCTTTGATAGAAAGATATGAAATTCGGGACAAGATTGATCCTATGGAATTTGGTGAAATTAATTATCACACTAAATGGTTGGTGGAAGAGATGGGAGAGATAGGAGAAGACGGTGAACCTTTGGAACAAGACTTGGTTCATGAAAATGATGATTTAACTTGGGATCTAGTTGCCGAAGCAAGTGGAGTTAATGAGCCTGTAATCTACACTAGGAGGTCAAAGCTACTTGAAGTTGGAAGTACATCTAGGAATAAACAAGTGGTGGTAGAAGAAGATGATGATGATGATGAAGATGAAGAATTTGCGAATTTTGATGATATTCTTTGATTTTTATATTTGCTGAATTTTCGTTTAATAGTTCTAAGTTTGAATTTTAAGTTGTGATGTTTTGAATCTTCTATAATATTTTGAATCTTTATTAAGCATTGTTTTTTGACATTAGATTTTATATAATTATGTGGTATTAGTTTAGTTTTACATTAAGTATATGACATATTTTTATAGATTATTATATAGTTATTTTAGTACAAAAACTTATCCCGCTATCCACTATCCCAGTATCCCATTTTTTAGGTCGGCCGCTCCGCGCCGCAATCCGCTATTAATATCTCTGATATTTCCTAACAAGTAACATATATAACTAGTTAACAAGTGCTTCTAACAATCAAATCAGGTTCTACCTACAAATCATATGCCCAATTTCTCAACAAAATCCTATTATAGGCTTTCACTCATTTTGAATAAACTCACTTGAACGAAAGAGAAGTCAAACTTAAAAATGAAAACATGTGACTTTTGTAATTGGCTTCACAAAAAATGTTTTCAAAGTTCAAATACCAACTCAATTGTGGAGTAAACACTAAAAGACTATATTTTGCCAAAATTATGTCC
Source organism: Lathyrus tuberosus (assembly GCA_022829125.1). Taxonomy (NCBI): domain Eukaryota; kingdom Viridiplantae; phylum Streptophyta; class Magnoliopsida; order Fabales; family Fabaceae; genus Lathyrus; species Lathyrus tuberosus. The sequence goes on from JALAZF010000247.1 coordinate 4,958,342, forward strand.
ACTGTGATCAACACCCAATACAATCACACCACAGGATGGTTTTCATGATAAGAGAGGACAAAATGGAACACATGTATAACATGAAGCAATTAGTGTTAGAAACTTAATCAAATCTACATGCTTAATTCAGGTACTTCATGCTCTCAAGTTCAGTCTTAAATTCTTTCATGTATTATGGATAATGAGAATAAAACATCTTCATGGAAACTGACTTGCTATTTTAAAAAACATAGATAATACCTTAATGGTTCCCCCTAGATAGACTGAATCACTTGCTTCACACTCAAGTAATTGTGAAGTCCCTAACATTAACAAAATTAGACACAATTAAATATATTGAGCAGAAAACCATGAAGCAGGAAATTGTAACAGGTAATACATTTGGTTCCAATTTAACTCAATAAAGTATGTCTACAATTAAGCTAATTAGTATGTTGGTTACTGTACTTTAAAAAGTGTGTATACAAATAATCATAAAAGCCTCTTTCTTACTGTATGATAGAAAAGAAAATTGATTGAAATTACATAAATTTAAGAACCTAATTCTACAAAGTTTCAACAATTCAAAATTACATTGTTGATAGAGAAAATGAAACGAGAAAAAGAGGAAATTAAAATTGAAATAGGAAATTGACGCATAAGAACAAATAAAGCCACAAATCATTGATTGAGTTGTTTCATATGAACACATGTAGGAACTAAAACCCGTGCTATGAACCAAAAAGATGAAAACTGGTAGAAGGGAACTAGATGGACTGGAAACAGTTTGATCGGAGATGAAAATCGAGGTTGAAAAAAATATGACAAAGCTACCTGCAAAAGACCGACAGACTACGCCGGATTTTGTCTTCACTTTGTGTAACTTTCCAAATGGGAGCTCATATTTTATGTACTTATTCAAATGGGAGCATAAATCAACTTGCTAAAATCTTGTTCAAGAGAAACCTTAGATGAAATATTTCCATTGATCTTCTTAACACATTGACAAAAAACCCTTAGATGAAATTATATTATGTTCTTCAACAATTCAAGCTATCCTCCAAAACACCTACTTTTTCTCTCATGATATCATTGCTTATTCTATCTTTTCTTGTGTAGCTACTCATCTAACAATAGCTCCCCTAAATTGTAACACATAAATTGTACCACAGAAAAACAAACCACCACAAAACTAACAACATACAAGGTTTCAAGTAAAGGTCCTATACCAGAATTGCAGACCTCAAACTTCTCAAATTTGCCTAATCTTAAAAAACGAATACTTGTAGATTGGAATATAAATCTTAAAACTTCTCAAATTTGCCTAATCTTAAAAAGCTGATACTTGTAAATTTTCCTAATCTGATGCAGACCCCAAAATTCTCAAATTTGCCTAAACCTTAGTCATTCTCATCATCTGATGCAGACCCCACTCTAACTTATACACCAACCATTGAGTGTAATTGGAATATAAATGTCATTTCCAACAAGACATCCTTCCACATCCTGTGGGCTACTAAACTTTCTCTCCAGGAAAAATCCAACTGCACAAAGCCATTGAACAAGTTGTCGCCGGAAAACTGGATCAACTGTCAGTGGTTTCTTGCTGTAATCCACACTCAAATGGCTAACCTCCCCATCTGCAGGCCCTGAACTACGTACAATCAATTCCTCGCTGAAATTTGCAAAAGCCAGTGTTTGCACAAGCCCGTCAAATTTCCTACATGATATACGCCATGGTGTTGCTTAAATCGATAACTTCTAAGCTAATTAACTAACCACTATCATTCCAAAAAAAATGTCACATTAACAACAAATACTACCAACTATCTCACTAAGTAAAGTCAGTTACATGGATCAAACTACGCCATAATTTTCTATCAAAGCATGATTCTATCCAATTTGTTAAACTCGGGATCTTTCTTAATATTGCTTACGCACCTCGAGTTCCTAATATAAGCTATGAGTGCAACAGAGTTAAGAGACAAACAAAATTAAAGAGCCGGTGAGGAACAAATCCACATCAACTTAGTATTGTATGTTTAAAGCTTTGTGGTATAATAGAGTTATTTATTTTCTAATCAACTCCACTGTACATTTTACTTCAGAGGTTCGATAATTTACTTGCTTTTGCTTAGGAAATTCTGTTACTAACTATCAAGTTAAGTTTTACCATAATGATCTAATGTGGTCAGAAAAACATAATCGGAAACCAAAAAACTAAGGTAAACACTATATAATTTACTGCAAATGGTTGAGCTTAAAGCTCCAACAATGGTGAAAAACTGAAAAAGAAAGTGTAAACCAGAGTTCAATGAATTCCTAAACCAGAGCTAAGCCTCTAAATCTCTTATAAACAAGAGAGAAATCTCTCCTAATTGACTTCCTAACAATATTTCTGAATGCCTTATTTAACCCCCCTTTCTTTTAGAACAGAAAATCCCCCCTAAAAAAAATGAGAATGCTAACTAACTATTATTCACCACAGCTTCCACAACCTTCTAGAAGCTGTAAGTGTGTGAGGTGTGACTTAGACCCCATGATTGAGTCATCAAACCCATTGGGCCATGTTGCTCTATCGTATGCATTATGCTTAACAATATGATTTTTAGCCCATTTATCAATCAATCTAGATTGATTGAATCACAGTTTAATTTTCATTAATCCCTTGTTGTTAATCTCAAACAACATTGTGTAGAATTAACCCCCTGAAATGGTAGATTGGTATGGCGGATAGCGGAATAGTTGTTTAAATCGATAATGTAGATTAGCTAATATTTATCCATAGAAAGAAGCAAATAGTCCAAAGTTCAGACTCTCCCATCCAAACTGGCCTCTTAAAAATAAAGACATGCACACTTGTTTTCTACTCGAGAATTGAACAAATTCACATTTGATTAAAACAATGTTGTCAGTTTGTCAGTATGGACCTAAAACCACAACTGTTTTAAACCCACCAACTCCCCAAATTACTCATATCCTTAAACCAAATCACTGGACACACCCGTCTCAGCCTACTGCTTCCAAAAACTCCCCCAAGATGTCACAGTTTGATAGTTACAAAAGAATTTAGAGACAATGTTTACATAAAGCAAGCAACACATGTAACTAAAAGTGAAAAGTTTAAGCATAACTCAATAGCAAAATATTCAACACTGCAAACAATGATAGTAAGACCGAATATAAATAAGCTAATTAAATAAATTTTAAAAATAATTAGGGTTCCAGAGCTCAGTGGTTAGTTAATTAGCTTAGAAGTTATCGATTTAAAGAGTCAAATCTAAAATTAAAGAAACAAGATTCATCACAAATAGAACACATCGCACATGACATATCCCCAACAAGGAATTTAAGTCCTCTCTTCCTCAATTGATTCTTCATGGCTATCCTACCTAGAAATGCTTTCCACACAAAAACATGTAATTTCGATGGCGCTGAACAACTCCATGCATTATTAAGAGCTTTCAGCATTGACTCATCCAAAACTTCAATATTATACACATTCATAAGATTATCATAACAGGATTTAATAGAAAACCTCCAGTTTTATTAGGTAACCATATCTATGAATCCTTATTTTAACCAACAATTACCAAATACCTTATTCAAACCCCTAATTTTACAAATTTACAACACAAAGCAATAATCTGAGAAAAGAAAGATTACCAGATACCAATGAAGAGAGGGATGACGGTGGTGAGCTGACGAAGGGCTGAGTTCGATGGAGAATGGGTTTTCTTCGTTCTTTCTTTCCGGTGTTTCCTCTTTCTGTTCGAGTGGTAAATCAGAGTTGAATCTGAATCGATAGTGTTTCCTATTTCCGGTGGTGAATTGATGAATGATGGTGAAGTGTGCGTGAATCGTAGGATGAAGAAGGGGTGGCTGGGTCGACGACGTGAATACATTGTGTTTGACGTGAATACACTGTTTGAAGGAGGTTTGAAGGACGAAGAAAGTGAATACACTGTGTTTTGTTTTTTTGGTGTAGTGGCCCCAATTGTGCGCCAAAACGAAAAAGATTCCGTTAAAATACACTGTTGTGTTTTTTATTTATTTTATTATAGTATATATTTTAGGTTTAAATAATATTTTCGTTCCAGTAAGTTAGCGTGTTTTTTGTTTTCGTCCCTGTAATTTTTTGTTTTTTGGTTTTAGTTCCTATATTTCACATTAGCGTTCGTTTTAATCTTAAAATCAAAATCCGCAGGAAAATCTGTAGGAAAATCCGATTTTCCTGCGGATTTTAGCTTTAGGGACTAAACAGCACGCAAAAAGTAAGATATAGAGACTAAAACAAAAAAAAAATTACAGGCATAAAAACCAAAAACTCGCTAACCTACAGGGACGAAAACACTATTTAAGCCTATATTTTATAACAAAATAGCTTTTTCTTTAAACGCTAACATAGGGTAGTCAAATAATAGCGTTTTTCAAAAAGTGTTATCTTAGTGAAAAATATTAATAGCGTTTTATACAAAGTGTTATCTTAGTGAAGTTCAATTAGGGGTGTTCGCGGTGCGGTTTGGGCGGTTTTGACGCTAAAAATCATCCGAACCGCAAGAGAAAAAAGCATGCGGTTTGGTTTGGTTTGGTTGACTTTTTAAAAAAATCCGAACCAAACCAAACCAAACCAATGCGGTTTGGATTGGTTCGGTTGGTTCGGTTTTTTACAGGATTTTTATTGATTGATATTTACATATATAAAGAACAACATAACTTTGTGTTTAGTCATTCATACATTGCCAAATAACAACAAAACTCATCATATTTAGACAAAAAGTTCTCATTCAATATACAAAAATCAATTTAAACAAAAGTGAAAAAAAATAGTAGCATAAAACAATATCAAAATATTATAATAAAACAGAAAATATAAGAGAAGGGAGATTAGAAAAGATGAAAAAGAAAGAACATAACAGATGTGAGATTAGAGAAGAAATGTGCGATAAAAATATAATTAGAAGAGAAAATAGTAACATAAAAATGAGAAGATAAAAAAGAAAGAACATGTGAGATGAGAGATTAGTGTAGAAGAGGCGAGACGTACATGGCAAAAAAGATGAGAAGAATGCACAATACTTTTAGGAGAGATTTGAGAAGATTAAAACTGAAAAGTTAAGTGTGAGTAAGAGAAAATATTTCGTAATTGTAAGGTTAATGCATAATGGGTTTGAGTTTTGGGTTAGATGTGAGATAAGTGAAGTTTGGGTTATAACATAATGCGGTTTGGTTTGGTTTAGTTCGGTTTGCAAAATACAAACCGCAAACCAAACCGAACCATGCGGTTTTGTTAAAAGATGACCCGAACAAATCCGAACCAAATGCGGTTTTTTGCGGTTTCGGTTTGGTTTGGTTTGGTTTGCGGTTTTTTATTGGGTTTGTTCGGTTTTGAACACCCCTAAGTTCAATAATAGCGTTTTTTTTATAAAGTGCTATCAAAATCACATTGTCTGCACCATATACTAGCGCCCGACCATAAAGTGATATTATAGATGTGTTTTTTTTTACCTTTTTAATATCATTTTCTTTAAAAAAAACGCTATTAAATTAGGCGATACAAAATATCAATTTTGGCGTAGTGAAAGTTGGCGTCGAACGAGAGTGTCAACTCCAGCCCTGATGGCGAGACCCTAAAGGTACTACCTTACTCCATCTTGTTCATTACTTTTCTTTTCTTTTATTACATATGATAATTGAGTACCTTATTTCTCAAAAACAACCAGTGGTATAGGCTGAAATGGCCTCGACTGCCAAACTAACACCAACCGACAGCTCCCCCAAGCAACATCCCATTCATAATGAAGCCACTCTGGCCGAAGTCAATAAGCCCATTACCATAGAAGACACTCATTCTCATGAGTCAAACAGTAAGACGTCTCTGAGCGACTTATCTTTCTCGTCTTCTAGTGAAGAAGAAAAGTGTGACCATATGGACTTGGTCTAAGAGTTTCCAAAACCCAAGTCTACTGATGAACAACCCCTGTCCACCATTGATCCAATTCAACCAACACAGGAAGTTCATATCTTTCAAAACATGGCAGGTTCAACTCAAGGTGTAACACCTTAAATAATCTCCTGTGTAATATAAATAAAATCAGAGTAAAATAAAATATCAAACATTTTAGGATGCTACTTTCATATGCAACACATCATTTTATAATTATTTTAACAACAACGATAATGATAAAAGATCTCTACCTTCATTTTCTTTTTATTAAAACAGCGGAAACATCAACACATATTCATTACAACGTAAACATAATATTTCAATTAAATAAATAACTAAAATTAAGAGATATCTAAAATCTCAAGCAAAACATAGCCTAAGAAAACATAACGTTCCATGACCCCAGTGTTACATATTAGAGCAGACACCGACACAAAGGCATAAACGGAAGACTCCATCTTCCACTCACATCCGATCTCCTACTGTTTGACGTGAATACATTGTGTTTGACGTGAATACACTGTTTGAAAGAGGTTTGAAGGACGAAGAAAGTGAATACACTGTGTTTTGTTTTTTTGGTGTAGTGGCCCCAATTGTGCGCCAAAACGAAAACGATTCTGTCAAAATACATTGTTGTGTGTTTTTATTTATTTTATTATTTATTATATATTTTAGGTTTAAATAGTGTTTTCGTCTATGTAAGTTAGCGTGTTTTTTGTTTTCGTCTCTGTAATTTATAAAACCAAAATCCGCAGGAAAATCTACAGGAAACTTTCGGATTTTTCTGCGAATTTTGGCTTTAAGGACTAAACAGCACGCAAAAAGTAAGATATAGGGACTAAAACCAAAAAAAAAAACTTTCTTTAAAAAAACGCTATTAAATTAGGTGATACAAAATATCAATTTTGGCGTAGTGAAAGTTGGCGTCGAACGAGAGTGTCAACTCCAGCCCTGATGGCGAGACCCTAAAGGTACTACCTTACTCCATCTTGTTCATTGCTTTTCTTTTCTTTTATTACATATGCTAATTGAGTACCTTATTTCTCAAAAACAACCAGTGGCACAGGCTAAAATGGCCTCGACTGCCAAACTAACACCAATCGACATCTCCCCCAAGCAACATCTCATTCATAATGAAGCCACTATGGGCGAAGTCAACAAGCCCATTACCATAGAAAACACTCATTCTCATAAGTCAAGCAGCAAGACATCTCTGAGCGACTTATCTTCCTCGTCTTATAGTGAAGAAGAAGAGTGTGGCCATATGGACTTGGTCCAAGAGTCTCCAAAACCCAAGTCTACTTATGAACAACCCCTGTCCACCATTGATCCAATTCAACCAACACAGGAAGTTGATATCTTTCAAAACATGGCAGGTTCAACTCAAGGTGCCAAAGAACCTGATTCCAAAACAACCCCTAATGTCGAAATGGAGACAACATACGATTCTTTTTGTAGCGGCAAAATCGTGAGTGTAAGCTATTGATTAACTTAACTCGAGAAGCAAGAGTCGCCACCGCACTTTTATTTTATCCAAAAAAGAAAGGAAAAAAAGCGAACAAAACCTACACAAGCTCTACAACAAGAACAAGTGAAGAGAGTCCGGGTAAGGGGGGTTAGTTACGCAATGGGAAGGTGTTAGCACTCAAAACGTCTATAGTACTCTATAGGAGCCCTTTGAAATATCTACCGCTTTTGGTCTGAAAAAGTTTGCTTGAAAAGTGATTGAGGAGATGAGAAGAGAAATTGTTTTTATGATTTTTGTGTTTGGAGAGACTAGTCGCCTCATGCCTACGTACCCACGATGTGCAATGTAGGATCAAAACCCCATAGTTCGTGGTACAAAGAATGAAAATGGTTTGTTTTGGTTAATTTTAAATGTAAAGACAAATCGTCATTTCCAAGCGAATAATTCCTCTTAAAGAAATGAATCATGTCTAAACTTATGAAAAAGTTTTGAAAGAGAAAAGTGTACAAGGGCACAAAAGAGAGTAAGTGAGTTTGGTGTTTTTTAGAGTCTTTTGAAAAAGGTGTCAATATGCTTATGTAGTTTAGCATTTGTTAAGAAATGAAAAGAAAAGAGTAAAATCACTTGACAAAGTCAAGGTTTGATTATGAAAGATGTGAAAGTTTGAAATCAAGAAGGTTTTGAAAAAGAGAGAGAGTTTTGAAAATTGAAGAATTGGTGGAGAAGAAGTGACTATCCCAAAGCATAAAGTAAAAGCTAAGGATAAGAAAGATCTAACCACAAATGTAAGCTTCCAAGTCTTCGAACCATAATTCCAAAGCAAAGGGAAAAGGTCCTAGTTCTAAGTCCAAGGTTCCAAGAATTGCATTGGATGTCCAAGGTCTAAGTTCAAGGATTCAAGAATAGCATTGAGGTCCATGGTCTAGGTGTAAAATTCCAAGTCTATTGCAAAGGATAGTAACCATAGTCCAAGATTAGAAGCACAAGTTTTTAGAGGTTTTGGCCTTTATTAATGTTTTTGGTCCAAGTGGACAAAGAGAAAAAGGCATAAGCATAAACATGTGTCCAACGGACAAAGAAAAAATTGCGAAAACATAAACATGTGTCCAACGGACAAAGGAAAAATATGCGGAAGCATAAACATGTGTCCAACGGACAAAGGAAAAATTGCATAAAAGTAAAGGAGAGATAGGGAGCGAGAAGGAATTGTAAAGAAGTTAGAAGTTAGTAATGTTAGAAAGTTAGTGATTAGTTGTTAGAGTTAGTGATCAATTATAATTGAATAATTGCACTTAGGTCAAGATTAATGAGAACTCATTAGAGGATTGATAAGACCAAAGCCTCATAACAACAAGTTTCATAAGTTTTGAACCAAAAGACAAATAATCAACTATTCTTGATAGTTTTCCGATGCGGGACAAATATTGCGCTATGTTAAGCAATCGCCGAGTAATTTACGGAGTAATTACCCTACAATGAGGCCGATCAATAGCTCTTTGTTCTAATGCATGCTAGATGAACGATATGTAGATCGTCATCCGAAAGCAATACCGCATGAAAAGAAAAGTGGTAGCGATCTCGTCTCGATCGAAATTCAACAAAAGAATTCCACGATCTTTACGACTTTCATCGATCAAAAGAAAAGAGAAATAGATGAAGAAAGAGCCTAATTAAACCACACAATTATGTGATCTAAGGCTAAGAACAAAGAAAAGGGAAGAAAATGGAAAAGGAACCAAAACAGCCCCAAAAACAAGCATTTTTCACATTCTGGATGTTGGTTAATCGATTAACCACTTCACAGTGTAATTAGGTTAATCGATTAACCAGTGCAAACTTGCAGTTTTTTGCGCAGAATTCAACTGCTAATCGATTAACCAATTCGTGCATGTTTTGGTTAATCGATTAACACTGTAAAAACAGCAGAAAATTAGTTTGAAAATTGCATAATCCTTGATCAATCATTTATTCAAACACCTCATGATTAAGGATGCAATTGTGCACGAAATTTTGAGTAAAACAGCAGTAAAAACCAGCAATCAACATAAATTGCAAGATCCAAAGATCAAGCAAACAAGATCAACAAAGGATCTACATTGTGAAAGATGAAATTGAACAACAATGGTGGAAAATGAGATTACCACTCCAAATCTGAAAATTGCTTCAAATCATTCCAAAATCCAAACTCCAAAGTCTTGATCTACTGAAATTGATGATGAAAACAAGTTTGGATGAAGGTTTAGCTCAAAGTTGAACAAGAATCAATGTGAATTCTTGTTAACTTTCAAAAGAAGAAATGTGAGCTTTGGTAAATTTGGTAGTTGGGGAGAGAAATTGCAAGAGGTTTGTTGGCTATCAAAAGCTTGAAGAATGAATGAAATGAAGGCTCTATTTACAGAGTTTAGGCTTGGAATATTTGGTGGATTGGAGTTTGGTTTGGAAATGAAAATTAGGCTTGGAATTTGAATTTGGAGGGAAATTCATAAAAGAGTGGTGATTAGTGAAGGTGTATTGTAGGAAATGATCAAAGTGATGTAGGGAATTAAAATGAGATGGTCTAGAATATTCCACATGTGATCAAAATTGGTGCCAATTGCTGAAATTTGAATTTGGCACATTTTTTCCAAAAATTGCATGTGTTAATCGATTAACCACTTCATAGTGCAATTAGGTTAATCGATTAACACAATGAAAAAATGAGAAAAATGGCTTTTTGATGTGCTGTCTTGGCTCTGGCTCGATTTTTCTTGCTTGTCAAAGAAGTCATGTAAATAAACACATGAACCTTTGAGTCTCTTGAATAATAATCAATTAAATCTTGGAAACTCTTGATCAGATGGATTTTGAATTGTTTGCAGATCAACTTTGACTTTGTTCAGATGAAATTCATTCGAGCTGAGGGATTGTTTGATATCCTTTATTCCCTTCCTGAAAAAGTTAGCGAAGACAAAAACAAACATATTTTTGGATTTTGATTAAAGGTTAGTAAACATAATCAAATAAAGGCAAATAAGAAAACACACAGATGCTTGGTGATCCCTGCAAGGCACAAACTTATAAAAGAGGGGGACAAGGGAACCAATGTGTGATCTTGTTTGTGGTAAAGATGCAAAATGAGATGTGAATGATATGTGGAATCTTAGGGGTCAAAAATTAGGGTCTTACACTTTTGCCAAAAAAATTGCTCCAAATGTCTCACTTCTTTCACAAGAAGAACTATACGAATTGAAGGCAAAGAACCCCACGACTTACGTGAAGCTACTCTTAAAAATTCAAAGCAGATCTACTAAAATGGGTTCGAGCTCCTCGACCACATCTGGTGGAGCTTCTGGGCCCGAGTCTCATGACTCAATCCTTAAGCAATTGAAGACTTTGGTTAGGGACGCCGATCTCTTTGCAGCTTTATAGAAAGATTTTGTCTGTGGATACAACATCAAGAAGCTTTTAAAGAAACTAGATGTACCAGATGCCCCCACTAAAGTGGTTGATTTCTTGGTCACTTTTGGTCCTCTCTTCGACCAAGTACATGCTGATTACCAATGCCTTCAAGATGCTAAAACAAAGAGGGCGCCTAAAGCGACTGAGAGAAACCAAGCATGGACTCTGGGCAACGAATCTGATCAACACGCTGAGGCTCTTGAAGCAAGTCTTCGTTTGGAGGACAGCGCTATGACAACTTTGGATGGGAAGATTGCTGGGTGGAGAAAGGAAATTGAAGAGTTGCAGCAGAAGATCTAAGACGTTGAGGCTGAAAAGGCTAATTTGAGAAAGACTAGTCAAACCCAGCTATATGAGGAGACCAAGAAAAACATCTAGTATCTGGAGATTGTCGTTATTCTAAATAGTGAGCTTTCATGTTATAACTCAACCATCTCCCAAATCTAACGTGGAATCTGCTCGGCCATAGCCCAATACGAGCGACTCAAGCCTCAATTCCCCTTTTAGGATAACAATTTTATTTTTTTGCTATTTGTCTTCCACTGCCTGTGCGATGTTTTTATTTCAATATAATCTTTGACAATGCCTTCCCAGACACATTTTTAATTAATACTAAAGGCCATCATTCTTGGGGCCTCTTTATTTATTAGACTTTGTTTATTTTTCTATGTCTATATGAATTTCCTGCAAAGTAGGTCGATATAGCTTTAAATACTAGCCATTTATTTGTAGGATTCGACCCCCCAAGGTCAGTTCTTCAATTTCATGCGCGTTATTTGAAAAAGTTTGTAACACTTTGAAAGGTCCTTCCAAATTTTAGGATCATTTTCATAGAACTCTCTCTTTTCGGTGCATAGGAAGTATAACTTTCCAAACTAAGTCGCCTTTACCAAAGGCCTTAGGCTTCATTTTTTTATTATAAGCCTTAGAGACCCTTTATTTTTGTCGCATTAGAACGTCAAGAGCGGTTAACCTCTCTTCATCTAACTGAGTCAACTCGTCAAACATCATTCCCTAATAAAACTCAGTTGGGATCTCAAATTGCCTCTGAATCCTGACTGACTACAGGTGAATTTCCAAAGGCAAGACCATGTCGTGTTAGTACACCAATCGAAACGGCGTTGAATTAGTTGACTCTTTTGGAGAATTTCGACAAGCCAATGTCCCCTTGGCGATGAAGGTTTAATCTCGCCAATGATATCTAAAGTCCACCCTTTGAATGGCCATGACTTTATTATTGAGTGCAGCTCACTGGCAGGCACATGATGAATTCCTGAATGCTTTTGACATTCCTGACAACCTTTGGCGAAGTCTATATAATCCTTCAGCATATATGACCAATATGCTCCTAGTCGACAAAGCAACCATTTCATTTTGTGGCCAGCTTGATGTGACCCACATGATCCTTTATGAACTTCATAAATTGCTAATTAGCCTTCAGTTTCACCCAGGCATTTTAAAAGGAGTCCTTCAGGAGTCTTTTTCAACAATTCATTGCCCATTACGACATAACTCAGGGCTCTATACTTAATTTTTCTATCTGTCGACCCTGTTGGATTCTACAGATAATCTACTATAGGTTTTTGCCAGTCCTTTTTCTGACATTGAGTCAATGGCTAAAACTTTGAAATTCATTGCTCTATCGACTTCCAAACCGTCCAAACTTTGTAACTCATCATACTCCTCTTCCCCCTAAAGTTTAGACATTGATGAGGCAGCATGAGCTTCATCCTCTGGGATTAATTTTTCCTTAACTTCAACTAAATCAACTAGCCTTTCCTTGGAGATATTATATCCTGAAGCTATCTGAGCCAAGTTGTCAGCCTCTTGATTCTCCAAACGAGGGATATGGTCTGTTGAGTCCCTGCTTTTGAGGTTGGCATTAATTTTGGTAAAACTAACTTAGCAGAAAGATGTTGGACAAGATGTCCTAACATGTTGAACTTACTGCAGGTGAAGATGTTAAACAAGATGTCCTACCAGGAGGATTCGACATCTTTGTATGTTACAGTTTTGTACTAATTGTTTGTGGTAACAGGTGTGATTGGAATTTGACTAGGATTCCAGGTGGCACCTGAAATTGTGGAATCAGAGATTCTGATTCTAAATGAATTTGCGGTTTCTGTGTGAAGGAGACATTTTTGGTAACTTGGGATTGAAGAAAGAATTAGGTCGCTAATTCTGAGGAAGATATCTGCTGCGTTTTTGAAGCCCAAGTCCAGCTGTGGTTTACAATATAAATAGATTAGAGTTAACCTAGTTTGGTGTGGATTATTGCAGCTGTTTTAGAAGTACTAGGGTTTGTACTTTTTGTGAGCCTCTCGTGTATTGTGTGAATACTTGAGAAGGACTGTTTATTGAGTTGTAATATTTTCAGTCACTGTTGTGATTGGAAGGGAATTGAGAAGGGTCTCATACCTAGGAGAGTCTTAGGTAGAAATCTAGGAAGGGTAGTTTCTAGGTGCTAAGTTGTAAACGTTGGAGTTTAGCTTAGAACCAATTCTACTTAGTGATTTCATTCCTGGCTTGGTAGCCCCCAGACGTAGGTGTTGTTGTTCACCGAACTGGGTTAACAATTTCTGGTGTTGTTTACTTTCTGTTGTTTTCATTTGTTCTTCCTTAGATCCTTGTGAGAAGCAGAGATCAAGTGTCACGACATCTTGTCTGACATCTTCGTGATCTATTTAACCAAAATTGCAATTGGTATCAGAGCGGGCATCCTGCTCTGTATCTGGGTGAGATTCAGGGACGATACTTTCTGGTTCGATGGATAAAGAAGGAGGAATTCTAAATAGACGACCAATACTGGATGGTTCCAATTATGATGATTGGAAAGTTCGCATGGTGGCGTTTATCAAGTCTATGGATGGAAAGGCTTGGAAGTCTGTGATTAAGGGGTGGGATCCACCAAAAATCAAAGACAAAAATGGGAAGCTCGCCGAGGAGCTGAAACCTGAAGAAGATTAAGATGATGAAGATGATAAGCTTGCTCAAGGAAACTCCAAAGCCTTGAATGCCTTGTTCAATGGGGTGGACAAGAATATCTTCAGACTCATCAAGAATTGCACTGTTGCAAAGAATGCATGGGAAATCTTGAAGACTGCTCATAAAGGTACCTCTCGTGTCAAATCCTTAAGACTTCAGCTTCTACTACTAAGTTTGAGAACTTGAGGATGAGAGAAGATGAAAGTATACATGACTTTCATATGAATATTGTTGATATTGCCAACATATCTAGTGATCTTGGAGAGAAAATTCCTGAAGCCAAGTTGGTCAGGAAAATTCTAAGATCTCTCCCCAAGAGGTTTGATATGAAAGTGACGGCTATTGAAGAAGCACAAGACATTAATACCATGAAGGTAGATGAGCTTATGGGATCACTACAAACCTTTGAGATGGCAATTAGTGAAAAGGATGAAAAGAAGAAAAGTCTTGCTCTAGTGACCAACCAAGAGGAGGCAGACACCAAAGAGGATTTGTCTAAAGTTGTAGGGTTCCTGGAAAAATAGTTTCATCAACTGGCAAAGCAATTGGATGAGAAGTCTAAGACAAATATCAAGGCTCAGACTTCTGACATCTACAGATCAAGAAATTTTGGAAGAAGACATAGCTATAATAGGCATCCCAACCGAGGTAAGGGAATTTAGTGTCTTGAATGTGAAGGGTTTGGACACACCAAATAGGAGTGCCCTACCTTCCTCAAGAAAGATAAGAAAGGTCTCCGTAGATCCTGGTCAGAAGATGATTCTACTAGTGATGAGGGATCACCAAAGTAAGTATCTGCACTCACATGAGTGTTTGACACTCAAGTAGGGTCAGTCATTGGAAATCTATCCCATGATACCTTGGTCAATTCTTACAGGGAGCTGTATACACACAAGAAATGCATAAATCTACCAATCTGGAGAAGATCAACAGAAGATTATCATGCTTCTTGAGATTGAAAGATTGAAGCATCTTGGCATCATATCTGATCTTCAAGAGGAAATTGCCTTGCTAGAATCCAAACTCGACAATGATAGAATGATCAACAACTGATTTGATAAGATACTGCTGGTTGGAAGAAATACTGAAAGCGCCAGAAATCTTGACTGCACCAATAAAGAACTGTCAAGAAAGAAAAGAAATTCAAAAAGGGGGAAGATGTTCAACCAAGTGTCACAACATCATCACAGACATCAGAGAAGACAAGACTGGAAATGTCATTATTGTGGCAAATATGGCCACATCAAATGATACTGCTACAAGCTACATGGATATCCTAAGGGTAGGTTCATTGAAAAGAAAAAAGATCTGAGCAAGAATCTGTGGCTCTAATAGCTCATTCTTCACAAAAGAAGTACATTGGAGAAAAGTGGTACTCTGACAGTGGATGTTCAAGACACATGACTGGTGCCAAGAACTATCTGGTGGATATAAAGGCTTATTCCTCCAACTATGTCACCTTTGGAGATGGATCCAAAGGAATGATTAAATGGGTTGGGAGAATGGTTTAAACTGGAAACTCTAAACTTGACAATGTGTTGTATGTAAAAGGGCTAACTGCGAATCTTATTAGTATCAGTCAACTCTGTGATCAGGGCCTAAAGGTTAACTTTACAAAATCTAAATTCCTGGTTGTAAATGCTAAAAATATGGTTCTCATGAAGGGTGTCAGATCAATAGATAACTGTTATATTTGGACTCGTTTACTGACAGAGCTCTCCCAAATGACAATCAAGAAGCATCAGCAAGGTCTCTCAGAATTAAACCTAGGTCAATGGAAAATTGAAGAGTTAACTAAAGCGACGCATCAAAAGACTATCTCAAGAATACAAGACCTTCCTCATAAAAGTTATGAGAGATGATCTGGAGGGAAGAAAATGAGCTTTTGTGGCCACCATTGACTCAGCAACAAGGGACAATGTCACAAAGGATGTCGTGAAATTTTCTCATAATAACCTGAGTACTCTTTATATCCTTAAAAATAAGCTTGGAAAACTAAAAGACAAATTGGGGCTTTATCTTACGTGGGGCCTAAACAGATTAACCGGGAAGGATGCTAGTCAGGAATGTGCTAGTTCTCCATAAATTAAAGGAGGGTTTCAAAAGAGATCAATTCAAATCGAAATAAACCACGCTAGACTTACTTTCGTCTACTCAGCAACCACAATTCCACAGTACGAAGAAAAATCCAACCTTGTTCTTCCCATGATGTCGCACCAACAAAGGGGAATTAAAGAAATTTCTACATCTCCCGTTGCTAGGTCAATATCCGGAAAAATGTCAACTGAAGATGCGAATGATGTCGTTCCTCTGTCAATGGTGCCTTGCAAGCCTGAGAAATTTCCTGTACGAAAAGCTAAAATCTTCCTTGCAGGTAATACGTCTGAATCTATTAACCTTCATTTTGATCCAAGAAGTAAGAAAGCAACTGATGTTGAGACTGATAAGAGATTAAGAAAACTAGTTGCTAAGGAACTGAATATAAAATGCAAATTGAATACTGATAGAAATGCATCTGTCACATTGGCTCCTAGTAAGGAACAAGTGGGTGATAAAATTACAAATGAAGGGATTGAGTCTAGCAACAAAAAGGGTGGACTTGAACAAAAAATGGCTTTATCCCTAACAAAGTCATTAGAACAAACACCAGAGAACATCACGATAGAGAGAAAAGATACAGAAACCAACCTGGATAAATCTTCTTCTGATGATGAAATCATTGCTAATGTTGTCAAAAAGCTGAAAACAAGAAAAAAGAAAAATAGGGATACTGAAAACGAGGCTGACAAAAGAAGCAATAAAATTGTTGTTGGACCGCAGAAATCTTGGAGCAAGGTTGCAGTTGTGTCTAATAAAAGAATGGTGGTGTCGGACACTGAGTCAGACTATGCTGTCACAGATGATAGTCAGGACATGACACACATAAAGGCTCTAAGTTCAAAGAAGCAAACTGTCAGTATTACCAAGGCCCCTCTAGACAATATCTCTTTTCGCACACCTGAGTATGTTCACAGATGGCCATATGTGTACCAAAGAAGGGTGGCACTGGAAAGAGAACTTGGAAATAATGCTTTAGAGTGTCTTGAGGTAATGAAATTGATCAATGATGCATGGCTGAAAATGACAGTGACCAAACTTGGAAAATGTTATGAAAAGCTTGGACAGAATTCATTGTGAACATTCCTGATAATTACAGTGATGTAAACAACAGGATAGTATATGTCAGAGGAAATGCTGTGACATTTTCTCCCAGAATGATAAACAAGTTTTTTGAAAGATCTGAAGGTTCTGAACCTGAATGTGAAGATACTGATGACCAAGTCTGCAAAGAGCTTACTTGCAACAATGTTGAGCAGTGGCCTAAAAATAGAAAGCTTTCAGCTGGGAAGTTGAGTGTGAAGTATGTAGTTATGCATAAAATTGGCACCATAAACTGGATACCTACCAATCATACTTCAACCATTTCTGTCAGTCTAGGCATATTTATCTATATGATTGGCAAAGGAAGATAGTTTGAATTTGGAACCCACATCTTCAATCAAATTGTTAAACAATCTACATTAACTGTTGTAAAACTTCCTATATGTTACCCTTCGCTTATCTGTGGGATAATTATGGATCAGTACCCAAAAGCTCTAGACTCTACAAATCAGGTAATGAAAAGAGCATCTTCCTTAACTCTGTACTACAAACTGTTCACTGGCAAGCATGTTCTAGACATTGCCTCGACATCTACAATTACATTCTCAGAGGTGGATACCATTGATCAGCTGAAAGCCACTTGCAAAGAACTTGATGATATAATCAAGGTAAGCACTGCAAGAAAAGAGAAGCTATAAAGATTGATACAAGCTCTGGCTGCTAAGCAAATCAAAGACGTTGAAGTCCATGCTGGAGATGCTAAGAAGGGTGATGAAGAAAATAATGGTGCAGAAGAGGAAGATGCTGAAAATGATGCTGGGAGTGCAGGAGAAGAAGAGGATGAGGAGGAGACTGAAGATGACCTCTGAGAGTTGTCTTCACTTTAATTTTTTTATTGTGTGTTTTGTTTTTCTTTTGATTGTGTAAGGGCTGAATGCCCAGGATAATTTTTATTTCTGTTGGGTGTGTATTTTTATTACTCTGAACAGGTTATTGGTTTTTGAGTTAGTCCTTCTACATTTGTCATATTGTGGCTAAAAAGGGGGAAAATTACTAACATCACTAACCACTGCTGACTGCTGATTGTCTACTAACCACTGAGGGGGAGTAGATCTGAACTGATTGAGGAGGAGACATGTTGTGATTCCGCTGCTGCTCTGATAGTGGTCTCCCTAATATGTTTCTGCAGGTTAATGGAAGTTAGTTTTAGCCAAAATATGCCAAAGGGGGAGATTGTTGAGTCTCTGCTTTTGAGGTTGGCATTAATTTTGGTAAACTAACTTAGCAGAAAGATGTTGGACAAGTTGTCCTAACATGTTGAACTTACTGCAGGTGAAGATGTTAGACAAGATGTCCTATCAGGAGGATTCAACATCTTTGTCTGTAACAGTTTTGTACTAACTGTTTGTGGTAACGGGTGTGATTGGAATTTGACTAGGATTCTAGGTGGCACCTGAGATTGTGGAATCATAGATTCTGATTCTAAATGAATTTGCGGTTTCTGTGTGAAGGAGACATTTTTGGTTACTTGGGATTGAAGAAAGAATTAGGTCGTTAATTCTGAGGAAGATATCTACTGCATTTTTGAAGCCCAAGTCCAGTTGTGGTTTACAATATAAATAGGTTAGAGTTAACCTAGTTTGGTGTGGATTATTGCAGCTGTTTTAGAAGTACTAAGGTTTGTACTTTTTGTGAGCCTCTCGTGTATTGTGTGAATACTTGAGAAGGACTGTTTATTGTGTTGTAATATTTTCAGTCACTGCTGTGATTGCAAGGGAATTGAGAAGGGTCTCATACCTAGGAGAGTCTTAGGTAGAAATCTAGGAAGGGTGGTTTCTAGGTGCTAAGTTGTAAACGTTGGAGTTTAGCTTAGAACCAATTCTACTTAGTGATTTCATTCCTGGCTTGGTAGCCCCTAGACGTAGGTGTTGTTGTTCACCGAACTGGGTTAACAATTTCTGGTGTTGTTTACTTTCTGCTGTTTTCGTTTGTTCTTCCTTAGATCCTTGTGAGAAGCAGAGATTAAGTGTCACGACATCTTGTCTGACATCTTCGTGATCTGTTTAACCAGAATTTCATGGTCAATTAAGACATAGTCGAATTGTCTTAACAGTCGGTTTGGTTGTATGAAATACAACATCTGATTTTCTTTTATGCATTTGTACTCCTTTCTTAAATATCGAACCACCAATTCTGAATCTCCTTTTATTTCTACTTCCTTTGCCCCCAAGTCCAGCAGAATCTAGAGGCCTGTTATCAAAGCATTATACTCGACCTCATTATTGGAGCATGCCCCCATGATCTTATATCTAAACTTGGTGGGAATGCTTTTAGGTGATAGTATGAAGACACTTATTCCATAACCGTCTTTATGTTTGGATCCGTCAAAATATAGCTTCCAACGTCCCGTTCTGACATAGGCTTCTTCTGTGTCGATCACTGAGTAGTTGACAAAAAATTCTACGACAATCTGCCCTTTTACTGATTTCAAAAGGTGATAGGTCAAAGAATATTATGTGAGTGCTAAAGCCCATTTTCCTATTCGACTATGCAAAATAGGTTTTGAAAGCATATGCTTAATAACATCAAGATGCGAATAAACATAAACTTCAACTAGCTTTATATAATGTTTTAACTTTGTACAAGAGAAGTACAGGCATAAACATAACTTTTCAATCAAGTTATACCTAGTTTCTGCATCTATGAGGATTCGACTGAGGTAATATATGGCTCTTTCGACACCATTATCGTCCGCTTGTGCCAACATGCTGCCTATTGTCGAATCTGATGCAGCTATATACGGTTTCATGCTCCTATTTCTACTTGGAGGTGACAATATTAGAGGCTTCATCAGATCTTTCTTTATGGCATCAAAGGGCTCCTGTTGTTCAACTCCCCAAACGAAATCACTATCCTTCTTAAGTTGAAGAAATGGCGAAAATGATAATACTTTGCCACTTAAGTTTGAAATAAATCTTCTCAAGAATTTGACTTTTCCCAACAAAGGCTGGAGCTGCTTCTTTGTCGAATGAGGCTTGAGATCGATAACTTCTTATGCCTTATTTTTGTTGATCTCCATGCCTTTTTTATGAACTACGAACCCCAAGAAGTCCCCTGCATCAACACAGAAAGCACATTTCAAAGGATTCATTTTTAAACCACGTTTCCTCATCCTTTGGAAGGATTGTCGAAGATGGTCCAAGTGACCATCATCTGAGGAAGATTTTATAATAATGTCGCCTATATGGACCTGCATAAAGGTCTCAATAAAATCATGGAACATTGAGTTCATGGCACGCTGGTAGTCGCCCTAGCGTTTTTTAAACTGAATGGCATTACTACCCATTCGCATGTGCCTAACGCACCTGGGCATCGAAATGCCATTTTGGGTACATCCATTTCAGCTATAAATATATGATTATATCCGGAGTACCCATATAACATACTTAAATACTCATGACATGCGACTGATTCGACCAGCATCTCTGCCACAGGCATGGGATATTCGTCCTTAGGTGTCACACTATTCAAACCTCTAAAATCTATGAAAACCCTAAGGGTACCATTTTTCTTAATTACTGGGACTATGTTTGCTAACCAGTCGACATACCTGGCTATTATTATGAACTTGCTTTTGAGTAGCCTCTCAGTCTCTTCTTTGATCTTTGACATCACCTCTGGCACAAACCTCCTTGGTAACTGCTTCACTGGCTTTCTTCCAGGCTTTATTGGCAGCTTTAGTTCCACCATACTTCGACTCAGGCTTGGAATTTTGATATAATCCCATGCGAAGCAATCTTTATATTCTTTCAATAACTCGACCAATTTCTACATCAACTTTGGATCAATCTTTGTGCTGATATATGTTGGTATTTTTTCTGCTGTTTCGTCCAAATCTATTTCCTCTAGAGGATCTTGGGCCTGTATTTTAATATTGATTCCTAATGGGTGTTTTTCAAACCTCAAAGGCTCGTTGTCGTAGATACAGCCGAGCCTCCGACTTTCCGAAACTGTTGTCTGGCCCATAGGGCCTCCTCCATGGATTTCAGGAATTTTGATAGTGGCTTCGCAAGCCAGGTTTTGAGACAACTCAACCTCTATGGCCGAATTTATTCTGTTCTTAGCCATATAGGTCGAGATCCGAGCTAATGCTTGTGACTCAACAAACATCTTCGTCTACTAGCGTCCACCTAGTGGGGGTGGACTTCCCTCTTTGGCAGGTGCAATACCCACCTGCTCTTTATCCCAAATGAACCCATAGTTAGGGTACAGATTCAGAGCATTGGTTGAATCTCCTTCAGAGGTATAGACCTCCTCTGCAACATAACATGGTGGAATTTTCGCAAAGTTCATATTGAAGTCCTTCTTGCCAACCTTCCCTATATCATCCTTGTAGTAACTCTGGTCAGCCTCAATATTTTCCACAATACCATCCTCTCTCCAAATGGCGACCCTTTGGTGGAGGGTCGATGGCACAACCCTAATACCATGTATCCATTCACGACCTAAAAGTAAATTTTAATTTGCATTTGTTTTAATAACCATGAACAAGGTTGGCCTGGAGGTCGATCCTACAGACAGATTGACTTGGATTACCCATAAAATGTTGTTGGTTTTACCTTCGTAGTTAGATAATACCATGTTGTGGGGTCTCAAATCTTCATCAGCCTTCCCTAGCTTCTTAAACACAAAATGTGGCATTAGATTAGTTGTTGCGCCACCATCTACGAACACCTTATTGATAGCTTTAGCACCCACCTTAGCCCTAATAAATAGTGGTTTCAAGTGGTACACATACCAGGGTTTGGCCTTTCAAACACTACCTATTTCTCCTCGGCTACTTCGTTGTTCATAACATAGTAACATAGAGGCTTCTGATTGATAGCCTCGTCCGAGGCAAAGTCTTCCTCGACCTCTGAGACCTCTGACACTCGGTCGTACTCAACTGGTAGCACTGATACAATACCACAGTTAATATGGAGATCTCCCTCTGACTTTTCGCTGAAATTGTCTTCAACTATCTCATCATCCGAACCAGGGGTGTACTCATGCTCTTTGTGCCTTGGTCCTTAATGCCGAATGTTTTACAATTTTTTGCTGCTTATCAAACGAGTTGTTTCCTTATTATATGGTTCAAAATGTGTTTATGGTTGTGAGTAGCACCCTGCTTGGTGACTATTGGTGGTTTATTCATGTTTTAATTATTTATTTGTCGAGTTGGGAATAGGGTGTTACATTAGGGACTTTAGGGATCAAACATAATTCAGTTTGGTTGACTTCCTTTATGATTTTAGGAGTACTCCATATCTGTTTAACTTCTCTAACAATGGAATCTCCAATTGATGTCCAAGATTTTTGAAAGAAACTCGCCAGGAAACCATCTGGACCTGGAGCTTTTCAAGGGGCCATTTGGCAAAAATCCTGCTTGATATCCAAGTAACTTAAATCCTTTTGCAACTTGAGCATATCCTGCTCCTTAACTCTAGGGAAAGATAGCTTGGTTACCTGTCACTGTTTGGTTATAGTATCAGTGGTATACAGGTAATGGAATAAGGTTTTGAACAAATTTCAAATCTCAACATGATCTTTAATCCAATATCCACTCTCATTTTTCATCATCATAACTTTATTATTTATCCTCATTTGGATCGCCTTGATGTAGTAACAGTGAGTATTTTTGTCTCCATCGACCAACCAGTGAGCTCTAGACCTCTGAAACCATAATAATTCCTTTTGGTGAAGAGTCTTGGACAACTCCTTTTGAATATTTTTTTCCAACTTTCTAAAACCATTGTGACTCTTTCCATCCTGAAAAACTTCTTTGGATTCCTCGAATTTTGTTAAGAAGCATCTTCTTCTGGACTTACACATTATGGATAGTAATATTTTTCTAGGAAGAAATTTGGTTCTTAAAGCTAATAAAATTCCTCGAAACGGAGTAATATTCATTCCAAATCTCTTTGATTTAATCATCATATAAATATTCAAGGAGACATGCACTCTTAAAACGAAACCTTTTTACTCTCCTTTGGGTGTCATCCTCCCTAAGAGAAACGAGGATCAAGTGATTATCACCGAAATCCATTCTAGTGAGGACTTTCACAAAAGCATAAGGAAAATAAATCCTCTAAGTATCATTGCATATGGGTCTGTCAATCCGCTCATAAATTCTAGAGTCTCCTTCATAAACTAGACCTCTCCAAGGCCCATCAAGTTACAGGCTTCTATCCGCTCCCTAAGCTGATCACACTTCTTCATCGCAATATTGGCTCCTCCTCTTTTCTCAGCCCCACTGAGGATGTCATTAAAATATCCTCCTAAAAGCCATCACGAAATAATGGATTTCGAGAATCTTGTTAACTCCTGCAATAACTTTTTCCTCCCTTCTTCCTTCGGGCTAGCATATATTGTGGTAAACAGGAAATCATCACCAGCTCTGAACTTCACATTAACATACAAGTACTGAAAGTATTTCTCTGGGACCTCAACATCCACCTTGTCAGAATTCCATGCTAAGGCAAATCCACCTGAAAAGGCCCTAGCCTCCGAAACAACCAAACTGTCAAAACCCAGTCTTTTTAAAGAATTGACCAATTTTCCTGAGTTTGTTCTTGTTTCCATGATAACTAAGATATCTAGATGCGTCGATGTTAGGTATTGCTTCACAACTCTAACAAACGTTTTATCCATTGTTCCTCTGCAGTTCCACAACATAATTTTATGATTTGAATTAACCATAAAAACCAATTAATGTAAAGATTCAAGCCCTTGTTCTCGGCTTAATGTCTCATCTACAACATCCATATATGAGTCGTCTTCTTTCAATCTCATTTGCGCCTGATAATCTTCTACATTATTGGCATCATCTTTATTTTTCCTTCATTCGCACTTATATGTGTTTAGGTTCTCAGATTCAATAGAAGATATCTCCTCGACTACTTTTGTTTCTCCTTTAGCCCTTTTTTTTTGCCTAACTTTATTAACAGGTGTGTGGATCCTGTATCAGGCCCAATACCATTCTTGGATTAAAGGGTGCCCCTGGTCTTGGCCTTGTCATTCAGACGTAACCCAGTAACAACTTCACTAAGCTTCTCTTTTTCAAACATCTTTTGATACAATTCCTTATTCTTCCCATATGGCCCCATGTGTTTCTTTTCTTTTCCTATTCCATGTGCAGTTATTTCTATTACCTTTTTAAAACTTTTGACTTTCTTTTGATTTTTGTTTTCCACTTTGTCGCCTCCTTTTTTGAATTACGTTGATCATTTAATGTGACTTTTCGACCACCCTTTACAGGATCTCCTCTATTTTCTTCGCCATTATTACTCATGTTATCTTCGCTGTTATTTCTATTAATGATTTCCTTCTGCGAATTTGCAATTTCCAAATTATAACCTCTACATTAAGAGAAATGAATATAGAATCATTAGCATTTAATTTGACTTTATTGCCATTTAAAGCTACTGGCGTTCTGGCTCAGAATTCACTAGACCGACATGAACAACATTTTTTCCACTTTCTTCCCTTTCTTTATTCTTCAATCTTTCTGCACCATTGTCCAAGGGCCATCCTCTTTCTGAGTCACTCCCTACTTCAAGGTGAGAGCCCTTCCGTCTTGAATTGCGTTATAAGTTTCTATTATCGCACTTTTGCTCTTCACCATTAACTAATCATCACACCCTTCTTTAAAGTGTCTGAACTTGACACACCTTAAGAAAAGGAGATGCAATCCCTCATTTTAAATCTTATAATGCATTCCTTTTATGGAAAACATCGATAGCATGGTTTTGACATATCAACTTGCACGTAAAGTCTGTCATATTTCCCTCTTTCCTTGTTCAGAGTATTCCTATCCATTTTAACGGTAGCACCAACGCGGTTACCTATGAATGTAATGGCTCTAGCATCATAGTATTCGATTGGTAATTTTGAGACTCGAACCCATACAGCAGCCTGTTCAATGGCGTCACTCGCTAGACAAAAAGTTGGTTCCCATTCCCTCACTAACAGATAGTGATCATATATGAGCCAAGGTCCATTCATTAATGTCGAGTATTGATCTTCCTCACCGATGAAGGTAACAAGATAATACTCTTGACCTAAATACACAATGTTCAAGACTTCATTCCTTGCCCACATTTGATTCAAATGGTTTTCCAGCGCTTTGTACCCGATGCGTCGTTCCAACATCTTGACTATAACTCATTTCTTCTAATGCATCAAGATTCTTCTTTCTTCTTCCTCCGACAGAATGATTTCTGGATATTCGTAGTCACCAAATTTATGTTCCTCTACCATCAGTTCCCCCAGTAAGTCATGGGCTCTTCATATGAATTTTTCTTTGGTGACCCTTCTTGAATCATGGATGACTCTCATGTCACCATCTCCTTGTATGAGAAGACCAATCCTCCATGGTCTTTCACCTTCTTTGTGATGCAATCCTTATGATCTTATTCCTTCGTATGAGCTGTGAGGGATTCATCGTTCTGCCCTTTATTGTCATTTGGATTCCCTTAGGTTCCTTAAGGTTCCTTGAATCTCTTATGATGGGGATATATTCTCAATAGTCTTAAAAGTGCAATATACGACTCACGATAAATATCATAAATTCAACACGATCACAAGGTTTCGATTTTCAAACTCATGACATAGTGTCAATCTAACAAATAATGATATTTGTGAGTTGAGTTAAACTTTACCGATTTTTTTATTTATTATTTTTCTATTACGTATTATTTTATTTTTTTTGTGATTTGAGAGAGTCCCAAAACAAACAAAAAAGAAGAAATTACATATTATATTACTATTCCTCATAGAGTAGGACCTATATATATTAGCTATAAAGATTTCATACACTTCATGAGGACACAATAGTAAATGTGGTATGCATGAGATTAACTCCTAATTTTGTAAGACCATCAGCGCATTTGTTAGCTTCTCGATACACATGAACCATATAGATCTCCCAATATTGTTTCATTTTACTTTTAATTCAGTAGAGAATATTCATCCCTTCTCTCAACATGACATTGTCATTAATAAACGTATGATGCATCTCTTTACTGTCCACTTGAATCACCATTTTCCTATAATCGTTATTTTGCACTAGTTGAATGCCCTCCCAGACGCCCCACAACTCTCCCACCATGACTGCACAATTTAAGAAATAACTAAATAATGGTTATCTCGATTTCGTTTGGATTTTTCAAATAATCCTTTTACGACTTGGATAATGATTCGATTTTCATTTTAATTAGTGTTTATATAATTATATTATTATGGAGTTAATATTTTATTTATCAATATTTTGCATATCTATGAAATTAGTAATTAATTTTCTTCTAGAGATATAAATATTGATTATGTTTTAAAATGTATATTTTCAAATAAAGTATATATAATTTTTAGTGAGAAACTTTTTATTTTAATCAATTTATTTTTTATATGAAAAATATACCTAAAAATCCTTATTTCTTATTTCTCTTTCTTCTTTCTTTGTCAATAACATACTAGTTTTTCTATAGGGATATTTCATCTAAAATTATGGGTACGAATTCAAATTTTCATATTTCTTTCCTATGTATTTATTTAAATATGTATTTATTTAAATATGTGTCGGTCACTTTATCAATAAGTAAAAATTATATTTAAAAAAAAGAGAAGAATTATTGATTTATTCTGAGAAAAGATATCAAATAGAAAATGAAATACAACAATGATTCTTTCCTTCTAAAATAAATAGTTTATTTGAGTACTTTTAGAATTATAAATAAAAAAAGAATACGTTTAATTTTAGTTTTAAATTTTAGGTGATTTACTAAATTAATTTTTTTATTTTAAATTCAAAGAGTTTTAATTTCTCGCTCATAATTTTGCATTAAAAATGAAGACATGTCTATTTTTAATGGCGGTTAAATTATATTTTGTATCTTTAAAATTTTACAAAAATTTATATGTGATGATTTATCATATTTTATAAGGGATTTATCATTTAAAAATTAACATGTTATTAATTTTTAGTGTAAAAATATGAGAGAGACACCAGACTATTTAAACTTAAAATAGAATGATTAGTTTTCTAAATAAAATAAAATAGTCTTATCAAACCTATAATCAAGTCAAAAGAATAATTTTTACTAAAGTATGAAGCCTTGTTGGATTTACTATTTTTATAAACTTAAATGAAAAATATTGATTTCATCGTAATGCAATTAAAATTAATTAATTAGATAGTACAACTAAAAAATTATTATATTGTATTGAAATTCTATTGAATTGTTATTTTTTATTTTATTTTATAAATAAATCAATAGTTATGAGACGGAAGGAGCAATAGTGAAACAAAATATAATAACACTTTCGTTTTTTTAATATATATATATATATATATATATATATATATATATATATATATATATATATATATATATATATATATATATATATATATATATATATATATATATATATATATATATATATATATATATATATATATAATGCCGTTATTCCTACATATATAAGATATTATTTTGAAATTGATTTGTGTCTTTTTTTTTGCGATCCCTACAAATTCTTACCCAATACTAATTATTTCTTTATTAAAATATTCATAATTTTACTATCCCTTTTTGGTAAACAATAATCCTATAAAGTAAAAAATAATTTGTTTTTGCCTCCTAAAAGAAAAATTAATTTAAATTGTTAATAAATATAATATTACTATCAATATATTTAATTCACATAATTTTGTCACTAGAGTCTTATATTTTTTAAGATAAAGTAGTAATACTTAAAATTTTAGAAACCTCATAATTTATTTTATGTGTACGTAAATCACAATATTAGTAATTCTTTTGCATTTATATCACTTACCCTATAAACTCTTTTTGAGACATGTAAATCCATTTAGTTTTTCTCTATAAAATCATACGTAAATCAATTTTTTTTATTCCACAAAGAAAAAAAGTTTATGCAACAAAAACAAAAACAAAAACAACCTCTTCATTCTCTATGACTAATATTTACCCTTTCAACACAACATGCACTCATTTATCACTAGGTATATGTCCATGTCCCATATCAAAAACACACACCTATCATATTGGAAGGAGATGGTGGGGTTACACAACAAACTTAGTGTTATATGATGATCCTTGGAAAATCAAGAATGTGCTTCAAGTGAGTGATCTTGAAGATAAGCTATTGTTAGCTAAAGATTTGGCTGAGGAATTGGTGTTGCCTGTGTTGGGTGCTAGTGGTGATCTTGAAAGAGGAACTCTTGTTAGGGTTTATGATTCTGACACTGATACAAGGCATGTGTTGATTTTTAAGAAATGTGGTTTTTCAGAAAATTATGGTTTTTTTGACAATTGGGTTTGTGATTTTGTTATGAGAAGGGGATTGAAGAAAGGTGATGAAATTGGGTTCCATTGGGATTCTTATAATAAACACTTTGATTTTTCTGTTTTGTTTAGGACTGTTAGAATGTAGTAGCATGCATATGCATGCACTGGAAAAAATTATTTGTACTCTCTTTTGTGGTATTTGGTTCAAATTTGAAAATAATCTCTCTAAAAAACAAAGGTTTTATACATAAATATAATATGAGATTATCTATATTTTGGTCTCTCACTTAAATCAATTATCAAACTTACATGTCGTGATATTGACATATTGATTTTCTTTTATTTTGCTTAAATTGATGTGGAAAAAAAACAAATTATAATAAAAAATTGGGAAATATAAACAACAAATTTTGAGAAAAAAATGAAGGTGACACTACAATTAAAATAATGAGTTAAATGAATGACTGAAAGTAAATAAAATGGACAATTAGATACATAGAGGACAGAAGTAATAAAGAGATAAGGTAGAATTTGATTAGTACCAGTTCCTTCGGATCGGGTTTGAGAACCATTGACAGAAGGTATAGTAGGTAAGAAACAAGAGGTATAGAGGGAACAGAAAAGATTTGTATTACTGGTAACATGATCATACGATCCAAGGTCCAAGAAAATATGATTGAGAGAGGCAAATAGATGAATTATCAGTGTGTTACCAGAGCAGTAGAATCCGAGTTCTGATAATTCTGATACCACCTGAGGAAATCATCGTAGTGTGACGTAAAGTTCTGAGGAGTAGCTATGAGTATCTGAAGAGATAAATATCACGCGATCGGCCGCCAAACGTGTTGTCACGTGCAGTTCAGGTGGCTGCGCGTATGGGAGCTTGCAGAGGTTTCTGCCGATGAAAAAGTGAGGAACGGTCGAATCGGAGGAGACGCTTCTTCCGGTACAGTAAGTTTGCCAGAAGGTCGCCGAGAATAGTAGTGACAACGGCGGACAACGCCGGCAGTGCGATTATGATGGGAGAATTTTAAAAACTAATGCCAGAATGAGTCACAACAGTGTATGAAAGGCAAACCGGAGTTATGACACAGTTTGCCAAAATTTTCTCACCGAAAGACAGTGGAACAACCGGGTACATAGTGAAGGGTTGTCTCTCATTAGGCTCTAGATACCATGTTGAAATACAAGAGACTAAGATACATTTGAATAAACCGTGTGTTTTGAAAATCACTACGAAAATATAATTATATTTAGAAAGATTACAACTAATTACATGATATAGTCATTGTGATACTGTTCTATATATAAATATTCCTAACACTATATATTTACAAATATCAACACTTTTTCAAACATCTTCTCATACAATTCCTTAGTCTTCCCATATAGCCTCATATGTCTCTTTTCTTTTCCTATTCCACGTGCAGCTATTTCTATTACCTTTTTAAAAATTTTGACTTTATTGTGTTTTTTGTTTTCCACTTTTGTTGCCTCCTTTTTTGAATTACGTTGATCATTTCATGTGAATTTTCGACCACCTTTTTCAGGATCTCCCCTATTTTCTTCGTTGTTATTGCTCCTATTATCTTCGCCATTATTGTTCTTAATGACTTCATCCTGTGAACTTGCAATTTCCAAATCCATAACTTCCTCGTTTAGAGAAATAAATCTAGAACCATTAGATTTCAATTTGACTTTATTACCATTAAAAGTTAATTTGCCACTTAAATGCCTTTATTCTTTCAGGGGTCTACAATTTCCAGATCGTATTCCAAACTGCATCTTGGTCAATATTTCTATTGTTGGAGCTCAAGGCCTGGTATGCATCCCTAATAGAAAATTTCCCATGTCTAACTCCTTTTCACTGACAGATATCCATGCCATTGTTCTTTCGAGGTAGATGAATAACTCAAATTTCTTCTACAGTGTCTTGAGGAAGAAATATTTTGAGCCAATCACAATTCCAATCTCTTTCACCATTCACCAGCTCAGTAAATTTCCTATTGAGGTCGATGTTCAAATCAAAGAATCTTGCATCATTCATGATAATTTCTTAAGGAATCCAATCATTAGTCCAAGCATTTGTCATCTCCCCATTCCCAATATACCAACAGATGAGGGACTTCATATAATTCCAGTCCTTTCCAATGCTCTTCCATAGGATAAAGTTTTTTGGCTTGACAATAACATTAGATAAGTTCTCATTACCTCGACCATATTTTCCCTTGAGCACTGGCTTCAGAAGCTGTTGTCACCACTTAGGATTTTTCATTCAAACTTTAGTGAGTTGGCCCTATTAGTATCAACAAGATTCCTCAATCCTAGTCCTCCAATGTTCTTAGGCCTAGCAATGGTACTCCAGTTTACTGTACGAGTATGTTTTGCAGTTTCAGTGTCACCATAAATGAAATTTCTTTGCAGCGCTTGAATTTCTTTGAGACACTCTTTAGGAATGGAAGTGGACATCATTGTATAAGTGGGCATTACTTCCAAAACAGATTTTGCTAGGGTTACTCTACCTGCAAAAGACAAGTGCTTGGATTTCCAACTGGTAAGTTTAGCATTGACTTTATCCAAAATATAGTTGAAGTCTTTGTGCCTAGTAGTTTTACATGTTAAAGGCATTCCTAGGTACTTTCCCAAGTTTCTTGTCTCCTTAAATTCTAACAATTGCAGAATCTCTCTCTTGACCATTAGAGGGGTGTTTTTGGAGAGCAATAATCTGGTTTTCTCTATGCTCACTTTCTGCCCATACTTCTTGCAGAAGCTATTGAGGACATTTTCCACATAGTGCATCTATTTCTTAGTAGCATTCCCAAAGAGAAGGAGCTCATTAGCAAACATCAGATGAGAGATGACTGGCCCTCTTCTTCCTGCTCTAATCCAAATCTAATCCCCTTTCTCCACTGCTTCACTAATCATATGAGATAGCTTTTCCATACAGAGCACAAAGAGGTAACACTACGCCAAAAATAGGAATAGACAGCACCAAAAAGACAGTGCTTTTATAAAAAAGCGCTGCTAAAAAGAATAAAAAAATTTTGCTAAAAAAAAGCGCAGTAAAAGACAGGCTTTAGAAAGCGCTTTTAAAAAGCGCTTTTAAAAAGCGCTGTTAAATGCAATAAATGGATGTTACATTAGAAAGCGCTTTTAAAAAGCGCTGTTTAAAGTTAACCTTAGAAAGCGCTTTTAGAAAAACGCTCTTATAGGTCTTAAATTCTTTTCACTTTAGAAAGCGCTTTCTAAGGGAAGCGCCCTCTAAGGTCATTTACGAATTAAAATATAAAACAATTTCTAAACATTTTCAGACACTTCTATTCATTTTCTTCTCTTGACCGTTTCTTCTACTGAAACCCTTGCCGTCGTTCTTGCATTGTCATTGCCGTCGTTCTTGCATTCCCATTACCGTCACCGTTGTCGTCACCGTTGTCGTTACCGTCACCGTTGTCGTCACTGTTGCCGTCATTGTTGCATTCAATTCGTGAAAACGTTGTTTTTGTTGTTGTTCTTATTCTCTTATCCTCTGAAAACGAATAAGGTACGTTGTTGCTGAACTGAGTGATCTCTTTTATTATTCATTTCTCTGTTTTTAATTTTTGTTTTTGGTTTGATTTTTATGGGAAAAAGTTTTCACGATGAGATTTAATGCTAAGGAGTGTAGTACTCCATTTTTTGGAAATACTCGCATGTCATTGGATGAGATCAAGCATTGGCTTCTTGATTTAGTTTCTGAATAGAATATATATCATGACCTGATTTCACCTCTAGTGGCTAACTACCAGTGATTTTTGTCTTTTTTATTTCACTCCTGTAATTTGAGGAAAAGATGAGGGATTATAATCATTGAATATAAAATCATTAGTAAAAATTGTTTCAGTTTTTTTCTTTATTATTTTTTCCTTTTTTTCTTGACTTTCAAGTTGAGGATACAAAGCAGAATCGAACCTTAATTAATCTAGCCACTACTGAGTGAATTTTTCCTAAACTATTTTTTGCTTTTATTTTTCATGTGAATTGAAATTTAATATATTTATTTGAAGTATTTTTAATGTAAATTCAGTTTTAACAACTTTGAGGTCAGTGATGCTCTTCATTTGCCTACATTGGCTGATTACTTAGATTATGATGTATTTATACTTAAATGAAATTGTATTTCGCTAGTTGTGTTGTACTGTTTTTCCAATTGATTGTGTTTGGTCTATCCTTTTTTTCCAAGTTCATTTCTTTTATTTTCTAGAACTTGTGACTTTTTGTTATAAGTTAATTGTCTACTTTATACTTATTGATACTTTAAATTATAATTTTTCGTGGTTTTTAAAGTTATATTATAAGTCAATGAGCCTATATTAATGGTTGTCTCTCACCTTTCTTCTTGTATTTTGATCTGTTCTCTAATTGTTGCTTGTTTGTGATTACATGTTGCTACTTATCAAGTTATGACTCATAATTGGTCAATTAATGATATTTCATTTTATGATACGTGTATAGGGGTTACATGTGTTCAAAGTGTGAAAGTCAGATCGTTTCCCTACAGGTATAACATTTTTTCTTTTTCTTTTTGTTTAGCTTAATTAGTATAACTATGGATAAGAAATGGATGTCTTCAAGTCGATTGTCGAAAGAGTACGACAATGGTTCATCTAGTTGTTCATCTGGTGAAAGAGACACAATTGTATGGACCGGTTTATATGAGATGGATGTACCCTGCTGAACGTTATATGAAAATATTAAAAGGGTATGTGAAAAACCGAAGTCGACCAGAGGGTTGTATTGCCGAACGATACATTGTTGAAGAAGCGGTTGAGTTTTGTACTGAATATCTGTCCAATGTACAATCAATTGGACTCCCCAAATCTCATATTGTCGAAAAAAAAGAAGGAAAAAAGTTAATTAGAAATGAAGTTGTGACAGTATCAAGGGTCGAACGGGATCAAGTGCATTTGTATGTTCTGCACAATGAGAATGAGGTTGAGCCGTATGTTGAAATGCACAAGGATGTTCTCTGAGGTTTAAATCCGAATAGAAATGAGAATTGGATAGTACGAGAGCACAATCGAAGTTCCATACCTTGGTTTAAGGATCATATTTATTCAAAGTATTATTCAGACCGCGCTTCAATAACAGAAAGGTTGAGATGTTTAGCATATGATCCAAGTATGGTCGTGTTTTCTTATAGCGCATACGCAATTAATGGATACACATTTTATACCAAAGAACAAGATTATAAAAGTACTATGCAAAATAATGGTGTCACCGTGGTAGCTGAAGCAATGCACATTTCAAGTGTGAAAGACTTAAACCCCAAATTTGCAAATCTGTCATATTTTGGAGTTATCGAGCGCATTTGGGTGTTTGATTATGAGAAGTTTCAGATTCCTATATTTCGTTGCAAGTGGGTTGAAAATAATAATGGCGTACGAATGGATAAGTTAGGATTTTTGCAAGTGGGTCTTAATAGGGTGGGGTACAAAGATGAGCCTTTTATTCTAGCCTCTCAAGCTAAACAAGTGTTCTATAGAACTGATCTGACAAGTACAAAATGGTCTATAGTGCTTTTATCTAACAAAGTAATTGATGAAAACGTTGGAGATCAAGGTGATATTGATGTTGATATTGAATCATTTACTAGAAATGATCAAGATGAAAATATTATAGCGAATGAATCATATACTATAAATGATCATAATGAGGGTATTTGGATCAATCCAACCGTCCGTGTTGTTAAGAGACGGGTAGAACATACTCCAAACATGAAAAGAAAGAGACGTTAGTGAAAAAGGTACTAGTTGTAAAATTATAGCTTATATCATTCAATATAGCTTATATCATTCAATGGATTAGGATTATGGATTTTTATATTTGTCATTTAATTTCTATTTTTTTCTTTCTTACAGGTCAAATGTCTAGTAACCAGGAAGATACGCACGAGTAGCACGGGCTAGAGCAACCAATATTACATGGGTCAAAGTGGAGGTATATTAATTTTCACAATATTGCTTATTAGT
The DNA here is from genome assembly GCA_022829125.1 of Lathyrus tuberosus. Classification (NCBI taxonomy): domain Eukaryota; kingdom Viridiplantae; phylum Streptophyta; class Magnoliopsida; order Fabales; family Fabaceae; genus Lathyrus; species Lathyrus tuberosus. Next base: position 4,992,656 of record JALAZF010000247.1, read on the forward strand.
GATGCTACTTGATAACACAAAACATCTATATATTATTTCTTATTTGTTTGTCTATGTGTAGTGCCCTCGTCAGCGTAATGGCATAGACTGCGGGTACTTCGTTTTGAGGTTCATAGAGAAATCCTTCAAATGAGACAATTGAAGATTCCTATTACGGTATGCATGGTTTTATAACTTAGGATTTATTTTATTATTTATCGAATATGTCATATAATTTATTATTTTTAACTAAATAATGCGTATTTTGTTTTGTTATGTAGTATTTCGATGATATGGCGTGTCCTTATTACACGAGGAAACAATTGCAAGATACTAAGGAGGAATTGTGCGAATTTTTTATTGCAAGAAGAATTCTTTCTTGAATGTATAGTTTTGTGAATGTAAATTCTAGTTTATTGAAATGTAAATTATATACAGGTTTGAAATCATACAATAGAATTTGTGTGAATTCTGCATGTAAATTCTAGTTTATTGAAATGTACAAATTCTAGTTTATAGAATTTGTGCGAATTATGCATTAATGTAAATTCTAGTTTTGAAATAGAATTTGTTGATGGAAATGCGTATCCATACTGGTTTATTGAAATGTGAATTATACAGGTTTATGGAAATGTGAATTATACAGGTTTCTGCATAAAAAAAATGGTTAAAATGAGATTTTTTTAAAAAATCTTCAAAATTATACGTAGACAAAAGACAGCGCTTTTAAAAGTGCTGTCTAAAGTCCACCTTTAGAGAGCGCTTTTAAGGGAAAAACGCTCTCTAAAGGTATATAAAAAAATCATTATACGTATACATTAGACAGCGCTTTCAAAAGCGCTATCTAAAGTCCCCCTTTATAGAGCGCTTTTGAAGAAAAAAGCGCTCTCTAAAGTATATAAAAAAATTCTTTAAAATTTTAAACGTATACATTAGACAGCGCTTTTAAAAGCGCTGTCTAAAGTCCCCTTTTAGAGAGCGCTTTTTCATAAATAAAAAAGCGTTGTCTTTACCTACGACAGCGCAGGCTTAGACAGCGCTTTTAAGCGTTGTCATAGGCAAAAAAAGCGCCCTTTTTTCCCTTGTTTGGCATAGTGTAAGGAGAAATGGGGTTACCTTGCCTTAAACCTTTTTTGGATTGGAAATAGTTTGACTTAATGACATTTCATCTGATATTCATATTCATTGAAGTTATAACTGTCATGATGACCTAAATAAGATTCTCAGGAAGACCAGTCTCACAAAGCACATTATTTATGAAATTCCAACTGAGATTATCATATGCTTTAGCAAGGTCCACCTTGACCACGAAGTAGCCTTGCCTCCCTTTCATTTTGTTCATACTATGAAGCATCTCTTAAGTAACAACAATATTTTCTTGAATATTTCTCCCTGGTATGAAGCATGTTTGGTAAATACTAAGGATGTTTTCAATAAGCTCCTTCAACTTGTTAACAACGACCTTACTCAGAATTTTGTTGATTGAATTACATAGGGAAATAGGTCAAAAATGTTGGACAATGGAGGAGTTAGGGACTTTAGGGTTCAAACATAATTCAGTTTGGTTGACTTCCTTTATGATTTTAGGAGTACTCCACATCTGTTTAATTTCTCTAACAATGGAATCTCCAATTTATGTCCAAGATTTTTGAAAGAAACCCATCGGGAAACCATCTGGCCTTGGAGTTTTCCAATGGGACATTTCGAAAATAGCCTTCTTGATTTATAAGTAACTTCAATCCTTTTGAAACTTGAGCATATCTTGCTCCTTAATTCTAGGGAAAGATAGCCTGGTTACCTACCACTTATGGGTTCTAGTGTCATTTGTATACAGATTATGGAAGAAGGTTTTAAGCAAATTTTGAATTTGAACTTGATCTTCAATCCACTCTTCACTCTCCTTTTTTATCATCATAACTATATTCTTGCTCCTCCTCTGAACCGCCTTGATGTGGTAATAGTGAGTATTTTTGTCTTTATCGACCAACCAGCGAGTTCTAGACCTCTAATACCACAGCAATTCCTCTGGGTGAAGAGTCTTGGACAACTCCTTTTGAATTTTTTTCCAGCTTTCTAAGACCATTGTGACCCCTTCCATCCTGAAAACGTCTTTGGATTCCTCGAAAGTTGTTAAGAATCAGCTTCTTCTGGACTTGCACATTATGGATAACAATATTTGTTTAGGAAGAAATCTGGTTCTTAAAGCTTAGCAAATTCCTCGGAATGGAGTGATCTTCATGAAGGTGAGAAAAATACACAAGAAAGGGCGATTGAATTATGTTCTCCAATTTGCGTTGCTTTTGAACACAACTCAAATTATAAACAATTTGTTCAGGTTCTAATAATATGAATGCAGCGGAATAATAATCAGAAGCAAGTAAATGACAAATGAACACAAAGAGATTTATCATGGTTCCTCCCTGTCATACCCTAATTTTTTTACCCCCAAGATACCACCTCATTTGCATCATTGGAATAACATTCATCATTACCTATATTCATGTCTTTATGCATCACTAACCCATCACAAGTACAAGATGTGTGTGCTTACTTGCTTCACAGGTTAGGTGACCCCCCTAAAGCTCAAGCAGATGAATTATCAAAGGGATAGTCATTTTATTCAAACATCTCAAGTCCCTTTGTCATCCATGAAGATCAAGAGTTTTCATCCATTAATAATCAAGTGCAAAAGTGCATCATGACATACTCATCAAGCCTCAAGACCCTCAGTACACCCTAATTAGGGTTTTAACCTGATTCAATCCCTGGTTTAACCTTTGAAGCAAGGCATGATCTCAACACCTTAAAATATATTTCAAGGACCTAAAATGCCTCATATTGGTCCATTTATATGATTGGATTAATCCAAAGAACTTGATTCATAAGCAATCAAGAAGTTAAAATCATCTGGTCCACAAACTAGGGTTTCTAAGGAAAGGTTAAGTGTACCTTTGACTTTTAACCAAGACATGATCTCAAACCTTGGTACATGACTCAAGACTCTCAAAAACACCTTTGGAGTCCATCCATGATGTTTAATTTAGCCCAAGGATTTGATTTCATAAAGGATCACAAAGTTAAGAGTTCATCTAACATGAAAGTCAACTGTGGTCAAAATCAAGTTTCACTTTTGGAGTTTTTGGTCAAACATGGTCTCTTCAAGTCTATAACAATGTTAATATGTGATTTGGATCATGTATGATCAAGAAAAATCAAGAAATGTGCGGTTACTTGTGAAAAGGTCAACATTGAGAAAGTTGAATTTTTTTTCTAAGCTATAAAACTCAATGATTTTTACCCTACTTTGCAAAGGCATAACTTCTAAACCAAGTAACTATTTTCTTTGATCCAAAGATCAAATTGAAGAGATTGTTACATACTACAGCTTTGTCAATAACGGTGGATTCCCAAAAGGTGCATAGATTTTAAGATATAAGGCCATGAAGTTGGAGGTTCCATACTTTTGAACCTTAACACTTAATGAAATTTTGGACTGAATCTGTCTTGTGTTTAAGCCAACCTTAGGGCTATTTTTCATTATGATCCACAATGATTCAAGACCAACATTAAACATCAAAGTTGAAGTATGATATACCAGCTTTCCAAAATGATCAAGAACATCAAAATCCCTTACTTGAGCAAGAAGTTATGGATACTGCAACATGCCTTGCCACAACTGGTTTTCAAGACAGATTTACAACATGTTTGTTTCACGCGATTTGGATAAGTCTTGCAAACCTGAAATCTTCACAAGATCAACTCCCAAATGATCATACAAGCATGTGCTCTGCAAAGCATAACTGAATTTTCAAAGATTCATCACTTGGCATGTGAAAATGATCATTTCAAAAGTGAGGAGTGAGGTTTTGTCCTCTAGCATTAAAGTGTTATAGTGATTTTTTGCAAATTCCCTCCAATATACAAAAGGATGATCAGAGCATCAAAGGATGAGATGAAACCTTGGAGATCCAAGTTCAAAAGATCAGAATTCAAGCCATGTGAAGAATAACCCATGTGTACCTTGGCTTTTAAGTAATAGGTTCATGACATCACCTATTAGATAATAGCATGCATCACGATCCTCTCAAATTCACAAATATCTGATTAAGTTTCCCTATAAATAGAGGTCACTTTGATCATTCTACACACACCAAAACATTGCAAGAGCTTGTTTTCTCTCATTCATCCTCTTTCCAAAATTTTTAAGTCTCAAAGGAGTGAAAACTTGAATTCTCAGTTCAAGACCATTTTCAATCAAACCAAGCATACAAACACTTCACATACATCATGTGTAAGTGATCCAAACACTCAAACCTCAACTGTAACATCAGAATCACCAAGTCACATGTCATTTGCTTCATATACATCACAAGCTGCAGATTGATTCGAGTTGGAAGCTTCAGAAGGTTTCCATCCATTCTAAACATTCGAACACACTCCTTGGAGGTCAAGGAAGCTGTCTAGATCATCAAATCACTTATGTAACACCTCCAACAGAGAATTTGATTCTCACTTGCAAGATAAGTTTCCTCAAAACCTGAACTCTATGATTTATGCATCAATTTTGATCATTCAAGTTACAGACATGTTTATCATGATATTGTGATCATTTCCCCTCAATTAATTGTCATGTATCATGATTGTATGATATTTCATATTGAAAAGTTCAATTAGGGTTCATGTGGTGTCAACATTGATTATGTTTGATACGCTTCATATAAATGAAATTGAATAATGCCATTCAATTCCTTGTCAAATTTCCAACAATTTTCACTTTTACATCATACCATTTCAGAAATTCAAATTTCTTGAACTTAAGGAAGAAGACGAGCATGGTGGTGGCGCCATTTTCTGAAACCTGGATTTTGTTTTAAAATATATTTATTTGGGTGTGATTTAATACACGGATGTATCACCACCCCAGTGGTTAAGGCGTGTGTTTGGGAGGCTTGTGAGTGTGAGGTCTGGGGTTCGAATCCCCCTTGCCCCAGACCTTTTGGGTTTTATTTTTTAAATATTCTCATTTTGAAGTTTTCATATATTATTTACTCCAGTCAATCCTTATCACCACGTGCGCATTGGCTCAGTTGGTATTGTTTTAAGCCCTCCACCCCAAGGGCGCAAGTTCAAACCTTGGGAGGGCCATCTTATTTTTTATCACCCATTTTCTTCCTTTTTCTTCACAACTTTACACATTTATTTCACCAAGCAAAAATAATTGTCTTGAGCCAATTTTTTGTACACTTCCTATTTATCTTGTGTATTTTATGAATCCACAAAAATATTCCAAAAATATTATTTATTTGATCATTCTTTATTAGGTTAAAGTATGATCTATTTTAAGTGTTTTTATATTTTCTAAAGGATTTTCCTTGATTATTTCTTGACCTAATTGATCATGAATCTTCATAGGACCATAACATGCTTTAGTTAACTCTTGTCCAATGTTCATAACATGTCATCTTGAGTTATTTTGACTTTCATACCATGATTAATTGGACTTTGAACTTTGAACAAAGCTTGGATTAATTGTTTTGAAATTAGGGTTTTGTTTTCAACTTTGTGAGAACACCTTTGTACATAACTAGGGCTTCCACTTGAGTTTGGATTCCCCAAAGCCCTTGATTCAACCATGTTTGAATGCTTTGTCCATATGCTTATCTCCATGAAATTCCATTAAGGTTTTTTTATTACCCTTCACCATATTCATCGGATCCTCGATTCATTTATGAATATCTGTTTACTTGAACTTCTTTGTGATTGCTTCCATATATTAAAATCTTTGCACACACATTCAAGTATTTCCTTCATAAACTCTTACCATGATGAACATATCTCCTTGTCTGATACACTTCCACATGTTGATATATCATGCTTAATCATTTCATGCTCATGTCATCCTCGATGACTACACTTGTTTAAAAGCTTAAATAAACTTACCTTGTTAAGTTTCTCTTGACATTTTTTACACTTCGGGCTTACGTCCGAACTCCAATTGCTCTAATTTCCTTCTTAAGGATATGTAGGCATGGGATTGCGAAATCCTAGCGAGAAAACCTTTTTTTATCTTTTTCCTTTATGTTTATACACAAAAACATTAGGATACCCTTCAAATATAACCTAGTTCAAACATTAGGTTTCCCTTGTTGAAGTTCCAACTAGAACATTAGCCTCCTCTTGGGCTTTATACAAGGAAGTTAGACTTCAAAACTCTTCAAAAAAGAGATGATAATTCCCTTTTGGAGTCCTAAATTCAACACAATGCCCCTTGTGGCTTCAAACCTTCAAACTTCAAGTCAAACCCTAGCTAACCTTTGGCTTTAAACTCAAAACTTTTCCCCAGAGACGAGATATGAATCATCTCTATAGAAGAGGTGTCTCTTCTATTCTCCACAACATAAATCAAACATTTTCCATTTAAGTGATGTAAGTGGCACACTTGTTGATTCAAAATCCAAGCTGGGGTCCTTCTCTTATTATGGTCCAAAAACACTTCTTTCATTTAAGTGATGTAAGTGGCACACTTGTTGATTCTATATCCAAGTCAAGGTCCTTCTTTTAATATTCAAAGACTCATTTAAAGGAAGATGTGGAATTACTCTGGATTTTCTACATCCAAGTTAAAGCTTCTTCCCTTATTAATGTTTGTGGTGAATAGGTGGGATATCTCCCTTGAGATGACAATTTGTATCTTCTCAAAAAACCTAACAAACCCAATTCCACCCATTAGTAGGTGGAACTACAAACACTCTGATTTCTCAACTTCCTTTTGAGAATACGTAGGCATACGATTGCGAGATCTTAGCGAGCATAATAATAAATAAAACCATTAGGTTCCTACACCTTCGTCTTAGTTTATTTCAACTTACACTACAAAAGCACCAAAAACATTTCTCATTCACTCACTCAAAACCAATCAATAGATTCCCAATACACAGCAAGTAAAACAACAGTAACACAAATATAAGCAAGAGGTTCCTATAGGATACTATAGATATTTAGGGTGTTAATGCCTTCCCTTTGTATAACCAATCTCGATTCCCGATCTCTCAAGTGCATTGTTTTGAATTGCACACACTCACGAGTTTATTCAGATTTTTTCCCCTTCCTTACCTTTGGGATAAATTAAAAGTTCACATGTAAAAGAGCGAGTCTTTTCGCGCGGCTACAGAAAAATGGCGACTTCACTGGAGAAGTAGGGCTTTCATCCCCCCCTAAAAGGATTAAGCATGTCTTGCATATATATTTGTGTTTTTTTGCTGTTGATATCACTTACTTGCTATTTTATTCATCCTACATGTTTGGGCTCTCTGGTTGATCTCTATGAGTGATACAAATCCTAACCCGGATTTGAGTGTACATAAATAAGATAGGATGTTGATATAATCAAAAGTTACATGTCTGGAGTAATCCTACGCATGAGTGACATATGATATAATCACACTTTGTGGAGGCCTCTTTGGAATTACTGATGACATGTGAGTAGTAGTAATGTCATTACTTTTTCCGACCTGGGAGCCTGCGAAGCTGAGGACCTTTAGTATCCTCTTACCCCCACTTGGCTTTTTAGGATGTAGTGTGGTGATTATCCAGGTGTAGACTTGAGATAGTTGATACGCAATACTACACTCAGACGAGTTTCTCTTGAGAATATTATTGATTCCCGAGTAGTCGGTGTGTCGATAATATCCAAAATATGGATATATAACTCTGGGAACCATATTAGAACATGTTCTACAGGTACAATAAACCCCTAGTACATATTCTTTTGGTTTGGTTAGACCCATGACTCCATGCTCGTGACGTCGAACCCTTGAACCCATGTATGTTATTTTTTGTATATGTGTGCATCCATACATTCATACATTCAATCAAACATCATTTTCTAAACAAAATTTTGCAAGGAACTTAAAAACTTTATGGCAAATATCATAGGGTTTTAACATGGATTTTGGGAAAAGAAATACCAAAAGGTACAACTTCAAGGATTCTGATACAACAGAATTGAGGAAGTTAGGTCGTATGATCTCTTGTCTAGATAATTTTAGAAGAAGTTATGGAGGACTCTTAGGTGTCCTAAAGACCAATGTTGAAGAAGGAATTCTTGACACCCTTGTACAATTCTATGATCCTCTCTACCACTATTTCACCTTTCCAGATTATCAACTTACACCCACTTTGGAGGAGTATTCATATTGGATTGGTTTTCCAGTACTAAATAAGATTCCTTTCAATGGCTTGGAGGAAATTCCTAAGTACTCGGTTATTGCAAAGGCCCTTCATTTGGAAACTTCAGATGTAGAAGACAACTTCACTTCCAAGGGAGGAATCAAAGGTTTAACTTCCAAATTCTTAATAGAGAAAGAAACAGAGTTGGCTATAACCAATAGTATGAGTGCCTTTGAAGCTATCCTCACACTACTCATCTATGGTCTTATACTATTTCCAAATATCAACCACTATGTTAATCTCAATGCCATCCAAATATTTTTGAGTGGTAACCCAGTACCTACTTTACTTGGGGACACTTACCATTCAATTCATCACATGACTATGAAGGGTAGTGGAATAATCATGTGTTGTACACCTTTGTTGTACGGATGATTCAAGTCACACTTGCCAAGGACTAGACTCTTTTTTTTTAAATCCTGACAAACTCAGATGGTCTCAAAGACTTATGTCTCTCACTCGTACTAATATGAATTGGTATGACCCAACTTATGATAAAGGAGTTATCATCGACAGTTGTGGAGAATTTCCCAATGTACCTATTCTTGGTATACATGGAGGAATTAACTACAACCCCGCTCTTGCAAGACGGAAGTTTGGGTACCCCATGAAAGACAGACCTAGCAGTCTTTTGGTGTCAGGATTCTTTTATCTCAATGAGGGTGGAAATCCATATTTGAGAAAAGCAGTTATAAAGGCTTGGCACATTATTCATAAAAAAGGCCAGGATCAGCTAGAAAATAAAGATTGCGTTGCTATTAAACCCTACACTCAGTGGGTCAACACAAGAGCCTGTGAGCTCAAGATGCCTTATCCTCTTGAGAAACCTTCGCAACCTTTCATTAATTTATCTTCTACCATCCCTATTGAGAAAAGGGAAGAATATCAAGAGCCCTTAACCCGAATGAAGCTGGAAAGAGACACTTGGGAAGACAAATTCAGTTCTGCAAAGACTGAGAGAAGAGAATTGAAGAGACAACTGAAAGAAAAGGATGACTTGATAGAAATCTTGGAGCAGCGTGTTATGGAGAGACAAAAAGAGCAGGATAATTTATTTTTATCTGGTCATATTCCTCCTACCTCAGGTGCTTGGAAAAAGATCGTCGATCAACTTACAATGGAAAACACACAACTAAAGAGGTGGAAGAAGAAGCAACAACATGGGCCTGGATCTTCATCAACAAGATTTCCGTAGGAACCACTTGCTTAAACTTTATTATTATTGTAATAGATATTTTTGAAGTTGTACTTACATTAATGTAATCCTTTGAATACATTAAATAAAATAAGATCTTTTTTCATTTATCCTAAATGTTATTTTTTCTTATAATATTTACGACATAATTGTTAAAGTTCCTTGTAAAACAAAGTCATTTGTATTTTGCACATCATACATCATTTAAGCATTTTGCATTTACCAGAAACTTACACATGTTCTCACTTTGAAGCCAAACTGTCTCATTCATACAATACTTGGGCCAGTCGTCAGAAAAAGATGGACGGACTTGAGCAAGAAAACAGAGAACTTAGAGATGAAGTTACTACTCTAAAGGACAATATAGAGAGGCTCAATAACATTATAGACTCATTGATTATTACTCAAAATCAACTGTCAACTCCAATGCAAAGGACTATCATCTCAGAAATCGTCTCTGCACCCGTCACATATGTTGCCATGCCACAGTATTCCATGCCTCCCGGATTTTCTTGGGGCATGCCTTTCAACTTTGTACCGGAGGGTTACAAACCTCCGGTCTCTTAAGCTTCAAAGATCTCAGCAATCATGACAACCCCACCTCATATGATACACACTACTCCATACATTAAAGAATAGATCTTTCATGCTCCTCCAAGTGAAACTATGGGAATAGATTACCGATGGGATAAATTCCAAGATAAGTTCTAAAACCTGCAGAAAGAGATTAAGGATCTCAAAGGACAAGACATATTTGGGAAAAATGTCGCTGACCTTTGCCTGGTTCCAAATGTCAAGATACCGCTTAAATTTAAAGTACCTGAATTTGAAAAGTACAAAGGGAATTCTTACCCACAAAGCCATTTGGTTATGTATGCACGGAAAAAGTCCACGCCGACAGACAATCAGCAGCTGCTAATCCACTACTTTCAGGATAGTCTAACCGGTGCCGCACTCAAATGGTACATGGAATTAGACAGTGCCAAGATCCAGACTTTCGGCGATCTCGACGAAGCCTTTGTAAAACAATACAAGTATAACCTATGTATGGCTTCTGACCGAGATCAACTCAGGGCTATGTCTTAAAAAGAAAAAGAAACTTTCAAGGAATACGTTCAGAGATGGCGAGCTATTGAAGAAAAAGAAATGACGAAGATATATTTGAAAACCCTGAATTCTTTCTACTACGAATGCATGATTGCCAGTTGTAATACCCCAAAATTTGCTCTCCCCTTTGTCATCATAGCATGGCATTATCATTTATCATATCATATCCACCTCATTAACATTACATTGCATTTAACATAGAAAAATGAAGCATGGCATCCTTCTTACCATCAGGGCATGTGGTCAAGTGGGAGGTGGACAATCAAGGAATCATTCAAAGCACAAAAGGTCAATCAAGTGCCCTCAAGGCAAGCCAAGAGGTCTTTCATGTCTCATACCATCTCAATTGATCATCCCCAATCTCAAGAAGGTGAAATCCAATGGGAGATTGAAGCAATACATACTTCAACATGCAAGAGGTTCAAAAATTGAAGAAAAACCCTCAAAAGAGATAGCCCATTGATCCAAAATCATCCTCAAATGGTATATCTCATCATCCTTTAAGAAGGTACACAACATACTCTGAGGAATTTGAAATTGAAGACTGCACATTTTTCTCCTAGGAGGTGGGCACCAAAACTAGGGTTTCCCATTAAATCAGGGAATCTCTGATTTTTTGGACAAAACTTGATGTCATGGTATTCCATATGTCCCTAAGTGTATGTATGTGGAAAATTACATCTCAATTGGTTCTAGAAGTGGTTCAATTGGAAGAAAGATCAAGAATCAGAGAAATTGGGGCAAAGTCAAATAATCAGAGGAAAAAGTCAACTCTTGACTTTTTGAGGCCAAATTCATGAAATTCATGTTATATGTGACCAATGTACAAAATTTGATCAAGAAACTCCAAAGGAATCATGAAAAATTCAAGATGTAGAAAGTTGCCATTTTTGGATGAAGTAGGGTTACTAAAAATAGCAAGTTTTGGCCATTTTGCATCAGAATTGGAACCAAGGCCATTCAAAATTGGAGCACCAAATGAAAATTCCACTCTGCCTCAATGAAAGGCCTTGCTTTAAGCTTCAAATCCATGGGTAGAACATTTCCATTGGATAAAAAATGAGGGAGATATGATTGATCAAAGTTGGAGGAAAGTAGGCCAAAAACCATGTCATGACCAAGTTTGGCCAGGTCTGCGCGCAGTCATTTTCTCAAACAGTTGGTGGGCAAAATGTATGGATCAATTACTCATGGTTAAAGGCTTCAAATGGAAAATCTTGCAACATCAAAGTTGTTCCCCTATGTGAGATCTTCAAGATTGATGTTCATGATTTTTTCATTTGATCAAAGGATAAGGAGTTATGATAGCTCAAAGATTGGTCAACACAACTGAATTTCCATAGGCACCAAGGCCTTGCCTGCAGACCAAGTCACATGCCCATACACCAATTTGGTTCCTTCTGTTGCAAGCTATTTTTGATCATGTTCCAAACTTCCATTCAATCTAATTCCAACACTAAACATGTTCTCTTATGTCTCCTCTTTCTAATGACACCAAATGCTCTTCATTTCATTCATTGTACACTAAGAACTCCATCTCCAAATCTCCATGTTTTCACTAATGAGAGGTTGCCAAAACATAATGTTGTGACTTGGCATTTGTTTGGTCCATGACAGTTCACGCGTATGCTACACACCATCCACCCTTACTTCATTAAGACCAACATTCCCTTACACACATGAATACCATGCTGCTATCATACACTAAAAGGGAAAACAGAAGCTTGCCCTGCAAGTCATAATGCAAACATCAGTACCATCATCATCATTCTCCATTATCCTCACCATAAGTGACCATGAGCTTTTCCACACTCTAACCAAGCTCTCCAACTCGTGCCAATAACTAACAGGACTCAGTTAGTTAACTCAAACTCAGTTAACTAACTCACTCTAACTAGAGTTCTAACCATCAACCACCAGAGTTAAACCATAACCACACCTATATAAATAACTCTAACAGAATTTGGAGCTGAAAAAAAAAAAACTCTGATTTTGCACTCTCACTCCAAAAAACACTATCAAGCTTTCTCTCTGAACTCTCCCTCTACCTGCACGAATTCCTCAAGTTCTTCTTCAATCTTCACCATCAAGCAAGAATACCTCACTGAAGCATTGAATAGCACAGTTAGCTTCAATCTCAGATTCAGTTTTTCTTCTTATTCTCAAGACCAAATAGCATTTATTTTGCTCAAATTGAAGTTCTAGAAGTTCAAGAACAAGTTCTCACCTCTGGTTTTCTCAACAACTCAAAGATCTTCAAGTTTCAGGTTCCAAAATTTCTCAAACTTTGCTTGCACGATTTTATCCTGTTTTAACTTGTTGATGTGTTATTTGAGCTTATTAGAAGCTATGTGAAACCGGCTAGTTGATAGAGCTCCTTAGGAGTTTAGAACTGAAACTTAGGGCAAAGTTTCTCTTCTTCGATTCTCTTTATTCATGCTTGATCTGTGAATTTTGTTGCTGAATTTGTGTTCCTCATGAGATTAGCTTTCGTTTGATACCTAGTTTGTTGATTTCGGGAAGCATGTGATATTTACAGTGCCGGAGAGTGGCCGGAGAAGGTGACCGGAGGCCCCTCTCCGGCCGGTGAGGTTACATTAGGGTTTTGCATGCCAGATTAAGTCACAGCCGTTGATTTCGTTTGATCTAATGCTCACAATGGTGACAGCACATTAAAAATCACGTGCTATGCATGTGTCATATTTCTGATTTCACTTAAGCATGGTGTGGTGTGGTGCATGGTATGTCATGTGTTCCTTCACGTGTGTTTGTTGATCATGCGTACTTTGACTTTGACTGGACTTGGACTTGATCTAATGGTTGTGAGTGAGTCAAGATTGTTGACTGAGGGTTCATACTTGTTATTGTGTTTGGCGCGTAAATGGACCTATGCAGATTGATAATCACACCCCCCTGTTTCCAAGCCCAATTAATTTGCACTGCATTATTGCTATGTTCATACCCCCTTCCCTTTGCATTTCATTTTCATTTTTCCTTTATTGTACATGTTTCATTTCTAATTTTTAAAAATACCAAAGCATATTGGAAAATTCTACAAAAATTCATAAACATCATTGAAACATTTAGGAAATTTTTCATGTTTTTATTTTCTGATTTTATGACTATTTTGCCCCTGTTCCATCATTTCTTTTGAATTTCCATTTATATGCATGCTTATTGTGATATACCATTTTGTGCATTTTTGTTCTTGATCATAAAAGTTGATTTTGATCCCTTTCTTTTTGCATTGTGCTTATAACATGTTGAAGTATGTTTAAGCTTTATGGTTTGATTTGTTAAGTCTTTTTGGATGACTTTGGATGTGTTGCTTGGTGCATGGATGCATGAAACTTTCATGAGGTCTTGACCTAATTGTTGAATGACTTTGGTTCTGATCCATTTCTTGTGGCTTTGATATGTTAATGACATATGTTTAAGGTGTTTGATTGTTGAAATTCATAATTTTTGAAGCATGTTTGATATTTGTTTGAAGCATGAAATCTAACTTGTTCATTTTATGAATGTATGCTTCATGTTTGGTTTGCTTGATCATGAAGGCACTTGTGCCATAATTTGAGGTCTTGTTGGAGGGTTGATAGCATGCTAATTGATCTCTGGTTGTGATAATGGAACCTCATCTTTGCATGTTTGTGTTTGCCTTTCACTCTAAGTCACTTTTTGCATAAGCATGAATCATGATCACATCACTTCACTTTTGCTTCTTTGCCTCTTAATGGATTGAGAAATTGTTTGCATGATTTGAGTGAGGTTTGAAGACCATGTTTAGGCACATGTTTAAGTTGTCCATATTCTGACCATAACCTCTCATGAAGCATTCTTGCATAGTTGCTTTGCATTTTCTTTCATCCTTTTCTACTTCTTTTATAATGCACTTCTTGGTGCTTTAGTTCTTTGTTTGTGTACTTGTGGTTTGGTGTTTGATGTGTTTATATTAGTGAACACCTTTGGAGATGTACATTCTGACTTGGAGGTTCTTATAGCATTCAATCTCAGTTTACTTTGTTTGTCAATTTGTTTGAGTTTGATTTGTTCACTCTATGTTCTTTCTTTACTTGTAAATAAGTGTACTAACCTTTTCAGGGGCTAATGGTAAGTCATTTGAGTGTGGATATGCTTCCACATTCTAATCCTTTCCCTCACCTTTTAATCTTTCAATTTGTGATTGTTTAAGCATTTCATAATGCTTTGTCTTCATAACTTTCCTCCTTCCTCTTTAGAACTAACTTAACTTCCATCTTGGAAGTAAGTTGTGTTCTTCCCTCTTTCTTCTCTTTTCTTTTAGGTTAGGTTTCTCATACCACACTAACCATAGGACTTCCAAGTATGCTAATACTAGGGTGTGTCTTAGTCCCCCCATAGATTTTACCTTTCTCCTTCTTTTGAGTCTCTCTTCTCATCTAAAAAGAAAATCCAAAAACACTTAATAAAGGTAAGCATTTATTGCATTTAGGCCTTTCATATAAAGGAAAGATTATAAGGGGTCTTCTCTTATAATCTTAAATGAGTAGCATATGGCCCATCTTGGGTCAATGTGTTACACATTTGACCTTATATGAGGGACTTAAATGCAATACTTGTTGAAGGTGCAAATAATAAAAAACACTTCTTCATTTCTTAATTAACAAAAACACTTAATAAACACAAGTATGCTAGTGTGTTTGAACCTTGACAATTGGAGCTAAGTGTGGGGGTCTTCTTCACTCTTAGTATGCTTTCTTACCCATTCCATCTTGGAATGTGAGAATGTACACATTCCAATGACTAAGATTCAGATACACTGTCATATGCAAATAAATGGAAAAAACTTCTAAAAGGCAAAAACAAACAATTACGTCTTTCCTTCGGGAATTCTTTTCTCATCTCATTCATTCTCAACGCACGAACGCGCTTCTACTCGTTCTCTTGCAAGATGGTAACGCACTCGGACCAGCGAGCCTGCAACACCTGAGCTAGAACGTTAGCCGTTCCTTAAAAAACACAAACAATTCATCCCTAGTGAGGGGAACTACGTCGCTCTGATTCTCATGCTCCCGATGAGATACGTAGGCAGTGGGGTAGGGCCCATGCGAGCACTTCTTTTATTTTCCCTACATTTGTTTTCTCTTTCTCTTTCCCTTTCTTTCTTTCAGTTCCGTTTCCAGTATTCTTTCTTTACACCCTTTGATCGAAACAGCAAGCGTGGATCCCATCGGGTACGATGGACGCGAGGGGGTGCTAATACCTTCCTCTCGCGTAACCGACTCCCGAATCCAGTTCTCTTGGTCGCAAGACCATGCTCTATCCTTTCCTTCAGGTTTACGCGGTGTTTCCTTTCCCTCTCTTGGGATAAATACACATTGCTGGCGACTCTGTTCGGTGCCACTTTCGCGTTTGTACTTGGATGAAAATCCCGGGAGCGACAGCTGGCGACTCTGCTGGGGACAATGAGGTTGACCTATTGCTGGTCCATCCTAAGCAAGTCAATCCTAGCGCTTGTCTGTTTTTCTTTCATTGGGTGTTTACTGTTGTGCTATATTTACCATTTTATTGTATGGTTATTTACTGCTTTACTGTACATTACTGTATTTACTGCTTTTTAGCATTACATATCATATTATTACTGTTGTGTTGGACTGTGCTATTTTCTGTTTGGCGGGATGGGATTTCTGAGAGATAAGCCCATTACACAGGCTTGAGTATACACTTAGAATTAGAGTGGAGAGTAGTGGGACCTACGTGCCGTTTGGAGTGCGTTGGGTGTTCACGAAATTCACAGCTAGACGAGGCTATCTTGGGACACGTCGTGGCATGCGCATCTTGCGTATTCCAGGATGTAGATCTAGAGAGCTGTCGACTCTAGTGACCGATCATGAGGACCTTAGTGGAAATATCCCTCTTTAGTGGTGACAATGGCAGACCACATTCTGTGGCAAACCCATTCGCACCCGAGGGCCCACTTTGGAACTTGCATAGGATGACTTTTATTTTCTAAGGGGAGTCAGTGGACGACCTCTTTGATTGGCATAGCATTGTATCCTACGGGCTGAATGTGATATTGCTTCTCAAACCTCCGAAGCTGACAAGCCTTATTTTCTAAGAACCACATGTGAGTATGGGCGGGATGTTTACAGGTTTGCAGGAAACCCAGCCTCCTACCTACCTTACTTGTGATTCTATGATGATTTCAGACATTGTATCCTATGACAGTGATTTAAGTGTTCATCTCAGATATTGCCAGATTCAGTACAGAGACACAGTGCACACAGTTCAATACAGACACCGACACTTGATTACCTGATCACATGCCCTTTTGCATTGCATTATCATATCATAACAGTTATGTTTGTCATTTTCAGGTGCATAATACATTTCTGATTCCAATCCATGGGTTCAACAGAGATCGTTGCCGAGAGAAAGAACAATGTGTCTTACAAGTTTCCAGATCCTGTCTTGGATTCATTGCTCAAAGTTATAGATATGGCTGGTCCGGGTATTCTTGATAGGTTTCAGAAGAGCTACGGGAATTTGGTTGGGATGGTCCGTACAATCACCAAGTATGAACATGATGCTTTGCACACTCTGCTGCAGTTCTACGAGCCTTCGTTGAGGTGCTTTCTTTTTTCAGATTACATTTTGATGCCAACACTGGAAGAATTCTCATTTATTTTGGGAATTCCGATCACGTCGGCAATACCATTCTTCTCTGGTAGTTCTCCCAGCGTAAAAGAAATTGCTGCTGCTTTACAAATGGATCAGGCAGTGATAAAGAGTGGTGTGAGCAGTAAAAATGGAGTTAGCGGATTTCATTTAGAATTTCTGTCTGGACAGGCCCAAGAGGCTGCAAGTGCTAAAAATTGGACGGTTTATAATTCCATTCTGGCTCTCTGCATATATGGCCTAGTTTTCTTTCCCAATCAGCAAGACTTTGTGGATATGCAAGCGACAAGAGTTTTCGTTCTTAAAAATCCAGTCCCTACTTTGTTAGGAGATTTTTATCATTCCGTGCACTATAAGAATGAGAAAAGGAGGGGAGGATCTGTCAGTTGTTGTACTCCACTGCTGAGTCATTGGTTTTTCAAACATTTGCCTCAGACAGGTGCCTTTGTGGAAACCAAAGATGTGGCGAAATGGTCTAAACGATTGATGAGTTTAACTGCTGATAACATTGTATGGTTTGACCACCGGTTATTGAGAATAGAGCTTGTCACAAGATGCGGAAATTTTCCAAATGTGCCTTTGATTGGCAGAAAAGGAGGGATCAATTATAATCCAGTTTTGGCCATCCGACAGTTTGGGTATGCTTCCAGGGATCCTCCTACAGAGCAAGATGTGGAAGAATCTTTATTCTTTACAGGAACTAAAGATGCGAAGGTGGTAGAAGTAGTGAATGCTTGGAAAGATAAGCACAAAATTGGAAAAGCAGTTTTTGGAAAAGGAGATTGTAGATCTTATCCTGAATATGGCAGGTGGATTGAGACAAAAGTAAAGGAATTGCTTTTACCCTTTTCAAGGGGACCTCTTTTATGTTCAGCACAGCTAGAACAACCCACTATGGTGGCTATTGAAGAATGTGAGAAGTGGAAGAAAATGGTCAGAGAATTGCAGATAGAGAATTCTGGAATGAGCAGATGTCTTCAGAAAGCTCTAGCTGACAACAAAGAGTTGGAAAAGAGAGCCTTGAAAGCGGAAAAAACCTTGGCTGACAAAGAGGAAGATTTTGATGACCGAGCTCGGTACTTTCGGAAACTTACTTTGGGAGCAGATGACACTAGTCAGGCTCACAAGATTACAAAACAGGCTTTAGCCCGAAGCAAGGATTCATTAGCTCAACTTCGTCAAGCTTGGGATGAAGTCAGAATTGAAAATGCCGAGTTAAAGGATCAGTCGAAGACTAAAGACGAGGAGCTTAAAAAGGCACATGAGCAGAGGAGAAAGTATCGGGAAAGTCTCGATAAAAGTCAAGAGCAGTTAGAAGAGGTTAGAAGCCAGTTGAAGAATACCAAGAAAGAGCTTGAAGAAGCCATGATAGAAAGAGAGATACTCAAGACGCAAGCTGGCATAAAGAGACACAAAGGAGTGCATGATGACGAAGCTCTTATGCTGCATATGGGTTCTTTAACTGAAGCTCTTGAAAAAAGGGATGTCTTGATCAAAGAAATGATTGAAAAGCCGAATCACCAGCGTACCCGTATACTTTTTGAGGAGATCAAGTATTCAAGTGATAGGCTGAAGGATGTGGAATTGTCAGATTGATGTTCTTTTCCCTGTATTTTGTTGTTAATGGCTACCATCAGGCTTGTTGATGGATCCATTTTTTTTCCTTATATTGCATTTGCGGTTGAACCTTTCTTAAATATACTTGAATATTTCGTTGAATGAGTATGAGCAGTTTTATTCAGAATTATTCCTTATCAGATAGCTGCACACAAGCACATGACCACGACACGTCTCTTTATATCACAATTTCTGGTCTTCAGATTTCTGTGGTTGGATTGGAATCAGGGTATAAAAGCACCTAGGAAATGACAAACATAGCATTGCATGGCATTGCATATCATTTTGCATTTTTGTTACTTGCTTTTCAGGTACTCGTTGCAGGGTCTCTAACCTTTATTTGGTTTCAGGCAGTATAGCAGAGAATCATATTCACCGATATTCGACGCGAAGAAATCAAGTAAGAATCATGGATCAAGTACAAAGTGATTTGGCTGAAATGAGGGCGCGTATGGACCAGTTCATAACCCTCATGACTGGCATGGCGCAAAATCAGGAGAGGTTGAGGCTTCTGGTCGAGCGTCCAGACAATGGGCCCGAAGGTGACCAACATGACAATTCATAGGGACACGGCATCCCTCCTCCCGGTGGCAACCCTCCTCCTGGTGGTAACAATCGGGGTAATGGAAATGGTAGGCATGCTGGTGTTACTCTTGAAGATACTCTGGAAGACCAATTTACTCTACTAGATGCTGATGTGGGTAATCAAGGTGATCGAAGGTATGAGGAGTTAGCAGAAAAGATCAGGGCCATAGAATGCAAGAACTCTATGGGTATTGATGT
Organism: Lathyrus tuberosus; assembly: GCA_022829125.1. Classification (NCBI taxonomy): domain Eukaryota; kingdom Viridiplantae; phylum Streptophyta; class Magnoliopsida; order Fabales; family Fabaceae; genus Lathyrus; species Lathyrus tuberosus. The sequence goes on from JALAZF010000247.1 coordinate 5,012,223, forward strand.
TACCAGCTTGGGGCTGGTCTCAGGAGTCAGAATTCCCCCTAAATTCAAACCTCCTACTTTTGATAAGTATCACGGCAATGCGTGTCCCCAAACGCATCTTCAAGCTTACTTTGGGAAGATTTCAGCCCGTACGGATGACGAGAAGCTATGGATGCACTATTTTCAGGACAGTCTGGCTGGGGCGTCCTTGACCTGGTATATGAAGTTGAATAGAGCTGCTGTGAAGAGTTGGAAAGATCTGGCAGAAGCGTTCCTGAAGCAATACCAGTATAATATTGACATGGCGCCCAACCGCACTCAATTGCAGGGGTTGTCACAAAATGCCAAGGAGAGTTTCAAAGAATATGCACAGAGGTGGAGGGAAATGGCTGCCCAGGTTCAACCTCCCTTGTCAGACAGAGAAATGGCGGATATGTTTATGGGCACCTTGCAAGGGGCTTATCTTGATAGATTAGCTGCTTGTCCGTCAACTGGATTTGCTGATATTGTGATTGCGGGAGAAAGAATAGAAAGTCTGTTAAAGCTTGGAAAGATCCAGGATGTGAGTGGGGCTGGCTCTTCGGGGACGAAGAAACCGTTTGCTAGTAACCAGAAAAGAAGAGAAGGTGATACGAATGCTGTGTTTAGAGGACGAGGCAGAGGGCGTTCTCGAGCTTATTATCAGGTAGATGCTGTAACAATCCCCACACCGTCTGTTCAGAAACAACAACCCCAACAACAAGTTCAACAGCAACAACCTTTTTTCCAGCAAAGGTCTAGACAGAGGGATCGTAAGATGGATCCTCTCCCTATGACTTATGCCGCGCTGCTGCCCCGGCTACTCGAGTTAAAGTTGGTAGAACTCCGTACTATGAAAGCTCCGGTTGCTGGAAACCTGCCCCCTAACTTCGATGCTAATGCTCGTTGTGAGTTCCACTCAGGTGCTCAGGGACACTCCATTGAAAAATGCTGGGCTTTCCATCATAAAGTACAAGATTTGATTGATGCTAAAGCCATCAATTTCTCTCCCGCTCCTAATATTACTCAGCATCCCATGCCTGATCATAGTGCAGCAAATGTGTACGCTATTGAAGATGGGAGGAGATTGAATTTGGTGTTAGATGTTCATCAAGTGAAAACTTCTTTGTTGGCTGTAAAAGATCGTTTATTGAAGGGACAGGTGTTCCCGGGCTGTAATCAAGATTGCTCTGAGTGTATGAATCAGGAGAACGGCTGTGATAAGTTGAAGATGGGTTTACAGAATCTGATCGATGAAGGATGTCTACAGTTCGACAGAGTCGTGAAAGACACTGATGAGATATCAACCGTGACCATCTATTACACTCCCGCTGAGATTCAAATGCCGGTCAATGCAGTTCCCGTGGCGAGTGTTGCGCCAGAAGGGCCCAGTCCTGTCACTATCACGGTGCCAGGACCAATTCCGTTCACATCTACGAAAGCTATCCCATGGCACTATGGGGCAGATGTATATTACGAAGGTAAAAAGCAGGAAGTTGAGCCGTCAGTCAGCCCAAATATTGATAATGTAGGGGGTGTAGGGGGCTTTACAAGGAGTGGAAGGTTGTTCGCTCCCCAAACCTTGAGAAGTGATAAAGAGGCGGAAGCTGCAGCAAAGGCTAAGGGTAAACAGGTGGTTGAAAGTGCGCCTACACCTGAAGCAGAGACAAAGATTACTTTTGATAAGGAAATGGAAGAATTTATGAAGATAATCAAGAAAAGCGATTATAAGATTGTGGACCAACTGAATCAGACCCCTTCAAAGATTTCAATCTTGTCACTATTGATGTGCTCTGATGCGCACCGACAGGCGTTGTTGAAAGTGTTGAAGAGTGCGTACGTGCCACAAGAAATTACTGTTAATCAGCTCGAGGGCGTAATCTCCAATGTTAATGTCAGCCGTGGCTTGGGCTTTACAAGTAGAGATTTGACTGTTGAAGGAAGAAACCATAATAAGGCTTTGCATATCACGATGGAGTGTAAGGGCGCAGTGTTATCTCATGTACTGGTAGACACTGGTTCATCACTCAATGTCTTGCCCAAGAAGGCATTAATGAAGCTGGAAGTTGACGGTTTGATCTTAAGGCCTAGTGAATTGGTGGTCAGAGCATTCGATGGAACTAGACGATCTGTGTTTGGTGAGGTGGAATTGCCCGTACAAATTGGACCACAGGTATTCAAATCCACGTTCCATGTAATGGACATACAACCTGCATATAGCTGCCTATTGGGACGCCCTTGGATTCACGGAGCCGGGGCTGTTACTTCTACTCTACATCAAAAGATGAAGTATGAGTTTGAAGGGCAGGTTGTGACGGTGTGTGGGGAAGAAGACATCTTTGTGAGTCACTTGTCCACGTTCAAGTACATTGAAATGGATGGGGAAATTCATGAGATGTTGTGCCAATCATTTGAAGCAGTCAATATTGACGATGCACCTGAGTCTTCTTCTGTACCAGTTGGGGCCGGTACCTCCATTTCATCTTACAAACAAGCTGTCGAAGTCGTCAGGGCAGGCAACGCCCAAGGTTGGGGCAGGTTGATAGAGACCCCAATGAAGGAAGACAAATTTGGTATTGGTTATCATCCCTCTACAACTTCAGATGCGGGGAGCAGGGGACCCATTACTTTCAATAGTGGGGGAATTATCTACACGGACCAGTCTTGTGCGGCCACAGAGGATAGTGTTGACAGTAATTGGGACCTGGACAACTGGGTACGCCCTCATGCTCCGGGACAACAAGTGCAAAACTGGTCCGTTGAAGAAGTCATCCGGGTTACTCTTCAGACAGAGTAATTTTTCTTTGTTTTTTCTAACCATAATGCATGTCAAAATCTGGCGCTCTGCCCAAGGCGTATAGATTCATTTGTAGGGCCACCATGGTTGCATTTGCAATGTTTAATCATTAATAAAGGACGTTTTGCAATCAAATTTTGTTCTCTGTCTTTCAGTTTTTATTTTTGCACAAAAAAAATGGCAATGTTTCATTTTCTTTTGTTTTGCTTAAAAATAAATTCTAAAATAAGGCATGAACCCGTTCATGCAGACTTGATCCTCCGGATACCACTGATAACGATTTTGATATGGCTATGTATGACTTTGACAATCCGATTTATCAAGCCGAAGAAGGGGATGAGAAAGATTGTGAACTCCCTGAAGAACTGGCCAGATTGTTGAAACAAGAGGAAAGGGTCATCCAGCCTCATCAGGAGACTGTAGACATCATCAATATTGGTACCAAGGACGCCAAAAAAGAGATCAGGATTGGTGCCAGCTTGCAAGCAGATGTGAAGCAAACTTTGACGGAAATGTTGCGCGAGTATGTTGACGTCTTCGCCTGGTCGTATCAAGACATGCCGGGGTTGGATACGGATATTGTCGTGCACAGGCTACCATTGAGAGAAGAATGTCTGCCAGTCAAGCAGAAACTTCGTCGGACTCACCCCGACATGGCTTTAAAGATTAAGGAAGAAGTCCAGAAGCAGTGGGATGCTGGTTTTCTTGCTGTGACAAAGTATCCTCCGTGGGTAGCCAACATCGTGCCAGTACCGAAGAAGGATGGAAAAGTGAGAATGTGTGTGGATTATCGAGATCTTAATAAAGCTAGCCCGAAAGATGATTTTCCACTACCTCATATTGATGTGCTGGTCGATAATACAGCTCAGTTTTCAGTGTTCTCATTTATGGACGGTTTCTCCGGGTACAACCAGATCAAGATGGCACCTGAAGATATGGAGAAGACCACGTTCATTACTCCGTGGGGTACATATTGTTATAAAGTAATGCCTTTTGGGTTGAAAAACGCAGGGGCAACGTACCAGCGGGCGATGGTGACATTGTTTCATGACTTGATTCATAAGGAGATCGAATGTTATGTAGATGATATGATTGCCAAGTCGAGAACAGAAGAGGAACATCTGATTAACCTGAAAAAGCTGTTTGAAAGGTTGAGAAAGTTCTGTCTGAGATTAAATCCAAACAAGTGCACGTTTGGGGTGCGTTCTGGAAAGTTGTTAGGTTTCATTGTGAGCGAAAGAGGAATCGAGGTTGATCCTGCCAAGGTGAAAGCAATACAAGAAATGCCTGAACCGAGAACAGAAAAAGAGGTTCGTGGTTTCTTGGGTAGATTGAACTACATTGCAAGGTTCATATCTCACCTAACAGCCACGTGTGAGCCAATATTTAAGTTGTTAAGGAAAGATCAAACGGTCAGGTGGAATGACGATTGCCAATTGGCATTCGATAAGATAAAAGAATACTTGCAGGAACCTCCGATTCTAATGCCTCCAGTTGAAGGGAGACCGCTGATAATGTATCTGACAGTGCTTGAAGGTTCCATGGGTTGTGTTCTCGGTCAACATGACGAGACAGGTAGGAAGGAGCATGCTATTTACTACCTGAGCAAAAAGTTCAATGATTGTGAGTCCCGATACTCAATGCTTGAAAAGACATGCTGTGCACTTGCATGGGCCGCTAAGCGATTGAGGCAATATATGGTTAGGCACACAACCTTGTTGATTTCAAAAATGGATCCTATCAAGTACATTTTCGAGAAACCAGCATTGACAGGCAGAGTTGCACGGTGGCAAATGGTCTTGACAGAGTATGACATTCAGTACACTTCACAAAAGGCCATCAAAGGAAGTATCTTGTCCGACTATCTCGCGCAACAGCCGATTGATGATTACCAACCCATGAAGTTTGACTTCCCTGATGAGGACATCATGTTTCTCAAAGCTAAAGACTGTGAGGAACCACTCCCGGAGGAGGGGCCAGACCCTGAATCCAAATGGAGTCTGATGTTTGATGGGGCTGTCAATATGAATGGGTGCGGAGTTGGAGCAGTTCTTATCACGCCGGAAGGTGTTCATATGCCGTTCACTGCCCGAATAACTTTCGGATGCACCAACAATGAAGCAGAGTACGAAGCTTGTATAATGGGGATCGAGGAGGCGATTAATCTACGGATTAAGACCCTTGATATATTTGGTGATTCAGCTTTGGTAATCAATCAAGTGAAGGGGAGTTGGTACACGCACCAAGCAAATCTAGTGCTGTATAGAGATTATACGAGGAGATTGCTGACATTTTTCACAACAGTGAAACTGTACCACATTCCTCGAGATGAGAATAGGTTCGCTGATGCCTTGGCCACTTTGTCTTCCATGATCAAAGTGCAAGGATGGAACCATGTACCTAAGATTGAGGTATCCCGCCTTGACAGACCAGCATTTGTGTTTGCGGTAGATGCAACGTCTGATGACAAGCCATGGTTTCATGACATTAAGTGTTTCTTGAAAAGTCAAGAGTACCCGTCCGGGGCATCGTCCAAAGACAGGAAGACGTTGAGAAGGTTAGCTGGTAGTTTCTTCTTGAATAAAGATGGCGTGCTGTATAAAAGAAATTTTGACACGGTCCTGCTTAGATGTGTGGATAGACATGAAGCAGACTTGTTGATGATTGAAGTGCACGAAGGCTCTTTCGGTACCCATGCCGGAGGGCATGCAATGGCTAAAAAGTTGTTAAGATCGGGATATTATTGGTTGACTATGGAGTCAGATTGTTGCAAATATGCCCGCAAATGCCATAAATGCCAGATCTATGCAGACAAGGTGCATGTGCCTCCAAATCCGTTGAGTATCATGTCGTCGCCTTGGCCGTTTGCCATGTGGGGCATTGATATGATCGGAAAGATTGAGCCTACAGCTTCCAATGGTCATCGTTTCATCTTGGTGGCAATTGATTACTTCACCAAATGGGTTGAAGCCGCATCCTATGCCAATGTTACAAAACAAGTGGTCGCTCGTTTCTTAAAACGGGATATCATTTGCCGATATGGAGTTCCCGAAAGAATCATTACTGATAATGGTTCTAATTTGAACAATAAGATGATGGCTGAGTTATGCCGGGACTTCAAAATCGAACATCACAATTCTTCTCCGTACCGCCCAAAGATGAATGGCGCGGTCGAAGCGGCCAACAAAAATATCAAGAAGATTGTGCAGAAGATGGTTGTCACGTACAAAGATTGGCATGAGATGTTACCATTTGCTTTGCATGGGTATCGAACGTCGGTACGCACGTCCACTGGGGCAACCCCATTCTCACTTGTATATGGTATGGAGGCAGTGCTACCGGTTGAAGTAGAGATTCCGTCCCTCAGAGTTATGATGGATGTTAAGCTAGATGAAGCTGAATGGGTACGAGCCAGATTTGATCAGCTGAGCCTTATTGAGGAAAAGCGATTGGCGGCTGTATGTCATGGGCAACTATATCAGCGCAGAATGAAACAGGCATTTGACCAGAAGGTGCGTCCTCGGGTTTATAAAGTCGGAGATGTGGTACTCAAAAGGATCCTTCCTCCCAATACAGATCACAGGGGCAAATGGACTCCTAACTATGAAGGTCCATTCGTGGTTAGAAAGGTCTTTTCGGGCGGAGCTTTATTGCTTACAACCATGGATGGCGAAGACTTTTCATCCCCTGTCAACTCGGACGTAGTCAAAAAATACTTCGCATGAATAGACCCGCTGGATAACAAAAATAAAAAAAATCCAGGCAAAAAAGGGCATCCCGGCGAACCAAAAACAGAATAAGGTTCGGGAAAAAATTAGGGATATAATTGAAAAATTGTACACCCGGTAAGTTGAAAACCCGAAAGGGCAACTTAGGCAAAAAAGGGTATCCTGGTGGATCGAAAACCTGAAAGGGCGGTCCACACAAAAGAGGGATTTAAGCGAATGACTACGGTCTGAGTTATCTGTACCCCATCATCGTTTGAACAACTGACATTCTGAAAGATAGGAATCGGTCTGATCATTCCTCAGAAGGCAAGGTCGGGGAGTTTTGAAGACATACTGGTCATAACAGAATGGAAACTCAGTGGAAGTCCGTTTTCACATTGCCATTAGGATAGTTCTTTTCTCAATTTTCAGCGATCACCTCTTTCCAGGGATTGCTTCCGGATGTAATTGCCTATTCTGGGCTCTCAGTCAATAAATTGAATTTCAATAAAAAGCCTTCTATTTTTGTTTTATTGCTTTGTTTGCAAAAACGTCTTAATTTTTGATAAAACATTGCATTTGAAAACATGGCAGCCTTGCAATAACATGCGCAGAAAAAACATTTGAAATTACTTCGAATGTCGAATACTCCCGGATGGTGGATTCTAGCCACGCGATATTCGGGGCATGTGGGCATATTCTTTTGTTGCAGGTAGCAGGTGCAGATGATTTTAAGCACAAGACCAGCAATAAATCACCCCACGCAAAAGACTGGGGCAATTATGGGTAAGGAGATCGACGTTCATCGTTCGGTCGACGATTGTGCATAACGGGTCGATATCAGTGAATTAAGTTCAACTGGGTACCGTTGCATCTTATTAAGTCGATTCTCTTATTCAGTCCTTCCAACAGCTACAAGCTTTTCTATGTCGATAACAGTCACAGGTTCCCCAAAAGAGTGGTCTCGTCGACACCGAAACTGATGGTCATTATCCCCAGCGAAGTCACAAGAGTTTGAAGAGGCTAGATCTTCTGTAAAATCCCCTTATGACATCCTCTTCGGGGACGAATTGTTGTGTTGTCCAAGCATGGGGCATGATTGTTTCCCCAGCATGAAGTGTTGGTCATCCCCAGTAGAGTTTGAGGACAATTGGTCTTCTGTAAAATCCTCTCAAAAGGAGTTCCCCAGCACGAGACGTTTTAAAGCAGTTTCCGCCGGCAGAGTTTGTTATAAACTCGTCATCCCTAACGGAATTGTCTAAAGGGAAGCTCGCCTAACATGGGGCATTGTGGTACTTATCCTAAGCTTGACAGTCATATTCTTCAGTAGAATACTGTGGATTTGCTTTGGGGTTTCCCCAACAGATCTCTAAGGACTCTTTCCTAGCAAGTTGCTGTGGAATGTTCTAACCAGGATTTGCATATCCCTGGCAGAGTAGCCCTGATCCCCAGCAAGATTGTGTCTCTGGTAATGATTCCCCACAGAGGTCAGCATCGAATCTCGTCAGCAACTCCCAGCTGAGTTGTTGTTATTCCCGCAGAGGTTTATCAGATCGACAGAATTTATTCCTCAACAAGGATGGTACAGCCCTTCCCCAGTCGGGTCAGAAGGTGGATAACCCCTATAAAGGGTCTTGGATTGGATAGATCCTCAAGCAGAGTTTTTTATGACTCTTCCTCCCTAGCAAGACGCCATGCAAAGAAATTCTCATCCCCATCGGAATCGCTGTGACCAGAATTCATTCCCCTAACAGATGAAGTGATTCATGGCAGATTTATTATTCTTCAAGTCCAATTTATTTTTGGCAAGCTTGACAATTCGAAGCAGACGGATTGTTCATTCATTCTCCAGTGGAGAGGTTATCCTTTCAGGAGTCTCCAAAGTCAAATCATTGGTCTTTGCTCCTCAGCAGAGTCAGCAGAGGTGTCTGACACAGGTGCAGAGAATAATACAATTTTACAAATTATAAAAGCCCAACAGTGGATTGGCAAAGGTCCATCTCCGGGTGGCAAAAGTCCAACAGTGGATTGGCAAAAGTCCGTCTTCGGGTGGCAAAAGTCCAACAGTGGATTGGCAAAAGTCCGTCTTCGGGTGGCAAAAGTCCAACAGTGGATTGGCAAAAGTCCGTCTTCGGGTGGCAAAAGTCCAACAGTGGATTGGCAAAGGTCCATCTAAGGGTGGCATATTCTAAAAGTCCAACAGTGGATTGGCAAAAGTCCATCTTCGGGTGGCAAAGCAGCTAAAAGTCCAACAGTGGATTGGCAAAAGTCCGTCTTCGGGTGGCAAAAGTCCAACAGTGGATTGGCAAAAGTCCGTCTTCGGGTGGCAAAAGTCCAACAGTGGATTGGCGAAAGGTCCATCTAAGGGTGGCATATTCCAAAAGTCCAACAGTGGATTGGCAAAAGTCCGTCTTCGGGTGGCACGAAGCTGCAAAGTCCACCAGTAGTGTGGCAGGCCAGTAGTCGTCTGGAATTGCATAAAAGACATTATTAAAGTCCACCAGCAGTGTGGCAAGCCAGTAGTCGTCTGGCGTCGTTCAAAAAGACATTTCTAAAGTCCACCAGTAGCGTGGCAGGCCAGTAGTCGTCTGGAATTGCATAAAAGACATTATTAAAGTCCACCAGCAGCGTGGCAAGCCAGTAGTCGTCTGGCGTCATTCAAAAGACAATTTTCTCCGACAATGTGTCATTGAAGATTCAAGCCAGCAATGTCGTGGAAGTTTCTTCTTCATCATCCAGAGCAAATTTTTGGTTATATTTGGTATTCAATCACTATATACCTTGAAAGTCCGAAAGCGATTGCTTTCGGGCATTCAGGTCTACAGCGCTTGAATAGGGGCAGCTGTAATACCCCAAAATTTTCTCTCCCCTTTGTCATCATAGCATGGCATTATCATTTATCATATCATATCCACCTCATTAACATTACATTGCATTTAACATAGAAAAATGAAGCATGGCATCCTTCTTACCATCAGGGCATGTGGTCAAGTGGGAGGTGGACAATCAAGGAATCATTCAAAGCACAAAAGGTCAATCAAGTGCCCTCAAGGCAAGCCAAGAGGTCTTTCATGTCTCATACCATCTCAATTGATCATCCCCAATCTCAAGAAGGTGAAATCCAATGGGAGATTGAAGCAATACATACTTCAACATGCAAGAGGTTCAAAAATTGAAGAAAAACCCTCAAAAGAGATAGCCCATTGATCCAAAATCATCCTCAAATGGTATATCTCATCATCCTTTAAGAAGGTACACAACATACTCTGAGGAATTTGAAATTGAAGACTGCACATTTTTCTCCTAGGAGGTGGGCACCAAAACTAGGGTTTCCCATTAAATCAGGGAATCTCTGATTTTTTGGACAAAACTTGATGTCATGGTATTCCATATGTCCCTAAGTGTATGTATGTGGAAAATTACATCTCAATTGGTTCTAGAAGTGGTTCAATTGGAAGAAAGATCAAGAATCAGAGAAATTGGGGCAAAGTCAAATAATCAGAGGAAAAAGTCAACTCTTGACTTTTTGAGGCCAAATTCATGAAATTCATGTTATATGTGACCAATGTACAAAATTTGATCAAGAAACTCCAAAGGAATCATGAAAAATTCAAGATGTAGAAAGTTGCCATTTTTGGATGAAGTAGGGTTACTAAAAATAGCAAGTTTTGGCCATTTTGCATCAGAATTGGAACCAAGGCCATTCAAAATTGGAGCACCAAATGAAAATTCCACTCTGCCTCAATGAAAGGCCTTGCTTTAAGCTTCAAATCCATGGGTAGAACATTTCCATTGGATAAAAAATGAGGGAGATATGATTGATCAAAGTTGGAGGAAAGTAGGCCAAAAACCATGTCATGACCAAGTTTGGCCAGGTCTGCGCGCAGTCATTTTCTCAAACAGTTGGTGGGCAAAATGTATGGATCAATTACTCATGGTTAAAGGCTTCAAATGGAAAATCTTGCAACATCAAAGTTGTTCCCCTATGTGAGATCTTCAAGATTGATGTTCATGATTTTTTCATTTGATCAAAGGATAAGGAGTTATGATAGCTCAAAGATTGGTCAACACAACTGAATTTCCATAGGCACCAAGGCCTTGCCTGCAGACCAAGTCACATGCCCATACACCAATTTGGTTCCTTCTGTTGCAAGCTATTTTTGATCATGTTCCAAACTTCCATTCAATCTAATTCCAACACTAAACATGTTCTCTTATGTCTCCTCTTTCTAATGACACCAAATGCTCTTCATTTCATTCATTGTACACTAAGAACTCCATCTCCAAATCTCCATGTTTTCACTAATGAGAGGTTGCCAAAACATAATGTTGTGACTTGGCATTTGTTTGGTCCATGACAGTTCACGCGTATGCTACACACCATCCACCCTTACTTCATTAAGACCAACATTCCCTTACACACATGAATACCATGCTGCTATCATACACTAAAAGGGAAAACAGAAGCTTGCCCTGCAAGTCATAATGCAAACATCAGTACCATCATCATCATTCTCCATTATCCTCACCATAAGTGACCATGAGCTTTTCCACACTCTAACCAAGCTCTCCAACTCGTGCCAATAACTAACAGGACTCAGTTAGTTAACTCAAACTCAGTTAACTAACTCACTCTAACTAGAGTTCTAACCATCAACCACCAGAGTTAAACCATAACCACACCTATATAAATAACTCTAACAGAATTTGGAGCTGAAAAAAAAAAAACTCTGATTTTGCACTCTCACTCCAAAAAACACTATCAAGCTTTCTCTCTGAACTCTCCCTCTACCTGCACGAATTCCTCAAGTTCTTCTTCAATCTTCACCATCAAGCAAGAATACCTCACTGAAGCATTGAATAGCACAGTTAGCTTCAATCTCAGATTCAGTTTTTCTTCTTATTCTCAAGACCAAATAGCATTTATTTTGCTCAAATTGAAGTTCTAGAAGTTCAAGAACAAGTTCTCACCTCTGGTTTTCTCAACAACTCAAAGATCTTCAAGTTTCAGGTTCCAAAATTTCTCAAACTTTGCTTGCACGATTTTATCCTGTTTTAACTTGTTGATGTGTTATTTGAGCTTATTAGAAGCTATGTGAAACCGGCTAGTTGATAGAGCTCCTTAGGAGTTTAGAACTGAAACTTAGGGCAAAGTTTCTCTTCTTCGATTCTCTTTATTCATGCTTGATCTGTGAATTTTGTTGCTGAATTTGTGTTCCTCATGAGATTAGCTTTCGTTTGATACCTAGTTTGTTGATTTCGGGAAGCATGTGATATTTACAGTGCCGGAGAGTGGCCGGAGAAGGTGACCGGAGGCCCCTCTCCGGCCGGTGAGGTTACATTAGGGTTTTGCATGCCAGATTAAGTCACAGCCGTTGATTTCGTTTGATCTAATGCTCACAATGGTGACAGCACATTAAAAATCACGTGCTATGCATGTGTCATATTTCTGATTTCACTTAAGCATGGTGTGGTGTGGTGCATGGTATGTCATGTGTTCCTTCACGTGTGTTTGTTGATCATGCGTACTTTGACTTTGACTGGACTTGGACTTGATCTAATGGTTGTGAGTGAGTCAAGATTGTTGACTGAGGGTTCATACTTGTTATTGTGTTTGGCGCGTAAATGGACCTATGCAGATTGATAATCACACCCCCCTGTTTCCAAGCCCAATTAATTTGCACTGCATTATTGCTATGTTCATACCCCCTTCCCTTTGCATTTCATTTTCATTTTTCCTTTATTGTACATGTTTCATTTCTAATTTTTAAAAATACCAAAGCATATTGGAAAATTCTACAAAAATTCATAAACATCATTGAAACATTTAGGAAATTTTTCATGTTTTTATTTTCTGATTTTATGACTATTTTGCCCCTGTTCCATCATTTCTTTTGAATTTCCATTTATATGCATGCTTATTGTGATATACCATTTTGTGCATTTTTGTTCTTGATCATAAAAGTTGATTTTGATCCCTTTCTTTTTGCATTGTGCTTATAACATGTTGAAGTATGTTTAAGCTTTATGGTTTGATTTGTTAAGTCTTTTTGGATGACTTTGGATGTGTTGCTTGGTGCATGGATGCATGAAACTTTCATGAGGTCTTGACCTAATTGTTGAATGACTTTGGTTCTGATCCATTTCTTGTGGCTTTGATATGTTAATGACATATGTTTAAGGTGTTTGATTGTTGAAATTCATAATTTTTGAAGCATGTTTGATATTTGTTTGAAGCATGAAATCTAACTTGTTCATTTTATGAATGTATGCTTCATGTTTGGTTTGCTTGATCATGAAGGCACTTGTGCCATAATTTGAGGTCTTGTTGGAGGGTTGATAGCATGCTAATTGATCTCTGGTTGTGATAATGGAACCTCATCTTTGCATGTTTGTGTTTGCCTTTCACTCTAAGTCACTTTTTGCATAAGCATGAATCATGATCACATCACTTCACTTTTGCTTCTTTGCCTCTTAATGGATTGAGAAATTGTTTGCATGATTTGAGTGAGGTTTGAAGACCATGTTTAGGCACATGTTTAAGTTGTCCATATTCTGACCATAACCTCTCATGAAGCATTCTTGCATAGTTGCTTTGCATTTTCTTTCATCCTTTTCTACTTCTTTTATAATGCACTTCTTGGTGCTTTAGTTCTTTGTTTGTGTACTTGTGGTTTGGTGTTTGATGTGTTTATATTAGTGAACACCTTTGGAGATGTACATTCTGACTTGGAGGTTCTTATAGCATTCAATCTCAGTTTACTTTGTTTGTCAATTTGTTTGAGTTTGATTTGTTCACTCTATGTTCTTTCTTTACTTGTAAATAAGTGTACTAACCTTTTCAGGGGCTAATGGTAAGTCATTTGAGTGTGGATATGCTTCCACATTCTAATCCTTTCCCTCACCTTTTAATCTTTCAATTTGTGATTGTTTAAGCATTTCATAATGCTTTGTCTTCATAACTTTCCTCCTTCCTCTTTAGAACTAACTTAACTTCCATCTTGGAAGTAAGTTGTGTTCTTCCCTCTTTCTTCTCTTTTCTTTTAGGTTAGGTTTCTCATACCACACTAACCATAGGACTTCCAAGTATGCTAATACTAGGGTGTGTCTTAGTCCCCCCATAGATTTTACCTTTCTCCTTCTTTTGAGTCTCTCTTCTCATCTAAAAAGAAAATCCAAAAACACTTAATAAAGGTAAGCATTTATTGCATTTAGGCCTTTCATATAAAGGAAAGATTATAAGGGGTCTTCTCTTATAATCTTAAATGAGTAGCATATGGCCCATCTTGGGTCAATGTGTTACACATTTGACCTTATATGAGGGACTTAAATGCAATACTTGTTGAAGGTGCAAATAATAAAAAACACTTCTTCATTTCTTAATTAACAAAAACACTTAATAAACACAAGTATGCTAGTGTGTTTGAACCTTGACAATTGGAGCTAAGTGTGGGGGTCTTCTTCACTCTTAGTATGCTTTCTTACCCATTCCATCTTGGAATGTGAGAATGTACACATTCCAATGACTAAGATTCAGATACACTGTCATATGCAAATAAATGGAAAAAACTTCTAAAAGGCAAAAACAAACAATTACGTCTTTCCTTCGGGAATTCTTTTCTCATCTCATTCATTCTCAACGCACGAACGCGCTTCTACTCGTTCTCTTGCAAGATGGTAACGCACTCGGACCAGCGAGCCTGCAACACCTGAGCTAGAACGTTAGCCGTTCCTTAAAAAACACAAACAATTCATCCCTAGTGAGGGGAACTACGTCGCTCTGATTCTCATGCTCCCGATGAGATACGTAGGCAGTGGGGTAGGGCCCCTATCATCAGGGAGCGCCAGGACATGGCATCGAGAACTGCTTTAGCTTCAAAGCTGATGTTCAAAGACTTATCAAAAGCAGCATTCTGTCTTTCAAAGACAATATCCTAAATGTTCAAGTGAACCCGCTACCTCAACATGGAGGAGCTTCTGTCAACATGGTCTATGGATGCCCGAGCACTTATAAGATATATCTCGTCCGCGGTTTAAGGAGGAACCTGGTGAAAATGCATGAATGACATAGTAGATGGGGTCCTATAGATTCCCATGATTATGCCGCATGCAGAGTTTGTTCTGTAAATAATCAAGGATGCTACGTTGTACAAGCAGTCCTGCAAGAACAAATGGACCAAGGTTGGATTCAGGAATACAAAATAAGACCACACCAACTAATCAATATGGTACAAAGTTGTCCAGAAGAATATGCAGTTTATGATATGAAATGTATCAGGGAGTCGCTGGTCAAATTTCATAAATTCTTGTGTAAACTTGATTACTTTGGTCCCAATCATCACGATCATACTACTTGCAGAAAATTTCGCAGAAGTCGACGTGGTTGCCTTCTCATTCAAAATGAGATCCAAGGGTTGTTAGATCAAAGGACCATTACGGTCCTCCATGAAAGAGAACCTATTGATGGTGAAGCTGATGAGGATGTGTACACCATAATTCCTCAGTTTAATGAACCCGAACAAATGGAAATTCCTTTTAACAGTAGAAGGATTCCTAATGTCCCCACCATTGAACCTATAGAAGTCATCTATGATAGTCGGAAGACCATCATGACTCCTTTGGTCATTTATTTACCAGGTCCAGTCCCATACAAATCAGAAAAGGTCATACTCTACAAGTACGGTGCTATAATGGTTGAAGATGGGAAGGAAGTACCCTTACCATCTATTGTCAACATCGTTGACATAAGCCGAGTTACCAGAAATGGTCAGGTATTCAACAAAGAAGTTGAGGATATGGCTGCAAGAAAGGAGAAGTAGATTAAGAATCCTTTGGAACCAATTGGTCAAACAAGTGATACCAATCAAATGAAAGATAATGATAAATTTTTAAAGCTGATCAAGAAAAGTGAATACAACATTGTGGACCAGCGGTTAAACACCCCTTCAAAGATATCCATGCTATCTCTTTTAATGAGCCCTGAGGCTCACAGGGAAGCTCTACAGAAGATCTTGGAGCAAGCCTTCGTAAACCATGATGTAACGGTTGGCCAATTTGGCAATGTTGTTGCTAACATTACTACCTGTAATAACTTGAGTTTCTGTGATGAAGATCTCCCAGAAGAGGGAAGCAATCACAATATGACACTAAATATCTCAGTCAACTGCATGAATGACTCCTTGTCAAGTGTGTTAGTAGACACTGGTTCATCACTAAATGTCATGCCAAAATCAACTCTTACAAAATTGGTCTTTCAAGGCACTCCTATGAGGGGTAGTGGAATTGTTGTCAAAGCTTTTGATGGATCTAAGAAGACTGTTATAGGTGAAGTTGATCTTCCCATAACTATTGGCCCCCATATGTTTCAATTCACTTTCCAAGTAATGGACATCCAAGCAGCATACAGTTGTTTGTTGGGTCGCCCTTGGATTCATGAAGTCGGAGCAGTCACTTCAACGCTACATTAAAAGTTGAAGTTGGTAAAAAATGCCAAATTGGTTACTGTGTGTGGTGAACGGGCTTTGGTTGTTAGTAATCAGTCATCATTTTGTTACTTAGAACCCAAAGAGGTTATTGGGACTCAGTTTCAGGCACTTTTTATAAGTAGCAAGGATAGCAAAAGGGCATCCATTTCATCTTATAAAGACGTCGTCCGAGTAGTGGAAAGTGGTGTCATTAAAGGGTGGGGACAGGTTGTGGTTCCTGCCAATAGCCAGACCAAAAGAGGCCTTAATTTGTCTCTTGCATATGTAAAAACTACAAAAAAAGAGTGAACGCATTCCTCCCATTCAAAATATTTTTCACAGTGGAGGCTTTATTTATTCTATCCCTCAAGAGGTTGACGCCATTAACAGAGATGACTCTGAAGACAAACCCTCGGATTCTGAAGAAGAATGGAAGTCCTACCTCAATGATTCTGGCTACATATCGCAAGAAGAAACGCATACTTCGTTATCTTCTCTACAAGAGAAAGATAAGGGTGCATCCGAGCCAGTTGATGAAATTGACATAGAAGATTGCAACGATGAGAACTATTCCACTTCCTTTTCTTCACCAGAAGAAGACACAGTTATGGAAGATATTGTTTGTCACTCCGAAGATGATTCATATATTTCTCCAGAGATCTGGGACCCCTACCTAGAAACTCATGGGTACGACAGTCAACCAGAAGAGGCCTACATACCATTTTATACTCCTTAACCCATCGAGAGAGTAGTCGAAGATAATCTTTTTGACAAGTCTGCAAAGATTGCTGAAAGAGATTTCATTCATTATACCATGCCAGAAGTAAATGTCATAATAGAAGATAATCCTGAAAAGGATTTATCCATTTACATGGCACCTCCTAGAATTCTGAAAAGGCCACTGAGGACCACCTTTTTTATGTATCCACAAAGATTAAGAATTCCATCAATTTAACTCTGCCAGAAGTCAGTGTTGTTATTGAAGACGGGCCTGAAAGGGATTCGCAAGACTTTTTGACACCTGGGAAAGTTTCTCAAAATTGGATAGCTGTTGATGTTCCAACTGTTGTCCACATATCAAAGTAAATGTTTATTTTTTATTTGTCCTTTCGCATCGCCCAAAGCGGGAGATGTTTTTAGGGCCACCTGTCTTAAGTATTAGGCTTTTGTTTCAAGAAATAATTAATCAATAATAAAGATGTTATTTTCAACACCATGTTGTTTGTTTGTTTTTTTTACTTTTCTGTTTTTTCGAAAAACGGTAATAATAAAAAAACACAAAACAAATATAATAAACACTTTCGATGTCTGTACACCACCGCATTTATCTGTTTTCTAAAAAAAACAATCAATCATATGTGCAGATTAAACATCGAAAAATCCATTGAAAAACATGACCTTATGCCTTCTTCCAACTTTGAGTTCCCAGTATTCGAAGCTGAAGATGAAGAAGAGAAAGAAATTCCGGATGAAATTTACCGACTACTTGAACGAGAAGAAGCTTCCATTCATCCATACAAAGAACTGATAGAAGTGATCAACCTTGGTTCCGATGAAGACATAAAAGAGGTCAAGATCGGGGCACTACTTAGTCCAGATGTTAAAATAAAAATGATAGAACTTCTCAAAGGGTTCCCGGATGTGTTTGCTTGGTCCTACCAAGACATGCCAAGGTTGGATACCGATATTGTGGAACACCCCTTACCGTTGAAGCCATAATGTCCACCAGTCAAATAGAAGTTGAGAAGAACGCGCCCAAATATGGCCATCAAAATTAAAGAGGAAGTGCAGAAGCAGATTGACGCATGATTCCTTGCCAAGATAGAATACCCTCAGTGGTTGGCTAACATAGTGCCTGTTCCCAAAAAGGACGCAAAAGGTCAGAATGTGCATGGACTACCGATACTTAAACAAAGCTAGTCCAAAAGATGACTTTCCACTACCACATATTGACATGTTGGTCGACAGCATTGCAAAATTCAAAGTTTTTTCCTTCATGGACGGATTCTCAGGATATAACCAAATCAGAATGGCACCAGAAGACATGGAAAAACCTCATTCATTACGCCATGGGGAACATTATGCTACAAATAAATGCCTTTTGGTCTAAAGAATGCAGGTGCAACTTACCAAAGAGTCGTGACAACTCTTTTCCACGACATAATGCACAAAGAAATTGAGGTATATGTTGATGACATGATTGCCAAGTCCAGAACTGAAGAAGAACATGTGGAATATTTGTTGAAGTTATTTTAGCGTTTGAGGAAATTCAAACTCCGCTTAAATCCCAACAAGTGTACATTTGGCGTTCGTTCAGGGAAACTCTTGGGTTTCATTGTCAGCCAAAAAGGAATTGAAGTTGATCCTGATAAAGTCGAAGCTATTCAGGAAATGCCAGCGCCCAAAACTAAGAAGCAAGTTAGAGGATTTCTTGGTCGTCTAAACTACATCTCTAGATTTATATCCCACATGACCATAACTTGTGGACCGATATTCAAACTTCTTCGAAAGGACCAGAGTTGTATATGGACAGAATATTATCAGAAGGCCTTTGACAGCATCAAAGAATATTTGTTTGAGCCTCCTATACTGATCCCTCCAGTGGAAGGAATACATTTGATTATATACTTAACAGTATTGGAAGATTCCATGGAATACATTTGTTTTTGCTTGATTTCCCTGACCTTTCAGGTAGCTTACTGTGAGGCTAATTATTAAGGAGCCTTTAGTTATCTTGTGTGTATAGTCTTCACACTTTTGAGAGTTCTGAACTCTTGTAGGCTTAGGTGCCGATTATGGTATGTACACAGGCGTCCTTTCTACAGAGATTTGCCCTTTTCTTATTGGTAGTTTGCCATGTATGACTTTTGATGTGATGACCACCCCAGGTATCTTTTGATGTGTTTTGGGCCTAGATGTTTCATCATCTTTATACCAGATTGTCCGGCTTTAGTGCACGGACCTATTAGACATGTTTGGTCAACCCGTGTACGCGGAGCGTTTGTGGGCTACCTATGTACGCAGAGCAAGTCGACACGTTTATAGGAGTTTATCAACCCGTTCATGGGCGACCTATATACGCGGAGCAAGTTAACACGTTTATAGGAGTTTATCAACCCGTTCATGGGCGACCTATGTACGCGGAGCAAGTCAACACGTTTATAGGAGTTTATCAACCCGTTCATGGGCGACCTATGTACGCGGAGCAAGTCAACACGTTTATAGGAGTCTATTAACCCGTTCATGGGCGACCTATGTACGCGGAGCAAGTCAACACGTTTATAGGAGTTTATCAACCCGTTCATGGGCGACCTATGTACGCGGAGCAAGTCAGTACGTTTATAGGAGTTTTATCAACCCGTTCATGGGCGACCTATGTACGCGGAGCAAGTCAACACGTTTATAGGAGTTTTATCAACCCGTTCATGGGCGACCTATATACGCGGAGCAAGTCAACAAGTTTATAGGAGTTTTATCAACCTGTTCATGGGTGACCTATGTACGCGGAGCAAGTCAACATGTTTATAGGAGTTTTCTGAGTTATAACTCATCATTTCAAGCCGGATACCTATGAACAAGACATAACAATTTTTAAAGTCCGGGCGCCTTGTTAAAAACCCTCTCCCTCGCAAGGGAAATGAGTGCGACTCGGATCCTTTATTCAGTATTAAATTACATAATGTCTTAGCTGAAATACATCCTAAGATTAAATACATCCCAAGTCCTAGGTATTTCTACTCATTCTAATGTTTCGGCTTGTATGCTCCTTGATCAGAAGGATCCCCCTATCCAGTTCGCTGAACATCTTCAAACCCAATGCGAGAGCTCTCAGGAGCAGTATACTTTACTAGAAAGTCAAATTTTCCGCTTGGCTATCCCAAGATATCCCAAGTCTCTAAGGGGTTGTCATCCTCGCTGATATTGATTTCAGGTAGTGAAAAGTTGATAAATTCTCGTTCCGCCACCCCTGCGACTTCATCAAGACGACGGTTGACGTATTCAGGATTGTCTGAGCAGGGCTTCCGTGTTGGCTTTGATACGCCGGATCCTCCATGTAAGGCTTTGATATGCGTTTTTGGGTTGGCTTTGATACCCCGGATCCTCCATGTAAGGCTTCCCGGAGGAAAGGACTAGGTTTTCCTTTAGTGCTTGCACGATCCCTTTCTCTTCTTCGAGGAATGAGTTGACTCCGATGGGTGTATCATGGGTCGGTAGATGCCCAACCTGGACTTGTTTCGTTTCTTCGTCAGGCACTATGTTGACCAGGTGGACTTTGGGGGAACTCTTGGAATTTGCTTCTCCTGCTGGTTCTTTTCATCTCCACTTTAAGCTATCCTTATAACACTTTCTCGCCAGCCCCTGGTCGCTTTTGACAATCCCAACCCGACCATCTCCAAGTGGCAATTTCATGGTTGAATATAGTGTTGAAAGTGAAGCCTCGAGAGTGTTGAAAGATGGTCGGCCTATAATGATGTTATAAGGTGAAGCAACATTGACTATCAAGTACCTTACCCGGAAATTCTTTGCATTATCAGTGTTACCGAAGGTAATCGGCAATACTAGATGTCCGAGCACCTGGACTTGCTCTCTCGAGAATCCTACTAAACTGCCTTATAATGGCAATAACTCGATCGCATCAAGCCCCATTTCTCTGAAAGCATCCCAATACAGCACGTCGGTTGAACTTCCAGGGTCTACCAGTACCCCTTTCACGCTCCGACCTCGTACCTGCACTTTGATAACCATAGGATCATTTTCGTGAGCTAGGACTCCTATGGCGTCCCGTTTGGAGAATGTTACAACATCTAAGTTTCCTTCCAGTTTTTCTGGGGATTTTTGGTCGATATGTATAACTGCTCTAGCATCTATTTTTCTGGCTGAACTTGTCTCTCCACCACCAGTAACCCCCCCCCCCCAGAAATGGTGTTTAGGGTGTGTTGGGCTGCTTTTGTCTTTTGACCCTCTTCAGCGTCTGAAATTTTCATATGGGATGACTTTTTTGTTCCCTGATCATCTCGGCGAGGACTTCTCTTATTATTTTGTGATCGAAAATCCTTCACATATGTCAATAGATGTCCCCTCTAGATTAGGGCTTCAATTTCTTTTTTCAGCTGCTGACAGTCCTCGGTGTGATGTCCTCGTACACGATAGTAATCACACCAAGTCTCAGGTTGCCTTCCCATGATTGCGTTGGCTCTTTTGGGACGATGAGGCTCTGGTAATAGATTCATGTGGCCGACTTCTTTAAGGATGTCTCCCCTGCTGGTATTTAGCGGGGTGAGGTCCTTATCCGACTCATATGGTTGTCTGTATGGCCTGGGAGTATGTCGCTCGCGCGCAGCTACCTGAGGATGCTCCTTCCTACTATTTGACAACTCTTCTTTACTCTTTGTCTTTTCATTGCTGTCTCGGGATCTTTTTTCTTGGTTACTTTCATCTCCTTTGATGTAGCATTCAGCTCGGTTAGTGATCTTGTCCATGTTGATAGCCGGCTTCTGAGCCAGTGACTCATTGAATTGCCCGGCTCGTAATCCATGCTGAAAAGCCCCTACAAACAGCTCCTAATTCGGATGAGATACTTTGAGGGTTTCCTCATTGAATCGAGCTAGGTACTCACGTAGTGACTCCGCCTGCTTCTGTCGAACACTGAACAATGCAGTCGTGGATACCTTCTGGCATTTGGTTGCCGAGAAGTGTTGTACTAACCTCTTAGTTAGGTCTTGATAGTCTATGATGGAGAGCCGAGGAAGGCTCATGTACCATCTTAAAGCTAAGTCCTTAAAGGTCATGGCCATAAGTTCCCACTTCAGTGAGTCTGAAGGGGCAACTATGACCATCTGATTGTTGATAGCAATGACATGCTCCTGTGGACCTGTCTTCCCATCATAAGAGGTTAGTGATGGTGCTTTGAATTTTTTTGGTACGTGTTCGTCCCAAATCTCTTGAGAAACAGGTTGAGGTTCAAGAACCTCCTCCTCACTATCACCGTCAGCTTGACTTTGCTGCTGTAGCACTTGTATGCTGTCTTGCAGCGTTTCATTCTGTTGTCTCATGGTCTCCATCATAGCTAGTAGTTGAGCCATGTCAGGAGGATCTCCATCAGAAGACATGTCGTCAATTTGAGAAGTGTGGCCGGGGAAAATTTTACCTAGGCCCCATGTAACGACCCAGTTTTTATGTGAGTTTTATTTAATCGAGTCGTTTGATTATTTTATTATTATTTTATTTTATTTTTGACTTTTATTTGATAATATGTTATTTTCATTGTTGTGATATTTTATCGGGTTTTGGGATCGTTTGCGAGATATTTGAGTGTGGGGGTATTTTGGTCATTTTAGGATATTTTTGATTAAGTAAGAAAAATAGAAATAGAAGGGAGAAAAATAGAAAGAAAGAAAAAGGAGAGAAAAGAGAAGAAGAAGAGAAATAGTGGAAACTTGGAAAAATCAAAGAAAAATCAACTTCTAGAATCGATTTAATCGGGTAAGGGTGCGAAACTCAATTATTGTATACTTGTGTATGATTATGTATGTGTATTTGTGATGTTTGTTGGATTGAAATGAAAATATTTAGAAAACCCATTTTTGGTAAAATGGTTTAGAAATCGATGAAATGTGTTGAAAATCATGTGTTAAGTGTTCATAATTGTTGGTACATGATAGATACTTGTTATTGGACATTGTATTGGCAATTTTCTGGTGTGTAGGTAAGATTTGGGGTGTTTTTGGATGGAACCCGTATGAAAAATTATGCAGAAGAATTTTTCTGGTTTTTCTAGGTCATACGCGTATGGGGCATGTTCATACGCGTATGGACCTTGGCAATACGCGTATGGAGGGCGAGTCATGGGCCAATACACGTATGAGATGGTATTTCACTCGGCCATCTGCCCATTTGCGTATGATACGCGTAGCACTGTTGGGCAATACGCGTATGGTGGGATGCACTACGCGTATAGGGTTTAAAATGGGAATTTTGGGAAGAAAATGGTTATGCCCATACGCGTATGGTCTTGGGCAATACGCGTATGTCATGGCGAGGATTTTGGGCAATACGCATATGGCCTTGGGCACTACGCGTATGGCCAGGAGAATGGTAAAATGGGACTTTTCAAAATATCGTTTTTCGTTTTCTTTCGTAACTTGTGTTCCGTTTGTCTGATTTTTACATTCTTGGTATCGTTGTGTAGCTATTAGACTGTACCTTCTTATTATGATGGTTTGGAAATTGTTAGCCGATTTAATTATGTCGGAAAATCAGGAATAGTGTCGGTTGTCGACTTTTGTCGTTATAATTGTGCGTAATTGATGTGTATTATGCAAAGTGCTGTTGTATGATGTAAATGTATGTGTTTAGATGGTGTTGTGGTGATTTGTGGCCGTATGGAAATTAAATGCATTGTTTTGGGCATAAGTGCAAAGTGTGATTTTGTTGATATAGATGAATGCATGTATGTGTGTGCATATTAAATGTCATGGGTCATTGTATGCCAAGCATCATGATATGCATTGTTGAGACGTCCTGAGTGACGGTTTGGATTCCAGAGGGAATTCGCTATAACGTCGTGTGCCTTATACAAAGAGGTGTGAGCGATGATTATAGACGATCGTGTGCCCATGTGGGGTGTGAGCGATCGGGTCGTGTGCCTTATACAAAAAGGTGTGAGTGATCCATAAACGTCGTGTGCCTTATACAAAGAGGTGTGAGCGACGGGGAACATCGTATGCCCGACAGGGAGTTATAATGATATAACGAGCGATGATTCCAGCAGAGTTCCTGAGTGAACTAGTGATGAGAAACAATGGAAGTCGGTACCGCATGTGCATATGCATAGAGTCGTTGTGTCGGTCTCTTGCATTGCATAAAATATTATGGTTGTTTTATGTGTGGAATTATGGATGAAATTGGTATATGAATATGAGTTGGTTCTGGAAATATGAATCATTCCTTGTAATGTCTTGTGTATGATTTATGGCGTGAGTTGTGGTGGGAAACGTATATATGTGTGTATTTTGTGTTATATATAATTGTATGCAATTATATTATGGTTGTTTTTCTCACCCTTCTGCTATTTTATAATGCTCTATGAGGCATTGCAGATTAGAGTTGCTGGAGGTATTTTTGTGAAGCTTTGCGTCTTCATTCTTTTGTCGGTCGGCTCTGATATGTGACATCGGGTAGTTAGGGTGGCCGTTGGTGATATTTGTGTATTCCATATATATATCTTTTGGCTTGTGCATGTACAACTCGATGTATGACAGACTTTTCATGATATATATGTATATGTTATTCAGTTTTAGATTTTCCGCTTTTATTCTAATTCTGAAAAATGTGGGTGTAAGGAACTGAGTTCCTCTGTTGATTGCTACCCCACTGTTGTATATCTTTATGAGCAGGTCTTGTATGTATTATTTTCAATTTGATGTGACCCCTCGGTCTATGCCATGATAATTTAAATATACTCTGACAAAATTTTGAATTTTCTTTTACTGCTTTATTATTTGGGGGTATAGATTGGGGGTGTTACATTAAGTGGTATCAGGCCAGTTTGTGTCAGTCTGTGTCAGTTGTGTCAGTCCCTGTTGGTTGTTGTGGTTGGATGAGTTGTTTGTTTAACCATAGTTTCTGTTATTGGAAATGAACAGAATATGGCTGGAAGGAACGATGCTGCTTTGGTTGCGGCTATGCAAGGTATGGCTCGTGCTGTGCAGGGTGCACCTCATGCTGCTGGTAATGATGAGTTCCAGAAGAACAAACCACCTGTCTTCAAAGGAAGATATGATCCGGATGGTGCACAGATTTGGCTGAAAGAGATTGAAAGTATTTTTCAAGTGATGGACTGTGAGGAGGACCAGAAGGTGAGACTGGGTACTCACATGTTATTGGAAGAAGCTGATGACTGGTGGGTTAGTACTCGGCGTGTGTTGGAAGCTGCGGAGGAGGAAATTACTTGGGTTGTGTTTAGTACGGAGTTTCTGAGGAGGTACTTTCCTGAAGATGTAAGAGGAAAGAAGGAGATTGAGTTCTTAGAACTAAAACAAGGTAATATGTCTGTAGTTGATTATACTGCTAAGTTTGTGGAACTTGTGCAGTTTTATCCTCACTATGCTGAAGCGACTGCTGAATTCTCCAAGTGTGTAAAGTTTGAGAATGACTTGCGTCCTGAGATAAAGCAGGCAATTGGTTATCAAAGGATTCAGAGGTTTTCTGATTTGGTAGATTATTGTAGAATTTATGAAGAAGACAATAAGGCTCGTTCTACTCACTACAAGAGTGTGAGCGAGAGGAAAGGGAAACAACAGTTCCGTGGTGGTCCGTATGTGACACCAGCTGACAAAGGTAAACAAAGAGGGAATTTTGAGAAAAGGTCAAGTGGAGGAGGAATGTCTGGTCCTATGAGATGTTATAGGTGTGGTGAAGTGGGGCATCGTCAGTTTGAGTGCAGGAAAGATTTTAGAAAGTGTTCTAACTGTGGAGGTATAGGACACATTGCAGCTGATTGTAAGAAGAATGTGGTGAAGTGCTTTAATTGTGGTGAGTTGGGACATGTTAGTACGAAGTGTACGAAACCGAAGCAAGCTCCAGCTAGTGGGAAAGTGTTTGCATTATCGGGATCTCAGACTTCGAGTGCAGATCGTCTGATCCGAGGTACTTGTTTTATTAATAGTACTCCTTTGATTGCTATTATTGATACTGGAGCGACTCATTCGTTTATTTCATCTGAGTGCACGAAGCGGTTGAATCTTGTGTTGTCTTTGATGGGTGGTGAAATGGTTATTGATACTTCAGCAATGGGGTCAGTAACTACGTCTTTGGTTTGTCTAAGATGTCCTTTGACCATTTATGGTAAAGACTTCGAGATGGATTTGGTGTGTTTACCGTTGGAGGGTTTAGATGTGGTTCTGGGTATGAATTGGTTGCAATTTAATAGGGTTCATATTGATTGTTATCATAAGCTGGTAAGGTTTCCTTCTCTTGAGGAAGACGAAGACTCGAGTTTCTTATCTACCAAAGAGTTGAAGAAACTTTTGGCGGAGGAAGCTCAGTTGTTTGGTTTGTTTGCATCTTTAACTGTGGATAGTCAAGTTTCACTTGATGTGTTTCTTGTTGTGTGTGAATTTACGGAAGTGTTTCCTGAGGATATTTCAGACTTGCCGCCACAGAGAGAGGTGGAGTTTTCTATAGATCTAGTTCCTGGTACTAGACCTGTTTCTATGGCACCTTATTGTATGTCGGCATCTGAGTTAGTGGAGTTAAAGAAACAGTTGAATGAGTTATTGGAGAAGAGGTTTGTGAGACCAAGTGTGTCGCCTTGGGGTGCTCCAGTTTTATTGGTGAAAAAGAAGGATGGCAGTATACGATTATGTATTGATTATCGCCAGTTGAATAAGGTGACGATTAAGAATAAGTATCCTCTTCCAAGGATTGATTATCTGATGGATCAGTTAGTTGGTGCTTGTGTGTTCAGTAAGATTGATTTGAGATCAGGATATCATCAGATCAGGGTAAAGGAGGAAGATATTCAGAAGACGGCTTTTAGGACACGATACGGTCATTATGAATATTCTGTGATGCCGTTCGGGGTTTCTAATGCGCCAGGTGTGTTTATGGAATACATAAATCGTATTTTTCACGAGCATCTGGATCGATTTGTCATTGTATTTATTGATGATATTTTGATTTATTCTAAGTCTCGGGAGGAGCACGCAGAACATTTGCGTATTGTTTTGCAGGTTTTGAAAGAAAGGAAACTTTTTGCCAAGTTGTCCAAGTGTGAATTCTGGTTGTCGGAAGTGAGTTTTCTTGGACACGTAATTTCAGGTAATGGTATTGCTGTGGATCCATCTAAAGTAGAAGCAGTTCTACAATGGGAGGCTCCGAGATCCGTTACTGAAATTCGAAGCTTTTTGGGTTTGGCTGGTTATTATCGAAGGTTTATTGAAGGTTTTTCTAAGCTAGCACTTCCTTTGACCCAGTTGACTTGTAAAGGGCAAGCGTTCATTTGGGATATTCGGTGCGAGGAAAGTTTTAATGAGCTGAAGAAAAGATTGACGACAGCTCCAATTTTGGTTTTACCGAATCCTAATGAACCATTTTTGGTTTATTGTGATGCTTCTTTGATTGCTCTAGGTGGTGTTCTGATGCAGGAAGGTAAGGTCGTGGCGTATGCTTCAAGGCAATTGAGATTTCATGAGAAAAATTATCCTACTCATGATCTTGAGTTAGCGGCTGTGGTTTTTATGTTGAAGATCTGGAGGCATTATCTCTACGGTGCAAGGTTTGAAGTCTTTAGTGATCATAAAAGTTTGAAATATTTGTTTGAGCAGAAAGAGCTTAATATGAGGCAACGTAGATGGTTGGAATTCTTGAAGGACTACGACTTTGGCTTGAATTACCATCCTGGTAAAGCTAATGTGGTAGCCGATGCGTTGAGCCAGAAATCGTTACATATGTCCGCTTTAATGGTTAAAGAGTGGGAACTTTTGGAATCGTTTAGAGACTTGAGTTTGGTTTGTGAAGTGACGTCGGATAGCGTTAGGCTTGGTATGCTAACGATTACTAATGATTTTCTGACGACTGTTTGTGAGAAACAGAAGTTGGATGTGAAACTTGTGGATTTGATGTTGGTTGGAGGAAAAGATGCGAATAGTGATTTTCAAGTGGATATTAATGGTGTTTTGAGATTCCGAGGTAGGATTTGTATTCCAGACGATGCGGAGTTGAAAAAGATGATTTTGGAGGAAGGACACCGGAGTAATTTGAGTATACATCCGGGAGTGAATAAGATGTATTAGGATTTGAAGAAGATTTTCTGGTGGTCTGGATTGAAAAGAGATGTGGCTCAGTTTGTTTATGCATGTTTGACTTGTCAGAAATCGAAGGTGGAACATCTGAGGCCTAGTGGTTTGTTGCAGCCGTTGGATATTCCTGAGTGGAAATGGGATAGTATTTCGATGGATTTTGTAACAGGGTTACCGAATACTCAGCGAGGGCATAATGCTATTTGGGTGGTTGTTGATAGGCTGACTAAATCGGCTTATTTTATTCCGATTGATATCAGTTTCTCTTTGGAGCGGTTAGCTGAGATTTACATCAGTGTGATTGTGAAGTTGCATGGAGTTCTATTGAGTATTATTTCTGATCGAGATCCTAGATTTACCTCGAGATTCTAGGAAAGTTTATAGAAGGCTTTGGGTTCTAAATTGAGATTGAGTTCGGCTTATCATCCGCAAACAGATGGTCAGACGGATAGGACGATTCAGTCTTTGGAGGATTTGTTGAGGGCTTGTGTTTTGGAACAAGGTGGTGCGTGAGATAGTTATCTTGCTTTGATTGAGTTTACGTATAATAACAGTTTCCATTCTAGTATTGGAATGGCACCGTTTGAAGCATTGTATGGACGAAGGTGTCGAACACCGTTGTGTTGGCACGAATCTGGTGAGAGAACGATGGTTAGGCCAGAATTGGTGCAACAGACGATGGAGAAAGTGAAGTTTATTCGTGAGAAAATGAAAGCTTCTCAGAGTAGACAAAAGAGTTATCATGATCGGAGACGGAAAGATCTTGAGTTCCAAGAGGGCGGTCATGTGTTTTTGAGGGTTATGCCGGTAACAGGTGTGGGTCGTGCATTGAAATCGAAGAAACTTACTTCTCGATTTATTGGTCCTTACCAGATATCCGCGAGAGTGGGTGCTGTGGCTTATAGGGTGGCGTTGCCGCCGAATCTGTCGAATTTGCACGATGTGTTTCATGTTTCACAGCTTCGGAAGTATGTTCCGGATCCGTCGCATGTGATTCCGATGGATGAAGTTGAGGTAAGGGAGAACCTTACGGTCGAGGCAGTACCAGTTAGGGTTTTGGATCGCGAGGTGAAGCGGTTGAGGGGCAAGGATATTGCACTTGTGAAAGTGGCGTGGGGAGGCGCTGCTGAGGGCAATTTGACTTGGGAATTGGAGAGTCGGATGCGGGAGTCGTATCCGGAGTTGTTCGTCTCAGGTAATATTTTCGAGGACGAAAATTTCTAAGTGG
Source organism: Lathyrus tuberosus (assembly GCA_022829125.1). NCBI lineage: Eukaryota > Viridiplantae > Streptophyta > Magnoliopsida > Fabales > Fabaceae > Lathyrus > Lathyrus tuberosus. The sequence goes on from JALAZF010000247.1 coordinate 5,041,217, forward strand.
GGGAGAGTTGTAACGACCCAGTTTTTGTGTGAGTTTTATTTAATCGAGTCGTTTGATTATTTTATTATTATTTTATTTTATTTTCGACTTTTATTTGATAATATGTTATTTTTCATTGTTGTGATATTTTATCGGGTTTTGGGATCGTTTGCGAGATATTTGAGTGTGGGGGTATTTTGGTCATTTTAGGATATTTTTTATTAAGTAAGAAAAATAGAAATATAAGAGAGAAAAATAGAAAGAAAGAAAATGGAAAGAAAAGAGAAGAAGAAGAGAAATAGTGGAAACTTGGAAAAATCAAAGAAAAATCAACTTCTAGAATCGGTTTAATCGGGTAAGGGTGCGAAACTCAATTATTGTATACTTGTGTATGATTATGTATGTGTATTTGTGATGTTTGTTGGATTGAAATGAAAATATTTAGAAAACCCATTTTTGGTAAAATGGTTTAGAAATCGATGAAATGTGTTGAAAATCATGTGTTAAGTGTTCATAATTGTTGGTACATGATAGATACTTGTTATTGGACATTGTATTGGCAATTTTCTGGTGTGTAGGTAAGATTTGGGGTGTTTTTGGATGGAACCCGTATGAAAAATTATGCAGAAGAATTTTTCTGGTTTTTCCAGGTCATACGCGTATGGGGCATGTTCATACGCGTATGGACCTTGGCAATACGCGTATGGAGGGCGAGTCATGGGCTAATACGCGTATGAGATGGTATTTCACTCGGCCATCTGCCCATTTGCGTATGATACGCGTAGCCCTGCTGGGCAATACGCGTATGGTGGGATGCACTACGCGTATAGGGTTTAAAATGGGAATTTTGGGAAGAAAATGGTTCTGCCCATACGCGTATGGTCTTGGGCAATACGCGTATGGTATGGCGAGGATTTTGGGCAATACGCGTATGGCCTTAGGCACTACGCGTATGGCCAGGAGAATGGTAAAATGGGACTTTTCAAAATATCGTTTTTCGTTTTCTTTCGTAACTTGTGTTCCGTTTGTCCGATTTTTACATTCTTGGTATCGTTGTGTAGCTATTAGACTGTACCTTCTTATTATGATGGTTTGGAAATTGTTAGCCAATTTAATTATGTCGGAAAATCGAGAATAGTGTCGGCTGTCGACTTTTGTCGTTATAATTGTGCTAATTAATGTGTATTATGCAAAGTGTTGTTGTATGATGTAAATGTATGTGTTTAGATGGTGTTGTGGTGATTTGTGGCCGTATGGAAATTAAATGCATTGTTTTGGGCATAAGTGCAAAGTGTGATTTTGTTGATATAGATGAATGCATGTATGTGTGTGCATATTAAATGTCATGGGTCATTGTATGCCAAGCATCATGATATGCATTGTTGAGACGTCCTGAGTGACGGTTTGGATTCCAGAGGGAATTTGCTATAACGTCGTGTGCCTTATACAAAGAGGTGTGAACGATGATTATAGACGATCGTGTGCCCATGTGGGGTGTGAGCGATCAGGTCGTGTGCCTTATACAAAGAGGTGTGAGCGATCCATAAACGTCGTGTGCCTTATACAAAGAGGTGTGAGCGACGGGGAACATCGTATGTCCGACGGGGAGTTATAGTGATATAACGAGCGATGATTCCAACAGAGTTCCTGAGTGAACTAGTGATGAGAAACAATGGAAGTCGGTACCGCATGTGCATATGCATAGAGTCGTTGTGTTGGTCTCTTGCATTGCATAAAATATTATGGTTGTTTTATGTGTGGAATTATGGATGAAATTGGTATATGAATATGTGTTGGTTATGGAAATATGAATCATTCCTTGTAATGTCTGGTGTATGATTTATGGCGTGAGTTGTGGTGGGAAACATATATATGTGTGTATTTTGTGTTATATATAAATGTATACAATTATATTATGGTTGTTTTTCTCACCCTTCTGCTGTTTTATAATGCTCTATGAGGCATTGCAGATTAGAGTTGCTGGAGGTATTTTTGTGAAGCTTTGCATCTTCATTCTTTTGTCGGTCGGCTCTGATATGTGACACCGGGTAGTTAGGGTGGCCGTTGGTGATATTTGTGTATTCCGTATATATATCTTTTGGCTTGTGCATGTATAACTCGATGTATGACAGACTTTTCATGATATATATGTATATGTTATTCAGTTTTAGATTTTCTGCTTTTATTCTAATTCTGAAAAATGTGGGTGTAAGGAACTGAGTTCCTCTGTTGATTGTTACCCCACTGTTGTATATCTTTATGAGTAGGTGTTATATGTATTGTTTTCAATTTGATGTGACCCCTCGGTCTATGCCATGATAATTTAAATATACTCTGACAAAATTTTGAATTTTCTTTTACTGCTTTATTATTTGGGGGTATAGATTGGGGGTGTTACACCCCACGGTGGGTGCCAAATGTTCTAGCCAAAAATGGTTAGACCACCAAACGTGCTAGTTCTCCTTATTCTGGACAAGGAAAGCTACGTTGTCTATACTATATAGTATGTTTGGGTATTTGAGAGCTATACAGGTGCTGTATATTGTCTCAAGAATGAATGTCTTGCTTAACCCTCATGTGGGAGCCCCATTATATAGCCTTATATTAAGACAAGCCATTAAGAGAAGTCTCTTGGCCTTCTGGAATTATGTGGCCGTCATTGTCGTAACTTCCCTTCATGAATATAGGCTTTAAAGCTCTGGTAACATCTGCATTGATGCGCCGCCACCGTTACAATTATTGGAGTGGCATTTGACGAGCTCGTGACCGGCATTGGTGCCGGGTTGGTGGGGTTTGGTATCTGGCATTGTGAGAACTCGGCTTAGTGAGTCGGGCGACCTGACCAGCCCGGGTTGTGCATGAGGCTTGTCTAGCTCTCTTCATTGTACGATCTTTCCTACTACCATAGTCTAGTCCGTGCTCACCTTTATCCGACTACTCAACCCGACATCAAATATATTTGGCATGTACAATATCAACAAAGAATGAAGAAGGCTTTTGACAAGAAGCGTCGACCTCGTGTATTCAGAGAAGGTGACCTTGTGCTTAAGAAAATTCAATCATTTCTTACTGATTCTAGGGGGAAATGGACTCTTAATTATGACGAGCCATATGTTGTTAACAAAGCCTTCCCAGGTGGTGCTTTAATGCGTACGACTATGGATGGTGAGGAATTCGCTCGTCCTACGAATGTCGACGCAGTCAAGAAATACTTTGCCTAACAAAAAAAAGCGTCTCGGTGGATTGAAAACCCAAAAGGGCGGTTCAGGAAAAAATCAGAGACATGAAAAAATATATCATCCCGGTAGATTGGAAACCTGAAAGGGCAATCTATGCAAAAGTTAGGGATATATTTCAAGTAACTGCATCAAACCAGAGTGGATTATCTGAAGCAGCCACGTCCATTGAAAAGCTTTCCAATCAAAGCACCTTCGCCAAAGTTCGAAGAACATTGGAAATTCAAATTTCTTCTGGAGAATTAGGTTATTATATTTTAATGTAGCCCTTTCCCTTTAAATTACCGTTTTTTCGAACCTATGTAATAATCTATAGAATCACACTATTTACGGATTACCATTCTATCAGTAAAATTTAAGCTTTTGCCCATCTTGATTTCAACTTTGTTTTATTTATATCTTGTAAAATGACATTTTTTACTTTAATAAAAATTCTTGTAACAAAAAGTTAAAATTTTCTTTAAAAAATGCTTGTGTTTATTTTGACCTATAAACATAGGAAAGAATATCAGCAGTTGTACCAAGAACGATTAAGACCTCGAAATACAGGATCCAATGTTCTTGCGATTTTCCTTGAAAGGTATCTCCAAATAATGGGTCTTTACTCCAGATGGCCATGTTCTGTCAGACATACAATCCCATAGCTCTAGTAAAAGAGGACCCAATGCTCGCTGTAATACTAGCCACCAACTGGCTAAGTACCTGGTCACATTGTGATGTTTATTTCATCACCAATATGTCCCTTGCATCTGTTTTGTCAGCATAAAGACATAACACGCATTCATATCATACATATATCATGCATAGTTGAATTCATATTCATGTTTCATTTGTTGATAATATTTGTTTCATTCACCTTGGTTGTATTCATCCCTGAGTGATATGTTTCATCTCTCCAATAGATTGGTCAGCCATAGGCATGGAATATATATCCTTTCTAAACTCCTCATTGAGTTAATCCTCATGGAAGTTTTGATTTAGTTCTCCTTTCCACACTTGGATAGGATAAATCCCAGTTCGAGTTCATTTCTCACTGGTTAGCGTCTTATTTGACGATATCTCTCCAACTTGTTCCTGGATTGAGTTAGTCTTTTGGCCATTTTGATTACTTGAACCTCTGAATTTAAAAAGGGCATTTATTTTACGCTTTTTAGGTGGTTTACGGTCCCAGAGAGAATATGTTGAGGTATCCCTCAACAAGATAAATTTATTTCACTTTGGAATCTACACATGACAGCAATTGGCAATCTCTTTTTTAAGAAGCTTGTTCATATCCCTGGATTTCCCAGTGAATCGGCAAATGGCAATTTCTTTCTGAGCCGTTTGTTTATCCCTGTTAAAGTTATCAACATATCATTCATCTTATGGCATCTCTCCAAAGAAGTCTCAAAGGAAAGTATGATGAAGATATTTTTCCAGCAAATGGCATCTCTCTAGAGAAGTTTGTTGTGAATCCTTATTTTCTATCAAATGGCATCTCTCCAGACAAGTCCCACAGAGAAGTTTGATTGTTGAATCCTCATTTTTACATCACATGGCATCTCTCCTATGAAGTCTCAAAGAGAAGTATGATGAAGAAATGGTTATCTCTCCGGAAGATTCCGTCAGAGAAACTTATTGAAGATTATCACAAGCGTTTATTTGAGATAAATTGCTACAAGTGGTTTTATCTACTCGATACAAAGCAAAACTGAAGCCCATGGCAATTCCCACAGTAAGTCTGCTACCAATATTCTCTCATCACATGGCATCTCTCCGAAGAAATCTCGAAGGGGAGTATGATGAAGTTTATTTTCCATCAAATGGTATGTCCCCAGTGAATCCCAGTGAGAAGTTTGATGAAGATCCTTACAAGAAGTTTTTCTCTTTATTTGAGAAATATGTTTCGCAAAGTTAACTAACCCACATCTCTTTAAAGATCCCTGGGGAAGTTAATATTTCAGCAATTGATTACCCTTTTTTAGAGACTTGTCTGTTTTACCCTTTTCAAGAGAAAGACTTGATAAGAAGAAACCGAGACCAGTTTCATGGTTTATGTCCAGAAACGAGGGGAAGTTTATTCCAAAAAACCGAGACCAGTTCCATGGCTTATGTCCAGAAACAAGGGGAATTTATTCCAGACAACCGAGACCAGTTTCATGGCTTATGACTAGAAACGAGGGTAAGTTTACTCCAGAAAACCAAGACCAGTTTTGTGGCATACGACTCGAAACATGGGGAAATTTGTTTTACCCTTTCTAAGTAATACTACTTAGTCAAAGAAGACGCTAAATCATTTTTCCAAAGATGGAAGTTCAAATTTGTCATGTATTTATAACACTATCCCCTATAGAGTTATGTTCCTCTATCCCCATTGAAGCTGTTGTCTCTCTCCAAATAAGAGTTACAACATTTTCCCCAATTTTTCTTTCCCCAGTGGATAATCTTGTTATTATACCCCTGTGGTTTAGACTATTCTCAATCTCCTGTGGCATCATTTCCCACAGGCCTCATATCTTGCATTCTTAAGCGCATTCATATCATATCACCTTTTGTGGCTTCTTAGGGGCCAAAATTGTGTATTGTTGTATTTAAGCCTCCCCAATCTGGTCGAGACTAAGATGTCAATCTTCATCTCTCCAGATCAGAGAAACTTAAATAGGGGCATCTGTCATACCCTAATTTTTTACCCCCAAGATACCACCATATTTGCATCATTGGCATAACATGCATCATTACTTATATACATGTCTTTATGCATCACTAACCCATCACAAGTACAAGATGTGTGTGCTTATTGCTTCACAGGTTAGGTGATCCCCCTAAAGTTCAAGCAGATGAATTATCAAAGGGATAGTCATTTTATTCAAACATCTCAAGTCCCGTTGTCATCCATGAAGATCAAGATTCTTCATCCATCAATAATCAATTGCAAAATTGCATCATGACAAGCTCATCAAGCCTCAAGACCCTCAGTACACCCTAATTAGGGTTTTAACCTGATTCAATCTCTGGTTTGACTTTTGAAGCAAGGCATGATCTCAACACCTTAAAATATGTTTCAAAGACCTCAAATGCCTCATATTGGTCCATTGATATGATTGCATTAATCCAAAGAACTTGATTCATAAGCAATGCAAGAAGTTAAAATCATCTGGTCCACAAACTAGGGTTTTTGAGGAAAAGTCAACTGTACCTTTGACTTTTAACCAAGACACGATCTCAAACCTTGGGACATAACTCAAGACTCTCAAAAACACCTTTGGAGTCCTTCCATGATGTTTTATTTAGCCCGAGAGTTTGTTTTCATAAAGGATCACAAAGTTCAAAGTTCATCTAACACAAAAGTCAACTGAGGTCAAAATCAAGTTTGACTTTTGAAGTTTTTGGTCAAACATGGACTCTTCAAGTCAAGAACAATGTTAATATGTGATTTAGATCATGTATGATCAAGAAAAATCAAGAAATAGGAGGTTACTTATGAAAAGGGCAGCATTGAGAAAGTTGAATTTTTTTCTATGTTATAAACCTCAATGATTTTTACCCTACTTTGTAAAGGCATAACTTCCAAACCAAGTAACCATTTTCTTTGATCCAAAGATCAAATTGAAGAGCTTGTTACATACTACAACTTTTTCAATTAGGGTGGATTCCCAAAAGGTGCATAGACTTTAAGATATAAGGCCATGAAGTTGGAGATTCCATACTTTTGAACCTAAACAATGAAATTTTGGACAAAATCTGTCTTGTGTTTAAGCCAACTTTAGGGCTATTTTTCATTATGATCCACAATGATTCAAGACCAACTTTAAACATCAAAGTTGAAGTATGATATACCAGCTTTCCAAAATGACCAAGAACATCAAATTCCCTTACTTGAGCAAGAAGTTATGGATGTTGCAACATGCCTTGCCACAACTAGTTTTCAAGGCAGATTTGCAACATGTTTGTTTCACACGATTTGGATAAGTCTTGCAAACCTGAAATCTTCGCAAGATCAACTCCCAAATGACCATACAAGCATGTGCTCTACAAAGCATAATTGAACTTTCAAAGATTCATCACTTGGCATCTAAAAATGATCATTTCAAAAGTGATAAGTGAGGTTTTGTCCTCTAGCATTAAGTTTCTATAGTGATTTTTTTGCAAAAACCCTCCAATTTGCCCAAGGATGATCAGAGCATTAAGGGATGAGATGAAACCTTGGAGAACCAAGTTCAAAATATCAGAATTCAATCCATGTGAAAAATAGCCCATGTGTACCTTGGCTTTCAAGTAATAGGTTCATGACATCACCTATTGGATAATTGCATGCATCATGATTCTCTCAAATTCACAAATATCTAATCAAGCTTCCCTATATATAGAGGTCACTTTGATCATTCTAAACACACCAAAACATTGCAAGAGCTTGTTTTCTCTCATTCATCCTCTTTCCAAATTTTTCAAGTGTCAAAGGAGTGAAAACTTGAATTCTCAGTTCAAGACCATTTTCAATCAAACCAAGCACACAAACACTTCACATACATCATGTGTAAGTGATCCAAACACTCAAACCTCAACTGTAACATCATAATCACCAAGTCACATGTCATTTGTTTCATACACATCACAAGTTGCAGATTGATTCTAGTTGGAAGCTTCAGAAGGTTTCCATACATTCTAAACATTGGAACACACTCCTTGGAGGTTAAGGAAGTTGTCTGGATCATCAAATCACTTATGTAACACCTCCAACAGAGAATTCGATTCTCACTTGCAAGGTAAGTTTCCTCAAACCCTGAACTCTATGATTCATGCATCAATTTTGATCATTCAAGTTACAGACGTGTTTATCATGATGTTGTGATCATTTTCCCTCAATTAATTGCCTTGTATCATGATTGTATGAGATTTCTTATTGAAAAGTTCAGTTAGGGAACATTGATTCTATTTGACACGCTTCATATAAATGAAATTGAATAATGCCATTCAATTCCTTGTCAAATTTTCAATAATTTTCACTTTCACATCATACCATTTGGTTGAGAAACGAGCAAGTTCAGAAATTCAAATTTCTTGAACTCAAGGAATAAGACGAGCATGGTGGTGGTGCCATTTGCTGAAACCTAGCTTTTGTTTTAAAATATATTTATTTGGGTGTGGTTTGATACACTGATGTATCACCACTCCAGTGGTTAAGGCATGTGTTTGGGAGGCTTGTGAGTGTGAGGTATGGGGTTCGAATCCCCCTCGACCCGGACCTTTTGGGTTTTATTTTTTAAACATTTTCATTCTGAAGGTTTCATATATTATTTACTCCAGCCAATCCTTGTCACCACGCGCACATTGGCTCAGTTGGTATTGTTTTAAGCCCTCCACCCCAAGGGCGCAGGTTCAAACCTTGGGAGGGCCATCCTATTTTTTTATCACCCATTTTCTTCCTTTTTCTTCACAACTTTACACATTTATTTCACCAAGCAAAAATAATTATTTTGAGCCAATTTTTTTGCACACTTCCTATTTATCTTGTCTATTTTATGAATCCACAAAAATATTCCAAAAATATTATTTATTTGATAAATTTTATTAGGTTAAAGTATAATCCATTTTAAGTGTTTTTATACTTTCTAAAGGATTCTCCTTGATTATTTCTTGACCTAATTGATTATGAATCTTCATAGGACCATAACATGCTTTAGTTAACTCTTGTCCAATGTTCATAACAGGTCATCTTGAGTTATTTTGCCTTTCATACCATGATTAATTGAACTTTGAACTTTGAACAAAGCTTGGATTAATTGTTTTGAAATTAGGGTTTTGTTTTCAACTTTCTGAGAACACCTTTGTACATAACTAGGGCTTCCACTTGAGTTTGGACTCCCCGAAGCCCTTGATTCGACCATGTTTGAATACTTTGTCCATATGCTTATCTCCATGAAATTCCATTGAGGTTTTTTTATTACCCTTCACCATATTCATCGGATCCTCGATTCATTTATGAATATCTATTTACTTGAACTTCTTTGTGTTTGCTTCCATATATTAAAATGTTTGCTCACACATTCAAGTATTTCCTTCATAAACTCTTACCATGATGAACATATCTCCTTGTCTGATACACTTCCACATGTTGATATATCATGCTTAATCATTTCATGCTCATGTCATCCTCGATGACTACACTTGTTTAAAAGCTTAAATAAACTTACCTTGCTAAGTTTCTCTTGACATTTTTTACACTTCAGGCTTACGTCCGAACTACAATTGCTCTGATTTCCTTCTTAAGGATATGTAGGCATAGGATTGCGAGATCCTAGCAAGCAAACCTTTTTTTAGCTTTTTCCTTTATGTTTATACACAGAAACATTATGATACCCTTCAAATGTAACCTAGTTCAAACATTAGGTTTCCCTTGTTGAAGTTCCAACTAGAACATTAGCCTCCTCTTGGGCTTTATACAAGGAAACATTAGCCTCCTCTTGGGCTTTATACAAGGAAATTAGACTTTAAAACTCTTCAACAAAGATATTAGAATTCCCTTTTGGAGTCCTAAAGTAAACACACTACCCCTTGTGGCTTCAAACCTTCAAACTTCAAGTCAAACCCTAGCCAACCTTTGGCTTCAAACTCAAAACTTTTCCCCATAGATGAGATATGAATCATCTCTATAGAAGAGGTGTCTCTTCTATTCTCCACAACATAAATCAAACATTTCAAACATTTTCCATTTAAGTGATGTAAGTGGCATATTTGTTGATTCAAAATCCAAGTTGGGGTTCTTCTCTTAATATGGTCCAAAATCACTTCTTTCATTTAAGTGATGTAAGTGGCACACTTGTTGATTCTATATCCAAGTCAAGGTTCTTCTCTTAATATGCAAAGACTCATTTAAAGGAAGATGTGGCATTAGTCTGGATTATCTACATCCAAGTTAAAGTTTCTTCCCTTATTAATGTTTGTGGTGGATAGATGAGATATCTTCCTTTCTAGAATTCGTAGGCATAGGATTGGGAGATCTTAGCGAGCACAATAATAAATAAAACCATTAGGCTCCTACACCTTCGTCTTATTTTATTTCAACTTACACTACAAAAACACAAAAAACACTTCTCATTCACTCACTCAAAACCCATCAACAAACTCCCAGTACACAGCAAGTAAAATAACAGTAACACAAATATAAGCAATAGGTTCCAATAGGATACTATATATATTTAGGGTACTAATACTTCCCTTTGTATAACCAATCCCGATTCCCGATCTCTCAAGTGTATTGTTTTGCATTGTACACACTCACGGGTTTATTCATATTGTTTCTCCTTCCCTAACTTAGGGATAAATTAAAAGTTCACATGTAAAAGGGCAAGTCTTTTCGCGTGGCTACACTCCCAAACTGAAATTAGTCTAGTCCCCTTGCAGCACAAGATATTTTTCACTATAATCAAACCATGATTACAATTGATCAAGGCTTAGACCTACATTCTAAGACTTCCTTGCTTAATCAACAATTTGATCAAGGCTTCAATGCTCAAGCACATAGTAGGAGACTTACTTGGCTCAAGCTCACAACAAGAGACTTTGATGCTCAAGCATATAGCAAGAGACTTTCTTTCTAAACTACTAAACAACAGGTTTGGCAGAATAGACAATAACGTGTACTTGATATACAATGAGAGGTACATGGTAATAACTATAACAAAGATCATAACAATTAAGATTTATAAGATATTCATTGTTTAAGAAATTTTAAGGCTTTGTACAATTTACAACAGATAACAGAGACTCTGCATACTCGATGTTGTTGTTGATCTTGTTATTCTTCCATTTTGATAGAAGCGTGAAACGCTCCTTTATCTGCTTGGCCCTCTTTCTTTTTTTCCTTGTTGATTCTTCAGATATAATCTTAAGCTACTTAAATAGCTGATACAAATGAATAGTCATTGGAAAAGATAACTTTTTGTTACTTCATAGTACTAAGAGACGTTGAAGATAGATACACAAAAAGATATTTATCCATTGTGTAACTTGTTTAACCGTAGTGTCTTCCTTGTGAGATGTACTGTAGATCCATTGAGAGTGGATATCCGTAAAGCATGTTAACTCTCCTTGAGTCATGTGAACACAGACTCTAGCTGACAAACTGATTTGAGAATGTACCTTGCTTTATGCAGTACGAATCACCTAACTTTATCTATGGTTCTGAATGATCACCTGAAGGTGATACATTCAATAAGTCTAGAGATAACATATTGATCTTCTGCTGCTGATACATTCAGCTTTAGAGTCTATGCAATCCTATATCATCAGACTTCACTTAAGAACGTTCTTCAGTTCTGAACCATCAAAAGCAAAGAACTTGGCTTCTCTCAAATGTGTTCTCTTAACAGATTCTGAGTAGATTCTCTTTAAGCTTTTGAACCTGCATACTTAGAACACACATTAGATAACACCATTGTTATTTCAATACTTTGTTATCATGAAAACCTAAAGTAAATATATGTCATGAACAAATCTTGCTCTAACAATCTCCCCATTTTTGATGATGACAAACATAAGTATTTAAGAACAATGTTAGGATATTTTAATTTACTTGACAACATTAGAGTCTGAGGTTTGTAAGCTCCCCCTGAGTCTAATAGTTCACAGGTTGAGGTTTGTAAGCTCCCCCTAAGTTCTCTATTCATGAAAAATAAAATATATCTCTTACGTAAACAAATAAATGTAATAACATAATTTTAAAATATTTAAAATAAACAACATTTAAAATCTGAAGGGTTCAGATTCTCTTTAAATACTTCTATAACTTTATCCCCCTTTTGTCACATAAAAAGATTAAAATAAAATTTTAAAACAGAGAAAAGAAAACAAAACGAAATATTTCATAAATGCAAAATAGATCATCATTACTTGAGCAGTTCCCATAGAAGAGAAACGATTCAGGTAATATAGACCTTTAAAAGTACAGTGCATTCTTAATAGTTATTGGTCGTGGAACTTCCAAAGATCAAGAAAAGGATTTAATCCAACCGTTTGGTATGCCCAGACTCTACTATAAAAGTAACCAAATCCTAAGTCTTTTTCATCAACATCTTTTAGAATACTTCGGAATCCACAACTGAAAGTACCAACATCTCTACAATAACAGAGATTTCAGAGCAAATCACAAGTCTGAAGACGCCAAGTCCACAAACTCTAGATGGTTATGTAGCTTCTGAAGCAATTTCTTCAACAACGGCATTGAAACATAAGAAGGTGACAGTGAAAATGAAGAAGAAGAAGAAGAAGAAGAAGGAGAAGAAGAAGAAGAAGAAGAAGAAGAAGAAGAAGAAGAAGAAGAAGAGAACCAGAGATAGAAGACTGTTTCAAATTGTAATTTCAAATTTTGAAGATGAAGATGAACCAAACTATACTTGGGAAAACTTCATGGGTCTTAAGGCATTAGAAGAATTAGATTAATGTAATCTTAATATCTTCATCCCTTTTGGAATCCTTCTCTGATTAAGGAAAGTTATTTTTGACTACTATAATCTTGCAGTACATTTTTTTACTTTTCTTTTTTTATTTATTTTCTGACATTTGCATAAATGAAGTAAAAATAAAATAGATTGTCAAAAAGAAAACAAGTAGTTGTTAAATGACATTTACAGTTGTTTAAGAGAATATTTATTAGGGCTAGATACTAGACATTGCTTCCCAAGAGTCAAGAGTTAAAAGAGTGATTTGACTAATCAACACAGTGACGATAAGGACTCAAGGTAACGGGTGAATAAACTCTATAAAATGACTAGCATATTGTCTCTCCAAATCACTTAATCTTTAGAACTCAAAAATGTATAAGTAGAAACAAATCTGGGTTCCAGAGAGATATTTTAGAAAAGCAGCATTCCTAAGAGCAGCAAATCAGGCAAATTAGAAGAATATAGCAACTGAAGAGTCTTCAAACAATCAGATTTTTTCATAGGCACATACAATAACAACAACCTTTGTTGAGACACGTACAAGGAAAGGAACTTCTAGGTCAAGACGCAGAAATCTCCAGAATAATGAGACTATTGAGTTTGCAAAGGAAGATTGGGAGGACTACTTAAACAATCTAGATATGTCAGATGAGCCTAGGGAATACCTTAGAACATATACAAATGTCTATAAAGTTCTTGACAAAGATATAACAACTACCAATATTTTAATCAGAATGTTGCTTGTTTCTAATGTTTAATTCTAATTTTATGGTTCTCTGAACAACACAAGATATGCACATATAACAGTTAAAACAACACAAGAACATAATTTTTTTTTATTAAAATAAAGATTGCTTAATACAAGATGATAATTGTTACAAGGCATATATTTAAGATAACCAACATTAGAAACTCTCATAGATAGCTTCAAACGTATCTCTCTAGATTTTAGAAGAATCATCCTCTAATGTTAGACAACTCCTTGTTGGATTAACAGTTCAGAAATAACTCGTCCATAAGGAATGAAGAATGTCTTTCCCTTGTGAAAGGATGAAATATTCCTTTTCAGATGGTCAAACATAATTTAAGGTATATCAATTTGTATGTCTGAATTGAGAAGAAGTAGCAAATCTTTTTCAATAGATTCCATAATCCTTGTCCTTAGGTAGAAAATTTGACTTCAGAATCTGGTTCCAATTAATTGCATCAGGACGAAGATTTAAGACCTGAAAAAAGTTTGATGGATCTACAAAAGTACGCCAAGATGGAAGATAGTATTCCCAAACAAGAGTACCTGGTATTTCTCCAATCTCCTCACAGTTGATTACATTAGCAATAGTCTTAGAAGTTACAGTTATAGAAACACCAGAAACCCTGGAAAGGATAGCATACTCAGGATTTAGCTCAACAATGGATGCATTAACCCTAAATTCTTTGACAAGATTTGGATAAGTAAAACCACAGAGCATTTCAGAGTATTTGTTCCAACCTTGTTCAGAAATAGTCTTCCGGAAGTTAAAACCTAGCTTAAACAGCTCTTAAAAATCCACAAACTTTTCATTGATGACATCTAGTTGATTTGGTGACGAATTGACTAGAGAATTCATCTCAGGTTTGGTTTGATTAACACAAATGAAAAGAATATAAAGAAAGAATCTGAACAAGATCCTATACACAAAAGAATAAGAATCTTGTCAGAAGGACAGAAAAGGTGACAAGAAATGATGCTAAACAAAGACAAGGGATAGAGACCATAGATGTAATAAAAATAAAAACATCATTACCCAAGAGTTCTTACCCAGCAAATTTCTTGAACACACTAGATGATTCTCAACTTTATGGAATTTAAGTAAGACAAGGATTTAAAAGAATTTTTACTTAAACTGCTTATCAGAAGCAAAGATTCCTTTTCTGAACCCCAGAGACTGGCAATTTTCAGAAGCTATCTGTCATCAGAGTCTAGTAGGATTATACTTCTAGTGAGACATCTTCTGTTAGTCATCAATCTTTAATATTCCATTCAGAGTTAAGCATTTTCTCTTGAAACTAAATTTTAGTTTTTCAGATAGATGTGCTTGATTCATGAATGTTGAATTGGTTTCTCTGACTACTAACTAGCAGAAATATTATCATAAAAGGTGAGAATATTGTTTCCATTAGCATGATCATCTTCTAGTTAATGACTTATTCAGTATAGTCAAATACAACATAGTTTCTTTTTACAGATTTTTGAAGATTCTTTTGTTATCAGCAAAAAGAACTTCTCTACAGATCTAACAGAGACTTTTTATTCAATCATACTTAAATACTTCATTGAGCTAAGGAGTTTGTAAAGTAAAGAATTGAACATACCTTTTTTGAGTTTTTCTTGGTCAAGCTTCAGACGAGTATTCAAATTTGACCATGGAATCTGAATTCTGACTTAAATGGATCTTGAGTCAATGGTACTTATACCAGTGATTCCACTTTCTTCTTCAAACTCCGCACTTTTTGCATCTTTCAGGTTTTGAGTTTGGTATGTAGGTTTTTCTTCCATCAAATGTTATAAGCAACCATTGATTAGGTATCATGGAAGATGCCTTGCTCCTTTCTTTTGTGATATCTGCGGAAAATACAATTTTGGATTTTGGTACCCATATCTTTGTGGGTCTTAAACTATTAGTTCTAACAGGATTTCTTTTACTTCATGTCGTAGTCTGATAGTAGTGCCTTAATTCCTTCCAGAATTTAAGTCTAGGAAGAGTTTTGGCTCTAACAAAACTTGTTCTTAGAAGTTTCTTTGATTTCACTATCTTGGATTCATCTATTATCAAATCATTTGACTTTGTAATCCTTGATTTTGAAATATTTGACTAGCATAGATCCAGATAGTGTTTGCTATCAGAGGTTAGCATAAAATAAGTTTTCAGCACTGTCTGAGTATTCCCAGACTAAAAAAATTGAAAGGATTCTCAAGGAATTATTATTTAACACAAATTCTATTATAGCCTTCAATTTCCTTAGGAGCCATGGATTCACTTAAGATTTGATCTTGAGAAGTAGACTTCTTATTATCAAAACAAAATTTTCAAGAGACTTGATTTTCTCTTGAGATATTTTTAGATGTTCTTTTGGATGATCAATCTCTAGCTTCATGATTCCAGCTTGTTTGTTAAAACAGCTTAAGAGATCATGAGCTCATAAAAAATATTGAAGCAAGATAGATTTAGAATTTACCTCTTTCTTTTCAATATTTGATTTATTCCTGGATTCAGATGCTTCTTCAGAAGATGTAATGGCCAACAGTGTCAGATTACTCTTTTCAACTCTTTCTGAATCCTCAACTTTGCCAGCTTCATCAGGATATGCTTTGAAGCTCTTTGAATTTTTGTTTTGTCTGGTAGCTTTTCTCCTTGGTCTGAAGATTGGGATAGTCAGTTGAAATGTGATTATTTCTAAAGTTTCTAAAGTTACTCTTTCCATCAACAGATTTCTCATTCCTTTTATCCAGTTGAAAGAATCTTTTGATAAGAAAGGCCATTTCCTCATCATCAGACATTTCATAGGAATTTTCTTTAACGGGCTTGAGGAAAGTTTATTTCTTTGACAGCTCATCTTCATCTAATTCCATTGCATTTCTTTAAAGATTGCTAATCAAACTTTCAAGACTCATCATATTAAAATTTTTAGCTTTTTGAATAGTTGTGACTTTTGGTCTAAATCTAGCAGGCAGACTTCTCAGAATTTTCTTGGAAAGACTAGATGAAGTGTAACTTGTTAAGCACTTGTTGATTCCCTTTATATTTAGAACACAAGGATTCAAAGATAGTCTTAGCATTAGACTTATCAATGATTTTGATATGCTCGGAATGAGGTGGAGCATCTACCAGAATGCTTCTAACTCAAAGATGATTTATGTAAAGCTTCTTTTGAGCTGGTGTGAGAGATTTTCAATATTTAATCATCCCAACACCATTAACTTCTATAGTGATACCTTCTTCAAGGATATCCCATATTTCTTCACCAAAACCCTTTATCAAGACCAATGATATATGAGTAAGTTTTGCTTTTCCACCATTCAAATTCAGCGAAGTCACCACTGAATATGGGAGGATTAGCAGAGAAATAGTTTTTCCATATGGTACTTGATTCCTTCTTGAAAAATCATCAGCAAACATATTTTTCTATTTGGATCATTATCTGCACCACTGTTAAGTGTTATGCACAGACCATGCTCTGATGCCAACTGAAGGTGAGAAAAATACACAAGAAGGGTGGTTGAATTGTGTTCTCCAATTTGCGTTGCTTCTGAACAGAGTTCAAATTCTAAACAATCTGTTCAGATTTTGATAATAGGAATGCAGCGGAATATTAATTAGAAGTAAGTAAATGACAAATGAACACACACAAATTTATCTTGGTTCCTCTCAAACTGAGAGTAGTCCAGTCCGCTTGCAGCACAAGAGATTTTTCACTATAATCAAACCATGATTATAATTGCTTATGCCCTCGAGCATAAGACTTTTCTTTTCTCGGACCTACAGCCTAAGACTTTCCTGCTCAATCAATAACTGATCAAGACTTCCTTCTTAGATCCTCAGATCCTAAGAATTTCCTGCTTATACCCTCAAGTACAAGACTTCCTGCTCAGACTCACAACCTAAGACTTTCATGCTTAGATTCCACGAATCCAAGACTTCCTGCTCAAATCCCACGGATTCAAGACTTCCTGATCATACCCTCGAGTACAAGACTTTCTTGCTCATATTCCACGAATCCAAGACTTTCCTCCTTAAATCCCACGGATTCAATACTTCCTTGCTTAATCAATAATTTGATCAAGGCTTCAATGCTCAAGAACATAGTAGGAGACTTACTTGACTCAAGCTCACAACAAGAGACTTTGATGCTCAAGCACATAGCAAGAGACTTTCTTTCTAAACTACTAAACAACATGTTTAGCAGAATAAACAACAAGGTGTACTTGATATACAACCAGTGGTACAGGGGAATAACTATAACAAAGATCATAGCGCTTAAGATTTCTAAGATATTCATTGTTTAAGAAATCTTAAGGCTTTGTATAATTTACAATAGATAACAGATACTTTTCATACTCGATGTTGTTGTTGATCTTGTTATTCTTCCATTTTGATATAACCGTGAAACGCTCCTTTTTCTGCTTGGCCCTCTTTATTTTTGTTCCTTGTTGATTCTTAAGATTGAATCTTCAGAAACTTAAATAGCATATACAAAATAATAGTCGTTGGAAGAGATAACTTGCACAAGTGTCTTTGTTACTTAGGGATGGCAATTTAGCCCATCCCCAGTGGGTACCCAGAAAATTACCCACAACGGGTAGGGTAAGAACCCGCAAAAATGGGTACGGGTACGGGCTCGGGTAATTACCCACTTAAATAAGCAGGGATGGGTGCGGTGATGGGCACCTTAATACCCAACCCGCCCCATACCCGCACAATATATATTTATATATTTTAATTTATATTATTATATAAAAATAAATATTTATAAAATTTTAAAAAAACATCAATTTTAAAATACTACATATTTAATATACGTGATCATTTATTTCATAATTCAACAATAAAATTTTTTAAAAACTTAAAATATTATGATATTTTATACTTGATATATTTATTTTTATTAGAAATGCGGGTAACGGGTACAGGTACGGGCACTTATATACCCATAGGGTACGGGGACGGGTGCCAATTTTGATACCCAAGCGGGTATGGGCTCGGGTACGAAGATTTTTTTTAACTGCGGGTATGGGGACGGGAACTATAGTACCCTGCCCATACCCTACCCATTGCCATCCCTATTGTTACTCCATAGTACTAAGAGACGTTGAAGATATATACACAAAAATATCTTTATCCATTGTGTAACTTGTTTAACCGTAGCGTCTTCCTTGTGAGTTGTACTATAGATCCGTTGAGAGTGGATATCCGTAAAGCACGTCAACTCTCCTTGAGACATGTGAACAACAACTCTAGCTGACAAACTGATTTGACAATATAGCTTGCTTTATGCAGTATAGATCACCTAGCTTTGTCTATGGTTCTGAATTATCACCAGAAGCAGATATATTCAATAAGTGTAGAGATAACATGTTGCTCTTTTACTGCTAATACATTCAGCTTCAAAGTCTATGCAATCATATATCATCAGACATCACTTAAGAACGTTTTTCAGTTCTGAACCATATGAAGCCAAGAACTCAGCTTCTCTCAAATGTGTTCTCTTAACAGATTCTGAGTAGATTCTCTTTAAGTTTTTGAACCTGCATACTTAAAACTCATATTCGATAACACCATTGGTCTTTCAATACTTTCTTATCATCAAAACCTAAAGGATATATGTCATGAATAAATCTTGTTCTAACACTTCATTCCAAACCTCTTGGATCCAACCATCATACAAATCTTCAAGGATCCAGGCACTCTCAAAATGAAACATTTTTACTCTCCTTCGAGTGTAATCCTCCCTAAGAGAAACGAGGATCAGGTGAAAATCATAGAAATCCATTCTAGTGAGGACTTTCACAAAAGCATCAAAAAAATGGATCCTCTAAGTATCATTGCACATGTCTCTGTCAAGCCACAAACAAATTATGGAGTCTCCTTGATAAACTGGACCCCTCCAAGTGTACTTGTACCCCATAGATCCAAGTCCATCAAGCTAAAGGCTTTCATCCGCTCCCTAAACTGATCACACTTCTTCATCGAGACTTTGGCTCCTCGTCTTTTCTCATCCCCACTCAGGATGTCATTAAAATCTCCTCCCAAAAGTCATATCGAAATAATGGATTTCAAGAGTATTGTTAACTCCTGCCACAAATCTTTCCTCCTTTCTTCCCTCGGGCTGGCATATATTGCGATAAATAGACAATCATCACTAGCTCTGAACTTCAAATTAACATGCAGGTACTGAAAGTGTTTCTCCAGGACCTCAACACCCACCTTGTCAACATTTCACTCTAAGACAATTCCACCCAAAAACCCCTAGCCTCCGAAACAACCAAATTGTCAAAACCCAGTCTTTTAAAAGAATTGATAAATTTTCCTGAGTCTGTTCCCGTTTCCATGATAACTAGGATATCTGGACACGTCGATGTTAGGTATTGCTTACAAACTCTAACAAACGCTCAATCCACTGCTCATATGCAGTTCCACAACATAATTTTATGATTTGAATCAACCATAAAAACAAATTACTGTAAATATTCAAGCCCTTGCTCTCGTATTAGCCTCTCATCCACAACATCCATATCTGAGTCGTCTTGTTCCAATCTCGTTTACGCATGCTGATCTTCTGCATCATTGACATCATCTCTATTTTGTCCTTCCTTCACACTTGTCTTTGTGGTTAGGTTCTCATATTCAATAGAGGATATCTCCTCGACTCCTTCTGTTTCTCCTTTAGCCCTTAGTTCTTTTGGGCCTAAGTGTTTTAATAGGTGTGTGGATCCTGTATCAGGCCCAATACCATTCTTGGATTGAAGGGGGCCCTCATTTTGGCCTTGTCATTCAGACGTAACCCATCAACAACTTCACAAATCTTCTCTTTTTCAAACATCTTCCCATAAAATTCCTTATTTTTCCTATATGGCTCCACATGTCTCTTTTCTTTTCTTGTTCCACGTGCAACTATTTCTATTACCTTTTTAAAATTTTTGACTTTATTTTGTTTTTTGTTTTCCATTTTTGCCGCCTCCTTTTTTAAATTACGTTGATCATTTCATGTGACATTTCGACCACCCTTTTCAGGATCTCCCCTATTTTCTTCGCCATTATTACTCTTAATGATTTCCTCCTACGAATTTGAAATTTTCAAATCCATAACATCCCCATTAAGAGAAATAAATCTAGGACCATTAGCATTCAATTTAACTTTATTGGCATTTACAACTGCCAGTGTTTTGCCTCGGAAGTTCAACGAACCGACATGAACACCATTTTTTCCACTTCCTTTCCTTTCCTTTTTCTTCTATCTTCTGCACCACTATCCAAGGGCCATCCTTTTTTTAAGTCACTCCCTAATTCAATGTGAGAGCCCTTCCATCTTCAACTGCGTTATCAATTTCTATTGCTGCACTTTTTCTCTTCATCACTGACTGATCATCACGCCCTTTTTTAAAGTGTCCAAACCGGAAACACCTTAAGCAAAGGAGATGCAATCCTTCATATTCAATCTTATAATGCCTTCTATATTGATGGAAAACATCGCTATAAGGGTTTTGACAGATCAACTTACATGCAAAGTCGGGAATATTGTCCTCTTTCCTTGTTGAGAGTATCATATCCACTTTAACAGTTGCACCAATGTGGTTACCAATGAATATAAGGACTCTAGCATCATAGTATTCGATTGGTAATCCTAAGACTCGAACCCACACAGCAACCTATTCAATGACATCACTCACCGGACAAAAATTTGGTTTCCATTCCATCACTGACAGATATTGATCATATATAAACCAAGGCCCGTCTATTAATGTCAAGTATTGATCTTCCTCACTAGTGAAGGTAACAAGATAACACTCTTGACCAAAATCCACAATGTTCAAGACTTCATTCCTTGCCCACATTTGATTCAAACTGTTTTCCAACGCTTTGTACTCGATGTGTCGTCCCATCATCTTGACTATTACTCATTTCTTCCAAGGCACCGAGATTCTTCTTTCTTCTTCCTTCGATAGAATGATTTCTGGACATTCGTAGTCACAAAATTTGTGTTCCTATATCTTCAGTTCCCCCAGTAAATTTGTGGGCTCTTCATATAAATTTTGCTTTTGTGACCCTTCTCGCATCATGAATGACTCTTATATCACTATCTCCTTGTACGAGATTATCGTTCCTCCATTGTCTTTCACCTTCTTTTTGTCGCAATCCTTTTGGTTTTCTTCCTCCGTAGGAGCTTTGTGGGATTCATTGCTCTGCCCTTTGTTTGTCATTGGCAATTCCCTTAGTTTTCTTAGGGTTCCTTGAATCTCTTTTGATAGGGATATATTCTCAATAATCTTGAAAGTGCAATATACAACTCACAATAAATATCATAAATTCAACACAATTATAAGGTTTCAGATTCAAACTCAAGACATGGTGTAAATCTAACAAATAATGATATTTGTGAGTTGAGTTAAACTTTTACAGATTTTGTTATTTATTATTTTTCTACTATGTATTATTTTTTATTTATTTTTCGTGATTTGAGAGGACAGAGTCCCGAAACAAAAAAAAAATATTACATATTATATTACTACTCCTTATTGTGGAGAATCAACATAGTAAATAGTGGTATAGTGTTATGCATAAGATAACTCATAATTTTGGAAGATCATCCGCGCATTTGTTAGCTTCTTGATACACATGAACCATATAGATCTTCCAATCTTGTTTCATTATACTTTTGATTCATTAGAGAATACCCACCCCTTCTCTCAACTTGACATTGTCATTAATAAATGTATGGTGCATCTCTTTCCTGTCCACTTAAATCACAACTTTCTTGTAGCTGTTGTTTTGCACCAGCTAAATGCCCTCTCATACGCCTCCACAACTTTGCCACCACGATTGCACAATTTAAGAAATAACTAAATAATGGTTATCTCGATTTCGTTTGGATTTTTCAAGTAATCCTTTTATAACTTGGATAATTATTCCATTTTTATTTTAATTAGTGTTTATATTATTATATTATTAAGGAATTAATATTATTTTTAATTAATATTTTGCATATCTATGAAATTAGTAATTAATTTTCTTCTAGAGATATAAATATTGATTTTGTTTTAAAATGTATATTTTCATATAAAGTATATATAATATTTAGTGAGAAATTTTAATTAATTTATTTTTTGTATAAAAAATATACCTAAAAGTTCTTATTTTTTATTTCTCTTCTTTTTTTTTGTCACAGGTTGTGATACAGTTATTGTGACTATAACTGTTAGATAATCAAAAGTTGTGATTTAGGGAGTGAGATGGATTTCTCTTATCTAAGATGGAGTTGTTAGATAAATTTTTCATTGGGAAGTGATAGGTAAACCAAAGGTTGTTTATTGTAACCCAGTGGTTGATTACATAAAACTATACTACTAATAGTGGATTCTTCTTCCTGGCTTGGTATGTCCCCAGATGTAGGTGATTTGCACCGAACTGGGTTATCATATTCTGTGTTATTTATCATTCTGCAATTTACAGTTCAGTTTTGATTAACATGTTGTAACAGATGTCAAAACATCTGTCTTGTTGTTGTTACTAATATTCTGAATATCAGTTTGTTGTTTTGTTATTGTTTTAAAGTTGTGCAGAGAAGAATGTCTTGACATGTGTTAGGACATCTGCTATCTTCAATGTCAGAATTTTAATTGGTATCAGAGCAGGCATCATGTCTGTGTCTGGATGAGATCTTGGGAGATACTTTCTGGCGCTTTAAATAAGGAGGAGTGTGGAGATCAGATCATTCACTTGGACATACTCAAGGGTATTAATGGATGGGATGGATGTTCTGGATCGAAGGTAACAACTACTGGTGGTTGTTCCTGTTTTCTGAGGAGTTTCTACAGCAACTGCAGGAGGAATGGCTAGTTCTCTTGTGTGGTGTCTTATAAGATGTTCTGGCATCTTATTAGGGCATGTTGAAGATGTTTCTTGGTGGTTCCGCTGCATATGTTTCTGATGGAAGAACTCTGGTATTTATGGGATTCTGGAGTTGTGACTGAAGAAAGATGGTGGAAGATCTCAACTGTCGGCTTCTTCTCTTGAAGATATCAGCGTCTATTCATTTCAAAGTCGGGAGCGATGGAATGGAGAGAGTTATTGGTTGATGTCTGTCATGGTGACTTGGTACTTGGAAGGTTGGTTCCATCGTGTATATTGAATTCAATTTGAAGATAAGGTGAGTTGAGATTGGGTTTATCAAGTTCATGCTCTAGGAAATTGGTAAATTATTTTTCGGCTAAGTTGTCAAAGATACTTGAGATTTCTCTCAAGTCCACTCATAAAGGCATCTCAGTCGTGCATCTGGAGACTTCTAGTTACTCTTCTGACTAGAGGGTGTTTCTGTGAAACATAAATCTGAAGAAAGTGGAGGTGATTTATTTTCACCATCCAAATTTGCAAGGAAGGATTCTTCTTTCTTAATCCTAAGAATGAATCCAATTTGAAAGGAGTATTCGGATTTGTTAAGGTAAATAGGGTTTGTTCAGAGAAAATCTTAGTTACTTGAGTCAAGGGTGGCAGCCTTGATATCTCAACACTTTGTTTGTCAAGGAAGATACTTGCAAAGATTGAATATTTGATAAGTGTTCATGAAGTGATCTACTGGAGTATGTCTTCAACAGCATGATAGGTTTACTAAACAAGGATTTAAGACAATTGCTATTAGTGGAAGTCACAAATATTTAATTGATTATTCTTGTAATTGGAGTACAAGATCTCTGATGACAAGTGGTACATCAGGAAGTACAACATCTCTTGCTGCATGGGAACTGATGTTCTATCAAATGTTGAAACATCTTGACAGTGGAGGATGTGCAGAAGGCTGTTGATTCAATGAGTGTACCTCTGGAGCAAAAGGAGTTGTAGCTGATGATCTTGGTACCATACACGTGCGTGTGGTAGATTCAGTCTTTATGACAAGGCATGTATTCAGACTAGTAAGTTTCGTGGCAGAAAGCTTGACTAGAATGTAGTGTTGTTGGAAGTGAAGATGAAGACAATTCTCTTAATTCAGTTTATTTCTGATCTAGGAGTATTGGAGTACAGCAGGTGTGTTCCAGTTTTTACTAGAAGCATCTGATCTTACCTGGAAATTTTCCTGGCAAAAAACTTGTCTAGAATATGGTGCTGGTGATAGTATTGCTTGGGTCAGCTTATTTCTGATCTAGGTGCGTAGGAGCAAGTGATCTTGCTCATCTTGGAGGTGAAGGATAAGTGGCAGTTATCTCTGAATTCCTGAAGAAGTCTCTACTTAAGGAAGGTGGGATTCCTTTTATAAAGATCTTGTGTGACAAATCTCTTCTGAAGAATCAAGCTTTGGCAGGTTTGGGTTGTCTGAAGATGAGAGGTGTGTTGCAGTACAACAAAGCAGGATGGAGGTTGTCTACTCTAACTTGATATCATTGATCAAGTCTATGAGAACATGGAACTTTTGTTCTGTTATAGGGAGGAGGTTCTTCTAAGTGGCAGAGGGAAGAGTTGAATTCCTCAGCTGGATGCCTGGTCAGATGTTGTGACATCAAGCAGAAATTTCAGGGTCTTAGTTGATGTTGTGGCGCATCATCGTAAGATAAGATGATCTTCTCAGAAATAAATGGAAGTAATGCTTCAAAAAGGGTCTATCTCATGCAGTTTTCGGGAGCTGCGAGAAGGAGTAGATGTTACATGTCTGAGTCTTGGTGTAGCTAAGATGGCTTGCTATGGAGTAAGTGGATTGTGTAACTTGAAGATTAGGTTTCATTGGTGGGTCAGAACATTTTCTGAAACTCAGAAGAAAGTTGAGATTAATCAAACAGTGGCATTTGGTTGATTTCTATAAGTGCATTCAAGCTTGGTGCTTGGAACAAATTACTCTTGTGCAGAAGAGTAGTTGGTTGAAAATCAAAGGAGGTTCTTGTTCTATTCATATCTTGGAGCTTGTGGTAGAAGCCCTAAGTTGCTTATGGAAGATTACCTTCTTTTGGGGGATGAATGAAAGTTTATTTCTCTCTTTGGTTATCTGGAGTTTTTATTGATCAAGCTGGTGGCGCAGTGTTGTCTGAAGATCTTCAGTTGGATTACTATGATGATAGTAAGTCCTGTAGTAATTGTATCAAGAACCATAGTGTATGGTGTCTGTGATATGATCAGGATATCCTAACTGATGTTAGAACATCATCTTGGTTTCTAAACTTGGAGTTCAGATTATGGAAGCTGATATTCACCTGTTGAATCAGAAGTGTTCTATCTTATCATATGGGAGAATGATAAATTAAAGATTGTCTTGGATCATGGGGTGTTTATCTGGAAGACTGACTCTTGCAGAGATCAGAATTCTTGTGGAGATGTGGTTTCTTCTGCTACAAGTCATACTAGAGAGAAGTGGATCAGTTTGGTGCTTGTGAAGCAAGTAAGCTGAGGATTTCTGGGGCATGTGTTTGATGTTTTCAAGTGTGAAGAACATCTGGGCGATCTAGCAAACTAAGGGGCTCTGTATGTCTCTTTGAGGAATGTGAAGCATTCCAGATTCAATTGGATTGTATCTCAAGGAACAAGGATATCTATGGCTGTAAAATTCAAGGTGAATTTATACAGGGAATGAATGGTTTCTGGATGAGAGGGATCAATGGTGATTTTGGTCTGAATCCAAGAGTTTGTTGGTTGTGGTACAAGGATGTGGTCCTGGTACTCTCACTATATGATCATGAAGTTGTCATGGGATATCATGTGGTGATTTTGGGTGTCTCTTGCTGAGGAAGCATCTGTTGTGAAAGATAGGGGAGAACTCCTGTCTGTTAAATGTATTAGTATGGTACATGGATTTCTTGAGGATCAGACATTAGGTGAATGCATTAAGCAGGTGTGTTGAGCAGAGGGTGCGCTCTTGAAGACATGAAGATGTGTCTTATGTTTTCCATTCATTTAAGGTGTTCTTCTTGCAAATGAGCACTGGGTATCTACGACAGGGGGAGTTAGACTTCTGTTTTGGATATGTTGTTGTAGTAGTGCAGTTAGTTATCAAGATTGTTTGTGGTTACAAATAGCTTGTGATAGAATGCCTCAGGTGAGGATGATATGTCATACGAGATGTCGTGACATTGCTCTATTGGTTAAGTTCTATGTGGGCTTATCAGATTGTTTTGATTCTGTCATTGGGTTTAATGGATTGAATCAGAAGTGATACAAGTATCTTGAGAGTCTTTGTTGCTAACTGGGAGATGTTTGAAGAAATGTCTTAACATCTTGGTCAGTTATTCTTGGTCTTCTGGTTGAAAGGATTACGCTTGGGGCTCATTGAAAGAGACAACATCTATGCGTTTGAGGTTACAAGAAGGACTAAACAAAGTCTGACAAGGGTTAGAACATTGTTTAGGCCATGCAGTTGTTCCCAAGATTGCTTGTCTTGGGCGGTGGAGAAAGTGTCTTAGAAAACGTGTGTTAAACACGTGTCTTGAGACATGCGCATTCCTTGGACGGTTCCCCTTGAGAGAAGAAACAGTCAAAAGTTTTTTGGTCGGTGCACATTTTTTTTGGAAGTTTCATTCCTCACTTAATGTTAGTCTTGAATTGACCTGCATTATTTTCAATGATTCGTTACATCCTATGGAATTTGCTCGGGTATATAAAGGAGGTTATTGGCTTCTACGTAACTCAGGTTGTTCTTCTGTTGTGTTGAGTATTCATGGGATTTATCGGCTTTTGGGTCTGTTCAAGCTAGGTTTGGTTCTATCTTGGACATGTTTTTCAATTTTTGGCTAAAAAGGGGGAGAAAAGTACAGGGGTTGAGTCTGTCCTGGCATTGGTTTGCAAGGATGTTGGACAAAATGTTCTGACATTTTGTCTGAGTCTCAGGTTTCCTATTTGTTCTGAATCTTTCCTCGTGTCCTGTGATCTGAGTTATAAACACAGTCGTGTCCTGTGTTCTGAGTTAACTGGAGTAGCAGTCTGCTTCCCTAAGTCCTTAACGGGATAAGTCAGGTTAGCATTGGGTTGCTCCGATAACTAATATTGGTCCTGGAGTTGAGGGGGAGTGGTGTGTATCTTCTTTTTCATGTACATCATGAGAAGAGTGTAAGCTACCGACTGAAATGACTTCGGGACTTTCTACTCTCCTGCTCTGGTTATGGAGCATCCTGGGTTTATTGTGCAAAAGAAGTTTTAGCCAAAATTTGTCAAAAGGGAGAGATTGAAGACTCTAAATATTTGAGCAAATTTTGGTAAAACAGGTTGCTATTCAAGATGTTCCAACAAGAAGAATTCTACTAAAAGAAGACATGTTGGATAAGATGTCCCAACACGATGTTAGGACGTCATGTCTGTTACCAACAGCATGATATTTGCAGATCAATTCCAAGAATTAAGGAGCAATCAGAACATGGATCAAGGAAGAAATAAACAGAAGATTTGAAGCCCAAAGAAGCAGAAGGCTATAAAAGAAGACCAAGACCTAGGCCAGAAAAGAGAGAGAGAACGACATAGACTTAGGAATCCTATTTTGTAAAGTAGGTTTTAGGGTTTTGAGAGTCGTAGGATTTCTTGTAAGTCTCCCTCTGTATCGATTTGATACATTATGGAAGACATAGGTACTTGTACAGATTCAAAAACCCGTAGGTAATGAATCATGTATTGTTCTTGGATGAAGCTTTTAAGCAAATCCAAGTTAACTTATTAGTCAAGAATGCTTGACTGAACTTTGTATTGAAATGGGTGTCTTTCAAGTAGAATGATACAGTTATTGTGACTATAACTATTAGATAATCACAGGTTGTGATTTAGGGAGTGAGATAGGTTTCTCTTATCTAGGATGGAGTTCTTAGATAAAGTTTTCATTGGGTAGTGATAGGTAAACCAGAGGTTGTTTACTGTAAACCAGCGGTTGTTTACATAAAACTATACTACTGATAGTGGATTCTTCTTCCTGGCTTGGTATGCCCCCAGATGTAGGTGATTTGCACCGAACTGGGTTATCATATTCTGTGTTATTTATCATTCTGCAATTTACAGTTCAGTTTTGATTAACATGTTGTAACAGATGTCGAAACATCTATCTTGTTGTTGTTACTGATATTCTGAATATCAGTTTGTTGTTTTGTTCTTGTTTTAAAGTTGTGCAGAGAACAATATCTTGACATGTGTTAGGACATCTGATATCTGCTATGCCAGAATTTCAAATAGGTTGTTACGAAGATTTAAAATGGTAAGCATTCGACACATACCTCGACTTGCAAATCAATAGGCCAATGACTTGGCCCAGATTGCTTCAAGGTACAAAAATTCGAAGGAAATATTACAAGATGCAATCGAAGTGCGAGGAAGGGTTGTATCAACTAAACTATCCCCAACAGACTTGGAGACAATGAAGCTAGGATATGCTGACGAAGAAAGCTTTGAGATATTGGCTATAGATAACTTTTCATATGAAGATTGGAGAAAGCCACTAGTAGATTACTTGCAGAATCCAACAGCTTCTGTCAAATGAAAGGTCAAATATTGTGCCTTAAATTATGTTCTAATGGGGAATGAATTATTTAAAAAGACGCCTGAAGGTGTCTTACTCAAATACCTTAGCGAATCTGAGGAATATTTGGCTCTTTCTAATGTCCATTGTGGGGCATGTGGAGCACATCAAGTAGGCCCTAAGATGAAATGGTTATTGTTTTGACATGGAATGTATTGGCCTACAATGCTTAAAGATTGTATTGAATTCGCCAAAGGATGTCAAGAATGCCAAATACATGCATGCATTCAACATTGCAAGATAACTATATTCCATAGTGAAGCCTTGGCCCTTTAGAGGTTAGACTTTGGATTCAGTTGGTGAAATTCGACCAGCATCATCCAAGAGTCAAAAATACATTTTAGTGGGAATAAATTATTTCACTAAATGGATTGAGGCTATACCACTGGTAAATGTGGATCAGGATGCAGTGATCGAATTCATCCAAAAGCACATTATTTACAGGTTTGGAATCCCATAAACTATTACAGCAGATCAGGGATCAATTTTTGCTGGTCGAAAGACGCAAGAGTTTGCTAAAGAAATGGGGTTCAAACTTCTAACATCCACGCCTTATTATGCTTAGGCTAATGGTCAAGTCGAAGCAACAAATAAAGTGGTGATTGGGTTAATTAAGAAGCATATGGGGAAGAAGCCAAGTTTTGTGGGCTTGTCGAACCTCCCCTAAGGATGCTACAAATACTACGTCTTTTCGACTAACATATGGTCATGATGTTGTGTTACCAGTCGAAATCTATTTACAGTCAACCAGAATTCAGAGACAACATGAGATCACATCTTATTCCTATTGGAATATGTTGTTGGACGAATTAGTTGACATAGACAAAGAAAGACTGAATGCCTTAGAATTATTAAAAAGTCAAAAGAAGATAGTGGAAAATTCATACGATAAAAAGGTGAAAGTTAAGTTATTTTCGACTGGAGATTTAGTTTGGAAAGTGATTTTTCCCATGGATCAGAAAGATAGAACTTTGGGTAAGTGGTCCCTTAAGTGGGAAGGTCATTTTTAAATTATTAAAGTATTTTCCAATGGCGCATATGAGATCGAAGAGTTAACCGAAGATAGAATAATCTTGAAGGTAAATGGTAAGTATTTAAAGAAATATAAGCTTATACTTCAAGAAATAAAGACAAATAAGGAGTAATTCATGAAAACGATAGTCGAAACCAAAATGGGAATTAAAGCAAAAATTCCAAAATGGCTAAGTCATTACAATCCATGCCACGAAGGGCTTAAAAATACAATCAGAAAAAAACAAGCTCATCAACAATCAAGCTAAAATAGGAGAGAGCTTTTCATCTTCTCATATTTGGATTTTTGAAGCACCAAGTGGCGTTCACAGAGAGCCTTGTTGGTCGAAAGGTCTTCAATTTCCTTTCCAAGTTGTTAAGCTTTGTCGACGTGATACATTCCAACCTTAAGTTATTTGGCCACTTCTTCTTGATCAAACTTGAGAATTTCGTCTTTGCGTTGCTTGGCCTGAGAAATTTTGGTCTGTAAATCCTTGATTTGTTGCTCCCATTCTTCGATATTCTTGTCACATCTTGCAATCTCTTTCTTGTTCTGTTCAGAGACCTTTTCCATATTTGTAACCTTTGTGGTGGATTCAGAGGTTGCATCCCATTCAACCAGTTGGGTCTCTGATTTATTGTGAATTTTACTTGAAAAATCTCTGAGACGATTGAGATCAGCAACAACAAGATCAATAAGTGTGCCCAACTCCATTAGGGCATCAGCAACTTCTGGAGAAACCTCCAAGACATTGACTTGCTTCAAGAGTTTCTTGATCCCAAAACTAGCTGAAGTGTCTTTTTCTAAGAGTTGGAACAAATCAACATTAAAAACCTTCTCTTTGATTTGGGGAAGCAAGTCATCCTCAGGTTTATTGGCAGAGTGATTGTCTGAGGCAGTCGAAGTACTGGTGCTCTTA
Source organism: Lathyrus tuberosus (assembly GCA_022829125.1). Taxonomy (NCBI): domain Eukaryota; kingdom Viridiplantae; phylum Streptophyta; class Magnoliopsida; order Fabales; family Fabaceae; genus Lathyrus; species Lathyrus tuberosus. The sequence goes on from JALAZF010000247.1 coordinate 5,072,003, forward strand.
TCAGTAAAGTTGAATCTAGAGTTGATTATGGCCTTTAAATATTCTAGTGGCCTCTGCATTTTCAGGGACTTTAGCTCTTCATGTGAGAGGCTGGTAGAGTTTGTGCCAGTCGAAGCATCAGGATTTGGGTCAGTTTTTTATTGATCTTCTTGTTGTTCTTTTTCGTTTTCATTTTCATTTTTGTCTTTATCTTATTCTTCATCTTTGTCCTCCACAGCAATTTCAGTTTCAAAATCAAACATAGAGTGATTCTCTTCCTCCTCCTCTTCCTCTTCACCCTTTTCGTCACCACCACCTTGTTGATTGATTGGGGAGCCATCTTCATACTTGTCTTTGATAATTTTTTTTGCAGATGAAATTTTTGTGACTCCTGCGACATCAACTAAGGCTTCCTTCCTTGCTAGGCTTTTCTCATGATCAGGTTCGTTGGTGTGTAAAAGCTCAGTGATGACCTTTGGCTGTGATTTCTTTTGATGATCACCGGCCAGTTGGCTCACCTCATCTACGAATTCTTTGGTGAAACCCTTAGGAGAAGTTTTGGAAGGGCTTGTTGGATGGTAGGTAGGATCACTGCTAGTGGTTGGAATGATTTGTTTCACAATGGGGTGCCCCTTATTATCTTTGGCATCCTAAGAAGAAGGAATCGAAAAAGATTAGAAACATGTTAGTCGAAGGTAATCATAAAATTCAAAGACGAATAAGAAATCTTTGTACCTTGGGATCATTAGTCCCAGGGCTAGAATTGTCGCTCTCTACCTGATCTGGATTCTTCTTATCAGTTGGTTTTTTACTAATGGAGGTGACATCACTTTCCACCACCTATAGAGTGGAGGGTTTCTTCGCAGGTGCTTTGATTGTTTTTGGCTGAGGTTGAAAACCGCATCAGTAATTTTTGTCTGCTTCTTCTTTTTCTTGGCCTGTTTGGATTGATCAGGAGAAAGATTCCCACCATCGGATTCGATTAGATGAACCTCGGGTTCCTTTTGCTTTCTCTTTTTTGGTGTCAGAGGTGGCCTCCGACTTCCCTGCAAAATAATATATTTCAGATGTTAGACTAAGAATGCAATATATATATATATATATATATATATATATATATATATATATATATATAAGGAAAAAGAACAATAATCACAAAGTTTACCTTTGTTGTGATTTTCTTGGTGTTGTCTTCTTCTCCTTCTTCGATAGCTTCTTTTTCAACAGGAGTAAGTTTCTTGCCTGGAATCCTTACAGCTGTAAAGAAAGTAATGCAGTTAGTATAAGCCAAGTACAAAACATAAATAAAGAAAATGGATAAGAGAAGTGGTGTCAGAGAACCTCCCATTCCACACCTTCATATATTGGAGACTCCACGCAAACGTGTTTTATGCCAATATGAAGGTGGCCTTTAAAATTTTCCAGAGTGTACTTAGTTGGAACCACTCGCTTAGCACGCTTCTGGGATTCTAGGCGAAGAATTTTTATAAAATCCCCATAGACGAACCAGTCTGGAAATGGAGGGCTAAAATCCACACCAAAGTCAGCAGTTGGCAGTCGAGGGAATTTTGGAGGATAGAGATTAAAAGCTAACTTGTAATGTTGAGCAAGTCGAACGTACGAAGGAAGTTTTAAGTCCTCTAATTTCTTTATAAATTTTTCTTTTAATGTTACTGCTGCTTCGCTAATGGTTCGACTAAGATCATTTGGCCTGTAGGCAGTTTCAAAGTATTTCTGGAATGCTTGGATCTCTTTGATGTGTGTTGAAGTACCTTTCTTCACTTTGTCCTGCACAAGGGTAAAAGCTCGATTTAGTTGGAGATTGAAGGTAGCTACATCAAAGAATTCTGCAAAGTAATATTCTCTCCACCAATTGTCGAACTCCTTGGTGCAGAGAAAGGATGGTTTGGAGGCCACAGGATTGAATTCTGTGAGGTCAGAATACTTGGCTAGCAACTTGGTACATTTTTCCTCATTGTGCCACATGTTGTAATGAATCAGTGAGCCCTTCTTAGGAAAGAGGGGTTTAGGTTTTATTTGAATTAGACCAAACTGTTGAGAGACGAGATTTGGTTTGTAACTAACAAGAGCGATTCGAAGCTTTGAAGGGTTAAGCCTTGAAGCCATCAATCTTGGCGTAAGGAAAGATTTCCAAATGTCAAGAGATTCGGCTTCTTATTCTTTTGGCTCAGGAGGAAACTTTCTTGTTAACCATTCAGAGCCTACTTTCCTATTTGCAAAAGGGGCCATGCTAGGAGAAAAGTTATACCGCTTTGCAAACATCATCGTGTAGCTGATGAATGTCTGCTGAAGGTTCATTCCTTCATCACTAGGAGTCAACAGAGCAAGCCTCGTCCCTTCAACCCTTCTATTCTTCACTTCGACGGATGTTTCGTTGATGGGACTTCTAGCAGGAAGAGATGCTTCAAAAGTGGAATTCAGCCATAGTTATAGTAGCCAGAAGGTTCCAAAAAGAGCAAGCTTCCTCTCGACTTGATCGTCTTCAATGTTGTTACGCCTTCTCCAAGGGATTCATACAGGCTGGCCAGAATTATTTTGTTGAGACAAATGTCATGTCCAGCATGCAGTTGGTTGGCCATGGTCAGGTACCTCTTCGCCACTTGAAGGGGCCTTGAGCAAAAGACACAGCGCGAAAGCCATAGAGCCAGGAAGGCAACGTGTTCTTGGTCAGAAACTTCTTTGGTTTCTTTGTCATGGTAATAGGAAATGTAGGTGGTAAAAGCGGCCTTATTGGTGTCAAAGCTTATTGAATCATCAGCTAAAACGGTGGGATCATAATCCACTCCAATAGGTTTAAGGCATGTAATGGCAGCTACGTCGAACAAAGTTGGGGTAACCATTCCACAAGGGAGTTGGAAATTGTTGTGGGTGTTATCCCAAAAATAGAGGGAAGCAATAAGCATAGATGGGAAATAACCTGGCCCCACCTTCGACAGCTGAATTAGGTCGAAGATGCCCATTTTTTTCCAAACTTGGGACTTTGCTTTCTCTATTTTTTTCTAACCAAGCTAAGTTGTCAAAAGGGTCTTTTGACAAAGGACATGACCTCAAAACCCTAAAATTAGTGTTCATGAACTCTAAATTGATTGGGTCCCTAGAAGTTATGGTCGAAGGAGAATCTGGATCATCCACCTTTGCTTTCTCATCAATTTTGATCTCCTCGCTAGTCCTAGGTTTTAAACTGTTGGCTATGGATTTGTAACGGTGGTAAGCGGGAAAAAATTCTCTAACCTTAGCAGGGTCAGCAGCAAGATCAGGTAGAGGACCTAACATAGCATGGGTCTTACCAGAAAAAAGAAGGGGAATGAGTACCTGTGATTGATAAATTCTGCGTTTTTCCTCTTCATTTGGAAGTTCGGGGATGTACTGTTTGTTTCCTACCACGTTTGGACCCAGCATTCTGTGAACTGGAGAAAGTTCTTTGGATCTCTTGGATTCTTTGGCATTCTTGCTTGTTTCCTTTGAGATTTTTGAAGTAGAATCCATTGTTGTAGTGGGTTGCAGAGAAAAGATTTGAGAGAGATGAAGTTTTGCGGGAATACGCTTGAGAAAGTTCAGAGAGTAAAAATGGTGCTTTCCATTATTTTATAGATGGATGAAGTGGAACGGTTACTGTACAACATTAATAGTGATAAAAATCATGGGACGTGTGTCATGTGAGGGTGGTGTAATGAGACGGTAGCAGCTAAACATCTGACCAATGATCTCCTAGGGACTAGACGTGTGATGATTGAAAAGATTAACGCATGGGTTTGAGGAGAGGTTTTGGGGAAAGTTTTCATGATGACAATGACGTCATAGCAGTCCAAAGGTTTCTGGCGTCGAATTTGAAAACTTCAAAAAATGCATTTTTCTCTATTTCAGTCGAAAATGACATTTTTTGGGGGCAATTTGTTGGCTGGGAATTTCGACGCCATGTTCCCATTTGAGAAACTAAGTGAAAATTAAAGTTTCTTAAATATGGTTGATTTCAACGGGAGCTGGTTTGAAGTTCTGTCGAAATAGTTCTCATGAGGAGACATGCTTGGACAAATACTTAGAAATATTTTCTAAGTATAGGAAGTCACTTCGACGAAGGGATGTTTTGAAGCCTTCCTTCGACAGAAGTTTGAATTTCAAAATACGGATAAATAACTGTCTTTTGTCCTTATCCGTTTCTCAGGAGAGACGCGTGGCGGATTGTGGCAAAACGAAGGCATGCAGGGCGAAACGTGTCAACTTTTAGAGAAATGCTCGTTCGAGGCAGTTATTTCTATGTGTTATAAATAGGGGTCTTAGTATTATGATTTCTGTGTGCTCAATTATTGTACTATACTCAAAATTTACTCGAAGTATCCAAGTTAACGTGAGAAAATAGTTACTATTGAGAAATGTACGTTTGAAACACCATACATTTTATTCAATAGAAATTTACTTTCATTTAGCTATTGCTCTTTACTGCATTTCTTTTTTACTTTGAAGTTCTTATCTTTATTGCATTACTTTACCAAAATGTTTACAAAGTTTAGTCTTTTCAACAAACAATCAAAATAACCTTTTACATAAATGAATATTGTCGGAGTGTTCTACAATTTTCCTGAAATACATTAAACACAATAGCTATGTCCTTAGGATTCACTGGTTGATCCTGCAAGTAAATCAAATTTTTTGGAAGACCAACGTTTGTTTACCAATTTTCACGGTAAACAGTACCATAGTACATGTGCTTATAAGCTATATTGTCTTGTCACCAATAAAATTGAATTAGTAGAGATTTCATTCTGAAGGAAACAGAAGCATGGGATTGGAACAAGTCTCAATCCAACTCAGGTGCAGTATTAACACCTGAGTTAACTTCTGAAGATGTTTCAAATTCTGAAGGAGAATCAGCCTCTAAAAGAGATTATGTATCTAAAGATAAGTAAGAGTCTGAAGGTGAGTCGGATGTTGAAGATGAGTCTGAAGGTGAGTCTGACTCTGAAGGTGAATCTGATTTTGATCTAGATTCTAATGATGATCCAGACTCTGGTGGTAATCATAGATCTGAAAGTGGTCAAGCCTCTGAAAGTAGTCTAGCATATGATACTAGTCCAGCATCTGAAGAAGATTCTGAACAAGTTTAGAGACCACAAAGAATCAAACAAATACCAAGAAGATTTGCAGAGTTTGACATGTTACAAGATATTGATATAGACTCTGAAGGGGAAATCATTCAATGTGCCACGTTGGTAGACTCTGAACTAGTCATTAATGAAGAAGCTCTCAAGAAGAAAGTGTGACTGAATGCCATGAAAGAAAAAATTGAGGCTATAGAAAGAACCAAGACTTGGGAGTTGATTGAGCTTCCAAAGAATAAGAAAGTCGTCAGTGTAAGATAGGTTTACAAGTTGAAATTGAACCATATGTATCAATTGGAAAACACAAAGCAAGGTTGGTAGCTAGAGGGTTTCTACGAAAATCTGGACTATACTACTTTTAGGTGTTTACGCCTATGGCTAGACATGAAACAATTATATTGATGATTGCTATAATAGCTAATAGAAATTGGCCTCTTATGTATTTAGATGTGAAATTTACATTTCTCAATTGTCCTTTACAAGATGAAGTTTATGTATCACAACCTCCTAGATTTGTGAAAAAGAATCGGGAATGGATAGTGTAAAAGTTGCATAAAGCCTTGTATGGACTGAAACAAGCTCCTGCAACCTAGAATCTGAAAATTGATTCATTTTTCAAGCTTCAAGGATTCATAAAATGTGAGATAGAGTATGGTGTTTTGTTCAGCATATATCTAATGGCAATATGATTCTGGTGTGTCTCTATGTTGATTACATATTGCTAATACTGAGTTATTCAAATGAGATAGCTAAGTTCAACAAGGTGCAGATGAATGAGTTTGAGATGACTGATCTAAGAAATGTGGTATGTTTTCTAGGGATGGAGATTATGCACTCTGATAAGGGTATAATTTTGCATCAGCTTGAGTATGAACTTGAGCTTCTGATGACATTTGAGCTAATAAATTACAAGTCTGCAATAACACCTGCTGAAATAAATCACAAGTTGGATTCTGATGTTGAGAGTGATGATGTAAATTCTACAACTTTTAAACAGTTGGTAGGCTCATTGAGATATCTCCTCAATACCAGACTTGATATATATTATGTAGTTGGAATGGTGAGTAGATTTATGAATAAACCAAAGTGATCACATTGTCAAGCTGCTGTCAGGATACAGAGGTATATTAAGGGAACTCTAAGGTATGAAGTTTTGTTCTCCTCTGATGTTAAATCTGATTCAGAGCTGATGTGTTATTCAGACTCAGATTGGTGTGGAGACAGAGTTGATAGAAGAATTACTTCTGGGTATTTCTTCAAGTATCTGGGAGGTCATATTTCTTGGTGCTCCAAGAAGCATCCAGTAGTTGGATTGTTAACCTGTGAAGCTGAGTACATTGTAGGTGCTTTGTCTGCTTGTCAAGTTGTTTGGATTCGGAACTTGTTCCAGTATCTGAAGATCAAAGTGAGCAAGCATGTTAAGTTTATGATTAACAACAAATCAGCTATAAGTCTTGCTAAAAATATAGTGTTGCATAAAAGAAGCAGACACATTGACACAAAGTTTCATTTTTTGTGCAGTCAGATTCAGAGTGGAGTGCTTGAAATTGCTCACAGTCAGATTCATAAGCAACTTGCAGATGTGTTTACCAAAGCAATCGAGATTGAACACTTTATTCATTAGAGAGATGGAATTGGTGTTATTGCTTTTAGTCTTGAATGTGGATTAAGGGGTGGTGTTACAGTGTAATCCAAATTCACATTTAAGTTATATTTAATTTGGTTTTGCATTTGAATTTCATTTAGATTAGACTTATGTATAAAAGCAAAATTGTAACAGATTCATAAAAGAATTGTAGTGTAATCAATTTTCATCAAAAGTTAGTTAGAAGCTCTCTCTCTCTCTCTCTCTCTCTCTCTCTCTCTCTCTCTCTCTCTCTCTCTCTCTCTCTCTCTCTCTCTCTCTCTCTCTCTCTCTCTCTCTCAATAAATAGAAGGAGAAATCCAGAAAATTATACTTTAACAAAATAAAATCATCATTCACAACATAAAATCAGCATTACACCGGTGATTTCAACATAAAATCAAACATTACATTTCAATATTCAGATGGATGCTTCAACATCTTCACAATATCTTCGATTGATCTTGAAATCGTCGCTTCCAACTCAATCGAAACTTTTGTGCAGAAACGGAAAAATGTATTTCACATAGCTCTTACATATGCATCTGCCTTGAGCTCATAGTTGTTGAACTCAATCTTGTCGTCATTGTTAATTGACGGTGAACAGTACACAAGCTTCACAATTTTTCGATTATCTCTGTAAGGCAAACCTGTGTGTTTTGTTTGGAAAATGAACAAATCTTTTGGAAAACATCAAAATGTATTAAAATATTTCAAATTGTATATATAATACTTCATTAATATTAATATACAATTACATACACTTAATTGATGATGAAAAACTAAAACGAATCGAAAGATTTGTCACCGACTAAATCTATAAGTATGGATGGTACCCACTTTGATTTTTGTGCATTTGATTCTCTTTGAGTGTTGCTCAATTCTCGAACTCTTGCATCCTTTCCACAAATCGGTTCGGCCAAGTCTCAGCTTTTGTTGTTGAATGAGTCATCCACTCCACTGATGTAAGTGGTATAGGGTATCCCGGTTTCAAATAAACTTGAGTGGAATATCTTGATTTTAAAAGTCACCCAATACACATAATAAAATCATTTGGATTTTGAGGTGGGGCGGTGTGCATTGGGAAAAAAGTTTCCAAAAAACTGTGTCTTGTAAGATCAATGCACACTATATCATATTCACTTGCTATGAGATTACTCATTTCATGAAAGCGCATCCATTTTTCCTCCAGTGTCGGTCCACTAATGCAAGGAACAAGAGATTCATAAATTGCATCAAAGTTTTCTTTCTTTCTGTTGTGTTTATGATTCTTTATGGGTCTTTAACTCATGGATAAGTTGAAGGCGGACAAGTGTGTGATTATCTTCTCTTTTATCGAGTAAAGTCGAAACAACCTGATAACCGTAATTACCATCACCCTCAACATTAACGATCCGCTCGAAATGTATTTGTGCATAAAAATCGATATATCATCAATGAATGAAATTTTTGGTGGAGGCGGTGAAGGAGTTAGTTTGCTAATGCGATTTGGTGAGTCAGGAAAAACTTTGTCAACATGTTCGAAATACGAAAAAGACCACACCGTTGAATTTTCACTCGATGTAGGCTTAAGCTTCTTCAAAGCACCTTTTGTTTTTACCGGTTGAGAAGGTGGTTTCAAGTCAGTGGTTTTCGGATAAGCAATCTTCCTCAATTGTTCTTTAATGTGGAGTTTCATATTGTTATCGGCTTTCAAAAATCTCTCTTGTATCACTTCTCATTCATTCGAGATAAAGATATTCGATTTACCGTCTCTCATGACACCATCATCATCAAACCTAAGCCTTTTTCAGTGACTGTAAACTTCATCCTTTCTTATCGAGACACCAATTGTCACCTTCTTTGCTATAAGACAAGCACATGGTAGGCCATAGGTTTTCACAATTATACAACCACACTATAATTCAAACAAGCTCAAGATTTGTTGCTGGCCAACTGAGAATAAAGATTGTTGTCTTTAAATCTGTGTTAGAACATTGTGATGCTCTGGCTAAATGATATTTATATCTCATTATGTTGGTTCTGGATCATTTGGTTCACAAAATCTCAATCTCTACAGAAATCTCCCTTACTATTTTCAACTAATTCTTCAATGTAGCATGGGCAGACTCAACTCGGTTTGATGTTGTATTTCCAAGATGTCTAATCTGATCGGTCCATGCACAAACAATTTTTTCTTTCACCTAGTCCAGAATTTTGCTTTCAACATATTTCAACAAATCTAGATATTTCTCGAACACCTTCCTGAAATGTATAACAGAATCGGCATATAACTCTTTAGTAGAAGAATTTACTATAGCATTTTATGCATCCATTAGTTTTTCCACTATCACACCCGCCTTCACCATTTTTCCATCTTCGGCCTTTATTTGTTTCGTCCCTACCGCAGGTTTAACCTGATTTCTCACATTCTTTGTTATGTGATATCTACAAAGTAATGCATAAGAAGTAGGAAATATTTTTGCAACCAAATTCATCAAAGCGGTATTGTGGTCGGTAACAATTACTTTAGGCTTCTCTTCTTGGTTCTTCAACATTGCACGACACACCTCTAAGGCCCAAGTAACATTCACCTATAAGGCCCAAGTAACATCGAAAAAATTCAATAGTTATTGCATTTCACTTCTCCCCCCCCCCCCCTTAGCGCCTTGTTATTTTTGTACTGAATATTGTACACATGCTTGATATTTGAGATATTTTTGGGTCTTTTATGTTTCAAAGTTGCAAGTATGATTTTCGGTAGAACCAAATTCAGTGTCATGTCTGAAACACATTCCTTCTCTTCCGACATGAGGCAACACACAATTGGATGACAGACTAACTTTTCACACAAGTCATGGTTAAATCACATATGACATTAAATCTCCATTTCTTATTAGCCAACATATAACCATGCAACTTAAAGGGACACTCACATTTTCTTGAATCAGTGTCATCTCGTTTAAAATTCCGGAGAGGGGGTATATATTTCCCACTTCTTTCGTATGGTATTGTCACAAATGCACATCTTCTATCTGAACCATTATCAAATTTTCTGATTACCATGCCAAATTCCAATTTGGAGGCCTCCGTACGAATCCATTGAAGCATGTGATCACGAAATTCAAACTCTTGCTCATTTTTAAATTCGTTGTCAATATTTACTGCCTTCACAACAACACCTTTGGCATCCGGAGACACAACATGTTTAGAGAAAACATCGGGGTGCACCATATCTAATGAAAGAAGTTACAGTAAAACACTCAATACGGGTTAATACTGTAAACAGGGCTGAAAAAATGATAACATATAGATACTATAGATGCATTTCTGGAAGAGTTCATACAGGTTTCGGAGATGTATCTCCGGATTAAACGCACGTTTTACAAACTTAAAACAAGATTAATGTGAGCAATGAGGTGTGAAATAAAGATTTTTTACCTGAAATTCCAACTTTTTTTACACCCTTTGATGTGATGAAACACAAGATTGAAGATTTGCAATGTGGATTGAGAAGGGAAAGATTTTGATAAGGGTTTGGAGTAGAAAACAAGTATAATTTTGTGATGGTGCAGGTGAGTGTTTTATCAACTTATTCCGGAGATGCATCTCCGAAAATATCTAACAAGTAAAAGTGACCAAAATTTCAAAATTCTGCCCCAAACTTCCGTAGATGCATCTTCAGAAACTCCACTGGACTGCTCAATTATCTATTTATTTGTTGAAACTACCGAAGATGCATTTCCGAAATAAAATTGTTTCGCTATGAGGTGGCACTCGTTTTGTCATAAAAGTTGCGCATGGTGCGTCTAGAGATGTATCTTCAGAATCTAATGGACATTTTCGATTTTTCATAAGGAATTTTTTTCACCTCATGGAGTGGAATAAGAAATTTCCTTAAATAAATATTAGTGTAATAATGATTTTATTGCTAGTATTAGTAGGGATGACAATGGGCAGGGTTTATGTAGGGTACTATAGTACCCGTCTCCATACCCGCAATTGAAAAAAATCTATGTACCTAAGTTTATACCTGCTTGGGTATCAACATTGACACTCATCTTCATACCCTATGAGTATATAAGTGCTCGTACCTGTATCTGTTACCGACATTTCTAATAAAAATAAATATATCAAGTATAAAATATCATAATATTTTAAATTTAAAAAAAAAAAATATTGTTGAATTATGAAATAAATAATCACTTATATTATTAAATATGTAGTAGTTTAAAATTAATGTTTTTTTTTTAATTTTATAAATATTCAAAAAATCCTCTTTGATACACATTTCCTATCTAAATTCAAAGTTTATTTTCGTTTTCTGGATTGGTATCAAAAAAAAGACTAACTTAAATAATGCCTTTTAAAATGTGTTGTTTTTATTTATATACAAAGAAGAAATAAAGTTTTTAATTAATTTCTCATTTATTGGTTTTTTAAGAATTTCTTTTGTATAAAAATTATAACAAAAAATACAATGAGAAATTCTTATTCCTGGTCCGACCTGGCAGTCTGGTTTTAAAACAAAAGACCTACCAGCTAAAAATCACCAGTAATCAATCAGCTTAATAGCAAATGATTGGACCATCAGTTAAGACAAAAATAAAACCCATGCCTATTTCGGACTATGATACAAGTAAAAGATAACAGGGATTTTGTGAACATCATAACAGACCGAATCTTGATATTACAAGTACAACAAATGTTCCTATCAGATCATAATATTACAAAATTGTGCAAAGTTATGCCTTGCATTCCTCTATAAGAAGCAAGTAAGACAAAGGAGACTGACAAGCATGTCCGAGTTGATTTGCTTTCAGTAGCACTCGTCCAGAGTGCAACCTCAACAACAAAATTAGGGAATCACCCACCTTTAGAGCTTCTTTATTTGTTGCACTACTCAAGAGCAGACTATAGCAGTGCAGTGCGATTAATAACTCTGTCCATAAACAGTCTTACTTCTTACGCTGCCTGTGTTTAATTTTAATATGCTTTCTACCAGACTTATCAACACTGCCAGTGCCCAATGAGAAACTCCCTCCCGCATTAAATTCTAGACTGCCAGAAGCCTGAAATGGAGATGGATTCTGTGGAGCAATATTCTGTTGACCCCCAAACTGGAAAGGGCTAGCTCCAGTTGGAGTTGGTGCTCCAAATACAAAATTTGATTGTGCTTGGGCTGGTTGCTGACCAAATACAGGAGTGGCAGGTTGAGTTGCTTGAACTGTGTCCTCAGCCATACTGTCCTCCATGCTCATCTGATCATTGTTAACAGAAGCTGAACCAAATGCGAAGACGGGACTAGAATTTCCAAAAGCAGGCTGCGTATTGGTAGTGGCTGCAGCTGAAGTGAATGAGAATTGAGAACCTGATGCACCTGTAGATGATCCGAATACCATGGGAGAGCTGGTGGAAACAACAGATGGAGCGGATGTTCCAAAGGAAAACACAGAGGTAGATGAAGACGATGATGAACTGAAGGGGGTGCCAAACGGGGACGATTTGCTGGGCTGCCAACTAGGAACCCCAAACAAAGTAGAATTTGTGCCATTATTGGAGCTAACAGGGTTGGCTTCCAAAGAAGAAGCGGGGGTGCTTTGTCCAGCCTTTAAACCAGAATTAAAAATATTTGTTGCAGGACTTGAAGAAGGGAGCGATGAACTTCCAGCCAACCCAAACAACGGGGATGGTGTAGATGAACCAAATGCCAGAGACTGACTCTGAGTCGAAGTTGCAAACCCACTAGTAGCACTAGGTGCTAGAGTACCAATGGTAGACCCACTTACAGTGCCAAAAATAGAACCCTGTGTCTGGGACTGGCTATTTGCAGATGTTGCCAATGAACTAAGCCCAAAAATGCCATTCCCGGCATTTGCAACAGCAGCAGAAGAGCTTCCAAAGGAGGTGCTTTCAATTTTACCAATTCCAGCATTTTGTCCGTCCTTGGTTTCCGCGGGTTCTACGCGAGAAGATGAAACAGGTAAACTTGTTGATGGTAAAGGGGTGGATCCAAATTTGAAAAGGGAAGTTGTTGGAGATAAAGACGTCATCACTGAGGTAGAGGAACTGCTATTGCTGGACGCATTTACAACGGAGGTGCTGGTTGTCATGCTAGTGGTGGAAGTAGCAGTCGCATTAATGCTGCTGCTGCTTGTGGCAAGGGATGAGCTACCGAACATATTCTGACTTGTAAGACTATTTGAAACCACAGGTAGAAATGGGGAGGACAGTGTAGGGCTTGAAGCAGCAGATCCATTATTTTGACTTGAACTGTTGCCAAAAGTAAATATATTTGCGGGTGATGTTGACAATGACGTAGATGCTGCAGATGGTTCTGATGATTGAGCAGAGACTTCGGAAACTATACTAGCCTTGACATCAGCATTATTTGATTCAAGAACTTTTGGCACTGAATCAACAATATCGGCAGCAGTAATTGAGCTGTAAATGAAGGTGTAATTAGTGCAATGGATGTTGTATCACTTCACATAATATATGTTCAGATGCAGATATATCTCTTTCAATTGAACTGCGCATCAGATTAAACCAATATAATTATAATTACAATTATGATACACTTGACAAAAGTCAAAGCCAAACTGTATAAAGTGAATAGGAAATAACTACAAAACCCGAAGAGTAAGAATAGACATAAAAATGAAGAAAAACTACTGTAAAGGGGAGGGGGGAAATCTGCAGCAACCAATCTGTATTTAAGGATTAATTTTGATTTGAAGTAATTTTCAAAAAAATGAGGCCAATATTTTAAAATGACGTGTAAATACCAATAGTTTAGTTTCGCAAAAAATTATAATTTAATATTTAAAAAATGTAAACAATCAAATCAGTATACTGAATTTTATATAAATGGGTAAAGTTATAATAATAAACTAATTATAACTTATTGTATAAAACTATATGTAACAAATATTTGTCATATAAAATGAAAAGTTTTTGGCTGGAACCTGCATGTATGTGTAAAATAATGATTATTGCATCTGTATTGATTAAAAATAATGATTATTGCATCTGTATTGATTAAAAAAATTCCCTTGGTCGGAAGTGAAGATGATTTGTTAGTCTTTGTCAGGAAAACTATTATAAAATAAATATTACAGTTGACTGTACAAACCATTAACGGGACAAATGTTTGTCACTAATGCATGTAATGAAAAGTTCTTATTTAGAATCTAAATGTGATATACGTACAAAATAGTGATTGCAATATTTAGAATACAACAACAATCAAGTATTATCCCACTATAAAAAGTCTTTGCTTAATTGAAGTACCATGATTTGCCAATGATACTAGTGCATCCCAGAAATCAGCAGATTGTATTAAGTAAACATGAAATAAGTTAAAAACACGTTTTCAACAAGACACAATAAAATCGAAGTTGAAGAGATAATACAACACAGTATGATAAATTTGTTTAAACTGAATCATACTATGAAGGTAGAGGTTAATCTTGAAAGAAAATGTATACTCTTAAGTTCCTAATGAGAATATTAGTCCAGAGACAAATTCTTCACTGATGAAAATGTCAATAGAACAGGCAGAACAAAACACAATTACACTGACCTGATTGAGCTCGGCTTTGAGTCAGAAGCCCCGCCAAATTTGAGAAAAGTAGACTCACCACTAGCAGATGAAGAGAAAGTAAATGATGCTTGTGGAACACTGTCAATATTTTTGTTGAAACCAAATTTAACAGATGTATCATCAGCACTTGTTTCCTTTGATGGAGCCGCTTTATCTGCTTTATCCAAACCAAATACTGGACCTGTTTTAGTGGATTCTGTTGAAGGAACAAAATTATTCCCGAAGTTAAACAGGGGAAGATTAGCAGCTGATCCATTTGGTGAAGAGGACTTGTCGGAACCTAAAATAGTGACTGTCGATGATTTAACTTCACCCATACTTGGCTTAACAGTAGGATCAGTGGCAGTTATTGAAGTCGGTGTGTCAACCTTCTTAGCTACTATAGAACCAACAGCAGTACTAAGTTTACCATCTGCTGTAAAACTTTTGGACGGCGTCACTACAGATGAACCTGGCATCTTCTGTACAGGTTTTTCAAGAGCAGAGACTGTTTTGATAGCCGCAGCAGTAGAGCCTTTTGTTTCTTTCTCGGATGTAGAAAAAGGAGACACAGCTTCATTAGGATAGGCCTCATCATCCAACTCCAGATAATCCTTTGAGAGAAAGAGGGAAAGAAAAATAACAGTCAATAATTACGGTTTAAGATAATAAAAAATGTCTAGTTGAAACCTCGACTCACTTTATACTATCAGGAACCAAATTCAAAGGTGTAAACATGGTCAACTTTATGCTAGGCAACTGCTCCAATCATCATTATGAGATAACAAAATGGAAGAAAGTAAAAAAAAAATCAATATAAACTTGGTCAAGGGCTCAGAAGTTACAATTTTAAGTTCCAAGAAAAGCAATGACAGATTTTGTACGGTTTTTCTTAGTTTGAAGAAACATTTTAGAAATGGAAACACATTTTCTTTAAAAACAAGAATGCAAAGAAACTATACGCAGTAGTCATAAAGACTCATAACATAAACACTTAAAGATAACTGCAGCAGACCATTAGCAGACCATTAACTTGATAACAATTAAGCATAATCTACCTCATGTGCACTCATACGGAACGCCCACTTTTTTGAAGGAGGGTCAGAAGAATCTCCAGACTTTCCAATAGATATGACTTGGTTACTTGGGACAGTAGAGTCTGAACCAGTTACTTCAGGAGTTAATCCACCATTCGGTGAAACAGGCTTCAGACCATTTTCCACCTTATTTATCTTTGATGTCAACTTTTGAGAACTAGCCGACAAACTTTTAAGATTGCCGTCTAATTTATTATCCTTTACATTATCCAATAATTTTGAAGAATCTACTGTCTCCATGCTTCGAAGAGCTTGTCCTCGTAACATGGAAGATGACAACTTTGTTGGAGATTTATCATTCACATTTGGCAGCCTTAGTACTGATGATTTTTCTTTGGGAGAAACCATATTATCAAGTTGCTGCAATATTTTGGAGGCCATCTCACTAGATTTGGATGGTAAAGGAGGAAAGTTGCTGCTAGGCATGGTGTCACCTACATTTTCCGGTGGCGATTTGCTATGACTGTAATTAACTTCATTCGACAGAATAGGCTTCTGCATGAAAGATGAAGGTTGCTGAGCAGTATTACTAGCAACCCCATGACTAGTAATAGATAGAGGACCGTCTGAGTGAGTCAAGGTCAATCCTTTAGAGGATATAAGATTAGACTTGTGACGGATTCGGCGTATACGACCAAAAGATCCTATATCATTACCTAATACAGAACTTCTACGTTTTAATCCCTGCAAGGGGAAATCAGTTACATATCCCTTAAAAAAACTCTTAAATATTATAAAAGAAGAGATTAAATAGTCAACAGTAATCATACCCCTTGTTTAGTTCCAGAGAGTATACCATTACTAAATGCATGCTGAGTTGAAGATGATGGCCCGTCTTCAACACCAACCCCAGCACCCTGTAAAGTTAGAGAAATAAGATATTAGTTTCAACTTTAGAAACATCGCAATACAAAATATTTTCAGTAAATGGCAAACCTTGAGTGTGGAGGCAGGGTATACTTTAGGATAAGGTGTTTGAGCCATAGTATATATTGCTGATCTTCCACGAGATCTTGGGGTCAAAAAACCATTTTCATAAACCCTGGCATGGTTAGTAGCCCTTGGCACAATTGACATAACAGGGGATTTTTTAGCAAAGTGGCCTTTTAGTAGAGTTGAATCCTCCCCGGTAGGACTTCGCAAGCTTAACACTGATGGGGATACCTTGGAAGGCCTACTCTCCATGTAAGCCTTTGCTAGTTGTGCAGGTGAAGCAACATCTTCCACAGGAATCTATACAGTATATGTTTGTAGATGTCAAATAGATCATGATAGGGTATTAATTTCAAATCCATAAAAAATAGGTAGGTATGAAGAAAATTGTCATACACTGGAAGTGGCGTGTGGGGTTGAAACAAGATGGTTTTCAATTCTATTTTCTAGTGCAGGAGTTTGGGGATGCTCTTCCTTTTGGTTACGATGCAACATTGATTCTAATGGAACCACTTCTGTCATCTTCCCTTCATCCCCAACAGCTGTATCTACAGACCTTGAGCGCATAAGCTCTATCAAGTGATCAGTCTCAGATCTGTTGAAAAATAAACACTTATGATGTTTAAAATCAACAAGAAGCTATCACAAAAGAGGCATGAAAAATAGAAGAAACAGATTGCAAATTTAAGAAGAAATAAGCTTCAATAAATTAGAAAGGAAACGTGAATTACATATCCATCAAGCATAACCCACCAAGTGGACTCAACTACATGGGTCAAACAATGGCAGCGGATTGTATCAAAAAGAAGGGTTGCACTATTGTTCACCAATGAATGTCATTGAGATTCAAAAAGATGTTTTATGTCAATTATCAGCAGCAACCAACCCAATGGAAACCTTCTCTTTTATTTATACATAAATAAACAAACAAACATACAAACCAAAATTATTTCAATGACACAGACAGTACAAACCAGCTAAAATTGAATGTCATTCAATTAAGAAAAATCAAGTAAATGCACATCATTATAAGAGATTAAATTGAAAATCACATGATTATCGGCTTAAACCACTGATAAAGCCTATAATTCACTAAATGACATCACAACATGCAACAAAGGACATCCATGGTCTTCCATGGGAGGATGTAAATCCTAATAATAATATAGTATAACAAATTTGGGATCAAGTAAAATAATCTTAATTATTCACGTATGATTGGACAATCAAGATTAGCTCTTCTCACTTCTAACCAAATATGTACAATGTGTTTGCATTTGTGTTTGTCTTCAAGTTTATAGAAGAAATAACAAATCCAAGAAATCAATGCAAATAAGATTATTCAAAATCAGTTTGCAAAAAAAATCAATTATGCCAACCCAAACACCGTAATCAATTATGCCACATGCACTTCATACCAAACATACCTCGTGAAAGTCTTCTGCTTTAACAGTTTCTCAAGTTCAGCTAAACAAACTCGATCCGATAGGTTAGTTTGATCACTACTTTCACCAACTACTACTAGTTGCTTGCCAGACAACTCATTCGCAACCTGTTCCTCATAAAACAACAATAACCAGAACCATCAATGATGCAACCAACAAACTTGAAGAATCATCATTCAGATAAATAATTAAATTAGACAATAATATGCAGTGACAAATTTGAGCATGAATGGCTCTGTATATCGAAGGAAAAATCTTCGGATCCAGCCCAAGTTCTCATTGATCAAGTTTTGAGAGTTTGCTTGAAGGATACCCATTATCTCTAGTACAGGCGTCCAAGTCATTTCCTAGAGAGGAAGGGCACATGTGCTATCGATCTCTTAACCAAGATCTGAAAATACCTCCTTTCCACATGCTTAGAGCATCCATGCTCATATCAATAATAATAGTGACCAGTCCATAACCAATGATGAATAATGCTCTCGAACACACTGTCATCAATAACAGATGGTGGATCTTTACGGCCAGCCAATTATCTGCCATATAAACATGGCTCATTGATAAAATTACTTTTTAATTATATTGTGTTTGGTGAGTAGAGACGAACTGAAAGAGAAGTTTTATTACTAGCTATTAGCCAACTATCATGCATTCCAATCTTCAAATCTTCACAAAAAATAGGGCTTTTGTAATTTTAAAGCACCACAAGAGCAAAATCTGATTATTTTGAGGAGTTTATTTCAAAAAATCAAAATATTGCACTACACCGTACACAATTTATATTTTATGTCAAAAGAACTGAATATTAGGGAAATGCTTGAGTGAAAAAGCACTCAAGAGATCTGAATATATATACACATGAGAGTTATTACAGGAAACTATTTCCTAGGTACATATATGTGTTTTACAAGGCATAGACTCTTTAACTCCTAGATACATGGACAGACTCCTAAATACAAAATTATACTTCCAATAATTTGTAGTTCCAATAATTGAAATAATTCCAATAATTCCAACACTCCCCCTCAAGCTGGTGAATGGATATCAATCATTCCCAGCTTGCAAGTCAATTGATGGAAACGATCCGGTGGCAAGCCCTTTGTCAACACATCTGCTATTTGATGTCCAGAAGGAATATAGGATGTAGTTATTAAACCATTATCTAGTTTTTCCTTGATGAAATGGCGGTCAATCTCTATATGTTTGGTCCTGTCATGCTGAACAGGATTATGAGCAATACTAATTGCTGACTTGTTGTCACAAAACAACTTCATAGGCCCTTCACATTGTATTTTCAGATCATTTAGAATGATCTTTATCCAGAGTAATTCACAGATTCCCTGTGCCAAAGCTCGAAATTCTGCTTCCGCACTTGATCGAGCCACTACATTTTGTTTCTTACTTCTCCATGTGACAAGGTTCCCACACAAGAGGGTGCAAAAACCCGAAGTGGATCTTCTATCACTTATCGATCCTGCATAGTCAGCATCGGTGTAGGCTTCTACAGTTAAGCTTCCACCTCCTTTGAACAATAGTCCTCTTCCCGGAGTAGACTTGAGGTATTGTAGAATGCGATCAACCGCTTGTAAGTGTCGCATCCTCGGGTCATGCATAAATTGGCTCACCACACTGACAGCATACGCCAAGTCAGGTCTAGTGTGTGCCAGGTAAATCAACTTTCCCACCAACCTCTGATATTGGATTTTGTCAACTTTGGCACTCTCTTCTTCAAGGCTCAACTTGTGGTTTTGCTCTATAGGAACACTTGAAGGTTTGCATCCCAATTTCCCAGTTTCCTGCAAGAGATCGAGTATATACTTCCTTTGAGATATGAAAATGCCTTGATTTGAGTAGGCAACCTCAATTCCCAAGAAGTATTTGAGTTGTCCAAGGTCCTTCATTTCAAATTCTACCGATAGTTTTTCCTTTAACAATTGTCTCTCTGCCAAGTCATTTCCTGTAATAATAATATCATCAACATAAACAAGAAGGATAGTTAATTTTCCCTTTTGTGAGTGCTTGAAAAAAAGAGTGTGATCTCCTTGGCTTTGCTTGTAGCCTAAGTACACCATTGCTTTTGTGAATCGTCCAAACCATGCTCTAGGAGATTGTTTTAGTCCATATAGGGCTTTCCTTAATCGACACACTTTATTGGATCCACATGTAGGGCTAAATCCAGGTGGGATCTCCATGTATACTTCTTCTTCTAAGTCTCCATGCAAGAATGCATTTTTGACATCAAATTGATGTAATTCCCATCCAGAGTGAGCAGCAAGAGATAATAAAATCCGAACAGTGTTCATTTTTGCAACTGGAGCGAAGGTTTCTTCATAATCTATGCCATAAGTCTGTGTGTATCCTTTGGCCACTAGTCTAGCTTTGTATCGATCAAGTGATCCGTCTGACTTGTGTTTAACTGTATAGATCCATTTGCAGCCAACCGGTTTCTTGTCTTCCCGCCTCTCAACGATATCCCAAGTTCTATTTCTTTCAAGGGCTTTCATCTCCTCATTCATAGCTTGGACCCAATTTTGATCTTTCAATGCCTCTTGAACAGATGATGGGATAACCACAGAGTCAACTGCAGAAATAAAACTCTGATGCTGCAAGGAAAGGTTTTTTGTGGAGACAAATTGGGAAATAGGATACTTAGCACAAGATCTTTTCTCTTTCCTTAAAGCAATTGGCAACTCATGTTTATTAGTGTTACAATTTTCAGAACTTTTAAACTCAGTAACAGGTGGGTTAATTTCAGTACTTACCTCTGTTTCAGGTGATTGAGGCTGTTTCTGGAGTAGGTCTAGTTTACTTCTCCTTTGGTACACTAAGGTTGGTTCACCAGCCTTAGTTTTTTCTGGAAGAGTTGAAGGTGATGGTTCTTGCAAGACAGACAATGAAGGAGGATCTGAACCAGAAATGGATGACTCTAAGGAAGGAGCCAAGGGCTCTGACCCTGATGAGGGTATAGGACTGGGACTTGAAGTGTCCGAACCAGACTCAGATGTGGGTATAGGATTAGGACTTGGAGTGGGAGATTCAAGTAGGTCTAGAAACACAGACTCAGACTCAGATTCCAAGTCATTAGAATTCTCCCCCTGAAGCTGAGGACGAGTGAAGTAAGACACATTTTCATGAAACGTGACATCTTTGGAGACAAAGTGCCTCCGACTAGGAGGATGGTAGCATTTGTATCCTCTTTTGTCGGGAGCATAACCAACAAAGACACATCTGACTGCACGAGGGTCCAACTTACTTCGATTCTGTTTGTGAATATGGACGAAGGTAACACAACCAAACACTCGAGGCTCAAGTTTTGAAATATGAACAGAGGGAAATTGAACAGACAGAAACTGAACAGGACTGATATTTCCTAACAGACGAGATGGTACGCGATTAATCAAGTAGGCAGCAGTCAATACTGCTTCCCCCCAATAGGATTTGGGTACAGACATTTGAAAGAGGAGAGCTCTAGTAACTTCAAGTAAGTGGCGATTTTTTCTTTCGGCGACACCATTTTGTTGAGGCGTGTCGACACATGTAAATTCTTGGAGTATTCCATGTTCACTGGAAAAATTTGACAAGACATGATTTGTATATTCTGTGCCATTATCGGAGCGAAGTCTCTTAATGCCTCGTCCAAATTGGTTGTGCACCATATGATAAAATTTAATAAACAGTTGTGGGACTTCGGATTTGTCCTTCATCAAAAAAATCCAAGTGACTCTAGTACAATCATCAATAAAAGTAATAAACCATTTTGCACCGGAAACATTAGAAATGGGTGCGGGACCCCAAACGTCAGAATGAATAAGATCAAAAGGTTCAGCACTTTTATTACAACTAGGAAGAAAAGAAACTCGATGATGTTTAGCAAATTGACAAGTATCACAATTAAATGATTCGACTGAATGATGCAAAAATAAAGTTGGAAACATAGACTTAATTAAGGAAAATGGGGGGTGTCC
The DNA here is from genome assembly GCA_022829125.1 of Lathyrus tuberosus. Lineage (NCBI taxonomy): Eukaryota > Viridiplantae > Streptophyta > Magnoliopsida > Fabales > Fabaceae > Lathyrus > Lathyrus tuberosus. The sequence goes on from JALAZF010000247.1 coordinate 5,093,727, forward strand.
AAGACGTTTGTGGAGAAGCCAAATTTGTGCGGCAGATTGGGAAGACTCAGACTTGAAGCAAGAAGACAACACCTTCGAACCATCAATTTTTCCAGAGAGGTAGTACAACCCTTCCTTTTCCTTACATGCCCCAATCACCCGATCCGTTGGAAGATCCTGAAAGACACCATAAGAAGAGAAAAGAGTTATTTTACAATTATGATCACGGGCAAGTTTATGAGCAGATATAAGATTGTGAGAGAGTTTGGGAACATGCAACACATTTTTCAATTCAAGGAATGGTTGCAATTGAACGTTGCCAAAACCCTCAATGCGGGCATATGAACCATTAGCAACTGTAATACATTGATTGCTTGTAGAGGGAGTATAAGAAGAAAATAGTGTGGAGTCGGGTGTCATATGGTCAGTGGCACCAGAGTCAAGAAGCCAAGCATCTTTTGGAATAGTACCATAGATACTAAAGGAGCGAGAGCATAAACCCTTACCTGTCATAACTAGAGAACAAGATCCAGAGGGCTTACTGAGAGAGTCAAGTAGGGACTTCAACCGATTCAAATCATCCGTACTGAGAAGAGAGTCAGTTTCTACTGTTTTGGAGTTTCCTGTGGCTGGAGACATAGTGGTAGCATGGGCTTGGCTCTGATGTATACCTTTGAAACCTCCAGAGCGATTGAGAACTTGATTTTTCCCATGTAATTTGAAGCACCGGTCCTTTGTATGACCTGTCCTTTTGCAATGGTCACAATAACGATCATCTCTACCTGATTTACTGAATGGTTGCTTTCCTGCTGTGTTGGCAACAAGGGCAGTACCTTCAGAAGGCTTGTTACCGAGCATGACGTCACGACGACTTTCTTCTCCCCGCACTATGGAGAAAACTTCAGCAAGTGGAGGAAGGCGGTCCTTGCCTAAAATTTGCACTCGAATAGGGTCATAATCAGAGGTCAATCCAGCCAAGAACTCAAAGATCCGATCGGTTTCAATACAAGTATTCAAAGCGACCGTGTCATTGGCGGTTTCCATCTTGAGAGTTTGGTATTGATCCAACTCAATCCAATAACCTTTCATAGTGGCAAAATACTCAGAGACAGACATGGTTCCTTGTTTAGTATTGAAGATCTTGTTCTTCAGATCAAAGCGGGCAGAGAGATCCTGTTTCTTAGAGTATGTTTGCATCAGATTCTCCCAAATATCTCGTGCAGTAGGAAGAAACATATACTGACTACTAATTTCTGGAATCATACTATTCCACATCCATGACATGATGAGTGAGTCTTCATTGTCCCAAAGAGTGAAGCCGGGATCAGTGGCAGGAAGAGGGTCACCTTCAATGTGGTTCAATTTTCCACGACCTTTCAAATTTGCACGCATGAACTGGGCCCAACTGAAATAGTTCCTCCCATTGAGGCGATGACTTTGATGCAGTGTTGGTAGCGAGTTAGCATTCATTAGGTTTGAAGTTTCAACAAGAGGTGGTGGAGGTGGCGGAGGATTCTGGACACCACCATTATCATTCTCCCCTTCCATCTCAATAAGTCAGATAACTGAGAGTAAAAAAACTGATGAGGTGGGATGAGCAGTGTGGAGCGGTGTGATGGGTAATTTCTGGAAAGGAGAAAAAAAGATTCTGCAATGAAGGCAGCAAGAAAAAAACTGAATATGGTAGTGCTGCAATGGAGGCAGCAGTTAACCTGCTCTTGATACCATGTCAAAAGAACTGAATATTAGGGAAATGCTTGAGTGAAAAAGCACTCAAGAGATCTGAATATATATACACATGAGAGTTATTACAGGAAACTATTTCCTAGGTACATATATGTGTTTTACAAGGCATAGACTCTTTAACTCCTAGATACATGGACAGACTCCTAAATACAAAATTATACTTCCAATAATTTGTAGTTCCAATAATTGAAATAATTCCAATAATTCCAACATTTTATATACCTCACAAATGCTAGTAACTATTAAAACTTCATGATTAGTGTTATCGACGGCTGATACAGCACTGCCACGGCCAATATTTGACAGCACTGCTTGTTTATATTTTCATGTGCCAGGCATTAAGCAATAATTTATTTGCAGATTACTAGCACCAATTTAGTTATTCCAATTCCAAACATAAACACCGTACACAATTTATATTTTATATACCTCACAAATGCTAGTAACTATTAAAACTTCATGATTAGTGTTATCGACGGCTGATACAGCACTGCCACGGCCAATATTTGACAGCACTGCTTGTTTATATTTTCATGTGCCAAGCATTAAGCAATAATTTATTTGCAGATTACTAGCACCAATTTAGTTATTCCAATTCCAAACATAAACACTTTTTAATAACTTTGCCACACAGATGACTTAAAATAAAATGAAATACTCAACCAAACGTGCTAGAACATATTTCAAAACACTGTAATACAAGATCAACACAAATAAATTGTTCCATGAAAACTTGATTCTTTGCAAAACATGTTGTAATTAAGTACGTATCATCACAATTTTAAGTAGTCTTTTTCAGGAAAAAATCTAACAAATCTCCTATAAATAATGTAATGTCCACTAATCCTAAGCACGGGTTTCTACTCAATGTAGAAGTACATGCAATCACCATGGGTTGTTGAACATGCCACAAGAACTCATATGGCATTGACAAATTATTAGAGTCCTTAACTAACAAGATAAAATCACATGAGAATAAAGTTGAAAAACACACGGACTAACAAGATGCATAAATTACAAATTTCATTAAACTGTGATTAAACAAAGGGGTGACCAAAATATTATTAGTAATTTGTTATGAAAACACACAATAATACACAATCTTATATATAATGGAATATAAGCCAAGCACATCTGAGGAATGACTTCTAACGAAAAGCAAGCGAAAAATATATATCAGAAGCAAGCATACTTACAAAGGTAGCTGCTTTCTGGCGTTCCTCAGTTGCTTCTTGTACTGTTTCTGTGCCAAAAAAAATCACAAAGGATAAACATAGAATCAAGTGATTGCTTCAATATTGAGAAGTATCACGAACAAAGCAAATAGGAAGAAAAAACTGAAAAATCACAGAGAAGTTACAACTAACAAGTTACTAAGCATATACACATTATGACAATTTATAAAAATATATAAGGACCAAAGAGAGCTCACAGAAAATTTTATAGCCAAGCCATTGTTCCCCATTTTCATTCACACTGATTCAAGTGTACAAATTATACTATTCTTATCATGTTCTCTGCATCTAAACCATTCAGATTGTGTTATTAAACCTACAAGCTGAATCCAATTGAAGTGTGTTCAGTGATACAGTCCAGTTTGATAACCGCACACAAAGCCATTGTTCCCCATTTTCATCCACACTGATTGAAATGTACAAATCATAATATTCTTATCATGTTCTCTACATCTACACCATTGAGATCGCGTTATTAAACCTACAAGCTGAATCCAATAGAAGTGTGTTCAGTGATGCAGTCCAGTTTGATAACCGCACGCGCAAAACCAATGTTCCCCATTTTCAGTCACACTGATTCAAGTGTACAAATTATACTATTCTTATCATATTCTCTACATCTAAACCATTCAGATCGTGACATTAAACCTACAAGCTGAATCCAATTGAAGTGTGTTCAGCGATGCAGTCCAGTTTGATAACCGCACACGCACTTCTCTCGCAAAAACAACCCTTTCTTATAGACAATAGACAAACTCGTATCTCATGCTCAATCCTAACATTCCAAATAAAAAAAGATAAAGCTCTGCAACCTCGTCATTTAACCTAACCAACACATCAAGTTAAACTTAACAATGCAGTTACATTTACAGTACCCTCATGCACTACCAGGAAAATATGCAGAAATATAATGCAATAAATTTCGAGTCGGTAAGCACCACAACACAAAATCTCAAACAATTCAGATTCAGAGACTAACATTCAACAATTCATGAACTAAAATTCGATTAGTTAACAAACACATAACAATAACCTAACAGCAACAGAGACAATTAACACCGCCTAAAATACTCTGAATCAATTGGATAAATTAATGATTTATATATTTCAAAAATACAAAAAGGAGCAAAGAGAAACCTAAAGGAGGTGGTGGAGGAAGGCGTTTGCGGAAAACGGAGGAGAAGAGTTTGTGAGCGCTATAAGTGATGAACCTCTGAGCGGGATCAATGAGCTTCGAGAGCCAATTGTTGTTTTGGTTAGGGTTTCTTAGGGCTGTCGGCGGCCGATCGTACGGCGTTGGTTGTGTTTTCCGGAAAGGTCTTTTTCGGAACTTGCCATAGCCTCCGCCGCCTTCGTAACGGTTCTCTTCACGCGCTGTCGCCATCAGAGAGAGAGAGAGAGAGCAGTGAGCGAACTTGAAATGGTTGGGAGCGTGCAAAAGTGAGGGTTTAATCAGCGATATAGAGAGGGAGAGTTGTAATAATGTGACTGGGATCTTTCTTATATTTTTTATTTTATCAAGGAAAGTAAAACAAACAATTAAAACATGACTAATAAAATAAGGGGACTTTGTTTTAAATTATAAGCGGTGTGCTATGATGACAATGAATTACTCCTACCGTATCTACACCGTAATTTTTTCAAAATATTTTAAATGTGACACAAAAATCAAAGCAAGAAAAAAAATATTATTATATCTATGATATCATCCTAGCATTTCTCTAAATTATAATGGATTGAAATTAATATTTTCATTTATTAGTTTTTTTTTAATTATTACATTTGATTAGTCTTTAAGTCACATGAGCACATCAACAACGACGAATTGATAAAATGACTCTTGCAATTTTAATTGTTAATTTTATAAACGGCTGGCATCACATTTCATGTTATGCTCGTGTGGCTTATGTAAAGATGTCAGTATTTTTCGTTGTTTGTAATCTAAGTTAAAGCATGTTACAAAAGTACTGAAAAACGTTTTGCTCTACTAGGGTTTCATGATAAACTTGTTGTTAGGGTTTGATAATGCAAATCAAAAACACCTCGTGAAGAAGATAATCTAAAGGATAAGAGCACTAAAAAGGTCAGGGATAGAAAGGAGATATACATGTCACTATTACCAGTCAGATATCTACTAATGGAGAACCGAATATGGAAGTTAAACAACCAATGAAGACTTGTGTGATTTTAGATAAAGCAATGGTGATTGGAGAAAACTCTAAGGATAAGGAGGACGAAGGGGCCAATCTACTGAAGGAATCTGGGAGGTCAAAAGATTAGGGGAAGGTTTAATGATTGAAGAAAAGAAATATGGAAAGTGTGATTTAACAGAAATCATATTATTCAACATGGTGGAAACGCAAATTGTTAAACCTTGGAAAAATGAGTGATAGTAAAAATGTTGGGTAGAAAATTAGGATACAAAGCCTTTGAGAATAGACTCCAACAGATGTGAGTAAGGAAAGAGGATTTGAACATTGTTGATCTGGGACAATAATATTATCCTATCACATTTGCTAGTGAATAATATCATGACTTTGCGCTAATGGATGGGTCATGGCTAATATACGACCATTATTTCTCAGTAAGAGAATGAAGTGTGAATTTTGATCTATTCGGAGATGCTATTGAACAGCTTGCAGTGTGAGTCATAATATCAAGTATTTCCGTTGAGCATTACACTACGCCAAACAAGACATTAGACAACACTTTTTTAGGCCTTAGACAGCGCTTAAAAGCGCTGCCTAAGGTTGCGCTGTCGTAGGTAAAGACAACGCTTTTTATTTATGAAAAAACGCTCTCTAAAGTATACATTAGAGGGCGTTTTTTCAAGAAAAAACGCTGTCTAAAGGCCCCCTTTAGACAGCGCTTTTTAAAGCGTTGTCTAAAGTATGCCTATAATTTTAGTTATCAATTTTTCTATACCTTTAGAGGGCGCTTTTTCAAGAAAAAACGTTGTTTAAAGGCCCACTTTAGACAGCGCTTTTTAAAGCGCTGTCTAATGTTTACCTATAATTTTAGTTATCAATTTTTCTATACCTTTAGAGGGCGCTTTTTAGGAAAAGCGCTTTCTGTTGTGAACTATAGACAACGCTTTTTCTAGAAAGCGTTGTCTTTTCTCTACGTATAATTTTAATGATTTTTTTTTAAAATCTCATTTTAACCATTTTTTAATGCAGAAACCTATATAATTCAAGTCATTTCAATAAACCTGTATATTTCAAATTTCCATTAACAATTTCTAGTATGGTTCATTAACCATTTCCACTAATCTCATAAATCACATAAACCACATAAACCATTTCCATTATAATTCAAGTCATTTACATTAACCATTCACAAAACTATACAATTACATTCCAAAATCACATAAATAACATAAACCATTCACAAAACTATATTATCCCATAAAATAAACCATTCACAAAACTATACATTCACATAATCCCATAATCTTATACCTTATATATAGAGGATTCTTTTTTCAATAAGGTATTCGCACAATTCCTCCTTAATTTCTTGCAATTTATCCTTCGTGTAATGAGAACACGCGTATTCATCAAAGTACTACATAACAAAACAAAATATGCATGATTTAGTTAAAAATAATAAATTATATGACATATCCGATAAATATTAAAATAAATCCTAAGTTATAAATCCATGCATACCGTAATAGGAATCTCTAATCGATCCATTTGAAGGATTTCTCTCATAAACCTCAAAACGAAATACCCGCAGTCTATGTCATTACGCTGACGAGGGCACTACATATAGACAAACAAATAAGAATTAATATATATTTGTATTGTGTTATCAAGTAGCATCACTAATAAGCAACATTGTGAAAATTAATATACCTCCACTTTGACTCATGTAACGTTGGTTGCTTTAGCCCGTGCTACTCGAGATTCTCTTTGTGCTCGGTATACGAGTATTGCTCTATAAAAGAAAAACGTAAATTTAGAACAATCTCACAGAAATAATTAAATATACAAATACACACAAATATTTCGAACAATCTCACTTACATATCAACCACATCCTTCATATCCTGATATGTTGACCAATCAGTATCCAATGAATTCAGATAATAAACCACTTCTCTTGTAGGATTAATGGAAACCAACAACCAGTGTCCACTGTAAAATATAACAAAAGTTTAGATGGATAATTTCTATGCAAAAGATATAAATTAAAGATTAGAATGAAATTAGAATGAAAATCTTACCCGTTTCCAGTATTATACGGTAAAAGAAACAAACTTTCTGTCTTGCTGGCCATAAATCTCTCAGTTAAGTGGTCTCTTACTGAAAGTGTATTCATACCAATTGTCGGTGCATTGACAAGGGTGCAAGAGAAGAAATGGAATTTGTTTGACAATTTCGTCCCCCGCATCAATTTTTCATACAAGCACCTTAAATAAAAACATAATAAACATTAGACTATTTTCATTTAAATGTGTAAATAAATTGTTCAACTAAATAAATAATAGATTGATCGGAGTACCGGATGTATGAATGCATAACACCGATGCCTAATTCAATATGCTTGAAAATCTGCTCCATGTCCTCTCTTCCGATTATCTCGGAATGAGGAAAACCAAAAACACCTCTGTCCATGTCTATTTGACGAATAGCACCATCCATCAAATCTGACCTTGCCATAAGTGTTTCTAGACACGACTGAAAGCGAGGAGGAGCTCTTTTTGCCTGCACGGTCCTAGTAGGAGGTTTTTTCTTGCTGGCCTGTTGTGAAGCTTGAGCAGGAACCTAACAATCATATAAGTTAGGTAAAGTAGAAAATCATGAAACTTTTGAATTCGGATAATAGAATAACACTTAAAATGTACCTCTCTTTGTGATTCAACAGACTCGTTTTGCCGCAAAACCCCTTTATTCTTAGCTGCGGGTTTTGTAGGAGTCTAACATTACCATGTAAAAAAATGTAAGTAATGGTTCAGAATGATTTTCATAATCGTTCAGATTTGACATTTGAATACTATGAGATTCGTAATGGTTTTCAACATACCTCATCATCTATGGAAATGAGGTTTAACAGCCATGCAACAAACGAACCTATTGCATCTCGCAGCAATGTAACCGCTGAAACCGAGTCAGGTATGGGTAGTACCGCATCCGTATCTAAAGCGATATCAACCGACACTTTCAGATGTCCATGAGGGAGCGGTTGATGGTGAAGTAACTCTCCCACATGGTTATGCATGTTTCCCTTGCCAACCATGCGATAAGTCGGTAACGACAAATACAGTTGGCAAGATGAAATGCCCTGAAGCAATAATAAATATGTAACTGTTAATGTGTATAAAGGTCAATTAAAATAAATGTGTTAATTTAATTAAAATAAATATGTGCTACTCACCTCGGGAATTTTATTTTGACAATTGATACTAGCTTTGTCACTAGCATCTTTCAAACCGGAACCGCGCTTTTCCGCCTCATATCTCTCTTTATCCTTTTGTAATTCACGGACTTGCGCCTTTAGTTCCTCCAATGATTGCATGACTTCTCGGTTGCTGGGATTTTTTCTCTTTGGATACAAGGAAGATGGAGTCACACCAAATCCTTTACCTCTCACCCGGCCGGAATACTCAGGAACATTTAGTACTCGACTAAGAATGTTCCTGCAATCCTCCTCGCCTGTGGTTAAGGATTTAGATAGAGTCTCCTGAAATTCATTGACATATCGAAAATTATTAGTGGGGATTACAAATTAATTATATTTTAATAAAATTTCAATTAACTTAAAGACATAATGTTATACTTACACATTCGTCATAAACATGTTGAATATCTTCCCTAACAACTCCATCCTTACCCACACTAGCTTCCTTCCACAAAACATGTACCGGAAGTGATGATTCTTCACTTTTCGTCTCTTCTAACTACACATTTAGTTAAATAATAAATTCATCAAGTATAACACAATAATACAATTAATAAAATCATAGCATTAATATATACTTACCAATTTTTTCTGTAATCGTGCATATCCCAAACGCCCTTTTTTGTATGGATACGCGGGTTTTGATGCTCTTTGGCGATTAATGGCACTCAAATCCTGGATAAACAAGTTTAAGTCATATCAGAACAAACTAATGCAACAAGTATATAATACAATTAATAGACATGACAAGATAACATTACATTGAATTTTTCGGTTTTCCGTTTGGCTACAAACGTGCTCCATTCTTCGGGTTCAATCACGTCCGCATACAACTGTGGAAGTTCTGCTTCAACAAAATTTTTATCCGCATCCCTAAGATATTTGTTTGATAATAAGGCTCGGAACCCTCTGTGTCTCTTTCTGGCCAACTGAAGACAATATTTTTTTCCGACTTTCATCAATATTAAAGGACCTCTACAAAAAAACATACACATATAAACATAAAGTGTGTTAGTATAAGTAAATTAAAGACTTATCTTATCTTATAAACATATAAACATAAAGTGTGTTAGTATAAGTAAATTAAAGTACTTGTATCTCAGTCCATATCTTATCTTTACCAGCTTTCAACTTTGGACTCCTCCAATTATCACTGGTAATTGGAATATGCTGACGGACAAGTGAACCAATGTATGAAGACAACATTGAACCGTTAGGCTTAATTAGTTGGTTCTCATCACTCCAATGTACATCAAACTTGATCCCTTTATCTCTAGCACGGATGATTGACTTCATAATAGTTATTCCATGTTTTATTTCACTTTCTACATTCGAAGGTTCATTTTGAGCTTCATTTTCATCATGTGTCTCGTGTGTGTCGTTCTGGTTACTAGCCATTTGACCTGTAAGAAGGAAAAAAACAAAAATTAAATGAGTACTCTTTCTCAATATATATAGTTAGTCACTATATAATAGCAATGTTCTGATTGGTTATGGCCATATATTTATGTTACAGGAACTTAACTTGGATGGTTTCATATACCATAACTAATTAACCATTTATTATTTTTTCTATATAACCTACTGACTTCTAATTTCAAGTTAATGTCATAACAGTCCAATTCATCAACAGCAAACTCTTTAGTATTTTATCAAACTAACTATAACTAGTTTCACAATAAAAGAAAATTTTAACATAACAAATTTCTAAAAGAAACTAACTATAACAAATTTTAACATAACAAACTTCTATAACTATAACTACTAACTTCTATAACTATAACTACTAACTTCTGTGAAGAAACTAACTAACTTCTATAAGAAAATTTTAACATAACAAATTTCTAAAAGAAACTAACTATAGAAAATTTTAACATAACAAATTTCTATAACTATAACTACTAACTTCTAAAAGAAACTTTTAACTAATTTCTAACAATTCAACATCAAACTAACTTTCACAATAATACATTAACATAACAATTAGCTTACTAATCATCTCAAAAACAAGATTCAAAAAGAAAAATTCACATACAACACATTTCAGAAAAAGGAGAGGCATCTGCAGAAATTCTCACATACATCAGTTCATAACAGAGGAACCAAAACATACACCAGAAAAATCAGAGAGAAAAAGATTTGCATTCACACATCGAAATTGAATAGCAAACATACACACAGTTGAGAAAAGAGTCCCATAACCCACACAGATACTCACACCAGTTCACACATCAGCACAGAAACAAAAAGACTCCGGGAGACACAAATATACGGAGAGAAGATACGCAGAAACAATACACACTCAGATTCACAACCACACCCATTCCCAGAATCATAAACAACACACAGCACCAACAAAAACAACGACAACAATGTAAGCATTGTAATCACAGTGTTCGCGTATTCATAAAATTAAGGACAGGATTCAAGCAATATCAAACATTTATGCTAACATTTATCCTGATACATTTATATAAAACATTCACGTACAACAACAACAATGTTCCCTAACAATGTATGAAGCAAAAACAACAATAACAACGTACCTCTTCTTTTCGTTTTCGTCTTCTCCTTCACGAATGCAAGAATGAACGATGGCAACAGTGACGACAACGGTTTCAGAACGACGGCAAAGGTTTCAGAACGACGGCAATGAAAGCAAGGGTTTTAGAAAGCATGCAAGAACGATTGAACGCAAGGGTTTCAGCAGAAAGAAACGGTCGAGAGCAGAAAATGAAAAGAAGTTTCTGAAAATGATATGAAATATGTTTTATATTTTAATTCATAAATGACCTTAGAGGACGCTTTTCAAAAAGCGCTTTCTTAAGTGCTACCTATAAGAGCGCTTTCCTTAGAAAGCGCTTTCTAAAGTGAGGAGAATTTAAGACCTATAGCAGCGCTTTCTGAAAGCGCATTCTAAGGTTAACCTATAAGAGCGCTTTTTAAAGCGCTTTCTAAGGTAAAACCTATAGCAGTGCTTTTCAAAAAGCTCTTTCTAAGGTGGCTTCCATTTAGGGCATTTAACAGCGCTTTTAAAAAGCGCTTTCTAAAGGCTGTCTTTTACAACGCTTTTTTTTAGCGAAATTTTTTAAAGACCTATAGCAGCGCTTTGTCCAAAAAGCGTTGTCTTTTGTGCGATGTGAAAAGCCAATTTTGGCGTAGTGTTATGATAGTAGAGTTCTGACATTCATTGGAGATTAGATTGGTAAAACTCTTAAAATTGATAAGAACACTCTTACGAGAGAAATAGACAAATATGCATGGCTTTGTATCCAAGTAGACCTTAATAAACTTATACTTGTAATGTTTTCCATCAAGAGAAGGCATTACAAGGTAAAGTATGAGGCTTACACCTGTTGTGTCTCAGTTATGGCAGGTTTGGGCATCGTGTTGAGGTTCGTGGAGAAAATAAAACAGATACTATGGTGGAAGAGGGAAAGAAGAAACCAATCATAAAATGAGAAGTTAAAAATGGAGGTAAGCAGACAATGAAAATGTTGGGGTCTTTGTCGATTGTCTAGAAGACAAGGAATACAAAATGTAACAAACAAGATCCTTGTAAGAATTGGCAAGTTGTTCCTGCGAAGAACTGTACAATCAATGATAGAGCGATAAATACGGGGTCGAAAATCATTGCACTTTAAGAGGAATTAATTGTAGTCAATGATAATTATGCTTGTAGTGTTATTGTGGAAAGCGAAGAGTGTAAAGTGCATTAAAATACATGCAATTTGGGCGGAATCAAAGGAAGATGAAGAAAATTCAAATGGCCCATTGAAAATGAAACAAGTGGATAAAAAAATAGGAAAAATTAAAAAATAAAAGAAAGTTAACTTAGGAAAAAAGAATGAGAAATTAGTGGTAGTCTCACGTGGAATCAAAAAAGTGAATAACAGAGAGGTCACACGTGGAAAAGATGGAGTGGAAGTCGAAAAGCTTTTTGGGGAAAAGGAAGTCAATGATTTGGTGAACGAGTTATCTCTCAACAAAGGGTGGGGAAATGGCCAAAGCTGCCAAGAGGTTGAAATAGATCACCTCAATAAAAGGAATAACTTATATCAGTTGGGCTCAAAAGCAATCATAGCCCAATGATTGATAGGAGTGGAATTGCCATAGTACACCTCCCCATCCAAAAGTCCATACCAACATGTAAGTAGCTATGGAGATGGAAAAGAGATCGAGGTGGCTCAAAGTGAGAACGAATAAGGCAATGTTGATAAAGATGATAACTTTGATATGGAGTTATTAGAGGAGACCCTAAGTGTGAGGCAATGGGATACGAACCTCAATTAATTTTAATGATAAAAAATCATTGTAAATTTATACTTTGGAACTGTCGGGGAGCAGGAAATCAAGCTTTCAATAGAGTTTGTATATGTTATTTGCGCCAAAATCATCATGATTTGTTTGTGGTGATGGAAACAAGAATTGATCTATAAAAAATTTTCAAGAAGTTTAACAATCTCGGTTTTGATGGTTTAATTTTACGAAGGTAAGAGGGTATGCAGGTGGGATGGTCATAGGGTAAAGGATAAACAAATTAAAGATCACCACTATCAAAAAACATTTTTAATTCATTCATGTCAATGCTCAAATAAAAGATGAGGTTGATTGTCGTCTATGCGAGTCCTAGAGAAGAAGGGGGGAAAGAGCTTTAGAGGGAGTTGAAAATCATTGTTGATAATGTGGATTATAACTAGTTTGTTGGTGGTGATCTCAATGATATCCTGAAAGAGTCTGAAAAGAGGGGTGGCACATCTACCTCATATAGGAAGTATGTTTTGTTTCAAGACATAATCAATAGCTAAAATCTGATGGACCTTGGATCGAATGGCTACAAGTATACCCAGAGGGGTCCTATCAATCATGGAGGGCTATGAATTTATGAAATATTAGACATGAGGCTGAGTAATGACCAATGGAGACTCCAAATTCCTAATGATCAGGTTAAAGTTCTTACCCGCTTAGACTTTTCTGATCATCATCCACTATTAGTTTCGTTGACTAATATTACTACTGGGAATTTTCCATATTATTTTAAGTTTGAAAGTGCTTGGGTCTTAAATTTTGTCTGGAAAGCTAATATTAGACTCGCTAACAACTTGAAAGTCCTCAAAACTCAAGTTACAAAGTGGAATATATGCATATTGTTAAAAAAAGTGTTCAAAAGGAGATAACACAAGCTTATGTCCATATTGAAAGGTGTCCAAATAATTGTCCATGAAGGCATGCATCATGAGGGCATTGTTAACTTAGAGAAAACTCTTCAGCAAGATTTTGCTCGAATTCTCTATCAAGATGAGCAGATTTGGTACCAAATACCAAAGCAAATGTGATGGAGACAAGAATACTAGATTTTATCATACCATAGTAGTTTAACGAATGAGAAGGGAAATCATTCATTTAATCAATGATTCTCAAGGAACATGGATAAAGGATGTAGAGGAAATTAAAAGTATGTTAAAAAAATGCAATCTTTATACCACTAAAGTTGAAGTTGAAGATTGGATTCAAGCAACTCACTCTTACCCTCTAATTACGAAGAACATCGTGTATAATCTTAATATAGATTTAAAGGATGAAGAAATTAAGCAAGTAATTTATGATATGGCTCCTTGGAAGTCCTCGTGTCTTGTTGGATACCCTACAGGTTTCTTCCATAAAACTTTTAATGTTATGGGAGGTAATGTTTGTAATTTCATCAAAAATTTATGGACTAATCTTTGCATGATTGAGGATATTAACCAAACTGAATGGTGTCTCATTCCTAAGGTCACCAGTCTAGAGCATGTTAGTTAATTTAGACATATTACACTCTGTAATGCAACTATTAAAGCTCTTAGCAGAGTCATAGTCAATAGGATGAAGGAGAAAGCAGTGTCCCCAAATCAAATTGGATTTATTCCTAATAGGAACATTAATGAAAACATAGTGGTATCTGAAGGAATTTTGTATAATATGAATAAGTTAAAAGGTAATAATGGGTCGTTTGCTTCTAAATTTGGCCTAGCAAAAGCTTATGACAACATGAACTGCCAGTTTGTAGAGAAAGTGTTAATGGAGCTAAGTATTCCTCAAAAGCTTAGGCATGTCATTATGTTCTCCATTTCTTCTGTGAACATGAGAACCATTTTGAATGGGAAAAAAGGAGATTACTTCAAGCTTAAGAAAGGGCTCGGATAAGGGGATATAATATCTCACTATCTCTTTGTCATGTGTATTGATAAGTTGTCTCATATGATTATGGATGCGGTGGACAACAAAGAATGAGACAATAAAGAATGGACAACAAGATATCTCATTTGATGTCTGCTGATGATCTTATCCTCTTTAGGAAAGCAACTCTTCAACAAATAACAAATATCACTAAGGTTCTAACTATGTTTTATGGAGCATCTAGTCAAAGGGTCAGTGTGGATAAGTCCAGTATATTATTTTCCAAAAACAATCCTTTACATATAAAAAACCAAATTGTGTAAACTTATGGTTTAAAAGAAACAGGGGGTCTTGGTATGTACTTAGGAGTTCTCTTGACAGGTCAACACCCTAAAGTTAAGCATTATCAATACCTAATAGAAAAGGTGGTGACTAAACTAACTAGTTGGAAAGGCAAGCGATTATCCTTTTCAGGTAGAGTCACTATTGCAAAAACAACTATTGAGGCATTTCCCAATTACACCATGATGAGTAATAGAGTGTCCACCAATTACTTAAAGGGATTTCACCTGGGAACATTGTGAAGATGATATAAGAATGCATACGATAAGTTGGAAGGAGATTACTAAATCAAAAAAGATTAAAGGATTAGGTTTGAGAAATCTCAAAGATATGAATGAGGCTTGTATTACTAAATTAGGTTGGAAGATCAAAACTGGAGAAAAGACTTTATGGTGTAAAGTTATGTGTGGAAAACATGACAGGAACAGTACTAATGACAATGAAGTTCATGCCCAAGTTTATGACTCAAGCCCGTGGAAACAAATTTCGAGCTTATGGTATATACTTGATAAAAAATTTAAGTGGGAAGTGGGAAATGGTCAAATAATTAATGTTTGGTCAAATTGCTAGGTCGAGTTAGGAGTCACACTCATTGATTACTCGAATAGCCCAATTGATAATATGGATTGTGACTCTATGTCAGCTATTATGACTAGAAGTGGAAACTGGAATCGGAGTCTCTTGAGAAGCATTCATCCTCAGGAGTTAGTGGAGCGAATTCGAGTCATCGATCCTCCTAATTTGGAGAGCAATGATCATAATATTTGCAGTTGGGGAAGAATAAATTCAATATATTTTACAATATCAAATGCTTTTGACCTTCTTACAGGTACAAACAATGTAGACAATATGGAGCTTTGGCATCATATTTGGAATTTAAGTGTGCCTTAGAGAATTCGTAGCTTTATATGGATGTTACATCATAAGGGAATCAAAACCACTAAATATCTCAGTCTTCTCAATCAGAGAGAGACATAATGTGAGGAGTGTATTGGAGAAAAAAAGACCAGCATTTATGTTATAAGGGATTATTGTCATGCAAAACCTATTTGGCTACAAAAGTAGGCAACTGGTGACAAAAATATATTCTTTGAAGTTAACCTATCTGACTGGCTGAAGCCTAACTTGCAGATGAAGTTAAGAGGAAATGATAATTAACACTCCCTATGAGCCACTACTTGCCACCAACTCTGGTACTGGAGAAATCAAAGAAATTAAGTTCCATATTTTATTACTTCGCACAATCTGGTTGAGGACATAAAAGAACCAGATAAATATTACAATCAAAACATGCTTATGTGGAAGAAGGTACTCAGCAGAGGCATAAACGTAATTGTTAATGATTGGAAAAAACCTGAGAGGGAATGGATCTGCATCAATACTGATGGAGCATTTCCAAAGAACAACGAAGCTGGTTGTCGAGATTTGGCTAGGAATAACGAGGGTGTTTGGTTGGGCGGATTCTCCAAAAGGGTAGGTAAGTGCAATGTTCTATCTGTTGATCTTTGAGGTGTCTTATAGGGTTTAAGAATAGCTTTCACCAAAGGTTATTATCCGGTAGAAATTCAAGTTGATAATCAAGAAGTTATTAATGCAATGTAGGGACATAAAAATTAGTTGAAGGATATGAACTTAATTCATAAAATCAAGACAATTATGGCAGCTTTCTTGTAGGTCAAAGTTGTGAAAAATCACATGGAAGCTAATAAGAGCGCTGATACTTTGGTAACACTACAACATTTTGACTCTACGACAACACCTAATTTTTTAGATATAAAACAGTCGTTCTCGTAGAGTGTAATAGGGAACGAATTTTATATTTTGTTACGGTAAGATCTATATATTTTACAAATGTTATGCAACGATCATAACCTTTTTTTTTATAGATAGCAATGAGAACGTTTTTTATTAACCATGAGTTTAAATTGTTCTCATATCACTTTTAATTATTTTAATAAATTATTAATTATAGGAGACCGTTCTCCTTGTTTGATTAAAAAAATTAATTGTAACATAAATCACATGGCTGAAACCTAACTGTATATCATACTAATAAGCGCTAAAACCAATTCTGAAAATTTCTAGCCTTCATCTTGCTAGCGATATTCAGAGCGCTAAAAATCAAATATGAGCGCTAAAATCAATTCCACAATTCAATTTTTGAAATAATAGTGCTAAAAGTGAAAATGAAATTCTTCCCTCCCAAAAACTTTCTTCGTATGATTCTTCTCCCATAGCCTAACCCTTTCTTCCATTCCCCTTTTTCTCAAACCCGTAAACTTGCATACACAGAGTTATGATGTTAGGGTTTGTCAAGAGTTTCACAAAATTCATCTCAATCAAAGGATTTCACGGATTCATCTCAATTAAATGGTTTCACTAAATTCTTCTCAATCAACGGGTTTCACGATTGTTCTAGGTATTGAGTAGTGAATGAAAAAACAATGATAGTTGTTGTGAGAAATCCTCACAAAATCTTCACTCTACGTGGTGTGTGAAGGCAAAGAAACGTAAATGCTGCTGAGTTGTTTCAATTGTTCAATAAATATACAACGTCTCCTCTCATTTCAATCTTTTCGGCATTTGCAGCTCGACTACCAGGTCTTTGCAATCTGTTGCTCATCACTTTCTCAAACGAGTATCTTGTCTGGGTGGCCATCATTGAACCAATTTTCAGGTGTTGCTGTATTTTTATATGTCTATTTGCGTCAATTTGCAATTTAACTTAAACTATATTAATTATTTAAATTCCAAATGTGTGTACCAGATGTTTGTTTAAATGGCTGAAATAAAATATTTGTATTTGTGAGCTTATGTTGAAATGCCTCAAGAAGCAACCGATTAAAATTGCAAAATGTTAATTAGGTTTCTTCCATTAATTGATATTTCTATGGGTTATAATGATATTGAGTTAGTAATGTTGGGAATGAATTTGAAACTGTGTCAATAATGTCACTGATACACTTGATAATAGAATCAAATAGAAGGGCGAAGTTGGTTACGGTTATGAGGAATCCATATCTCACCTCTTTTTCGACTGTCCATGGATAGGGATTAAAGCAGCATTTCAAAATGAAAGTTTGGCGCATTTGGAGTGGTTTTCTGGTATTATCAAGCCTGGTAGAGTATCTCAAAAGATCTCTATTACAATTTGGTTCGCTTGCATATGGAATATCTGGAAGGCTAGGAACAACAAGGTGTTTTATAGTTAGGAAGTATACATAGAGAGGATGTTGGAGAATGTGGAAATTACTTCTTAGAACTGGCTCAAAAGCTAGTTTAGCAACATCAATCATAATATAGCTATGTGGTGGCAAAATCCATCAGACAGCCTCTATGTCTAGAGGTTATTAGGCTTGATGGAATTTTGAGGAGCTCCTAGTTTTCGGGTTTTGTTTTGTTCTGCGGTCCCGTGTTTCTTGCTGAAAAATTTTGGTATGTTTATGCGCTTTTGCTGTTGGGCATTTCAGTTTGTGGGGTTCTGGTTAGCGCTGGTTCAGGTTGTGGAATTAATTTGGTTTTGGTTTGTTTTGTTTGTCTTGGTTCTGCTATCCATTGGTAGCTATTATAAATTTCTATTACGTTTGTGTTGCGGCTTTTCTGGTTGAGGTTGTTGGTAGTTTCCAGTTTTAATTGGGAGATCTTTTTTTATTTTATTTCTTATGGGTGTGGTATTAGCTTTTGGTGTTAGTGGTGGTTGAATCATCTTGTTATGAGGTGGTGGGCAAGATTGTGCCTTTTTGTCTGGTGTTCTGGTTTTAGGTATTTGCTGCAATGAGGCTGGTTCTTTTAGGCTTTGATTGTGTTTTAGTAGCAAGGTGAGGCGCTGCTAGTTGTGTATTTGGGGTCTTGGTGTATCATGTAATACTTTTTTCTTGTAATTATTGTATTCCTAGTATTTCTTGTGCTAGCTCCTATAATTTAATATTTAGTGTTTGCTTCTCTAAAAAAATAAGATAGGCTAAGTTGATAAATATCTAAAATTTTGGGGACTACATTAGATATTTGCTCATTTTTTAACTTCTGCAATCCAATCGACAAGTAAACATTATGACAATTCAATGGTCATGCTTCTACTGTATTGATGTGTCAAAATTAATACACAATACAACAAACAAGAGCCTTTTATGACAAACTGTAGTCAACTAAATGATCTAAGGATGCCATTATTTCCCATACAGCTAAACAATTCGATTAAAAAATTTATTGAGCCTATGTTGTTATGGAATAATCTTCCATATCGGTTTTGGTTTCTATTTTGAATAAGCTCTAACTTTGATTAAATCAATTTTAGTGATTGGGGCTGCTCTCTCTGTCATCTTCTACATTTGTTCTACATGTATTTGAGATATTGAATGGACACTGTAACTTATCAAGTGTGCACATACTTGTAGCTTCTTGAAGAGAAAGGAGAGCTTCTTATAATGCTTGGTTCAGCAACTCTTGGGATACTTCTTTTTTAGGTTTTTGTCTTTTACTCTTGTTTAGTTACATCCTCTTCATCTAAAAAAATGAGTTTTTTAATCACAAAAACTTTGTTCAAATCAATGATATTTGTAGGTTACATGTTGATATATTCTTATATACCCCACTAGATTGATAAGTATGGTGTCAGTAACCAAAAGCTCTGGTTTAATTAACTATGTTCTTTTTCTACTGCTTTTTATCTCCAGGACATGGTTGTTGTCCCTCTTTTGATTATACTTCTAGTACTTGAGAGTCAGGTGAGTTGTAAACTGCAAATAATATTAACATGTATCTCATACTTTCTATTTTTTACTGTCATTTTGATTACTTTATAGAATGAGATAGAATGGGAGTTGAACAATTTTAGGTCTATTAGATATCTTTATTGTGCTTTGACATACATGCAGAATATATATATATATATATATATATATATATATATATATATATATATATATATATATATATATATATATATATATATATATATATATATATATATATATATATATATATATATATATATATATATATATATATATATATATATATTTGGTGGTGATATTTACTGGACTATTAAGAATATATGTTAGTATATGGGCATGTTATTTGAAGCTTGGTATACGTGTTGGTTTTGTGTATACAACACTTGCAATAACTACTTTGTGATACTTTTTATGTGAAAAATTAGAGTATATACTACTCCCTCCGTTCCTTTATAAGTGTCACTTTTAGAATAATTTTTTGTTTCTTTTTAATTGTCACTTGCAAAGTTCAAGGTAGTGTTAAATGCATTTTTGTCAAAATTACCCCTATATAATTATTATAGAGAGAGAGAGAAAAAGTAAAATGAATGTAATAAATAATTAAGGGTATTATAGGTAAAATGATAATTATTGTATGAAAAGTTAAAATATATTTTTTTATAAGCAAGAGATTAATAGTGAAAGCGAGAACAATGGGTTCTCGAAACCACTTACAACAAAACGAGGAAAGCCTCGAGGCAAAAGAAAATTACACCCAATTAAACTTAAGCCAAGTAGTATAAAGGAAATTTGCAAAACTCATAAAAGCTATAATTGGAACGAGTAATTTTTCCTACATAAGACCATCTCCACACCAACGCGTTGATATTCCATACCGTATCCAACACATTCCAACTAACATTGTTAAAAATAATAGCATTATGCAAAGTCCACAAATACCAAATCGTTGTCAACCAAACACAGCCTTCTTTCCCTTTCTTCACCCTATTTTGCTTGAAAAAATTATACCAAGATAAGAAGCTTTCTTTAATATCATTAGCCCCCCAATTATCGAAACCAATCCAAACGGATATCTCCCTCCACACTAATAAAGAAACACCACATTTCATAAAAATACGGTCGATAGAATCTTCCGCCAAAGAGCAAAACACACACTCTAAACCTCTATTCGGAAACACACACCCTCTACAACTAAGAGCTAGTTTAGTAGGAAGTCTATTTAAAAAACACCTCCACCCAAAAGCCTTAATCTTATAAGGAACAATAACTTTCCAAATAATAGCAAAAGCTTCATCAAATTTATTACTGGGCCAAGAGGAATGCGAAAAGAAGAAATTAAATTAAAGAAAGAACTCGCCGAAAATTCTTCCGTCACACTCCCCCTCCAAGACACCTTTCCCACCGCTCCAACATTAGGCCGAACATCATCCAACATGGTTCGCAACCTATGCAACTCCCCGACCGCCTCTCCCACAACCGGCCCAACTACCCCAAAATCTCCCCAAATCCACCTATCCTCGAACCAACCTCCCATACAAGCAACCGAAACACCTTTAAGGTGAGACAAATGGAAAAGAATAGGAAAAAAATCCTTTAAACAACAATTCCCAATCCACCAAGAAGACCAAAAGGAGATAAAGAAACCATTGCCAATAGAAAATTTGCAATTAGGCACAAAACTATCTGGAATACTTTTCACCATACCACATAAGTCCCTCCACCAAAAAGAATCCCTCCTCCCCTCCTTCGAAGGAGATTCGGAATCCATCATCTTCAAATTTATATCTCCATATCTAGCTTTTAAAACACTATACCAAAAAGCATTAGATTCCGTCAAAATCCTCCATCTCCATTTATAAATTAACGCCATATTAAAGTCATCCACCCTTCTCAAACCCAAACCCCCTTTTTCAAAAGGAAGACACGCCTTCTTCCAACACACCCAATGAATTTTTCTCTTATCCTCCCTACTCCCCCAAAGAAAACTACTTTGAATACTAGTAATATATTGATTAGTTTTCTTGGTATGTGTAAAAAATAAAAAAGTGACAATTAAAAAGGAACAGAGGGAGTATTTACTATCGATTTTATGGAGGCTGAATTAACCACTTGTACTTAAGTTAACTATAATAAATGTGTATGATTACCATCTATGGTCTAGACGAAGGAGTGACAATATGTTTGACAAAAATTGTATATAGGCTTGTCTATTCAAGCTATGATTAGCATATGAGGTACTTTATATGTACAAAACTTGTAAATTGTAATATACTTGAACTCATCTCAATCATAAATTATAATACAATAGTTGGAAGTCAAATGAAGTCGGTTTAGATTCTTTCTTCAAAACCATCTATTTTAAAAAATAAAAATAAAAGTTATATCTCTATATATGTGGTAACAGTATAATTTCAATTTGGTAATTATTGGTGCATTGTTAGCTATAAAACAGTTCATTAGCATCCACCTAACAACCTAAATGGAGCTGATCCTCTATATGGTATATGATACTAAATAAATTTAAAATCTATCTAAAATTCACGGCTTACATTGCAAAAAATATTGGAATGTTAATTTATCAATGATATAGAACCCTTCACTTCCCTAAAAGGTTTTATGTTTTTACTTAAGTATTATATTTCCAAATTAACTAAGTTAGCTATTTTTCTATTATCTTATGTATCAAGTTATTTATTAATTATTCATCACGTGCTATCTTATTTCTTATTCTAGAATATGACTGGGGAAAGTATTTGACTGATGCTTGCTCAAGAAATTTTGAAGGCATTATGTGGATTGGGTCTGCTTTCATTTGGAGCAAAGTATATCCTCAAGAAGAGTTTTGAGGTTTGATGGAATATATTTCACAAAAATAAATGGCTCCAAAATTCACACTCATTTTGTATATGTTCTAGTTAATAAAGTGTTGGTGAATTCAAGTTGTTGCAGAGACAAGAAGTTCTGAGGTTTTTGTTGCTCTTTGCTTCTCAAAAAGTGATTAATTGTTCCTCGTAATTCAATAGGGTTTTTAAGTTTACTTTTATGAAATAAAAATGTTAATTTGATTATGAATGATGATGATTGAGAATAAGATACGTAATTTGAAGTTGTTTTGTTGATTGTAAATCAATGGTTGACATTACAATATATGATTTGAAGATGATTTGTTGATTGTGTTTCAAAATGTTGTTGTAGTATAGAAAGCGTTGCTGTAGCATTTGAAGGAGAAATTAAGATATGCATCTATTAGAACGGCTTAAAATCTGCTACGGCTAAAATCCGTTGTTATATTCCATAAAATAACTGTTCTCTAAAAAAGTACTATTGCAACGGTTTTCATTTTAAAACAGAGTCTAGTCGTTGTTGTTTGAGACCGTTCACTAAAGAAAACTACAACAACGGTTTTGAGCAAGGTGTTTCTATTGGGTAAAAAAATCGTTCCTAAAGGCTAAAGCAACGCCTCGGTTTGGCACGGTCTGGAAACCGTTCTTATAAGCAAAGGCAACGGTTTTTTAAGATTTTGCAACGGTTTTTTTACGTTGTCGTACAACTAAAATGTTGTAGTGTAAAGTGTAGTTTGAAGCTTCATGGAGGAGGAAATCTAAAGTCTATTGAGTGTCCTGATTTTATGCTCAATGTTTTACTAAGTGGCATTATCGGTATTGGTTGATTGTTTATTTTTTCTGTTTTGGGCTTTAGCCCTCCTAGCGCACAAAAAAAAAAGAATTGATAAAATAAACATACATTTTGATTACAATTTTCATGTGATATATTGTTCTCTTATTGAGATTTATTAATAACTTATAATTATGCACGACAACATTTAAGAATTTATTTTTAAAAGAATGTTGAATTTACATGCAAATAAAATAGAAGAATAATATTGGAACTGACATCAATTTTACAAGTAATAGATAAACTAAAAAAGTGGATTCATCATGGCTAGAGGGTTAAAATTGAGGATAAATAATGTAATCAAATGAAGAAAGAAAGGAATACATATTATTGAATTTCACTTCATTCTATTATTTTTGCAACAATTCACACAATGGACATAACATCTTTCCACTCCATTTTCTTACATTTCATTAATCTAAAAACAATTTATAATATAGACTTGATATTTTAAAATATTTTATAGATTTTTATGAATTTAAAATAGTTTATAAATTTTTAAGATTTGAAATAATTTAATGGTAAAGTCAAAGATGAAAATTTGTTGATGGATTCAACCAAAAATTCATTAAAAAACTATTTATTTCACATGAACAATTATTGTTTCTTAATTGTTAATTTTTTTTCTTTTCATTTTATTTAAATTCATGTGACGATTCATTTTATTTTTATCGCCATGCTTTATCTTAGAGTATTCTCCTTTCACTTGACCAAAAACAAAAGTATTTTTATTTCAATGGTTACAAAGCTATTGCCGTTTCCCTTTTCTTCTTTTTTGTCTTAAGGCTATTTGAATAATCATAAGAAATGATAGTTTAGCTATTACACCATGACATTGGTATTGTTATAACAAATGAAAGAATAAGATTAAATATATAAAATACAATTTTAACAACTCTTTTCTCAATAGACAAATGACTGATAAGGACAGATGATTGGCAGATCAAATATCCATGCGCAAATGCTTTGCAAATCATTGTAATATTAACAATGAACAAATGCATAATGTTATGAAGAGTATAAGGCCCACTAGAGATAGAAAAATTTATGTTTTATTAAAAGATTATTATTACTGAATTGGGGATCCGATTGATATTTAGTCTCTTTTTTATTTGGGTCGTGTTACTGTTGTTAGGCCCGTATTTTTTATCTCAAGCTTAACCCTAGCTATTTATTGTCTTCTCCTTGATAGATGGAAGTATAAAAGATCTGAAAAGTTTTATGTCTTATGCATTTTATCTTCTTTTTCCATTTTAATTTATTTATAATCTTAGTATAGTTTAACATTTGGTGCTTTCATTCTTGTTCTCATGGCTCCTCCTAAACCTAACAATCCTCCATCAAGAGAGATTGTTGAAGAGGTTGTCCAAACATCTCATTTTCACCTTGACAATGTTATGACACAAGTTCAACAATAAATGGATGAAAGGTTTGACAAGGTTAATGCAGATCTAAAGCAAAATTTGGGTCGGATCCACATTAGAATGGATAATGACAAACAGATCTTGGATTCTAAACATGAATTTATTATTTCAACCCTTCACAAACTCCTTACACAAAAAGACCAATCACACTCTGCTACTATTCAATCAGCAGCAAGCTCTTCAAGTATTACTTAAAACCCTTCATCTATATGCATGGTTCCTACTCCTGTTATTCACCTTCCTTCACCCACAAACACCCTTTTAAGACAATTAGCTACTTTCTCTCACTCAGCTACACTACTTACTGTCACCACCACCATTCATAACAAAACTGCCCAACTGCCACCCCAATTCTCACCGTACATACCCACTCAACCAGTTTTTACACAAACCCCAACCTATAACTTTCCCATTTTCCAGCAAAACCCATACCCACAACTCTCCCATATTCCCCCATTACCACCTTTTTCGTACCTCTAAGCTTAAGCTTACAATGTTTGATGGTTCAAACTCATTAGATTGGTTATTCCAAGCAGAATAATTTCTCAGCTTCTATAACCTGCCACATAAAAATAAATTATCCTTGATTTCTTTTTATATGAAAGATGAAGTTTTAGGCTGATTTAAATGAATGCATCAGAATTTATTATTATCCGATTGGGTTTCTTTCACAAAAGCATTGGAATTACGTTTTGGTCCTTCTTCTTGTGAGAATCATCAAGCTGAATTATTTAAATTAAAACAAGAAGGGCATGTTGTGGAATACCAAGCTAAGTTTGAAAACCTAGGCAATCAAGTTGTTGGTATGCCCCCGGATGCGATTTTGAATTGTTTCATTTCAGGGTTGACCTTAGAGATTCACAATGAAATAACCATTCATAAACCCACTTCAATTTCCCAAGCCATTGGGCTTGCTAAACTCATTGAATCAAGACTCAAGATGCTAAACCGAACTTTTTAAAGTCTTTCCCTAACCCTTCTTAAAAAACTAGTACCATTGTCCCAAATTCCCAACCTTCTAAACACTCCACTTTTCCTAACCCACAAGGATCCATACCTACCAAACCTCAAACCCCCATTACACCTAACAAACTGCCCATTCTACGTCTCTCTCAAACCCAACTTCAAGAAATAAGGGCTTGAGGGCTATGTTTTAATTGTGATGGAAAATTAATTTCGGGTCACAAATGTTCTACAAATAGATTTCGTATTCTCTTGGCAAAAGACGAAATCTATGAATATTCTAATTTGGTTCAAGACAGCCCTGGTATAGAAAACGAGGAACAAAATAGTGCATACACTTATTTTCAGCTCTCCACCCACGCTCTAACGGGTAAGTTCTCTCCCCAAACTCCCAAGTTTAAAGGATAAATTTGGGGATTATCAGTCATGGTACTCATTTATACAGGCAACACTCACAACATTCTCCAACCTCGCATTGCCCATAATCTCAATCTCAAAACAACCGTCATCCCTCAATTTTCAGTTATGGTGGGAAATGGTTCTCACTTACAATGCAAAGGTATATGCCAAAGGGTTCAAATTGTCTTACAAAACAAATCCTTTCAACTTCCTTTCTACTTACTGCCTATTGAAGGTGCGGATGTAGTTTTGGGCATGGCGTGGCTACACACCTTGGGCCCAATTAAGGCAGATTTCTCTATTCCATCCATCACTTTTAACCACCAGAACAACGCAATAACCTTAACGAGTGACCCTACATCTCACCCAATTCACACCACCTTCCACCAATTACGCCATCTTGTTCACAATAGTGTTATTGTTTCTTTCCACCTAATGACTTTTCCCCAAACTGTTGGTTCCTCAACAACCACCACTTTTGAATCCTTACCACCAGACTTACACCCCAAAATTCATACCTTGCTCCAACAATACCCAACAATTTTCCAAAAAAAAAAACTTAGGCCTCCCACTAAATGCCCCCATGACCACCACATCCCCCTCGAACCTAACACACGACCCATAAATGTCAAACCATATTATTACCCACATTCTTAAAAGGCATCAATGGCCTCCATTATCTAAGTGATTTTACAACAAGAAGTTATAATGCCTAGTCACAGCCCATTCTCCTCACCCATATTACTTGTAAAAAAAAGGATGAAACTTGGCATTTTTGCTTAGACTGTCGTGCTCTCAATATTGTGACTATCAAAGACTGTTTTCTAATCCACACAATTGACGAACTCTTAGATGAATTGGGCTCTGCTCAATTTTCACCAAGTTAGACTTACGATCAAGTTATCATCAGATCCGAGTGGCATCGGAAGACATACATAAGACAACTTTTCAGACTTTTGATGGGCACTACGAATTCCTCGTTATGCCCTTTGGGCTCACTAACGCCCCATCTACCTTTCAGTTAGCTATGAACGATCTTCTGCGTCCTCACTTACGAAAATTTGTTTTAGTTTTCTTCGATGACATACTGATTTATAGTCCTAATTTCAATTATCATATACTTTATTTGCAGGTTACTTTTGAGTTGCTACAATCAAATTCTTTCTTTGTGGAATTATTCAAGTGTGTGTTTGCAATGAATCAAGATAATTATATTGGTCATGTAATATTAGTGGGTGGTGTTGCACCTGATCCAGACAAAGTCAATGCCATTCTAGATTGGCCCTAACTGCGCTCACTCACTACTGCTCTTCGTGGATTTTTGGGCCTTACTGGTTTTTATCGTCGATTCGTTCAGAACTATGCTACTCTCGCCGCTCCGCTCACCTATTTATTGTGTTCCACTAAGTTTGTATGGAGTACAAAGGTAGACGAAGCCTTTACAAACTTACAACAAATAGTGACTGACATGTCGGTCCTAACTTTACCAGATTTTACAAAATAATTCACTGTTGAGACAGATGCTTCAGGTGTTGCAATTGGTGCAGTTTTATCCCAAGGAGGGCGTCTCATTGCTTTCTTTAGTAAGATGTTATGTCCCCAAATGCAGTCGGTATCAGTGTATGTGCGATAGATGTTTACAGTTACAGAATCTGTAAAAAAGCGGTGTCAATATCTTCTAGGGCAACAATTTGACATTCATACAGATAAAAAAAGTTTAAGGAATCTCCAAAAGATTCAAACACCAGAACAACAAAAGTGGGCTTCTAAATTACAAGGCTTTAACTTTGAAATATTTTACAAACCTGGAAAGTCAAATCTCGTTGCTGATGCTTTGAGCAAACAATTCCACACCGATGATACTATGTTGCTGGCTTTGTCATCCCCCATTCCAGATCTCTTATGTAAACTCAGGGAGTTTTATGCAAAAGACACATCAGGCAAAACATTAGTTGAGCAGCCCATCCACAACAATAACAATCAATTCTAAAAAAATTCCAAAGGGCTTATTGTACCACAAAGATAAGTTATTTATGCCTGATCTATAAGGGCTTCGTCACAATATTCTTCATGAGTTTCATAGTACCCCCACAGCTAGACACTCAGGCATAAACGCAACGCTAGCCCATCTCTCTACATATTTTTCATGGCCAGGGCTATCCATCGCAGTTAAAGAGTTTGTCAAGCGCTGTTAGACCTGCCAACACAACAAATATCAGACACAAAAGAAAAAAGGGTTACTACAACCACTGTCAGTTCCTAATCAAGTGTGGGAAAAACTAACTATGGATTTTATTACCAACTTACCAAATTCCTTTGGTCATACTGTGATCTGGGTTGTGTGTGATTGACTCACAAAATACACATATTTCATCGCTATGCCTACTAAGTTTACTGCTCAAAATATGGCCTCCAGGTACTCTGTGGAAATCTCACGTCTTCACGGGATTCCCAAGTCCATCATATCCGACTGTGACTCTCTGTTCTCGGCAAATTCTAGAAGCAATTCTTCAAAGTTCAGGGAACTACATTGAAATACAACACAACTTATCATCCAGAAACTAACGGACAAACTGAAGTGGTAAATCGGTCTATTGGGACATACCTACATTGCTTTGAGAGTGAACAGTCGCGTAAATGGTACAAATTCCTCCATCTAGCCGAGTTTTGGTACAATACTCCTTTTCACACTGCTATTCAAATGACATCATTTAGAGCTTTGTATGGCAGAGACCCTCCTACCATTCTGGAATACTTGTCCGATACTGTTTCTGAGGATCATTAGAGAACTCTTTTCAACAACGCCACCATATCCTAGCACAGTTAAAGGAGAATTTAAACAAAAGCCGTATCTAAATGGAGAAACAAGCAAATAAGAAAAGAGTAGAGTTTACCTTAAAGGTAGGAGATCTGGTTTTGTTGAAACTCCATGTTGCGGCGAGAATCACATATCAAGCTATTAATTAACTTGAATCACACATCTTTGAAATTCACCACCGAACTTTGATTTATCTAAAGGAAATGGTAAAGATTGAAGAAAACTCTAATTACGTTATGTGAAGACACAACGAAGAGATCTAAGGTTCGGGGGAAGGTGTTAGCATCCTAGATATTTGTAATACTCTACAGGAACCTCTTGTTTGTATTTGTGTTATGTTATGTTTGCTTGCTAAGGGAATCTGCTAAGGGAAAAGGTAAAGACCTATGGTAAAGACCAAAGTACTAAAGGTAAAGACCTAGGGGTATGTACACTAAGTATGCTCGCCAAGACGTCGCATCTCGTGCCTACGTATCCTGACTAGGATGGAATCAGAGCATTCGTAGTTCACCTAACTAGGGTGAGGAACCATTGACCATGGTAAAAGTTCCAAGGGGAATGAGTATGGCACTTATATAGAGTTAAAGAACTCTCTAAGTCTAAGTTGTAAGGCAAATTGGGGAGGTGAATACTCGTGATGATGAGAATCACATAGAGTTTAAGAACTCTATCCTAATTCTAAGTTAAAGGGGTGAATGGCTCTAATAAGGCCAACGGGAAAAGGAACATCATTATGATGATGCTCACATAGAGTTGAAGAACTCTAGGTGGATCCTAAGTTGTAAGGTAAGTGGCTCTAATGAGGCCAAGGGATTGAAGTAAACAACTATGATAATAGTGCTTACAAAAGGGGGAAACCTAACTCAGGATGAGGAACTCTTGATAATGATCAAGGTTCCAAGGGGGAATGAGTATTCATGATCATGATACCCACATAGAGTTAAAGAACTCTCTAAACCTAAGTTATAAGGCAAATTGGCTCGACAAGATATCGCATCTCGTGCCTACGTATCCTGATTAGGAATGAGGAATCAGAGCCTCCGTAGTTCTCCTAACTAAGGATAAGGAACTCTTGATAATGACCAAGGTTCCAAAAGGGAATGAGTATTCATAATCATGACACTCACATAGCGTTAAAGAACTCTCTAAGTCTGAGTTGTAAGGCAAATTGGCTCGACAAGATATCGCATCCTGTGCCTACGTAACCTGATTAGGACAGAGGAATCAGAGCCTCCGTAGTTCGCCTCAATGAGAGATGAGGAACTCTTGATAATGATCAAGGTTCCAAAAGGGAATGAGTACTCTTGATCATGATACTTGCATAGAGTTAAAGAACTCTCTAAGACTAAGTTAAAAAACTAACTAAGAGATTGACTTTAGACAAAGTCAAAGGGGGAAGTGGCTCCAATGAGGCCAAGGGATTGATCCTAATGAGGCCAAGGGAAAAGAATGGCTCTAATGAGGCCAAGGGTAGAGGATGGCTCTAATGAGGCCAAGGGGGAAAAGCGAGTATCTATAATGATAGTACTCACATAGGGTTAGAGAACCCTAACTTACAACTAGGTCAAAGAGGGAAGAAAAATGGGTCTAATGAGGCCAAAGGTGATGATCCTAAAAAGGTCATGGAAATGAAATAAGAAAGGTCAACACTAAAATGACTCATAAGTCAACAGGGGATTCTTTCCTTTGGAATGGGGACAAACCACTTGTAATGACAAGTGTTGGAAAAAGAAGTTTTAAGATGAAGGTGATAACAATCAAAGCATCAAAACCAAATGATTCAAATGTGATGATAAATCAAGAATGGCAGCAATTACATCACATCATGCTCAACGTGCCAAAATGCTCATGAACAATGTCAAACAAGCATCAACACAAGTATCAAATGAACCGAGTAAGGTATAAACTCATGTCGAAACATCACAAATATCATGAAAGCAGACATCAAGAAAAGTCAAGAACAGTCATCAAGCAATCAAACAAATAGTAAGAGATGGAATGATCTAACAAAAAAATGGCGCATAACAAGCATTCCCTTCTCTTGGACTAGTGAGCCAACAACAAGCCAAGCAATAGCCAACATTAGATGAAAACAAAATATCCTGCACACAGAAGATTTCCCAATACAGACAAAGCAACTCAAAAGGTTCAAGGTCTCCAAATCTCAACTCCAAGAACATAGGAAAAAGGGTCCTAAATCGAAGTCCTCAGTCCAAAAATCGAGACAGAAACCATATTCCACCAATTAACAATCTTTTAGGGTTTCGATATTTTTATGATGTTTTTGTGTTTTTTGAATGAGACAAACAAGATGACAGTATGAACATAAGCAATGATAATAATATGAATAGTTATATATATATATATATATACAGAAATTAAGGTTAGTGGTTAATGGTTAATTAATCAGATGAATCGGGTCCAATGTAGTACTAAACCATCGTAGCACGATCTATGCAAAGATCATACTATAAAAGGTCGCACAATTGATCTTTGTGCTAAAACACGATAGAGAAATGATATTGAGGATCATTCCCCAATGAAATCGTGCCACAGGAAAAGAAAAGGTGACAATCTCGTCTTAATCACAAACTTTTGTCAATTTATCGAAGGTAACCTATCATGATCCCAAAGTATAGAAAGAGATCTCGATGATCACTCACTACAGATTTGAAATAATGAAGGTTAATCGCTTCAATAACCAACATTCGTGAATTTAAAGACTTCATCGATCGAGGATGAAAAGAAAATAGAAGAAGAAAGTGAAATAAAATGCAAATTAAAATGAAATCGAAATGGTCTCGTCTTAATCAAGATTTAATCGAGAAATCGATAATCTATGATATTTGACTTTCATTGACCAACAAAAAATATAAAATGGCCTCATATTGATCAAGATTTTGAATCGATTTCAATAAATCAACTAATCATGATTTTTGTTATATCATTGGCCTAAGATGAATAGAAAATAAAATCGAAACAAAATGAAATGAAAATTAAAAGTGAAGCTAAATGAAGAAATAAGATCTAATGATAATCGAAGCATAATTAAAAAAGCTTGAGGAAATAAAAATATTTTAACAAAAAACTAGTAAAGATAATTAACAAAATATTTGATAAGAATGACTAACAAAAATATTAACAAAAAATTTAAATTAAAAATTATCAACAAACATTAAAATTAATTTTAAAGCAAACTTTAATTAAATAAAAGGGTTAAAGTTTGGGGTGTGATTAAAACGAAATGGGTGTATGAATACATAGTGACAAAGCCCATCTTAATAAAAACGGTTTGTTTTAAAAAAAAAAGGGTGTCGTGATGAAACCACACGGGCCCCTTAGGCCCAACATAACTAAAAAAAACCAACCTAGTTTATGTTATTGTCATCAGAAAATGCAAGGCAACGAACATGGAAAGGTTTAACATGAAGACACAGTGAAGACAAAACAGAATCACGCTCAGAGGTTCACCATCGTCATCGCGTTTCGGTTTCAAGAAACAAAATCAACGTGTGAAAAGCATAATCAGCAAAATTAAAGAAGCATTTGTGACTTCCCACTCGCCTCAAACTTCTTACGATTCTTTTTCTCTTCCTCCGATCTGGTTTGTACCGTCACAACCTCATGTTTGTGCGTTTTGGTTGATTTTCGGTTTGTATTGATTCGCTTCAGATTTGTTCATGTCTTGATCTCTTCATCACATTTCTCTCTATTTTGAGTTTGGTGTTTGATGTTTGTGAATAGGGGGTTTTAGAATGCTTGTGATGAAGATTGGTTGTGATGGTTGATCTGGGAGAATGAGTAAGCCCCCGAAGATGATGATTGGTGTTTGTGTGTTTTGGGTTTGATTTTGTGTTTCTACATCAGGTTCTTTTATTTTTGAACAACGTTGTTGTCGCTGTTGAGAAGTAATACGAATGGGAAAGGAAGAAGGCAATGAGTTTGAAGGATAAAAAGGTCGAAGATGGTGTTAATGAAGATAAGTTAATGAAGGGTGGACCAAGGTTAAAGATGGAGTTGGGGAAAGGCTAGAAAGGAATTTTAGCAGAGTAGATTTGGCTTGTGAAAAGCTTGGTGAATGAAGGAGGAAAAGGTGGATTTTATAGGAGAATATGCAGGGTATTTTGGGGAATAATGGAACGAATTGTTGCTGTGTATTGTGAGGAAATTGCGTGTGGTCCATGCTGTAACGTTGGCCGTGGTGGCTTTGGTACGGCTTGAGTCAAGTTGCAGGTTGATGTTTCTTTTTCTTTTTTTTTCCAAAATCATTTCATACCTCTTCACTTGTGCTATTTTCATTGTGTTGTCACTGATGGTGTACGGTTTGTGGCCCTTTTGGAGCAAGTTTGTGTGTTGTTATTGAGCTACCAACAAGTTGGAGTTTTGCTTTGTGCAGTGTGTAGTACGGTTATGCTTGGAGTGTTTTGTGGCAATTTGTTTGGTAAAACTCATGGCAAGAATTGTTGGCAATGGCTTTCTCTTTTTTGTTTTTGACTTAATAATAATAATAATAATAATAATAATAAATAATGAAATAATAATATTAATAATAATAATAATGACAATGATAATAAATAAAAAGGTAATAAATGAATAGAAATAGTGATAATAACTAATAAATAATAGTAAATAAATAATAAAATAATAATGATAACTAAAAATAGTAACAAACATAATAATAATAATAATAATAATAATAATAACTATTAAATTTAATAACGACATAATAATAATAATGATAATTAATAACAATAAACATAGTGATAAAAATAATAATAATAAAATGATGATAATAATTATAATTATAATAGTAATAAATATAAAAAATAATAAAAATAATAAATACTAATAATAAATAATAAGAATAATGATAACAATACTAAATAAATAATAAGTAATAAATAATAGTAAATAAATAAAAATAATAATAAATAATAATGATGATAATAATAATAATAAAAAAGAAATTAATTTGAAACTAAATTAGTGATTAAAAATAATAAAAATAAAAACAAGATTCTAAAATAAAGTTCTAAAACTCATAAGTATAATTGAATAAATAATAAAAGGAAACAATAACAACAATTAGACGAAAAATGCATGACTATGATCGATGGACTACATGACTGCAAATGCATAAATGGCTGGCTTAAAATGATATGAAAAATGATCAGAGGATCTGAAGGTAAAATTTGGGGTATAACAGTTGCCCCTATTTAAATATCTTCACCGGATGACATGAGTGATGACGATCCTCGTGAAATCATGGTGAAAGATATTTAAATATAGATACCCAAAATTTTTACCCTCAGATGCAATAATATGTTATGCTATGAACAAGTCAATCTATAATGCTGACATGCTATGAACTCTAGCATGATGACAATGATGGAATGCTAAATGCAAGATGCAGACGAAAACGAAAGCAAACAGTGACGAAGTCAACACAATGAGTAAACACTCAGTGGGGATGACAAATAACGCTGGGGAAGCTGAAACAAAACTGGGAAAATCTAAAGTGGTCGAGCAACTAGTTCAAATGTGGCCGCTGACACTTTAAAAGGGAAAGATCCTTGCTGGAGATATAATTCAGATAGGTAATCTCTACTAGGGAAAGATCCAGGGAGATAAACAACAGGTTCGGATATGACCGGACGACTCTGGGGACCGTAGGAGTTACACAAACACTTTGCTGGGGATGAAACCAGAAAGAAAATATGATTTCCACTAGGGATCAATTTGAAACAAAAGGATAGACACCCAACAAATAGATTTTCTGGGGATTTCTTATGTTGAAGAGTTCAAACGGGATCTTCAAGAAAAACCAGAAAAGACAGAGACAAACATAAACTCTGCATGTGCCAAATGATGATAACCACATGGACTTTCAAAGGATATTGGTATTGATCAATCTTAAGATGCCAATAATGATTGGACTTAGAAAACATGCCAGTAATTACTGGGCTTAGGGTACCGATAACGGTCAGACTCTTAACAAATGCCAGTAAACACTGGACTTTTACGGAGATATTGGTATTGACTAAACTTTTGGTGAAGATAAAATTATAAGATGCCAATAATTACTGGACTTAGAAAAACACGGCAGTAGTCACTGGACTTGAATACCAATAATGATGGGATGAAAAACATGCCAGTGAACACTGGACCTATACGATACCGATGATGATAGATATTAAAGCATGCCAGTAAACACTGGACTTAACAAATACCAATAATGATTGGCCTGAAACAATGCTAGTAATCACTAAACTTTGCAACATCAATAATGATTGATTTTTGAAGCGATGCCAGTAAACACTGGAGTTGGGGTACCAATAATGATTGGATAAAAATGCGTCAGTAATCACTGGACTTATACAACACCAATAATGATTGGTCATCAGGTTCAAATGTGACTGGATGACATTCTAGAACCAAAAGATCCTCAATGAAGGTTGAACCGGAAAGACGGTATCCACTAGGGAAAGAAAAGCTTCACAAACGAGTGGCATTGTCAAAGGGTTGACAGAGAGATACATAAACTAGAGGGTCACCACTAAAGGGTTAATGGTAGGGTAGTAAATCACAAAACATTATCATCGTCAATGGGTTGAGGGATACAATTTGATTCAGAAAATATTCACTAAAGAGTGGCGTCATCAAAGGATTGATGGAACAAAACCGACTGACCTCGTCAAAGGGTTGACAAAGCAAACAACTGATTCACTAAAGAGTGACATCAACCAAGGGTAGATGAGGTAAAGCCAACTGACCTCGTCAAAGGATTGACGGAAAGAAAACTTCACTAAAGAGTGACCTCGTCAAAGAATTGACGGAAAGAAAACTTCACTAAAGAATGGCATTTTCAAAGGGTTGACAGAGAGAATAATTCACCAAACATCATCATTGTCAAAGGGTTAATGACAACGAAACAATTCACTAATGTGTGACATCATCAAAGGGTTGATGGTAAGGTAACCACTATCAATGTCAAAAGGTTGACGGAAGGATAATCGAAATAAAGAGTCACATCATCAAAGGATTGGTGGAAAGAAAGTTGACATTGTCGAAATGGGTGACGGGAATGAAAACCAATTCACTAAAGAGTGACATCGTCAAAGGGTTGACGGGGAAATATTGACATAAATGATGACATCGTCAAAGAGTTGGCGGAAAGAATAACCTGATCTCGGACCACATTGTCAAAAAGGGTGACGGGAATGAAAACCAATTCATTAAAGAGTGACATCGTCAAAGGGTTGACAGGGAGAAGACCTCAACTAAGAAACTCATCAAGGGGTTGATGGAAATGACTGATCAAGGGTAACAACAATTGTGACTACAAAAAGGTTGAATAACACAAGGACGAATAAGCTTCTCAGGGGAGATTGCCATTTGTTACACAAAAAGAATTTAGGTAAACGCCAGAGACAGATAAGTTTCTCGGGAGAGATTGCCACTTATCGTCACAAAATACCAATGACAAAGCAAGCTTATCAAGGAGACTGCCACTTGTTGTCTGAGTGAATTCCAAGGAGATGTTGTTATGACAACACTATTGGTGAAAAGGTTTTATCTTCGATGAGGATCTGTAAAAGATTTTCCTGTGAGACACAGTACAAAATAAATGCACGTTTAAATTGGGCTCAAAAGCGACACCTGCCAGGGACCAAAGTTCAATCTAGGAACAAGCTAGAAAGAAACGGTAAAACAAGACTCCAACCATTGAGGAATGAGCTCAAATGGGGATTTATCTTATCCAAATATGGAAAAGATAACTGAACTAACCTTCATCCGCGAGGATCAAACTCTGTGGGGAATTCTAGAAAGGATGGGCAATTTATGCCTAAAGGTGACGATCCTATTGGAAAGAATAGATAATCTTGTCACTTGGGGAATAAACACCAAAGTGAACAAAAACAGGTAAACACCAGAAAGGAAGCAGAAATTCTAAGATGCCATGCATATGTATGAATGCATGTATGCCATGTTTATGCTTATGCTGACAAAAGAGGCAAAGGGAAACAAAACTGGAGATGAAATAAACATCTTGACAAGGATACCCAGCCAACCTCACCAGATCGGACCATCATTAGGGATGAATAAGTAGGATCAACAACTCTACTTCAAGGTTATGACCTTCTCTGGGGGGAAAAGAGTACTCCATTTGGTATAGCATCATGACTTCATTAGGATTGCCATCATGAGCCTGATTTCCTTGTTGAATGAGAGAGATCCATGGGAAGCTGCCCCGATCAACTGAAGTAATAACTTATTGGGAAGCTGGCAAGAGATGTCACATGAACAACGTAGTTCTGCATTCTAACTTGCATGATGATTATCACAACGAGCAAAGGCGCTTGCCACAAATAATCCTCAAATCTTCTTAGCCTCAGATTACATGGTCTGTTGGGAGAGAATACCAAGAGGATTTTACTGAAGAATTGGCACACAAGATGCTCGAATATCTTCAAACTCTTGGAGAGAGTCATGAATCTCGACGTAATTGCCCCAAATTAACTGCATTTACAAAACAAAGTCCTCGGAATGTCCTTCAAATTGTGGGAGTAACAACTGGGAAACAAACTTGCCCCTGTCGACTGGTTTTTGGAGTCATTGCCTTGGAAGAGAGTTGGGAAACGACTT
Source organism: Lathyrus tuberosus (assembly GCA_022829125.1). Classification (NCBI taxonomy): domain Eukaryota; kingdom Viridiplantae; phylum Streptophyta; class Magnoliopsida; order Fabales; family Fabaceae; genus Lathyrus; species Lathyrus tuberosus. The sequence continues at coordinate 5,131,249 of JALAZF010000247.1, forward strand.
GCCATAAAAATGACCTCAATACAACTTGCCCCAATATTCTGAACTTGAAGAGTTCTGCCCCTGATTCAATAGCTCTGGAATGGTTGATTAACAAATCCTCCAAATTGGTTGCCCCAGACTAAGCTTCCTTTACCAAGTCAAATTCCTTAGCTGGCTGCCTTTGTTGGGATTCCTTTGATACTGAGTTGTCTCGCTAACAGTGTTGTTTATTAAAAATTGGCAATTTTAATGCAACATTCATGCAAGCTTTTAAAAACAAAGTTAATTGATAAAACACGGTGGAGTGATTAAATAATAAAAAATAAAGTGGATCTTGTCATTTAGGGAATGACAGATGAAGTGATACAAACAAATAACAAAGATCATTATGAGTCAGGTTATCCAACCTTGCTGTAGTATGCTTTCAAAACAACCTTACCTCAATTAGGTCTTTTAAGGGTTGTAACATGGCTTGGTTCATGGCTCGTGAAACAAAGTATAAAGGCTCAAAGTTTGTTTGTCCCCACCCAATCTTCGTGATGAACTTCAATCCTACGCTCAGTTAACTCGGGCTATACATTCAGGTTCCTATAGGTTAGGAATTGAACTGATGATAGTTGATGATGATTCAGACACCTAGGGTAGTCATTACTCCCTTACAACATATGGTTGTTTTTTGCTATTGAGGACTTTCAGAATATAAGCTTTAGAGAATTCCTCCTTTTGGTTGTAATACAAGCCTTTTTGTATAAGGCGAGGTCATGACCTTCCCATCTTTCTTAGCTTTTGCCTTGAAAGGGACTCGGCTTATTCTTCGGGTTAGGATTTCTTAACGATCATTCCTTATTTATCGCTTTGGGAACAACTTGTACAACATTTATTCATTTGATTTAAGAGAGCTGACAGGTGTCTTGCATGAAGTTCTTGCATTCGAATGTATACCTAAGTTAAACTGATAACTACCCACCCCAAGGTTGAGATTACAGTTTTTTTTTGTAAGGAAAAAAAACTCATACTTCTAAGCTGAAAGTGGTTGACTAGGGATTAACTCCTTATTTCTCCAGTGTTTGGGAATTAAAACAATGCCTTACATCATCGAGAAAGTTTAATTGGCAGCATACCAAAGCAATTATAGATATAATGTTTTCATCATCCTCCCCAATCTTTGCTTAAACAACAGTTTGATAAAGTTAAGTGGATGGAAAAGAAAATATTTTGCTTTTTTTTAACAATGAAAGGAAAGAGAAAGAGTGAATACGAATGAACTTAATTAAAAGATGCATAAACATTTCATTAATCTTGCCAATTTTAAAAAACAACATCGTACAAGCAAATACAAATTCAAACATGCAAAGAAAAAACAACAAAAATATTGAAACAGCCAAAAGATTGCCAGCTTCGGGGAACTGGGCTTTCCTTTCCTGACTTGCCAACTGAGATAATCATCTTCAGAGTTGACTGTCGAGATCTGTCTGGGAATCATTTTCACATCTATCCTTGACAATTTCTTCTATATCAGAGTCTGATGAACCCTCCTGATTAGGTGAAGGATTATTGATTTGAATGCATTGAGGCGTAAATGAGAACATCTCAGAGTCAAGCAGAGTCTGAACCTTGCTCTTGAGCACCTTAGAGTCTTCACCTGAATGCCCCTGTGCCCCATTATGGTAGTCACATTGGGCGTTGGCATCAAAGCCTGGTGAATATGAAGGAATCACTGAATTTATCTCCTTCTGTACTATTAATCCACCTTTGATCAAATATGGCAAGAACTGACTCTATGACATTGGCAATAGAGTGAAATGCCTTTATGGCTTCCTTGGCCTTTGTCGGGCGTTCTGACGTGGATGACGGCGGTAGAACCGTTGATTTTGAGGAGTTCTTCTATTTGGAGAAGAATACTGCCCTTGAAGTGAGAATGGTGTCTGACACGGAGACCCAAAAGATTGCTGACTCTGATCAGTTAAGACGCATGAGCGCAGAGGCTGAGGTATTGGAGATTCCCAAGTGGAATTACTTTCTTTCCCCTATTCTTCTTGAGAACTGACAACTGATTCACTCTCACTAGCTGGGATGTTCCTGGTGCCTTAGATTTTTCCGTTCTTAAGACCGCTCTCGATGCGCTCTCCAGTTATCACCAAGTCAGAGAAGTTTGATGTCACAATTCAAAAGGAGGAATTCTCTAAAGCTTATACTCTGAAAGTTTGATGACCTCGCCTTTTTGTATAAGGCGAGGTCATGACCTTCCCATCTTTCTGAGCATACTTTCTGAAGGATTCATTGTCTTCTTGAGATAAGTCTAGCAAATGCAAGCGACTGGGAGCAAAATTAAGATTGTAGTTGTATTGCTTCACAAAGGCATTGGCTAGGTTTAACCATGATTGGATGTGACTACTCTCTAGCTGCATATACCAATTCAGTGATGCTCCACTCAGACTGTCTTGGAAACAGTGGATCATAAGTTTGTCATTGCAGACATGTGAGGTCATTCTTCGGCAAAATATCACCAAATGCTGCTTCGGACATCTATCCCTTTTGTACTTATCAAACTTTGGCATTTTGAACTTTGGAGGCATCACAAGGTCGGGTACCAAGCACATGTTCAAAGCATTCAGATCAGCAACGTCACGACCCTTAATAGCATCAAGCCTTTCTTCCAAGGCACGACATTTTTCCATAATCTCAATGTATCGTGGATCCTTGGTTTCCAACATAGGGACTACCTCTTGGGAATCTGGCTCAGAGAATGCGAAGCTGCGGTATTCCATGGCATCAACCGAGGAGAAACGTCCATCTCGGACAATGGCACTTTCTTGTATAACCTGGTTCTCAACAGGAATCTGCACAGGTTAATCTTGGGCAACATTGGTCATAAAAGTCCTCTGAATATTGTCATCTCTCTTTGCCAAGGTTGTCATAGCTTCCAAAATCTGATCCAACTGATTTTCCATCAATTCAAAATCCGCTCTGTTCATAAACTGGTTCTGCTCTTTTGAGTTCATATTCCTTCAAAAGCTACCTCAAGTCCAATGCTGGCTTTGGGAAGTCAATTGTTGGGTTACGGACAAGGGATAAATGAGACTCAAGGCTGAGAAATGTAAATGAAATGCAAATGTGACGACATACGTGTGCTGTGAAAATGAAAGCCAGATGGTTTCAAGGAACTCAACAACAAGTTACAAACGTTTTGGAAAAACTGAAAAGTTTTACTTTAGAAACCAAGCTTTATTGATATTTTTTTTTGCAAACGAATGAACAAATGAATTCCTTGAAACCAAAGGGCTATTCATGAATGGATGGATGTATGCAAAAACACACATATACAAATATTCACAAATATGCACATATATACAGGCAAACAAAAAGAGGGCCTAGGTTTGAAGATCACGAGCATGGAGCCATGGTCTACCCATCCCAAAAAGTGTATACTATGGTTTTTATCTGCAGAACAGGGTTCTAAAAAGTTCACAGAGTCATCGATAAATCTTTCGGATATTATTGGCCTACACGACTACTCGTGCGGGTTAATAATATTCTCAAGATAAACTCGTCTGAGTGTAGTATCGCATGACAACCATCACAGGTCTACACCTGGATAATCACTGCACTACGTCCTAAAAAGGCCAAGTGGGGTAAAGGGTAACTAAAGGTCCTCAGTATCATGGACTCCCAGGTCGGAAAGAGTGACATCAATACGACTACTCGTATCAGACATCAATAATCCCAAAAGGGCCTCCACTGAGCATGGTCATCATATGCCAAACATGTTAGGACTACTCCCAACAGCCGTTATTGATTACACCACAATCCTATCATATGTGTGCTATCAAGTCCGGGTTAAGACTTATCTCACCACTCAAATATAGCAACCCTGCCAAAAAAAAGAACCCAAACAAATATACAAATACATAGATATGTACATATACACAAGCAAGCAAAACATATAACACAAATAAAGCAAGGTAGGCTTAACCCTCTTTGTTTCAGCTTTCCCAGTGAAGTCTCCATTTCTGTTGCGGTGAGAATCGGATATCAAGCTATTAATTAACTTGAATCACACATCTTTGAGATTCACCACCGAGCTTTGATTTATCCAAAGGAAATGGTAAAGATCGAAGAAAACCCTAATTGCGCTATGTGAAGACACAACTAAGAGATCTAAGGTTCGGGGGTTGGTTATACCTAGGGAAGGTGTTAGCATCCTAGATATCTGTAGTACTCTACAGGAACCTCTTGTTTGTATTTGTGTTGTGTTATGTTTGCTTGCTAAGGGAATATGCTAAGGGAAAAGGTAAAGACCTATAGTAATGACCAAAGTACTAAAGGTAAAGACCTAATGGTAAAGACATAGGGGTATGTACACTAAGTATGCTCACCAAGACGTCGCATCTCGTGCCTACGTATCCTGACTAGGATGGCATCAGACCATTCGTAATTCACCTAACTAGGGTGAGGAACCATTGACCATGGTCAAAGTTCCAAGGGGAATGAGTATGACACTCATATAGAGTTAAAGAACTCTCTAAGTCTACGTTGTAAGGCAAATTGGGGAGGTGAATACTCATGATGATGAGAATCACATAGAGTTTAAGAACTCTATCATAATTCTAAGTTAAAGGGGTGAATGACTCTAATAAGGCCAAAGGGAAAAGGAACATCATTATGATCTAATCAACCATTCTCAAAGCAAGGCTATAAATTTTAAAACCTTGCAAAGCATTACATGTATTTCCTAAATAAAAATTGCTTTGAGCAAAGAGATTGTGAATTTTAAAATTGAAAACAATATTTTGAAAGAAAAACCTCAATCATTTGTACCAAGAAGCTTCGACTTTGATGAACATGAAAATGTTTTTCAAAAGTTGCTAGCTAATTTAATAGGAAGAAACATGACTATTGTGATGATTTATGGTGTTAGAAGGAACAAGAAAAAGGAATTTGATGTACAAAGGAAGAATATTTTGTCAGAGTTCAAACACCTAAAATACTGATCTATACATGTATGATAACTCACCATGCTCAATGTTGAAAACTAGTCAATTCAAATACATAGCTCTTTACATTAATTAATCGATTACATGATTCAAATTGATCGATTAACACATTTATAATACCTATAATCTATTAGAGAATCCTTTAATCGATTAATGACAACATAAGTAAAAAACTTTTTAATTTAGGAATGTCTAGTCATTTAATATATATGGTTAATTGATTATAACATTAAAAATGAACCATGAATCATTTCATTTTTTAGCCATTTATTTTCATATTAATAAAAGGCATATTCTCATTGCATTTGAAGACAATTTTCGAAAATCAAACTCTTCGTGATAGTGTTTGAAAGACGGTTCTGATAATTCATACCTTGCATTAGCAACCTTCTTCTATAGCATATTGTCTTTGATCTCCCGCATGAAATTTTGAGCGATGTGTCTAATGCAGGTCTCTATAATGGAAACAGTCCCTCGAGCATAATGCTTAAGTGCCACTAAGTATTGTGGAAGTTCTTTGTATGAATCCTCCCAATTTCAGAATACTCGTTCAACCGCCTTAGTCATAGTTATCCATTACTTCATGTACGAAGGAGTATAGTTGTATCATGTAACGATATGTGAGATTATTATATTCATCTTCAATGACAAACATAATTTCATCGCATATTAACTCAGAGTTGAGTTTGCGATGATCCTGCATCGAATTTGTGATTATGCAAGTGTGAGTTGGACCCATAGAACCTATCTCCCAATAATCACTCCTCTTCTAGTAAGATGGTGTTTCCCTTTGTGTGAAGACACATCAACGGATCAAGGTATTAATCTAAAGTATCTTAAACAACACTATTCAAGTATAATATTAACCCAAGATTCAACTGAGTATGAAAAAATAATTAAAACTCGGTGTTATACTATGATACTGATTTGGTAATTTTTTATTTCCTGAAACTACTATTAATATGGTAAATAATTTTTTATTTCAAGTATAATATTAACCGAAGATTCAACTAAGATTTATGCTCTTTAGATGCATTTATTAACTACGATATTCATGATTTTTAGATAATTTTTTTGTAACTTGGCATTCACCTTTCATAATATCAATCATTAGCTATTATTAATCTTTAACAATCATTAGTTGATAAGGGTTTGACTTAGACATGGGCAGCTGAGCAAGTCCCAAAATTGATGGATTTAGGAGTTGAATTGATGTTTGACCCTTGAAACAAAGTTGTAGAGGAGTTCAAATGTGACATTTGGCTCAAAGTAGATTCCAAAAATGCTGAGAAATAAAAAGTTATGGTGTTTGGACCAAATGACATGCTATAATTGATTTTAGGTCAACCAAACATGTGCCAACTTGAGATTTCTTGCTATTTTCTGGCATCTAAAGGCCCAATGATGAACACTTGAATACCAAATGAATGAGACCTGATTGTTCTTTGAATAATCTTTGATGATTGCTTGAAAATTGAAGGGAAACGACATGGAAATAAACACATGAATCGTTCTTGAGTCAACTTTGAAATCATGCACCAAATTTAAACTTCTCTTGATCCATTGAAGTTAAATGAAGCTTGACATGAATGAGACCTAAGAATACTGGACATGCCTTGAAGTGAAAGATCTTGTGGACCACTTGTTGACCTAACTTTGACTTTGAGAATCCAAACCCTAATTTAGAAACTCTAAAATAAATTACAACCACATCTTAATATTTGACTTCCATTCGAAGTGCCAATCGAGGAATTTTGGCTACCTACCATTTGGAAACCCTAATTCAACTTCTTCACGTTTACTAGGCAACATTTTAACAGACGAGGGAAGGGATTGTTATGGTTGAAGAAAAAGGTGTTGTCAAATAGAAGAAGAAAAAGGAATGGAAGAAAAGGTGTTATCGTGAAGAAGAAATGGAAGAATTATCATGAAGAGTGAATGGAAGAATAAGAAGTGATGGAAGAATATGATGACTATGAACCAATTAAATAAATCGAAGTTGGAGATTTTTTTATGACATGTCATTGTTAAGTCCATGTGTCAATAAAAAATTGAAAATCAAAACATATTGGCCACCAAGCATGCCACATAAGATCCTTTAGTGGATCTTCGGACTAAAAGGTTTAAACAAATAAAATCTTAAATTGGCAAGGTTGGTTTCACAAAAAAAAAATTACAGGAGAAAACCAAAAGTCGGATATATGACAGGAAAAAAATGATATATATATATATATATATATATATATATATATATATATATATATATATATATATATATATATATATATATATATATATATATATATATATATATATATATATATATTCTTACCACCAGAGTAAATTATTAAAATTTATTTTACATCTTGATCATTAATTCATGACTAAAAATAATTGATAATTAAATATGGAGAGAAAAAACAAATTAGTGACATGATAATTAATTACCGAGTATTTTTAATCATAGATTAAAAATGAATTATTGGTCCAAATTTTTGTGTCAATTTTAATAACTTAATGATCAAGTTGATTGAAAATGCATATAAAAAGGAAAATTTTAAGATGAAGTCATCAAATGAACTTTTTTGGTGAATTCATAAATTTGTCCAATTAGAAAGCAGTGTTGACGTAGTCAATGTCACGCAGAATTATATGGTGCATACCATTACTGTGTACCTCTTAGATCAAAGTATGTAATCTTCATTTTCTCATCTAAATCCAGAATTTTATGTTCAAAAACTCTCATAAACTCAAGAACACAAAATGGCAAAATCACGATTCTTAATTGTTTCAAGCAAATGAATACATCATTAGATCAAAATCTTTAATCTTCATCTTCTCATCTAAATTCAGATTTTAATGTTAAAAAACTCTCAAGAACTCAAGAACACAAAAATGGCAAAAATCATGATTCTTAACTATTTCAAGCAAATGAATACACCATTAGAAACGAAATTTCACACGAGCACGATTCTATAATTAGTTTTTCATAAAACCTCATAACCAAGTCGGATCGAGCGTGTTTGTGTTTAACTTTCACGCCTTTTTTTGGCTTTTATCTATCAAAGTCAGGGTTTGTTTTGCAATTTTGAATACATATTTAAAATCGTGGTGAAATTCTGGTTCCAACCGTATATAATTTGTGGATTAATTCATTTAGTTAAGGATTTTTGAAATGAACTCAAGAACACAAAAATGACCAAATCATGATTCTTAATTGTTTCAATCAAATGAATACACAATTAGAAGTGAAATTTCACCACAAGTAAGAATCTATAATTAGCTTTTCATAAAACCTCATAAAGAAGTCGGATCGGGTGTGTTTGTGTTTGATTTTCACGCCACTTTTTTGCTTTGATCTATCAAATTCACGACTTATTTTGCAATTTTAAATACATATTTGAAATTGTGGTGAAATTACGGTTCCAACAGTATATAATTTATGAATTAATTTGTTGATTTGGTGATTTTTAGAATTTTTGTTCATAAAATGTAGTTGAAGATGATGGACACACTCATCTTGAAAAAATTCCAACCTTCAGATTAATCATACGTTACTAGAATTTACAAATTTCAACATTTCCAATGGTTGAAGATGTTCGGTATTAGTTAGTTGTAGTATTTGTTGAAATTTTTATTCACCGTTATATTAATAAAAAAAATGAGAATTATACACCCTTATGTAACACTTGATCCGTTCTCGAATGACTTTTTCAAAGTTATCATTTGCACAACTTCACATAGAAGCTCCCATATAATAAAACCAAATTTGTTTCTATAGTAATTAATTCTAATAATTTAGTGTACTTATTTCAAATAAAATTATAAATTACGTAACATAAGTATTTACGTAACTAGAAATGAAAATTTAATAAATTCATATTACATATATATTAAAAAATAGAAACAAAATATTTAAATTAAAATAAATATTTTTAAAAAAATACCGGAAAATATAATTGAAAAATGCAGATAAGCAAAATTCCACTAGTATTTATTCATTGAAAAAAAATTATTGCAATTTATTATTTAACTATTAAAAGAAATAAAAAAGAAGTTAACTTTGAAATAAATGAAAACGAAACAGACACAGAAGACACATAGTCTCGTGTCTTAATAATAATCAAACCAAACATTTTTGTCCATTGACACATTCTTTCACATACCTCAACTGACCTGGTAAACTCAAAATGTTTGTTTGTCCAACTTCTTTCAACTCCTTACCATTCATTTTCTCTATCTATTCATTCAATCTTTTTACTTTCTCGCGTTTCTTTTGCTTTTTTTACTTCTTGATTTATGCTCTTTAGATGCGTTTATTAACTCCGATGTTCATGATTTTTTGATAATTTTTTGTAACTTAGCATTCACCTTTGATAATATCAATCATTAGCTGCTATTAATCTTTAATAATCATTAGCGGATAAGGGTTTGACTTAGACATGTACAGCTGAGCAAATCCCAAAATTGATAGACTTGGGAGTTAAATTGATGTTTGACCCTTGAAATAAAGTTGTAGAGGAGTTCAAATGTGACATTTGGCTCAAAGTAGATTCCAAAAATGTTGAGAAATGAAAATGTTATGGTGTTTGGACCAAGTGACATGCTATACTTGATTTTAGGTCAACCAAACATGTGTCAACTTGAGATTTCTTACTATTTTCTTGTATCCAAAGGCCCAATGATGAACACTTGAATACCAAATGAAGGAGGCTTGATTGTTCTTTGAATAATATTTAATGATTGCTTGAAAATTTAAGGGAGATGGCATGGGAATAACCACATGAACGATTCTTGAATCAACTTTGAAATCATGCACCAAACTTAAACTTCCCTTGATCCAATGATGTTAAATGAAGCTTGACATGAACGTGGCCTAAGAATACTGGCCATGCCTTGAAGTGAAAGATCTCGTGGAGCACTTGTTGACCAAAATTTGACTTTGAGAATCCAAACCCTAATTTAGAAACCAAGTTTGATCTTTTGATTTCAAGTTCATACCTTGCACAATAAGAAAAAGAAAACAACACCTATTTTTGTATTTTAACTAAGATTAGAAAAGTTAGAATGTAAACAAGCAATAAAGGCAAAAAGAAACATAAAATGTGCTTGGATATCTCCCACAAAGGCAAACCCAAAGGGGTGAGGGTTAAGAGGAAACTATGCTTGTGATCGGGGTGAGATGCAAATGATATGATAAGTGGAATCTTAGGGGTAAAAATTAAGACATGACAATGTAGTCTTATATTCACAAGAGAAATGCTGATTTGATTTATTCAGTAGTAAAGCCTCTGATGAAAATCCGACTATAGAACACGCATACATTCGAGCATCTTTAGAGAAGCTCAATCCTTTAGTTAGATGGATACATTGTAGATGGTGAAAAGATCATAAGAATTCAAACGCTTGTTATGGTGTACAATGGTAATAGAGAAAGTCGTTTTTGGGACTCTATTAAAATTAACAGAGATTGTCGAATTATGATGCATGGTTATGAGGAGATTGTCCTGAGGGTTGTAGTTGCATAGATATGTTGTTTAGTTGTTGTATTTTCTTGTCTTGTTGTTTAGTTGTTGTTTAAATTATTGTTTAGTTATTGCTTAAATTGTTGTAACTGAATATTGTGATATTTATGAAATGAACGTTATTTTCAATATCAAATAAAATGGTTACATATAAAATTATGTTGTGGTACTTGCTCCAATAATTAGACACTTGTCACACCCTAATTTTTAACCCTAAGATCCCACCTCCTTAGGCAAAGCATTTCATGCATAGCTAATCAGGTATTGTTGCTTTGTATTGCTTGTTTTTGTTCACTTTTGAATTAGGGATTTCTCCAAGAGGCCTCAAGGAATCAATCAAGTAAGTCCCCACACCCCTAAAAAGCTCATTCACATTAAATGACAAGCACAAGATGGCCTCACATTGAGCTCCTCAGGGTTTCATTAACACCTAATCAATAGTTAGGGTTTCTTCAAGACAAAGTCAACTGCACCCATGGATCTTGGTCAATAATTGGCCACAAACCCCAGGGAATGATCTAAGGCTCATCAAGGCAACCATGAAGCCCACTTAAGGTATCCACATAGCCCAGAAGATGTGTTGTTGGTTAAAAATCAAGGTCTGGAGTTTCATCTATCCAAGGAAGTCAATTGTGCCTCTAAGAAGTCAAACTAGGGATTTTGAGCTCAACCATAAGCATGGCACATCATCTTGAGTGTTGTTGTAAGTTTGGATCAAAGGAAATCAAGAGGAAGCATAAAATCATGACATTTTAAGGAGTAGGGTTTTGGAAGAGAAATTTCTAAATGTGAAAATCTCAATTTTTAGCCATTTTGTAACATTCACAACTTCTTCACCCTTGATCCAAATTGAGCAAACTAGCTATCAAATTGAAGAGGACACCATGTACTTCAAGTTTGAAGAAGGAAAAGTGTTTAAGAGATTCATGGATTTCAAGATATGGAGGCTTTAAGTTGAGAAAAACAAGGATTTGAAATTTTGTACTTAGAAACTTTTCTAAGTATGGAATCTCAACATGGAGGATGGTTTTTCGAAGCATTCTTTCACCATGATCCAAGCCTCATTTCAATTTTTTTTGGACATGAAAGTTGTAGAGTGTTATTCTAGCCTTCTTTTGAGTACTAGAACTCCTCCATTGGATGTATACAACTTAAGTTATGAAGTTATCAAGATAAGGTTTTTCATTTGACAAGTTTTAGCAACTTTGTGGACCAATCTTCCAAGGTATTTTTTACCATGATACGAGCCTCATTTCAATTTTCCATGGACACAAAGTTGTAGAGCTCTTTCCAAGCTTTCCATCCATTACTAGAACTCCTCATTTGGACGAATATTCACCAAGTTATAATGCTTTAAAGTTAGTGTCACAAAGTGGTCATTTCATAACTTAGATTTTTCTAAGTTTCACCTTTTGTGACATATTGGTGAGTATGATTTCCACTCCATTTTTCTCATGGATTCAAGCATTGTTTCAAGGTAATTCAAACATGAAGGTTGTTCTCTAATCTCCCTACTTTGCATTGAGCCAAAGAACTCATTAATTGAGGCAATGTTCATGGAGTTATGGCATTTCAAACATGGCCATGTGGATAGGTTTCTCATGCATGATACTTACCACTCTTGTGCATAATGTGAACCAAACTCTTGCAGCTTGTTTGTCTCATCCCTTACGCATAAGCCTATGTTGAATGGTCCCCAAAGATTTCCATTTTAAGCTCAACTTTTCACCTCAGTAACTCACTATCTTAACCTCACAAGTCCATCATATATATTACAAGAAACTCAATCCAAGTAAGACATACATTCTCAGCAGCCATAAACTTAAAAGCTTTCTTTTCTCACTCAAAAACTTTCTTCTCCGAACCTGGTTATTCAAAGCTCCTTCTTCCATTTTTCTTGCTTTCACCATTCTCCTGGGAGTTCTTGGAGGCCAGAGGAAGGATTAGATGGTTTGTTTACATGTAAAAGGGAAGCTTACTAAGGCCACCATAGGTAACTTTTCTCCTTTCCTTTCCTCACTGTCCAATGCATGATTTTTGACTGGTGATGCGTGTTTTATAAATTTGAGATCATAAAGAGCATGTTGTCACTCTTGTTGTTTTGGTTTCATGAAATCACAACATATATGTTTGTTTTTCATGGTTGATTTTCACTATGTTAGAGTCGCCCTTTCAGAAAAATTCTTGTGGATTCGTTATCCTTGCAAGATTTCACATAAGATAGTGTATTTCTTTTTCTATTTTTTGAACTTTTATGGTCGCCGCCGGTGAAGCTCACCGGGGAAGACGACCGGAGCTAGGGCTTTGGCGTCCAAGGTGGATGCTGAGGTGGCCTTTGACCTGTTCACGTGGCTATGTTTCTGACCAGTTGACTGAAGGTGTGTGTTAATGATACATATCGTTTCACTTAAGGCTGTTTTTTTGTTTGTTTCATTGCTCATCTGGTATTGGGCCTTGCATTTTCGCTATGTACACCTCCCTTATTTTGGCCCAGCTAGCGTGTTAGCTTGTTGTTAGTTCATAGCAACTTTACTGATGCACCCCCTCTTTCTGGTTCCTTTTACTTCTTTTTTTTTTTTTTTTTCCTTTTTCTTTTTCGTTTGTTTTCCTTTTATTAAAAATATTTTCTTTTGTCAAAAAATCCCAAAAAAAATTATAGTTATATTTTAAAGTCTTATTTAATTTTCTATAATTTTTAATTTTTATTTTATTCTGTTTTGATATTTATTTTTGATTTTCTAATGTAAGGTGTCATTTTAACCTAGTTTAAGCTCTTGCTTTTGATGGAGGCACTTTTTGTTTGATTCTTGGGCTGATCTTTTAGAGTATTTTGTCACACATAATAAAGTTGTTTTTTTTGTGGTTGCTGACCTTGAATGAGGTTGTTTGACATGATCTCCATTTGCTTATTAATAGCCCTCGATTTGTACTCGATTCCTTTGGTGTTTCAGCTTGATGAGTAGTTTTGTGATAGTTCTTGTGCCTTTCTATTGGCAACCTTTTAAACACATACATTTAAATGTCTAAGCACGTGTTTGAACTCTGGTTTGAGATTTTTCAACTCATTTTCCTATTCTTTTTAATACCATGTTAATGTGATCATCATTTATCAATGTTTGGTGCCAATCATTACCTAGTTTCTTGGGTATGCTTATTGAGATGCTGATATGTTTTGAATATGTGCTTGTTCATGGTTTGAAAAAATCATGTTTCACTTCTGCCTCATGATTCAAAGATGTTTTTTTGTCTATTTGATCATTTATGCATGTTTTGTTTCATTTGAACCATTTCATGATGTTTTGACTTGTCACTTGCATATGATCTTGTCCATGCCTAAATGTGATCCACATTAATGTTTACTTTGACATGTTGGTGTTGAATATGAGATTCATGAGTTGTGGATGTTACTGCCCTCTTGGTTTATGAGTCATGATTTTCTTGTTGAGCTTTCTCTTTCATTTGTCTTTGTATGGTGAAACTTGTGGCAAGTTTGATTGATGGTTTGGTGCTTGTTTGGCTTCATTCATGAGTATTTTTGCATGTTGAACATGGTGTGATATAGTTGCTACCATTCTCGATATGTCATATCATTTTGGTCTTTGGTTTTGGATCCATTGGCTTTTATTCATCTTCACCTTGAAACTCCCCTTTTCCAACACTTGTTTTACAAGTAGTTGTTCCTTCTTCTAGAGGAAAGTTACCTTGTTGACTTTTAAGTCATTTTCTAAGATAGTTTAGACCTCTCATTCTTAGCTTGATCCTTATTTCTTCTAAGTTATTTCCCTTAGGATAACTTCCCTTAGGATAGTTTCCCTTAGGATAGTTTCCCTTAGGATAGTTTTCTCTTAGGATAGTTCCCCTTAGGATGTTAACTTAGACAACTTACAGTTAGTCTCTCTTTTCTCCCATAAGAGATTAGACATGAGTAATCCCTAGTTGAGATATAAATCTCCTACCCCATGACATAGTTGAGAAAGATGTAGATTCTTTTCCGCTTAAGAGAGGTATGTGGCATACTTGTCGATCCGATATCCGAGTCAGAGCCCTTCTCTTAATGTGAAGCAAAGATCCACCTTACACATGTTTGTGGTGTTTAAGTTGAGTTTCCCCCTTAAGATGACGACTTGTCTCTTCTCCTAAACCAATCAACAAGCTTTGTTCACCCTTAATGAGGGGAACTACGAATGCTCTGATTCTTTTTAGACAAGATACGTAGGCATGAGATGCGATGTCTTGGCGAGCATACTTAGTGTATATACCCCTAGGTATTTACTTTAGCACATCTCCCTTAGCAAGCAAACAATAGCATAACACATTAAAATAAGAGCTTCCTGTAGAGTACTATTGATATCTAGGATGCTAACACCTTCCCTGGGTATAACCAACCCCCGAACCTTAGAACTCTTGCATTATTTTACATTGCAATTAGGGATTTCAATCTTTACGCTTTCCTTTAGATAAATCAAAGTTCGGTGGTGAATTATGATTTGCGATTCAAGTTAATTAATATCTTGATATCCAATTCTCACCGCGACAGAAATGGCGACTTCATTGGGGATCTCCCTAAGAGGGTTACACCTAACTTGTTTTATATGTGTTATTTGTTTTGTATACTTGTATATTTGTATATCTGTATGCCTGTATATTTGTATATAGTTGTCTGATTGGGTTTTTCTGTGTGTAGGGTGGTTACTTTGAGTGATGAGATAAGTCTTAACCCAGACTTGAGAGTACACATATGATAGGATTGTGGTATAATCAATAGTTGGTTGTTGGGAGTAGTCCTAACATGTCTAGCATATGATAACCACGCTCAGTGGAGGCCCCTTTGGGATTACTGATGTCTGATGCGAGTAGTCGTATTGACATTACTTTTTCTGACCTGGGAGTCCGTGAAGCTGAGGACTTTTAGTTACCTGTCACCCCCACTTGGCTTTTTTTAGGACGTAGTGCAGTGATCATACAGGTGTAGACCTATGGTGGTTGTCATGCAATACTACACTCAGACGAGTTTATCTTGAGAATATTATTAGCCTGCACGAGTAGTTGTGTGAACCGATAATATTTGAAAGATTTATTGATGACTCTGGGAAATTTTTAGAACCATGTTATACAGATCATAAATCCATAATACACACCTCTTGGGATGGGTAGACCATGGCTCCGTGTCTGTGACCTCTAAACCTAGGCCCTTTTTGCTTGTTGCATATGTATATATGTATATGTGTTTATCTGTATATGTGTGTTTCATGTGTTGCATACATTCATCCATGCATTCATGATCCATTATTGGTTTTAAGGAACTCATACGTCTTTTCCTTTGCAAATCATAAGTATTATGAATCTTGAGAAAAGGAACACTAAGAAGTACAATTTCAAGAAGCCCAACTTGCTGGAGTTGAAAAAGCTGGGAGCTTTGGTGTCTTGCCCTGAAAACTTCAGAAAATGCTATGGAAGGTTGATTGGTATCATCAAGACTAAGGTGGAGGAGGGAGTTCTTGACACGTTGGTGCAGTTTTATGACCATCTTTACCATTGCTTCACATTTCTCGACTATCAACTCGTCCCAACTTTGGAGGAGTACTCGTATTGGGTTGGTCTGCCGATATTGGAAAAAGAACCTTTCAGCAGTTTAGAGAAGATTCCTTCACCAAAGGACATTGTCGATGCTATTCACTTGGATGCTTTTGAAGCAATCTTTGCATTACTTGTCTATGGTTTGGTTTTGTTCTCTAATGTTGAAGAATTCATTGATTTCAATGCCATTCGAATCTTTCTAAGTGGGAACCTCGTGCCCATGTTGTTGGGTGATACTATCACTCAATTCATCACAGAACTCTCAAGGGAACCGGGACTATCTTGTACTCTGCGCCTTTGCTTTACAAGTGGTTTGTTACGCATTTGCCTCGGACAACGCACTTCAAGGATAGTCCAGACAAGCTTCGATGGTCTCAAAGAATTATATCTCTTACTCATACTGATGTGTTTTGGTACGACTCAACCTGCGACAAAGGAGTCATCATTGATAGTTGTGGCCAATTCCCCAATGTGCCACTCCTTGGCATTAGAGGTGGGATGAGTTACAATCTTATTTTTGCTATGCGCCAGTTTGGATACCCTATAAAAGACAAACCTAGCAACATCCTTTTGTTCGGTTTCTTCTATCTTAATGAGGAAGCCAGTGCAGAAACTAAGGATAGAGTTTTGCATGCTTGGGAAACAATCCAGAAGAGGACTAAGGACAACTTGGGAAAGAGAAATTGTGTAGCCTTGGATCTATTCATTCAGTGGGTTCGATCCCGAGCTCGTGATCTCAAGATGCCATACCTTCCTGAAAGACCTTCACAGCCTGCTGTTGCATCATCTTCTACCATCCATATTGAGCGCATGGAAGAGTATCAGGAAACATTGGCAAGGATGAAGCTTGAACGAGACATTTGGGAAGGGAAGTACCACGCCATCTATGCTGAACAGTTGGAGATGAAGAAACAGTAGACAAAGAAGGATGATTTGATTGAGTTACTCGAGAGACGTGTGGTAGAGAGGCACGTAGCGCAAGAGAATTTATTTTTCTCTAGCGTACAACCAGTTTCCAGCACTCACGAATATTTAAGCGTCCCTCTGACATCAGGTGCTTGGAAAGGGATTGTTGACAAGTTGGTTTTGGAAAACACCAAGCTGAAGAGGCAGAAGAGGATGCGTGGAGCGAAGCCTTTTTAGATAGGATCTCTTGGGACTCTTTAGGCCTAGCTATTTTTCCCTCTTTGTATTTTGAGCTTCTTGAATTCTACTTTGAAGTTGTAACTTTTCCCACTATTAATGAATTGAAGTTTCTTTTAAAAATGTTTCTGATGTGCAATTTATCTTTTTGGGTTCCTTAAAACCAACTGCATTCGCATTGCATTTTGCATTTTTTGCTAACCATGTCAAGGAACTGAAAACCTGTTTTGCAGACATTGTAAGATGGATTTCGGAAAGAATGGAACTTTGTCGTACACTTTCAAGGCTCATAATGTTGAGAAATTAAGGGAACTAGGAGAACTGATTGACGACCCTTTGGCTTTCTCAGAGAAATATGGAAGGATTCTTCCATTGTTGAAGCTTCAAAAGGCTGATGGACTATTAGAGACACTTGTACAACTCTACAATCCCATATACCATTATTTCATATTCCCCGATTGCCAGTTGATGCCTACTTTAGAAGAATACTCTACTCTAATGGGCCTCCCTGTCAACGACCTACCTCTATTCTCCGGGCTAGAGGATGAACCCAGTGAGAGGGATATTACAAGAGCAACGCGCCTAAGGTTGTCTGGCGTTCGAACTCACATGACTATCAAGGGAGGACTCTCTGGTTTGCCTGCTTAGTTCTTGTTTGAGAAGGCTCAGTACCTCGCCGATACGAAGAACACTGAGGTTTTTTAGTCCACTTTTCGCATTGTTGGCTTATGGATTATTCTTGTTTCCCAACATCGAAGACTTTATCGACATCAATGTCATCCATATTTTTATGCTCAAGAATCAGGTCCCTACTTTGTTGGTCGATGCCTATCATGTCATTCACTCGAAGATTTTGCAAGGAGAATGACAGATCACGTGCTGCGTTGCTCTCCTCTATAGGTGGTTTATTTCGCACCTACCGAGGCCTGCAACCTTTTGGGATGTGAAGGGTAGTTCAATATGGTCCAAGAAACTCATGGAGCTCACCCACTCAAATATCGAGTGGTACAATCTGATATATGGGGGAATTGTTATGATCCACAGCTGTGGGGACTTCCCCAATGTGCCTTTTCTTGGCACAAAGAGATGCATCAGCTACAGCCCCGTTCTCGCCCGTTGACAACTTGGGCATCCAATGAATGAAGAACCTGACCCTAGTAACCTGACGATACTCTTCCTTGAAGAGGGGGAAACCCCTGAGCTTAATGCCAGAATCGCGTACGCTTGGCACCACATAAATAAACAAGGAATGACTACACTAGGACACCCTGATTGTACTGTCTAAGAAGCTTACATGAAGTGGGTCCGTGAGAGAGCTCTCAAATTGAGGATGCCTTATCCGCGTCATAAGCCTCCTGTAGTCTATACAAGTGAAAAGCTGAAGATGAAGATGGCATTGGAGGAACTGACTCTCGACAAAACAAAAATGCAGGAACAGATTGAAAAGCTCGTGAAAGAGCTCCATGCAGGAGAAGGGCCGTCATCAGATGGATTAAACTCTTAGTTACTTTTATGTTGTTTCTCTGTATTCGTTTGCTTATGTAATGGACCTTGGAGGAGTACCATTTATTTTGTAAAACTTGCAAGTTGATTAATGAAACGGGTTATTTTAAAACGTATCCACAATATCTACATTGTTTGCAAATACACTTTTGAGTTCTTTGATTCATCCTTGCATCGTGCATTTTGCATACATCATTTGCATTGCATTCTTTGCATTTCAGGTTCTCACCCTTACTTCTTTTTCAGAGAATCAAGTTGAATCACCGATATAACACCCGAGAGGGTCACCAGAAAAGGATGGATCAACTCGAGCAGGAGAACAAAGCACTCCACGAAGAGGTTACAACTTTGAAAGAGAGTTTGGAAAGGCTTAATGGAATGATGAAAGCACTGGCGGCTGCTCAGAATCAGTTGTCACTGTCGCACCCTAATTTTTGACCCTAAGATCCCTTGTTTTTTGCATAGCATCTTTGGGCCTTTGTGTTTTTTTTCGCTAACCAGTTTGTGTAGGTTTGGCAATTTCAAGAAGGGAGGTGTGCCTTCATTTTCATGACTGATTAGACATGACATAATCATTTTCCTAAGATATATGAATGGTTTCACTTCAAGGCATGCTATTTAGTTTTCAGGCCTTATATCAAGCAAGCTAGCCATGATGATTTGGTTTAACGAAGAACTTGAATTAAGGGGTTTTCATGAACTCATCAAGAGAAATGTGATCGATTGGTAATAAAATTGAAGGTCGATGATAATGGATTCATGAAATCAATAGTATTCAAATGACATCAGATTCCGAGGCATTTATTTTGCCATAGAACTCCGTTCATGTCCCAAGTGGTTTACTCAATACCAGATATCTTCGTGGACCAAAGTACAGGATATAAGACAAATGGTTCACAGTGTTCAAGGATTTGTCCATTACGTATGATACAAGTTAGATTCCTCATTAAGAATGAAGGCCGATTTCCATCAAAAAATTAAGAGCTTTGAGGGAGTGTTCACTTGATGCTGGTGCATAGTTCTAATTTCTTAGTTTGTCAAGAATTGATATGCGTGCTAATAGTGGACTTTTGGGTGAAACTAAAAGAACTTATGATGAAAGAAATGAACTTATTAATGTTGTGGCTTCCAATTTAATGCTTATGGGTTAATATGTTTACAGAAGGGAACTTCAGCTAGTTGGAAGTTAATTGGAATTCTATGATTAGATCGGGCTCGCCTGAAAGCACTTCAACGTGGAGGAAGGTTCATTTTAAATTGAACGTTGTCGCAGCAACGCTTGACACGTACCGCAAATGGGGCCTATTGTTAATGCTACTGAAATGTTTGAAGAGCCGATCATGTCTAAATTATAATCACGTTGGCCACATTTAGTTGTGAAAGAAAGGTAATTAAATCCTCAAGGATTTAATCTTCAAAACTATTAAAACCATATTCTGTAAGTTTCATGGATGCAATTGACGAAGGAAATGATCATTTTTGAGTAGCTTCTATTTGAGTCATCAATGAAACATTACAGAGGTTGTGCCATTATGTGAGGCCTCGTGCTCTCATCTTGTAGGAGGCATGAGAATACCAAGTTCATAATAATTCCAGAAGACTCACATCCAAGTTATTATTCAAAGACTAAATCAAATTAACTCTACACCTTTCGTATTACTACAAGTTCAAGCTCCTAAAAAAAAGAAGAAAAAACAAATACAACCATGATACACAATAGAGGCTCGCACAGTCTTCACGTTTTCCTTCCTCCATACTAATCCATGAGCAGAACCTGTCCACCATCATAATCAAGTAGACTTGCAGCCACTAGCCAATGTTTCCAGCTGAACTTCCAAAGTAAATACCACTAAGCCTTCACGTTGACATAAGCCCGCGATCACACCAAACCATGGGAAATGTAAAAAATGCTCCTAGTTTCAAGCTAGTGATGACACTCCTTGTCATTCGTACACTTCAGGTGTAATTTGATGAAACTTGTTCCTTGAATTGGTAATAGCAGAACTAGCGTGGGAGGTTCAGTACCTGATTTGTTCTTTTAGCATTTCCTGCGGACATTTCCGAAAAGAGGGCGTCGCCACCGGTTTCTGCAAGAGTCAACTAAAGTTAATTCAAGAATCACCAACTCAATACCCTGCACATGTAATAAAACAACTGATGAGAAGTGAGTTCCAAATTCAGACGTAGACACGGATTATCGTGATAACTACACTCACTCGCGCCAAACTTTGTACATTCAGTCATGAATAAACCAATTCATTACCAAATTTTGACGTTGTTGGTACAGAAACTTGAATGATACTTTGTTGATGACGCTCATTGTTACGACGACCAAATACCTTTCCCACTTTCATTCTTGACTCTCATGAGGAGGAATAACAACCAAACCACTGCCATTTCATACTTCCATCTGTCATCTCCAACAAATTGCAACAACCTGCACCAATGACAGTCCACAATCAATTTCCTAAATTAGGTCTCCTAGTGATAGCAGTAGCATATCTAGGGAAACTTCGGCTACGAGGAATCGTATAACGCAATGCAGCATGGAAATTACTAGCGTTCTAATTGCAGTTGAAAGGGAAGAAATATCCTTACGAGATGAGAGGTTTTCCTTTGCTGTGTAACTTTACCATGACCGCAATAAAATTCAGTGGTTGCAACTTAATCCTTTGCTTGAATGAGAATCCATTGCTGAATCCACTTGCCAAAGGGTGCCAATCCTCATTTTATTCACTACAAAAAAATCTGTATACATCAGTTCTAAGTGAATTAATTTTTCGATTGAAACATCAAATTCAAAACCAACCGCAAACATATCGAACTTAAGGAGGAAATATCAAAACAATTATTGTGTTTCAAGGGAATCAGGCCTCAGATATCTTTTTCTCAAATCAGAAATTATTATTCATCATCTTCAATTAAGGAATTGATGGGCATTATCACGATGATATCACCAGCATCAACCCTTCCCCAAAATATCGCACAGAAATCAAATAGATCGTACCAACATTTCAAACAATTTCAAAAACCTTCCAAATCTGAAGTCAAATCATATCAGCACGGTCAAATCATTTTCCAAATCACAAAGCATATCAACCAAGTTCAAAAACTTTACGAAATTAAAACCAAATCAGATCATGGCAATTAAACAAAATCAATCAACATTAAAGGGATTCTAGTCATCATTGGCCTATATATATATATATATATATATATATATATATATATATATGCGGTCACATTGCATCAAAAAGACAACGAAAAAAGGGAGCAGAGAATCATACGAAAATCAGAAAGAGAGAAAAGATAACAAAGGCGACCATCACAAGGTCCACCGTCAAACCAACACAAAAAACGCGGAGATTCAAATCATCATCATTATCTCTCGCAGAAGGCGACGAAGAGGAGAAAATCACACAACCAACCGAATCACAAACAGGTAAAGGAGAAGAGAGAAGCTTCCCTCAACGGAGTCGTCCGCGCTGTCATAGCCTCCGCCACTTTTTTTCTTGCTCTTATTTCATTTTTTCGCATCGTTGTAATCTGTAAATGAAAAAATATAGTGAAATCGGGGTATTAGGGTTGTGTGGGGTGGGGTTTGTTTGATTGCTTTTTCTTTTTTTGCAGGTCGAGAGAGAGATCGCAGAAAACGAGAGTGTTGAGCGGCGGCGATTTGGGTTAGAAAACCCTATTTGCAGAATGAGAGAAGAGAGAGTACGCGTGAGATTTTGAGAGACGAGAGAGAGAGTGACGATGGTTTGCTCTTTCGGTTCCTTGTTTCCTCTTTTTTTTTTTACGAAAAACTTTTTTTTATAATTAAAATTAAAAACCCTTCTTTATAATTGAAAATTAAGTTTTTTAAGTAATTTAGTTTAAAACTGTTTCTTTTATATTAATAACTTAAAACCTTTTCTTTTATAATAATTAATTTAAAACCCTTTTATATATATATATAAGTAAATCTAAAACCTTTTTTTATAATAATCAATTTAAACTTTTTTTAATAATAATTAACATTAAAATTTTTAAGTTAAAACTCTTTTTTTATAATAATAATTAATCTATTTCCTTTTTTTATAATTAAAATTTTTTAATAATAATTAATTTAAAACTTTTTATAATTAAGGTAAAACCTTTTATGATAATTTATCTCCTTTTTTTTAGGTTAAAATAATCCTTATAAGCCTTTTTTTTAAAACAAGATTTAGAATTCTAGTATAACTTTAATGTAATCTCTAAACTATTAAACTTTTTTAAAAAAACACAATAATAGTAATAATCTCTAAATAAAATAATAAAAATAAAATAAGTCTAAAATCAACTTTTCTTAATAACTCGTCCTCGAATTAGAAATTTTCTCGCCGCGCTTAGGTATACGCTTGTGTGTGATTTGATTTAACCTTAGTTGATGTTATTGTGTTTATCATTTATTTGATTGTTGTTTGTCTTACTTCAAAACCTTTTCAAACTTATAAAATCTCGATCCAACGTCGAGTCCACTTTTCTACCCATGTAAGTCGATTGCCTTGGGGCATCGCATTCGACCTACCGATCACAAGACACAAGTCTAGCATCACTTTGCTAGCACCCTCGCCTAAATAATAGTAATTTAATCGCATTAATATCAAAGGGAAAATCCCATGCATGATAACCTTGTTATTGTGCATGGTGCACATCATTTGCATCATAATTGACACCTTAGGATAAGTCAATTAGACAACTTAGGATAGATTTCTTAGGTTAGTCCCCCTTCAATTTTGATTTAAAATCAAACTTTATCCCACCAAATTCTCCACACAAGAGAATTAGATGTTAATCATCTCAAAGAAGGGACATACAATCCCATACCCCACAAAATACAAACATTTTAAAAAAACTGTGGTGGTTTTCTTAAGATGATGACTCATCTTCTCTCCTAAACTTTAAAACACTTTAGTATCCCTTAATAAGGAACTACAAGTGCTCTGATTCCCTCCTGACAGGATATGTAGGCACAAGATGCGATATCTTGTCGAGCACACTTAGGATTAAAAAAATAATAAATCACCTACCCCTAAACCCTTAGCAAAACAAATAACAGATAACATAAATAAAATCAAGAGGTTCCTGTAGAGTACTACAGATATCTAGGATGCTAACACCTTCCCTAGGTATAACCAACCCCGAACTTAGAATCTTAGTGCATTTGCATTGCATTGTGGGAATTCGATTTTTCTCCCTTCCCTTGGATAAAATCAAAGACCAGTGGTGACATTAAAAATGCGATCCTAGTTAACAAATAACTATGGTATCCAATTTTCACCGCGACAGAAATGGCGACTTCACTGGGGACTTCTTATAATAGGGTTCCCCCTAACTTGTTTAATTATGTTTTTTGTTATATATTTGTATTTGTTATGTTTGCTTGGGTTGTCACTTTGAGTGGTGAGACAAAGTCCTACACCTGGACTAGAGTGAAAATTATGATAGGAACGGTGAGAATTCAAGGATACTTTGAGGGAGTCGATTCCTGAAAAAGTTGAATTGAGACTTCACCACTCATTCTAGGCCCTCTCGAATTTAATTTTGTCCAACAAGTCTATTCGTGAAGACGATATTATTTCGAACTAAAGGCCATCGAGACTGGGGACCGTAGTTACCTTTAACCCAACTTGGCCTATTAGGATGTAGTGCGGGGACTATACGAGAGTCTATTTCTGCAATAGTCGCTACACGATACTACACTCAGACGAGATTCTCTTGAGAATATTATTGACAACCAAGTGATTTGGAAAATCAATAATATCCGAAAGATGGATTGTAGTCTCTGGGAACTTCGTAGAACCCGTTCGGCAGGTACATTTGAAACTATAGTGCACACCTATTGGAGTGGGTAGACCTTGGCTCCATGTTGTGACCTTCAAACCTAGGACTCTTTGTCTGTTTGATTGCTTGTGTGTGCTTTGTGTTTTGTCCCTTGTGTGTTTGCATACATGTATTCATTAACATTATATCATAAAGATTCATGGAACTTAGTCTTGTTTATAAACATCATAAGGATATCATGGACTCTAAAAAAAACTAAAAAAAAAACGTTGAAGTACCTTTACAAGAGTCATAACCTGGACGATCTAAGGGGACTGGAGACCTTGCTAACAAATAAAGAAAGGATCGAGATCAGATATGGGAAGTTATTATCTCCACTACTGTTTTCCTGATTGGCACCTGCCCTTGAAGAATTTCCTCAGCCGATGGAGTTACTAATTGTTCTGGACTGGACCAATGGCTAGAATTGGCCTAATCCGCCTCTGCTCCAGAGCGGCCCAAATTGCCTAAGTCCAATCCACAGAGGGACAAAAATGACATTTCTGCCCCTCCAACCGGGCAAGGAACGCAACGTTCCTCCCCGGCTTTGATGCCCGTTACGCACGGCTTCCTCGCTGCCCGAACAAGCAAAGGGCAGGTTCCCGAAACTACGCCCATGCCCGACATAACGGCTAGTTCCGAGCACCTTGCCCGACATAACGGCTAGTTTGGGCGGTTACCTATTCTTTGGGGAAAACGGTTATTTTGCCCCAAAAATAGGACCGTTGGCCACGCGTTGGGGGCTCTATATAAACCCTCTCGCTTGAGAGGGCCAGGTATCATTTTTCCACCCTAAGAATACGCTTTGTACTTGCCCCTTTTCTCTGACCCTTTCTTACTTGAGCGTCGGAGTGCCTTGCAGGTACACCCCCTCCTCTCCTCATCAACATTTCGAGCACCTTGCCCGTCTGACGACCAACTTATGTGGACCTATTCGAATACTCCAGATCAGTGGCGCCATCTGTGGGAACGCTTTGTTCTCCCCTTCTTTCTTTCCTCCTCGGAAACTAAAGATCAAAACATACTTTCTTTGATCCGCCCACATATGGCCGCTCAGAACTCCGCAAAAGGTGCTGACGTTACGATTCTCGTTCCCGTCAACAAGATGGACGTTGACGGCAGATCTCCGTTACTTTCTGATCCCCGTTTCCTTTAAGACGAGGCTACTGTGTCTCCAACTCCTCCTCCCACCGAGCAAGGAGGCAAGCAGCTACCGCCAGGTGAACGACCAATTCCTGGCCCTCCCAGCGCCGACCTGGCCATTGCAGCTCTTTTGGAAGCTGTCAACCGCACAAACCTCCTTATCCTCCAGCAAGGAGAGAGAATAGGAGCTCTCGAGGAAGCATCTCTTCCAAGATCCTCTCCCCCAAAGAATAAGCACCGGAAATCAAGAAGCCCGCCACCTCGGCGTGGGGAAGACCATAGATCCAGGCATGAGCCTGAATCACAACACATTCGCAAGCACGACCAGATCTCCCCGCGAGATCGATCATCACCAAGACACAAGAGAACGAGGCAGGATAGGCATTCTCCACCAGTCAGACCTCGTGACCGACTACGTTCACCATCGCCCCGCAGAGACCGCCGCCGCGAGCGCAGACAACGGTCACCATTAACTCCAAGTTCAGACAGCGACGACGAGCCTCGCGACCCGTTGTCCCGCAGGATCTTGGCTACTCGCCTCCCTAAGGGACTAGAGAAGCCTTCGTCTCTAGGGACTTACGATGGAAACACTGACCCAGACGAGCACATAGAGAACATAGATGCTCTTTTGGACTACAGAGGGGTACGAGGAGCCATCAAATGCCACATGTTCCCGACCACGCTCCGGAAGGGAGCAATGACATGGTACAAGCAACTGCCAGAAGAATCCATTACATCCTGGAGGCAGCTGGGGAGGATTTTTTCCCGTCACTTTACTGCATCGCGACGCCATCCAAAGACCGAGGCGTCCCTCGGAGCTGTCGTACAGAGAAGAGATGAGCCTCTCCGGGCTTACATTGAACGGTTCAACAAGGAGGTCGTCCAAGTGCCAACGATCGACGAGATGAAGAAATTCCTGCTCGAGCAGGGATTACGTCCTGGCTCAGACTTCGCGAAAGCCATCGGCCTCGATCCACCGAGGAACCTTAACGCCCTTCTCCTCCAAGCCCAGTCGTATATACAGTACGAGGAGAAGGTTGTTGCACACTCTGTCCGGGCCTCTCGACACCAAGAAGGTGCCCGCTCATCTAGAGCTGAAGAGCCCTCGACATCCCGTCGAGGAGATAAAAGACGCGACGATCGGCCTCGCGATGCACGCGAACAGAAGGGACCTTCTGGGCAGTTCCATGACTATACCCCCTCACTACCTCGAGGGAGAAAATCTTGTCCGAGTGTACCAACTCGGAATTCAAGCAGGCGGGAGTCCGTTTCCCCAAACAGCTGTCGGCCAGACCGGGTGTGGACAAATCCAAGTATTGCCGCTTCCACAAGAGTCACGGTCAAACGACGGAAGAATGCATCCACCTCAGAGATGCAATAGAGATCCTTATTCGCGGCGGCCACCTGAAGCAGTTCGCGAAAAAGAAAGATGCTCCCCGGCAAGAAACTCAGGAGAGCAAAAAGGTTGCAGAAGAGACTCCGCCCTTGATGACACCAACGTACAGGTCGCTATGTCCATAACTCGCCCAGAGGACTTCCGCATCCCCGATGGTCTGCCCGTCTCCACGTACCTCGCTGCTCACAGCCCGTGGGAGGCCTTCCCGTCAGCCATGGTCATTTCTGGTGGTGGATTCAACAAAATCACGGTCGACTCAGTCAAGAGGAGATTCGATCAACTGATCAGCAAAAGCTCCAATGAAGTCACTACGCTGGACACCTCTCACCAGGGATCCGTTCCTATTTCCTTCTACAAGGAGGAGCTCCTCGGCGGGGCACCAAACTCAAGCATCCTGCTGCTTATCCGTGCAAAGATGGCGAACTTTGGCGTTCGCAGAATACTCGTGGACCAGGGCAGTTCAGTCGATATAATGTGCAACCACCTGTTCGAAACGCTGCAGCTGAACGACTCTCACCTTACTCCATACGTTGGATCCGACCTGCAGGGATTCAACGGAGCAGTGACAAAGCCCCGGGGTTGCATAGAGCTCATCGTAACCTTCGGTTCAGGAAAGACAACCCGAACAATTAAAGCACAGTTTCTGGTAATTGAATGCCCGTCACTATACCAGTGCATTTTTGGAAGGCCAACCCTGGCAGAATTTATTGTAGTACCTTCCACCGTACATCTCAAGATAAAGTACTACACTTCTGAAGGGATGGTCGCCACCCTCCACGGCGACATCGAAGTTGCTCGTCGGTGCTTTGAGGCAGCATCAAAAGGACTCAGCACCATCTCAGCAGGACCAAAAACTTCTGGTCGTCCCTCTCTGCCCAGCAACTTCGAGCAGCCAGTCCAACAACAGTAGCCATCTCCTACGCCCTGTCCCAGATGGCAACTTCGAGATCGTTCCGTTCGGAGAAGACCCCCAACGGGGAGTAAAGATCGGAGCAGACCTCCCCGACCTAGCCAGGAGACAACTAAAAGCTTCCCTCCGGGAGAACGCAGACTTGTTCGCATGGAGCGCTGCTGAAATGCCAGGATTGGACCCATCCGTCGCTTGCCACCAACTTACAATTGATCCGGCCGTCAAAGCCATTGCCCAGCGCAGAAGGAAACAGTCCCCAGAAAAGATGGAAGCCGCGGAGAAAGCTGTCAAAGACCTTCTAGAAGCTAGGTTTATTTCTGAGGCCAAATACACTACATGGCTCTCAAACGTTGTACTTGTAAGAAAAAATAATGGCAAATGGAGGATGTGTGTTGATTATACCGATGTTAATAAGGCCTGTCCGAAGGACGCCTACCCCCTCCCCAATATCGATAAGCTCGTAGATAACTCAGCAGGTTTTAAACTTTTATCTTTCCTCGATGCCTACTCGGGCTACAATCAAATCCCAATGGCCGCGAGCGATAAAACGTACACGACCTTCATGACCGAATCGGGCAACTATTACTACAACGTAATGCCCTTCGGGCTAAAGAACGCCGGCGCTACGTACCAACAAATAATGAACAGAGTTTTCCAAGGACAAATATGCGACGTGCTCGAAGTATACATGGACGATATGATCGTCAAGTCCCATGAGGAACTAGATCATGTCGCCCATCTTCGCAAAATCTTCGAGCAAGCAAGAAAATATCGAATGCGTTTTAACCCAGAGAAATGCACGTTCGGCGTACGGGCAGGTAAATTCCTTGGCTTCTACCTAACAGAACGAGGAATCGAAGCTAACCCCGACAAGTGTCAGGCATTATCTGAGTTCCCAACGCCCACGTCTAAGAAGAACATCCAATCCCTCAACGGGGTGCTTACTTCGTTGTCCCGCTTCGTGGCAAAATCTGTCCAACACGCCTTTCCTTTCTTCAAGCTCTTGCGGAAAGAGGCAGCGTTCGAATGGACCGAGGAATGTGAAACATCCCTCCTTCACTTGAAGCGAGCCCTGTCGAAACCGCCCGTATTATCACGACCAGATACCGGGGAAGTCTTGTTCCTATACCTCGCCGTCACTGCCGAGGTCGTTAACGCCGTTCTCATTCGCGAGAATCCTGGCGGGCAAAAGCCAGTATATTTCACGAGCAAAGCATTGCAGGACGCAGAGTTGCGATACCAACAGATAGAGAAAGTAGCATTGGCCCTCGTCAACGCTGCCAGACGACTGAGACACTATTTCTTGGCCCACACGACCGTGGTAAGAACGGATCAGCCCATAAAGCAATTACTGGGACGACCAGACATGGCAGGCTGAATGCTCAAATGGTCATTGGAACTGTCCGAGTTAGACGTCCAGTATTAAAGTAGGAAAGCTCTTAAGGCCCAAACCCTGGCCGATTTCGTAGCGGAAGTAACGTTCTCAGACTCCTCATTCCACATAGCAAACAGATGGACCATCTATGTAGACGGAGCATCCAGCTCGATCGGCAGCGGGGCAGGAGTAATTTTGGAGAACGACGAAGGGACCATAGTCGAGGCTTCTCTCACATTGTCCTTTCCCACATCGAACAACCAGGCCGAGTATGAAGCCTTCCTCGCCGGTTTGCGCCTAGCCGAAGACCTAGGGGCTGAAGAAATCATCATCTGCACGGACTCCCAGCTCGTAGCCCACCAGATATCAGGAGAGTATCAAACCAAAAACGATAGTCTCTCTGAATACCTAACCCTAGTAAGACATGTTCCGCGCGAACATAATGTGCGAGCATACGCCTTGTCCAAACTAGCAAGCACTAAGAGGAAAGGCGGAAACAAGTCAGTCATCCAAGAGATACTTCCCCGGTCCAGCATCGATAAGGGATCCTCGACCCTATACGTGCACGCGATTGGGGACAGCGATTGCTGGATGACGCTCGTGTACAACTACCTCACCAGGGACGAACTTCCAGATGACCCCAAGTAAGCCAGCACCATCAGACGAAGAGCTTGCTCATACGTCATCCTTGAAAACAAACTCTATCGACGAGGCTTCTCCATCCCACTGCTCAAATGCATAGAGGAGGAAGTTGTCCCCCACGTATTACGAGAAATCCACGAAGGCATTAACGCCCAGCACCTAGGAGGAAGGTCCCTTGCCCGCAAGGCCCTCCGGGCAGGTTATTATTGGCCAACCATGCAGCACGATGCCAAGGAGCATATGAAGAAATGCGATAAATGCCAACGGCACGGGGATATGCACCTAGCTTCACCTAACGAACTGAAGAGCATGACCTCCCCGTGGCTATTCGCCTGGTGGGGCCTAGACATCCTAGGACCCTTCGTGACGGGGTCCAGCCAAAACAAATACCTGATAGTAGGCGTAGACTATTTTACAAAATGGATAGAAGCAGAAGCCTTAGCAAAGATAATAACACTTAACATTCTGTGCTTTTATAAGCGGAATATCCTTGCCCGTTTTGGGATTCCCCAAGCAATTGTCACGGACAATGGAACGCAATTCACGGACAAGAAGTTCCATGACTTTGTTACCCATCTCGGAACAAAGCAACATTTCGCTTCTGTAGAAAATCCCCAGACCAACGGGCAGGCAGAAGCGGCCAATCGTGTCATTCTTCGTGGCCTCAAGCGAAGACTGGATGAAACAAAGAAAGTCTGGGTCGAGGAGCTCCACAGCGTCTTATGGGCGTACCGCACCACTCCTCAATCCACCACCGGGGAAACACCTTTCCGCTTAGCATATGGCACGGAGGCTGTCTTACCCATTGAAATTCACGTACCGTCCAGGAGGACCGAATTACCTCTAGACGAGGAAATGAATGACGAAGCAATAAGAGAGGAGCTCGACCTTGTCGAGGAAATCCGAACAGGAGCAGCCCTCCACGAAGCATCTCTTAAGCAAAAAATAGTAATCAGGCACAACGCCAAAGTCTTATGACGAGAGTTCGATGTGGGCAGCCTTGTCCTGCGAAGAAACCACAAGGACTCTCGCGAAGGCAAACTAGCAGCCAACTAGGAAGGGCCATACAGAGTCCGTGCCAGAACGGGGAATGATGCATACTTCCTCGAGAACCTCAACGGGGATGCAATCCCTCGACCATGGAACGCTGAAAAACTTAAGCAATACTACAGCTAAAGAAGTTATAGGCTTCCCCGCATCAAAGGACCACTTAACGGTCATCATGCTCATTCAGGTACAAACGACGCATGTGTACAAAGTAGAATCCCGCTCAAGTAAATGAGCCGGAACTCTGCTCGTCGGCGGTCCTTGACCGAGCACCGCCTTCGCCCAAGTACCATGATTGGCAGAATCCCAGCTCGCGATGGGACGTTCACGCCGCGACCTCAGGCGTCGATCGCGACCTGAGATCTGCAACCTTGCCAGGACCTTCCCCGGCTATTCGACCAGTTCTCCGCACTGACGAATTCACACACAACGAGCTATCTTTCAAAAGAAAACTCCGTTAACAGACACACCCTCCGACGGGCAGACATACATTCACAGCGAGCATGCATACAGCACTTAGCAAAAATAAATGCAAGTAAAATCATGCACGCGAAGAAGACAGAAATATAATTAACATAACAAATGACCACAAGGGCCACGATTGTGCGGTATTACATAGAACGGGGCCATGCCCCCAAAAATAAAGTTACAAATAATTCAACGGCGCGCAGGCCGAACAAGATACAACAACATCAAAATAACAAAACTCCTCATTCATCTGCATGCTCGATTGACGCCGCCTCAGGTCTCTGCTCCTCCTCGGGCTAGTCCTCGGGCTGAACCTCAGGGGTATCTAGAACAAGGCCTGTGGGCAAGACGATGCGACCATCCTCCACACGCGCAAGATAGTGAGTGCCCTCGGTCGAAATCTCAAGCCCAGGGTTCACCACCCGCAACTGAGCCACAGCACTTTCGAAAGACTCTACTGCCACGGTGATACCGTCATCCTCGACCTGTAGGATGCCGGCAACCAGCTCAGCCCTAGTCTTCAACGCTTTTATCTCATCCAGTTCGTCGGCACCCGGGGCACTGGCCGCCATCAACTCTTTGTTCAGCTCCTCGGCAGCCTTTTTCTCCGCCGCCAGTTTGGTGACTTCCTCTTTCAAGCTAGCTGTCTCCTCTTCGGCCTTTTCTGAGCTTCACGGGCACTCTTGACTTCCTCCTTCAGGGCCACCTCAGAAGCCCGGGCAGCGGTAAGTTCGGCCTCAAGCGCAGAGTCCCCTTCTGCATAAACGGTCGCCATCTCCAGCATCCTCACAAGGGTAGAAGCATCCTGGGCTACCAGCGCCCTCTTGCTTGGTCGGTCCATGCTCTCCAAGCTAAGAGATTCTGCCCGAGGAACGATCAGGGTGTTGCCCTCAAAAAATCTCCTATCAAGGATGCACGGGGGGAGCTCAAACTTCCCCTTCTCAGGCGCCCGGGTCAGGTCCACAGCCTCTAACGTCCGTGGCCGCTTAGCCCGCCCGATCAAAGGTAGTGGAGATTCCCGTGGAGCAGGAGAGGGAGAAGAAGAGGTCCCCACAGCAGCTTGGACAAGAGGAGGAGCACGAGCACCAACAGGACGGGTCTTGGGAGGAGCCGCTCCACCTTTATTCTTCGCCATGGCATTCCTCACCACGCAATCACGAGCTTGAGGCATCTCACCTGCACAAATGAAAACGAACACGTTAGAGACGTGGAAAAGAGATAACACAAACAAAGTCTAAATAACCAAGACTACCGAGCAGCTTCTCGGCATCCGCGGGAGTCTTGCACTCCAGCAGTGCCTTAACATTAATGAATATGCGCTCAACCCTCTGGCTCCCGTCCTCCTCGAAGATAGGGTTGCCCTTGCTCGTCCAATAGCTGGCAAGACTGAAGGAGTTGACCCAGTTCACCAGCTTCTCTTAAGACACGGCGTCCTGCCCGCGTAGCTCGCTCGGCTCGAAGACATAAGCGTCAGGCTTCTTGGAGAAATGGTCAGGTGCCCAACGGATTAGGAACTTATACAACCTCTCCCCGATATACTTCCCCTCCTCGTTGAGTAGCTCCTCTCCGTCCTCATGAACCTCTATCTCCCAAACATACATGCTGTCCTGGGCAGCTTCAGACACTGGCTCGACGATGAAGTACCGTCCCTTGAACGTTCGGATTGACTCCGAGAACGGCTTAAATAACTTTTTGGGCTGCTTCAAGGAAACCCATTCGTACTTTTTCCCCGCCAGCTGCCGTTGAAGATGGAAAATAGCAAAAAACAGAGGGAGAGTAGTTCCCAGAACGAGATGCTCGCACACTAACTCAAAAGCCCGTATAAAGGCCAGTGAATTGGGGTGGAGTTGAGAGGGCGCCAGCTTCAGATGCTCGAATATCGACCGCTGGAAATCAATGAAAGGCAACCTCAACCCCAACTCTTTGAAAGCGTACTCGTACATCGTGAAGCGGTCCCCAAAATCCGAGCAGACCCGCTCGTCCAAGGTGGGAAAATGCACTTTCCAATCCCCCTCTGGGCCCACCTCTGTAAAGGCGTCCGCCACAGACCTTGCGAACGTAAAAATATGTTCGGAAGGCTCGGACACCTCCCACTCCTCCGGACAGAACCCTTCAACATCTTCCTCCATGACGTCCAATTCTTCTTCCTCCTCAACTTTGCTCGAGGAGCTCGATGCCGCCGAGCTCGAAGCCGTCGAGCTGCTATTTTCCTCGGAGCCAGTTTCCTCCTCGGACGTGTCTAGAATAACTTCTCTCTCTGGCCCCGTCGCCATTACGATCACCTGAAAAAGCAGAGAAAGACAGTGAATTCGACAGGAAATCAAATCCACCCTTCCACCACCAAGTCAAGTGAAAGGGCGCGCAAAAGGCTAAGGACAACGTCCCCGGCCTAAGCCCTAACATCAAACGAAAAACCTCCCCGCGAGGAGATGCCCGAGACATACCATCTTCCTACGAAGAACCTCCCCGCACTCGTGCCCAGATTCTGTTTGAAGCTCCACCGAAAACCGCAAGGCTCCACCGGAATCTGGAAACGCTCTACCAGAAAATTCACTGTTCCATCAGAAGATAATCAGACACGGTGGTCACGACTCGCAACCACGACGTGGACCACCACGCTCACCGAATGCACTACCTACTTCAGCGAGATGCTAGAAGCAGCAAAAGGTCAGAACCACCGTCCACCACCAACACTCACCAGAAATATACCTATTTTGTCACCTAAAGCTAACCCTAACCGCATACAATCTACCACTGACAAAAAAAGAAAGTAAAATAAGCTGGAAATTAGAAAACTTACTTGATTTGGGTAGAAGAAAGAGACTGCTCGAAGCTTGGCACGGTGGTCGGATGCTCTGAAGACGGTGACGGGCAAGAACGCAGAAGAGGCGAAGAGAAATCAGAGAGAAAAAGTGCAAAATGGGACAATCTCCCCCCTTTTATACTGAGGGGCACGTGCACACACGCGCCCGTAGGCAATAATGACTGCCCACTAGCCATCATTACCTATTAACTGCTACACAGGGCTCGAAGCACACGTGGCAACCCAACGTTTCCCATTCTGTCTGACGCTTTATCTCCCCGAATACCGGACAATAGAGTCTCGACCACGAATATCACGGACACAGAAAGCCACGAGCACCTCGAGACAATCATTCTCGTCTCAAAACGACGACTCCGCGCTAGCTCCTCGGAGCGACGAGCAGTCCTTAAGTCATCACTCTCATGCTCGGGAGCAACGACTTGGGGGGCTCCTGTTCTGGACAAGACCAATGGCTAGAATTGGCCCAATCCGCCTCTGCTCCAGAGCGGCCCAAATTGCCTAAGTCCAATCCACAGATGGGCAAAAATGACATTTCTACCCCTCCAACCGGGCAAGGAACGCAACGTTCCTCCCCGACTTTGATGCCCGTTACGCACGGCTTCCTCGCTGCCCGAACAAGCAAAGGGCAGGTGCCCGAAACTGCGCCCATGCCCGACATAACGGCTAGTTCCGGGCACATTGCCCGACATAACAGCTAGTTTGGGCGGTTACCTATTCTTTGGGGAAAACGGTTATGTCGCCCCAAAAATAGGACCGTTGGCCACGCGCTGGGGGCTCTATATAAACCCTTTCGCTTGAGAGGGTCAGGTATCATTTTTCCACCCTAAGAATACGCTTTGTACTTGCCCCTTTTCTCTGGCCCTTTCTTACTTGAGCGGCGGAGTGCCTTGCAGGTACACCCCCTCCTCTCCTCATCAATATTCCGAGCACCTTGCCCGTCTGACGACCAGCTTACGTGGACCTGTTCGAATACTTCGGATCACTAATTTAAGATAAAAACTCATTTCCTATCTCCGGTTAATATTCAAGCTAAGATGACTACAAAAGAAGGTTTATTAGAAAAGAGATATTTTTTTCAATAAACGAAAAGCTCAAGACGCCCTATTCCATTCTAAGTCATCAGTCAACACTCTGGAAATTGATCGTCGACAAGCTTATTTTAGAAGAAGCTCAGTTGGAAGAAAGAAGTCAAAGGATTCAAGAAGACCGTTGGAAGAGTCTCCTTAGATCCATCATTATTAGCTTTTATTTAGCTTTTCCGTTATGACTGTTGTAAAGCGTACCGACGCGTTATTAATAAATCTGTTTTAATATTCCGAATATTGATTATCCTAACCGTTTTAATGATTTTTTAAAATGAGTCTTTTGATACTCCATGATGATTATAAATAGTTGAGTTCCATGAATCTTGTCGCATCTTTCGCATTTGCATTTGCATTCCCTTGCATTCCAGGTTCTTATCTGCGTCTCCTTTCAGAAGACAAGTTGAGTCATCGATATAATACTCGAGCCAGTCATAGGAATGATGGATAACATTGAGCAAGAAAATTGTGAACTCCGTAAGGAAATGACTACTTTGAGGGCTGGTGTGGAGAGGCTCTCTGCTTTGGTTGAAACTCTGATTGCTGCTCGAAGTCAACCTTCTCCTCACATTTCTCAGACTCCGTTTCAAGGGACCGAGATTTCTGAAGTCATGCCAATATCCATTTTTACGATTCCCAGTAACATTCCTAACAACAATATCCATTCTAGACCTAATGTGAAAACCATAAGCTCAGACCGAGACAGACTCCTCAAAGCTTTAGTTAATTTACTGCTTTTCGCATGTGATGCTTTTATTTGTTCATGCATTTGTTATTTGCATGTAAGAACTTGTTATTTTGAATGATTTATGAAATGAACAATGTTTGTTTTGAAGATTTGCATTCGTTTCACTCATTTTTTTTAAAATGCTATTTTGTAATGCCAATGCTGCCCAATCTCTTGCCTTGGCAGAGAACTGAATGGAGGATGACGAAATCAAACGGAATACCTCTTGTCGTATGCTTTTGAATAAAACTCTGCTAGTGATATAAGACATTGTTTCAAAATCCTAAACACCGAAGATATAAGGAGATAAACCCTCGTTAACCCTTTTGAGCCTTTTAAGTAGGAGTTTTCTTCTCTAAAAAAAAACCTCTTTCTTAACCTAGGGCAGGGTAATTTTCAAAAAAAAAAAGGAGTAAAATATCACGAAGATGGGGTGGGCACAAACAAACTTTGAGCCTTATATCCTTTGTTTCTTAAACCGTGGGCCAGTCCATAATACAACCCTTAAAAGTCCTAATTTAAGCAAGGTTTATTTCAAAAGCATACTCGCTGAGATATCGTTTCTTGACTCCTATGAGCTATGCTCAAAAATTTGTGTTGGCATTATAAAATCGGTAATTCAACCACCAAAATATTTTAAATAAAAACTTCAAGACAAATATTGTTGCATTATCAGTTTCAGAATTAACATTTTTTCTGCTTGCTAACATTGCTCGACATCATAAAAGCTAGCATACGAGCATCATCGATGAGCTAAATCTTTTGAGATTTGAAACTCTTATGAGTAAATGGAGGATCATTTCAAAAGGATGACCATATCCAGGGGCACGTTACATGAAAACTTTGCTGAGCAGGGGCAAGTTGTTTCTCAGCTATTACTCCACAGTCTGAAGAACAAGTTCGAGGACTCTATTATGCAAGATCACAGTCAATCCGAGCCAGTTACGTCGAGATTCGGCAAATCTCTCCAAGAGTTCGAAGACATTGGAACAGCTGGATGCCAAGTTTTATGTAAAATCCTCTTGGAATGACTTCTTCTCATAAACCAAGTGATCTGGAGCGTGTCGAGAAGTGAAGATTACTTTTCATCCATTCGCAGTAACTGTTGTTCAAAATAGCGACTACCATACAGATCACCAAAACAGAACTACTTTGTTTCTATCCTAAGTAATGTGACGACTCCCTAGTAAGCCTTTTGCTCCAGGTAGTCACGACTATTCCCCGATAAATCTTCACTTCAAGAAGTTATAGCACATTTGACACAAGATTTCTCAAGTCGGCAACCTAAGAACCCTCAGTGGATTTTCTTACAACTTCAACCTTCCCCAGCGGAGCGAGTGTTTATTTCACTTCTCAATGGATTTTCTCACTATCTTAACCCCCTCTAGTGAAAGCGGATGTTTATTTCATCCCCTTGAAGTTTTACATCTGATATTTTCAACTATATTGATCCAAGCTTTCCTGATGAAATGGATATTTATTTTATCCAGTTACAACTTTCATTCAGACTACTTCAGCTCGCAGTGGATATTTATTTTATCCCCCATGAAGCCTCTTCAGTCATGAGTTTGATTCGTTCCCAGTGAATCTTTCTCGTCCCCAACAGAATCGCAAGGGTCATCCTGACAATTCCAAGCGAAGTCATGATATTCATCCCCAGGTGGAGTGCTCTATTTTCCCCAGAGAGATTTGAAACTTTGAAGCGGGACTTGTTTTCGTATATGGATTTCCTTTCATCCCCGGTGATGCTTCTACCTTGCAAAGATTGGCCGAGTATCCGTATCGAGATGCTTGTTTTTGTCTCCTGTTTGCTTCTTGTTGTTGTTTTGTCAGCATAAGCATAACCATAGCATGGAATTCTTTCATGTAGATTCATGGCATGTGTGCATTTTGCATCTTGCGTTTTTTGTGTTTGTTTGTTTCTTTCATTTTGGTTGTGTTTATCTCCAAGTGACTGGGTTTGTTGTCTGCTCCCTCCAAGTAAAATCGTCAGCCCTAGGCAGAAAAAGCACATACTTTCTAATTCCCCACTGAGCTCGATCCTCGTGGAAGACGGTTGCTTTAGTTTTCTTTTCCATATTTGGATAAAGATAAATCTGTTGAGTTCAGTCCTCGATGGATTTGGTCTTTGTTTGGCCGTTCCTTTCCAGTTATTTCCTGGATTGAACTTTGGTTCCTGACAATCACAATTTTGGACATCTCTGAGATGTTGTACCCAGACTAAGCGTGCGTTTATTTTACACTTTGTCTCCCCAGGAAGAGTTTACTTGAAGATCTCTATGGAAGACATGAATTATTTCTCCAACAGTTATTACGGCATTTTCTTGGAATACATGCCAGACAGCAAGTCGCAGCTCTTTATTTGAGCAGTTTGGTTATCAAATTTTCTATGACAAATGGCAGTCCCCTCAGGACAGTTTGTCTATCCCCAGCAAATTATCAAGATTTTCCATTTATTCTCCGTCGGGTGTTATCTCCCCGGAAATCCGTCAGAGAAACTTATTGAAGACTTTGAAGGCATTCTCTTTATTTGAGAACTCTCGTTGCAAGAATTCTATTTACTTCACTAAGATTTCAACTACAACAATGGTTATCTCCAATGAATCCACTATTCAAGTTACTACCACCTGATGATGTCTCTTCAAAGAGCGTGGGAAATTCAAGGCATTGCTCGAGGCGGACCATCTCGCAACACTTATTTTCAAGACTTGCCCATGGCATACAACCTCACGGCGTGGGAAAGTATTTACTCTTCCTAAACAAAATATTTAAAGAGAAGCTGAATCATCATCTTGATCATTGAAGCTTATTTCAGTCTATTACCTCTGCTTAGGCTACCGTGTGATAGTGGGTAATATGTCTATCCTTTGGTCAGATGCCTCTGCTTAGGCTACCGTGGTGGTAGTAGGTCATCTTTCCTTTTGTGTTTACCTCGCTTAGGCTATCATACGCTTGATAGTAGGTAACATACCTTTTTTGGACGGACACCTTTGCTCAGGCTGCCACAAGTTGGCAGTAGGTGATCCTTCTTCTTCAAGTCTATTACCTCTGCTTAGGCTATCGTGTGATAGTAGGTAATATGTTTGTATTTTGGTCAGATGCCTCTGCTTAGGCTACCGTGGTGGTAGTAGGTCATCTTTCCTTCTGTGTTTACCTCGCTTAGGCTATCATACGTTTGATAGTAGGTAACATACCTTTTTGGTCAGACGCCTTTGCTCAGGCTGCCACAAGTTGGCAGTAGGTGATCCTTCTTCTTCAGTCTATTACCTCTGCTTAGGCTGTCATGTGATAGTAGGTAATATGTCTGTATTTTGGTCAGATGCCTCGCTTAGGATACCGTGGTGGTAGTAGGTCATCTTTCCTTTTGTGTTTACCTCTGCTTAGGCTATCGTGTGTGATAGTAGGTAATATACACCCTTTTATTTCAACTGGATACCTTTGCTTAAGCTACCAGCTGTTGGTAGTGAGTTATCCCTCTTTTCAAGTTTTTTTTCCTTATGTTTAGGCTACCTTGTGGTTGTCAGTTGGTAATCTCTTTCCCCCTGTGGAGTTAGATCTGTCCCCATTGAATCTTGTCTCGCTGAGTCGTCCTCGTCGGGTCTTTCTCTCTTTGTGTTTTAGCATCAGTGATCCCCTGTGCATTAGCCCTCATAGGATCTTTGTCTTGCTATCCTTGTCTTGCATTTCATATCATTTTCATATCATATCATGTGCATTTTGCGGCATCTTAGGGCCAAAAATTTGTGCATGTTTGTATTTAAGTCCCTCCTATCTCGTCGAGACAAAGATTTCAATCTCCTTATCTCTGGATAGAAGAAACTTAAATAGGGGTGTTAGTTTCTTGGATTGGCTGGAATTTTGGTAAAACAAAGTATGTTCAATGTTGATGTCCAGGTGGTGATATTGCAACATTGAGTCTTAACACTGGGTTGTGTTAAGTAGTGAAGTTGTTCAATGTCTGATGTCATATGGGTGATGTCATAACATTGAGTCGTAGCATTGGATTATGTTAAGGGTTAAGTTGGATGTCTGATGTCACAAGCGATGTTGTGACATTAGATCTGCAGAATTAATAACATCAGGTTGTGATGTTGTTAGGGTTTGCGTGTTAGCTGGAATTGTGGAGAGCTGTTAGTCTCATTGGATGAGAATATCTTGGGATAGATATTTTTTCGCTGCATAGGAGATCTGGTGCAGATTTGTAGGAGATTTAAAAGGTTGAAGATTTGAAAAGATTTTAGGAGAAAATCTGTTTTGAAGATTCAGTTTTAAATAACAAATCAAGTCAGATATTACAGGAGTCCAAGCCCAATTCAGGTTGCTATATAAAGCGCACAAGACCAAAGGAAAAGGTACAAAAATACATAAAGAAGATCAAGAGCATAAGCTGAGTGTCTTAAGTATTTTGTACGAGTTTTGTATACACCATTCTAGGTTGAATTGGTGAGTTGTTTTCTGTCCTCTCTTAGAAGCTGTGAAGCGAAAGAGAGTTGTATAACTTGATCAAAGCTGTGAAGCAGAATCAAGGTTTCTCAAAGAGGTTGTTCTTTGTGAGGTTTAAGGGATTGAGTAGTGTTCTCATATCTAAGTGGTTTCTTAGGTAGAAAGTCACTAGTAGGAATTAAGATTAGGAGATTGTCAACTAGGTTGTTGAGTCTGTAATTTAATTCTACAAGTAGTGAAATTCATCCATGGCTTGGTAGCCCCCCAGATGTAGGTAGTTAGACCGAACTGGGTGAACAATTTAGTGTGTTATTCTACTGTTTATTTTGTCCATTGTGCAGAGTGTGTTGTTGTGACATCGCACTTAACATCACACGTCTGATACCAGAATTTCAATTAGTATCAGAGCAGGCATCCTGTCTGTCTCTGGGTGAGATCTAGGGAAGTTACTTTCTGGTGTAAAGATGGACAAAGAAGTTGGAGGATTTGTCAACAGACCCCCTATCTTGGACGGCTCGAATTATGATTATTGGAAGCCAAGGATGATCACGTTTCTGAAATCCTTGGACAGCAGGGCTTGGAAGGTTATTATTAAAGAATGGAAAGCACCTGTTGCGTTTGAAAAAGATAATGCTGGGAAAGACAAGGAGGGCACCGCTAAGCCGAAGCCTGAAGAAGAATGGACCAAGGAAGAAGATGAACTTGCCCTTGGTAACTCTAAAGCTCTAAATGCGATCTTCAATGGAGTGGATAAGAATATATTCAGGTTGATCAATACTTGTGCAGTTGCTAAGGAAGCGTGGGATATTTTGAAGGCTACTCATGAAGGTACATCTAGAGTCAAGATGTCAAGACTTCAGCTTCTAACATCTAAGTTTGAGAGCCTGAAGATGAAGGAAGATGAGACTATTCATGACTTCCACATGAGTATTCTTGAGCTGGCCAATGCATCTAGTGCTCTTGGAGAGAAAATGTCAGAAGAAAAGCTTGTAAGGAAGATTCTTAGGTCCCTTCCTAAGAGGTACAAGATGAAGGTGACTACTATTGAAGAAGCTCAAGACATCAGCAAGATGAGAGTTGATGAGCTCATCGGATCTCTTCAAACTTTTGAGCTTGGTTTGAATGAAGAAGAACCTGAAAAGAAGCCAAAAAGTATAGCCTTTACTTCAAATGCTCAAGAAGAGGAAGGGAAGAGTACTGAATCCCAGGAGGACTTATCTCAGGCCATAACTATGTTGGGAAGGCAGTTCAACAAGGTGTTCAAGAGGATGAACAATAACTCCAGGCCTAATGTCAAGAACATCTCTTCTGACATCAGCAAGTCAAAAGAGAAGGATGAAGAGAAGACTGCCCAAGATAAAGGAGTTCAGTGCTTTGAATGTGAAGGGTATGGACATGTCAAGAAAGAGTGTCCCACATTCTTGAAGAAGCAGAAGAAGGGCATGACAGTTTCATGGTCTGACTCTGATAGTGAAAGTGAAAGTGAGTCAGCAAAGCATGTCAGAGCTTTGACAGGAACTGTTGTCTCTGATGATGATTCTAGTGATGGGGAAATAACTTTTGAGGAGCTAGCTTATACTTATCAAGAGCTTTGCTTGAAGAGTGCTGAAATCTGTCAAGAAAACAAGAGTCAAAAGGAACAGATTGCTCAGCTTGAGATAGCTAAAGCTGATTTGGAAAATGAAGTCTCACTGGTCAAAGCTCATCTTGATCATATGACCAAATATGTTAGGATGCTGAGCTATGGTACAGACACACTTGATAAGATTCTTCAGTCAGACAAGGTTGCTGGTGATAAGTCAGGTATAGGATTTGTGGCTGAGAAAAAGGTTTCTGCTGAAGCAAGCACTTCAGGAACAAAGAAGGAGGTGTCCCAACCAATGTCTCATCATCAAACAAAGTGACAGGATCCTACCCCTAAGAAGGTTGTTCAGCCTCAGAATGTTGGTCCTCATCAGAGGAAGATGCAGCCCCAAGGAGCTAGTCAGTATATGCCTCCCCAATATCACAAGAGTATGCAAGCTGCCAGGTTCAAACAGAACATGTCTCATCAGATGTCTCAACATCAGGAAGACTGGTATGGATATGGATATGGATACAACAATGTTGTGCCTCATCACTATGGAAGAAGGAAGCCTCATCACCATAGGAGACAACCTAGGAGACAACATCCTCAGTACAGAAGAAGATAATCTAACTATGGAAGAAGGAGACAACATTATGGGTGACAGCCACAACATTATCATCAAAGTGGCA
Source organism: Lathyrus tuberosus (assembly GCA_022829125.1). Lineage (NCBI taxonomy): Eukaryota > Viridiplantae > Streptophyta > Magnoliopsida > Fabales > Fabaceae > Lathyrus > Lathyrus tuberosus. Next base: position 5,174,130 of record JALAZF010000247.1, read on the forward strand.
GAAGGTTTAACCACTACAGAGATGACAGAGTCAGATGCTTCTATTGTGGCAGGTTTGGACATATGCAGTCCTCGTGCTTCAAGCTTCATGGTTATCCAAATTATACTCCTCAACCCAGACAGAAGGAGGTCAGGCCCAAGGTGGTGAAACAATGGGTTCCTAAAGCTCAGGTCACATGTCTATTGGCTCATACCTCAGATAGACATTTTGCCATGGATGCATGTTACTTTGACAGTGGATGTTCAATGCACATGACTGGATCCAAGGAGCAGTTGGTGTAGCTCAATCCTTGCCATGCAAATAAGGTTGTGTTTGGCAATGGAGAAAAAAGAGTAGTAGAAGGAGTTGGAAGAGTGAAGAATCATGATGGTCTTACTCTTGATAGTGTGATCCTTGTCCAAGGCTTGAAGACTAATCTGATTAGCTTAAGTCAGCTATGTGATGAAGGTTACCAAGTTAACTACACCAAAGATGAGTGTGTGGTATCTGATGAGCATAATCAGGTTGTTATGAAGGGTGTCAGATCCAAAGATAACTGCTATCAGTGGATTCCTCTTGAAGTTAATTCAACTGATGATGTTCAAGTTGATGTTATAACATCAGACTATGACATCAAGTGTGAAAGGATGCTGAAAGGTCACTCAGAGTTAATGAGTTATGATATGAATCCTTTTAAATTTTTAAAAGGAAAGTCTTTATGGAGGGAGAAAATTGGTGATTGGTCTTTAAGAGGTACTCAAAATCAGGTGCCTTACCATATTGATTCTATATCAAGATTCATCCAAGCGTTCTCTTCTCAACGGTTCATCTCCCTTAATCTCAACAGAATAGAAAAATCTTCTCTAAACCTAGTCTGTTACAAAGGAACGATGTCTTCCCCATCCAAGAACTCTGATTCTCAAAGACCTGCGCATGTACGAACTAGGGTTTCTTCAGAAAAAGAACTTGCTGACAAAGAACACATTCCTATGGCACTCCCAGATTCAGGTTTCTCTAAACCTTTAACCAAGTTGAATAAAACTGAAACTAGGTCATCATCCTCTCAAGCTGTTGAGGAGAAGTATGATGTGGACATGCATTTGGAGCAGATTGTCGCCAAAATTCTTGAGAAGGGAATACGTGTGAAAGGGATTTCTGTCCCTTTAAGGGAAATGCCTACTGAACAGGTGGACTCTCAAAGTGAGGACACAAACCTTCACAGATTGGCCTTGTTTGTGATTCAAGACGCTGAAGGTGGTAGTAAAGAAGAAGATCTTGAAGATACTGATGTCATCCCTGATGTCAGAACATCGTCCCCTAGGGATGATAGTCACAGTTATAAAGGGAAGGATCAGGTTGAGGTTATAGATGTTGAGGACTCATCTGATAGCGATATCATTGGTAATGCGATAGCAAGAAGAAGGAAGGATAGGAAAGGGAAAGGAGTGGAGTCACTTCCTAATGAAAATATGGTCAAGGATAAGAAAAGGACTTCAGTTGCAGACTCTCCCAAGTCATGGAGCAAAGTTGCCATGTCTGGCAAGAAGAGGAGAATCAGATTCAGAGTGTGATGTTCAAGACATCAACCCTGTGAGGAACAGAGCTGTTGATCAAGTGCCTGATAACATCTTATTTCACTGTGCCAGAAGTGCGTCCATGTGGAATTATGTGAGCCAAAGAAGGATAGCTCTAGAAAGAGAGCTAGTTACAGAGGACTTAGAGTCTACTGGAATTGTGGATCTAATTAAGTTTGCTGGTCTCATAAGGACTGTGCCAGGATTGACTAGTTGCTATGATAGACTGGTCAGAGAATTTATAGCGAATATCCCTGAGTCTATTAATGACAGCAAAAGCCTAACTTTCAGAAGAGTTACCGTCAGGGGTAAGTGTGTCTGGTTCTCTCCTAAGGTGATCAATGCCTACTTAGGAAGAAGTGAGGAAGATAATGGAGAATTAGAAGTTTCTAATAATGTTATCTGCAAAGAAATCACAGCTGGTCTGGTAGAAGTTTGGCCCTCAAAAGGGAAGTTATCAGCAAGTTTATTAAGTGTGAAATATGCTCTTCTTCATAGAATAGGTGCTGTTAACTGGGTTCCTACTAACCACAAGACCTCTGTTTCTGCTGGTTTGGGCAAATTAGTTTATGTCATTGGAACAAAGAGACTAATTGATTATGGTTCTTACATTTATAATCAGACTATCAAGCATGCTGCAACAAGAGTTGTGAAATTGCCTATTGCATTTCCATCCCTCATTTGTGGAATAATTCTGTCTCAGTATCCTGGGATTCTTCACCAGTATGATATTGTATGTAGAAGGAAGCCTGACTTGTCTTTTCATCAGAAGCTGTTTGAAGGAAAACATGTTGCTGATCATGTCAAGGCATCTGCCTCAACATCTACTCATCATACTCATGTCAAGACTGATATGATTTCTGAACTAGAGGAAGCCTGTAAAGAATTAGATGAAGCCATCAGAGTAAGCACTGAAAGAACGGAGAAGTTCAAAAGATTACTTATGACTCTGAAGATGACAGAAAAAGAAGTTGCTGATAAGAAAGTTGAGTCTGATAATGACAGCTCAAAAGAAGATGAAGAAGATAATGATGATCTCAGCTCAGATGATTAAAGCTTTTAATGTTTTTCTTAGTTAGTAGTTTTAGTTTTGATTATGTTGTCTTTGTTTCTGCACTGTTGTGCATGGTTTGTATCATGAATATTGTGCTGTATATGCACCCTTTATGTTTTTGTTCTATGATTTGTTATGTCTTTTTGCTGACTGTGAGACTGACAATGAGAGCTAGGGTAGTACTAACTGTAGTTAGACTGGCTTGATGAGGTTGTCAAATTGTGGCTAAAAAGGGGGTGAAGAAGCCAAGAAAGCCAAGAGTATCCAAGAGTACAAATGCTCCAAATGCTGTCAAGGGAGTTGTTGTCAACAATTTTTAGTTGGCTGTTGCTAAGGAATGAAGTCGAAGTTTATGAGCTGATTGCTGTTGTTATAGTGCAGAAATTGAGGGGGAGTATTTGCTGAACAGCTGCTATGCTGGTTGTTGCATTAAGGGGGAGTGCTCATTGCTGCTAATGTTGAAATATGTGCAGCTGTTTGAAGAGTGTAGTTGTTGAAGTTTTGTTGCTGCAACAGAGTTGTGAAAAGATTTAAAATGTTGCTGCTTTGAAGTTTAAAAAATTATTGAAGTTTTTTTCCGCTGCTGAAGTCTCTGAAGATGCAGAGATTGTTTTAGCCAAAATTAGCCAAAGGGGGGTATTGTTAGTTTCTTGGATTGGCTGGAATTTTGGTAAAACAAAGTATGTTCAATGTTGATGTCCAGGTGGTGATATTGCAACATTGAGTCTTAACACTGGGATGTGTTAAGTAGTGAAGTTGTTCAATGTCTGATGTCATATGGGTGATGTCATAACATTGAGTCGTAGCATTGGATTATGTTGAGGGTTAAGTTGGATGTCTGATGTCACAAGCGATGTTGTGACATTAGATCTGCAGAATTAATAACATCAGGTTGTGATGTTGTTAGGGTTTGCGTGTTAGCTGGAATTGTGGAGAGCTGTTAGTCTCATTGGATGAGAATATCTTGGGATAGATATTTTTTCGCTGCATAGGAGATCTGGTGCAGATTTGTAGGAGATTTAAAAGGTTGAAGATTTGAAAAGATTTTAGGAGAAAATCTGTTTTGAAGATTCAGTTTTAAATAACAAATCAAGTCAGATATTGCAGGAGTCCAAGCCCAATTCAGGTTGCTATATAAAGCGCACAAGACCAAAGGAAAAGGTACAGAAATACAAAAAGAAGATCAAGAGCATAGGCTGAGTGTCTTAAGTATTTTGTACGAGTTTTGTATACACCATTCTAGGTTGAATTGGTGAGTTATTTTATGTCCTCTCTTAGAAGCTGTGAAGCGAAAGAGAGTTGTGTAACTTGATCAAAGCTGTGAAGCAGAATCAAGGTTTCTAAAAGAGGTTGTTCTTTGTGAGGTTTAAGGGATTGAGTAGTGTTCTTATATCTAAGTGGTTTCTTAGGTAGAAAGTCACTAGTAGGAATTAAGATTAGGAGATTGTCAACTGGGTTGTTGAGTCTGTAATTTAATTCTACAAGTTGTGAAATTCATCCCTGGCTTGGTAGCCCCTAGACGTAGGTAGTTAGACCAAACTTGGTGAATAATTTGGTGTGTTATTCTGCTGTTTATTTTGTCCATTATGCAGAGTGTGTTATTGTGACATCGCACTTAACATCACACGTCTGATACCAGAATTTCAAGGGGCATCTGTCGCACCCTAATTTTTGACCCTAAGATCCCTTGTTCTTTGCATAGCATCTTTGGGCCTTTGTGTTTTTTTTTCGCTAACTAGTTTGTGTAGGTATGACAATTTCAAGAAGGGAGGTGTGCCTTCATTTTCATGACTGATTAGACATGACATAATCATTTGCCTAAGATATGTGAATGGTTTCACTTCAAGGCATGCTATTTAGTTTTCAGGCCTTATATCAAGCAAGCTAATGGATTCATGAAATCAATAGTATTCAAATGACATCAGATTCCGAGGCATTTATTTTGCCATAGAACTCCGTTCATGTCCCAAGTGGTTTACTCAATACCAGATATCTTCGTGGACCAAAGTACAGGATATAAGACAAATGGTTCACAGTGTTCAAGGATTTGTCCATTACGTATGATACAAGTTAGATTCCTCATTAAGAATGAAGGCCGATTTCCATCAAAAAATCAAGAGCTTTGAGGGAGTGTTCACTTGATGCTGGTGCATAGTTCTAATTTCTTAGTTTGTCAAGAATTGATATGTGTGCTAATAGTGGACTTTTGGGTGAAACTAAAAGAACTTATGATGAAAAAAATGAACTTATTAATGTTGTGGCTTTCAATTTAATGCTTATGGGTTAATATGTTTACAGAAGGGAACTTCAGCTAGTTGGAAGTTAATTGGAATTCTATGATTAGCTCGGGCTCGCCTGAAAGCACTTCAACGTGGAGGAAGGTTCATTTTAAATTGAACATTGTCGCAGCAACGCTTGACACGTACTGCAAATGGGGCCTATTGTTAATGCTACTGAAATGTTTGAAGAGCCGATCATGTTTAAATTATAATCACGTTGGCCACATTTAGTTGTGAAAGAAAGGTAATTAAATCCTCAAGGATTCAATCTTCAAAACTATTAAAACCATATTCTGTAAGTTTCATGGATGCAATTGACGAAGGAAATGATCATTTTTTAGTAGCTACTATTTGAGTCATCAATGAAACATTACAGAGGTTGTGCCATTATGTGAGGCCTCGTCCTCTCATCTTGTAGGAGGCATGAGAATACCAAGTTCATAATAATTCCAGAAGACTCACATCCAAGTTATTATTCAAAGACTAAATCAAATCAACTCTACACCTTTCGTATTACTACAAGTTCAAGCTCCTAAAAAAAAAGAAGAAAAAACAAATACAGCCATGATACACAATAGAGGCTCGCACAGTCTTCACGTTTTCCTTCCTCCATACTAATCCATGAGCAGAACCTGTCCACCATCATCATCAAGTAGACTTGCAGCCACTAGCCAATGTTTCCAGCTGAACTTCCAGAGTAAATACCACTAAGCCTTCACGTTGACATAAGCCCGCGATCACACCAAACCATGGGAAATGTAAAAAATGCTCCTAGTTTCAAGCTAGTGATGACACTCCTTGTCATTCGTACACTTCAGGTGTAATTTCATGAAACTTGTTCCTTGAATTGGTAATAGCAGAACTAGCGTGGGAGGTTCAGTACCTGATTTGTTCTTTTAGCATTTCCTGCGGACATTTCTGAAAAGAGGGCTTCGCCACCGGTTTCTGCAAGAGTCAACTAAAGTTAATTCAAGAATCACCAACTCAATACCCTGCACATGTAATAAAACAACTGATGAGAAGTGAGTTCCAAATTCAGACGTAGACACGGATTATCGTGATAACTACACTCACTCGCGCCAAACGTTGTACATTCAGTCATGAATAAACCAATTCATTACCAAATTTTGGCGTTGTTGGTACAGAAACTTGAATGATACTTTGTTGATGACGCTCATTGTTACGACGACTAAATACCTTTCCCACTTTCATTCTTGACTCTCATGAGGAGGAATAGCAACCAAACCACTGCCATTTCATACTTCCATCCGTCATCTCCAATGAAATGCAATAACCTGCACCAATGATAGTCCACAATCAATTTCCTAAATTAGGTCTCATAGTGATAGCAGTAGCATATCTAGGGTACCTTCAGCTACGAGGAATCGTATAACGCAATGCAGCATGGAAATTACTATCGTTCTAATTGCAGTTGAAAGGGAAGAAATATCCTTACGAGATGAGAGGTTTTCCTTTGCTGTGTAACTTTACCATGACCGCAATAAAATTCAGTGGTTGCAACTTAATCCTTTGCTTGAATGAGAATCCATTGCTGAAGCCACTTGCCAAAGGGTGCCAATCCTCATTTTATTCACTGCAAAAAAATCTGTATACATCAGTTCTAAGTGAATTAATTTTTCGATTGAAACATCAAATTCAAAACCAACCGCAAGCATATCGAACTTAAAGAGGAAATATCAAAACAATTATTGTGTTTCAAGGGAATCAGGCCTCAGATATCTTTTTCACAAATCATAAATTATTATTCATCATCTTCAATTAAGGAATTGATGGGCATTATCACGATGATATCACCAGCATCAACCCTTCCCCAAAATATCGCACAGAAATCAAATAGATCGTACCAACATTTCAAACAATTTCAAAAACCTTCCAAATCTGAAGTCAAATCATATCAGCACGGTCAAATCATTTTCCAAATCACAAAGCATATCAACCAAGTTCAAAAACTTTCCGAAATTAAAACCAAATCAGATCATGGCAATTAAACAAAATCAATCAGCATTAAAGGGATTTCAGTCGTCATTGGCCTATATATATATGCGGTCACATTGCATCAAAAAGACAACGAAAAAAGGGAGCAAAGAATCATACAAAAATCAGAAAGAGAGAAAAGATAACAAAGGCGACCATCACAAGGTCCACCGTTAAACCAACACAAAAAAACGCGGAGATTCAAATAATCATCATTATCTCTCGCAGAAGGCGACGAAAAGGAGAAAATCACATAACCAACCGAATCGCAAACAGGTAAAGGAGAAGAGAGAAGCTTCCCTCAACGGAGCCGTTCACGCCGTCATAGCCTCCGTCACTTTTTTTCTTGCTCTTATTTCATTTTTTCGCATCGTTGTAATCTGTAAATGAAAAAATATAGTGAAATCGGGGTATTAGGGCTGTGTGGGGTGGGGTTTGTTTGATTGCTTTTTCTTTTTTTGCAGGTCGAGAGGGAGATCGCGGAAAACGAGAGTGTTGAGCGGCGGCGATTGGGGTTAGAAAACCCTAATTGCAGAATGAGAGAAGAGAGGGTACGCGTGAGATTTTGAGAGACGAGAGAGAGAGTGACGATGGTTTGCTCTTTCGGTTCCTTGTTTCCTCTTTTTTTTTTTTACGAAAAACTTTTTTTTATAATTAAAATTAAAAACCCTTCTTTATAATTGAAAATTAAGTTTTTTAAGTAATTTAGTTTAAAACTGTTTCTTTTATATTAATAACTAAAAACCTTTTCTTTTATAATAATTAATTTAAAACCCTTTTTTATATATATAAGTAAATCTAAAACCTTTTTTTATAATAATCAATTTAAACTTTTTTTTATAATAATTAACATTAAAACTTTTAAGTTAAAACTCTTTTTTTATAATAATAATTAATCTATTTCCTTTTTTTTATAATTAAAACTTTTTAATAATAATTAATTTAAAACGTTTTATAATTAAGGTAAAACCTTTTATGATAATTAATCTCCTTTTTTTTAGGTTAAAATAATCCTTATAAGCCCTTTTTTAAAACAAGATTTAGAATTCTAGTATAACTTTAATGTAATCTCTAAACTATTAAACTTTTTTAAAAAAACACAATAATAGTAATAATCTCTAAATAAAATAATAAAAATAAAATAAGTTTAAAATCAACTTTTCTTAATAACTCGTCCTCTAATTAGAAATTTTCTCGTCGCGCTTAGGTATACGCTTGTGTGTGATTTGGTTTAACCTTAGTTGATGTTATTGTGTTTATCATTTATTTGATTGTTGTTTGTCTTGCTTCAAAACCTTTTCAAACTTATAAAATCTCGATCCGACGTCGAGTCCACTTTTCTACCCATGTAAGTCGATCGCCTTAGGGCATCGCATTCGACCTACCAATCACAAGACACAAGTCTAGCATCACTTTGCTAGCACCCTCGCCTAAATAATAATAATTTAATCGCATTAATATCCAAGGGAAAATCCCATGCATGATAACCTTGTTATTGTGCATGGTGCACATCATTTGCATCATAATCGACACCTTAGGATAAGTCAATTAGACAACTTAGGATAGATTTATTAGGTTAGTCCCCCTTCAATTTTGATTTAAAATCAAACTTTAGCCCACCAAATTCTCCACACAAGAGAATTAGATGTTAATCATCTCAAAGAAGGGACATACAATCCCATACCCCACAAAATACAAACATTTAAAAAAAAACTGTGGTGGTTTTCTTAAGATGATGACTCATCTTCTCTCCTAAACTTTAAAACACTTTAGTATCCCTTAATAAGGAACTACAAGTGCTCTGATTCCCTCATGACAGGATATGTAGGCACAAGATGCGATATCTTGTCGAGCACACTTAGGATTAAAAAAATAATAAATCACCTACCCCTAAACCCTTAGCAAAACAAATAACAGATAACATAAATAAAATCAAGAGGTTCCTGTAGAGTACTACAGATATCTAGGATGCTAACACCGTCCCTAGGTATAACCAACCCCCGAACTTAGAATCTTAGTGCATTTGCATTGCATTGTGGGAATTCGGTTTTTCTCCATTCCCTTGGATAAAATCAAAGACCGGTGGTGACATTAAAAATGCGATCCTAGTTAACAAATAACTATGGTATCCAATTTTCACCGCGACAGTCACACAATTCGCAGAACCATGTATCGATCCCAGTGGCTCCTGTTAGTGAACTGCAATTTACTATGCCTCCTAGTTTTCCATAGGGAATGCCTCATAATTTCATTCCAGCTGACTATCGTCCACCAGTTCCTGAAGCCCCCGCCATAACCGCTGTTATGACTGCGCCACCACCAGTGGTGAATATTGTCTCGTACCAGTTGGAAGAGTCTGTGTTCCACACTGCACCAAGTGATAGTGTCGGATTTGATGAGAGGATGGATGGATTTCATGATAAATTCTTAGAAATGCAGAAGGAGATCAAAGCCCTCAGAGGGAAATATTTATTTAGAAAAAGTGCTTCTGACCTGTGTCTAGTTTCGAATGTCAAGGTTCCTCCAAACTTTAAGGTATCTGATTTCGAGAAGTATAAGGGCAACTTTTGTCCTCAGAGCCATCTTATTATGTACGCACGCAAGATGTTAGCACAGACAGATAATGATCAGCTACTAATCCATTATTTCCAAGATAGCCTGACCGGTGTAACTCTCAAGTGGTATATGGGGTTGGACAATTTAAAGATCCGTACCTTCAACGATCTCTGTGACGCTTTTATCAGACAGTACAAATACAATGTCAATATGGCACCTGATAGGGATCAGTTGAGGGCCATGACTTAAAAAGAAAGAGAAATTTTCAAAGAGTACGCCTAATGCTGGCGCGAGGTGGCTGCTCAGATCGCACTGCCCCTCGAAGAGTAGGAAATGACTAAGATTTTCTTGAAGACTCTAAGTCCTTTTTTCTATGAGAGAATGGTGGCAAGTGTAACGACCCAGTTTTCGTGTGCGTTTTATTTAATCGAGCCGTTTGATTATTATATTATTATTTTATTTTATTTTTGACTTTTATCTGAAAATATGTTATTTTTCAATGTTGTGATATTTTATCGGGTTTTGGGATTGTTTGTGAGATATTTGAGTGTGGGGGTATTTTGGTCATTTTAGGATATTTTTGATTAAGTAAGAAAAATAGAAAATAGTAGAGAGAAAAAGAGAAAGAAAGAAAAGGAAAAGAAAGAAAAAGGAGAGAAAAGAGAAGAAGAAGAGAAATAGTGGAAAACTTGGAAAAACCAACTTCTAGTATCGATTTAATCGGGTAAGGGTGCGAAATTCAATTATTGTATACTTGTATATGATTATGTATGTATATTTGTGATGTTTGTTGGATTGAAATGGAAATATTTTAGTAAACCCATTTTTGGTAAAATTGAGTAGAAATTGATTAAATGTGTAGAAATTTATGTGTTAAGTGTTCATTCTTGTTGATACATGATAGATACTTGTTATTGGACATTGTATTGGCAATTTTCTGGTGTGTAGGTGAGATTTGGGGGAATTTTGGGTTGAACCCGTATGAAAATTATGCAGAAGAATTTTTCTGAGATTTCCAGGTCATACGCGTATGGGGCATGTTCATACGCGTATGAACCTTGGCAATACGCGTATGGTGGGCGAGCCATAGGGCCAATACGCGTAGGGGCTGCTTGTTTTCTCGGCCATCTGCCCATTTGCGTATGATACGCGTAGCTTTTTAGGTCAATACGCGTACGGGATTAGGCATTACGCGTACGAACATTTCAACGTGAACTTTGGAAAAAATGAGTCTCTGCTCATACGCGCATGGCTCATGGTGATACGCGTATGGACAGGACTTTTGCAAAATGTGACTTTTCAAAATATCGTTTTTCGTTTTCGTTCGTAACTTTTGATCCGTTTGTCCGATTTTTACATTCTTGGTATCGTTGTGTAGCTATTGAGCTGTACTTTCTTATTATGATGATTTTGGAATTGTTAGCCGATTTAATTATGTCGGAAAATCGGGAATAGTGTCAGTTGTCGACTTTTGTAGTTATACTTATACGTAATTGATATATATTGTGCAAGGTGCTGTTGTATGATGTAAATGTATGTGTTTAGATGATGTTGTGATGATTTGTGGCCGTATGGAAATTAAATGCATTGTTTTGGGCATAAGTGCAAAGTGTGATTTTATCGATGAAATGAATGTGTTTATGTGTGCATATTGAATGTCATGGGTCTTTGTATGCCAAGCATCATGATATGCATTGTGGAACGTCCTGAGTGACGGTTTGGATTCTAGAGGGAATTCGCTATAACTTCGTGTGCCCATGTGGGGTGTGAGCGATGATTATAGACGATCGTGTGCCCATGTGGGGTGTGAGCGATCGGGTCGTGTGCCCGTGTGGGGTGTGAGCGATCCATAAACACCGTGTGCCCGTGCGGGGTGTGAGCGGTGGGGAACATCGTAGGCCCGACGGGGAGTTACAGTGATGTAACGAGCGATGGTTCCAGCAGAGTTCCTGAGTGAACTAGTGATGAGAAACAATGGAAGTCGGTACCGCATGTGCATATGCATAGAGTCGTTGTGTCGGTCTCTTGCATTGCATAAATCAGTTATGGTTGTTTATGTGTGGATTTGTGGATAAATTGATATATGGATATGTGTTGGTGATGGAAATATGTATTGTGTCTTGTAATGCCTTGTGTTTTGAATTATAGCGTGAGTTGTGGTGAGAACCGTATATATGTGTATTTTTGTGTTATATATATAATTATATGCAATTATATTATGGTTGTTTTTCTCACCCTTCTGCTGTTTTATAATGCTCTATGAGGCATTGCAGATTAGAGTTGCTGGAGGTATTTTTGTGAAGCTTTGCGTCTTCATTCTTTTGTCGGTCGGCTCTGATATGTGACACCGGGTAGTTAGGGAGGCCGTTTGTGATAACTGTATATTATGTATATGTATATCTTTTGGCTTGTGCATGTATAACCTGATGAAGGACAAACTTTTGTGATATATATATATATATATATATATATATATATATATATATATATGTATGTTATTAGTTTTAGATTTTCCGCTTTTATTCTAAAATCTGAAATGTGGGTGTAAGGAACTGAGTTCCTCTGTTGATTGTTACCCCACTGTTGCATATCTTTATGAGCAGGTGTTGTATGAATTGTTTTCAAATTGATGTGACCCTCCCGGTCTATGCCATGATAATTTAGATATACTCTGACGAAATTTTGAATTTTCTTTTACTGCTATTTATTAATTGGGGGTATAGATTGGGGGTGTTACATTAAGTGGTATCAGAGCAGTTTGTGTCAGTCCGTGTCAGTTGTGTCAGTCCTTGTTGGTCGTTGTGGTTGGATGAGCTGTTTGTTTAACCATAGTTTCTGATATTGGAAATGAACAGAATATGGCTGGTAGGAATGATGCCGCTTTGGCTGCGGCTATGCAAGCTATGGCTCGTGCTGTGCAGGGTGCACCTAATGCTGCGGGTAATGATGAGTTTAGGAAGAACAAACCGCCTGTCTTCAAAGGAAGATATGATCCGGATGGTGCACAGATTTGGCTGAAAGAGATTGAAAGGATTTTCCGAGTGATGGATTGTGATGAAGACCAGAAGGTGAGACTAGGTACTCACATGTTATTGGAAGAAGCTGATGATTAGTGGGTTAGTACTCGACGTGTGTTGGAAGCTGCAGAAGAGGAAGAAATTACTTGGGAAGTTTTTGGTCGGGAGTTCTTGAGGAGGTATTTTCCTGAAGATGTGAAAGGGAAGAAGGAAATTGAGTTCTTGGAGCTAAAGCAAGGTAATATGTTTGTAGTTAATTATACTGCTAAGTTTGTGGAACTTGTGCAGTTTTATCCTCATTATGCGGAAGCTACTGCTGAATTCTCTAAGTGTGTGAAGTTTGAGAATGGCTTGCGTCCTGAGATAAAGCAGGTGATTGGATATCAGAGGATTCGGAGGTTTTCTGATTTGGTAGATTGTTGTAGGATTTATGAAGAGGTCAGTAAGGCTCGTTCTACTCATTACAAGAGTGTGAGCGAGAGGAAAGGGAAGCAACAGTTTCGTGGTGGTCCGTATATGACACCAGCTGATAAAGGTAAACAGAGAGGGAATTTTGAGAAAAGGTCAGGTGAAGGAGGAATGTTTGGTCCTATAAGGTGTTATAAATGTGGTGAGTTGGGGCATCGTCAGTTTGAGTGCAGGAAAGATTTGAGGAAGTGTACTAATTGTGGAGGTGTAGGACATGTTGCTGCTGATTGTGCAAGGAAGAATATGGTGAAATGTTATAACTATGGGGAACCTGGTCACATTAGTACGAAGTGTCCGAAACCGAAGCAAGCTCCAGCTGGTGGAAAAGTGTTTGCATTATCGGGGACTTAGACTTCGAGTGCAGATCATCTGATTCGAGGTACTTGTTTTATTAATAGTACTCCTTTGATTGCTATTATTGATACTGGAGCGACTCATTGGTTTATTTCATCTGAGTGCGCGAAGCGTTTGAATCTTGTGTTGTCTGTGATGGGTGGTGGAATGGTTATTGATACTCCAGCAATGGGGTCAGTAACTACTTCTTTGGTTTGTCTAAGATGTCCTTTGACCATTTATGGTAAAGACTTTGAGATGGATTTAGTGTGTTTGCCGTTGGAGGGATTAGATGTGGTTTTGGGTATGAATTGGTTGCAATTCAATAGGGTTCATATTGATTGTTATCATAAGCTGGTAAGGTTTCCTTCTCTTGAGGAAAACGAAGACTCGAGTTTCTTATCTACCAAAGAGTTGAAGAAACTTTTGGCGGAGGAAGCTCAGTTGTTTGGATTGTTTGCATCTTTAACTGTGGATAGTCAAGTTTCACTTGAGGTGTTTCCTGTTGTGTGTGGATTTCCGGAAGTGTTTCCTGAGGATATTTCGGACTTGCCGCCAGAGAGAGAGGTGGAGTTTTCCATAGATCTAGTTCCTGGTACTAGACCTGTTTCTATGGCACCTTATCGTATGTCGGCATCGGAGTTGGTGGAGTTAAAGAAACAGTTGAACGAGTTGTTGGAAAAGAGGTTCGTTAGACCAAGTTTTTCTCCTTGGGGTGCTCCAGTTTTATTGGTGAAAAAGAAGGATGGAAGTATGAGGTTATGTATTGATTATCGCCAGTTGAATAAGGTGACGATCAAGAATAAGTATCCTCTTCCCAGGATTGATGATCTGATGGATCAGTTAGTTGGTGCGTGTGTGTTCAGTAAGATTGACTTGAGGTCGGGGTATCATCAGATAAGGGTGAAGGAGGAAGACATTCAGAAAACGACTTTTAGGACACGATACGGTCATTATGAATATTATGTGATGCCGTTCGGGGTTTCTAACGCGCCAGGTGTGTTTATGGAATACATGAATCGTATTTTTCACGAGCATCTGGATCGTTTTGTCGTGGTGTTTATTGATGATATCTTAATTTATTCTAAGTCTCGGGAGGAGCATGCAGAACATTTGCGTATTGTTTTGCAGGTTTTGAAGGAGAGGAAGCTTTTTGCTAAACTATCCAAGTGTGAATTCTGGTTGTCGGAAGTGAGTTTTCTTGGACACGTAATTTCAGGTAATGGTATTGCTGTGGATCCATCTAAAGTAGAAGCAGTTCTACAATGGGAGGCTCCGAGATCTGTTACTGAAATTCGAAGCTTTTTGGGTTTGGCTGGTTATTATCGCAGGTTTATTGAAGGTTTTTCGAAGTTAGCACCTCCTTTGACCAAGTTGACTTGTAAAGGGCAAGCGTTCATTTGGGATATTCGGTGTGAAGAGAGTTTTACTGAGCTGAAGAGAAGATTGACGACAGCTCCGATCTTGATTTTGCCGAATCCTAATGAACCATTTGTGGTTTATTGTGATGCTTCTTTGATTGGTCTAGGCGGTGTTCTGATGCAGGAAGGTAAGGTGGTGGCTTATGCTTCAAGGCAGTTAATGTGAGCAATCTTTTTAGTTTTCTATGATAGCAAATTGTGTGATAAATGCATATATAAATGCCTAGGTGTTTGATGTGCATGTTATAAGATTAGTATGCATGTTTAGTTGGTACATATATGCGATTTTATACCTATACCATGCTTTAAAGACAATACAATTGATACATATCTTTATTGACATCATAAAAACAATTTTCCTTATGTATGTATCGATTCATGTCTGTCTTGCATCGACACATTCCTCTGTTAAAATCACAAAAACATGTTTGCTTCAGTATGGATCGATCCATACGAGTTTTGCATCGATACATGCTTCCTTGTTGTTAAGCCATGTATCGAGTCATACGAAGTTTGCATCGATTCATGATTAGATTTACTTTCTGAAATTAAACTAAGTTACAGTATGCATCGATGCATATATCTGTGTGTCGACTCATGTATGTTATATAGCTACCATGTATCGACTCATACGAGTTTCGTATCGATACATAAAGTTGTTTTCTTTCTCTAACCGTTTCTGTTTCACATATAAGATGGTTTTGACAGTTCAGTTAGAAAGCAGAATTCGTTAGTGTGAAAATTGTGTAATCACAGCAAAAGCAAGTTTGGTGAGCATCAATTTTGTGAGCAGTTTTAGAGACCTGAAAGATACTTTATCTTCATCATCTTCTCAATCACTTTGATTCAAGAACATCAACACATAATCATTCTTGTTCATCGGATTAAAGGATCATCGAGATAACGTTCAGTGGTACAATCAAGGATCTAGCTGAGTTGAAGATTCAAAGGGGGTTTCGAGGAAAAACCATCTGGTTTGTCCTTCAAGAACTGGTGTGTTCTTGAGGGTTTGTTAGTTACGTTTGCAGAACATATTCAGCCGCAGCGTAGGGTTTGGAAATTTGGTAATTTCGCAAACAGGTCGTGGAACCGGTGAATTGTTTGTAATTCTTGCAGGGGAAATTCTTGATTAAGCTCAGATCAAGTGAAGGTTCATACAAGAGAAAGATCTTGGGGTTTAGATTTCTGGCTTTGTATTGTAACCTTGTAAACAACGAATTCAGCATTATTGATATAACAGGTCTCAATTTCAGTTTGAAATTGAGAGGGAGACGTACCCACACGCGAGGACGAAAGTGGGGAACTTCCTTACCAAATCTCTGCGTATTGTATTCTGTCCTTATCTCTCTTTACGTTTTCAACAATTTTGTGATTCATTTGGTGTATTGTGTCTTAACGTTTTATGATACAATAGTGGTAAGAAAACTTTTATCAAATCACCATTATTGTTAATCATTGAACACTCACACGCCAAGTGTTTGACAAAACTGTCAGCTGAGTTTTTGTTCATTGGAAATAGTATTTGTATGATAAGTGCATTTGATTCGATCCTAATCTGGTGTTAATAAATCTTTGTCATCCTAATATAAATCCAACATTAATTCGTGTGTCCGGTTTTCTAGTAGCTGGTTCAGAATAGACGGAAGTCG
Organism: Lathyrus tuberosus; assembly: GCA_022829125.1. NCBI lineage: Eukaryota > Viridiplantae > Streptophyta > Magnoliopsida > Fabales > Fabaceae > Lathyrus > Lathyrus tuberosus. Next base: position 5,190,455 of record JALAZF010000247.1, read on the forward strand.
ATTCGGGATCGTAATTTTCCGCTAACTTTCAAAAACTCTGATAAGTATTTTTAAATCCTTGAGTTTCAAGGTGGTGATCTATTCACCCCCCCTCTCGATCACTAGCCACACCATCTAACAAGTGGTATCAGAGCACCGGTTCGCTGGTGCTTTGTGGCTGCTTGTAACGATATGGATTCTGAAGCAAAGGGGGCGTACAATAGAGCGCCTGTTTTCAACGGTGAAAATTATGGCTACTGGAAAGACTGCATGGGAGTTCATATAAATTCTGTGGATAGGAATGTGTGGGCTGCCATTCAAAATGGTCCTTTTCAAATTACTATGAGAAATGAGGCTGGCGCCATAGTTCCTAAACCAGAAGAGGATTACGATGAGAAAGATGAGAAAAAGTGGTCGTGTGATTGGAGAGCTCGAAATATGCTAATTTCAGCACTTGGTGCTGATGAGTATTATCGGGTATCCCATTGCACGACAGCTAAAGAAATGTGGGATGCTTTAGAAATTGCCCATGAGGGTACTACTGAAGTTAAACAGTCCCGTATTAACACACTTAATCAAGAGTTCGAACTCTTTCGCATGAAACAAGGAGAATCTATCTCTGACATGCAAAAGAGATTCGTTCATCTCATCAATCGTTTGAATGCACTTGGAAAATCTGTCTCCAATGAAATAGCCACTAATAAAATTCTGAGATGTCTTAGCAGGGAATGGCAACCTAAAGTAACAGCTATTAAGGAAGCCAACGACCTCACGACGCTTACGATTACAACTTTATTTGGCAAGCTGGAAGAACATCAGCAAGAACTGGAAAGTCTTGAAATATTTGAGAACAAGAGTAAAAAGGAAAAGAATAAAAACAAAGAGGGTGAGAAGAAGCCAATAGCTCTTGTGGCCTCTAGCTCAAAGTCCTCACAAAAAGAGCAAAGTGACAATGATTCAAGTAGTGACGAAGATTCGGGTGATGAGGAAATGGGACTTTTTGTTAAGAGATATAATAGATTCATTCGAAAGAATGGAATCAAGCATTCCGACAAAAATCTCATTAAGTTCCAAAGACAATCTATAGAGTCAAAACAGGAAGAGAATAAGAAGCATAGAGTAAAAGGATCTTGCTTTAATTGTGGTAAATCTGGACATTATAAGACAGAATGTCCTATGAGGAAAAAGGATAAAGGAAAAGCTTCACCAAAAAGGGTCAATAAACAAAGAAGAGCTTATATTGCGTGGGAAAGTGATAGTGATTCATCAAGCTCACAAAGTTCAACTTATAGTGATGAGACAACAAATCTGTGTCTTATGGCTCACACAAAAAATCAATCCCACCACAAGAAGAAGATCAACGATAAGAAAGTAAGACAAGCCTACTATAGTAATTTTTCTTCTATGTCTTTTTCTGAACTGAAAATAGCTTTTGAAAAACTGCATAACGAAGCTTTAGATGCTTTTAAAAGATTATCTTCCGATAAACAAATTTTTTCATTCTTGGAAGGTAAAGTATACAAAGCTGAAAAAGATTTAGAAAGTTTGAAAGCTAGTATTGCAGAAAATTCAAAAGATATCAATATTAACGGATGTAGTAAAATTAGGTATTGTGAAGCTTGTCATATTTGGCAACAAGAGGTTAACACTCTTAAAGTCAAATTGGAAAAAGCTTTACAACCCAAGGTTACTTATGCCGTTGATTCTAGGTTGTTTAATAAGTCATTAAATCCACCATATGCAAAATACCCTTTTATTCCAAAGGATTTAATGAACAAACATAAACAAATACATCAACATGGCTTATGTCATTATTGTTGTCGTGCCGGTCATACCATTGAAAAATGCAAGTTTAGGAGATTTCTTGTTCCTAAAGGCATTTATCAATGGAAGCCTAAAGGCAACCATGTTACCACTTACCCACATGGACCCAATGAAAATTGGGTACCTATTTCTCTCTTTTGATATTGTAGGATGAGTGTCTTGCATCTGTAGATAGAAGATGGTTTCTAGACAGCGGGTGCTCAAGGCACATGACGGGTGATATATCGCTTTTTATAGACTTCAAAGCAAAGAAGAAGGGATATGTTACTTATGGAGACAATAACAAAGGAGCTATACTTGGCAAAGGTAGTGTAGGTAATCCCTCTACCACTACTATTTCTGATGTCCATCTAGTAGAGGGACTTAAACACAATTTGTTAAGTATTAGTCAATTGTGCGACAAGGGTTACAAGGTTTCTTTCACAAAAACTTGCTGCATAATTGAACATACTGAACAAAATATCGTGTTTAAGGGTGTAAGAGTAAACAATATCTATATGCTTGATCTTTTTTATGTATCTTTAACAAGCACTAAGTGTCTAGTTGCCTTGAATGATGATTCTTGGCTTTGGCACAGACGTTTAGCGCATGTTAATTTCGATTTGCTTAATAAGGTTGTATCCAAGGATCTAGTAGTCGGTCTTCCAAAAATAAAATTTTCAAAAGACCACCTATGTGACGCGTGCCAAATGGGAAAACAAACAAGGATCTCTTTTAAGTCCAAAAATGTAATTTCAACTTCACGACCCCTTGAGCTTCTCCATATGGATCTCTTTGGACCTTCTAGGACAAAGAGTCTAGGTGGAAATTATTATGGTTTCATAATCGTTGATGACTATTCTAGATTTACTTGGACTATATTCCTTCATAGCAAAGATGAAACTTTTTCCGCTTTTAAGAGTTTTGCAAAACTGTCCCAAAATAAAATGAACTCCAAAATAGTTACAATTCGAAGCGATCATGGAGGTGAATTTCAAAACCACCTCTTTGATAAGTACTGTGATAAGTATGGTATTGAGCATAACTTTTCAGCTCCTCGAACTCCACAACAGAATGGCGTTGTGGAGCGCAAAAATCGTGTTTTAGAGGAGTTGGCTAGAACAATGCTAAATGAGGGTGGATTACCAAAATATTTTTGGGCTGATGCAATTAGTACAGCCTGTTATGTTTTAAACAGGATTTTAATTCGTCCTATCTTAAACAAAACCCCTTATGAGCTTCTAAAAGGAAGAAAGCCAAACTTGTCACATCTTCACGTATTCGGTTGTAAGTGTTTTGTTTTGAATAATGGTAAAGAAAAACTTGGGAAGTTTGATGCAAAAGCGGATGAAGGTATCTTTCTTGGATACTCACAATCAAGTAAAGCATATAGAGTGTATAATAAGCGTTTACTTTCTGTTGAAGAATCTGTCCATGTTTCTTTTGATGAGTCTTATCCGAAAAATGTCGGAAAAGGTACTTCTTTTGATGACGCAGGTGTATCTACAGAAGACATACTCAAAGAAGCTGTTTCGGAAATTGATCAGTCCAAAACAGAAGACAATGAGGAGGAGGAAGATACCAGTCATGTAAAAGCTAAGGAAGAAGGGCAAGCTGAAGTGAATGACCTTCCACCAGCTTGGAGATCTTCAAAAGACCATCCTATTGACAACATTTTGGGAGACATTTCAAATGGAGTAATGACTCGTTCTAGGATAAGTAATTTCTGTTCTCACTTCGCTTTTGTTTCTCAAGTAGAACCTAAAAATGCCAAAGAGGCCTTGATTGATGAATGTTGGCTAATGGCCATGCAAGAAGAGCTTAATCAATTTCAAAGAAATGACGTTTGGGAACTTGTTCCTCGTCCGCGAGATCATCATATCATAGGTACTAAATGGGTTTTTAGAAATAAGCTTGATGAAAACGGAGTGATAACTAGGAACAAAGCACGTTTAGTGACACAAGGGTATAACCAAGAGGAGGGTATAGATTATGAGGAAACTTATGCTCCAGTTGCTCGTCTTGAAGCTATACGTCTCTTGCTTGTTTATGCGTGTTCTAAGAATTTTAAGCTTTACCAAATGGACGTAAAGAGTGCGTTTCTAAACGGTGTCCTAAATGAAGAGGTATACGTCTCACAACCTCCTGGTTTTGAGAGTGCTGAATATCCATATTATGTTTACAAATTAAAACGAGCTTTGTACGGTCTTAAGCAAGCCCCTCGGGTTTGGTATGAAAGACTTAGCAAATTTCTACTTGATCATGGATATTCAAGAGGTAAAGTGGATACCACTCTCTTCATTAAACACAAGGGAAAACACATTCTTTTAGTTCAAGTTTATGTAGACGATATAATTTTTGGTTCAACTAACATACACTTGGTCGAAGAGTTTTCAAAGGTTATGCAGGGAGAATTTGAAATGAGTCTTATGGGGGAGCTAAATTACTTCCTCGGTCTCCAAATAAAGCAGCTTGATGAGGGTACAACTGTGTGTCAAACAAAATACTGCAGAGAGCTGCTCAAGCGCTTTGGAATGAATGATTCAAAATCAATCGACACCCCTATGCCTACCAACGGGAATCTAGATAAAGATGAACACGGTAAGAGTGTAGATGTCAAAAGGTATAGAGGTATGATTGGGTCTCTCTTGTATCTTACTGCATCTAGACCTGACATCATGTTCAGTGTTTGTATATGTGCACGATATCAATCAAATCCTAAGGAATCACACTTGAAAGCTGTTAAGCGTATATTTAGATATCTTCATGGAACATCTAAATATGGGATCTGGTATTCTAAAGAAAGCGATTATAGCCTAGTAGGTTACTCCGATTCTGATTTTGCTGGCTGCAAATCAGATAGGAAAAGCACTAGTGGTACATGTCACTTATTTTCAAACTCTTTGGTAAGCTGGCATAGCAAAAAGCAGGTGTCTATCGCATTGTCAACTGCTGAGGCTGAGTACGTTGCAGCCGGTAGTTGTTGCGCTCAGATTTTGTGGCTGAAGCAGCAACTACAAGATTTCGATATTCAACTCAAACGTATTCCAATAAAATGTGATAACACAAGTGCTATAAATCTTACTAAGAATCCTGTTTTACACTCACGCACTAAACACATAGAGATTAGGCATCACTTTCTTCGCGATCATGTTGAAAAAGAGGACGTTGTATTTGAGCATGTTGATACTAAAAACCAACTTGCTGACATTTTTACTAAACCATTAGCAACGGAACCGTTCTTCAACATTCGTCGTGAATTAGGGATCTTAGATCTCTCTTCATTGATGTCTTAAGCATGTTGGTCCTTATTTATATATGTCTCACTTTGTTTGTTGAGATTTGTTTTTAGACCTCATTCGTACTTCATAAGGTTACATCAACAGAGGTAATATCATTCCTTTCTATATCTCTTTGGAACTATGTGATTTTTGTATGTTTGAACAAATTCTTTAAAATCGTTTATATGTATTCCTTTGCATATGTTGTTTGAACATTAATGTTTGATTTGTGAATTACTTGAGCATATTTATCATGACATAATTCATATTGCATTGACTTAGGGCTGCTAACAGGTTTCTATACTCAACTGGTATTCAAAAATTAGTTAAGACTTAGTTTAGCGTCAGTATGTATCGATGCAACAAGTGCATGTGTCGATACATTCTAGTTTCCGGTCGATGCATTCGTGCTATGGGTTGATTCATATTGTTTTTATTTCACATTTTTCAAACTTGTTTCAGTATGTGTCGATGCATCCGTGTTTTGTGTCGACACATAGAACATTTTTAAAAACATTTAATTCGTGAAATGGATCGATTCATAACCCCTTGTATCGATACATACTGATTATTTTACAATAAATGCATGCTGATTCAGTTCTGGATCGACACATCAGCCAAGTTTATAGGTCTCATTCCTTCACTCTAGACTCTCTCTTCCTCTTATACCCAAGCGGCTAACCCTAATCTCTTCAAACATCTTCATCTCCTAAACCCTAATTCACCTCCTATCCCTCATTCATCTTAACTCTTCTTCAATTCATCACCATGCCTCCAAGAACCATTCCTGCCAGACAAAGAGGAAGAGGAAAAGGAAAGGAACCTATTGGCTCTTCTCATCAGTCGCCACCACCCCCATAAATCCCTCCCAGTGCGCTGACTCTCCTTCATCCTGCCATTGCTGATGAGTTTGAGACTTTTTTCAAGACAAGGTTAGTTATGAAACCACATGTCTTTAATAAAACTGATGCTTCCACTCTGCACCTCAATGATATTGTTGATCTGTTGAATGTGCAAAAGCTTGGTACATTTTTTAGCATAAATGATGATTATCATGAGGACTTTATTCGCATCTTTTATGCTGGTCTACAATCTGGTAGAGGTTATATGTTCAAATGTTCTATTGGAACCAGAACTTATACATTTAAAGCTGCTGATTGGGACAAAGTGTTTCAAATCCCTTTTGGGGTGCCTGGAATGAAGAACTGGCATGACCAGAGCTTTGATACTGACTTTAAAATAAAGGAATATGTTGCATCCATTTTAAAACTGGACAGACCTCTGGGTGAGGATGAACCACTCACATCTGGTATGATTACAAGCATACCTAGAATCCTTCACTGGATTGTCTCGCACATTTTGCGTCCAAGATCCGGTGGTCATTCTAGGTTGGATAGACCAGATATTCACCTTGTGTACCTTCTTCAAAATAAGGTTTCATTGAATTGGCCAAACTACTTTGTGAAACGCATATTTCTTATGCGTAACAGTTCGAAGAATATTACACTTGGATATGCTGCTCAGATTATGAGAATCATAAAATACTGGAATATAGCCATACCTTTAGTCCCTCTTATATCTCTCACTTCTGCTCAAGAGTTCAACACTGCCACTTTATCTCATATGGGATACCAGTGGGATAAGGAGCGTAAATGTTTTTACTTTTTGGAAAGGGGATCCAAAACAAGGGTGTATAACTTTGATGTGCCTTCTGAACAAGTTTTCATGACTGAAGACCAAATGGATGAAGAAATGAATGATGTCAACGACGAGAATCAGCCTGAAGCAAATGCTAATGCTGGTTGGGGTGATTGGGTGCCACAAAGGTGGTCTCCAACAAATTATGAACCAACTCCAATTGTTCCTCCATTCTCTGGTGCGGCTTCTTCTTCAACAGCTCCTGCATATTTGACTCAAATGTTCAGCAAATGGAGCTTGCCAATCAAGCCCGTCATGAACAGGCGCTTGCTTGGCATAATCAACAAAATGAGTGGCATAAAGAGCATCGTGAGTGGCATGATGAGCACACACAGATGTATCACAATCAGCATTCTTGGCACATGGACTTGGTTAAATGGCATCAAGTTTTTTACAATGAAATGTCTGGTTTTATGGACGATTGTTGTGCCAATCCTGGTATTATGGACAGGTTCAGAAGCGTTGAAGTTCAGAACCGGTTCAGGCAATATAGTTTCATGGGCCATAATCCTGATGAGATGCCTCCTCCACCGCCTCCACCAAGTTTCAGAGATCCTAATAGAGCTGATGAAGAGTCCTGTGGAGGCCATAACCCTTTTTAAGCCATCATAATCATTGCATTTCATTTCATAATCATGTTGCTTAAGTTTCTTTGTTATATTGTTCAAACTTTGTATGTTTTGGTACTTCTTATGTAATTCTAAGCACTTTGTTATATAGTTCAATGCTTATTTCTTTTATTTCTGTTTACTTGTGTTATTTTTGCCCTTTCCTTGTCATTCTTTGTGAGTGATTGTTTTACGCTAAGCTTCTCTCTTTGTGATTGTTAGCTTCAATATCAATTTCGTTGTTTAGTGCTACATCATTCTAGCCTTGTGACTCTTTACACAGAATTTCGCTATTTTCTTCTTTTTTATGTTGACAAAGGGGGAGAAGAAAGAAAACAAGATGTTGACAGCCATGCACAAACTCAGGGGGAGTGTTCTATCACACATCTTGCAAATTTACCATCATCAAAAAGGGGGAGTTTGTGAGCAATCTTTTTAGTTTTGTATGATAGCAAATTGTATGATAAATGCATATATAAATGCCTATGTGTTTGATGTGCATGTTATAAGATTAGTATGCATGTTTAGTTGGTACATATATGTGATTTTATACCTATACCATGCTTTAAAGACAATACAATTGATACATATCTTTATTGACATCATAAAAACAATTTTCCTTATGTATGTATCGATTCATGTCTGTCTTGCATCGACACATTTCTCTGTTAAAATCACAAAAACGTGTTTGCTTCAGTATGGATCGATCCATACGAGTTTTGCATCGATACATGCTTCCTTGTTGTTAAGCCATGTATCGAGTCATACGAAGTTTGCATCGATTCATGATTAGATTTACTTTCTGAAATTAAACTAAGTTACAATATGCATCGATGCATATATCTGTGTGTCGACTCATGTATGTTATATAGCTACCATGTATCGACTCATACGAGTTTCGTATCGATACATAAAGCTGTTTTCTTTCTCTAACCGTTTCTGTTTCACATATAAGAAGGTTTTGACAGTTCAGTTAGAAAGCAGAATTCGTTAGTGTGAAAATTGTGTAATCACAGCAAAAGCAAGCTTGGTGAGCATCAATTTTGTGAGCAGTTTTAGAGACCTGAAAGATACTTTATCTTCATCATCTTCTCAATCACTTTAATTCAAGAACATCAACACATAATCATTCTTGTTCATCGGATTAAAGGATCATCGAGATAACGTTCAGTGGTACGATCAAGGATCTAGCTGAGTTGAAGATTCAAAGGGGGTTTCGAGGAAAAACCATCTGGTTTGTCCTTCAAGAACTGGTGTGTTCTTGAGGGTTTGTTAGTCACGTTTGCAGAACATATTCAGCCGCAGCGTAGGGTTTGGAAATTTGGTAATTTTGCAAACAGGTCGTGGAACCGGTGAATTGTTTGTAATTCTTGCAGGGGAAATTCTTGATTAAGCTCAGATCAAGTGAAGGTTCATACAAGAGAAAGATCTTGGGGTTTAGATTTCTGGCTTTGTATTGTAACCTTGTAAACAACGAATTCAACATTATTGATATAACAGGTCTCAATTTCAGTTTGAAATTGAGAGGGAGACATACCCACACGCGAGGACGAAAGTGGGGAACTTCCTTACCAAATCTCTGCGTATTGTATTCTGTCCTTATCTCTCTTTACGTTTTCAACAATTTTGTGATTCATTTGGTGTATTGTGTCTTAACGTTTTATGATACAATAGTGGTAAGAAAACTTTTATCAAATCACCATTATTGTTAATCATTGAACACTCACACGCCAAGTGTTTGACAAAACTGTCAGCTGAGTTTTTGTTCATTGGAAATAGTATTTGTATGATAAGTGCATTTGATTCGATCCTAATCTGGTGTTAATAAATCTTTGTCATCCTAATATAAATCCAGCATTAATTCGTGTGTCCGGTTTTCTAGTAGCTGGTTCAGAATAGACGGAAGTCGATTCGGGATCGTAATTTTCCGCTAACTTTAAAAAACTCTGATAAGTATTTTTAAATCCTTGAGTTTCAAGGTGGTGATCTATTCACCCCCTCTCGATCACTAGCCACACCGTCTAACAAGTGGTATCAGAGCACCGGTTTGCTGGTGCTTTGTGGCTGCTTGTAACGATATGGATTCTGAACCAAAGGGGGCGTACAATAGAGCGTCTGTTTTCAACGGTGAAAATTATGGCTACTAGAAAGACTGCATGCGAGTTCATATAAATTCTGTGGATAGGAATGTGTGGGTTGCCATTCAAAATGGTCCTTTTCAAATTACTATGAGAAATGAGGTTGGCGCCATAGTTCCTAAACCAGAAGAGGATTACGATGAGAAAGATGAGAAAAAGTGGTCGTGTGATTGGAGAGCTCGAAATATGCTAATTTCAGCACTTGGTGCTGATGAGTATTATCGGGTATCCCATTGCACGACAGCTAAAGAAATGTGGGATGCTTTAGAAATTGCCCATGAGGGTACTACTGAAGTTAAACAGTCCCATATTAACACACTTAATCAAGAGTTCTAGCTCTTTCGCATGAAACAAGGAGAATCTATCTCTGACATGCAAAAGAGATTCGTTCATCTCATCAATCGTTTGAATGCACTTGGAAAATCTGTCTCCAATGAAATAGCCACTAATAAAATTCTGAGATGTCTTAGCAGGGAATGGCAACCTAAAGTAACAGCTATTAAGGAAGCCAACGACCTCACGACGCTTACGATTACAACTTTATTTGGCAAGCTGGAAGAACATCAGCAAGAGCTGGAAAGTCTTGAAATATTTGAGAACAAGAGTAAAAAGGAAAAGAATAAAAACAAAGAGAGTGAGAAGAAGCCAATAGCTCTTGTGGCCTCTAGCTCAAAGTCCTCACAAAAAGAGCAAAGTGACAATGATTCAAGTAGTGACGAAGATTCGGGTGATGAGGAAATGAGACTTTTTGTTAAGAGATATAATAGATTCATTCGAAAGAATGGAATCAAGCATTCCGACAAAAATCTCATTAAGTTCCGAAAATAATCTATAGAGTCAAAACAGGAAGAGAATAAGAAGCATAGAGTAAAAGGATCTTGCTTTAATTGTGGTAAATCTGGACATTATAAGACAGAATGTCCTATGAGGAAAAAGGATAAAGGAAAAGCTTCACCAAAAAGGGTCAATAAACAAAGAAGAGCTTATATTGTGTGGGAAAGTGATAGTGATTCATCAAGCTCACAAAGTTCAACTGATAGTGATGAGACAGCAAATCTGTGTCTTATGGCTCACACCAAAAATCAATCCCACCACAAGAAGAAGATCAACGATAAGAAAGTAAGACAAGCCTACTATAGTAATTTTTCTTCTATGTCTTTTTCTGAACTGAAAATAGCTTTTGAAAAACTGCATAACGAAGCTTTAGATGCTTTTAAAAGATTATCTTCCGATAAACAAATTTTTTCATTCTTGGAAGGTAAAGTATACAAAGCTGAAAAAGATTTAGAAAGTTTAAAAGCTAGTATTGCAGAAAATTCAAAAGATATCAATATTAACGGATGTAGTAAAATTAGGTATTGTGAAGCTTGTCATATTTGGCAACAAGAGGTTAGCACTCTTAAAGTCAAATTGGAAAAAGCTTTACAACCCAAGGTTACTTATGCCGTTGATTCTAGGTTGTTTAATAAGTCATTAAATCCACCATATGCAAAATACTCTTTTATTCCAAAGGATTTAATGAACAAACATAAACAAATACATCATCATGGCTTATGTCATTATTGTTGTCGTGCCGGTCATACCATTGAAAAATGCAAGTTTAGGAGATTTCTTGTTCCTAAAGGCATTTATCAATGGAAGCCTAAAGGCAACCATGTTACCACTTACCCACATGGACCCAATGAAAATTGGGTACCTATTTCTCTCTTTTGATATTGTAGGATGAGTGTCTTGCATCCGTAGATAGAAGATGGTTTCTAGACAGCGGGTGCTCAAGGCACATGACGGGTGATATATCGCTTTTTATAGACTTCAAAGCAAAGAAGAAGGGATATGTTACTTATGGAGACAATAACAAAGGAGCTATACTTGGCAAAGGTAGTGTAGGTAATCCCTCTACCACTACTATTTCTGATGTCCATCTAGTAGAGGGACTTAAACACAATTTGTTAAGTATTAGTCAATTGTGCGACAAGGGTTACAAGGTTTCTTTCACAAAAACTTGCTGCATAATTGAACATACTGAACAAAATATTGTGTTTAAGGGTGTAAGAGTAAACAATATCTACATGCTTGATCTTTTTGATGTATCTTTAACAAGCACTAAGTGTCTAGTTGCCTTGAATGATGATTCTTGGCTTTGGCACAGACGTTTAGCGCATGTTAATTTCGATTTGCTTAATAAGGTTGTATCCAAGGATCTAGTAGTCGGTCTTCCAAAAATAAAATTTTCAAAAGACCACCTATGTGACGCGTGCCAAATGGGAAAACAAACAAGGATCTCTTTTAAGTCCAAAAATGTAATTTCAACTTCACGACCCCTTGAGCTTCTCCATATGGATCTCTTTGGACCTTCTAGGACAAAGAGTCTAGGTGGAAATTATTATGGTTTCGTAATCGTTGATGACTATTCTAGATTTACTTGGACTATATTCCTTCATAGCAAAGATGAAACTTTTTCCGCTTTTAAGAGTTTTGCAAAACTGTCCCAAAATAAAATGAACTCCAAAATAGTTACAATTCGAAGCGATCATGGAGGTGAATTTCAAAACCACCTCTTTGATAAGTATTGTGATAAGTATGGTATTGAGCATAACTTTTCAGCTCCTCGAACTCCACAACAGAATGGCGTTGTGGAGTGCAAAAATCGCGTTTTAGAGGAGTTGGCTAGAACAATGCTAAATGAGGGTGGATTACCAAAATATTTTTGGGCTGATGCAATTAGTACAGCCTGTTATGTTTTAAACAGGATTTTAATTCGTCCTATCTTAAATAAAACCCCTTATGAGCTTCTAAAAGGAAGAAAGCCAAACTTGTCACATCTTCACGTATTCGGTTGTAAGTGTTTTGTTTTGAATAATGGTAAAGAAAAACTTGGGAAGTTTGATGCAAAAGCGGATGAAGGTATCTTTCTTGGATACTCACAATCAAGTAAAGCATATAGAGTGTATAATAAGCGTTTACTTTCTGTTGAAGAATCTGTCCATGTTTCTTTTAATGAGTCTTATCCGAAAAATGTCAGAAAAGGTACTTCTTTTGATGACGCAGGTGTATCTACAGAAGACATACTCAAAGAAGCTGTTTCGGAAATTGATCAGTCCAAAACAGAAGACAATGAGGAGGAGGAAGATACCAGTCATGTAAAAGATAAGGAAGAAGGGCAAGCTGAAGTGAATGACCTTCCACCAGCTTGGAGGTCTTCAAAAGACCATCCTATTGACAACATTTTGGGAGACATTTCAAAGGGAGTAATGACTCGTTCTAGGATAAGTAATTTCTGTTCTCACTTCGCTTTTGTTTCTCAAGTAGAACCTAAAAATGCCAAAGAGGCCTTGATTGATGAATGTTGGCTAATGGCCATGCAAGAAGAGCTTAATCAATTTCAAAGAAATGACGTTTGGGAACTTGTTCCTCGTCCGCGAGATCATCATATCATAGGTACTAAATGGGTTTTTAGAAATAAGCTTGATGAAAACGGAGTGATAACTAGGAACAAAGCACGTTTAGTGGCACAAGGGTATAACCAAGAGGAGGGCATAGATTATGAGGAAACTTATGCTCCAGTTGCTCGTCTTGAAGCTATACGTCTCTTGCTTACAGTTGAGGCGTTACCAGTTAGAGTTTTGGATCGCGAAGTGAAGAGGTTGAGAGGCAAAGATATTGCACTTGTGAAAGTGGCGTGGGGCGGCGCTGCTGAGGGCAATTTGACTTGGGAGTTGGAGAGTCGGATGCGGGAGTCGTATCCAGATTTGTTCGTCTCAGGTATATTTTCGAGGACGAAAATTTCTAAGTGGGGGAGAGTTGTAACGACCCAGTTTTCGTGTGCGTTTTATTTAATCGAGTCGTTTGATTATTATATTATTATTTTATTTTATTTTCGACTTTTATCTGAAAATATGTTATTTTTCAATGTTGTGATATTTTATCGGGTTTTGGGATCGTTTGTGAGATATTTGAGTGTGGGGGTATTTTGGTCATTTTAGGATATTTTTGATTAAGTGAGAAAAATAGAAAATAGTAGAGAGAAAAAGAGAAAGAAAGAAAAGGAAAAGAAAGAAAAGGGAGAGAAAAGAGAAGAAGAAGAGAAATAGTGGAAAACTTGGAAAAATCAACTTCTAGTATCGATTTAATCGGGTAAGGGTGCGAAATTCAATTATTGTATACTTGTATATGATTATGTATGTATATTTGTGATGTTTGTTGGATTGAAATGGAAATATTTTAGTAAACCCATTTTTGGTAAAATTGAGTAGAAATTGATTAAATGTGTAGAAATTTATGTGTTAAGTGTTCATTCTTGTTGATACATGATAGATACTTGTTATTGGACATTGTATTGGCAATTTTCTGGTGTGTAGGTGAGATTTGGGGGAATTTTGGGTTGAACCCGTATGAAAATTATGCAGAAGAATTTTTCTGAGATTTCCAGGTCATACGCGTATGGGGCATGTTCATACGCGTATGAACCTTGGCAATACACGTATGGTGGGCGAGCCATAGGGCCAATACGCGTAGGGGCTGCTTGTTTTCTCGGCCATCTGCCCATTTGCGTATGATACACGTAGCTTTTTAGGTCAATACGCGTACGGGATTGGGCATTACGCGTGCGGACATTTCAACTAGAACTTTGGGAAAAATGAGTCTCTGCTCATACGCGTATGGCTCATGGTGATACGCGTATGGACAGGACTTTTGCAAAATGTGACTTTTCAAAATATCGTTTTTCGTTTTCGTTCGTAACTTTTGATCCGTTTGTCCGATTTTTACATTCTTGGTATCGTTGTGTAGCTATTGAGCTGTACTTTCTTATTATGATGATTTTGGAATTGTTAGCCGATTTAATTATGTCGGAAAATCAGGAATAGTGTCGGTTGTCGACTTTTGTCGTTATACTTGTACGTAATTGATATATATTGTGCAAGGTGCTGTTGTATGATGTAAATGTATGTGTTTAGATGATGTTGTGATGATTTGTGGCCGTATGGAAATTAAATGCATTGTTTTGGGCATAAGTGCAAAGTGTGATTTTATCGATGAAATGAATGTGTTTATGTGTGCATATTGAATGTCATGGGTCTTTGTATGCCAAGCATCATGATATGTATTGTGGAACGTCCTGAGTGACGGTTTGGATTCCAGAGGGAATTCGCTATAACTTCGTGTGCCCATGTGGGGTGTGAGCGATGATTATAGACGATCGTGTGCCCATGTGGGGTGTGAGCGATCGGGTCGTGTGCCCGTGTGGGGTGTGAGCGATCCATAAACACCGTGTGCCCGTGTGGGGTGTGAGCGGTGGGGAACATCGTAGGCCCGACGGGGAGTTACAGTGATGTAACGAGCGATGGTTCCAGCAGAGTTCCTGAGTGAACTAGTGATGAGAAACAATGGAAGTCGGTACCGCATGTGCATATGCATAGAGTCGTTGTGTTGGTCTCTTGCATTGCATAAATCAGTTATGGTTGTTTATGTGTGGATTTATGGATAAATTGATATATGGATATGTGTTGGTGATGGAAATATGTATTGTGTCTTGTAATGCCTTGTGTTTTGAATTATAGCGTGAGTTGTGGTGAGAACCGTATATATGTGTATTTTTGTGTTATATATATAATTATATGCAATTATATTATGGTTGTTTTTCTCACCCTTCTGCTGTTTTATAATGCTCTATGAGGCATTGCAGATTAGAGTTGCTGGAGGTATTTTTGTGAAGCTTGGCGTCTTTATTCTTTTGTCGGTCGGCTCTGATATGTGACACCGGGTAGTTAGGGAGGCCGTTTGTGATAACTGTATATTATGTATATGTATATCTTTTGGCTTGTGCATGTATAACCTGATGAAGGACAAACTTTTGTGATATATATATATATATATATATGTATGTATGTTATTCAGTTTTAGATTTTCCGCTTTTATTCTAAAATCTGAAATGTGGGTGTAAGGAACTGAATTCCTCTGTTGATTGCTACCCCACTGTTGCATATCTTTATGAGCAGGTGTTGTATGAATTGTTTTCAAATTGATGTGACCCTCCCGGTCTATGCCATGATAATTTAGATATACTCTGACGAAATTTTGAATTTTCTTTTACTGCTATTTATTAATTGGGGGTATAGATTGGGGGTGTTACAACAAGCGCTCCTAGTGACTTTACGAAAATGGTAAATATGGGGATGCGCTTAGAAGAAGGAATTCATGAAGGTAGGCTGAGAAACGAAATGGGTACTTCCGACAATGCGAAGAAACACAGAAGTAACTTTGCGAAGAAGAAGGAACAGGATGTGAGTGCCATACACCATCGTCGACCCCGAAGGAGAAACCTGCAACATCAACAGTCTCAACATGTTGCACCAGTGACTGTAACGCCCCGTTTTGCCAATTTTATTTTATGGAGTCGTTTTGATTATTTTATTATTATTTTATTTTATTTTCGACTTTTATGTGAAAATGTGTTATTTTTCTTCGTGATTATATTTTATCGCGTTTTGGGATCGTTTGCGGGAAATTTGAGTGTAGGGGTATTTTGGGCATTTGGGTGTATTTTGTTAAGTTAGTAAAGAAAAGAAAAGTAGAAATAGAAGAAAAAGAAAAAAAAATAGAAAGAAAAGTAGAAAGAAGAAAAGAGAAGAAAAGAGGAGAAGAGAGAAAAGAGAGAAATTGGAGAAAAGCTTGGGAAATCAAGAGAACAAGTTCTAGGAATCGATTAATCGGGTAAGGGTGCGAAACTCGATGATACTATGATTGTGTATGATTAAGTATGTTTGTGTGGAAGTTTTGTTGGTTTTTCAAATATAGGTCGAAATGAGATAAACGAGTAGAAACCGATGTTTTCACGGATGAATTTCGAAATAAATTGCGTAGATTAGTCGTATGAGGTTAGGCCGAGATTATAGAGACTCGTTTCGTTGAAATCGGTTGATATTGTGAGTTTTGACATTTTTGGGTTTTGAAAATGTGAGATTTTGGTGAAAAATAAAAGTCGTGGAATCGGGTTTTTCTTGATCCTAATATGTTGGTATGTATTTATGTGATATTACCATGTATTTATTCGGAAGAAAGGAATTGAATCGGTCGGGTTTCCGGAGGGTTTTGTGTAGAGGCAGCAGCTGTTTTTTCTGGTTTTTAACAGGTGCAATCGATTGCAGCAGGATGCAAATTGATTGCACATGAAAAAAGGGCGAAAAATGTGATTTCTGGGGCCGTGCAATCGATTGCACACAGGTGTAAATCGATTGCACTCTGCTGTTCTTTTTCAAAAATTTGGTTTTTTAAAAGTTGCATAACTTTTTCGTCGTTTATCCGTTTTAGCTGTTCTTTATATTTATTTGAAGCTAAAAATATGTTCTATGATTTGGTGAAGAAAAATATTATTTTTAGCCGACTTTTGGCCGACTTTACCGATTAATCGTGAATAGCTGTTTTTGATGAAATGTTGTGATGATGATTTGTGGCCAAAAGGCAAGAAAATGCTAAGTGTGGTATTTGATGATATATGCATGATTGTGGATGTGTGTGTGCATGCAATGTTAATGTCATGAGTCATTGTATGCCAAGCATCATGATGTGCATTGTTGAAACGTCCTGAGTGGCGGTTTGGTTCCTGATGGAATCTGCTATAACATCGTGTGCCTCGAAAATATGAGGCGCTGCCTGAGGACCTAAAGCGGTGGTTATAGACGATTGTGGGATCCTTCGGAGACTTAAAGTAATCCTTAACGTCGTGTGCCTCGAAAATATGAGGTGTTGCCTGAGGACCTAAAGCGACGGGTGAACATCGTAGGCCCGACGGGGAGTTACTTGAGATTCTCAGTAACGAGCGATGGTTCCAATAGTTCCTGAGTGAACTGATGATGAGACATGAGACATTGGAAGTCGGTACCGCATGGCATGTGCATAGAGTCGTTGTGTCGGTCTATGTGCATTGCATAAATCATGAATTAATTGTGTGTGAATTTGTGAATGTGATTGATAATTGTATGGTATATGTGTGGTGTGTAATGGTATTCGATGCTTGAGAATTGTGCGGTATTATGTTATATGTGGTTGTGGTGAGAATGTGTTACTTGTACATTTTTGTGTTTATATATATAATTTTATTCAATTATATTATGGTTGTTTTTCTCACCCTTCTGCTGTTTTATAACGCTCTATGAGGCGTTGCAGATTAGAGCTGCTGGAGGTATTCCTTTTTGTGAAGCGTTGCGTCTTCATTATTTTGGTCGGTCGGCTCTGATATGTGACTCCGGGTAGTTAGGGTGGCCGCGTGCTATTATTTTGTATATCTGATGATATATTTTGGTTGTACATATGCTACCTGATGTATGACAAACTGTTTATATGTGTATATGTATATATGTTAATCAGATTTTAGATTTTTCCGCTTTAATTCTAATTTCTGAAAAGTGGGTGTAAGGAACAAAGTTTCCTCTGTATGATTGCTACCCCACAGTTGCATATCATTATGGGCAGGTGTTGCATGTTATGTGTATGTTTGGTTACTTTGATGTGATTCTCCCTTTCTATGCCGTGTTTTCAAATGTACTCTGATCAATTTTCGAATTTTCTTTTACCGCCTTAATTGCGTGTTTTTGGGGGTATTAGATTGGGGGCGTCACATTAAGTGGTATCAGAGCCTGGTTCGTGTCAGTTGTGTCTGTTGCGTCTGGCATTTTGGGCGAGTTGTTGTTGTGCGACAGTTGTGTTGAGTAAGTTGTTGTTTAACCATAGTTTCTGTATTTGGACGAACAGAATATGGTTGGTCGTAATGATGCTGCTTTGGCTGCTGCGATGGAAGCGATGGCACGAGCTGTACAGGGTGCACCGAATGCTTCCGGAAATGATGAGTTTAGAAAGAATAAGCCGCCGGTTTTTAAAGGGAAACATGATCCGGATGGTGCACAGTTGTGGTTGAAAGAGATTGAGAGGATTTTCAGGGTAATGGATTGTGACGATGATGATAAGGTGAGGTTAGGCACTCATATGTTACATGAAGAGGCTGACGACTGGTGGATCAGTACTCGTCAGGTGTTGGAAGCTGAGGAGGAGGAAGAAGAGATTACTTGGGAAGTGTTTAGCCGAGAGTTTCTAAGGAAGTATTTTCCGGAGGATGTCCTAGGAAAGAAAGAGATTGAGTTTTTGGAACTAAAACAAGGTAATTTGTCTGTTGTTGAATATACTGCTAAGTTTGTGGAACTTGTGCAGTTTTATCCTCACTATGTGGAAGCGACAGCTGAATTTTCAAAGTGTGTAAAGTATGAAAGTGGGTTGCGTCCTGAGATAAAGCGGGCTATTGGATATCAGAGGATTCGAAGGTTTGCTGATTTGGTGGAATGCTGTAGGATTTATGATGAAGATAGTAAGGCCCGTTCTGCTCACTATAAAAGTGTAAGTGACAGGAAAGGGAAGCAACAGTTCCGTGGTGGACCGTATGTGTCACCGGCTGATAAAGGTAAACAAAGGAGTATTTTTTATCGTAGGTCAGGTGGAGGTGGTATGTCTAATTCTCCTAGGTGTTTTAAATGTGGTGAATTGGGTCATCGCCAGCATGAATGTATGAGGAATGTGATTAAGTGTTCTAATTGTGGCGGTGAAGGGCATGTTGTAGCGGATTGTAAAAGGAAGAATGTGGTGAAATGTTACAATTGTGGGGAACCTGGTCACATTAGCTCGAAGTGTCCGAATCAGAAGAAAGCTCAGGCTAGTGGCAAAGTGTTTTCATTGGCGGGAACTCAGATCTCAAATGCAGATCGTCTGATAAGAGGTACTTGCTTTATTAATAATATGCCTTTAATTGCTATTATTGATACTGGAGCGACTCATTCGTTTATTTCATCTGAGTGCGCAAAGAGTTTGAATCTTGTGTTGTCTGTGATGGATTTTGAGATGGTTATTGATACTTTAGCGATGGGGTCAGTAACTACTTCTTTGGTGTGTCTAAGTTGTCCTTTGGCCATTTATGGCAAAGACTTTGTGATGGATTTGGTGTGTTTACCATTGGAAGGTTTAGATGTGGTGTTGGGAATGAACTGGTTGCAATTTAATCGGGTGCACATTGACTGTTATCATAAGCTTGTAAGGTTTCCTTCTCTTGAGGAAGATGAAGACTCGAGTTTCTTGTCTACTAAAGAGTTGAAGAAACTTTTTGCGGACGAAGCTCAATTGTTTGGTTTGTTTGCATCATTAGCTGTGGATAGTCAAGTTTCTCTTGAAGTGTTTCCTGTTGTGTGTGATTTTCCTGAAGTGTTTCCTGAGGATATTTCAGATGTACCGCCAGAGAGAGAAGTTGAATTTTCTATTGATCTAGTTCCTGGTACTAGACCTGTTTCTATGGCACCTTATAGAATGTCGGCATCTGAATTGGTGGAGTTGAAAAAGCAGTTGAATGAGTTGTTGGAAAAGAGGTTCGTGAGGCCAAGTGTTTCTCCTTGGGGTGCTCCAGTTTTGTTAGTGAAAAAGAAAGATGGGAGTATGCGATTATGTATTGATTATCGCCAGTTGAATAAAGTGACGATTAAGAACAAATATTCGGTTCCAAGGATTGATGATCTGATGGATCAGTTGGTTGGTGCTTGTGTATTTAGTAAGATTGATTTGAGATCGGGTTATCATCAAATAAGAGTGAAAGAAGAGGATATTCAGAAGACGGCCTTTAGAACACGGTACGGTCATTATGAATATTCGGTGATGCCGTTCGGGGTTTCTAATGCGCCTGTTGTGTTTATGGAATACATGAATCAGTTTTTCCACGAGCATTTGGATCGTTTTGTGGTGGTGTTTATTGATGATATTTTAATATATTCTAAGTCTCGGGAAGAACATGCAGAGCATTTGCGTATTGTTTTGCAGGTTTTGAAGGAAAGGAAGCTTTTTGCCAAATTGTCCAAGTGTGAATTCTGGTTGTCTGAGGTGAGTTTTCTTGGGCACGTAATTTCAGGTAATGGTATTGCTGTGGATCCATCTAAATTAGAAGCAGTTCTACAATGGGAGGCTCCTAGATCCGTTACTGAAATTCGAAGCTTTTTGGGTTTGGCTGGTTATTACCGGAGGTTCATTGAAGGTTTTTCTAAGCTAGCTCTTCCTTTGACGCAGTTGACTTGTAAGGGCAAAGCATTCATTTGGGATATTCAATGTGAAGAGAGTTTTTGTGAGCTGAAGAGAAGATTGACGACAGCTCCGATTATGATTTTACCTAATCCTAATGAACCATTTGTTGTGTATTGTGATGCTTCTTTAATTGGTTTGGGTGGTGTTTTGATGGAGGAAGGTAAAGTTGTAGCTTATGATTCAAGGTAATTAAGAGTTCATGAGAAAAACTATCCTACTCATGATCTTGAATTAGCGGCTGTAGTTTTTGTGTTGAAGATTTGGAGGCACTATCTCTATGGTGCAAGGTTCGAGGTCTTTAGTGATCATAAAAGCTTAAAATATTTATTTGATCAGAAAGAGTTGAACATGAGGCAGCGGAGATGGTTGGAATTCTTGAAAGACTACGACTTTGGCTTGAATTACCATCCTGGTAAAGCTAATGTGGTAGCCGATGCATTGAGCCGGAAATCGTTGCATATGTCCGCATTGATGGTGAAAGAGTTGGAACTTTTGGAATCGTTCAGAGATTTGAGTTTGGTTTGTGAAGTGACATCGGTTAGTGTAAGGCTTGGAATGTTGAAAGTTACGAATGAATTTTTGATGTCGGTTAGTGAGAAACAAAAGTTGGATTTGAAATTTGTTGATTTGATGATGAATGAGAATGTGGATTTCAAGGTTGATAATTTTGGTGTTTTGAGATTCCGTGGTCGTATTTGTATTCCTGATGATGCGGAGTTGAAAAGAATGATTTTGGAGGAAGGACACCGAAGTAATTTAAGTATTCATCCGGGAGCGAATAAGATGTACCAAGATTTGAAGAAGATTTTCTAGTGGTCTGGTTTGAAAAGAGATGTGGCTCAGTTTGTGTATGCATGTTTGACTTGTCAGAAATCGAAAGTGGAACATTTGAGACCTAGTGGTTTGTTGCAACCGTTGGATATTCCTGAGTGGAAATGGGATAGCATTTCGATGGATTTTGTGACGGGATTACCGAACACTCAGCGTGGGCATAATGCTATTTGGGTGATTGTGGACAGGCTGACTAAATCGGCGCATTTTATTCCGAATGACATCAGTTTTTCTTTGGAACAGTTAGCTGAGATCTATATCAGTGTGGTGGTGAAATTGCATGGGGTTCCTTTAAGTATTGTTTCTGATCGAGATCCTAGGTTTACATCGAGATTTTGGGAAAGTTTACAGAAGGCTTTGGGTTCTAGATTGAGGTTGAGTTCGGCTTATCATCCGCAGACGGATGGTCAGACCGAAAGAACGATTCAGTCTTTGGAGGATTTGTTGAGAGCGTGTGTTTTGGAACAAGGTGGTACGTGGGACAGTTATCTTGCATTGATTGAGTTCACGTATAATAACAGTTTCCATTCTAGTATCGGAATGACACCTTTTGAGGCTTTATATGGACGAAGATGTAGAACGCCGTTGTGTTGGCACGAAACTGGTGAGAGTTCTGTGGTTGGACCGGAATTAGTGCAACAGACGACGGAAAAGGTAAAGTTTATTCGTGAGAAAATGAAGGCTTCTTAGAGTAGACAAAAGAGTTATCATGATCGGAGACGGAAGGATCTTGAGTTTCAAGAGGGTGATCACGTATTTCTGAGGGTTACGCCGGTAACGGGTGTTGGTCGTGCTTTGAAATCTAAGAAGCTTACTTCTCGATTTATTGGTCCTTACCAGATATCTGCGAGAGTGGATGCTGTAGCGTATCGTGTGGCGTTACCGCCGAATCTGTCGAATTTGCATGACGTTTTTCATGTTTCACAGCTTCGGAAGTATGTTCCGGATCCTTCACATGTGATTCCTATGGACGAGGTTGAGGTAAGAGATAACCTTACGATCGAGGCATTACAAGTTAGTATTATGGATCGCGAGGTGAAGCGGTTGAGGGGTAAAGAGATTGCACTTGTGAAAGTGGCGTGGGGAGGCGCTGCTGAGGGTAATTTGACGTGGGAATTGGAGAGTAGGATGCGGGAGTCGTATCCGGAGTTGTTTATATCAGGTAAGATTTTCGAGGACGAAAATTTCTAAGTGGGGGAGAATTGTAACGCCCCGTTTTGCCAATTTTATTTTATGGAGTCGTTTTGATTATTTTATTATTATTTTATTTTATTTTTGACTTTTATGTGAAAATGTGTTATTTTTCTTCGTGATTATATTTTATCGCGTTTTGGGATCGTTTGCGGGAAATTTGAGTGTAGGGGTATTTTGGGCATTTGGGTGTATTTTGTTAAGTTAGTAAAGAAAAGAAAAGTAGAAATAGAAGAAAAAGAAAAAAAAATAGAAAGAAAAGTAGAAAGAAGAAAAGAGAAGAAAAGAGGAGAAGAGAGAAAAGAGAGAAATTGGAGAAAAGCTTGGGAAATCAAGAGAACAAGTTCTAGGAATCGATTAATCGGGTAAGGGTGCGAAACTCGATTATACTATGATTGTGTATGATTATGTATGTTTGTGTGGAAGTTTTGTTGGTTTTTCAAATATAGTTTGAAATGAGATAAACGAGTAGAAACCGATGTTTTCACGGATGAATTTCGAAATAAATTGCGTAGATTAGTCGTATGAGGTTAGGCCGAGATTATAGAGACTCGTTTCGTTGAAATCGGTTGATATTGTGAGTTTTGACATTTTTGGGTTTTGAAAATGTGAGATTTTGGTGAAAAATAAAAGTCGTGGAATCGGGTTTTTCTTGATCCTAATATGTTGGTATGTATTTATGTGATATTACCATGTATTTATTCGGAAGAAAGGAATTGAATCGGTCGGGTTTCCGGAGGGTTTTGTGTAGAGGCAGCAGCTGTTTTTTCTGGTTTTTAACAGGTGCAATCGATTGCAGCAGGATGCAAATCGATTGCACATGAAAAAAGGGCGAAAAATGTGATTTCTGGGGCCGTGCAATCGATTGCACACAGGTGTAAATCGATTGCACTCTGCTGTTCTTTTTCAAAAATTTGGTTTTTTAAAAGTTGCATAACTTTTTCGTCGTTTATCCGTTTTAGCTATTCTTTATATCGATCTGAAGCTAAAAATATGTTCTATGATTTGGTGAAGAAAAATATTATTTTTAGCCGACTTTTGGCCGACTTTACCGATTAATCGTGAATAGCTATTTTTGATGAAATGTTGTGATGATGATTTGTGGCCGAAAGGCAAGAAAATGCTAAGTGTGGTATTTTATGATATATGCATGACTGTGGATGTATGTGTGCATGCAATGTTAATGTCATGAGTCATTGTATGCCAAGCATCATGATGTGCATTGTTGAAACGTCCTGAGTGGCGGTTTGGTTCCTGATGGAATCTGCTATAACATCGTGTGCCTCGAAAATATGAGGCGCTGCCTGAGGACCTAAAGCGGTGGTTATAGACGATTGTGGGCTCCTTCGGAGACTTAAAGCAATCCTTAACGTCGTGTGCCTCGAAAATATGAGGCGTTGCCTGAGGACCTAAAGCGACGGGTGAACATCGTAGGCCCGACAGGGAGTTACTTGAGATTCTCAGTAACGAGCGATGGTTCCAATAGTTCCTGAGTGAACTGATGATGAGACATGAGACATTGGAAGTCGGTACTGCATGGCATGTGCATAGAGTCGTTGTGTCGGTCTATGTGCTTTGCATAAATCATGAATTAATTGTGTGTGAATTTGTGAATGTGATTGATAATTGTATGGTATATGTGTGGTGTGTAATGGTATTCGATGCTTGAGAATTGTGCGGTATTATGTTATATGTGGTTGTGGTGAGAATGTGTTACTTGTACATTTTTGTGTTTATATATATAATTTTATTCAATTATATTATGGTTGTTTTTCTCACCCTTCTGCTGTTTTATAACGCTCTATGAGGCGTTGCAGATT
The DNA here is from genome assembly GCA_022829125.1 of Lathyrus tuberosus. Taxonomy (NCBI): domain Eukaryota; kingdom Viridiplantae; phylum Streptophyta; class Magnoliopsida; order Fabales; family Fabaceae; genus Lathyrus; species Lathyrus tuberosus. The sequence continues at coordinate 5,214,907 of JALAZF010000247.1, forward strand.
AGAGCTGCTAGAGGTATTCCTTTTTGTGAAGCGTTGCGTCTTCATTATTTTGGTCGGTCGGCTCTGATATGTGACTCCGGGTAGTTAGGGTGGCCGCGTGCTATTATTTTGTATATCTAATGATATATTTTGGTTGTACATATGCTACCTGATGTATGACAAACTGTTTATATGTGTATATGTATATATGTTAATCAGATTTTAGATTTTTCCGCTTTAATTCTAATTTCTGAAAAGTGGGTGTAAGGAACAAAGTTTCCTCTGTATGATTGCTACCCCACAGTTGCATATCATTATGGGCAGGTGTTGCATGTTATGTGTATGTTTGGTTACTTTGATGTGATTCTCCCTTTCTATGTCGTGTTTTCAAATGTACTCTGATCAATTTTCGAATTTTCTTTTACCGCCTTAATTGCGTGTTTTTGGGGGTATTAGATTGGGGGCGTCACAGTGACACTGGTTATTAATACTCCAGTTTATCATCCGCAGTTCGCATAACCGTATCAACCAGTTCAACCGATTCAACAACAACAACAACAACAACAACCGCAACGTTATCAGAATCAACAGCCTTTACAACAGGCTCATCCACCATTCAACAACCAGAACTGTGCAAAGACAAGGCCATATTTTGATCTCATTTCAATGTCCTATTCTGATTTGTTTCCAGCTTTGCTACAAAAGGGGCATATCCAAACCAAGTCTCCACCTGAGGTACCTAAGGATCTCCCTTTTTGGTATAGATCTGATCAGTTCTGCCCATACCACCAAGGTGCACCCGTGCACAACATCAAAAATTGTATTGGGTTGAAAGCGGATGTCCAGAGATTGGTTAAGTGTGGAATTCTCACTTTCAAAGACTCTAACCCTAATGTATAAGTTAATCCTCTCTCGCCGCATGGATCAACCAATGTTAACATGTTGCATGGGTTCTCTAGCAAGAATGATGTGTTTGACGTCAAATATATTCAAGGATCTTTAGTGAAAATGCATGAAGGTTTATCCAAGATGTTTTCCTTTGACCAGGAGGGTCATGATTATGGTATGTGTCATGTTTATTCTATTGACCCACAAGGATGTGAGCCCATAAAAGAAGATATTCAGGATTTGTTAGACCGAAGGGTTATTACAATCACCCGTGATGGAGATCTTGTTGATAAAAATGAGAATGAAAGAGTGGAGGTCTTGGTGATAGTACCTCATTTCCATGAAGTAGAACGCGTTGAGATCGTTTATGACAGCAGGAAATATTCTCCAACTTCTCTGGTCATTAATATTTCCTGGCCCGACTCCTTACGCCACCAACAAAGCAGTCCCTTACAAGTACAATGCCACTATGATGGAAAATGGGAAAAAGGTACCTTTGCCTATACAGCCGATAATCGTTAGTATTGCTGATATCAGTAGGGTGACTAGAAGGGGTCGTGTTTTCTCTGCAACACCTCCAAAGGATAAGGGAATTTCTGTTAAGCAGCCGGTTGTAAATGATTCAACTCTGGGGAAGTCCAGTGGGACTAATTCTTCCTCTAAAGCTGATGAATTCTTGAAGATGATCAAAAGAAGCGAGTATAAGATTGTAGACCAACTTCTGCAGACCCCTTCCAAGATTTCTATGCTACAACTATTAATTAGTTCTAAAGCCCACAGGGAGGCTTTGTAGAATGTCCTTGAGCAGGCCTATGTCGATCATGACGTAGCCGTCGACCAATTTGATGGGATTATAGGCAATATCACTTCATGTAATAATCTCAGTTTCTGTGAAGAAGAGCTCCCAAAAGAAGGGAAGAAGCATAACATGGTGTCGCATATCTCGATGAACTGCATGGATGGCGCATTATCTAGTATGTTGGTTGACACTGGATCATCGTTAAATATGATGCCGAAGATGACTCTCACAAGATTATCATACCAAGGAGCGTCTTTGAGGCCTAGTGGTATTTTTGTAAAGGCTTTCGATGGATCAAGGAAAACGGTCATTGGAGAAGTCGTTTTACCTATGACCATTGGCCCCCATCTTTTCGGGATCACATTCCCAAGTCATGGATATTCGTGCTGCTTACAGTTGCTTGTTGGGTAGGCCATAGATACATGATGTCGAGGCAGTCACATCTACGCTACACCAAAAATTGAAGTTTGTTAATGAAGGGAAGTTGGTCACAGTCTATGGGGAGAGGGCTCTAGTGGTGAGTCATCTTTCTTCTTTTTCATATATTGATGTTGACGAGGAAATAGGAACTCAATTCAAAGCTCTTTCAATCGATGATGGTGGTGTCAAAAAGAGCGGAGTTTCTATTTCATCTTTTAAGGATGCGCAACGCGTTGTGGAAAGTGGTTCCCAAGAAGGATGGGGCTAAGTGATATCGTTGCCTGGAAATGAAAAGAAAAAGGGTCTCAGGTTTTCAGGTGCTAGTTTCGACAAGCCTGCCACATGAAATATGATTATTCCCCCCATTGAAGATGTTTTTCATTGTGGAGGAGTTATTCATCCGTCAAGGGTTAATGCTATAATTGAATAAGACGACTCTAAAGGGTACATACTATTCGGCTTTGAAAGTGATTACATCCCTGCTGAAGACTGGGAGCCTTTTTTGGAAGATCTTGGATATGGGTCTGAGACTGAAGATGCTTATTGTCCTTTTTATTTTCCTCGGTCAAGACTTAAGGGACCTGAGTATGAAGCTTGTGCAATCCTCGAAGACGAGTCCGACGAAGATCAGACAAACTTTGTGACGCATGGAGTTATCACTCAGAACTGGAGTGCTGTTAACATTCTTTTTGTTGTCCATTTTTTAAAGTAATTATCTTTTCCTTTTAGCTCTCCGCTCTGCCCAAGGCGAAATAGTTGTTGTATGGGCTTATTTTTCATAATTCCCTTTGATCTGCCCAAGGCAAAGGTGATTTTGTGTTAGGGCTTTTGTTTAATGAACTGTTATCATTAATAAAATTGTCATTTTGTGATTCCATTTTTATCTGTGTTACTCTTTCGCTTTTCTGGAAAAACGGTAATCATAAAAAAACCCATTTTTTATCACTTTGCATGTTTTGTGCACACACTTTCACTTTTATAAAATCTAAAATAAAACCAAATCATATGTGCAGATTATTGCACGAATAAACCATCAAAAACAATGACCCAATGCCTTCTCCGAACTTTGAGTTTCCTGTGTTCGAAGCTGAAGAGGAAGAAGAAGAGGTTCCCGAGGAATTATCTCGATTACTTGAGGATGAAGATAGAATCATTCAGCCTTACAAAGAGACCGTAAGGAAGTGAAAATTGGAGCTTTACTTGCGTATGATGTGAAAGAAATACTGATTGAACTGCTTAAGAAGTATGTTGACATGTTTTCTTGGTCATACTAAGATATGCCTAGTCTCGACACCTCTATAGTGAAGCATCGTCTGCCTTTAAAGTCGGACTGTCTGCCAATCAAACAGAAGCTCTAAAGAACTCGCCCTGACATGGCCCTGGAGATTAAAGAAGAGGTAGAGAAGCAAATTGACATAGGTTTCCTCGTTACATTTGAGTATCCGCAGTGGTTAGCCAACATTGTGCCCGTTCCAAAAAAAGATGGCAAAGTTTGCATGTGTGTTGATTATCGAGACTTGAACAAATCCAGTCTGAAAGATGACTTTCCTCTATCACACATTAACATGCTAGTGGATAACACTGTGAAGTACAAGGTATTCTCTTTTATGGATGGTTTTTTAGGTTATAACCAAATCAGAATGGCTCCCAAAGACATGGAGAAGACATCGTTCATTACACCTTGGGGCACCTTCTGCTACAGAGTTATGTCGTTTGGTCTGAAAAATCTTGGGGCAACATATCAAAGGGCCATGACTACCCTGTTTCATGATATGATGCACAAAGAGATTGAGGTGTATGTGGATGACATGATAGCCAAGTCCAAGACTGAAGAAGACCATGTTGAGTATTTGTTAAATTTATTTCAGCGGTTGAGGGAGTATCAGCTCCGTTTGAATCCTAACAAGTGTACGGTTGGTGTTCGCTCAGGCAAACTCTTAGGTTTCATTGTTAGCCAAAAGGGTATTGAAGTGGATCCTGATAAAGTTAAGGCCATACAAGAGATGCCAGCTCCAACTACAGAAAATTATGTCAGAGGTTTCTTAGGATGACTGAATTACATCTCTCGATTTATCTCGAATATGACAGGCACTTGTGGACCAATTTTCAAGCTTCTCAAAAAAATCAGAGATGTGTTTGGACCGATGATTGTCAAAAAGCATTCAACAATATCAAGGAGTATCTTCTTGAACCTCCTATTTTGAGCCCTCCGGTTGAAGGAAGACCTTTGATCATGTATTTGACCATTTTGGAAAATTCCATGGGGTGTGTACTTGGTCAACAAGATGAAACAGGAAAGAAGGAGCATGATATCTATTATTTGAGTAAGAAATTCACCGACTGTGAGTCTCGATACACAATGTTGGAGAAAACCTGTTGCGTCTTGGCTTGGGCTACGCGATGCTTGCGCTAGTACATGTTGAACCATACCATTTGGCTAATTTATGAGATGGACCCCATCAAATACATTTTCGAGAAACCCGCTCTGACAGGAAGAATATCCAGATGGCGTATGTTATTGTCAAAATATGATATTGAGTACCACACTCAGAAGGCGGTCAAAGGGAGTATTTTGGCTGATCACTTAGCTTATCAACCTATTGAAGACCATCAGCCTGTTGAGGATGATTTCCCTGATGAAGATGTGATGTATCTAAAAATGAAGGACTGTGAGGAACCTCTGCCAGACGAAAGGCCAGAGCCGGATTCCCAGTGGGGTTCAATTTTTGATGGTGTCGTCAATAATTACGGGAAGGGAATTAGAGCAATCATTGTGACTCCTCATGGATCCCATATCCCATTTATTTCCCGATTAACTTTCAAATGCACAAACAATGAAGCCAAATATGAGGCATGCATTATGGACCTTGAAGAGGCAATGGATTTAAGGATCAAGAACTTGGATGTGTATGATGATTCTGCTTTGGTAATTTATCAAATTAAAGGAGAATGGGAAACTCGCCAAGATCATTTACTTCTGTATAGAGATTATGCAAGGAGATTACTCCCTTTCTTCAACAAGGTGGAGTTCCATCACATTCCTCGTGACGAGAATAGGATGGCTAATGCTTTGGTAACTTTGGCTTCTATGATTATGGTGAACCATTGGAATGATTGTCATAACATCCATGTTATGCGTCTCGACATACCTGCTTACGTGTTTTTAATAGAAGAAGTCGATGATGGTAAACCTTGGTATCATGATATTGAGATGTTTCTCCGAAGACAAGAATACCTGGTTGGGGCCTCCAATAAGGATAAGAAGATGTTGATGAGATTGGCTGGTAATTTTCTTTTAAGCACTAACGTACTTTACAAAAGGAACTTTGACATGGTCCTGCTGAGATGTGTCGACAAAAGAGAAACAAACGTGTTAATGACTGAGATTCGTGAAGGGTCATTTGGTACTCATGCTAATGGACACGCTATGGCAAAGAAACTCTTAAGGGCAGGCTATTATTGGATGAAAATAAAATCTGATTGTTACAAGTTTGCTAGGAAGTGCCACAAATGCCAAATCTACGCTGATAAGATTCATGTACCGCCAACTCTTCTCAATGTTATATCGTCTCCGTGGCCGTTCTCCATGTGGGGCATTAACATGATTGACATGATCAAACCAAAAGCGTCTAATTGACATCGCTTCATCTTAGTGGCCATAGATTACTTCACCAAGTGGGTGGAAGCAGCTTCGTATGCGAATGTCACTAGACAGGTAGTGGTTAGATTTATGAAGAATAAACTCATCTATCGTTATGGTGTGCTGAGAAAAATCATCACGGATAATGGATCAAATCTGAATAATAAGATGATGAAGGAGTTGTGTGAAGAGTTCAAGATTATATATTACAATTCTTCTCCTTACCGACCAAAGATGAATGGGGCTGTCGAGGCGGCAAACAAGACCATAAAGAAGATCATTCAGAAGATGGTTGTCACCTATAAGGATTGGCATGAAATGCTCCTGTTTGCTTTACATGGGTATCGTACTTCAGTACACACATCAACAGGAGCGACTCCTTTTTCACTTGTTTATGAAATGGAAGTTGTACTCCCAGTAGAAGTCGAGATTCTTTCCATGCGAGTTCTGATGGAGGCGAAACTCTCAGAGGCTGAATGGTGTCAAAGTAGATATGACCAGCTGAATTTGATTAAGGAGAAAAGGATGAAGGCCTTATGCCATGGACATTTGTACCAACTAAGGATGAAGAAAGCCTTCGACAGAAAGGTTCGACCTCGGGAATTCAGAGAAGGTGACCTTGTACTTAAGAAAATCCAATATTTCCTCACTGATTCTAGGGGCAAGTGGACTTCTAATTATGATGGTCTGTATGTTGTTAAGAGGGTCTTCTCAGGAGGCGCTTTGATGTTAGCAAGTATGGATGGAGAGGAAATCACTCATCCTGTGAATGTCGATGCAGTAAAAAAGTACTATGCCTAAAAATGAAAAGAACAACTCGCTAAGTTGAAAACCCGAAAGGGCAGCTTAGGTAAAAATGAGCGTCTCGGTGGGCTGAAAACCCGAAAAGGCGGTCCAGTCAAAAGTTAGAGACACAAAACAGAAAGAAATCATCCCGCTAGGTTGAAAACTTGAAAAGGCAATCTAGGTAAAAGTTAGGGATCAGGCGAGTGCACTGCATCATATCAGATTGGATTATCAGAAGTCTTCTCTCTCACTAGACTCATCAGTCGAATCATCAAAAGCTCAGAGTATAGGAAATTCAGAGTGGTTTAAGAGGATAATGGACATTGTTATGATGTAACCTTTTCCATTATTTACCTTTTTTTCCAACTTTGTAATGATCCATGGAGTCGCGCCATTTGCCGACTACCATTCCATTAATAAAATTGAGCCTTTTCCATTTATTGGCAATCTCTATGTTTATTCTTATTGCTACAAAATGTCTTTTATTTTTTATAGCAGTTTTCAAAACAATTTTAAAACTTTTAAAATGCGTGTGTATTTTTATTTTGACTTATGGACACAAAAGGGATGTTAATAGTCTTAACAAGGATGACAAATCTCGAAATGCAGAGCTATGTTGTTTTCTGACTCGCTCCATCCATATCCCCGAGGGATTCTGTTTCAGATGGTGTAGTGGATCCCTGGTAAGTGGCTATTTCAGGTGGTCACGACAATTCCCCGGTGAATCTCTACTTCAAGTAGTTACGGCAGATTTGATGCAAGGGTTCCCCAGTTTGGTGACCTAAGAATTCCCTCCGTGAATTTCTTTAGCTTTAACCTTCATAGTGAAGTGAATGCCATTTCACTCCTCATTGAATTTCTTACAACTTTAATCTTCCCCAGCAAAGTGGATGTTTATTTCATCCCCATGGAGTCTCAACTCTGACATCTTCAACTGCTATGTTGATCCAAGCTTCCCCAATGAAGTGGATATTTATTTTATCCCCATGTGGCCTCAGCTTTGGCATCTTCGATCACGACTTCATCCAGACTACTTCAGTTCGTCGTGGATATTTATTTTATCCCCCATGAAGTTTCTCCAATCATGAGTTCGATCCTTCCCTAGTGGATCTTTCTCATCCCAAACAGAGCCAAGCTCATCTTGACTATCCCCAAGTGAAGTCATGATGTTCATACCAAGTGGAGGGCTCTCTTTTCCCAGAGATTTGAAGCCTTAGTGCAAGACTGTGGTCCTATATGTGGCTTCTCATTCATCCCCAATGATGTTTCTATCTTGTGAAGATTGGCCAAGTATCCTTGTCGAGATGTTTATTTCATCTCCAGTTTACTTCTCTTTATTTTTTGTAGTCAGCATAAGCATAACATGACATACATTCATTTATATAGGTACACATGGTATCTGTGCATTTTGCATTTTGTGACGTTTGTTTGTTTTTCACTTTGGTTGTGTTTATCCCCAAGCGACTGGGTTTGTCTTCTCCTTCCAAGTAGAGTCGTCAGCCCAAAGCAGAAAGAGCGCATCCTTTCTAAATTCCCCACAGAGTTTGATCCTCGTGGATGATGGTTGCTTTAGTTTTCTTTTCCATTTCTAGAAAAGGGTAAATCTCCAGTTGATTTCATTTCTCATTCTATAGAGTCTTGTTTGACCGTTTCTTTTCAGTTATTTCCTGGATTGAACTTTGGTCCCTGATAATCACAATTTTGAATCTCTCTAGGCTTGTGAACCTAGATCGAGTGTGCATTTATTTTGCACTTTGTCTCCCCAGGAAGAATCTACTTGAAGATCACCCTTTAAGACAAAATCTTTCTCCAGCAATTTATGCCCAGACAACAAGTGGCAGCTCTTTATTTGAGCAGCTTGTTTTGGTCTCATATTTTCTATTTGGATGACAAATGGCAGTCTCTTTTCAAGATAGTTTGTATATCCCCAGCCAGGTATCAAAATTATCAACTGTCCTCCATCAAATGGCATCTCTCCGGAAATTCGTCAGAGAAGTTTGTTGGAGACTTTACAAGTGTCTCTTTATCTGAGAATTCCTGTTACAAGGATTTTATTTGCTCCAATACAATTTCAAATCACAGCAATATTGCTCCCCAGGAGCGCCCTCCGAGTGAGTCCACTAGTCAATTTGCTTCCATCAAATGGCATCTCTCCGAGAAGTTTGGTGAAGATTCAGATGATCTTTCTCTTTATTTGAGAAGACATGTTTACAAGTCAGCCGACCTGCATCTCTTTTGAAGATCCCCGGTGAAACTTCCAAATCTCCAGTAAGTTATGGATTCCCGCTGAAGTCGTAGATCTACAGTGAAGTTTCAATTCCCTGTGAAAGATACTCTCCCATAAGTATTCACCATTCCAGGAAGAAATTGAGACCAGTCCGCGGTCTAAGACCCGGTACGAGGGGAGGTTTGTTTACCCTTTTCAAGCTAAAGGAGCTTGAACAAAGAAGAAACTACGACCAGTCCGCGGTCCAAGACCCGGTACGAGGGGAGGCTTGTTTACCCTTTTCAAGCTAAAGGAGCTTGATCAAAGAAGAAACTGAGACCAGTCCGCGGTCCAAGACCCGGTACGAGGGAAGGTTTGTTTACCCTTTACAAGCTAAAGAAGCTTGATCAAAGAAGAAACTGCTACCAGTCCGGGGTCTAAGACCCGGTACGAGGGGAGGTTTGTTTACCTTTTTCAAGCTAAAGGAGCTTGATCAAAGTAGAAACTGAGACCACTCAGCGGTCCAAGACCTGGTACGAGGGGAGGTTTGTTTACCCTTTTCAAGCTAAAAGAGCTTGATCAAAGAAGAAACTAAGACCAGTCCGCGGTCCAAGACCCAGTACGAGGGGAGGTTTGTTTACCCTTTTCAAGCTAAAAGAGCTTGATCAAAGAAGAAACTGAAACCAGTCTGCGGTCCAAGACCTGGTACGAGGGGAGGTTTTTTTTTACCCTTTTTAAGCTAAAGGAGCTTGATCAAAGAAGAAACTGAGACCAGTCCGCAGTCCAAGACCCGGTACGAGGGGAGGTTTGTTTACCCTTTTCAAGCTAAAGAGCTTGATCAGAGAAGAAACTGAGACCAATCCGCGGTCCAAGACCCTGTACGAGGGGAGGCTTGTTTACCCTTTTCAAGCTAAAGGAGCTTGATCAAAGAAGAAACTGAGACCAGTCCGCGGTCCAAGACCCGATACGAGGGGAGGTTTGTTTACCCTTTTCAAGCTAAAGGAGCTTGATCAAAGAAGAAACTGAGACCAGTCCGTGGTTTAAGACCCGGTACGAGGGGAGGTTTATTATCCCTGCGAATGTATTACTCAATCATTATATTTGGATTCATTTTGGATTACCCTGTGAATTGTCAGTTGGTAGTCTAATCCCCAGTGGAGTCAAGTCTTATTCCCCAGTAGTAATTGGTTGACTCTTCCCGGTGGAACTGCAACCTTTCCCCTGTGGCATTGTTTCCCCACAAATCCTTGTTTTACATTTCATATCATATCATATGAATTTGGTGGTATCTTAGGGCCAAAAATTGTGCATGTTTGTATTTAAGTCTCTCCTATCACGTCAAGACGAAGATTTCGATCCTCATATCTCCGGATAAAAGAAACTTAAATAGGGGCATCTGTCACACCCTAATTTTTAACCCTAAGATCCCACCTCCTTAGGCCAAGCATTTCATGCATAGCTAACAGAGTATTGTTGCTTTGTTTTGCTTATTTTTGTTCACTTTTGAATTAGGGATTGCTCCAAGAGGCCTCAAGGAATCAATTAAGCAAGTCCTCACACTCCCAGGAAGCTGATTCCCATTAAATGACAAGCACAAGATGGCCTCACATTGAGCTCCTCAGGGTTTCATTAGCACCTAATCAAGAGTTAGGGTTTCACCAAGACAAAGTCAATTGCACCCATGGATCTTGGTAAATAGTTGGCCACAAACCCTAGGGCATGATCTAAGGCTTATTAAGGCATCCATGAAGTCCACTTGAGGTATCCACATAGCCCAGAAGATGTGTTGTTGGTTGAAAATCAAGGTTTGGAGATTCATCTATCCAAGGAAGTCAATTGTGCCTCTAAAAAGTCAAACTAGGGATTTTGAGGTCAACGATAAGCACAACACATCATCTTGAGTGTTGTTGTGAGTTTGGATCAAATGAAATCAAGAGGAAGCATAAAATCAAGACATTTGAAGGATTGGGGTTTTGGAAGAGAAATTTCTAATTGTGAAATTCTCAATTTTTAGCCATTTTGTAACATTCACAACTTCTTCATCCTTGATCCAAATGGAGCAAACTAGCTATCAAATTGAAGATGACACCATGTACTTCAAGTTTGAAGAAGTAAAAGTGTTTAAGAGATTCATGGATTTCAAGATATGGAGGCTTTAAGTTGAGAAAAACAAGGATTTGAAATTTTGTACATAGAAAATTTTCTAAGTATGGAATCTCAACATGGAGGATGGGTTTTCAGACCATTCTTTCACCATGATCCAAGCCTCATTTCAATTTTCTTTGGACATGAAAGTTGTAGAGTGTTATTCTAAATTTCTTTTGAGTACTAGAACTCCTCAATTGGATGTATACAACTCAAGTTATGAAGTTATCAAGATAGGGTTTTTCATTTGACAAGTTTTGGCAACTTTGTGGACCAATCTTCCAAGGCATTTTTCACCATGATACGAACCTCATTTTAATTTTCCTTGGACATCAAAGTTGTAGGGCTCTTTCCAAGCTTTCTATCCATTACTAGAACTCCTCATTTGGACAAATATTCACCAAGTTATAATGCTTTAAAGTTAGTGTCACAATGTGGTCATTTCATAACTTAGATTTTTCTAAGTTTCTCCTTTTGTGACATATTGGTGAGTATGATTTCCACTCCATTTTTCTCATGGATTCAAGCATTGTTTCAAGGTGATTCAAACATGAAAGTTGTTCTCTAATCTTCCTACTTTGCATTGAGCCAAAGAACTCATTAATTGGGGCAATATTCATGGAGTTATGGTGTTTCAAAGATGGCCATGTGGATAGGTTTCTCATGCATGATATCTTACCACTCTTGTGCATAATTTGAATCAAACTCTTGCAGCTTATTTGTCCCATCCCTTGCGCATAAGCCTATTTTGAATGGTCCTCAAAGTTTGCCATTTTAAGCTCAACATGAGTATCATATATCTTGTACCATGTTAAGATATTTCACAAAAAGAGAAAGCAAGCAAAACTTGTTTAACAAGGTTACTACCATTTCTCTCTCATTCTGAGTTCTCTGACCACAACAAGCACACAAGACCACTACAACACCTTCACACAAGGCCATACGTACCATGCTTTTATTCCCTCTCTTTTTCAAAAATTTTAAGAAACTTTAACCATAGCTTTTCACCTCAGTAACTCACCATCTTAACCTCACAAGTCCATCATATATATTACAATAAACCCTAGCCAAGTAGGACATGCATTCTCAGTAGCCATAAACTTAAAAGCTTTTTTTCTCACTCAAAAACTTTCTTCTTCGAACCTGGTTATTCAAAGCTCCTTCTTCCATTTTTCTTGCTTTCATCATTCTTCTGGGAGTTCTTAGAGGCCGGAGGAAGGATTAGAAGGTTTGTTTACACGTAAAAGGGAAGCTTACTAAGGCCACCGTAAGTAACTTTTCTCCTTTCCTTTCCTCACTGTCCAGTGCATGATTTTTGACCGGTGATGTGTCTTTTGTAAAACTGAGATCATAAAGAGCATGTTGTCACTCTTATTATTTTGGTTTCATGAAATCACAACATATATGTTTGTTTTTTGTGGTTGATTTTCTCTATGTTAGAGTTGCCCTTTCTGAAAAATACTTGTGGATTCGTGATCCTTGCAAGATTTCACATAAGATAGAGTCTTTCTTTTTCTCTTTTTTGAACTTTCATGGTCGCCACCGGTGAAGCTCACTGGGGAAGACGACCGGAGCTAGGGCTCAGACGTACAAGGTGGATGCTGAGGTAGCCTTTGACCTGTTCACGTGGCTATGTTTCTGACCAGTTGATTGAAGACGTGTGAGAATGATACGCACCGTTTCACTTAAGTCTGTTTTTTTGTTTATTTCATTGCTCATCTGGTATTGGGCCTTGCATTTTCACTATGTACACCTCCCTTATTTTGGCCCAGCTAGCGTGTTAGCTTGTTGTTAGTTCATAGCAACTTTACTGATGCACCCCCTCTTTCTGGTTCCTTTTACTTCTTTTCTTTTTTTTTCCTTTTTCTTTTTTTGTTGTTTTCCTTTTATTAAACATATTTTCTTTTGTCAAAAAATCCCAAAAAAATTCATAGTTATACTTTAAAGTCTTATTTAATATTTAATATTTTATAATTTTTATTTTTTATTTTATTCTGTTTTGATATTTATTTTTTATTTTCTAATGTAAGGTGTCATTTTAACCTAGTTTAAGCTCTTGCTTTTGATGGAGGCACTTTTTGTTTGACTCTTGGGGTGATATTTTAGAGTGTTTTGGCACATATAATAAAGTTGTTTTTACTGTGGTTTCTGGCCTTGAATGAGGTTGTTTGACATGATCTCTATTTGCTTATTAATAGCCCTCGATTTGTACTCGATTCCTTTGGCGTTTCACCTTGATGAGTAGTTTTGGGATAGTTCTTGTGCCTTTCTATTGGCAACCTTTTGCACACATACATTTAAATGTCTAAGCATGTTATTTGAACTCTGGTTTGGGATTTGTCAACTCATTTTCCTTTTTTTTTAATACCATGTTTATGTGATCATCTTTTATCCATGTTTGGTGCCAATCATGACCTAGTTTCTTGGGTATGCTTCTTGAGATGTTGATATGTTTTGAATATGTGCTTGTTCATGGTTTTAAAAGCATGTTTCACTTCTGACCTCATGATTCAAAGATATTTTGTTTGTCCATTTGATCATTTATGCATGTTTTGTTTCATTTGAACCATTCCATGATGTTTTGACTTGTCACTTGCATATGATCTTGTCCATGCCTAAATGTGATCCATGTTGATGTTTCCTTTGACATGTTGGTGTTGAATATGATATTCATGAGTTGTGGATGCTACTGCCCTCTTGGTTTATGAGTCATGATTTCCTTGTTGAGCTTTCTCATTCATTTGTCTTTGTATGGTGATACTTGTGGCAAGTTTGATTGATGGTTTGGTGCTTATTTGGCTTCATTCATGAGTATTTTTGCATGTTGAACATGGTGTGATATAGTTGCTACCATTCTTGATATGTCATCTCATTTTGGTCTTTGGTTTTGGATCCATTCGCTTTTATTCATCTTCACCTTGAAACTCCCCTTTTCCAACACTTATTTTATAAGTAGTTGTTCCTTCTTCCAGAGGAAAGTTACCTTGTTGACTCTTAAGTCATTTTCTAAGATAGTTTGGACCTCTAATTCTTAGCTTGAACCTTATTTCTTTTAAGTTATTTCCCTTAGGATAGTTTCCCTTAGGATAGTTTCCCTTAGGATAGTTTTCTCTTAGGATAGTTCCCCTTAGGATGTTAACTTAGACAACTTACAGTTAGCCTCTCTTTTCTCCCATAAGAGATTAGACATGAGTCATCCATAGTTGAGATATAAATCTCCTACCCCATGACATAGTTGAGAAAGATGTAGATTCTTTTCTGCTTAAGAGAGGTATGTGGCATACTCGTCGACTCGATATCCGAGTCAGAGCCCTTCTCTTAATGTGAAGCAAAGATCCACCTTACACATGTTTGTGGTGGTTTAAGTTGAGTTTTTCCCTTAAGATGACGACTTGTCTCTTCTCCTAAACCAATCAACAAGCTTTATTCACCCTTAGTGAGGGGAACTACGAATGCTCTGATTCTTTTTAGACAAGATACGTAGGCACGAGATGCGATGACTTAGCGAGCATACTTAGTGTATATACCCCTAGGTATTTACTTTAGCACATCTCCCTTAGCAAGTAAACAATAGCATAAAACATTAAAATAAGAGGTTCCTGTAGAGTAATACAGATATCTAGGATGTTAACACCTTTCCTAGGTACAACCAACCCCCGAACCTTAGAACTCTTGCATTGTTATACATTGTAATTAGGGATTTCGATCTTTACCCTTTCCTTTGGATAAATAAAAGTTTGGTGGTGAATTATGATTTGCGATTCAATTTAATTAATAGTTTGATATCCAATTCTCACCGCGACAACACTTTATAAGATTGTGTTCGGGCTGATGACATGAACTACATAATCTCACCATTTTGTTCGTCATATCCATTTCACTTCGAATACGTATGCTGTTAGGACGACCCTTTTTCTTTCTTCGCATATTTCCATTGTGCCAAACTATCTCTCCATGATATGCAAACCAATAATCCTACTTTGCTACCCCAAGAAAGTTATCGCTGTACATATTGCATAAGTTTATGAATTTGTAAATGACGAATAGTAAGTTGGAAGGATCTTGCCGAGACTTTAAACATGCCGCTATGACATGGGAGCAAGGCATACAGAAGGCTTAGAACTTTCTGCAATCACACCAAACTCTATCTAGTTCAACATAATAGTATCCCCTTGGCCTCCCCTCATTGTGGTCCATTGTTTCATCTACATTGAACCATTCCTTGCGTCGGTCAAACATTGTGACCACATATGTATTAGCTTTGGCATCTTCCTCCTTAATGAATTTCATTGAAATTTCTTTAAACAACTGCCCCGATTGTCACACTGAACTCCATTTTGAATGTCTAATCTCAAACACTGACCCTAACCTAAAATAGGTTGCTCTCACAAAAGCGGTTATCGGTAGGTTTCAAATGCCTTTGAAGACAGAGTTCATAGATTCCCCAAGATTTGTTGTAATGTGGACCCATCGTTGACCATTGTCGAATGCCCTGGTCCACTTTTTGTATGGAATATTATCGATCCACCTTACTACATCTGCATTTGTCAATCTGATCTCTTCGCGATAGTGTTTTAAGAAAGGTTCTATTAATGCATACCATGCGTTCGACACCTTCTTCTGTAGCATCTTGTCTTTGATGTCTTGCATGAAATTTTGAGCGACGTGTCTAATGCAGTAGACATGCGTAGAAGAAGGATCTTGCCAACCATTATCAAGGTTTTTATAAGCACTCTCAATTTTTTAGAAAGAAACTTGGAGATTTTCAAAAAAAATTCCATACACCAACCTTCTCCCCTTCAACCAGAGCATAGGCGATTGGAAAAATGTTGTTGTTCTCATCTCGTGCCACTGCCATAAGTAGCATTCCTTTATATTTCCCGTACAACCATGTTCCATCAATTTGTATAATAGGTTTACTCAAAGCAAAACCTTTGATGCATGGTTCATACGCCCAGAAAAGTCGGTGGAATATGCCATTTTCACTAACACAAGTCCTGTATGGGGTATATGCTGACAAGGTCTTCGTAATTGAAATAGTCCCCGAAGCAGAATGCTTAAGTGCCACCAGGTCTTGTGGAAGTACTTTGTACGAATCCTCCCAATTTCTGAATACTCGTTCAATTGCCTTTGTCCAAGTTATCCATTCTTTCCTGTACGAGGGAGTATAATTGTATCGTGTAACAGTATACGATATTATTGTACTCACCTTCTATGACAGATCCTTGCTAATGACAGGCAAAATTTCATCACATATTAACTGAGAGCTAAGTTTGAGATGATCCTGCATCAGATTTGTGATTATGCAAGTGTGAGTTAGACCCATAGAACCTATCTCCCAAGAATCATTCCTCTTCTAGTAAGATGACGTTGCCCCTTTGGGTGAATACACATTAATAGATCAAGGTATTAATATAAAGTATCTTAAATAACACTATTCAAGTATAATATTAACCGAAGATTCAACTGAGTATGAAAAATTAATTAAAACTCGGTGTTATACTTTGATACTAATTTGGTAATTTTTTACTTCCTGAAACTACTAGTAACACAATAAATATTATGTATTTGCCTTTGTTAAGAAACAAAAAGAAAATAGGAACATAGTTGGGGTTCATCTATTTTGTCCCAACTATATAGTTCTTTGTGTAAAAACGCACAAAGGGTACTTGTTCGTTTTATTCTGGTGCATTTTTGCTCCAAACACGAGGTTGGTCGAGAATGTTGTTACTCGCCCCTGTCAACGAGAACAACTTCACATTCCCATTCGCAACAAAGTAAATTTATCTTATTTTTTCCACTTGCTTACTTTATACTACAACTAACTGTAAATAATTTATTTTCACTCTTTTCAATTTAGGTGGTATGTTCTAGAGATGAACTACAACAAATGTCTTAAACACGCTATAATAGTTTATCACAATCTTATATACCACCTTGGACCAGACGATGTATTACAACTAAACAACTCATTAAAATCTAAATTTGGTTTTAATATTACCAATTTACAAATATTCTAATCATGTATTTTTCCTATATAGTTTATCTAGAGTCCGTATCTGGGTATCGACCATGAGGTTAACCCTGAGGATGTTGTAGTTTGGATAGTTTGGATAGTAAAAATACCAATCATTATGTTCACTACTGTGGAGATGTACCAGAGTGAATGTGTCAAACTGCACTTTAACATGCAACAGCAAATCCCATACCCTCTGACGTGTTTCGGACAATAGCATCAACTAAGATTCAATGCCAATGGAGTTATTCCAATTGGAAAGAGTTTGTTAGGGAGATTTGTCACAAATGAAAGCATCAACATCAACACATCTTAAATGAACCTATCGTACAGGGTGCTAGACCAACTCAAAATTATATGAATTGGTATATGTTGGTTACAATGATGCAATTTGTGTCTGGCCTGAGGTATTTAGTCGACCCACGCCAACGAGCTTCGTCATCATGAGCCCAACAATAAACCCCCGCCCACCAACCAACCCCACACTATTATCAAACCCACAACAATGTTAACCCACCCAATCACAACATCACCATACCAGAAACACCCAACCTCCAATCGAACATGATTACAAATCCAGAGACACCCAACCCTGCAACCAATTCATGCCATACACCTAAACACAAAACGAAGAGCATGACACTTACCACCAACAACCATATGCCGCCATTACATCTTACTATAGCCCCGATGATGCATATGATTCCACCCACATCCCACCCATATCACCCAACCACTACACACCCAAACATCACACCACCAAAGCACTCAAACATCATATCACCAAGGCACTTAACAAATACATTTGTTTCGAACACCATAAGAACCATTGATTCGTTTCCAAAATGATTCAATGTACCAATTCAACCAACCGACCTGCCATCACGTAACAAAACGAACACGAACCAACTACGATAACATGGGCACCAAACTCGATTACGACAGCACCGACTACTGGGGAGAAATGATTTTAAATTTGTTAGATATGTCAGGACCCTTGCACCAACCACCTTTGCCTCAGGAGAATACAAGGAGACCCCAAACACCCCAAGGAAATTGTGTGAGACCTATAATGCAAGTGAATGTGTCGGGTTGTGGAACTGGGGGGCGTTACAATCAAGCATGTCATTGATTTTCTATTTAACTGTTGTGTAATTCAATTTTATGAAATAATATTATAAATTATTTTTAATTTTCCATTTTATTTAAAATTATTTTATTGTTGCAATAATCAATAATTAAAAAAACTAAACAACGCAGTAGGCACTGCTTGTAGCATGCTCCTAGAGGATGCATGCATGCACCACATACAGTGACACATCCTACAAGCATGTGTGATGCATGCTGGCGTCTGTGTATAACAGATGTATGCATGCGCCATTGGGTCTGGGTACTCCATTTATGCACAATTATTTTGTTTGTTTGAAACATAATTAGTTTGATATTTTTTTTTAAATCATGGTTATTTTAGAAAATTAATTGAAAAACACGATTATTTTGATAAATAAAAGATTCACAAAATTCCAATTGTATTAAATAAAAGGGCATGTTAAAAAGAGTAAATCCATTATTGCAATTTATTATTTATTGAAAGAAATTTAAAAAAATAGCTAACTTTGAAATAAACGAAAACGAAGCATACACAGGAGAAGCATAGACACGTCTCGTGTCTTAATAATAATCAAACCAAATATTTTTGTCTATTCACACACTAATTTATCTACCTCAACTAAGTCGATAAACACAAAAGGTTTGTTTCCCCAACTTCTTTCAACTTCTGTTCCTTCAATCTTTTTACTTTCTCGCGCTTCTTTTGCTTTTCTTACTTCCTGATTTATGCTCTTTAGATGCGTTTATTAACTCTGATGTTCATGATTTTTTGATAATTTTTTGTAACTTAGCATTCACATTTGATAATATCAATCATTAGCTATTATTAATCTTTAACAATCATTAGCGAATAAGGGTTTAACTTACACATGTGCAATTGAGCAAATCCCAAAATTGATGGACTTAGGAGTTAAATTGATGTTTGACCCTTGAAACAAAGTTGCATAGGAGTTCAAATGTGACATTTGGCTCAAAGTAGATTCCAAAAATGTTGAGAAATGAAAATGTTATGGTATTTGGACCAAGTGACATGCTATACTTGATTTTAGGTCAGTCAAACATGTGCCAACTTGAGATTTCTTGCTATTTTCTGGCATCTAAAGGCCCAATGATGAACACTTGAATACCAAATAAAGGAGGCTTGATTGTTCTTTGAATAATCTTTGATGATTACTTGAAAATGAAAGGGAGATTACATGCGAATAAACACATGAACCATTCTTGAATCAACTTTTGAAATCATGCATCAAACTTAAACTTCTCTTGATCCAATGATGTTAAATGAAGCTTTACATGAATGTGACCTAAGAATACTGGGCATGCCTTGAAGTGATAGATCCTTTGGACCACTTGTTGACCAAACTTTGACTTTAAGAATCCAAACCCTAATTTAGAAACTAAGTTTGATCTTTTGATTTCAAGTCCCTACCTTGCACAATAAGAAAGAGAAAATAACACCTATTTTTGTATTTTGACTAAGGTTAGCAAATTTAGAATGTAAAGAAGCAATAGAGGCAAAAAGAAACACAAAAGGTGCTTGGTGATCTCCCACAAAGGCAAACCCAAAGGCTTGTGATCTTGGTGAGATACAAATGATATGATAAGTGGAATCTTAGGGATAAAAATTAGGGCATGACAATATCGTCTTATATTCACAAGAGAAATGCTGATTTGATTTATTCAGTAGTAAAACCTCTGATGAAAATATGACTTTAGAACACGCAGACATTCGAGCATCTTTAGAGGATCTCGATCCTTTGGTTAGATGAAGACATTGTAGACGGTGAAAAGATCATAAGAATTCAAACGCTTGTTATGGTGTACAATGACAATGGAGAAAGTCGTTTATGGGACTTAGATAAAATTGACAGAGATTGTCGAATTATGATGCATAGTTATGAGGAAATTGTCCTGATGGTTGTAGTTGCATAGATATGTTGTTTAGTTGTTGTATTTTCTTGTCTTGTTGTTTAGTTGTATAGTTGCATAGACACTTTGTACGATTGTGTTTGAGCTGATAACATGAACTACATAATCTCACCATTTTGTTCACCTTATCCATTTCAGTTCGAATACACATGCTGTTAGGACGACCCTTTTTCTTTCTTCGCATATTTCTATTATGCCAAACTATCTCTCCTTTATATGCAATCCAATAACCCTACTTTACTACCACCAAAATGTTATTGTTGTACATATTGCATAGGTTTATAAATTTGTAAACGACGAATAGTAAGTTGGAAAAGTTTTGCCGAGCCTTTGAACATGCCGCTATGACATAGGAGCAAGGCATACAGAAGGCTTGGAACTTTCTACAGTCACACAACCTCTATCTAGTTTGACTCAATAGTATCCCCTTGGCCTCCCCTCATTGTGGTTCATTGTCTCATCTACAATGAACCAGCCTTTGTGTCGGTCAAGCATTGTGACCACATGTGTGTTAGCTTTGGAATTTTCCTCGTTAATGAATTTCATTGAAATTTCTTTAAACAACTGCCCCGATTGTCACACTGAATTTCATTTTGAACATCTGATCTCAAACAGTGACCCTAACCTAAAATATGTTGCTCTCACCAAAGCGGTTATCGGTAGGTTTCAGATGCCTTTGAAGATAAAGTTCATTTATTCCCCAAGATTTATTGTAATGCGACCCCATTGTTGACCATTGTCGAATGCCCTAGTCCACTCCTCCAATAGAATATTATCGATCCACCTTACTACATTTGTATTTGTCAATCTGATCTCTTCCCGATAGTGTTTTAAGGAAGGTTCTATTAATGCATACCATGCGTTCAACACCTTCTTCTGTAGCATCTTGTCTTTGATGTCTCGCATGAAATTTTGAGCGATGTGTCTAATGTAGTAGACATGCGTAGAAGAAGGATCTTGCCAACCATTATCAATATTTTTACAAGCAATCTCAATTTTTTAGAAAAAACTTGGAGATTTTCAAAAAAAATTCCATCCACCTGCATTATCCCCTTCAACCAGAGCAGAGGGGATTGGAAAAATGTTGTTGTTGCCATCTCGTGCCACCGCCATAAGTAGCGTTCCTTTATATTTCCCGTACAACCATGTTCCGTCAATTTGTATAATATGTTTACAGAAAGAAAAACCTTTGATGCATGGTTCATACGCCCAGAAAAGTCGGTGGAATATGCCATTTCCACTAACACAAGTCCTGTATGGGGTATATGCCGACAAGGTCTCCATAATGGAAATAGTCCACTGAGCTTAATGCTTAAGTACCACTAGGTATTGTGGAAGTTCTTTGTACGAATCCTCCCAATTTATGAATACTCGTTCAACTGCCTTAGTTCTAGCTATTCATGCCTTCCTGTATGAAGGAGTATAATTGTATTGTGTGACAGTATACGAGATTATTGTACCTTCAATGATAGATCCTTGCTAATGACAGATAAAATTTCATCGCATATTAATTGAGAGTTGAGTTTGCGATGATCCTGCATTGGATTTGTGATTATGCAAGTTTGAGTTAGACCCATAGAACCTATTTCCTAAGAATCGTTCCTCTTCTAGTAAGATGATGTTGCCCCTTTGTATGAAGACACATCAATAGATCAAGGGATTAATCTAAAGTATCTTAAGCAACACTATTCAAGTATAATATTAACCGAAGATTCAACTGAGTATAAAAAATTAATTAAAACCCGGTGTTATACTTTGATACTAATTTGGTCATTTTTTATTGCCTGAAACTACTAGTAATACGATAAATATTATGTATTTTCCTTTGTTAAGAAACATAAATAAAATAGGAACATAGTTGGGGTTTATCTATTTTGTCTCATCTATATAGTTCTTTGTGTAAAAACGCACGAAGGGTACTTGTTCGTTTTATCTGGTGCCTTTCTGCTCCAAGCATGAGGTTGGTCGAGAATGTTGTCACTCGCCCCTGTCAACGAGAACAACTTCTCATTCCCATTCGCAATAAAGTAAGTTTATCTTATTTTTTCCACTTTCTTACTTCATACTACAACGAACTGTAAATAATTTATTTTCACTTTTTTCGATTTAGGTGGTATGTTATGGGGATGAACTACAACAAATGTCTTAAACACGCTATAATAATCTATCACAATCTTATATACCACCTTGGACCAAACGATGTATTACAACTAAACAACTCATTAGAATCTAAATTTGGTTTTAATATTACCAATTTACAAATCTTCTAATCATGTATTTTTCCTATATAGTTTATCTGGAGGTCGTATCTGGGTATCGACTATGAGGTTAACCCTGAGGATGTTGTAGTTTGGATAGCAAAAACACCAATCATTAGGTTCACTACTGTGGAGATGTACCAGAGTGACCATGTCAAACTGTAGTTCAACATGCAACAGCAAATCCCAAACCCTCCAACGTGTTTGGGACAATAGCATCAACGAAGAGTCAATGCCCAATGGAGTTATTCCAATTGGAAAAAGTTTGTTATGGAGATTTATCGCACATTGAAGCATAGATATTAACTCATCTTAAATAAACCTATCGTACAGGGTGCTAGACCAACTCAAAATTTTATGGATTGGTATAGGTTGGTTACAATGACACAATTTGTGTCTGACCCGAGGTATTTGGTCGACCCACGCTAACGAGCTTTGTCATCGAACCAAATATTTTTATCTATTAACACACTCATTTTTCTACCTCATCTAACTCGGTAAATTTAAAAGGTTCCCCCCCCCCCCCCCCCCCCCCCCCACTTCTTTCAACTTCTTTTCCTTCAATCTTTTTACTTTCTCGTGCTGCTTTTGCTCTTATTACTTCCTAATTTATGCTTTTTAGATACATTTATTAACTTTGTTTTAATTGTTTTTTAAATAATTTTTGTAACTTTAACATTCACCTTTGATAATATCAATCATTAGCTATTATTAATCTTTAAAAATCATTACCTGATAAGGGTTAGCTTAGATGTATCTAAATAGGATTTGAAGTTTTATATTCTGATCTTGTGTTTTTGTGTTAGCAGATATTATAGGTATAATGAATAATAATTAAAAGCAAAAGATAAAGCAACACACAAAGTTATATTGGTTCCTCTCCTAAACTGAGAGTAGTCCATCCCCCATGTCCAACAAGGGATTTCCACTATAAGCAAACCGATTACACTTTGCACAAGCAAACTATCAAGAGACTTCAAATGCTTAATCACACTAGAAATAGACTCTTGCTTAAGAAAATTAGCAGGAGACTTCTGCTCAAGCATACAGGCAAGAGACTTCCACTGCTCAAGAAAATTAGCAAGCGACTTCCACTGCTCAAGCAAACTAGAAAGAGATTTCCTCTATTATAAACAAATAATTTATGAGAATATATAACAACTATACTTGATGTACAATCAGAAATATAAAACAGATACTACAACCACAAAGATTCTTAACACTTAAGATTTCTAAGATATACAAAAATAAGAAATCTTAAGAACTTGTGTAATAAAAAGTTATAAAAAATTTAGTTCAAAGTTATGCTAGTTAGATTGTTTTTCTGTTATTGAATAATCTTCTTTCAAATCTTAAACTCCCTTTTATAGAGGCAGAAAAAATTCGCTGGAAGGAGACTTGCACAAGTGTTCTTTGTTGAGAAGCATTTCCAAGAGAGACGTTGGAAGATAAATTCAACTAAGATCATTATCCATTGTATAATAACTTTGTCTATTACATCTTTCTCATATTAGGTATCAACCAAGATGTTAGGGCATTATTAAGAGGCCACATCAACTTTCTTTAAGCCTTGAACTAAGAAATCCTAGTTGACTTTTTTCACAATCTGTTGTTGACAAGATTGGTATGCTTTTGAAGACAAAGTACAAACCAGAAGGTGAGCACTTTTAGATAAGGTCTTCAGATTCTGAGCTGTCATCAGAAGCTGAGATACAATGATCATATTTTGATCCTCCAGAAGCCGAGATACCAAGTTCAGAGTCATCAGATTGTGATCCTTTAGAATCTAAATCTTTTAGCTTCTCTACATATGCTTTCAACAAGGTTAGTTCGAAGTTAAACTTTAAGCGTATGATCATGCATACTTGAACATATGTTAGTATTCCCAATCGTTATTTAAGTACTTTGTTATCATCAAAACTTAATGGATACGAACAATTTTGTTAAGACATAGAACATTGAATACCAAAGCAATTAAAGGTACATGAGTAACCAATAATGACCCATTCATGATCCCTAAGGATGAGGAGGGCACATTGACACAATAACCAACTGTGGTGGAACCATACCCTATGCTAGGGACATGTTTTAAGGCATTGAGATCATGGAATGACATTTCTAGGAGATTTTCACAATAATATGTCCATGTCAGTTATAGATGGTGTGTTTTTTTTGTAATGTTTGATAGTTTATAAGTTTCATTTTGACAGTTGCACATTATGTGCCTTTTGGTAATGTTTGACAGTTCCATTGCATGATTTAAGTTTTATTTTAACGGTTGCACATTATGTGCCTTTCAGTAATGTTCGATAGTTCCATTGTATGGTTTAAGTTTCATTTTGACAGTTGCACATTATGTGCCATTTTGTAATGTTTGTAATGACATTTGAACATTAAAGCGCTTATTGTAATGACTTATTTTTCTATTATAACTGTTGCATAGTACTTTATGTCTCAAATAACAGTCTCATACATTAATTAAACCAAACATTACAATTACAAGAAATTGAAATGGTCTCATGCCAAAGTTACACTATAATTGATACATTATATACCGAATGGACAATTACATCACATTGAAGAAAATAACAAACAACATCCATGAAATAATTAGGGCAACAATCAACAATAACTTTTTTCCTTTCATTTTGTAGTATCTTCTTTGTTTTTTCAAGTTCTTTGACAAACTCCTTCCCAAAATCCTTGCCTACTTTCTCATACAACTAAGCATATCTTCATAGTGGTTGCAATCAACCTCTAAACTTTTGTCAAGTTAATCATCCCAGATAAACATATCATAACTTATATCAGCTTGTAATTACAAACAAATGATAATTACAAAATTAGGGGAAAATGACTTTTTTTAATACACTATAACATACAATTTCAAGAAAACCTTACCTTTTCCAAATTCATGTATCTCCAAAACTTTCTCTTGGGATTTTTCGCCGTATTCGATGACAACATTCATTAACATATTACAACCACATCTTGGTATTTGACTTCCATTCGAAGTGCCAATCGAGGAATTTTGGTTACCTACCATTTGGAAACCCTAATTCAACGTCTTCATGTTTTCCAGGCAACGTTTTGACAAACAAGGAATGGGATTGTTGTGGTTGAAGAAGAAGGTGTTGTCGTGAAGAACAAATAGAATAAGAAGAAGGAATGAAATAAAGAAGTGTTGTCATGAAGAACGAATGGAAGAAGAATAAGGGGTGGAAGAAAAAGGTGTGTATCGTGAAGAATGAATGGAATAAGGAGAATGGATGGAAGAAGATGATGATTGTGAACTAATTAAATAAATCGAAGTTGGATATTTTTTTATGACGTGTCATTATTAAGTCCATGTGTCAATAGAAAAATTGAAAATCAAAATATATTGAACACCAAGCATGCCATATAAGATCCTTTAGTGGATCTTCTGACTAAAAGGTTTAGACAAATAGAATCTTAAATTGTCAAAGTTGGTTTCACAAAAAAAAAATTACAGGAGAAAATCATAAGTCGCATATATGAAAGAAAATATATATATATTACTATTACTAGAGTAAATTATTAAAACTTACTCTATATTTAGATCATTAATTCATGACTAAAAATAATTGATAATTGAATATGGGGGGAGAAAAACAAAGTATTAATCATAGATTAAAAATGAATGAATTATTGATCGAGATTTTTGTGTCAGTTTAATAACTTAACGACCAAGACATTGATTAAAAATGAATATAATAAAACTAAATTTGTTTTTATAGTAACTCATTCTAATAATTTAGTGTACTTATCTAAAATAAATAATAGTCACGACAATCATTTCATTCAATTACAATCAACTATACCAATTAAATATCTTGTAAAAAAAACACTATACCAATTAAATATTATATTATTGGCTAAATTACCTGCAAGGTCCTTTAAATTATTTAATTGTAACATTTTGGTCCTTTATGTTTGTTTTGCTTCAAGTAGATCCTTTAAATTATTTTAAAATATCAAGTTAGTCCCTTAAGTTGTTTTTGTAACGCTTTGGTCCCTTTTTTAAAAATCTCCGTTAAAATAAATTGTAAACTCATATACCTTTTGAACTGGTTTTTCGCGCTGATCACGAATATGTAATTAGTTTTGAGTTTGATTATGTATTTTTGTCGGATCGATAATTTTTTCATTATGTATTTCGTCCATTTTCAACTAATTCTCATAAATCGTAACTTGTTTGATAAATTTGATTGCATATTCATGATCAGCGCGAAAAACCAGTTGAAATGATATATGAGTTTGTAATTTATTTTAACGGAGATTTTAAAAAAAGGACCAAAGCGTTACAAAAACAACTTAAGGGACTAACTTGATATTTTAAAATAACTTAAAGGATCTACTTGAAGCAAAACAAACACAAATGACCAAAGTGTTACAAATAAATAACTTAAAGGACCCTGCAGGTAATTTAGCCTATATTATATTTATTTAATCAACCAAATATATTATACATATTATAGTTTTCAAACATTTAAATTAACCATGAAATTTGTAAGAGACTCAATCAATTAGGGTTGGCAAAAAAATCCGTACCCGCGGATATTCATGGATAAAATCCGTCACGGATATGGGGCAGACAGCTTAATGGATATCCACGGATAAAATAAATGGATATTTAAATACTCGTTTGTAAATGGATATGAATATGGGTTTAATGATATCCATACCCGCAGATATGCATATCCGTTTATAAATTATAAAAATTATTTAAATATCATTAATTTATTATACCTTATCTTTTCATCTTCTAAAAAAATTAGTCTTCTTATACTTCTTTATTTTTGTTGAAATTTTCTTTGAAGAAAACGTTTCACGTTCCACTTTTCATTCAAATTCTATTAGCCATTTCATATTTAAACTCTTCGATACTTCATACCTCACTTCATCAATTTCACAATCCAATAAACTAATATCATCATTCCTCTGTCGAACCAGTGTCTCCCTTCCTACTCCTCTGTCGTCCGATCTTCCATCATAACTCACAATCACAATATCTTTTATTTGTTTGTTTAAAAATGAAATGTATGGATATTATGCTTGGATCTAATTATATTTTGATGAATAAGAAGAAATTTAATGTGATGAAATTTTATTATTAAATTAAGAGTGAATTGTAAGGATGCTATGTGATAATAACTTTTTGTGTCTTTAAAAGAAGTTAAAAAAAATTTATAAAAAAAAATATTATCCATGGATATCTGTAAATATCCGTGGATACCGTAAAACCCGCGGATTACCCGCTTAACGGATATCCGCATGGATATGGGGTGGATATGGATATCATATTTATCTAACGAGGCAGATACGGATATCATAGTATCTGTCCCCATGGATATCCATTAACATCCCTACAATCAACGACACAAATATTTACCTAACTAGAAATGAATATTTAATAAATTTATATTACATATACATTAAAAGATAGAAAATAAATATTTAAATTAAAATAAATATTTTTTAAAAATTACAGGAAAATATAATTGAAAAATGCGGATAAACAAAATTCCACTAGTATTTATTTATTGAAAGAAATATGTGTCTTTTTGTAATGTTTGTAATGACATTTGCACATTAAAGTGCTTATCGTAATGACTTATTTTCCTATTATAATTGTTGCATAATACTTTATGTCTCAAATAACAATCTCATTCATTAATTAAACCAAATATTACCATTACAAGAAAATTGAAATGGTCTCATACCAAAGTTACACGTAAGTTGATACATTATATACCTAATGGACAATTACATCATATTGAAGAAAATAACAAACAACATCCTTGAAATAATTAGGGCAATAGTCAACCAATAACTTTTTTTCCTTTCATTTTGTAGCATCTTCTTTGTTTTTTCAAGTTTTCTTGTGCATGAATCTTTTCCATACTCCTTCCCAAATTCCTTGCCAAACTCATTGCCAAATTTTTTGCCAAACTCTCTCATATTACTAAGCATATCTTCACAGTGGTTGCAATTATTCATCCAAGTTAGTTACAAACTGTTAGTTACAACTGACTTTATAGTCTGA
Source organism: Lathyrus tuberosus (assembly GCA_022829125.1). NCBI lineage: Eukaryota > Viridiplantae > Streptophyta > Magnoliopsida > Fabales > Fabaceae > Lathyrus > Lathyrus tuberosus. Next base: position 5,243,150 of record JALAZF010000247.1, read on the forward strand.
AGTGATGACATGCAGTAGCAGGTAAGTCTATGCAAAATTGACACCTGTCAGTTTGATACTGTACAACCAGTTTAGCTCTAGGTTACATTTAATACCCCTCAAACTCAATGGGAGTTTGCTACCCTGAGTTTATGCCTTAACTCAAGGAATTTTGAGGTAGCTAATCGCTTAGTGAGAGTGTCAGCAAGTTGTGAAGAGCCTGTAATATGTTACATAGAGATGCACTTGGCCAGCACTTTTTCTCTAACAAAGAACATGTCAATCTCCATATGTTTAGTCTTGGAATAGAGAATAGGGTTGTGTGCTAGGAGCACTGTAGATTGGTTGTCACATTGTATAATTGAAAAGGTTGTGGTGATGCCTAGCTCCTTGAGAAGAGTCTACACCCATAGGAGATCAGTTGTTCCTTGGCTCATACTTTTGTATTCAACTTCAGTGCTGGATCTGGTTACAACAGTCTATTTCTTAGACCACTAGGATATGGCATTAGAGCCAAAAAAGATGGTTGCACCTGAGGTACTTCTCATATCATCAGGGTTTGGGGTCCAATCTTCATCATAGTATACCTGTAGAGTCCGAGGAATAAAAGGTGAAAGAGGTGAGAGTAAGAGACCGTGGTGAAGAATGCCCTTAAGATATCTTAATATTTGCTTGGCAACCACCCAATGAACCTCAAGATGATGTGCCATAAACGGACACACTTTGTTGATAACAAAATTAATGTATGTTCTAGTGATGGTTGTATATTAGAGTGCCCTAACCACTGATCTGTACATGTAGGGATCAAAAAAGGATGAAGAACCTGTCTTAGTAAGCTTGCAGATGGACTGCATAGGTGTGGCAAAAAGGGCAACCTTAATCATATTGGTTCTTTGTAGAAGATCCCTTAGATACTTGGATTGAGTAAATAAAATAGGCCTAAGAGTAGAGTGTTTGACTTCAATACCAAGGAAGTAGTCAAGGGTGCCAAGAAGCTTGAGTGAAAAGGCAATATTAAGCTTGGTGATGATGTCTTTCAGCAGAGATGGAGAACTGCATGTGATGATAATGTCATCATCATAGATAAGAAGATAGATAGTGTGGCCTTGAGAGGTTAGAGTAAACAGTGACTGATCACAATTACTGGCCTGGAAATTCAGTTTGGACAAGGTTGTCTGAAGCTTTTCAAACCACTGCATATGGGCCTTCTTAAGACCATACAAGGCCTTATTGAGCTTACACACCAGAAAAGGACCAGTGTGAGAAAACCCTTGAGGTTGTTCCATGAACACTTATTCATCAATGAGCCCATTCAAAAAGGCATTATTGACATCAAGTTGTTAGATTGGCAAGTTATGTGTAATGGAAATGGTAAGATTAATTCTGATTGTAATGGGCTTCACAACTGAGGAAAATGTTTCATTAAAGTCAAAACCATGCCTTTGATGGAACCATTTTGCCACTGTATGGCCTTGAACCTATTGACAATGCCATTAGGATTCTCATTGATCCTAAAAAACCACTTACAACCACTGGCTTGTTTGTGAGATGGTAACTGGACAAGGGACCTTGTCTGGTTTTTAATTAAAGCATCATACTCATCCTGCATGATAGCTTTCCATTGTGGATCAACAAGGGTCTGTTTGGGAGTTTTGGGTTCAACATGAGTGAGAATAAGTCTGAGTTGCAGTCTGGGTTAGGCAAAACCAGATTTGGCTCTGGTTTTCATATGATGTAGGTTATCAGGTTTGGACAGAACATGAATAACCAATAGAGGTATGTATGTGGAAGGACTTGAAGAGGATGAGGATCTGTAAGAAGTTTGAGAGTCAGAGGTAGATGGAAGCTTGGAATTGGAGCATGAGGTATGAGAAACAACCTTAGAAAGAATGGAGGAGTTGGCAGTAGTAGAAGATCCAGATGAAGTAGATGCAGAACTTGTGGATGGTGAGGGTTTAGGAATGAATGTGATAATAGGATTGTTGTATGCATGGAATAACAAAGGTGTGGAAGGATTTGAGGAGGGAAGAGGAGGACCAAAACTAAGTGGAGAAATAAAAATGTGTTTGATAGGTGAGGTACTAGGATTGGAGCTGGGAAATAAGTCAGGGTAGGGGAACCCCCTTCATTGAAAAGAACATATTTGGAGATGTAAAGTCTTCCATTTGGAGCTAGAAATTTGTACCCCTTATGAGAGGTTGAGTAGCCAAGGAAGAGACATTCTTGGGATCTGAAATCAAGCTTATGAGTGTTGTATGGTCTAAGTAAAGAGATGCAAGCACAACCAAACACTTTAAGGAATTTGTAGTCAGTCGGTTGATTGAAAAGTAAGGTGTAGGAAACTTGAAAATTAATAGATGAAGTTGGTAGCCTATTAATGAGGTAGACTGTAGTAGAAAAAAGTATAGTCCCAATAAGTCAATGGAAGTGATGCCTGACTGAGAAGTGTAAGTCCAAGATCCACAGTGTGCCTATGCTTCCTCTCAACCAACCCATTCTAATGGTGTGTGTGGGGACAAATGAGCTTATGAATAATGTCAAGTTCATTGAGAAACTTGGTAAAGGGTCTGAACTCCCCACCCCAATTATAGTGAACCACTTTTATAGAGAGTTCATGCTGAAGTTTAACCATTATTTTGAACTGCTTGAACACATCAAGAGTTTCATACTTAGTCTTTAACAAATATAACCAAGTGAATTTTGTGTAAGCATCAATAAAAGACAGGAAATAATGGTACCCTGATGCATAAGCCCTTGGAAAGGGCCCCCATAAGTTAGCATAAACTAACTGTAAGAGTTTAGTGTATGGTGTGTGATGTGGAAGAAGGGAGCCTGTGAGCTATGTCCATACAACAAGCAACACAAAATAGTTCATTGTATTTATTTGAAAAAGGAACATTACACTCTTGTAACACAAGTTTGAGAGTGTGCAAATAGGGATGATCCAACCTTAAGTGCCAAACATAGCGAAAACTAGTGTGCACATCTACAGAATTAGCATTGGGTGCACAATTATTTGCATAATATAAACTAGACAATCTAGATGATGTGGCCGATGTAGGCACATCCAGAGTGGGAAACACATAAAGCTCATCTAGTCCTACATGTCCTTCAAGCAGAACAACATCAGAAACCTGGGATTTGACAAGGCATTTATCAGGAGAAAATATGAAGTATACATTTTTATCCTTTGAAAATTGACCGACACTAAGCAAGTTTTTGGTGATTTGAAGGACAAGAAGTAAATTATTAAGAGTGAGACGTGTGTGTGTGTTTGAAAAGTTGTAGAGAAATGATTGACACCAGTAGAAAGAATTTGCAAACCTTGGCCATTACCTACAAATATTTGATCATAACCTTCAAAATGAGTAAGTTTCTGAATGTTTTTAGGATCATTTGTAACATGGAAGGATGCAAATGAATCGGGGAACCAAGTAGATGAAGTGGAGGATGCACGTATGGTGTCAACAACAAAGGTGATTGGTGGTGGATAAATCATAGCTGGAGGTCTGGAGTGTCTAGACCACACATTGGGATCTCCTTGATTAGGGAAAGTTGGTGCTCTATATGAATGACCTTGGTTGAAGTAAGTACCAACATTAGCAGGTTGAAACTGAGAGTTGAACATATGCCAGCAAGTTAGGGCAGAGTGACCAAACTTGGCATTGAACATTACTGTTGTTAGAATATCTGCCACCATGTCCTCTACCAAACCTTCCACCACGAAAATAGTTGTAATCCAGTTCCACTTGAAGCTAACTAGCCTAAGACGAAGAGAAATCAATGTAGGGAGCTTGAGAATCATCAACAGGAGAAGATGAAGGTGTTAGAGCAAGAGTTGTCTCTACAAGTCGTCTATATGTTTTGATGATAACAATGGTATTTGTGAAAGAACCATTTTATGTTCTAATGTGTGTTGTGTGCATATCATAATCATAGAAGACATCATATCTAACAAGCACCAGCCAAATGTGCGTGAATGATTATATACGAAGTTACTATGTGTGACATAAATCGCAAGAAGCAAGAATGCTTCTGTATCTGATCATGATCAGTCAGATCCAAGGATGCTGATATTGTTGTTGCAATGCTCTTGTGGATGCTCTCTGAGAATGGTTGTGATTTTGAAGATTGAGAAGCTTTTGAAGAAGACAATGTTATAAAGAACCGAAGTGCTGAAGATTCCAATGACTTGAAGTTCTAAAGGCTGAAGGCTCTGAAGACCAAGTGCAGAAAGACTCTGAAGACTTATGCGTTCTGAGGATTATGGTTCCAAAGGTCAAGCGTTGAAGACTCTGTAGACGGATTCCTAATGGACAAGCTCTGAAGTTTCGGAAGACTTGAAGTAGTAAAGGATAACTGATTTAAAGACAAGTGCTGAAGTTATGAAGGCTGATTCCTAATGTACGACTTCGAAAGACTGAAGACATGGAGTTTCAGATAACCTGTTAAGAAGTCTCTACTCATGCTTCAATTATTTACCATCAGAAGCCTCTGACGTTTTGAAGACAAATGTTACCGTTATGAATGACTGTACACAGCGCCCAAGAAAGATATATCCCATCATTTCTTCTACAGTAAAAAGGAGATGTGTCAGTACAACTTTATCATTACACAACGTCTCTTTTCCAACAGCCAACAGAAATTCCAACGGCTATATTTTACTTGGCTATTTAAAGGAAAGAAGAAAATGCTTCAAGTTGTTGGTGTGATGATAGTCGCAACGACGAGTTCTCGTTGTAACACTTAATATTCAAAGCTATCACCATTTACACATGGCCATTGTTGTTGAAGCTCAAAGATCACATTCAACACAACAACAAATTGGTACAGAAGCTGTTGATGAAGAAGACAACATTGAAAATCAGTCAAGTCATCAACCATCTTCTCGTCTGAGTTACATTGAAGATCTGAAGCAAGGAGTTGTTGCTCGAAGCTTGCTCAACAAAGAAGACGACGGAGAAGAAGAAGATCTACAAGATGTCAACAACTGTCAAATTCATATACATCTTCGTAGAATAAAAAGAAAGCAAGGAGTTGTTGCTCAAATCTTGCTTGAAAACTTGTGTGTTCATATGTACTTAAACTTAGGAGTTATCTGCTTGTTAAGAAACATCATTGTAATCTCCAGTTCAACTAATTCTATGTGATGTGAATTAGGGTTCCTCAAGTGATCAGTGTGATCGGAGACTTGAGAAGACAATGGTTTGATGCTATTGTAGAAATCCTGAAATATGGTCAATGATATTCATATCTCAAAGAGGATCATATGTTGATCAGACTCTTGTGGGATCCCTGATGGAACTCATTGTGATTCCTCCAGTGAACGTTATATCCTGATTGGATCTCTAAATGGTTCACTGAGAGAGATACCTCAAGGGATCATGAGATGATCTGGGTACTTTAGATGACAATGACACAAGTTATTGTGGGTTAGTAACAGTGCAGCTGTGCAGGTTGTTAATCACCAGCTATGTGCTTGTGCATCTGTAATCAAGATTGATTATAGTGGATTAAGACTTTGTGTTCAAGGCGAAATCACCTAAGGAGGGTGAACTGGATTAGCCTTGTGGTGAACCAGGATATATCGTGTGTCCTTTACTCTTGTTATGCTTTATGTTATTATTTATGTTTCTGTATTGAGTATTAGAACCTTACATTAGCAAGTCAGAACCTTGCAGCTTAAATCTGATAAGCTTCCGCACTGCAAGTTCTGAATAATGCATATTGCATTCAGACTCTTGTTGGTTCTTATGTTGCATGCATGGCAAGTCTGAATGATACTTTATGAGTCAGAGTTTCTCAACGAACTCTGATGTTATCTCAGTGTCATAACAATCAGAAGCGAAAAGTTGTTAAAGAGTAAATACACAATTCAAACCCCCATTTCTTGTGTCTTTCTCGCACCTTCAATTGGTATCAGAGTGTCGGTTCTGTTATTAATGGATATCAAACACTTAACAGTGTCAGAAAAAGATCCAGATGCAGTGCATAGAAATACTCTGGGTGAGAATTCAATCCACTTACAATTTCTGTAACATCTTAGAAGATGACCGTGTACAAAAATTGTAATCAATCGGATTACTCGAGCAAGTCACTGATTCAGGAAGTTTCGCAGATGTCAACAACTAAACCTTCCTCACTTAAGTTTGATGAAGTTTGAAGAATCAACTGATAAGATAGATTCATCAGATAAGTAATAGTATCTGTTGAATGTTTATCTTGGAAGATACGTGTGAATGAACCACGCAATTGCTCAAAGTTGAATCATTAAAAAATAAGAAATCTTGTTTGCTAAAGATTAATTCTTTATGAGTTTTTGAGATGTTTTCAAGAAACGGATTAGGTCCACCCTTGACTTTCTTGTTTGAAACTCATTAAGAACTTCTTCATGTAAAGAAGAAAGATTGTTGTTATATGGTTTTGAACTTCTGAACTAAGTCTGCATCTGTTCAAGAAAATAAGTCAGAAGATGTTTTTTGAGATATTAGCTAATTCTCTCTAGTACATAACTTTTTATAAGTTTTTGTTTAAGCTGAAGAATTAGCGACCCTCTGATAATCAGTACCTTCACACTCTGAGGATTACCTTCAGAAACCAGATGAATACTTCTGAACAATAGAACGTAGTGGTCTTCTGAAGAGAAAGTTGACTCTAGTTCTCAGACTAAAATTCCAAGTTCAGAAGACATCTATCAGATTACTCTGGAGGAAGTAAAACTAAAAGATGATGATCAGAAGCTCAGAGTCAGATTGGAAAGCACTCAGAATAACTGTAAAAAGATTTCAGAATCTCTAAGGTATGTTTGTCTTCGTCCAACCTCATTATTGAAATTTAAAATAGTAGCAATAATTTGAACTTCGTCATATTAGGATTATTGAAACTATAATAAGATTCTCACGCATTTATGATTAGACAATTTTCAAGAATTAAATAAGCAGTGATGATTATGTTGTGTCAGCCACCTTCTTACTATAGATATACGGCGATTAGAGTCTATCACATGTCCTTTCACTAACTACCACAACTATTTATAGCTAGTCTCGGAAATGATGAACCCTGCGTGTTCCAGCTTGATAAATAGCTACTAAATCCCAAGTCCTCCTCACACCATTATCTCCACTATAGGAAGAGTTATTATCTAACTATCAAATAGGTTGAACCTTGTCTCTCAGATAAATCAACATTGCTCAAAAATGTCTTCCCACAACATCAGAGGAGAAACATCTGATCTATAACTCCTGAAGGAATTCACGTTGAATTTAAACCTTCTGCCACAACTCAACAAAATATGTATTCTCTCTGGAATTGAATTTCAGAACTAGGAAAACTACTTCAACATGCTTGTTGGACCTGTCTTCCCTTCACTTGTAACTGAGTTTTGGGCAAATACACGAGTACTAGAATATGAATTTGCCAATAATGCTATTTTGTATGTGGTTGCTTGCTATCTAGTCTTGATCAATCCTACTATCATAGCTAAAGCCATTAGGTGTGTTGAAGATGGTGTGACTGTAGAAAGAAATATCAACAACCATAGCTTCGACAGGCATATGCACGTCATTTTTGAAACTGAGGGGCGTCCCACTCAACCATGCACCCTTACTCCATTTGCTAAAGATTGGTACAAGCTAATGGTAACTAATTTAAGACCAAGAGAAAGAGGAGGAGGATGGTTATCTGATAAAGAAAGATTATTTATTTTCTTCTTAGTGTCGAGGATCAAAATAAACCTACCCCAATCCATGTACAATCATCTGAAGAAAGAAATCAATTTGTCTAGGGAAGACACAATCTATCAAATTTCATATTGTAAAGTCATCTCCCACATTCTTGGTCTTTAAGGAGTAGTTGGTCATTGCAAAAGAAATGGAATGACTGAGAAGATCCTTCCTGAGTTTTGTCAACCTATGATCTTCTTAGACTAAGATAGGAAGTTAGTTTTTCTTAGGATCACATGTTACTCAAGGTCCTTTTTCTGTCTAACCTTATGTTCTAAACTTGATGTGTATTTTCTTGATCAATTATTAATGTATCCCTAATTGAGAAGTGCTTATCTTCTAAATTTATGTTCACGATGCCTTAATTAAATATAAGTTTCATTAATTATTAACCAAAATAAAATAATTAGGCATTATAAGTGAATCATATGAAAAGTTTTAGGATTATCTAGAAGCCACAAATTTTCCTTAAGTCATAATTATCTGACGGCTACTATTACCAACCCATAAAGAGATAATTTGTGGTTCTTGAATGAATTAACTTCTCTTATTAAAGATAAATCATTAAACCTCTCTTCCCACGTTACTTAACCTATCTAGGGAAAATCAACCGCTACCCTCTAAACTCTCAATAACTGTACTTTACTCATTCATCTATAAAAAGGCTTAACCATAAATCATTTGTCACAGCTCTCACACTTTCCAAATCGTAAGAAAACTCTGTCTAAATATTTTCCACCATTTTCATCATCTTCTACAATGGCTTTTGTCTCCCAAAATGCCTTAACTCCCATAACCACACAGATTCCAGTTGACAGTCTCATCGTCATGTCAGAAACAATTGTGAACCTCAACAATCTAAAATCAAATGGATGTGATATTACTCCTTCGATGGAAACTCGAGGATGTAGTAACTATTTTAAGAGGTTGGAAGGACAAACCTACAATTGTTTGGTTAAAGATTTCTGGAATCATGATAATACAGGCACAACTGTTATTGCGTCTTCTGTCTTTGGAAAGAATGTTTTCATATCCGAGAAAACCTTCTCAGACCTTCTGATGGATGACAATAATGGATTCAGAATCACTAAGGATATGCTTAATGAGGAAAGAGAGGCTAAGGTCATGGCTTCTATCTTCAGAGAGGGAGTGGCAGTTAAGAACCAAATATTCTCAAATATGAAGGAACCACTACAAGTTTGGTTCAGAATTCTGCAAGGAAGCGTTTTTCACCACCTTCCTTCAAAACAACATAATGACACTCAAAAGGGTGTCCTGTTCCTTCTCCTTAAAGGAATTAAGATACATCTTCCTTTCGTCCTCTTCAAACTTCTGAAGGAAGCTATAAGAAATTCCAGAACAGGTCTTGATGAGGAAGTCAGACATATTCCATATGGAAGACTCATATCTGATGTTTTAGTTGATTCAGGAGTAGTTAATGATATTCTAATCGATGAGGGAGAATCAAGAAAGCTGCTTAAAAGCGCAGGAAAGATTCTAAGATTTAAGAATCTTAAAAGAGAGAATGCTGCTCTATATGATACGTCATTTAGGAAATTGACGTTGACCCCAAGGGTTTCTGTCGAAGGATTTCCAAACTTCTCCAAACACAATCAAGCAGATGTAGGAAACTATCTGCAGCAATTTAAGGAAGACGGCATCAATATTTGGATTAATATGAAGAATATTACTGATGTGCTACAAGAACTATCAGGATGAAAGAATAGAGAAAAGAAGCAGAAGAGTACTGATGATGAAGAACCTTCATCAAAAAGATCAAAAATGATAAATGACGCATTAACATCCTTAAAGGATGATGCCATCTCAAGAATCCAAAGCTTAGTGGATGCTTCCAGTTCTTGTGTGAACCCCATAGAAATAAGAAATATCTGGACTGAGTTCCATGGATGGATTTCAGAAGAGATTATGAAAAATAAGAAACTGGCAGTTACTCAAGCAGAAGAAAAACTGCATGTCTCAAGAACTAATAGTTCTGAAAGCTAGTTCTCATCCTCATCATCATCATTAGGCTTTCTTTAGTCTAATCCTTAAGAACCTATTCGCATTAGGTCTATGTTTTTATTACCTTAAATTTGTTAGAATTGAAATCAACCTATGCTTTGAATTTAATTTTGTGTGAAACTCTGTTTTGCGTTGTCTTGTGTTGATGGTTCCATGTTACTGCAAGTCAATGAAAATGCCTTGATTGATCTCTAAAGATGTTTATTGTTCTCTATCATATTGATCAAACTATGCTTAATGCTCATACGCTCTAAAACTTTTTGATGATGTCAAAAAGGGGGAGAAATAGAAAGTATTATTTTGATTAAAGATAGGATGCAAACTAAAAAAAAGTAAATCAATGATATAAAATGCATTTACCACTAACGTTTGTTTGATGTTTAACTGAGGAACTCTGAACAAGTTCACTAGGCATTCTCAGAACAGGTTTAAGAATAAATAAGAACTTTGTTAAAAGTTCTTATGAACTGTTGCTCATATGATTGAAGTTGTACACTTTGTGAACATGTGTTCAGAATCAGATCTACCCAGTACTGTTCAGAAGTTGAGAACTTTCTGAAAGTCAAAGTTATCGTGATCTCTATTTCACTTGGTCCAGAAGCTGTAAGCTGTCTGAAAATATGATATTCAGAACATAAGAATCAGAAAAAGGAAAGCCCTGAAAGCAGTCAAGACAAGTCTACATCTCAAGATGCTTTTTCAGAAGAACTGTGCAAATCAGAAGTCAAGGACTGTCTGAAGATCTAGATTGAAGAATCAAGAAAGAGTAGTTCTGATTTAACCAAGAACAAATTAAAAAGAAAATGATTTGGTATCAGACTAAATCAACAATTGGTAATCAGACTATGTATATAAAGATTGGTATCAGACTCAGTCTGAAGTAATATCAATCAGAGCAAAGCTGTGAAATATTGTCAAATACCTTCATTGGTATCAATTTCAGCACACTAAGGAAATACCCCTCAAATGGTATGAAGAAAATACCTCAGTTGGTATCAGACTCAACATACTCTGGTATCAGACTCAGCACATAATTTTGTATCAAATAAAAGTCAGATCACATGTGTACCAGATTCAAAATCAAGAGTTGATTGATCACTAAATTATCCTTCTATTGGTATCTGATCAAGAATAAAGCTTTGATGAACCACTGAGTTATGACAGTAACAAGGTTCTGAGATGAAGGCCTGTGTTCAAAGTCAAACTCTGGAAAGTCATGATTTATTAGTGAATTAAAATTAATATATCTGAATTACGATTCTGAAGATCCCAATATCTGACTTATGGAAACTAGGGGAGACTACCCAGAAGATTAAAATGTTAAATTCTAAAATCTTCACAAAGTCTGAAACTCAGGGGGAGTTTTTCAAAAGATAGTGTTTGTTTCTGATAAATAGAGAGGCTATGTTATTAGTTGAGAACTGTTCTCTTTTTGTGCTCAAATGATTATGCTGAAAAGTAGAAAATGCTTCAGATGTCTCTGAAGATTATAAGCTCTGATATGACATTAAAAAGGAACTAAGTTCTAAAGATCTGAAGATGGAAGTTCTGATGAACTAGTCCAGATGCTGAAGACTTTTGTCTCCTTAAAGACAAAATATAGAAGTAGTCATTTTCTATTCTTAGTTCTGGCAACTCAAGTTGTTATTCTGTATGTCTTTGGATCATATAAGATTCTAGATGATCACAGATAAAACTTTGAGGATAACACATTCAGGGGGAGCTATTGTTCTGGACTCTGAATATGTTTAGTTTTGGTGATTACCTTGTATAAAATGTTCAATCAAAATACTTGGTTTTGTCATCATCAAAAAGGGGGAGATTGTTAGAGCAAGAGTTGTCTCTACAAGCCGTCTCTATGTTTTGATGATAACAATGGTATTTGTGAAAGAACCATTTTATGTTCTAATGTGTGTTGTGTGCAGATCATAATCATAGAAGATATCAGATCCAACAAGCACCAGCCAAATGTGTGTGAATGATTATATGCGAAGTTACTATGTGTGACACAAGTCGCAAGAAGCAAGAATGCTTCTGTATCTGATCTTGATCAGTCAGATCCAAGGATGCTGATATTGCTGTTGCAATGCTCTTGTGGATGCTCTCTGAGAATGGTTGTGATTCTGAAGATTGCGAAGCTTCTGAAGAAGACAGTGTTATAAAGAACCGAAGTACTGAAGATTCCAATGACTTAAAGTTCTGAAGGCTGAAGGCTCTGAAGACCAAGTGTAGAAAGACTCTGAAGACTTATGCGTTCTGAGGATTATGGTTCCAAAGGTCAAGTGCTAAATACTATGAAGACGGATTCCTAATGGACAAGCTCTGAAGTTTCGGAAGACTTGAAGTAGTAAAGGATAACGGATTTAAAGACAAGTGCTGAAGTTCTGAAGGTTGATTCCTAATGGATGACTTCGAAAGACTGAACACTTGGAGTTTCAGATATCCTGTTAAGAAGTCTCTACTCATGCTTCAATTATTTACCATCAGAAGTTTCTGACATTTTGTAGACAAATGTTACCATTGTGAATGACTGTACACAACGCCCAAGAAAGATATATCCTGTCATTTCTTCTACAGTAAAAAGGAGATGTGTCAATACAGCTTTATCATTACACAACGTCTCTTTTCCAACAGCCAATAGAAATTCCAATGGCTATATTTTACTTGGCTATTTAAAGGAAAGAAGAAAATGCTTCAAGTTGTTGGTGTGATGATAGTCACAACGATGAGTTCTCGTTGTAACACTTAATATTCAAAGCTATCACCATTTACACATGGCCATTGATGTTGAAGCTCGAAGATCACATTCAACACAACAAGAAATTGGTACAGATGTTGTTGATGAAGAAGACAACATTGAAAATCAGTCAAGTCATCAACCATCTTCTCGTCTGAGCTACATTGAAGATCTGAAGCAAGGAGTTTTTGCTCGAAGCTTGCTCAACAAAGAAGACGACAAAAAAGAAGAAGATCTACAAGATGTCAACAACTATCAAATTCATATACATCTTCATAGAATAAAAAGAAAGCAAGAAGCTGTTGCTCAAATCTTGCTTGAACACTTGCGTGTTCATATGTACTTAAACTTAGGAGTTATCTGCTTGTTAAGAAGCATCATTGTAATCTCCAGTTCAACTAATTCTATGTGAATTAGGGTTCCTCAAGTGATCTATGTGATCGGAGACTTGAGAAGACAATGGCTTGGTGCTATTGTAGAAATCCTGAAATATGGTCAATGATAGTCATATCTCAAAAAGGATCATATATTGATCAGACTTTTGTGGGATCCCTGATGGAACTCATTGTGATTCCTCCAGTGAACGTTATATCCTGATTGGATCCCTGAACGGTTCACTGAGAGAGATACCTCAAGGGATATTGAGATGATCTGGGTACTTGAGATGACAATCACGCAAGTTATTGTGGGTTAGTCACAGTGCGACTGTGCAGGTTGTTAGTCACTAGCTATATGCTTGTGCATCTGTAATCGAGATTAATTATAGTGGATTAAGACCTTGTGTTCAAGGCGAAATCACCTGAGGAGGGTGGACTGGATTAGCCTTGTGGTAAACCAGGATATATTGTGTGTCTTTTACTCTTGTTATGCTTTATGTTATTATTTATGTTTCTGTATTGAGTATCAGAACCTTACATTAGCAAGTCAGAACCTTGCAGCTTAAATCTGATTAGCTTCCGCACTGCAAGTTCTGAATAATGCATATTGCGTTCAGACTCTTGTTGGTTCTTATGCTGCATGCATGGCAAGTCTGAATGGTACTTTGTGAGTCAGAGTTTCTCAACGAACTCTGATGTTATCTCAGCGTCATAACAATAAGAAGCAAAAAGTTGGTAAAGAGTAAATACACAATTCAAACCCCCCTTTTCTTGTGTCTTTCTCGCACCTTCAGGAGGTGGTACATGTGTGAGTTTAAGAGAAACAAGATCTGGAATATGCTTCTTCTAAAACTTTAAAAGCATAAGTTCATGTGCAAGAAGTAGAACGTCAACTTTATCAAGATCCATAAGACCAGACTTGCTTTCAATAACTGAAACAACAAGTGCATAGTCAGCAGTGAGACCTTCAAGAATCACATCAATATGGTGAGATGGTGGAATAAGATCTCCAATTGAGGCCAAAGCATCTATAGTTATACGAATTTTTAAGAGATAATCCTGAATTGAAAGTGAATCAAGTGTGATTGAGCGAAGTTCAACACAAAGGTGACGTGCACAAGCTCGTGTTTGTTTCTGAAAGTAGGAGAACAAACTATCCCACAACTAATGTTCGTGTGAGCAACAAATAACACACGATAGAATTTCATTTGATAATGTGGATTGAAGCCACAAAAGTAACATCTGATCTTTCTGTATCCAGGTGGAGTACACAGGATTAACGATGCCATTACAACGAGCTTCATCATCAAGAAATTTTGGAGGAATGTAAGTACATACCACGAGATCGGTGAGATCATACGCATTGATGTGCAGTTCTACTTGAAGTCGCCATAGATGGAAGTTTTTCTCATCCAACTTATGCGCGATCTTTAGAGAGAATTGAAGGCAATACGATTCTTCAAGGTGAGACGCGATCACCAGTGTTAAAGAGGTGGCGACATGACCATATGAGCTCGCTGGTGATGGCGTTGCCAGTGGAGAGGTTTCCGCCATGGATCACCCTAGATAACTGATACCATATTAGAAATCTATGAGATAGTTTTTGGATTGCTCATAACTGTTTTTCTCATTAATCAAAGTTAGTTACAACTGACTTTATAGTCTAAAAGTGATGACCTACAGTAGCAGGTGAGTATATGCAAAACTGACATTTGTTAGTTTTGCACTGTACAACTAATTTAACTCTATGTTACACTCAATACCTACCATTTGGAAACCATAATTTAACCTCTTCACTTTTCTAGGCAACGTTTTGACAAACGAAGAAAATGGATTGTTGTGGTTGAAGAAGAAGGTGTTGTCGTGAAGAACTGATGGAAGAAGAAGAAGGAATGGAAGAAAAAAGGTATTATCATGAAAAACAAATGGAAGAAGAAAAATGGATGGAAGAAAAATGTGTTATTCATGAAGAATGAATGGAAGAAGAAGAAAGAGATGGAAAAAGATGATGACTGTAAACCAATTAAATAAATCAAAGTTGGATATTTTTTATAACGTGGCATTATTAAGTCCACGTGTCAATAAAAAATTGAAATTCAAAATATATTAACCACCAAGCATGCCACATAAGATCCTTCAATGGATCTTCAACTACCTAACTAAGATTGGAAGATGCTAATGATCTCCCTAAATTGCCCTTTCTTGATTGTTAACTTTATACTATGCTTTGCCCATTTTGGTAATTTATATATTCAATCATCCACAACCAATCACAATTCATGTTTTGTACACATGGCAACTTATTTTCAAATGCAAAACAATCCACTTCCCTCACTTTTTCTTTTCCCTCTTTCTCCCTCATTCTCCGTCTCTCTCTCTTTCTCGTCTCCCATTTCCTCTCTTCTCCTTTCTCTTTTCCATTAAAACCCTAGCGCCGCCGGTACTATCTCCGACCACCACCACCTCTAAGTGAAAAACCAAAATCATACTTATATTCCTCATCTCACTGGCTTCCTAATGAACCGAGTAGATTTTTTATTCGAGAGAACTCGTCGTCAACTCCGGCTAAGAGACTGAAGGCGCTGAGCTCAGTGATTCAATCATGTAAATATTGATTCCTTTTACCTTGACCTTGTATTTTTCCATTTAAAATGATATGTTGTCGTGTATTGTTGTTTTTGTTATTTTTCACCGAAAATGGTGTTGCTGTTGTGTTGTTGTTGTTGTTCCTGGAAACATGGAATCGTGTGTTGTTATGGTTCCGTGTTGTGGTTGCTATTGTGTGTTGAGGTTTTGTTGATGTTGCTGTAAATCTGTAAATGGTGTTGTTGATTTTGAAAGTATTGTTATCATGTTTTATTGCTGGAAGTATTCCTGGGTTTGCAGAGTGTGTGTGAAACTCGTGATGTAGAAAGAGAATGTTGCCTCTGTCAAGTTAAAGGCATGTCATCTACATTTAATATTTTCTTTGGTTTGATTGTTTTTGCAGTATTATTACATTATACCAGATTCTTCAAGAAGGTAGTGACTTTTAGAATTCATGTTTTGTGATCAAGATTATTGTTGTCTAAGTTGTTTATTGGATGGGGTATTTTAAGATTGTAAACATCCGACTAGGAGAGTTTGTCAATTAACAAAATTATTTTCACAGGATATAAAAGAATTGGACGGTTTAGAAGCCAAAGCCAAAGCCAGCGGAGCTTCTCAATTAGTTGTAAAGGACTTGCAGGAGCTTCTCTGTGAAATGGAATATGAAGCGGTCTCGCAAATGCAGAAACTCATTGTTGGAGAAATTAATAAGGGGATCTTATGTTTTGATATTGGTGTTTGATGATTGTTTTGATTTAACCTCCGATCTTGATTTGATGATGTGTTTTGACGTTCATCTTTGTGGTTTTTCTGTATCTCTTAGGGTTTCGTTATTTTGTTCTATAGGAGTGTGATTTTGTAGCTTTTCTTGTTTACAATTTCATCAAGTTTTGGTGTTGAAGCTTATTAGTTTTTGAAGTTTTTGTTTCGTATATCATGTTGAAGCTTATTAGTTTTTGTTTCACATGCTATTTTGTTTGAGATTGTTGTAGAGGACTTTTTTGCTAATCTGTTTAAGAGATTATGGAAAAGCTCTTCTCATGATTTTGATATTATGTTCTTCAGGAAACAGAAGCCATGGGAATGAAATTGGAACCTGTGAAGCAGAAAAAGTTGATTTTTTCAGCTGAAGTTAGGTAATGTCTAATGATGATTAATTGTTTTTATGTTCTTCATTGTTTTAAGTTGATTACTCATAGAGCTTATTTATCACTACAGATTCTTGAGACAACGATACACACACTTGTTAAAACATCCGCTTCCTAAGCCACAACCAAAGCAAGAAGTTATAAAGCCACAAAAGTTGAAAATCAAAGAGCCAAAGATCACAAAGGGAAGGAACTACAATAGAAAGGAATCTACTTTGCGACCTCACACCGCTTTGAAATCGAACTCAAAAGGAAGAGCTTTTAATGGAGTTATTGAAGACCCGAGGCATAACACTGGACCTGTGTTTGATTTAAACCAGAATGGTAGAAGCTTAATTACAAAAGATGGTTCTTTTCATAGCTCTTCTGCTCTGGTGTTTGACTTGAATCACAAAGATAGGGTTCACAATGGGAAAGAAGCCACAAAGAAGAGTGTAACTCCACTTTTCGACTTGAACCAGATTTCGGTAATTATTTCATATCACATGCTTTGTTTAACAGTTCTTCGAGTGCTTGTACCGGTATAGATAAAATCAAATTCGTCGATATAGACAAGTTTCTTAATAGTTTTCTTCTATTTTGTTTCTTTGATGCAGAGAGAAGAGGGGGAACTAGAGGGAAACAATCAGCCAATGTGGATTGAAGAACAAAAGAAGAGCAGTACACAAAGAGGTGTGGATGAGGAACAACACAATGATATCAAGCTTTCAGTTTGTAGAAACCTTGGAGAAGGATCAAGTAGGGCAGGGAAAAGGAAGATCACATGTACTTTAAGACCCAGAGATGGCAGATTCTGTATGTCCATAAACTAACAGATTTTGTATTGTTCTTCTACTTTTCCTGACATGATTGTTATTGTTCCATGAGATGATTGGCAGAGTAATTTGCATGTTACGGTTACATCTGCAACTGCAGCTGCAGTTGTGTGGATGTATGAGTTTCCTACTCAGCTCACTCACATCATTTTGCCTTTGACGGCTTCTATCAGACTAGAGCATGTGTTGCCTATATTCTGACTGTATTTCTTATGCATAATGTATTGTTCGTACAACTTCAACTGCTGGTCGTATTCAAATTAGTTCAACGATTACTGTTTTTTCTTATGCATAATGTATTGTCCTGCCTATCATTTATTGATGTAAAACTATTTGGTCTGTAGTGGGAGGACACCCTAAATGAAAAATATCCACATGTTGTATATGAAGAGCATTGCAAGGCTTGTGATATTGAGCAGTGTGACTTAACGGAAGACATCGGCTCTGATAAGATAGAAGGTATCTCCATATTTTTCTCAAAACAAATGTAAATTAATGTTCACTTTAACTGCAGTTACCGGGTGTAAATTTTACTAAAAGGTGGCTATATTAGGAGATGCCATCAAAATATTTTTTATTTAAAAAGGTTGTACTGTACCCCACCTATCCATCTATGATATCTGGTTTTTTATGGAACCCAATTGTGTTAATTGATCCATTCATATGAGGCCTTACTTAATAGGGGATAAGATTTCTAACCTGAATAAACACTTGCAGATGAGCTGGTAACAGGCTTGTCTTATGTGTCATGGGAAAAAGTAGATGTTAGCTTCCACAGTAGCAGACAAATATTTGTTGCTCATACTGTCATTCAGGTTTGTCTTACTCTGTCCTTGCTTGTGTCAAATCTTGAGTCACACGTGATACTATTTATTTGAATACCTACTAATGTTCTTCCTCCAACAAAAAATGTTGGTCCCTTCGAGAGGTTGGGCTTGAATACTGATGTTGGTGGTATACAGGTGAGGCCAATGGATATTTAAATATCTTGAATAGTATTCAATATTAGTCATTGCATTTGGTTCTTAAAATATCTGCAGCAATTTAGAGGGTAGTTAATTGAACATGTTGGCATTGTTTTCCGTTTAGCATTGTTTTTTAACATGTTAATTATCCATTTTCGGAGACATGTTCCATGTATTAAAATCCATGTTTGCAGATAAATTAAGAGGGTAGCCAAAATAATAAGTTCAAGGACTTCATCTAAATGTGTTAGTATCATGTATTTCAGGTAGATGGTCAGTTCCAGACAAACATTCCGGGAATATTTGCTGTTGGTGATGTAGCTGCTTTCCCTTTAAAGGTATACTATTAATACTATTAATTTGTTGAGATTAGTTGTCTCAATTCGTTCTTGAGCTGACATTGACGTTTCTGGAAAACTAGACAAATCTTTAAACTCAACTCTTACTTGATCTAACATTCGTGTTTTTGGAAAAT
This sequence comes from Lathyrus tuberosus, assembly GCA_022829125.1. Classification (NCBI taxonomy): domain Eukaryota; kingdom Viridiplantae; phylum Streptophyta; class Magnoliopsida; order Fabales; family Fabaceae; genus Lathyrus; species Lathyrus tuberosus. The sequence continues at coordinate 5,261,978 of JALAZF010000247.1, forward strand.
TGGGCAGATATACAACAGTGTTGCTCGAGTGGAACATGTAAATCATGCTCGTAGACCAGCACTACACTGTGTGAAAGCATTACTCAGTGCACAAACTAACACGTATATTGAATCATATTTCCTATAACTTGGAATTACTTTTTCTTTTTTTGGTCCCTGTTGATATTGCTAAATTTCATTGATGATTTTCAGGTATGATTATCTTCCCTACTTCTACTCAAGAGTTTTTGAAACGGTTGAAATCGGAAACTTTGATCCACAAATAGCTACTTTTTGGATTAAATCTGGTAACGGATTGTTTTACTGTTCCTCCTTTTGTATATGTGTGTGTTCGTATTAATTTTATTATCTTGATTATTATTGCTCGAAATGTGTTAATTCCGCACAGGTAAGCTGAAGGGAGTTCTTCTTGAAAGCGGGAGCGCTGAGGTACTTGCCTCTATTTTTCTATTGTAGTAGATATGGACATGTTAATGTTATTATTAACTTGGTTTAATTATTATAGAAGTGCACTCACAAATCGAATTAATTATATTCAGAATAAGTCCTGTGTTTATTTAATCAATTATGAGTACTGTTTGTTTGAATATATCTATCAGGAATTTCAACTCCTGCCTGAACTTGCAAGAAAGCAACCTTTTATACTATTTAATAAACAAGTGAAGGGGAACAAAAGGGAGCTGATTCAGTTAGGTGTACCTATATTTGGACAGATAGAAGACAATGCCAAAAGTAAGAACTCAGTAAATAGAAGATTTGATAGTATTCCTACACCTACCATTAACAAAATTGTAATTTGGTTTTTCTAATCACATATATTACAAAAAGAAATTACTCTAAATAATAAGAGTATAAATTTCTGCCTTTTTCCTTCTGTTTTGGTATACAGGCAAAATTGAGCCAATTCCATCACTTCTTCATGGTTTGTCCAATCTGTTCATCAATGTAAAGGAAAACTAGAAGTTAAGCATGTTAAAACTAATCATGATGCTTCTATATCCACACACAAGTGCAAGAAGAAGATTAAAGAATCTGCAGCCATCAATGTTCAAACAGCATTTAGAGGTTACCTTGAGAGTTTTGTACAAGATTTCACTTTTTTTTTGTTTAAGCTTAAACCCTTTTCCTCGATTTTCGTCCTCTTTTTCTACTAAGCTATTGCTTATTATATTAAGAAACTGAGTTGCCTCTTAATCACTGATTACGAGATATTGCAGGCGACGAAAGCTTTGAGGGCATTGAAGGGAATTGTGAAGCTCCAAGCTATCATTCGTGGCAGAGATGTAAGACAACAAGCTATGAATACTCTGAAGTGCTTGCAAGTCTGACACATAAAAGATGTAAAAAAGGTTACCATTTGTGCTTTACTTAGGCCATTCATCTAATGCAGAATTAAGGCTTTTCCATTTATACTATTTCCTCCATTGTTTTTGTCTTTATTGGATTTCATTCTATTGGTTTGTGAATCCAGTCACATTTGTTTGGATCCAATCCTCACTGTTTCTCATGTTATATTAAACTTTGTATGCCTAAATTTATCTGTGATTGAATTTATAAGGTTTTTATTTTAGTTTCACGTTAATAAGGAAGAAGTAAACTTTCTTCAATGCACATCATTTAATTAAATTGTGTAACAAGAAATCATGCATTTACTGTCGGATTCCACGGTTGCTCCGTTTAAGCTAATATGCCTGCTGATTATGTAGAAAACAACAACAACTTCAACATTTATGTCATGACTCACAAGGCTTCGACATCTATAACTCGACGGCAAAGTTTTGAACACCAGACGCAATCTAGCAGCAGAAGCTTCAAGAAAATGAGTAAGAATTTAATACTTGAATTCCTATTTTTGCAGTGCACATTACAAACACCATCACATTATACTTTTAGGGAAGATACAAAGTTTTATTCTCTGCGTGACTATTATTTCCTTGGTGTTGACAATACTTTTAATAGGTGAAATGCCTTCACTGAGTTGACTTATGACGACTATCATTCTGTTTCAGTGGTTCACCAGCAGAGTGTTTTGTTCACCATTATGTTTCAGTACTGCAAATATGAAATAGATGTTGCAGGTCAGGTCTGGTTCAACTTTATGACTACACTTTTAAACAAAGTGATCTGAAAATATTGGAACAAAATGCTGAATGAAAGTTAGATTATGCAGATCTTATTGAGTTTTCCAAGTGTTCCAGATATTTACCATGTTTTACTTGAATTTTATGCGTAATAAATTTATATTACCTCTGTCTTGTCATCCAATAGTCTTGGAATGTTCAAAAAGAGATTAACTTACCCATAATGAACATTCATATGAACTAAACTGCTCAAGTTTTATGTTTAGAGCCCAATTTAGTGATTACATTATTTGAGATTTTAATATTGTAATCAGTCTTCAAAGGTTGCAAAGTCATCATATTCTTCAATGCATTAATTTGGCGATGAAGGAAACAACATTATTTGGAGGGGTGTTGTTCACCGGTGTACTGTTAGCTCAAAGTTGAACTGAAGGTGTGCATTTCTTCTTCTGCATTACATTGATTTTATTGATATTGAATTTTTCATGTGATGAGAATATGCTTGAAATGGGACAAAGGGATTGAAAATTCGAAATAAACAATGTAATGCCTCAAACTTGTAACATTTTGATGTAGCAGGTGAAAAAGGGGCATATGCTGCCAAAGCCAAAATCCAATCTTGAAAACTTCATGTCACTATGAAACTTTTTCTTACTTTCGTTGTCGTGATAATAGCAGTTGGTTAAGTAAATACATAGTCTCTACTAGAGCACAATTAGATTGTTGGTGATGAGTCTTACCTTAAGAACATATATGGTTTATACCTTGAATAATACTATACTGGTCTTTCATTTTAGTCACATTGTTGTCTTGGTTGTGCCCTATTGTTTGTGTTGCTTATTGTATATTTACCACATTCTTGGCATTCTACTTCCATAAATGAATGAATGTATTAAAATTTGTTGTGTTTATATTAATCTAAAATTTGTTGTGCTTATAGGTTTTGTTATTTGCACTTAGCTTCAAATGTTGCATTTGTTCACAGGAAATTGGAAATAAGAGTGAGAATGCAAGTGCGTAGTGAACTTAGACGAAACAATGGACCAAAGAGAATGAAAATGTAATTTAAAGTGTATAGGAAATTGAATATTGTAAGGACACATGTGAACTATGTTGCAAAAACCATCATTTTTCAATGGAGCTTGTGCAACACCTATTCTACAAAGATAGAACCAAATTCCTATGACACCATCACGATGCCGTCAACAGTGACAGCCTTAATGTAAGTAGAAACCTCAATAGTAGGGTCTGACCAATAATCAAAGGCCAGCGACAAGTATTCGTTTTTGGTGCTGATGAGTGGTTTGATTGCAATGCTGCAAGAAGTCCATTCAACCTGTGATAGTAAGAGATCATCAACTGAAAAAGATCAAGTTGTTGAGAATTGTTTTGTTGTGGTTATGCTTTCCAAGTTTCTGAAATTGTGTTGCAATAACTGTTTTCCATCCTTGAGTTGCTCCTTACCTAAGTGGGATTGTTGCTGTTGTTTCTATTGTTAACTTTGAATTTCACATTTCTATGTTTGATATAATTATTATACTTGATTATAGCGTGATTATACTTTATTATACTTTTGCACTCTATAATTGGTATAATGTTGTTGTTTCTATTTGTTCTTTCCAAAATTATTGGGGAGATAATTACTCTTTAACTCTATATAACTACTTACCCAGCTGTTTTGAAATTCAATATTTATCCTGCTATTTTTCTTTAATCAATTTCCTATTCAAATTAAATCTCTTTCATTATTTATTTGTTATGACTTATGTCCAATTTATTCTTTATACATTTTTTTTTATCAACCATCTTAAACAAAACTACTAACACTCGTGCGAACGCACGAGTCTGTTACTAGTTTGACTAAAAAGTCTAAACAAACATAATCTTAAATTGATAAGGTTGGTTTCACACAGGAAAAAAATTTACAGAAGAAAAACAGAAGACACACACACACACACTCACATATATATATATATATATATATATATATATATATATATATATATATATATATATATTCTAACTATGAGAGTAAATTATTAAAATTGACTGATCATTAATTCATTTTTAATTCATCATTAAAATTAATTAATAATTAAATATGAAGAGAGAGAAACAAACTAGTCATATGATAATTAATTACCGATTATTTTTAGTCATGGATTAAAAATGAACTATTAGTCCATATTTTTGTGTCAATTTTAATAACTTAATGATCAAGGTTGATTGAAAATGAATATAATAAAACCAAGTTTGTTTTTATGGTAATTAATTCTAAAATTTAGTGTACTTATCTAAAATAAAATTATAATAGTGACGATAATCATTTCATTCAATTACAATCAACTATACAAATTAAATATTATATTACATTTATTTAATTAACAAAATATATTACACATATTATAGTTTTCAAACACTTAAATTAACCATGAAATTTATAACAAACTCAATCAATGACACAAGTATTTACCTAACTAGAAATGAAAATTTAATAATTTATATTACACATATATTAAAAAATAGAAACATAATATTTAAATTAAAATAAATATTTAAAAAAAATACAAGAAAATATAATTGAAAAATGCGGATAAACAAAATTCCACCAGTATTTATTTATTGAAAGAAATTTATTGCAATTTATTATTTATTTATTAAAAGAATTAAAAAAAAAAGCAGCTAACTTTGAAATAAACGAAAACGAAGCAGACACAGAAGATGCATAGTCTCGTGCCGTGTCTTAATAATAAATCAAACCAAACATTTTTGTCCATTGACACATTCTTTCATCTACCTCAACTGACTCGGTAAACTCAAAAGGTTTGTTTGTCCAACTTCTTTCAACTCCTTTCCCTTCATTTTCTCTCTCTATTCATTCAATCTTTTTACTTTCTCGCGCTTCTTTTGCTATTCTTAGTTCCTGATTTATGCTCTTTAGATGCATTTATTAGCTGTGATGTTCATGATTTTTTGATAATTTTATTAACTTTAGCATTCAACTTTGATAATATATTGATTAGTTATTAATCTTTAACAATCATTAGCTGATAAGGGTTTGACTTAGATGTATGTGAATAGGATTTGAAGTTTTATATTCAGATCTTGTGTTTTTGTGATAGCATAGATAGATCCGAGTGATGAAATTGGTTGCTAGAAAGAAATTAGTGTGAAGCAGAAATGGGGAATTCTTGTGTTGGTCCTAGCATTTCAAAGAATGGTATTATTCAATCGTTTTCGGCTGCGATTTGGCGGACACACTTACCTGAACAGGAAGGATCAGTGTCTAATCGAGGTTCGGTGAATGATGTAGTAACTGATAAAGAATCCGAAGCTCCGTTGCCTGTTCAAAGCAAACCTCCGGAGCAGATAGTTATACCGAAGCCAGAGACGAAATCCGAAAAGGAACCGGTAAAGGAACCGGAAAAGGAACCGGAAAAGGAAAAGAAGAAGCAAAGGAAACCTTCGGTGAAGAGAAGTTCTAGTGCAGGACTTCGTGTAGATTCCGTGTTGCAGAGAGAAACTGGTAATTTTAAGGAGTTCTTTAGTCTAGGGAAGAAACTCGGACAAGGTCAGTTTGGGATAACGTTCTTGTGTATTGAGAAAGAAACCGGGCGTCAGTATGCTTGTAAATCTATTGCGAAGAGGAAGCTTGTAACTGATGATGATGTCGAGGATGTGAGGAGAGAAATTCAGATAATGCACCATTTGGCTGGACATGCTAATGTTATATCCATCAAAGGTGCTTATGAGGATGCGGTGGCTGTTCATGTTGTGATGGAATTGTGTGCAGGTGGTGAGCTTTTTGATCGGATTATTCAGCGTGGACATTATACGGAACGAAAGGCGGCTGAACTTATTAGGACTATTGTTGGTGTTGTTGAAGCTTGTCATTCTCTTGGTGTCATGCATAGAGACCTTAAACCTGAGAATTTTCTATTTGTCAATCAGCAAGAGGATTCGCTTCTCAAAACTATCGACTTTGGATTATCTGTGTTCTTTAAGCCAGGTACTTTCTGATTGAATAAAGGGTTAAACATGTTTCTAGTATTATACTGGTTTCATGGTGTTTTAACCTATGTGTTTATAACCGAAACTTCATACAATTAGAAAAAGTTAATTGGTTACGCGGAGAAAAGCTGATGATATTTTGCTTCCAGGTGATACGTTTATTGATGTGGTTGGTAGTCCATATTATGTTGCCCCAGAAGTTTTGAAAAAGCGATACGGTCCTGAAGCAGATGTTTGGAGTGCCGGTGTTATCCTTTACATTCTTTTGAGTGGAGTACCTCCATTTTGGGCCGGTGAGTTCTTTTGCGTTTTTTATGAACATTGTTATTTTCTTGAAATTGTAGTATCTATACTTTTCTGATTATTGACATTCCCTCCCTCGTCGTGTGCTTATAATGGTTTTGTAGAAAGCGAACAAGGCATATTCGAACAGGTTTTGCATGGTGATCTTGACTTCGCTTCAGATCCATGGCCTGCAATTTCTGACAGTGCAAAAGATTTAGTAAGGAAAATGCTTGTTCGTGACCCTAGAAGACGGATGACGGCACATCAAGTATTATGTAATACGGTTTATCTAATTGATTTTCGGTCTTTTCTTAAATGACAACTTGTTAGTATTTTTTCAATGGTGTTGAATGTTGATGATTAGTCCCTCATTTTCCTTATAACGACACATCTTAATTGAACGAACTTTGTTTTTTCATGCTTATAAGTTATATATGTTCAATTTCTTGCAGGTCATCCTTGGGTTCAAGTTGACGGTGTAGCTCCTGATAAGCCACTTGATTCCGCCGTATTAAGTCGCTTGAAGCAATTTTCTGCGATGAACAAGCTCAAGAAAATGGCTCTTATAGTAAGTTTGTCGAAGCAGAAACTTCAAAGTTGTTTTGATTTGAGTACAATGATAATTGCTCTAAATGTGTTTAAATTGAAAGCCTTTCATTACGGATGTATGGTTGCAAAGTGAAAATGAGATGCTATAAATCGAACCTTTTCATTTTACCATCCTTTGTGTTTTTCAGGTCATTGCAGAGAGCTTATCAGAAGAAGAATTAGCCGGCTTAAAAGAAATGTTCAAGATGATAGACACTGATAACAGTGGTCAAATTACTTTCGAAGAACTTAAAGCCGGTTTGAAAAAAGTTGGTGCAAATCTTAAGGAGTCTGAAATTTACGATTTAATGCAAGCGGTAAGTATCTTTTGAAGAACATGTTATAAAATAAAACTACAGTCGCGATTCTTGATATTTCAAGGAATCTCAGGCAATTGTGGCTGATGTGGCCTCAATCGCAGAGACAAAAAACCATTACATCTAACATATTGTTATACCTTGAAATTGTAGGCTGATGTAGATAACAGTGGAACGATTGATTACGGCGAGTTCATTGCGGCAACATTGCATCTTAACAAAGTTGAAAGAGAAGATCATCTATTTGCAGCATTTTCTTACTTTGATAAAGATGGAAGTGGCTACATTACTCAAGAAGAACTTCAACAAGCTTGCGATGAGTTTGGCATAAAAGATGTTGGCTTGGACGAGATAATCAAGGAAATTGATGAAGATAATGTAAGTCGTCTAAGCTTATTAGCTTTCTTATCCTCTTTAGCTACCTTCTCTCGACATTAACACAGACAGAGACACCATATTAATATCAACCGCGCTTTATCTTATGCAGGACGGGCGCATAGATTATAACGAGTTTGTGGCTATGATGCAGAAAGGAAATGTTCCTATGGTTGGTAAGAAAGGCCTTGAAAACAACTTCAGCATTCGTTTCAAGGAAGCGTTAAAATTGTAGTATTCAATTCAAGCATTCAGAAATTTTTTTCCTCCTTTTTTTCCTTTGAAAGTTGAAGATTTTGTGCATTAGCACAAGTCATTGGAGGCTAGTTTGGCCTTTCAGCTATTTTGTCTGTGTTTAGTTTAAATGGATTTTTGTAATTATGAGAATGAATTAGTTAAAGATTAAAATAGAGGTGGTGTTTTGAACAAATGATATTAAAATAATAATTTTTTAATTTACAAAATAAATGGTTTAAATATTACTAATTTATAATTTATTTATGGGAAAAACTAAAGAAGTGTTTTAAGGCAATCATTGAATAGTACAAAATAGTAAGTTTTTTTCTTTTAATAGAAAATTGAACCGGTAGGCTTTAGTATAATTACATTGCCCTTCTAGGCTTCGCAATTGAGAGACTGTGTACTAGAATGTCTTAGTTTAACAGAAATGATAGGTTGACACTTATTTAAACACCTACACCTTATTCCTATACATTAAATTTATTTATTTTATTTTTTTAATAATATTTTTAATTTTGGTTTTTGTACAATGTCATTTTGTTTGGTATTATATACGGTGTAGTATGATACGGTGTATAGAAAAGTGTCAAAATAGCATAGCTGTAGTTTAATTATATTGACCTTTAAGGTCTCATGTTTGAAGGTCTCTAACTGGAATAATTTGCTTGAATTCTAAAGAGGCCGACCCATATTACAGTTGGTTCGAGAATATTACAACAAGAGATGGGTGCACAAGGGCGACATCATGTGACGAGCATGTGAGCTTGTTCGACATGGCCTACCATGCCTTGGGTACGAATTGCCCGTTTCATCTTGAGCGCATTAATGTGTCAACACACGTGTGATAGCATTAACAATATTACCACTTTTAAATGAATGCAATCGTCCCTCACTTTTAAGGGGGGCGATTGGTTCCTTTTAATCTAACGTTCTAGTCAAACAGTTAATATTGAACTAGTCATTCATCAATAACTTAGCATATGGGTGACATCTATAACAATCCCAATTCCCAAGGTTATAAATAATCATTCAATTTTTATAGATTTTACACTTAAAACTCTCTTGTACTTATACACGCGAGCATGGTTCAACTGATTGTATTTATCACAAACTCAATTGACGTCCACCGTTAGACTCAGTAAAATTGACATGAGCCTCAAGTTTTGTCTACAAGTTATTTAGAATTATCATTGTAACCTAGAGAAAGAGACTTATGTGTTTGCGTTACTTTGTTCTTTTTTTTCTCCAATTATAATGCTTTAGTTTCAATTGCCTATTAATTAATGACAGTTAAAGGCTTTTAGGGCATGTTGCGAGGTTTAGGGCATGTAATGAGATTGGATCCCCCCTCAACCTTAGGGTTGAGGTGTTTATAAAAGTCCCTGGGTCTAGATCTCAGACTCCCAAGAAATAGCAATCGCTTATAGGAGCGTGGGAATGGGACAATTAATCCCTTATTATTCAGGACAACATGATAGATTCTCCTTGACTTCCACTTTGCATTGTTATCGACTGATACACATCACTTCCACATTTCTCCTATAAGGCTACTGTTATGGGCTGGGCTGGCGCTTGGCCCACAGTAGGGCAAGGCCCAATCTAGTTCAGCTCTTGGGCAGGTCCCAATAGTCATAAACTAGTCGTTGGGCAGGAACTAGTCGTTGGACAGAAACTAGCCGTTGGGCATGTCCCCCTCACTCGCTTGACAGTTGACAGTTCACGCGACCAACTACTTTCCCGGATCTCACGGAAACAGTTGGACCAGGTAGGGATTGGTTCGGGCAAATCCGAACCAAACCGAAATCCAAACCAAACCATGGTGTTTGAGTCGGGCATATTTTTAGTTCTGGCATTAACCAAACCAAACCAATGAAACCTGATGTTAATTGGTTCAGGCAACAGATTTTCAAAATCCTACCCGCAAGCCCGTCTACCCGAACCAACCATATTAAATCATATAATTTATATAATTATAATGGAAACTAGTATAAGATATTCAACTTTAAGAAGAAATAAAAATGAAACATATTTGTGACATTCACAATCTATATGAAAATACAAAAATATATAAAAAAACTATATTATTATAGAAAATTAGTTAATGTAAATTAGAAAATTTTAAAAATATTTTCGCATATTTGTTTCTAATGTACCCGATCAATTCAACCCAAACCAACCCGTTATTTCTTGGTTCGGTTCGGTTTGAGTTTTATAGAAAAATGTGAAAATCCAATCCAAACCAATCCATATATTTTTAATTGGTTTGGGTATCGGATTCACTCAAAACCGAACCAAATCAGCCCGCGAACACCCCTGGGACCAGGTCAAAGGGTCACGCCCCTGACCCTCCACCTGACAGTCTCCTATTGGTCGACCAGACATTTCGGCCACATGGGAGACCTTGGCCCCGCGTTGGGGGTTACTTCTATAAATACCCTCTCACATGAGAGGGGCAGGTTTGATCACTATTCAATACTTGAAATCACACTTTAGTATTTGTCTTCTCTCTCTTGCCCAATTACTTACTTTGGCATCGGAGTACCTTGCAGGTACAACCCCCTTTTCTCTCCTACAAGCATCATCACCTGCCCTCCACGAAGGCCACAACGATCCAGTCTGATCACCTCAGATCAGTGGCGTCGTCTATGGGAACAAGCTTCCCAGTCTTTTTGATTCAAGATTCCCTCTTTTTCACCTAAAAGACCAAAGCTCTCTTTCAAAACTCACCTGATCGTCATGGCCACCATCAGATATGAAGATGCCAACCAAGATTCCGCAGTTGCCGTCGTGCATGACAACGCCGACCATACCATCCCCGGAGCTGTTTTCGCGAAAAACGACCATCGTGAGGGGAAAACTGCTTCCCCGTTCTCCGACGACGTCAAGCCTCGCGCACAAACCACTGGTCCCGTTTTTAGCCTATCACAGCCCCGCAAAACGCTGACTCCGGCACTGCTGCCCTCATTGCCTCTCTCAACAGGTCCAACTTTCTGATCTTCCAACAGGGCGAAAAGATCAGTATGCTCGAGCACGCCCTCCAGAAGCATCATCCCTCGCAAAAGCCCAACAATCCTTCTCCACGACCACAGTCTCCCCCTCAGAAGCATAGGCGAGACAGGTCCAGAAGTTTTTCTCCCGCCCGAAGATGCTCGAGATCGGAGTAACCTGATTCAGGAGTTGCCAGAAAGCGACATCGATCTCCTCTGCGAAGATCCAGACGTTCCCCTACTCCAAAGAGAACCAGACATTCAAAGAACCATCATGAGCATCGCAGGTCGCGCATACATTCTCCCCGACGCAGCAGAAGCCGCAGGCGTAGCAACTCCCCCTGTAGATCATCCAACGCAAGCAGCGACGACGATGTTCATGGCCCGCTATCTCAGGAGATCATGGACATGCGTATTCCTCGTGGATTGGAGAAGCCACCTCCCCTGGCCACTTACGACGGGACCACCGACCCGGGCAAGCATATAGAAAACATCGAAGCAATGCTCCATTATCATAACGTAGGTGGGGCTATTAAATGCAGGTTGTTCCCCATCACTCTCAGGAAGGGGGCCATGGCCTGGTTCAAGTGGCTTCCCTGGGGTTCGGTCACGTCCTGGAGGGATCTAAAGAGCCAGTTTGCCCGCCATTTTACCGTCTCCCGACGACACCCCAAGTCGGAGGCCATATTGGAAGCCATTATGTAGGGCAAGGATGGGCTCTTGCATGCATATATCGAGCGTTTCAACAAGGAAGCTATTGAGGTTCGCATGACGAACTATACGAATAAGTATCTCCTCGAAAAACGGTTGAGACCGAAGAGCGAATTCCGCAAGGCGGTGGGCATAGAGCCTCCTCGCACCCTGGCTGAATTACTCCGTAAAGCTCAATCGTATATACAATACGAGGAGAAAGAGGCGGCATACAAAGCCCGGGACTCTAGGGATCAAGAGAGTTCTCAGGCAACAAAAAAAGACGAATCAGAGGCCCCCAGACGCGATAGAGAGAGACGACGAGACGATCGTCCTCGTGAAGGCTAGGGACCAGCTGGTCGTTTTACAGAATATACCCTGCTTACAGCTCCCCACAAGCGCATTTTCTCCGAGTGCATCAACGCGGAGTTCAAGCAGGGAGGTGTCCGGTTCCCCAAACCAACGTCGTCTAAGGGCAACACGAACAAGAGTAAATACTGCCGCTTCCACCGCAGCCACGACCACGTAACCGAGGACTGCGTGCATTTGAAAGACGCCATCGAGATCCTCGTCAAGGAGGGTCACCTAAAGCAATATACGAAGAAGGGTGAATCCTCTCGGCGAGAGACTTCGGAAGCCAAGAAGAAAGCAGAGTCTACGCCGCTCAGTCTTCCTCCTTAGATCGCTATGTCCATCACACGGCAAGAGGACTTCGTCATCCCCGACCATATTGAGGATCCTCCTCAGATATCTGCGCATGGTACCTGAGAAACCTTTCCGATGGCCATGGTTATCTCGTGTGGGGGATACAGCAAGCTCACAGTGGGGTCGGTTAAGAGAAAAATTGACCAGCTTATCGACTGCAGTTCTGACCAGTTGTCCATGCTTGAGAAAGTTCGGGGGCGTTCTCAGCCCATCGCGAGGAGCTGCCTGGGCGTTCCCCGAACTCGCACATTTCTTTGCTCATCAGAGCGAGACTTGCCAACACTGATGTCCGTCGGATCCTGGTCAACCAGGGCAGCTCTGTGGACATCATGTACACCAGTCTGTTCAAAGCCTTGAAGCTGGACCAGAAGAACCTGTCGCCGTACGTAGGATCCGACCTACAAGGATTCAACGGAGCTACTGCCAGACCCTGGGGATACGTGGAGCTTCCGGTCACTTTCGGGGAAGAGGAGGCTTCGAAGTCGATCAAGACTCACTTTCTGGTAATTGACTGTCCCTTCAACCGTTTATCTCAAGATGAAGTACTATACGGAGAAGGGCCACACCGCGACCTTGCACAGGGATATAGAAGCTGCGAGGAGGTGCTTTAAAGTAGCTACCCGAGGACAAAGCTTAATCGGTGCAGTGTCCAAGGCCACCAAGCGGGCAAGGGAGGAAGATCATCCTGGCGAGGAAAGTCAGCCTGAGAAGAAGCCAACTCTCCCAGTACACACGATCGACCTCGACAGTCAGATCTCTGACGAAGGCGAAGAGGATAGCGGGGGAAGGCACGTTAGCAAGCACGGGCAACTCCTCTACATCAACCATCATGCGTCCTGTACCTGATGGTGAGTTCGAGGTGGTCATCTTTGGAAATAACCCGAACAAATGGGTGAAAATAGGAGCAGGGCTGCCCGACGAGGTAAAGCAGTAGTTGAAGACGTGCTTGGAGGACAACGCATATCTGTTTGCATGGAGCGTCGCGGACATGCCCGACTTGGACCCTGAGACCGCATGCCATCAACTGACCATTGACCCATCTGCTCGAGTCGTCGCACAACGCAGGCGCAAGCAATCCGATGAAAAAGCACAGGCTGCCGAAAAACTTGTACAAGACCTCTTAACGACAAAATTTATCTCGGAGTCCAGGTATACAACCTGGCTGTCCAATATTGTACTTGTCAAGAAACATAGTGGAAAATGGTGCATGTGCATTGATTATACCGATCTCAATCGGGCTTGCCCGAAGGATGCTTATCCTCTGCCCAGCATAGATAAGCTCGTAGACAATTCTGCATGTTTCAAGCTCTTGTCCTTCATGGACGCCTATTCGGGGTACAATCAAATCCCCATGGCCGAAAAGGACAAGAAATATACCGCGTTCATGACCTCATCGGGGAACTATTACTACAATGTAATTCCCTTTTGTCTAAAGAACGTTGGGGCCACACACCAGTGTATGATGAACAAAGTCTTCCGATCAGAAATCGGGGACATGCTAGAAGTGTACATGGACGACATGATCGTGAAGTCCCAAGAGGAACCCGATCACACTACCCACTTGCAAAAGGTTTTCGACCAAGCAAGAAAGTGTAAAATGCGTTTTAACCCAGAAAAGTGCACCTTCGGCGTACGGGCAAGGAAATTCCTCGGCTTCTTCCTCATCGAGAGAGGGATAGAGGCCAACCCCGATAAGTGTCGGGCATTTGCTGAATTTCCCACACCCAGGTCAAAAAAGTCCATACAATCCCTCAACGGGATGCTAGCTTCACTTTCTCGCTTTGTGGCTAAGTCTGCTCAGCACGCTCTGCCCTTCTTTAAGCTCCTCATAAAGGAGGCCAGATTCGAATGGACTAAGGAGTGCGAGCAGGCTCTGACCCACCTCAAGCGAGCCTTGTCTGAACCCCTCGTGCTCTCACGACCAGAATGTGGGGAGACACTGTACCTATACCTCTCCGTCACCAGCGAAGCCATTAGTGTTGCACTCATTCGTGAGACAACTGATGGGCTGAAACCCATTTATTTCACGAGGACGACAAGGAGACCAACGTGACTAAACGAAGAGCCTGCTCGTACGTACTGGTCGAAGACAAACTCTATCGACGGGGATTCTCCATCCCCCTCCTGAAATGCATTGAGGAGGACAAGGTAACCGATATTCTCCAGGAAATTCATGAGGGCATCAACGCACAACACTTAGGAGAGACATCATTGGAACGAAAGGCCCTACTGGCAGGATACTATTGGCCGACCATACAGCACGATGTTAAGGAACACGTCCAAAAATGCGACCGATGCCAGCGCCACGGGGACATGCACTTGGCACCCCCTAACGAGTTGAAGACTTTGTCCTCGCCTTGGCCCTTCGCCTAGTCGGGGATGGACATACTCGGCTCCTTCACAATAGGGTTTTACCAAAACAAATTTTTTATTGTGGTCGTCGATTACTTTACAAAATAGATCAAAGCCGAAGCTCTCGTCAAAATCAGAGCCTTCAACATACTACGTTTCTACAAGAGGAACGTCCTCGCACGATTTGGAGTACCCCAGGCCCTTGTGACCGACAACGAAACCCAGTTCACAAATAGGAAGTTCCAATACTTCGTCGCCAAGCTAGGCACGAAGCAACACTTCACTTCCGTCGAGCACCCCCAGACTAACGGTCAAGCAGAGGCCGCGAACAGGGTAATTCTTCGGGGTCTAAAACGGAGGCTAGGTGAAGCCAATAAGAGATGGGTCAAGGAGCTACACAACGTGCTCTGGGCCTATAGAAAAACAACACACTCCACCACCGGAGAAACCCCTTGCCGACTAGCTTACGGAACAGAGGCGGTGTTACCGGTGGAGATCAGGGAGCCCTCCAGACGAACGGAAGCTCCCCTCGACGAGGAGATGAATGACGAGGCTTTGAGAGAAAAGCTCGACCTGGTCGAAGAGATACGATCAGGGGCAGCTCTCTGTTCGGCCTCGCTAAAGCAAAAAATAACCTTGCGCCACGACGCCAAAGTCATAAGGCGCGACTTCCCCATTGGCGGCTTGGTCCTACACAGAAACCAAAAAGATTCACGCGAGGGCAAGCTGGCCGCAAATTGGGAAGGACCATACATGGTCAAGTCAAAAACAGGTATTGAAGCCTACTACCTGGAAACTCTGGACGGAGAACCATTTGCTCGATCATAGAATGCTGAAAAGCTCAAACAATATTACAATTAGGACCAGTCACTAGGTCGGACTAACTGCCGACGAGATCGACCCCGATAGGGAGACGACTCGGCCACATAATTGTGCCCCGGTGCAAGCACAATCCCTCATTTTACAACGCCGACCAATTTCTGCTTATGGGACGAGCAGACTCTGCGCACAACGGGGATACCTCAATCGAGCTTCGTCGTTGCCGCACCAACAAGGCAGGACACCCAGCACGTGATAGGAATAGTCTAAGCCTATGGGATTAGTACCTCAACTGAGATCTTAGTCCTATCACCGGTGAAACTGCTTCGCCTCCTCGACAAGTCTCCCAAATTTTCGAGCATAACAAGAACAAGCCGAGCAAAACGTCTATGCTTAGCATTCAAACATTATAAGCATACACAAATAAATGCAACGAATACAATGCTAAACGAAAAATATTTATATAACTTCAGCCACAAGGCCGGAATAAGTCATCAGTACAAAAAGAGGGTTGTGTCTGACAAAATGTTACATATCAAAAGGCACACAGGTCCATAAATTACAAGTACTTCAAAACAAAAACTAAACTGCATTGCCAGGAACCTCCGGGGGAACCACCTCGCCGTTGACAACCACGTTGAGAACACCCATTCCCTTGGTCAGCAGCTGGACGTCGGAGTTGAGGGTTTTCAACTGCTCCAAAGCAGCGTTGAAACCAAACTCAGCTGCCCCCAGATTATCCTGCTCAAAAAGACAGATCCTCTAGACCAGGTCCTTCCGCGTCTTCAAAGCCTTCTTGTCATCGGTCTCATCCTGACCAACTACCGACGATCCCTCCAACTCAGCTATCCTCGCCTTCAGGCGAGCATTCTCCTTATTTACTTTGGTTACCTCCCCCTTCATCTAGGTTACTTCTTTCTGAAGTTCTATCTTGGCCTCCAGATTGCCTTGAAGCTTCTTCAGATCGTTGTAAATCTCTGTGTTCTCCAGCTCCAGGTCAGTGATCTTAATCTTCGCCCTCTTAAGGTCAGCAAGCGGAACCATCTCCGCATCCGCAAGGGCCAACGCCGCTTCCAGCACCCTAATCATGGCTGCTGCGTCCTGACAAAAGAGCTTCCTCTGCACCTAAGGGTCTGCGGACAGGATGGCTGAAGCATCGAGTTCGGTAACAGCGACAGAGCTTTCCCCGTCAAAAAGTTTCCTCTGAAGATTACACGGAGGCAGAACGAATCTCCGCCCAACAAAACCACCCGAGCAACCAGCCGGCGACGAGCCGACATCGTCCCGTTTCCTCTTATGGGTCGTGTCCGGGGTTTGAGGGGTTGAAGTGGTCCCTGGGGCAGAGCCAGTCCCGCCCACAAACTTTTCCAGTGTAACTTACTGCTTCGCAGCACCAGTCTTTGGCACTAGGGGCACCTTCTTCAGGTTTTTGGCCGCCGCGGACCTCACCAGAGGCTCCCTGATGTCCGCCATTTTCCCTGCAAATATAAAAGAGGAAATTTAGTACGTTGGGTGAAAATTTTAAACACGGGCAAATGAGCATGTTATACCGAGGAGCTGGAACGCATCATCGTCAGTTTCGCACTCAAGAAGGGCCCTAGTGTTGATATAACGAGCTGCCCGAGCAGGCTCTCCGTCCTCCCTAAACAGCTCTTTACCATCCCTGTCCACCACAAAAGCGGGACTGAAGACCTCCATGTATGCATGCAAAACTCGATAGGACTCCTTGTCCCCGTCACAAAGCTGCTTGTGCTTGACGAGAAACTGATCGGTCATATATTTGAAATGGGCATACACCCACTCCAAAGGGAACTTAGACACAGCCTTCTCAACTTACTGACCGTCAACCTCCATGGTCTCAAGCGTAGAAATTGATCTCCTAGCCACTTCAGAGACAGGTGTCACGACCAAGAACATGTCCTTGAAATGTCGGACAGATTCTGAGTACGACCAGAAAAGCCTGCTCTGTTGTTTGAAAGACACCTAGCTTTGATTCGGGCCCTCCGTGCTCTGCTGGATCTGGAAGATGCAGAAGAAGAGATCCACGGTCGCCTCGATCCTCAAGTATCGGCAGGCCAGCTCAAAAATGCGAATAAACGCCAAGGCGTTCAGATGGAGTTGGGTCGGGCATAACTCTAAGTGGCAGAAGATGGCCTCCTGAAAGTCGGTGAAGGGCAGGCGATACTTTGCCTCCACAAAGGCGAACTCGTACATGGGGAACTGCATCCCCAGATATACCGAATAGATTCTATCATTCTCTGTCGGGAAGATAGCTCTCCAATGCACCGGCGCACCCTCAGCCCGGTCTTCTAGATAGGGAAACTCCTGAACTTCCTCTTCGGTGAACGTCGACCTTGTCAATAAGGGTTCCTGGGCAATCCATTTGAGGTCCCCTTTAGCTACGTGGACGTTGGCGTAATCTACAGACTGCTATGCCTCCTCGTGGGCGGCCCCCACGTTGGGCACGATCCCTTCGTGTTGATCAGCCATTTCACCTGAAAAGCAGAGAAAGTAAAAGTGAATTCGACGATAAAGATCAAATCCACCCTTCCACCACTAATCAAGTGAAAGCGTGAGGAATAAGTCGAGGATAACCTCGAGCCCTAGTCGACCACGACAGGATACGGCAACCTCACGTTCCCCGACAACGGGGACGAGTCTCTGCGACTTTACGAAGACCCTGTGGGGAGGAGCTTACTCGACAATATAAGCTCGTCGCGCGAAAGCCAAAGTCTCACGTCGGACAGGCCTAATGCCCGACTACAAACCTAAAACTAATCCTAACCAAAATCTAGGAAGATCTACATAATCCTACACCATGTTCATGGACATTCATCCTATGTTCTTCATGTTCTTCACGATCTTCATGAGTTTTCCAAAAATTCATGTGTTCATCGAAGAACACATGAACATTCATCAGAATGTTCACAACTCACCGAAAAACTCATGAGAATTTCCAGAAATGAAGAACACCAGGGAAATTGCAGAAAAGGATGAAGAACTTACTTGTAAAAATCAAAGGTAGAAGATGAAAATCACAAACTAAGCTTTGAAGGTCGGCGGTGGCGAAGAAACTACGGCGAGAACACGAGTTGCAGAGCGTAGAGATTTGGGGAGAAGAATTTGAGTGAAGTGTTCAAATGAACCTTCTCTCCCTCATTTTATAAACACTTCCTCGATTGGGAAGCGCGAAGGCCATAATAGCCTAGGCGTCTCTAGGCCTGACAAGAATTGAATGCTCCACCACGTGTCAGAAAGGGAATCTTCGTTTGGCATTCCCAAAGCTAGACGTTGCACTCGCCAAGTCTGTTGCTACCCCGCGAGCACACCGTCCACGACAATACGCGTAAGTCATATCCTCGTCAGGGCTCATCGACATGAAAAAAACACAGGTTTCACGGGCACGTTTCCTAAACTTGGCCGACAAAAAACGCCGCTTTCACGAGGACATTTCCAAATCTGGTCGACATAAACATGCTACTTCTACGGGCACGCCCCCACATATGAAAGGTTGTCGGGCTGTTAAACAACCAGTGTCGATCACATTAACCGCTGAATAAATGATGGAATGTCCCCGAACATTGTCACCTAAAGGTAGTAGTCCACGAGGCTATCTCAAGTCATCACTCTGCCTCAGAGCAAAGACTTTGGGGGCTCATGTTCTAGATTGGGCAGGCGCTTGGCCCACAGTAGGGCAAGGCCCAATTCAGTCCAGCTCTTGGCCAGGCCCAATAGTCAGAAACTAGTCGTTGGACAGGAACTAGTCGTTGGGCAGAAACTAGTTGTTGGGCATGTCCCCCTCACTCGCTTGGCAGTTCACGCGACCAACTGCTTCCCAGAATCTCACGGAAACAGTTTGACCAAGTCAAAGGGTCACGCGCCTGACTCTCCACCTGGCAGTCTCCTATTGGTCGACCAGACATTTCGGCCACATGGGAGACCTTGACCCCGCACTGGGGGTTACTTCAATAAATACCCTCTCACATGAGAGGGGCAGGTTTGATCACTATTCAATACTTGAAATCACACTTTAGTACTTGCCTTCTCTCTTTTTCCCAATTACTTACTTTGGCATCGGAGTACCTTGCAGGTACAACCCCATTTTCTCTCCTACAAGCATCATCACCTGCCCTCCACGAAGGCCACGAAGATCCAGTATGATCACCTCATATCAGCTACCAATAGGGGTGTCAAAACGGGCTGCCCGCCCCGCCCCGCCTAAAGCCCGCCAAATTGAAATGGGCATGAAAATCAAGCCCGCCCCGCCAAGGTGGCAGGTTGGCGGGCGGCGGGCTTGCCCGCCTTCTTTTTTTATTTTTATTTTTGCCATTTTTTTAAGAGCTACTAAGACCTATTTTTTTTTTTTTTAATTGAAACAGTTCAGCTGGATTGAGTTGTGAAAATAGCTATTATGTTGGATGGAAATTGGTTAGAATTGTTGCAACTGTTAGTGCAATGGTTAATATTTTGTTAATTTTAGTTGCTTCTTGATTTCAATTATGCTTAAATGAAATTAGATTAAACTTGTTGGTATGTTGATGTGGACGGTTATGTTAGTGTTGTAGTGAGATTGAAGTTAATAAAACTAGTGTAATCGAATTTAGAAATTTGTTGAAACTGCACTTACAGTTAGAAAGCGTTAGATTGTTTGATTCTTATTAAAATGGTTTGTTGAAGTGGAGTTAATGGGCTTGGTATTGAATTCGAGGTCACGCTTTACTATCAAGTAATTGATGAAAACAGACTAATGTATGCTGCTGTAAAAAAAAAGAAAAACAGTTGAGTTAGTTAATCAATTAATTTGTTAAGAAACTCTGTTATAGTTTATTTGAAATTAGATGTGACAAAAATGTTAATGCAATTTGCTTGAAGGTGGGATGTGTAACATGATGTATGCCATGCTTTGAATGTTGAGTGAATTTTTGTGGCATGAGAAATGATACTGCAGATAGTAAATAAAATAGGTACGGCGGGCTTTCGCGGGCGGCGGGTTTTGGCGGGGCGGTCTTTGGCGGGTGGCGGTTTTTAGCGGGGCGAGCTTTGGTGGGCGACGAGCCCAAAATTCCAACCCAACCTGCCATTTTTTGGCGGGTGCTTGGGCCGGCCCGGCGGGCCACGACCCGTTTTGCCACCCCTAGCTACCAATATGAGAAATTACTGTCCCATTCAAATGATAGGTGTCAGACTAATAAACGAGTGATCATGAAGCTGTTTGGGCGATACGTTACGCCTTTCCCCTTTCATTTTGCCTCTTATGGGGCCTTTGAAAATATACCAATACATGCTCTCTCAAGCACAAGGGCTTGAAAAATGCAAAGTGTTTTAGTCTTGATTTCCTTTTATAATATGAATGAGTCCCTCAAACAGGCCTAGGGCGAGCCTCTTACGTACGAGGCGATTTCCTTAAGCCTGAGCGAGTTCCTCAAGCCGAAGGAGAGCCCGTGAATATAATTTGGGGTATACCCCCAAATGTCAACGAGGTGAATCATCGTATGTAAATTAGCTGAGGGAAATCCTAAACGTCAGCTGAGGGAATCAAACGTCAGTTAAGGGAAAACGTGTGTTGCATTGAAGGCGATCGATGATAATTTTTCCTCGAGAAACCAATTTTGGATTTACTCTCAACGCGTGTCTCTGATGTGGGAAATCTTTCCATTTTATTTTAACTGTTGAGATGTCTAATGACAGTAGATTGTTAGAACAACATTTGTTCATGACATATATCCTTTAGGTTTTAATGATAACAAAGTATTGAAAGAACAATGGTGTTATCTAATGTGTGTTCTAAGTTATGCAGGTACCAAAGCTTAAAGTGAATCTACTCAGAAGCTGTTAAGAGAACACGTTTGAGAGAAACTGAGTTCTTGGCTTCTGATGGTTCAGAACTGAAGAATGTTATTAAATGATGACTGATGATATAAGATTGCGTAAACTCTAAAGCTGAATGTATTAACTTATAAGAGCAATATGTTATCTATACACTTATTGAATGTATCAACTTCTGGTGATCATTCAGAACCATAGACAAAGCTAAGTGATCTATTCTGCATGAAGCAAGCTACAATGTCAAATCAGTTTAGCAGCTAAAGTCTGTGTTTATATGGCTCAAGGAGAATTGACATGCTTTACGGATATCCCCTCTGAACGGATCTATAGTACAACTCACAAGGAAGACGCTACGGTTAAACAAGCTACACAATGGATAAAGATATTTTTGTGTATATATCTTCAACGTCTCTTAGTACTATGAAGTAACAAAGACACATGTACAAGTTATCTCTTTCAACGACTATTCTTTTGTATATGCTATTTAAGTAGCTGAAGATTCAATCTGAACCAACAACAAGGAATAAAGAAAGAGGGCCAAAAAGAAAATGAGCGTCTCACGCTTCTATCAACATGAAAGAATAACAAGATCAACAACATCATCGAGTATGCAAAGTTTCTGTTATCTGTTGTAAATTATACAAAACCTTTAGATTTCTTAAATAATAAATATCTTAGAAATCTTAAGAGCTATGATATTTGTTATAGTTATTGTCATGTACCTCTGATTGTATATCAAGTACACCTTGTTGTTTATTCTGCTAAACAAGTTGTTTAGTAGTTTAGAAAGAAAGTCATTTACCATGTGCTTGAGCATCAAAGTCTCTTGCTGTGAGCTTGAGCCAAGTAAGTCTTGTGTTATGTGCTTGAGCATTGAAGTCTTGATCAAATTGTTGGTTAAGCAAGGAAGTCTTGGACTGTAAGTCTAAGTCGTTTGCTCTTACTTTATGATATGCAACACAAGTACTTTTAAAATTATTAATACTAATAATAACATCACAACATGTCTGAAAAGTTAATTCATATTGCAGCAGAAACTTTAACATACTAGACAATTCCAATAATTCAAAGCATAATTATGTTCTCGGAGTAAACATAAACGACATAGAAATAAGAGATATCCAAATAATATCTAACAACATAAAAGACATAGAAATGTTCCATTCCCCGGTGTTATGCATCAGAGCAGACGCCGACTTTATAAAAATATACGGAAGACTCCATCTTCCATCCACATCAACTCCTTTACTGCGAGTTATTTGCACGATGCCCATATAAAGGGTACATTCAAACAAAAGGGCTGAGATATCATAATTATATAAAGGAAAGCATGATAATAAGCAAGCATCAGATTATTACATGCACAATCACTCATTCTACAACACACTTCCACACAATCAACATAACAACCAACCAACACAATAACAATACAACTAATATGCAATGTAGTGAGACTCAACAACTCGACTCAATGCATGTAGTACCAATACGTGAACAGGATCACCGCTCTGATCCTCGCCTCATAGGATCGGAGCTCACAAATTCGTTACCATCACCACCGATAACGCTTCACTAATTCCATCACCTCCAAAATCAGCTACTCGCACCCAATCCCCACCTCCTGGGACTGAGGCTCGCCAACAACGGACCATTGTCCAACAACATGAATGCATGCAATATATTATACATGCAACGACACCAAGCACAATGAACAACACCTTCATAGTCAATGTACTCCGTTAATACTGGCTACCATGCACCAACACATGTTGCAGCAGTTCAAGAACAACAACAAAGCAATATAACAACCAACAATAATGCATTTCAGATTATGTCACTCCACCACATAAGTGTTACAATGCATTTAACACCATCACACAACAAATTGTTCAATTTCTGGTACATAAACCATTTTTAAAATAAAGTTAGTCACATCAACTTCCTGACGCTTTGAGCGACACCCGAATTGGATACCCGAAACTCAAGATATGAATTTTAGAAGTTTTCCAAAAATTGATCCCAGTGTAACCGATTACACCATATGCAGTAACCGGTTACACCCCTGTAACCACGCCATTGCCACATAAATTCAACTCAGTGTAATTAGTTACCATAAACAAGTCAATCGGTTACACCCTCACAATTTTGCCCAGATACACATTTTCAAAGCAGTGTAACTGGTTACCCAAATCCTGGTAACCGATTACACTGTTAGCAGAAACACTTTTCTGCTATTTTTCAAAACGAAAATCACTACTCCCTTCATCCAAAAACCTCATTTTTCATACAACACGTAAATTTCATAATTTTTCACAAAAATCACTTTTTATAAAATTCACAAAACCCAAATTTTCCCTAAAAAGCTCATATCTTCAAGTTCCGACTTTGACTCGCAACAATCCACAACAACACAACATCTACCATCAATAATTTCATCAAATTCATAATTCTAAAATCAACAACACAACAATTACATAAATCAAACATCAACTACAACATCATCATTCCAATCATAGTTCAAAATTCAAAGATTCAATCCAACAACATACAATTACAACCATGATCATAACATAGAGAGAAGAAAACAACAATTCCAGCATAGACATAATCTACCCACTATCATCATCATACTAGCCCTTAGATAATTAGGACTTCACCCTTACCTCAGAGTTCTTGCCAAGCTTTCTCAACAATGGTGATTCTTCTTAGGTTCTCCATTTCCTTGCCCTAACTCTCACTTCACGTTCTTTCTTGTTTTCACGTTCTGATAACTTCTCCCTAATTCTATTTTCTTGTTGTTATTATTATTATTATTATATTATTATTATTATTATTAATCTCAACTAATTAAATAATAACAATAACAATAATAATACTAATTATTTAATCTAAATAATATTTACCCTATATTATTTAAATAAATAATTATGACAAAATAACATTTTTTCGTCCCTTAACTTTGCCCCAGGGTCCAGTTTGGTCCCTTAACTTTAAAAAGTGGCAAGTTCGTCCCTTAACTTTTAAAATGGTTTCACGTTTATCCTTCCGTCTGGTTCCGTTAGTCAAAGGTTGAAAACAGGTGTCACGTATTTCCAGTTGGACTTTATGTGGTTGACGTGGAAATAAGGATGTGTTAAAACAAATTGAAGTAGCTTTTCATTACCCAAAATATCAAAAGGTTAAAACAAAGTGGAGAAACTCAACGAAGTTGTGCTAGGCAAACACAAAGGGATTGAAGCAGACGCGAAGGATTGTTGCAGACGCGACGGATTTAAGACGACTCAAGAAGTGTTTATCAACAGGTTAGTTCATTTCTTTCTGTTTTAGGGTAAACGAAAATTTAGGGTTTATGTTCAGATTTAGGGTTTATGTAAAATTGTTAGTGTAAACTCTAATTATTTAGATAATATGATTAGGTGTCATGGATGAATTCATAAATCTCAAAATTCATCATAGTGGTGAATTCACTGATGAAGCTCTTAGTGTCTATGAGAATGGAGTAATAGATGATTTGAGAGTAGATGTAGACAAATGGAGTTATTTTGAGCTAGTTGCTGTATTGAAAGACTTGGGTTATAGGGAGTTTGAAACAATCTATTACAAGTACCCTCAATTTGGGATGAATGCACTAATTGATTACAATGGTGCTTTAGAAATTGCATATTTGTATAAGGTGCACCAAAGTGTTGATATTTACGTTCAACACACCTTGTCTCAACCTGACTACTGTGATGTTGTTGTTGACAATGTTGATGAGGGCCCTGCTGAAATTGTAGATGAGGGGGAAGAGTTACTTAGTCAACTGGTTGATGAAGTTGTTGGAGTTGAACAAACCACTATTGTGATGGAGGAAGGTGATGTTGGAGTTGGTTAAGCCACAACTGGGTTGGAGGAAGGTAATGCTGGTGTTGATCAAGTTAATCCTGCAGTGAATGAGGGTACTGTTGGAGTTGAGGACAAAAATGTTGGAGTTGAACAAGTTCAACCTGGAGTTAAGGAAATTAATGTTGGAGTTGAACAAGTTAAACCTGGTGTTGAGGAAAATAATGTTGGATTTGAACAAGGTAAAGTTGGTGTAGATGATGATGGCTTAAGTTCTGATGATAATGAAGATGAGGACTACAAGTATGATAGTGCACAAGAAGTGGCTTTTGAGGATGGGGCTGATGGATCTGATGAGATTGAGGAGGATGAACTTGATACCCTAATTGGTTATGAAAGTGATGGTAATGGAAAAGTCCAAAAACTTAATGAAAAGTCTGGAGAAGATAAAGGGAGTGACAATGACAGTGAGGACATGCAAAGTGGCTGTGACAGTGATGATAGTAGTGGAGTTCCAAGAAAAAAACATCCAATTTTCAGACATCTAAAAGACATGTCAGATTACAAGTGGGATATGGGAATGTATTTTAGTTCAAAGGGTGATTTTAAGGAAGCAATAACATCTTATGCTATGCAAAATGGTAGAGACCTAAGGTTTGTAAAGAATGATAGAGTTAGGGTAAGGGTTAAATGTAAAGTTGGTTGTGAGTGGGAGGATTATTGTAGCAAGTTGTCAAATGAAGATACTTGGCAACTCAGGAAGGTGATTGACAAACACAGTTGTAGTAGAGAGAAACTTGATATCACAAGCACATACACCAACAACTGGCTAGTAAGGTATGTAATATCAACATACATTAATTCTTTAGGATGTCTGTAACATACAGTTCAAACATGTGACTCATTTATTCTGTTTGTTTCTTTCTTTAGGATGTCTGATAAACATATATTTGAAGTAAGGCACTTGGAAAATTAAGCTAATAAATTTGTTGTGAACCTGAAATATCGTATATGTTCATGCAGAAGATGGGAACTCACATGACTCCCATGTGTTCATGCTTTGTCTGCTATGAAGAGTAGGAATTTCAAAATTGATAGTTACATCCAGAGTATTATAGGATTTTAAAGTACAAGGCAGTTTATAAGCATGTGATCTACCCTGTTAATGGATCAAACTTGTGGGTTAAGACACCATATCCTGATGTGCAACCACCCAAGTTCAAGAAGATGCCTGGTAGACCTAAAAAGAGGAGGAATTTAGAACAAGGAGAGATTTATGGCTCTGATTACAAAATGAGAAGAACTGGTTTCTTGGTGAAGTGCAGTAGGTGTAAGAAAGCAGGACACTACAAGTCTACTTGTAAGGACACAACAACTCAGACTGCCCAACAATATACCCAAGCCTCTCAGACTTCTACTCAGACTGCTCAACAATCTATCCAAGACTCTCAGACTACAACTCAGACTGTTCAACAATCTACCCAAGCCTTTCAGACTATAACTCAGATTGTCCAACAATCTACCCAAGCCTCTAAGGGAAAGGCTGCTCAGAAGACTCATGG
Organism: Lathyrus tuberosus; assembly: GCA_022829125.1. NCBI lineage: Eukaryota > Viridiplantae > Streptophyta > Magnoliopsida > Fabales > Fabaceae > Lathyrus > Lathyrus tuberosus. The sequence continues at coordinate 5,288,638 of JALAZF010000247.1, forward strand.
TCCTGCCAAGGGCAAGATACAAAAACTATCTGTTAGGAAGGCACCAAGACCATTTGTACCACCTGGGCCTACAACCAGGTTGTCTGCAGCCAAGAATGTTGTTGGTCCAGTCACAAGGAGATCTACTCCAACTAAGAGGAATACTCCAAAGAAGAATCCCTATAAATATTTAGGATTAATTAGTTTATGTTGTATTTTGTGCACTAAGGTATTGATGTAATGAACAAGTTTATTGTGTTTTTTTATGCACTATGGTGTTGAACAAGTTTATTGTGTAGTTTGGTGCTTCTGTTATGAACCTAATTGTATCTACTAACAGTTTGGTGCACTTTGGTGCTTATGTTATGGACAAAAATATCTACTACAGTTTATGAGCATATTCTATTACTAACATATTTATTATGAACATATTCTGCTTATAAACATTTTCTGTTATAAATCATTTCCAGTTATGGAACAATTATAGGTCATGTCCAGTTATGGTACAATTATAGGTCATGTCCAAATTTGTTATAAACAAATCTGTTATGAACATATTCTGTTATGGAACATTATAGGTCATGTCCAATGTTATAGGTCATGTCCAAATTTATAGGTCATGCCCAAATTTATAGGTCATGCCCAAAATTACAGGTTAGTTACAACATTCAAAACAGGTTGTGAAGATCAAACTCATAAAATTAATTCTTAAAAGGTTTCAACATTCATTCAAGATAACATCAAATACAAACATTCAAGATAACATTACAACTGATACAAACAACTACCTCATTCTAACTAACCCAATTCATTCTAAAAATCATTATAATGGTAAATATCAAAAAAATCAAACTCCATATTTTTTCCACTTGATGATATTCTTCATTTCAGCCTCAATAATCATCAACTTTTTCCCAAGTTCTTCAATGTCTTTTTTTGGCTTCATCCAGTCCCTTTGTAACCACACTCATCCTATGCATAAAAAATTCTTCATTCTCATCACACGTATCATCATGGAACCAGCAAAAATAATTGCATCCAGCTTGCATCTTAAATTTGTATTGTAAGAAGCTCAAGATGAATCTATAACAGAAATTAAACACTCATAAAATATATTGGATACCTTATAATTGGGACAGCCCCATAAGAGTTTCCCCATATTCTTCACAGTTTTGCCCTTTGAAGAACAACCATGTCTTCACAATGACACATGGGCTTCCATCTTGACCTACTACTTGCTATTGAAGCCCCACTTTCTGAATTTTTCTTACTCAACATCGACGAAGAACAACCCAATTTCATGCTTGGGTGAACACTACCTTTGATTTTTGAATGAAATTGTGAAGGAAGAAGAAGAATTCGATTTGCCCTAAAAATGAAATAGGGGAGAACGAACACTGCAAACGTAAACAAGAAAGAAGAAGATGATGTTCCAATTCCATGTCAGCTGCCACGTAACCAAGAATAAACAGTCGTTTGAGCCAACTAACGGAAATGACTACTTTGACACCATTTTAAAAGTTAAGGGATGAACTAGCTACTTTTTAAAGTTAAGGGACCAAACTGGACCCTGGGGTAAAGTTAAGGGACGAAAAAATTTATTTTGCCAATAATTATTAACTAACATAATCTAATTAGTTTTACTCACCACACCACCAATCTCTACCTTGTTGCTCACACACCTCTAACACCTTAATTATATTCTTAAGGCCACTATCCCACATAAATGGCTGTTCAAACACAACAAACACCAATCAACACATACAAATGCACAACATCACATAATTAAATTACAAAAAATAAATAAAATATGTTGGGGCGTTACAAATGGGGCCCAAGTAAAGAGATCGACATTCTTTATGAGTCGGTCGACTAGCTCTCATTCTTCCCATACAGACAAGGAAATGCATATCTTCATAACTTGATGGGCACAAGGACCTATTCAGACTTTCTTTAAATATTCAATAGGCGTGGGTGTGAGAGCAAGAGATGTCTCTACAAGTCGATCTATGTTTTGATGATAACAATACGTATTTGTGAAATAACCATTTTATGTCTAACGTGTGTTGTGTGCAGATCATAATTATAGATGACATCAGATCCAACAAGCACCAGCCAGATGAGCGTAATTGATAATATGCAAAGTTACTATGTGTGACACAAGTCGCAAGAAGCAAGAATGCTTCTGTATCTGACCGTGATCAGTCAGATCCAAGGATGTCGATATTGCAGTTGCAATGCTCTTGTGGATGCTCTCTGAAAGTGGTCGAGATTCTGAAGATTGCGAAGCTTCTGAAGAAGATAATCCTCTGAAGAACCGAAGTGCTGAAGACTCTCATGACTTGAAATTCTGAAGGCAGAAGGCTCTGAAGACCAAGTGCAGAAAGACTCTGAAGACTTATGTGTTCTGAAGATTTCAGTTCCAAAGGTCAAGTGCTGAAGACTCTGAAGACAGATTCCTAATGGACAAGTTCTGAAGTTTCGGAAGACTTGAAGAAGTAAAGGATAATGTTCTTAAAGACAAGTGATGAAGTTCTGAAGACTGATTCTTAATGGACTTCTTCAAATAACTGAAGACTTGATGTATCAGATATCCTGTTAAGAAGACTCTACTCATGCTTCATCAATTTACCATCAGAAGCCTCTGAAGTTCTGAAGTCAAAATGTTACCGTTGTGAACCACTGTACACACTGCCCAAGATAGATATATCCATCACTTCTCGCACAGCAAAAAGGAGATGTGTCAGTACAGCTAATTATTACACAACGCCTCTCTTCCAACAACCAACGGTATTGCAAATAGCTATATTTCTACTGGGCTATTTAAAGGAAAGAGTATTCGCTTCTGAGGCAATCGATTTAGTCCAGGAATGGAGAATTGATCAAAGTCATTATGTGAAGATAGCAACAACGATGAGTTCTCATTGTAACACTTAAATATCAAAAGCTATCACCATTTACGCATGGCCATTATTGTTCAAGCTCAAAGATCAAATCAACACAACAACAATTAATTGGTACAGAAGATGTTGATGAAGAAGACAATATTGCAAATCAGTCAAGTCATCAACCACCTTCTCGTCAGCGCTACATTGAAGATCTGAAGCAAGGAGTCGTTGCTCAATGCTTGCTCACCCAAAAAGACGAAGAAGAAGAAGATCTACAAGATGTCAACAACTATCAAATCATTATACATCTGTGTAGTTTCTTAGAATAGCAAGGAGTTGCTGTTCATATCTTGCTTGAACACTTGTGTGTTCTTTGTACTTAAACTTAGGAGTAATCTGCTTGATAAGAAGCATTATTGTAATCTCCTGTATAACTAATTCTTGGTGAATTAGGATTCCTTGAGTGGTCAGTGTGATCGGAGACTCGAGAAGACAATGGTGAGATGTTATTGTGGGAAAAGCCTGAAATAGGGTCAGTAGCATTATATTCATTGCGATGAATCCCTAAACGTCTAGCTGTGAAAGCCTAGCAGTAGATCTTGCGAGATTGGAACCTGCAGGCTAATGTTCGTTATATTCATTAGGTTGAATCCCTGAACGGTTCATTACATGTTAGTCACAGTGCGGCTGTGCAGTTTGTTAGTCACCAGCTATGTGCTCGTGCATCTGTAATCGAGATTGATTATAGTGGATTAAGACCTTGTGTTCAAGGCGAAATCACCTGAGGAGGGTGGACTGGATTAGACTTTGTGGTGAACCAGGATATATCGTGTGTTCTTTACTCTTATGCTTAATGTCTTTGTTTATCTTTCTATATTGAGTATCAGAACCTTACATAAGCAAGTCAGAACCTTGCAGCTCAACTCTGATAAGCTTCCGCACTACAAGTTTTAAGAAATGTAGTTTATGTTCAGACTCTTGTTGGTTCTCATGCTTCACGCATAGCAAGTCTGAATGTAAATTTGCTAGTCAGAGTCTCTCAACGAACTCTGATGGTATCCTAAGTGTTTTAACGACAAGAAGCAAAAAGTTGGTAAAATAGCAAACACACAATTCAAACCCCCCTTTCTTGTGTCTTTCTCGCACCTTCAGTGGGTTGTTGCGCCTCCGCGCCCAGTCTGGTGTCCCAACCCTCAAAGTCAGTATTTAGACCTTTGGAAGGGTGAACGTCAACCAATGCGGGTTATTCTCTGGCTGTCTCCAGGCTGCTCAAATATCATTAGCGAGCCACTTGTTGATCTCCCCATATTATACCCACTTGCTCATTCGGGAGTGAATATTTTAAGGTTAAGTACCATGTGGATATGACCACTCTTAAGGCGTTGATAGTAGGACACCCAGGATGATGTAAGGTGACATGGTATTTGCGATGAGGTAGCTGACGTCAATGACCTTGGCGTTCACTCCCTTGCCACATGTGGTTTTTAGAGTAACATGGCTCATTTTATGTACATTTTCGCTTGATAATCCTACCAAGGAACTGCTGAATCTCTTTATGTCGTCCGAATGCAATTGTAGTTTTCATAAGACATCCCATCCCATAACATCAACGAAGCTACCCGGATCTATCAAGACGCATTTAATGTCTAAATTATCGTGCTAGACAATAATGATTAGATGATCGTAGACATGAGGGTTAACGTCGACGACATCCTCCTTGGAGAAAACAATGTCAACCCCTATTTTACCTATGGCGTTTTTGGGAAGGCCGGGGATACAGCGTTGGCCACGAGCACCTGTTTCATGCATCTTCTTCAGGCAACTATGATGTTGCTTTTCCCGGAGGTATCCCTGACGATGATGCTTGCTTCGTAATATAGGACCCTGTCAGTCATCTTCAGTTGGGAGACAAAAGAGTTAGAATGAAGATGTGACCCAGGTTAATTTTACCGGACCCCACGGTGAACCCCACTATATTGGTAAAAAAGTATAAGTGTGCGTGCCCCCTATAATGACAGAGAGACTTAGAGGCGAGAAACCATGTATGATGGTTGAGGTTATTTAAAGGACTCGCTCGCGTGAGGTGAAAGACTGTGTTTGTGGACGACGCTATTAAGATTGTAGGCCAGCAGTTAGGTTGTTCGTGGTAACGAGCGTGATGCTTTTTTTAATTGTGGATAGTGCGTATGATTTATAGTCTGAACCTATCTCTTTGAGATGAGATGTATTTATTGAGGTCTTTGGGACTTGGGGTTTTCTCGAAAAAGGCCACCGCCCACTTAGTCAATAATGTACAATTGAACTCTTATTTTCTTGGAAATCGTGGGTCAATTAATGCCCTTAACTGTCTTTCTTCCCCAGAAAATGTCTTATCCCACATTTTTTCACACAAGGGCGAGAAAAGACTACAGGACGAGTCGATATCTCCCTTTGGACAACATTCATATGTCGTCTCTCATTAGATGGTATAAAGGCCTCGCATAACCCTTTGCAGTTATAACACTACACGATTATGTATTACTATTTTTTTACCAAATGAAGAGACTTATTAAATTTTATTAGTTACAATTATTTAATAACGTGCTAAGGTATTTATCCATTTTATTTAGGCAAAATACCATTTTTCGTCCCTTAACTTTAGCTCGAGGTCCATTTTGGTCCCTTAATTTTTAAAATGTTCAAATCGGTCCCTTAATTATTTAAAATGGAGCAGATTAGCCCTTTCCGTCCATTTACTCCAAACGGACGTTCGGGACTGCAGACGTGGCAGATGACATGACTTGTCTTCTTTTTCTTCGTTTCTCTATTTCTACAACATCTGCGTTTTCCTTTGTTTTTTCCTTTCTTTCATTGGGTTTTTTTCATGTTAATTTGATTTTGTTTCCCAAAAATTTAAGATTAGGGTTCATCCTCCATGAAATCGGGTTATGCTTCATCATCCATGAAACAGAACAACCATGAAAGTCTCAAGTCCAGTGTGTTCACAAGCTCGAATCTTCCATGGAAACCGAGTTGTCACTATGGAGACACGACTATTCTTCGAAGGTATACAACGACAAAGAGTTATGGAAAACGTTTTTGGGGTTGTTCTCATTTTAAGGTATGTATGTCATATGTGCATTGTATGATTATTACAATTTTGAATAATCAATTGTAAATTATAGGAAACAATGCAACTTGGGTGTAGGTATTTTGAATGGTTATATGAGGAAGCTCAAGATGATAAAGAGCAATTTATAATGCCTAAATTGGAAAAGTTATCAAAGAAATTGGATGATGCAACAATGGAGATTGAAAAAGTTAGGTTGACAAATGAAGAATTAAGGAAGGAGATTGATCGGTTTCAAAATGACATGAACAAGATTTTGAAGTGGAAAATTTGTTGGATGATGTTTGTTATTATAGTTACAACAATTTTGGATTTTATCATGATGATTTGAAATGTTTTAGTTTGTAGTTCAAATTAAGTGAACCTTGAACATTGTAGCAGTTATGATTTTTATCATTATAACATTTGTCAAGTTAATCATGCAGTTCTGGTTTTTATCATTGTAACATTGTAACATTTCTCAGATTTTTTATGCAGTTCTGGTTTGGTTTGTATAATTGTAACATTGTAGCAGTTCTGGTTTGAAATGCCTTAGCTGAACACTGAACCTTGTAGTAGTTCTGGTTCTTTGACTTGAAATGCTTTAATTGTAACATTGTTCAATTGTTCAACATAACACGTATTTGTCATAACATGTAAACTTGTCTTTAACAAAAATTCAACATAACACGTAATTATACATTGACACATAAACTTGTTCAAAATGAAATTCATATCCAATACACAAAATGACAGCAATTCAAAATGACAAACATAAGCATAACACAAAATGACAGTAACTTGTTCCAAGATGACATACATAAGCATTACACAAAATGACAGTAACTTGTTCCAAAATGACAAACATAAGCATAACACAAAATGACAGTAACTTGTTCCTAAATAGATCTAAGTATTTTTCTTAGGTGTGGTCCTCTTAGTTAGAGTTGTCCTCCTTGTAGTTGGGCATGTCACATTCTTGGCTGCACTTAATCTTGTAGTAGGTCCAGGAGGAACAAAAGGTGTTAATGGCCTTCTAACACCCAACTTACTTGGCCTTCCTAGTGTTGATACTTGAGTAGCAATTGTGCCTCCAGTTCTTTGCTGTTGAGAACCTTGTGTTCCTCTAGTTCTTGACACTTGAGATCCTTGTTTGCCTTCAACAGTTGACTGACTTCCTTGGGCAGCAGGTGTACCTTGTGGTTGTTGAGAACCATGAGCGGTTGGTTGAGTACATTGAGCATCATATTGGGTGCCTTGAGTTGTTGGTTGTGTTTGCTGAGAACCTTGTGTTTGTTGAGAACATTTAGCATTTTGTGGAGTGCCTTGAGTAATTGTTGTCACCTTACAAGTTGATTTGTTGTGCCCTAGATGTTTGCACCTATAACACCTAATAGCAAACCCTGTTCTCCTCATCTTTTTGTCAGTCCCATTTAGCTCACCTTGCTCAAGATTTCTTAGTTTCTTTGGTCTCCCAGACATCTTTCTTATTTAGGAGGTTGCACATCTGAATATTCTGTTCTCACCCATAGATTTGATCTATTTACAGGATAAATCACAGGTGAGTAGACCTTCAAGTACATTGACTTCCTATAATAATCAGAGATGTATTCCTCAATCTTGAAGTTCCTACTTTTCATACATGACAATGCATGAACACATGGTAGTCCAGTTAAGACCCACTTTCTACAAGTGCATACTCTTTCTGTCAAATCCACAACAAATATGTCTGCAACATTTTCAACATGTCTAGCCTCAAATATATGTTCAGCATACATCATACATTAACACACACATGGACAATAGAATACACAATATAAAGGTCATAAGCTGGTGTACATGGGTGATACCTCAAAATCCATAAGTTGGTGTAACTACTTATTTTTTCAACATTCCTCCTAATATTAGGCAAGACACCATCATCAGGTAGATTTTGAAACCTTATTCTATTTGTTGCCCATCTTTCCATACATATGTTCTAACCTCTTCCACCATGGCGACTAAGGGTTCGAACCTTGAGTCAAGAATATCATTGTTGAAAGATTCTGACATGTTATTGAGTACATCATCACATTTGTTAGTTCCCTTAAAATAAGATCAACTCCAAAATCTTGGAGGTGTCTTCATCATATGAAGATATACTTCTTCATTGATCAGCCTCATTCCCTTCATCTTTCTTTCCCAGGCTTATGCATATGTTGATTTAGCAACTCTACAGATGATTTCCTTCAGCATCTTCCCAAGATATTTCTTTCTGAAATTATTGTACAAGTGCCTGACACAAAACCTCTGCTTAATACAGGCAAAAGGTCATCCATGGCTGGTGTTGCACCCCAAATTTTACCCTCGTTTTTTTCTGCTAATTGTTGTTATGCTATTTTTCTCTGTATTTTAATTTAATATTTATCTTAGCTTTTATTTGTTTTATGATTAGGTTAATTTCAATTTGGCCCATTTTATTTTATTTATATTTAAGTTGTTTTATTTTTATCGATTTAAATTAATCTTAATTTAAATTAATTCTAATTAATTAAGTTAATTATTCATTTAGTTTTTCTAACCAATTCTTAATCTAGAATTTTTAGTAGTTTTGTTTATTATTTTTCAAACAACCATATTATTAAGAGAATGTGTTCAATAAGCCTACCGTGACTAAATTTCATTTTGCAAATTTTGGACTCTTATTGCATTATCATGGACCAATGAGAGCAAGATTGGTATGTGTTTGACTTTTCAACTCTTCCCTCAACCAATGAGAGCGTGGCATGTGGCATACAAGGAAACCAAAACAACCATTTTGTTCATCCCCACTTCATCCCATTTACGAAATTCAGAACTGAAGAAGAAGTTCAAAATGCGAGCTCATCAATTAAATTCAAACTCACTACGATTCAATCTGTTGGCGCGAGTCCTCGATTTGAATCCTCCAAGAAGTTGTCCCCTTTCAAGCTCTCCTCTGCTCAGTTCATCAAAAGTGGTTCGGAAGCATTGTCTGTTTAAGCATTCACACTGCCAAGTCCTGCTTTCCCTACAATCGTCATAGCGTCATCTCTATCAATTTCCTTCTTTCAATATCTATCTACTTACCACCAGAAGTATAACTGAGAAACAATGCCCATTCTAGCATTTTGACCCTGCGAGCTCAGAGCATTGGTGCAGCATGGAGCATATGTCTCCTCAAGGTTCAACGGTTGAATTCAAATTTCAAAACCCTACCCGTTGCTTATGCCCACCAAGTGTTTGAGGAGTGAACCCGACCCAATATCATTGCCTATATAAGAGGCTTAGGTTCAGCACATCGATTCAGCAATAATCATTCAAAAACACTCAAAAATATCACCTATAATTCTCCTTACAAACACCTTCAAATTTCCCTGAAGTTCCATAAGAGCCTGGAGCTAGCAAATTAGGGGTCGGCATTTGGAGTTGCTTTGGAAGGAAAGGTGTTCATCTTGCTTGAAGACAGTGCACCTTGCTTCACTTGGTATTATATTTCTTTCCCTGTTAATAAGTATGCTCATTTAATGTCATTATGCATGCATCTTGCTATTGTTCTATACATGTGTGTGTCGGGCTAATACATACCTCAATATGCTGTTTACATGCTCACGGTTTGATTTCATGATGTTCTCCATTGATATGATACACATGTTGCTTTTTTTGTTAAGTCATAATGTCTCTGTTTCTGTTCATGGAATGGCTGCAATCTCATTGTGGCATTAAACTGTCAAGAGCTGATGTTTAAGCTAATATAATGAATGTACATGACCTATCTGCTAATTATGTACATACACGACATTAATTTTCAAGCATGGTTATCTTAGATTTCGCAAACTCTATCTTAGACATGCCTTGTTCATCTGCTGTTAAATACATGAATTTGCTGTCTTCAATATATGTTAGCTTTCCAATGTTTAAACTTGATGTATGCCTTGCTTTGAGTGGATTGTCAACTGTTGCTAAGTCCATAAATACCAGGATTTTGTTATTACTGTATACATGACTCATCATTTTAGTTATGTTTGATCTTTACTTATGTCGATAATGAGGTGTGTTTTTTTTATATTGATATCACAATGTATGCATTACTGTCTATTGATTTAAAAAAAAAAGCCATAAGCCTATTGCCTTTTGCCATGATAATTTAGGTCTTCCATATTGAGCATGTTTAGCATAATACTTTGTGGTCCTTTGCTTGCCTACTATGTTAGATCAAAAGTTTCTTTGAACAAATGTGTTTTATCTTGTTTTAAGTTGAGAGTATGCTTGCTGTAAACAAACTTATTGGTGATAAATATCTTTTCCAAACTTGTTTTATTCAGTCAATCTATCTTTGGTACATGATATGCTATCTATGTTGCTGCCCCTGCTGATTTGTGACTCACAATTCATAACCTTGCATGCTCTGCTATCACTGAACGATATGTACATTTTGCTCTGCATTGCCATAACTCTCTGCTGCATTTAATTGTCTAAACATTGCCCTGCTCAAACTGTTGCCATGTTCAAATCTGCCATCATGCCTTTACTTCTATTACTTGTTGCCATGCTGATATTTCAAATGAATGTTTGTTGCTGTTTGGCTCTTGTGTTTGGTCTGATGTTAAAACAGTGTTGTTGTTTTCTTTAGTCATGTGTTTAGTCCCTGCTGTTCTTGAAACTTAAACCTTGCCTTTATAATGTCACGATTTTATATATGTTTGATGTATGTGCCTACTTGATGTTGCTTAATTTGTGGTATACTGTTGTTTGTATTAATGACACCATGTGCTTGAATTTGGTCTTGAATGCCATGATGTGTTCTAGTTCTATTTTGAATGTGTATACTTGATTCGTGAATGCCTTTGACCACTACATGACTCATGTGCTTATCCTTAAAACATGACCGATCCTTTCTTTTGATAAGTGTGGCTTCTTGTACAGCTTTTGTTTTTTGCTTAAACTGCTATTTGATGCCCTTAGAAGTTGCTGCTGCTGTGTTTATAAACTCATTGCTTAAATGCTCTTACTTTAAATTTATGTGTTAAACCTTACTTTCTATTCAATATGTGTAGAATCTTATGATTTTGAATATAGATTATAGGCTCTTGTTTCATCTGGTTTGGCAATGTTTGATGAATGACATAGCACGATTTTGGCTTTGGCTGTCATGAGCAGATCGTATGTGTTTTGGCTTGTGTTGGAAATTTGAAATATGCGCACCTATGCATGTTATATATTTATTGAATCATATATCAAACAGATGAAATAGCCGTCCCAACGGTATCTCACTTGCCTTGCCTCTACCATATCGCCTACAGGACTGGGGTTTGATTCCCCGCCCAGTCCTTTTATTTTACTTTCTGATCTTCACTATTTTTCTCATATATATTATCACTATCCATAATGTTTCAAGTGCGTGCGCTGGCCTGGTGGTGTTAATTTTGAGCTGCAAACAAAGGGTCCTGGGTTCAAACCCCAGGGGCACCCTTCCCTTATTTTTTAATCACTTGCTTGCTTATTTTAAGTATTTTTGAAGTTTATGCTCAATGTTCAAAACATCATAACTTATTCAATTTTTATCCTTTTCTCTTTCTTCGTTTTGCTAGTTGCTCCTAATTGAATTTACTTTTCAAATATAATTGAATTTACATATCAAAGTCCATGCTTGATTCAAACTGTGGATTTTACACTTAATCCATGATTATTTAATTTTGAATATTTATTCTTATGTCTTACAATGCTTTGGCCAATAATTGCATGTATGACTAATTTTTATCTCAACATTTATTTACATGTCATTGATTTATCTTTGACTTTTTATTTCATTATTTGTTTTAAAGCATAATGCAAATCTTATGCTTAACTTTACTTCACCTTACCTTTATTTATTTAAGCATAATGCTAATCTTATGCTTATTTTCATTATCTTCATTTATCTTATATGTGAAGCATAAAGCTATTATTATGCTTGTATTATTTTTATATCAATGCTTTACCTTGTATCATTATTTATCCTTATCATGCTTTATCTTGTAACTGTTTTACTTCTCCCCCTATTCCAAAGGAAGGTTGACTCTTAAGTCATTGGTTTTGCTCCAAGAGTTCTTTAACTCTTAGTGGTGTTCATCACATGAACCACCACTCTCTTTACTAACTAAACCTCAACATAGGTCCATTACAACTAGATCTAGAGAGTTCTTAAACTCTACAATGAGCTTATGCTCATTTCCCCTCTGAATATTGACCACAGTCAATCATTCAGTAGAAGTAGAACTACGCATACTCTGATTCTATTCCCGAGGATACGTAGGCGTAAAGTGCGATGCTTTATCGAGTATACTTAGATACTAACCCCTAGGGTTTTTCAACCTTTAGCATAGAACCCTTAGCAAACATAAGATAACATTAAACAAGAGGTTCCCGTAGAGTACTGCGGACGTTTAGGGTGCTAATACCTTTCCTAGGCGTAACCAACCCCCGAACCTTAGATCTTTCCCTTTAGGTTTTTCTAACGATCTTGAACCTTTCCTTTGGATAAATCAAAGTCGGTTGTAAAAGAAATATGATGCAAATTAATTAATAGTTTGTTATCCAATTTTCACCGCAACAGAAATGGCGACTTCACTGGGGATTTTCAAAGAGGGTTAAGCATATCTTGTTTGTATTTGTGTTATTTACATGTTTGTTTGCTTGTACATTTGTATATTTATATCTATATATACCTGTTGTGCTTGAGTTTTTCTGTGTGCTGGGTTGCTACCTTGAGTGGTGAGATAAGTCCTAACCCGGACTTGAGAGCACTTATGATAGGATCGTTGTGTAATCAATAGTCGGTTGTTGGCAGTAGTACCAATAATTTATGGCATATGATGACCACACTCAGATGAGGCCCTCTGGGATTGTTGATGTCTGATGTGAGCAGTCACATTGATATTACTTTTTCAATTAAGTGCCAGGGATTCTGAGGACCGTAGTTACCTTTACCCTACTTGGCCTTTTAGGATGTAGTGCGGTGACTATGAGGGAGCCAGTCCTGAGTAGTTGTCACGCGATACTACACTCAGACGAGTTTATCTTGAGAATATTATTAACCCGTGTAAGTAGTTACATGGGCCGATAATATCCAAAGGATTTACGTAGACTCTGGGAACCTCTTAGAACCCTGTTCTACAGTTGATAAACCCTAGTACACACCCTGTGGTTGGTGCTTTACCCAGACTCCATGCTGTGATCTCTAACCCTTGATCCTGCTATGTGTGTTTTACATCTTGTTTGCATCTTGTATGTCATTTGCATGTTTCATTGCATGTGTCTGTTTGCCCAGTTCTTCATTTCCCGTTATCTCTATCTTCCAGAGATTACCTGTGAGTCGTCAAGCTAATTCCTCGACACTGATACCGGACTAGAGCTAACTACAGACGAAGGATGTTAGAGCAAGAGATACACAATGTTGAGGTCCGAATGAAGATCGATGAACTTAAGTCAAGCATGACTAAACTCACTGAGATGCTCCAAGTTTTGATTGCTATGGAAGAGCCTCCCCAAAGGACGGTCGTCCAGGAAGTTTCAAGTGCTGATCCTCCACCAGTTCAGCTACCACCATCAACTTGGCCCGAGTTTGGTTTACCTCACAATTATTCTCCGCCTCTTGCATCTACTGCTATGGTCGGTCAGACTGCTATGCCTATTTTTCAAGCTCCTGTTTTCGCCGAGACCAGACCTGTGGTCCATGCCACTCCACAACCCATTCGAGCTTCTTTTGAAAATCCCCACTATGAGTACAATGCTACTAGTGCTCAGGGTGAAGAGCCTGAATATTTTGCCGAACCTGAAATCACTCATGAAAGGTTTCAAACTTTGGATAAAAGACTCAAGGCCATTGAGGGTAATGATTTCTTCAACTGGGATGCTGACAACTTATGCTTGGTGTCTGACCTTGTTATGCCTGCAAAGTTCAAATTACCAGAATTTGTAAGTACCAGGGGCATTCTTGTCCAAGGGCTCACTTGGTCATGTATCTTCGAAGAATGACCGCTTATGCTGATAATCAAAAGCTGCTTATCCATTGCTTTCAAGATAGTTTGAGTGGAGCTTCACTCAAATGGTACATGAATCTTGAACAAAATTCCATCCGCTGCTTTCAAGATCTTATTAATGCTTTCATGAAGCAATACAAGTATAACTTGGACATGGCTCCTGATCGCCGTCAACTTCAGAACATGTCTCAGAAGGATAAGGAATCCTTCAAAGAATATGCTCAGCGCTGGAGAGAACTCACTTCTCAAGTTGAACCACCTTTAGGGGAAAAAGAGTTAACTGGTTTATTTATGGATACATTGACTCTATTTTATTGGGAGAAGATGATTGGAAGTGTTTCATCCAACTTCACTGATCTAGTTACTATTGGCCAAAGACTTGAGGAAGGCCTCAAGAAAGGAAAGGTATCCAGAGCCGCTGAACCCTCAAATGCTGTGAAAAAACCCTTTGGGAACTTCCATAAGAGGAAAGAGGATCAAGCCAACGCTGTGATGTTTGAAGTGAAAAGGCCTCGTCCCCAACCTCGATATAATATTCACCCTACTGTTGCTGCCGTCACCCCTGTGGTTACTGCTCCACGACAAGCTCAAGCCACCCAACGTCCACCTGCAGGACAGAACCAATATCGTAATAGGGGTTAATTTGATCCCATTCCCATGACATACACCGAACTTTATCCTGGCATGGTGAAGAAGGGGTTAATTACTACAAGACCTTTACCTCCTCCTCCAAATCCTCTTCCAGACGGCTATAGGGCTGATCTCCATTGTGAATACCATCAAGGTGGTGCAGGTCACGATTTGGAAAATTGGTATGCATTGAAGGCTAGAGTACAAGAGGTGATAAGAAGCAAAATCCTCTCCTTTAAAGATAACCCTAATGTTCAGAATAACCCTATGCCCGGACACGCCAAGTGAAGCTTCAGTCGACTTCAACAGATTATGCTCCTAAAAGCCAGTGTTTCAGACAGGACATCTCATCTTTGTTTCTGATTAGTCATTAGGCCTTTGTTTCTTGTTGTTTGCATTTTTCTTTATAGTTGTTTGCCTTCAACTATGTCTGTACTTTCAAATTCAATGAAATGAGCGTTTTTGCAACTTTTTGATTCAATTCAATTGCTATTTATTCCAAATACTTTCAAAATATACATTTTCTTTGCCACTCTATTCTGCAAAGATTGGAGAATGATGATTACCTCATATACATAATTGTCGTGATATGCTTTCAACTAAACCTTGCCAGTGATATAAGGCATTGTTTCAATTCCCAATTACTTCGAACCTAGAAGTAGGAACCTTTCTTTCATCACATAAAATACCCTCAAAATCTCAATGCTGGGGCAGGGTATTTCTCAATTTCAACTAAGACTATGATTGCAATTCATCATAAATTCTGGGGTGGGCACCAATAAAACTTTGAGCCTATACCTTTTGCTTCATAAACCAGAAATCGAATCTCATTACAACCCTTCAAAAGACCTGATTGAGATAAGGTTACTTTGAAAGCATATTACAGCAAGGTTGTGTAACCTGACTCTTAAAAGTCTTTGCATTAAAACCTTTCACCTTAATGTCTTGAACCGCCGTGTTCTGACTAATGATTCACTTTACTGTGCATCTTTTTCAAAATAATGTTTGATTTCAAAGTTGCATAAGCTTTTCATTTACCATGTTCGTACAAGAACTTTTGTTTGCAAACTAGTTTTCCTCTCAAGGAATTTTTCAAACACTAAAGAAACTTGGTCAGTGATTTAATCAGGGGTAAGTTCCTATCATATCCTGTCAAGGATTAGTTCAAGACTTATGGTCTAATGACGACTTCTCAGATTTGGTTTATCCAGACAACTTTTCAAGATTCATACTGGGGCAGGCCTTCCCAGTGTGCAGTAAATCGATCATTTTTCAAGACTCAGACTGGGGCAAGCTTTCTAAGAGCACCATGGAACAGTCGTTTACAGAATCAATCAAAGCTGAAGCAATTATTAGTTCATCTACAACATTCAGCTAATCTGGGGCAGTTTACCTGAAGTACCCCCAAACAACTATTCATCATTTATACAAGTACTATCAACTTGATACAACTTACTAGCGTGACAGTGATCTCCGTGTTGAGGAATTAGTTTTCCAGTCTTGTCTTCCTACCAAGAGTCAAGCTGTGCATATTTATATACCTATCATGAGTGATTCATCCTCATTTTGCACTTCTCGTGAGGTCGTGTCGTTGTCCACGTCTTACAAAATGTTACATATCATACCTATTCAGTGTTATTCCTGAATGATGTCGTTTCCTTGTGCATCTAGTCCTAATGCTAGATGATGATCCTATCAACTCCAGTGTTATTCCTGGAGCTTTATATTCTCTGACTTTAGTGCCATTCCCGAAGTTCACGTTTTATGACCCATGCTTTCTTAGATTACTCTCTTATCTCATTATCTTCTAATGATATTATGAGTTACATCCTTGTCTAAAGCCATTATTAGACATTGTGACTACCCCCATCCAAAGCCATTATTGGATGACTGACTTCTTTAACTCATTACCTTATCTAAAGCTATTATTAGATATCGTGATTCGTACCTTTTGTTCAAAGCTATTATTGGATAATTGTTTCTTTCCATCTGATGTCGTTCCAGATGTATCTCTCTTTCTGATATTTTTTAGATCGAGTCTTTGTTCGCTTTTATCTAAAGCCATTATTAGATATGAGGATTTCATTCACTTTCATCCAAAGCTATTATTGGATGATCGGTTCCCCCGCATTCAAAGCCATTATTGAATGATTGTTTTCTCTGCATTCAAAGCCATTATTGAGTGTAGTATTGCTCACATTCATCCAAAGCCATTATTGGAGGATTGATTTCTTTACCTCTTTACCTTATCTAAAGTTATTATTAGATATCGTGATTCATACCTCCATCCAAAGCCATTATTGGATGACTGACTTCTCTTCTTTGTTCGCTTTATCTAAAGCCATTATTAGATATAGTGATTTGTATCCCCTATCCAAAACCATTATTGGATGGCTGGTTTCCTCACTTTTTCACTCCAAAGCTATCATTGGATGATTGGTTCTTTCCATCTGATGCCTTCCCAGATGTATGCCTCAGCCTGATGATTTTCGGATCGAGTCTATTATTCACTTTTGCCTAAAGCTATTATTAGGTATTATGATATTTTCACTTAGCATCCAAAGCTATTATTGGATGAGTGTTTCCCTCGCATTCAAAGCCATTATTGAATGTAGTTTTTAGCTGCTCTTATCTAAAGCCATTATTAGATATTATAATTCACTCACTTTCATTCAAAGCCATTATTGAACGATTGTTTTCTCTGCCTTCAAGGCCATTTTTGAATGTAGCCTTGTTCACATCTATCTAAAGCCATTATTAGATGTTGTGGTTTTACCTTCATTCAAAGCCATTATTGAATGCCCGGTAACGTTTTCTTGGACCCTACTCTTTGCTTACCTTGTCTAAGGCCATTATTAGACATTGCGATTTTGTACCTTCTATCCAAAGCAAGTCTTGGGTATCTGGTTCTTTTACCATCTGATGCCTTTCCATATGGGTCTCCCTTTCTGATGATTCTCAGATCAGGTCTCTTTATCCAGTTCATCTAAATCCATTATCAGATATTATAATTTGTACTCTTTATTCAAACCTTTCATTCAAAGCCATTATTGAATGACTGTTTTATTCAACTAGTGATCAGATCTTCTTTCTAGTCTCATACCCAGGAGGAGTGTGGGTTTTGTTTCCCCGATAGTTTATCTTCCCCGGATCTTTCCCCAGTAGAGTTTGTCTTTCAAGTCTCCCCAGTGAGTCCCTTCCGTTGGTTGGCTTGTATCCCCAGTGAGTTGTTTCTCATGGATACTGACCTGTTTCCTTCCCCAGTGAAGCTCTCTGGTCTTTTTGCTTCCTGTTTACCCCTTGGTGTCTCGTTGTGTCTGCACTTTTGCATCTTCTTGACATCATGTTTGTTGCATTGCATTTGTGTGCATCTAGGGTAAAATTTTCGGTTATCTATATTTAAATATCTCGCACTGTTGATTACATAAGGATTTTCATCTCTCATGTCATCAGGCGAAGATATTTAAATAGGGGCAACTGTTGCACCCCAAATTTTACCCTCGTTTTTTTCTGCTAATTGTTATTATGCTATTTTTCTCTGTATTTTAATTTAATATTTATCTTAGCTTTTATTTGTTTTATGATTAGGTTAATTTCAATTTGGCCCATTTTATTTTATTTATATTTAAGTTGTTTTATTTTTATCGATTTAAATTAATCTTAATTTAAATTAATTCTAATTAATTAAGTTAATTATTCATTTAGTTTTTCTAACCAATTCTTAATCTAGAATTTTTAGTAGTTTTGTTTATTATTTTTCAAATAACCATATTATTAAGAGAATGTGTTCAATAAGCCTGCCGTGACCAAATTTCATTTTGCAAATTTTGGACTCTTATTGCATTATCATGGACCAATGAGAGCAAGATTGGTATGTGTTTGACTTTTCAACTCTTCCCTCAACCAATGAGAGCATGGCATGTGGCATACAAGGAAACCAAAACAACCATTTTGTTCATCCCCACTTCATCCCATTTACGAAATTCATAACTGAAGAAGAAGTTCAAAATGCGAGCTCATCAATTAAATTCAAACTCACTACGATTCAATCTGTTGGCTCGAGTCCTAGATTTGAATCCTCCAAGAAGCTGTCCCCTTTCAAGCTCTCCTCTGCTCAGTTCATCAAAAGTGGTTATGAAGCATTGTCTGTTTAAGCATTCACACTGCCATGTCCTGCTTTCCCTGCAATCGTCATAGCGCTATCTCTATCAATTTCCTTCTTTCAATACCTATATACTTACCACCAGAAGTATAACTGAGAAGCAATGCCCATTCTAGCATTTTGACCCTGCGAGCTCAGAGCATTGGTGCAGCATGGAGCGTATGTCTCCTCAAGGTTCAACGGTTGAATTCAAATTTCAAAACCCTACCCGTTGCTTATGCCCACCAAGTGTTTGAGGAGTGAACCCGACCCAATATCATTGCCTATATAAGAGGCTTAGGTTCAACACATCGATTCAGCAACAATCATTCAAAAACACTCAAAAATATCACCTACAATTCTCCTCACAAACACCTTCAAATTTCCCTGAAGTTCCATAAGAGCCTGGAGCTAGCAAATTAGGGGTCGGTATTTGGAGTTGCTTTGGAAGGAAAGGTGTTCATCTTGCTTGAAGACAGTGCACCTTGCTTCACTTGGTATTGTATTTCTTTCCCTGTTAATAAGTATGCTCATTTAATGCCATTATGCATGCATCTTGCTGTTGTTCTATACATGTGTGTGTCGGGCTAATACATACCTCAATATGCTGTTTACATGCTCACAGTTTGATTTCATGATGTTCTCCATTGATATGATACACATGTTGCTTTTTTTGTTAAGTCATAATGTCTCTGTTTCTGTTCATGGAATGGCTGCAATCTCATTGTGGTATTAAACTGTCAAGAGCTGATGTTTAAGCTAATATAATGAATGTACATGACCTATCTGCTAATTATGTACATACACGACATTAATTTTCAAGCATGGTTATCTTAGATTTCGCAAACTCTATCTAAGACATGCCTTGTCCATCTGCTGTTAAATACATGAATTTGCTGTCTTCAATATATGTTAGCTTTCCAATGTTTAAACTTGATGTATGCCTTGCTTTGAGTGGATTGTCAACTGTTGCTAAGTCCATAAATACCAGGATTTTGTTATTACTGTATACATGACTCATCATTTTAGTTATGTTTGATCTTTACTTATGTCGATAATGAGGTGTGTTTTTTTTATATTGATATCACAATGTATGCATTACTGTCTATTGATTTTAAAAAAAAAGCCATAAGCCTATTGCCTTTTGCCATGATAATTTAGGTCTTCCATATTGAGCATGTTTAGCATAATACTTTGTGGTCCTTTGCTTGCCTACTATGTTAGATCAAAAGTTTGTTTGAACAAATGTGTTTTATCTTGTTTTAAGTTGAGAGTATGCTTATTGTAAACAAACTTATTGGTGATAAATATCTTTTCCAAACTTGTTTTATTCAGTCAATCTATCTTTGGTACATGATATGCTATCTATGTTGCTGCCCCTACTGATTTGTGACTCACAATTCATAACCTTGCATGCTCTGCTATCACTGAATGATATGTACATTTTGCTCTGCATTGCCATAACTCTCTGCTGCATTTAATTGTCTAAACATTGCCCTGCTCAAACTGTTGCCATGTTCAAATCTGCCATCATGCCTTTACTTTTATTACTTGTTGCCATGCTGATATTTCAAATGAATGTTTGTTGCTGTTTGGCTCTTGTGTTTGGTCTGATGTTAAAACAGTGCTGTTGTTTTCTTTAGTCATGTGTTTAGTCCCTGTTGTTCTTGAAACTTAAACCTTGCCTTTATAATGTCACAATTTTATATATGTTTGATGTATGTGCCTACTTGATGTTGCTTAATTTGTGGTATACTGTTGTTTGTATTAATGACACCATGTGCTTGAATTTGGTCTTGAATGCCATGATGTGTTCTAGTTCTATTTTGAATGTGTATACTTGATTCGTGAATGCCTTTGACCACTACATTACTCATGTGCTTATCCTTAAAACATAACTGATCCTTTCTTTTGATAAGTGTGGCTTCTTGTACAGCTTTTGTTTTTTGCTTAAACTGCTATTTGATGCCCTCAGAAGTTGCTGCTGCTGTGTTTATAAACTCATTACTTAAATGCTCTTACTTTAAATTTATGTGTTAAACCTTACTTTCTATTCAATATGTGTAGAATCTTATGATTTTGAATATAGATTATAGGCTCTTGTTTCATCTGGTTTGGCAATGTTTGATGAATGGCATAGCATGATTTTGGCTTTAGCTGTCATGAGCAGATCGTATGTGTTTTGGCTTGTGTTGGAAATTTGAAATATGCGCACCTATGCATGTTATATATTTATTGAATCATATATCAAACGGATGAAACAGCCGTTCCAACGGTATCTCACTTGCCTTGCCTCTACCATTTCGCCTACAGGACTGGGGTTCGATTCCCCGCCCAGTCCTTTTATTTTACTTTCTGATCTTCACTATTTTTCTCATATATATTATCACTATCCATAATGTTTCAAGTGCGCGCGCTGGCCTGGTGGTGTTAATTTTGAGCTGCAAATAAAGGGTCATGGGTTCAAACCCCAGGGGCGCCCTTCCCTTATTTTTTAATCACTTGCTTGCTTATTTTAAGTATTTTTGAAGTTTATGCTCAATGTTCAAAACATCATAACTTATTCAATTTTTATCCTTTTCTCTTCCTTCTTTTTGCTAGTTGCTCCTAATTGAATTTACTTTTCAAATATAATTGAATTTACATATCAAAGTCCATGCTTGATTCAAACTGTGGATTTTACACTTAATCCATGATTATTTAATTTTGAATATTTATTCTTATGTCTTACAATGCTTTGGCCAATAATTGCATGTATGACCAATTTTTATCTCAACATTTATTTACATGTCATTGATTTATCTTTGACTTTTTATTTCATTATTTGTTTTAAAGCATAATGCAAATCTTATGCTTAACTTTACTTCACCTTACCTTTATTTATTTAAGCATAATGCTAATCTTATGCTTATTTTCATTATCTTCATTTATCTTATATGTGAAGCATAAAGCTATTCTTATGCTTGTATTATTTTTATATCAATGCTTTACCTTGTATCATTATTTATCCTTATCATGCTTTATCTTGTAACTGTTTTACTTCTCCCCCTATTCCAAAGGAAGGTTGACTCTTAAGTCATTGGTTTTGCTCTAAGAGTTCTTTAACTCTTAGTGGTGTTCATCACATGAACCACCACTCTCTTTACTAACTAAACCTCAACATAGGTCCATTACAACTAGATCTAGAGAGTTCTTAAACTCTACAATGAGCTTATGCTCATTTCCCCTTTGAATATTGACCACAGTCAATCATTCAGTAGAAGTAGAACTACGCATACTCTGATTCTATTCCCGAGGATACGTAGGCGTAAAGTGCGATGCTTTATCGAGTATACTTAGATACTAACCCCTAGGGTTTTTCAACCTTTAGCATAGAACCCTTAGCAAACATAAGATAACATTAAACAAGAGGTTCCCGTAGAGTACTACCGACGTTTAGGGTGCTAATACCTTCCTTAGGCGTAACCAACCCCCGAACCTTAGATCTTTCCCTTTAGGTTTTTCTAACGATCTTGAACATTTCCTTTGGATAAATCAAAGTCGGTTGTAAAAGAAATATTATGCAAATTAATTAATAGTTTGTTATCCAATTTTCACCGCAACAGCTGGTAGTAAACCCTGCAAAACAGCCAACAATATTAATACTATGATATACACACAAGCCAATGAATTTAGTAAATGAATTCAATATAATAATTTGCACATGCCTTTTGTTGTTTAGAAATGAATGTGTATATGAGGCATTCATTTTTTCCTCCGAGGTCATCAATCGATAACTTCAAGAACCATGTCCTATTGTCCTTATTTTTCCCCTTCCACCACTGCAAATGCTATAAGTAGCATTTGATCATTTGAATCCATGCCTATAACAGCCAGAATTTGCCCACCACATAGCCCCTTAAGAAAATAACCATCTAGTCATATGACATGCCTAGAAAACTTGAAGCTTTCCTTACATGCAGCAAAGCATATGTATAGCCTCTAGAAATATGGTATTTGATCATCTAAACCTTCTTGAGCAGGTTCAACACCTTCACTGTGGATCCCGGGTTTGCTCTCAACAACTCATGACAATAATCATATATTCTGGTGTAATCCCCTAAGAATGATCCATCAACATAATATCTAACTTTAAACCTTGCTCTTATTGCCTTAGTTTTGTTCACACCTACATTCCGCTTTGTTTGTGCCTTTGCATTTATATCCTTTATTTTCATCATAAGATTAGTTTTTAAGTAGTTTTGGATCCTCTTGCTCAGCCACTTGGTAGTCATCATCTTCACATTATAATCCATGCTACAACTATGTGCATCATTCACATTTCTTAATTGCCAAGTTTCTTCATTTGACAATTTGGCACACCAAGCTTCCCAATCACACCCATCCTTGCATTTTACCCTCACCCTTACCTTGTCATTTTTACCAAACTTAAGATTTCTACCACTATGGACAACATATGATGTTATTGCCTTCTTGAAATCATCTTTTGAACTAAAGTACACACTTACCTCCCATTTGAAATCAGCCACGTATTTTTGCATTTTAAACATTGGGTGAGACTTTTTTTTGAGCACCACAACTATCATCACTATCACATCCACTCGCTAGCTCATCACTTTCATTATCAATCACTTTAAATTCACCTTTGTCTTCTTCCAAATTCTCTTTTTGTTTTTTGGATTGTCCCTCATCAAGTTGTTTATATTCAAGTATATTTGCCAACTCATCTTCATATATATCATAAAAACCATCAGATGAATCATCAAAAGCTACCTCTAGAGCACTATCATACTTGTATAAAGATTTTTCACTATCATCACTACTTAGACCATCATCCACCTCACCACCTTCCATACCAACACTATGTGCATCCATACCAACATTTTGAGCATCCATTGTTGCTTCTATAGGCCCATCCAAACCAACATTCTGAGCATCCAAGTCTGCTGATGTAGGATGTTCCAAACCAACATTTTAAGCATCCAATTCTGTTTCTATAGGCCCATCTAAACCAACATTTTGAGCATCCAAATCTGTTTTTATAGGCCAATCCAAACCAACATTTTAAGCTTCTTTGCAAGTATCATTTTCATTGACTGCCTCTTCATATAATTTAGAAAGCACATCCTCAACCATATCAGACCCCTCATTCACATTGTCACCATTTCCTAATTCTGCTTCTATAGGCCCATCATAGTAACCAGGATGATCAAGTTTTTGTTGAATGTAAATGTCTACACCTAGGTGAATCCTATAAAGATCAGCTATTTTTAATGCTCCCACATCATTATTCAATGAGTTCATCCCAAATGTCGGGTCATTGTAATAGATTTTCTCAAAATTCATATAACCTAAGTCCTTCAGTGTACATATCAACTCAAAGTAACTCCATTTGTCCACATCTACTTTCAGCTAATCAACTTTCCCTCCTTCATACACTTTAAGATCACCATCAATGAATTCACCACTATGATGAATTCATAGTACTATAAACTCCTCCATTACACCAATTCAGTTCAGAATCCATATCATTAAAAATCCTAATCGGAAAATATAGAAAACATGCAAAGCCCTAATTTTTGGGCATTTCTTATCACACCGCCCTTTTTTCTTAGGCACCGTCTGAATTTTCGGTTTTGCCCCTGATTCCGGATGTGCACATCCGGACGCACCAATTTTTTTAAAAATGCTGATTCTTTCCGGAAGTGCACATCCAGAAACATTCCTGATCTGCGGATCCGGAAAAAGGCAGAACATTATTTTTTTTTTAAAATCGGTTTTTTTGCTTGGTCGCACATGTTAATAAATCGTCGCAATTTAATATACATTTGACAACATCCATATATAAAATAAAATGATATATATATATATATATATATATATATATATAATAAATCTCTGTCAAAATACAGTGCATACATCTAATATAAATATAATACATCAAACAAAAAACTACTGCGTATGGCGAAGGATCTCTCCTGGCTCCCCTGCTCCTCTGCCCCCTCTGCCCCTACCCGCCATCCTGGATCGATGTCTGCGGTACTGAAGTGCCCCCTGAGCAATCGCAATAATCCTGTCCACGACAAGTCTGGCACCAGAGCCCTCAGGGAGGTGACCGTCCGCAATGGCCTGCCGCGCTATCTGCTCTATCTCACGACAGCGTGGTAGGACATCCTGAGTGTGGTCCAACTGAGACTGCCGCTCCTCTAATATCTCCTGATGAGCAGGTCTGGGTGGCGATCCCTCAGCAGTGGGCACCATGCATGGGTGTGAGACGGTGTAGAACCACACGATGTACCCGGCAACAACACTCCAGTCTGTCTCCGCTCTGGTCGCCCGAGCCTCCTTCGGTACCAAGTGGGACTGGTAGTCAGCATACAGCTCGTCTATCTGCCTGCAGGTCAAGCCTAGAGGAACAGACTCATGAGGCATCCTGGGGATCGTCTGCGTGTAACCGAACTGACGCAAGACGCGCTCTGGTAGGTATCGGGCAGTAACGGTCGAACTGCATGCCAACCATCCTGAGAACAAACAAACCTCATCGAACGGGCGCGTCACACGGTGAGCGGCATAGGGGCAATACAAAACGTCCTCAGCAGCCATCCGATCTAGATACACTCTGAAGGGGTCCGGCGCCTGGTTCCCTCTGAGCAGGACAAATGCAGCAACACGTGGCATATCCTCAGTGTACCCCTAGACACTCCTCCAACCAGTAATATAGGGAAAGTGCTGTAAAATCCACGCCTGAAATGGAAAACATAACATGGGTGTCAAACATTATAATGAATACAGAAAGAAAAGAAATGAAAAAATCACTTAGAATATTAGATTGTTACCACGTATAGCGTACAACTGCCTGCCACAGTCTTGGCTGTCCAGCGGCAACCATCAGAGAGCCTGGAATAGGTGAATGCCAGCGCAACAGCCCCCCAGTTGTACCGATGGATCTCTGTCTGATCCGAAAGGTACCTGAGGTAGACGATATCAACATAATAAGCGCTGGTGTCCACAAACACCTGCGTGCCTAGCAAAAACAAGTAGTAGCACCTTAGGGCACGCGTCATGTGGATCGCCACCTCAGCTGGATCACCATCTGCCCGTCCTGCCTCTGCAAGCGCCTCAGTAAATCTATCCATAAAAAATGAGAACCGGACGTGTGCGCCCCTCAACTGGTGCACCTCCGCATGTGCCTTCTCTGGGCTAGCCCCAAGCTCTGTAACCAACAACTCTATGCCGTCCGCCTTCGTCATCCTACCGTGACTCAGAAGGGTACCCGTGATCGGTAGATGTAAGAGGCACGAGATGTCGTCTAGTGCGATCGTGATCTCGCCGTACGGTAGATGGAATGAGGATGTCTCAGGGTGCCATCTCTCAACAAATGCCATCAGGATACCGTACTGGATCTGGGAATACCCAATCCTAGACAGGCCTCCAAGACCAGACTCCGCAAGTGCAGACGTGAACCACTCAGCCTCTGGCAGCATCTCAATCATGTCCATAACCTTGCCCCCATGGTTATAGAACTTCTGTGAATCCTTATCCTGAAAATTTCCAAATAAAACAATGTTACAAATGAACATATTTTCAACGAATACAATTCTATAAATAAACCGAGAAAGGTTACCTGTCCTAGCCAGACAAATCTGACAGTATGCTCAGAGTACCCCGCGAGTAGGGACATATTAGACGGTCCCCCAGGGTAACCGCCCAGCTCATCGAAATCGTCATCATCCTCAACACCCTCATGTGTTGGGTGATCACCCTCTGGAACAGGAACAGGAACAGGGGAACGAGGAGGAGCAGCTGATGGAGCTGGAGTCTCCCGACGACGCTTGCGTGCGGGCTGAGACCCTGATGAACTAGCAGTAGAATCCTGACGCCTCCGAGATGTAGAATCGGTGGCTGACGGGGGAGTGGCCTGAACCTGTGATGTGGAAGTGGCCTGAACCTGTGATGTGGATGGCTGTGGTGTAGGATGTGGTGTAGGATGTCCCTCAGCTGTAGGGGCTACCCCAACTCCCTTTGCGTCAGAAGCCTCGGCTGTAGACTGCATCCGCTCACGTCGTACAGATGCGTGCTGAGCCGTCCGTCCATGTATGGTACGATCGTCTCTGCCAGCCATCTAATCTGCAAAGCATAATAAATAAATTAAATTTTGTTTAAAAATAATTAAACAAAAACAAACAAACAAGCAAAATTAAAAAAGAAAAAAAAAAGTCTTCCGGATGTGCACATCCGGAAGGACTCAGAATTTTAAACGTTAGGTATTTCCGGATGTGCACATCCGGAAACACTAAACGTTTCAATATTTTCGGATCTGTACATCCGGTACGTATTTTGAAGTTTAAAAACGACACTCATGGCCACTGTAACAACCAAAAGGGCATTTTTATGCCCTGATCGTCCGTTTGAAGCAGTAAAAATGACCTACATTGTCTCTAACCTATGTTATTCATACAACCTAACAATTTCTACACCTAAATGTCTACTCTAAATCGATTACTCGAAAATTACTCCGAAACTCTAAAATTTGAAAACTTACCGATTAAAATGTGATACGGAGGATTTGGAGTGTGTTGATCGTTGTAGTAGTTGATCGTTGTAGTAGTTGCTTTGCGCCGAACTCGAGTGGAAAAAATCGAGATTTGTGGTGATTGAAAATTTGAGAGTTTGAGAGAGTTTGAGAAGAAGTGGAAATGGAAAGGTGAATAATGAGGGGGGAAGAACGTCTGGCGTGAAGTAATAAGAAATACTTTCGGATGTGCACATCAGAATTATTTTCGGATATGCATATCCGGAACACTTCAGCGTTTTTTTAAAAATTGGTGCGTCCGGATGTGCACATCCGGAATATAGGGGCAAAAAAATAATTTCACGTGGTGCCTAAAAAACTTGGGTGGTGCATTAAGAAATGCCCTAATTTTTTAGGAAACCCTAAATTCTCAGATTGAAAACATAACACACATAAAACTCATACAAATGAACAACAAACTAACCTGTTTGCAACACCTTCTTCAATCTTTCGCTCGAACTCAAACGCTTTCTAGATTGATGATTTCCGCCTTCAACCTTTCTCTGCACGAGTTTTCGTTGCTTTCTTCACTTGGCTTTCTTAATATGTCATGCTGCACAATAACATAACATATAAATGTTAATGCCAGGTCAATGCCACGTAAAGGATAACAAGCCACGTGGACACTCTTACTCATCTCTCACTAACGGAGACTGACACAAGGACGAACATGACCCATTTTAAATAATTAAGAGATTGATTTGAATATTTAAAAAATTAAAGTATTAAAATGGATTCCGAAATAAAGTTAATACATCTGTTTTAATTTATATAACTGAACATTAAAAAAAAACGTAAAACATATTTTGTTTTTATTGAGAAAAAAAAGTAATGAATGCCAATATTTTTTACCAAATACCAGCAATATCCTTTTCCGTACTAAGCCGAAGCTGAAGCAAAACCATCTTCGGCTACGATTTCTTCACATTCTTCACTTCTTCTCTTCACTCTCTTCATTCATCTCTCGCGATTTGAATCATTCTCTAACCCTATTTTTCTTGATCACTCTCTTCCTTCAATTCCTCAATCGCAGCAACATCCTTCATTCTCACTCGCCTCGTCGATGAACATGACGACGACTCCGCCATTAGATGTAATCACAATTTCTCTCATCGCGCTTCTATTCGTTCTATTTATGCTTCAATTTCGATTTCTGAATAGATTTTTATGTTTCGTCGTTTTCACATTTTTCTCTCGCGATCTTCTTTTTTGTTGTTGATGTTTTCTGTTGGATGATTACTAGGGTTTTAGATTATCGGATCTGATTTTTACGTGTTGTTTTTGCAGCAGCAGAATCTGGAAGAGAACACTGAGATGCTGGTTCCCCACTCTGAAGAAGCTGTTGTTGAAGGTCCCCAACCTATGGAAGGTAATTCGGTTTTTCGGTTTTGATTATCGAACTAATGTAATGCTTGTTATAGGCGAAGTTTCTGAATGAGTGTTTAGAATGTTTTTTTTATCCATTGAACGTGGAAAGTTCAATTTTCTTTTAAATTCACTATTATGCTTTTGTTATTGTACAACTCAGCGGATGGATGTGTGTAGCGACTCGATGTTAATTTAATTCAAGAGAATTTGTAGTGGTTTTGATAGTTTTAATTTGTTTTATTGAAATTGACGAGCATGTGATGCGATGCTACTCTGGTTCCTTTTTCTTAACTGGCGATGTGTAACTGTGCAATGGTTAGACTTATTTTTATTGTTGTGTTTTTATTTTGGTCCTTTTTGTATTTGGCAGTGGTCCAACCAGAAAACACAAGTGTAGAAAACAAAAGTACGGTGGATGCTATGGCAGTAGAAGATCCACCATCTGGGAGATTCACCTGGGCTATTGACAATTTTTCAAGGCTTCAGAAGAAACATTATTCTGATGTTTTCACTGTTGGGGGCTATAAATGGTATGTCTGTTTATTTTTGGCTCTGTAAATAAGCGTGTAATCTTTAATATTTATGTGTATCACTAGGCTAAAAATATTTTGTTTTGACTGATATTGATTGAAATGAGCAGGCGGATACTGATCTTTCCGAAGGGGAACAATGCTGAACATCTGTCAATGTATATAGATGTTGCAGATTCATCTTCAATGCCTTTTGGTTGGACTAGATTTGCACAGTTCAGCTTATCTGTGGTTAATCAGGTTCACAGTAAATATACCATCAGAAAAGGTAATTTTTCTGCAACTGTTGTTCGTTGAGACCTACTTCTCTCTTTATTATGTTGTATTTAAATGGCATTAGAATTGAATCCACTCTCCTGTGGGTTGTTAAATGTTTGAGAACCTTAATATGTTTTTTTTGTAATTTTGTGGACACTGAAAATTTAAGGGGAAATGTGTTGCAGACCCCACAATGAAGGGGGAGAGAGTCTTGGCATTTTGGTGTCTAAAAGTATTGCTTTGACTGGCATTTTTCTTTTGAAATTGATTTATTATGGCACTAGGTTGTTTAGAGTTGAAATACTTATTAAGGGTAACACCTATTGTAGTAAATACTAGTTGAATATTGACTTATGTGGTTTGGGCATGTGTGGAGGAGACCAATTGGTTATGTAGTAAATATAGTAGATCATATGGAGGGTATCCTATTCGATTGAGGCAGGGGAAATTAGAAAAATTATATTGGAAATTATTAAGTAATTGCGATAAAATTCCCATTTTTGGTAGATGTATCCAAATATAAATATAAGATAAATGATAAATATAAATCACTATGTTCATCTCACTTTCATTAAAGTCAATTCAGTCAGAGTACATATTTGCCACAGCAGAACCAAGCGCCCGCACACACACACTAAGAGGTCAATGGCTTGGCTATATCACTAAATATATGATTTATGATAAAAAATTATAACATCATTTGATCTATGATGCTAACCCCACCTAGTGGAGTAAGGTTTGGTTGTTGTTGTTGTTGTAGGTTATTTAGACTCAAGTGTTTAGATTGTAGTTGGTGGGATGTAAATTCTTTTTGTAACACAGTTTATTTGCAAGTCACGATTAAAATGCCACATTTATAACACTTTTAAAAGCTTTGAAAATCAAGCATTTTTTTGATTGCACAGACGCTGAATTTGTCTTTTTTCTAAGAAAGATCACGAACTAAATAAAGTACAACCAAAAAAGAGGAGTTTTATATGGTGACTCATAAGGAAACACGATGGAGAGAGGAATTTGATATTTCAACGTAGAAGATGTCGTGTAATGCTGACCAATTACCCTACTTGTAAGGACAACATCTACACATTATTTTTAAGGGATATTAGCTTGAAGTAGTAATGTACGAGTAGTATCAAGATGACAACATGTTTTATTTTATTTTTATGTAATATACTAAATGTTGTAATGTGCACGTCAAAGTTGGGAATCCTTGGCATTGTTATTTCTTGAAATGTGAATTGAGCAACCAAATCGAGAAATTTATGTTATAAAAATTCTTTAAAATTCCAAACAATTCAAACCAGTCTTCCATGAAATGATCCAAGTTCGTCTTGAGAAGTGATTGATCAAAGTTTCGAACTAATAAAATCCTAAATTGAACTAGCATGACTAGGTCTCCACTAATTATAATAATTGCTAGGATTGAGGACAAAGTCCAAATTTAAGGAAGGCCATGGAGATGTTGGACCAATGCTAATGACTTTAACTTTCAAACCTTTTACAAGGGTTATGAAATAAGGAGTTTTTGTTGGTGATAAGTTCAAGAAAAGGGTAGGATTATGTGCAAAATGATCTGAAGTACTCGGATCCAAAAGACAATGACTGAGAAAAACAAATTGAGGAATTACCAGATTGGAGAAATGAGGATGAGACAACAATAGCGGAAGTAACCTTTAACTTGCGATACTCCTTATACTCACTATCCAATAAGAACCCATTGTTGTCTTGTGGAGGATCATCTATTGTCTTAGCATTTAGCGCCTGAACCTGTTTTGCTGATTTTTCGTTTGAAACCATGAAGATAATAACACAAATCTTGGGCGTGTTCCATTGGTTTGCAGTCGCTTTTTTTTTTTTTATATTGTCTCTTGTTTTATTTGTTAATAGTGTTCCTACTTTTTATTCTGTTTCATTTTCTTTTGTTTTTTGTCTCATGGCATCATCATCTATAATTTTTTGCTCATATAATATTTTGAGTAAGACATCATGGTGCTAGATAAAGTGTTTTGATTAAGACTTGTGGGTTTTTGAGTTTTTTTTTTTAATTAAGGTTTGTGTTTTCGATACATGAATATTTTATGAAATTTGAGTTTTTATTTAATTTTACAGTAAATGCATGTTTATGCTTATAATAAATTCATCTATATTTGTCCAAAAATGATTAAAAAGCTGCTATGCCGCTATACGCTATCCCATTTTTGTGGTTTGCCGCTCTGCGCCGCTATCCGGGATTGACTACTCTGCCTATGACTATGAATTCTAAGACTACTTGGATTCTGGAGTTTCAATCATTTTCTATTTCCAGCACAAACATATGTTTTCTATAGTTGGAAGATCTAGAAATGAAAAATCATTTTTGATAATGAAAATGAAAACAAACAAAAATAGACCACAGAAAACTATAGGTGAAACCAATACGGAAACTTTGGATTTAGATGATCATTCATCAGACATGGCATTTGATATAATATTAATGGTGCCATTTGATTCAGGTAGTAGACCGTCATGATGCGCAAAAGGCATTGTTGAAAATAGAAAAATAGCATTAAAGTTCCCCTCTATCTGAACACACTCTTAGTTTTCTAGGCTATGTTTTGTTTGGAGCATGAATTTATTTCCAGTAATGATGGTTCTTTTTCCAAGGTATTAGACACTATTCAGATATGGAATATATTTTCTGAGGATTTTACATGCTTATACTGTTTTTTTCCCCTTGTAATTGACCCGTCTTAGAAATTGAGCTTGCCATTTCCGTTTTAGTTTCATTGGGGATAGCATTACTTCATAGAAACGTAAGAAACAAAATATTGTTGCATTGCTTTGCGAAGTTGACTTCAGTTCAAGTAGAATATCGAGCCGTGACATTGACTACTTGTGAGCCTGTCTAGCCAAAGCTGTTATTTTAGCAAGTGAATTTTACATAAGTAATATAGATGATTCTCATTTTTGGCGATTAGTATGCTCTGGATATTGCCTCAAATCCAATATTGCATGAGTAGGCAAAGCACTCTTGGATTGATTATCATTTCAATGGAGATTTTTTATACGAGGACACCACCATTAGTTTTGTTAGTTCAAATTATTTATTGGCGTATTTTTTTTAATTATGTCTTAGAGAGATTCTCACACAAGTTCAATATCTAGCAAGCCTGGTGCTATGTTCTGTATGCTCCAGCTTAAGTGAAATTGTTAGAAGACTGTAAAATAGATATCATATCATGTGATTATGGTAGTTAGGATGACTATAAATATTTGCTACCTTTGCTTCATGTTTGTTAAGAGTCCCACATCAAACAATATATGACATGAACATATGTTTGTGGTGGCAATCCTCACTTTACAAGTCGGTTTTGTAAGGTTGAGTTAGACCCAACCACAATTCTAAGAGTGTCTAAAATAACATAGCTCTGTTGTGTGGTTTACACACATGACACATCAACTAAAAAAATGCGTCTCATTCCTCTCCCAACAATCCATATATGTTACTCTTGGAGTGTTAACTTTTCAAGATCTTTAACTTTTGAGAAACTAATGAATTAAAATCTTGTTTCACTTTTTCCTTGCATATCTGTCCTGTCTTTGGATCTCTGCTTATTGTTTCTTTACTGAATTTTCCTGTTTGATATTTTCCTATCTATATATTCATGTTTTTTTGTCTATTGGTTGTATCTCTTTTCTTTTATAGATAAATTTATAGAGAATAATAAACTTGACTTTTTGGTATTGCAGAAACACAGCACCAGTTCAATGCACGTGAAAGTGATTGGGGTTTCACTAATTTCATGCCTCTTTCTGAGTTGTATGATCCTGGTAGGGGCTATATCGTGGACGACAGATGCATACTTGAGGCTGATGTGAATGTGCGCAAAGATCTTGATTACTGGGCACATGACTCAAAAAAAGAAACTGGTTGTGTCGGTTTGAAAAACCAAGGAGCTACTTGTTACATGAATTCTCTTCTTCAGACATTGTATCACATTCCTTATTTCAGAAAGGTTAGTCAGTGGCTTATAACTTTTTAATGTTTTTTCCAAAGAAGGATGTGCCTTTATAAATAAAATTATTTTTTCAGGCTGTGTACCATATGCCCACAACCGAAAATGATATGCCATCTGGGAGCATCCCTCTGGCATTACAGAGTTTGTTTTACAAGTTGCAGTATAATGACAGTAGTGTATCAACAAAAGAGTTAACCAAGTCTTTTGGATGGGATACGTATGATTCATTCATGCAGCATGACGTCCAAGAACTTAATAGGGTTCTTTGTGAAAAGCTAGAAGATAAAATGAAGGTAAAGGTTTTTTAATGGTATTGGGAGCTTCTTATAGTTATTTTTTAGGTAAATAAATTAGATTTTACTCTAGATACTTTTGTATTATGTCTGGAAGATTGTTTATTGAGGCTTCCACTTCATTCCCAGGGAACTGTTGTTGAAGGCACTATACAGCAGTTGTTTGAAGGCCACCATATGAACTATATTGAATGCATCAATGTGGATTATAAATCAACACGAAAAGAATCATTTTACGGTAGGTAGTTTTTGCTTTAGAATACCATTATTTTCACATTACCCTTCTATTCTGGGACCTTCTGAATTTTGACTATTTGATTGCAGATCTTCAGCTAGATGTCAAAGGCTGTACCGATGTGTATGCTTCTTTCGATAAGTACGTGGAAGTGGAAAAACTTGAGGGTGATAACAAGTATCACGCAGAGCAGTATGGTTTACAGGTAAAATCTAAAACCATACATGCTTTTGGATATTAGGATAAATTTCATTACCTACTTTTTTCTTCATATTTTAGATTTTTTTTTTATTTTTAAAATCATGTTTGTGATTGCACTTCTAGGAGGCAAAGAAGGGTGTATTGTTCATTGATTTTCCACCGGTTCTTCAGCTTCAGTTAAAACGGTTCGAGTATGATTTTGTGCGAGATACTATGGTTAAGGTTGGTATTAGATTCAAGAATCAGAAAAAACCCTTCACCTCTAATATTCTTGTTCGATTTTTTCTCAGTATTTATATTTTAGTGCAATAGGAAAGGAAGTCTTCACTCACCAATTATTTTTTGGTTCTCCTCCTCTGCGCTTTATAGTTATCCTTTTATACTTTTTTTCCCTGCTGGTTATAATGCAGTTCTTATAAGTTTGCATATCCGGTTCCAATCTTTAAAGTTCCAATTGTAAATATCCGGTTCGAGGTTCTGTGATTTTGACCCTGTAATATTTGCTTCTCACTAAACATAATCTCCTACTTCGGGGCTTTTCCCCCACCTTATTTTTGGAATCATTGTCTGGTTATTTGTTTAAAATTGTATCAATTAAT
Source organism: Lathyrus tuberosus (assembly GCA_022829125.1). Lineage (NCBI taxonomy): Eukaryota > Viridiplantae > Streptophyta > Magnoliopsida > Fabales > Fabaceae > Lathyrus > Lathyrus tuberosus. The sequence continues at coordinate 5,323,436 of JALAZF010000247.1, forward strand.
AAAAACAATGTAGTTGTTGTTGTGTCTTTGTTTTACTTTGGTTATTGTTGTGCCATTGATGTGAATAAAATGAATGACTATATATATATATTTTATTTTTAGTTTAGTTATGCATTAATAAACTAAAGGTAGAGGAAGATCTAGAAAAATGAAATTATTAAGACTTCGAGATTAACGATTTGGATAGAAGCAGGGTCTTGGATAGAACATTAAAGGGATGCTCAAATAAACCGGTTATTTAAATAATCCATATCTATATCCAGTTAATTATTAGTATGGTTTTAACCAAATCCATATTTTGGATATATTTCATATGGTTTTAACCTATGATGCATAGGTACGGGTGCGTAGCTGGGGCGGGTACTGGTACCGGTACGGGATACAACATTTTTAAAATAAATCAAGGTACGGGTACGTTAATAAGAAATAAGAAATTTTTACAAAATGTATGAGTAGAAAAATAAATTGTTAGGTTCATAACGAAACACCATTATAGAAAATTGAAAAAACTAAAAATAATGTTAAGATACAATAACAAAAAAATCAAAACACAAATATATATTGATATTTGAGAAAACCACAAATTTCATTCAAAATTGAATAATGAAAAAAAATGAAGTACCATGAGTACGGTACGAGTATCCGGTACTGGTGCGTACCCGGTACCGGTACTTCACCATTTTAGAAGTACCCATGCTTCAGAGGTTTTAACCAAATCCATAATTTGGACATCCATATCCAAAATAAAAACCAAATTAGTAAAAAAAAACTTTGAAATTTTTTTTCAAAAATAATTTTTTAAAAAAATATATATTTTTTTGAAAAAAAAAAATATTTTCTGAAAAAAAATAATTAAAAAAATTTTTTTTTTCGAAAAAAATTATATATTTAAATTTTTTTCAAAAAATTTAAAAAAATGATTTTTTTAAAATAAAAAAAAATATTTTTTTCAAAAATTAAAAAAAAAATTTTGAACATAAATATTTTTTCTTAAAAAAATATTATTTTTTTGAAAAAAAAATTCTTGAAAAAATTGATTTTAAAATAAAATTAAATCAATACTAATTATAAAATTGGTTATGGATATAACCGGTTTATAACCATTTTAAAAAATGAAAACCGGTTATGACAATTGGTTTTAATAACCGGTTATAGCATATGGATTATTTATGGTTATAGATTGGTTATGCAAATTAACCGTCCATGAGCATCCCTAAACATTATATCGAACGTTGATACATTTAGCTGACCCCACTTGGTGGGATAAGGTTTTGTTGTTGTTGTTGTTGTTGTTGTTGTTGTTGTTGTTGTAATGCATTAATAATCTTTTACTCTTTGATATCTGTAACTGTAATGGCCATTAACTTGATTTCAAACAGATCAATGACCGCTATGAGTTCCCCTTGCAACTAGATCTTGATAGGGATAATGGAAGATATCTATCTCCTGACGCAGACAGAAGTATTCGCAACCTGTATACACTTCACAGGTATTGGAAAATTCACCTGGTAGATCTTAAATATAAGGGTATCCTTTGTTCTGTTTGATTTGATGAGTCTTTTATGTATCTATGCAAACATCTTTCTTTATAATGCTTTTTTGAATTGGGTAGGTAGAAAATTGGAATGGAAAGCGGGTTCATACTCAATTAGCACAATAGAAATGTGCATGAGTTATGAAAGTTTTGTCCTTGAACAGGAAGTATCCTGAAAGTGATTATGCACTCTGTCTAGTAATAATGAGTGAAATTCAGAACATTCCTATCCTACTCTTTTTGTATTCTCTTATTTTCAAACCTATTTAAACTAGTATTGCCTAAATCAAATGATTAGTTCATAGTAGAGTTCGTGCTCATTTTTTGATTTTGAAAGACAGTACATGCCATCAAGATCCGCAGATCGGTCACCACGCACATCCCATTGTCCTTCATATGCAAATCAATGTCATGGTTTTGATTGCGGTGGTCTGACACACTTACACACTGCTCTCCTTCTCCTTGCCGCTGTCATAAATTCTGTACCTCTTGTCCTCAACGTCTTTGTTTCAGTTTCGATGCCCTTGTTTCTTCTCCGGTGTCTCCGCCTTCTTGATCCAAGAACATGGTGGTGCGTCTTTGTCCTCTTCATTGTCTCCCCATAAGCTGTTGGTCAAAGTGCTTTCCTCAATGAATGAAGACGCTTCTGTTTCTTGAGTTTTCTCGCCATTTTGGATCTCCAAAATCAAGTTCTTGATTTGATCCATGTCAGAAATTTTGCTGAGATTTGCATGCACCTTCTGTAAAACCTGTCTCAGTTTATCTAGCAATTTCTAAATGGAGATCATACAATTTTCCATGGCGCTTGGCGTCATAGTGGTTGGTTGGACCAATTGTTAGGAACTCAAGAATTGGATTCCAAAGAAATAACAATTTTATTAACAATCTCTCCTCAAGGATTCCCCCTTCACAAAAGATAATACTCTATTATTCACAATTACAAAATTCGAAAGATATTCTCTAACCTTTTTGTTCTCCTATTTATAGACATACTCTCTAACTAATCCTATTAAAAGAACTGACTTTAGTAAGTTCTAGAACCTTGGTACTAACTACTGTGCACTAGCTGCATAGTATACTTGCTAAGTCTAACTAATCCCTAAAAATCTAGGAAACTAACTCCTCCCTCCGTCTCAAAATAAAAGTCTTTTAAGATTGTTGGACACAGATTAAGAAAAATAATGAGTGAAGGAATAAATGTAATAGTTTTACAAAATTGTCCTTAATTGTTATTGGTTACACATGCATAGTCATAAATGCAGAATGAGATTTAATGTCTTGAGAGTAGTGCATACAATATTAATTAGGGGTAAAATTGGTACAAATGAATTAATATTGCATTGAAAAAGTAAAACGGCACTTATTTTGGGACAAATTTTTTAAGGTAAAAAGACTCTTAGTTTGTGACAGAGAGAGTAACAGATTTAGTTAGTCTTGAGTCTATGAATGGAATGGACCACACTCCTTGTAATTCGCAACCAGTTAATACAAATACAGAAAAGTAGAGAAACTCAGTTGAGATTTCTTTCTCTCAACATCTATGAATATAGAATTCTAACTAACATGGCATCAAAGTCTGATTGCAACTGGGATAAGATTTGATACCATCTTAGAATATGTGTTAGGGTCTTGAGGAGTGTCCCAGGGGCACTCTTTAAGCATTCCAAATTAAGAAAATATTCTATAGAAAAGTTAACCATTTTAATTTCCAAAACATTAAATATACACATTTTCAAGAAAACGTGCTATTTTTAGGCCTTAAAGAGTGTCCCTGGGCACTCGTTTGTATTTCCCTATGTGTTATGCCTAACTCCGCCCAGTGTTATCAATGGCGGAGAGCCAAAAATCTGCCACCAATATTCGCCATGGCTCTGCCATGGCCGATATTTGACAACACCGACTCAACCCTACAACTCAGTCTTAAGAATAATGGTCTTTCATTATTATTGTTGGCATCTGCATGACGACTTTTGACATGGTCTTTATAGATTACGCTGACGACAATTAATGGATTTGTTTAGAATTTCGAGATGTGATAAAAACCATTCATGCACCCTTACTTGATGGCATAATCTTTTGGGATAGTTGGTTCCTTACATGGTATTGGAGACTTCATGGCAATTTTATTTGGGTTTCAATAGTTGCTTCCTCCATTCTTCTAAATTAACATTGAACCAGCATATAGTGAAAATTGATTAGTACATTGTTTGTGCTTTTAGCTTAACAGGTTTGAGCGAGGGGGTGTATTAAGGGATCTATTGAAGCCTTCATGCATCTTCAACCATGAACATAAGTTTTGGGATAGTTGGTTCTTAATTGGGCTGGGGTATCATGGATTCTATGGTACTTCAACCTATTCCACCAATCCAAATAAGGCAAAAAAATCAGGATTGTATATATTAGTCATCTGTGACTAGTCACGAAATATGTTTGTAGTGATGGAATGAGGGGGTGTGGAAGGTTGATAGTGCCTGTGGGCTTTGCTGACACTAATTGAAGCTTGAGGCTACGTAGCCACTTGGTTGAATTTTGCATTGAATAACTTTATAATTGGCCTATTTGTTGATGACCAAAACCGAATCTACTTATTGTATTGCAGTAACTAATAGCTTTTTGTTGTTTTCGAGTCTATGTGCGGGCAGACCTTTCTGAATTATTTGTTTGCAGTGTTTTGGTTCACAGTGGTGGAGTTCATGGTGGTCACTACTATGCATATATACGTCCGACTCTTTCAAATCAGTGGTATGTACCAGTTTACGGGATCTTTTAAATAGTGATATCTTTTATTGTAATCATCATTTTATAACTGTTGTGCACTTTATTTTTTTTCTTCATGAAACCTATATTTTTGAGATTATAACTGCTGTGCACTTTTTATTTTTTCATGAGATTATTTGTCCTAAATAGCATATCACAGAACAATAGCAATTTGTCCAAATTCTGCAATGCCATAGCGGTATAGGGTCGCTATATTGCCTAGCTATATTGCCTAGTTAACAACATTGTTGGTATCCATTTTAAAATGACTAGTTCTACTCTTATCAAATTGACTTAGTTCACAGAATTCCATATCCTTTTTTACTGTTACTTGAAATAATATTGCGATAAACTGTCCATTATCTAGATTAGGTGGCAAAAGTTTATCATTTTTGTTTATGGTTTCTGTACATAGTGCTGCAATGCTAATGACTATCCTTGTAGCCTGAATTGACAATTTGATGTATTTATATAAACTACTGTGGGGTGGTGAATCTTAATATATTTGTTGTAAATAAGTTATTTTTACTGCTGTCAGTAGTAATTTATATTCGGGCTTTTAGTCCATTAGTTAGGCCCATTAGATTAGAATAGTCTTATATAAAGAGATCAATGCTTGTAATTTTAACATACTTGAAATATATTATTCATTTTTAAACATGGTATCAGAGTCAGGTTTAAGATTCAGTGGGCTACTTGCTATCAGGTTTTCGCTATCAAGCTACCCACCATTTATTTCCACGCTCTAGATGTGCAGTCTTGGGCATGAGTGAGTTTGTTAAGAGTTCCACATCAGATAATATATGGTTTGAACATGTCTTTATAAGTGAGGACAATCCTCACCCTATGAGCCGATTTGGTAGGGTTGAGTTAGATCTAACCACATTTCTTAACTTGGCAACATAAACACCGTTCACTGCAGTAATACTGTTCATCCCTGAGACCGTTCATTGATGGAAACACTGTTCATCGCAGAGGCATCGTTCACTTTTTAAAAAAAAGTTCAATTGAAGGTTGCAGGCCTCTTTATGACTAGTTTGCTGGTTCTTTTTTATTCTATTGAGCCAGACACATTCGCATGACATCCATCAATATGTCAGAAGGAGAAATAGTTAAACTCAACAAAGAGGAAGTAGAGAGGCGGAGATCCCTCCTTAGTAAGTTAGAGAAACCAACATGTACTTCTATGTTGGTACATTCAAGTACGTTTCCGTTTTCATTTCCTCTTGGTAAGTCACAATTTTCTTTGGATTTAATGCCTCAGATAAACGCTATAACCAATATTGGTTACTGGATTCTGGGGCCACTAACCACTTGACACCTTTACCTACATGCATTTCTACTTATTCACCATGTTCTAGCAACACAACTATTCACTGTAGAAGGTACCCTTATAACTGTAGTTGGGCAAGGAGATATCCAAATAAGCCTATCTATAATCCTTCGAAATGTTCTTCATATTCCCAAATTGTCCACTAACCTAATTTCCATACAAAAACTCACGACCGGCCTATCACGTAATGTTTTTTTATAACAATGCGTGTTATTTCCAGGAGAAGAATTAAGGACAATTGGAAATGCTAGAGAATGGAATAACCTTTATTACTTGGTGTTAGGAAGATCCTAAAGTCCCACATTGGTTGGAAATAGAGCGATGAAATAGTTTATATAGAGTGACACTCCTCACCTTACCAACCGGTTTTGTGGGTGTGTGTTAGGAATATCCTAAAGTCCCACATTGGTTGGAGATAGAGCGATGAAATAATTTATATAGAGTGAAACCCCTCACCTCACCAACCGATTTTGTAAGGTTGTGTTAGGCCAAACTCTAATACTTGGATACCTAAAATATTCCTCAAAATCTATTCAATAACAATGGATCTTTTTATTCAGAATCAATTAAAATCAACATAGAGAAGGTCCTTATGTACCATTGTCGCCTTGGTCATCCATCATTTAGAGTAATAAAACAATTATTTCCTTCATTATTTAAAAATTTAGATGTGAAGAGTCTTTGTTGTTAGGTGTGTCAACTTGCTAAACACAAGCGTGTCTCTTTTCTAGTCAATAATAAAATGAGTACTTTTCCATTTACTTAATTCATACCGATATTTAGGGTCTGTCAAATGTTCTAAATTTCAGGTGTTCGTTGGTTTGTAACATTTATTGATGATTGCACTCAGGTTATTTGGGTCTACTTGTTAAAACCAAAATCTGAAGTTTGTTCAGTGTTTCTTTACTTTTCTATGGTTAAAAACCAGTTTGGTGTGAGTATTAAGAGAATCAGGTCCGTTAGTGTCAAAGATTATTTTAGCCATGGTCTTAATTCTTTCTGTAAAAAAGAAGGTATTATTCATTAGTCTTCTTGTGTTAAAACCCCTCAACAAAATGTGATTGCTGAGAGAAAGAATGAGTACTTGTTAGACCAAACAAGTGCTATGATATTCCAAAATAAAGTCTCTAAGAAATATTGGGGCGAGGCTGTCTTAACTGCATTGTAACTCATTAATCGTTTACACTCTACTGTCCTTACCTCCAAAACTCCAATGGAAGTCTTATCCTCATTCTATCCTGATGTGTCTACTTCAAGTTATTTGACCCCTAGAATATTTGGGCGTACATCGTTTGTCCATATCCATAATGATGGTAGAGGGAAACTTGATCCTAAAGCGTTAAAATGTGTCTTTATAGGATACTCTTCTACCCAAATGGGTTATAAATGTTATCATCCACCATCTCATAAATACTTTGTCTCTCGAGACCTTCCATGAACAAGAAAGTTACTTCCTTTAAACCCATCTTAAGAGGGAGAATATAAGTAAGGAAATTGAGTTTTCTCTACTTCTTGACTTTGCTTTGGAACCGGAAGTTGAGACTGAAACTAGTGATGACAATGTTGAGACTGAACTTGATTTTGGAAAAAATGGAAATGTTGAAACTGATGTAAGATTTGGAAAGAATTTATTGTATACAAGAAAAAAGAACATTCCTGAATCTACTCTTATCTAAGAATCCAATCCGACATTACTTGAGGTAACTTCTCTCGACCTTTAAAGCATTAGTGATTCAATTTTTTAATTTTCTCATGAACAAGAGACAAAATCCAACTCAATACTACCACTACAAGAATTTATATCTTCCAATTGCCCTTAGAAAAGATACCAAAAAAATGTACTAAAAAGCCACTTTACCCTATATCAAACTAATCATGTTTTAAACATTTTTCACCCCCGCCCATAAAGCATTCCTCACAAGTCTAAGCCACTAACACTTTATTTGAGGCATTGTCTGACAGAAAATTGAAACAGGCCATGGACTTGGAGATGGAGGCATTGAATAAGAACAATACTTGGGAATTGATTTCTCTGCCAAATGAAAAGATTTAGGGTATACAGTGTAAAATACAAGACTGATGGATTTATTGAGAGGTACAAGACAATATTGGTTACCAAAGGATTCACCCAAACTTATGAAGTATTGTAAGGGTGATATTATCTTTCGCAACTAATTACAATTGGAATTTACATCAATTCGATGTGAAAAATGCCTTCCTTCATGGAGAACTTGATGAAGAGATCTATATGGATGTACCCCTGAATAGTGTGAACTTACTACCACCAACATTGTGTGCAAATTAAAAAAGGCTTTATATGTGTTAAAGCAATCACCACAAGCATGGTTTGGATGATTCACCAAAGTTATGATAGGTTTGGGCTTTAAACAAAGTCAAGGAAATCAAACTTTATTTATCAAACATTCTAAGACAATATTGATAGGTTTGGGCTTTAAACAAAGACAAGGAGATCGCCAAAGTAACAATTTTATTGGTGTATGAGGATGACATTGTAGTAACAGGTGATGATGAGGAGTAACAATTATTAGGCAAACACTTAGCCAAGGAGTTTGAGATTAAGACCTTGGAAAAATTGAAGTTGCCCACTCTAAAAAAGGAATCTTCATATCTCAACAAAAATACGTTAATGATCTTCTACCAAAGACAAGTAAGACAACATGCAAGCCTGCAAGTTACACCAATTGTTCTAAGTGTAAAGTTGGGGAACGCTGAAAAAATATTCCGGTTGATAAGGGAATGTATCAAAGATTAGTTGGAAAACTTATATACCTATCACATACTATACCAAATGTTGCTTTTGCTGCAAGCTTAGTCAGCCTCATGCACCAGCCAAAGGAAATTCATTTACAAGTTGTGCTCCGAATTGTACAATTATTAAAAGGAACTCAAGGTAGATGAATTTTGTTTGAACGACATGGAAGTGTGAGGAAGCATATAGTGATGCTGACTATGCAGTCAGTTGTGGATAGAAGATCAACTGCATGATATTATACTTTTATGGGTGGGAATCCAGTGACTTGGAAGAGTAAAAAACAAAGTGTTGTATCTAGATATATTGCTGAAGCAGAATTCAGAGCAATGACACAAGGGATATGTGAACTACTTTGGTTGAAAATGATATTAGAAGACTTGAAGATAAAGAGTGATGAGCCAATGAGACTTTATTGTGAAAATAAATCTGGTATTAGCATAACCAATAATTTAGTGCAGCATGATAGAACAAAACATACTGAGGTTATGAAAGTGGGATATGAGAGAGAATAAAGGGAAAGCTAATTCTGTTATTTCTGAATTGGAATGGAGCACGATGCTCTATTTATACAAGAGGAGTTGAACATTCAAGAGTTGAATCATTCAAGCTCTACATTTAAGGATAAACTTAATTGTTCTATAGTGCTGAACTTTTCTTATTCTATTAAATTAAGGCTGGCCTTAATTATTCTATAGTGCTGATTTTTCATATCCTAAGATATAACTCTAATACTCCCCCACAAGCTCAAGGTGGCTGCAAAGGCTGACTTGAGGCAGACAGGTTGAGCTTGCTGCTGAGCTCCATAAATCTTGAACTTGAGAGAGGCTTGGTGAGGATGTCAGCCTTCTGGTCAACACCAGGAATGTGGCAGACAGTGAGAGACTTATTAAGGACTTCTTCTCTTACAAAAAAGAGGTCAATTTCCATATGCTTTGTTCTTGCATGAAGAACAGGGTTATGAGCCATAGCAACTGTGCTCTGGTTGTCACAATAGATGGTTGGAGTTGTCAAGGGAATTTTTAGTTCAGCTAGCAAAGTTTGAACCCATAAAACTTCAGCTGTGGTGTGAGCCAAGCTGCGATACTCTGCCTCAGCACTAGAACGAGCAACAACAGTTTGCTTTTTGGACCACCAAGAGATCAAATTAGGTCCTAAGTACACAGCTGACCCAGAGGTGGATCTTCTATCATCTGGGTCAGCAGCCCAGTCAGCATCACAGTAGGCCTGCAGAGAGAACGGAACAGTGGAGGCAGGAGTGAACAATAAACCAGAGGTGATAGTGCCTTTTTGGTAGCGCAGAATACGCTTGACAGCTAGCCAATGGGACTCCAAGGGGTGTGCCATGAACTGACATACTTTGTTGACAGCATAGCAGATTTCTGGGCGTGTAATTGTTGCATACTGCAGGGCCCCTACAATGGACCTGTAGTGAGAGGCATCAGACAAGGCAGCAGACCCTGTTTTGATGAGTTTGGTGGTGGATGCCATAGGAGTAGCAACTGGATTGGAATTCTCCATATCAGTTTTGATTAGCAAGTCCCTTAGGTACTTAGATTGAGTGAGAAGGAGATTACCATTGGACAGTTTCTTCACCTCAAGGCCCAGAAAATAATCCAAGTCACCAAGTTGTTTGAGAGAAAACACATGATTTAGTTGTTGAGTAACTTGCTTGATGAGAGGAGGAGAGTTTCCTGTGATGATTATATCATCAACATAAACTAGCATATAAATGACAGCACTTTGATGCTTGTAGATGAACAGTGAAGTATCACACTTGCTGTTCAGAAAGCCAAAGGATAAAAGAGTGGTTTTGAGTCTTTCAAACCATTGCCTTGGGGCCTGTTTGAGGCCATACAAGGCCTTGTGCAAGTGACAAACCAGAGATGAATTAGGGGCAGTAAATCCAGGGGGTTGCATCATATAGACCTCCTCTTCAAGAATGCCATTCAAAAAGGCATTGTTTATATCCAACTGCTGCAGAGGCCAATTGTAAGTGAGAGCAAGAGTCAAAATGATTCTAATTGTGACCGGTTTAATAACAGGGGAGAAAGTTTCATTAAAGTCAAATCCATGGACTTGATGGAACCCCTTAGCAACAAGCCTAGCTTTGTACTTATTTACTGTCCCATCAGCATTTTCCTTTACACGAAAAACCCACTTGCAGCCTATTGCTTTCCTGTTAGCAGGCAGTGGTACCAAAGACCAAGTGTTGTTCCTTATCAAGGCACCATACTCCTCTTGCATAGCAGCAAACCACTTAGGATCTTGGAGAGCAGTTTTAACACTCTTAGGCTCAGAATTGACAAAAAAAATAGAAGGATTTAGACGAGGTAAGGGTACACCAGATTTAGTTCTAGTAGTCATAGGATGAGTATTGGTGGGGAAAGGCTGAAGGTTAGGATCCCTAGGAGCAGAAATAGAGGAGGAGGATGGTGAAGTGGTAGTAGTAGGCTGATTGTTGGCATTTGAAGAGGGTGAAGGAGTAGGATTAGTGCTGGCTGTTTGTGTTACAGGGTTGGCTGACACAGAGGCAGTAGGTGTGTGGCTGGAATTGGATTGAGAAGAAGAAGAGGAGTGTGAGGTAGTGGAAGCAGTAGGAACGGGAAAAACATTAAGGAGAGCTTGTGTGTTAAGGGTTACTTTAGATGAGGAGGAGGATGGAATGGTTGATGAGGGGAGAGAAACATTAGAGAAAAAAAGATCATTGTAAGGAAATTTGGACTCATTGAAAAGGACATCTTTAGAGATGAATATTCTACCACTTGGGGAGAGACATTTGTAACCTTTGTGAGCTGTAGAGTACCCTAGAAAAAGGCACTCATGGGATCTAAAGTCAAATTTCTGAGAGTTGTATGGGCGAAGGAGAGGAAAACAAGCACACCCAAAGACTTTGAGGAATTTATAGTCAGGATTTTGATTGAAAAGGACAGCATATGGTATATGTTGATTGAGAGACATGGTTGGTAACCTATTTATTAGGTAGACAGCAGTTAAAAAGGCATGATCCCAAAATTTGAGAGGTAAAGAGGCATGACTCAAGAGGGTTAAACCAAGATCAACAATGTGTCTATGCTTCCTCTCCACTACACCATTTTGGTGATGAGTGTGAGGGCAAATTAGACGATGAATAATGCCAAGATCAGAAAGAAACTTTGTAAATGGGCGAAATTCCCCACCCCAATCAGTTTGGACAGATTTAATAGGAAATCCAAATTGTAATTCAGCCATGACTTTGAATTGTTTAAAGATAGTTAAGGCTTCAGATTTATTTTTGAGCAAATAGATCCAAGTAAATCTAGAGTATGCATCAACAAAGGTGATGTAGTAGGTAAAGTTTTGGGAGGATTTGACTGGGGCAGGACCCCATAGGTCACTGAAAATTAATTCAAGAGGAGAGTGATATTGAGTTTGTGACTGAGGGGAGTGCAGCCTATGTGCCTTTCCCATACAGCAGGCAGAACAAAAGACAGATTCAGCTTTATTAGAATAAGGAATATTACATTGAGCTAAAACAAGTCTCATAGTATTAGAATTTGGATGACCAAGGCGTAAATGCCAAGTATGTTGAGAATTACATGAGTTATTAGCTGATACATTTTGATTAGAAACTGAAACCCTATCAATAGTGCTGGAATCAGATCTTGAAACAGGAGCATTAGAGTCTAAGGTGAGACATGAGACTTGACTTGTTGAAGGAGACTTAAGAAGCTGAAGATGGGAAAATTGGTACAGGCCATCACTTCCTACACGACCTTGGAGCAGAATTTCATTGGTTGCCTGAGATTTGACATAGCACATATCAGCATGAAACTCAAAGAAAACTCTATTATCAAGACAGAATTTGCTGACACTTATCAGGTTCTTTGTAATAGAAGGAACAAGCAGTAAATTATGAAGAGCTAATGGAGTGTTGGATTTAGAATGAGAGGGAAAATAAGAAGAGCCTGAAGAGTGAATGTGCAAACCTTGACCATTACCAATGAAGATCTGATCAGGACCTTCAAAAGGTGTGGTCTGTTGTATGTTTTGAGAGGCATTGGTAACATGATAAGAAGCTCCTGAGTCTGGGAACCAGGCACTGCTTGGAACTGAAGCTGTGTTAGCAATCATAGCATTGGGAGTGATCTGTGACTGAGGAACAGGGAGAGGAGCAAGTCTTGGTTGATAGCTTGGGCGTGACCAAGTGTTAACCATGGGCTGAGCAAACTGAGGTCCACCAATTGGTTGATACGGATTGTAGAAATTTTGTAGGTTCATTGTTTGAAAATCAGCAGGTATGTTAGGTTGAGACTGTTGATTGAACCTGTGATAGCAGTTAGCAGCAAGGTGACCATATTTGAAGCAAACTTGACATTGAATGTTGCTGAACCTACCTCTCCCACGGCCGCGTCCACCGCCACGGCCAGATGCACGACCTCCTCTTGAATAGGTTGGATTAAAGGTTGAATTCACAGCTTGTTCAGTGTTCTTGTTATTGGAGTTATCAGTTTCAGGTTGAGAATTGGCTTGAGTGAGATTCACTGAGGCAGCCACCTCCATTTGAGAGTGTTTCTTATACTTGTTGAATCTCATCTCATGAGCAAGAAGAAGAGCTTCAACTTCTTCAAGTTCTACTGAATCAAACTTGCTTTCAATGACTGAAATAACAGAGGCAAAGTCTTGAGGAAGACCTTCAAGAATCACATCAATGTGTTGCTGATCTGGAACTGGATCTCCTACTGAAGCAAGCGCATCAACAAGAGCTTTGATGCGAACCAGGTAATCACCAACAGATTTGTCTTCAAGTGTTGTAGATCTGAGTTCTGCTCGTAGTTGTCTTGCTTTCGCACGTGTAAGCTTTTGAAAATGCGCAAGAATACGTTCCCAGAGCTCGTAGGAATGAACGCATCCAAGAACGCGTGAAAGAATCGAAGGTGAAAGCGTGGATTGAAGCCACGTCATAAGCCACTGATCTTGCGTAATCCAGGTGCGATACGCCGGATTCTCACGAGCAGCTGCACGATCTTCTTCAGTTAGGTATTGATTCGGTATGTCACGAAGGTATAGGTAGTTTTGAAGATTATTCGCGTTAACAAAAGGATCTACTTGTTGGCGCCAAAGTAGGAAATTCTTCTCATCAAGTTTTTCTGTGATTTTGAGTTGGAATGACATAGATGCTGCGGTGGCCGGAGCTGTAGTTACCGGAGTCGCTGCCATGGATAGAACCGAAGCTCTATGATACCATATGAAAGTGAGATATGAGAGAGAATAGAGGGAAAGCTAATTCTGTTATTTCTGAATTGGAATGGAGCATGATGCTCTATTTATACAAGAGGAGTTGAACATTCAAGAGTTGAATCATTCAAACTCTACATTTAAGGATAAACTTAATTGTTCTATAGTGCTGAACTTTTCTTATTCTATTAAATTAAGGCTGGCCTTAATTATTCTATAGTGCTGATTTTTCATATCCTAAGATATAACTCTAATAGAAGTTGACAAACACTTCATCAAAGAAAAGTTAAATAGTGTCCTTATTTGCACTCCATATGTTTCTTCTCAAGACAACGTGCAGATCTTCTAACTAAGGGGCTGAGCAACAAAAATTTTGAAAAGATTGTTTCTAAGCTGGGAATGATAGATATTCATTCACCAGCTTGAGGGGGAGTGTTGTAAATAAGTTATTTTTACTACTGTTAGTAGTAATTTATATTCAGGCTTAGTCCATTAGTTAGGCCCATTAGATTAGAATAGTCTTATATAAAGAGATTAATGCATGTAATTTTAACACACTTGAAATATACTCTTCAGTTTTAAACAATATTACATATCTGTTTTTTTATTCCCGATTTTAAATTTGAAATGAAAATGTGAATTGCATGTTTCAGGTTTAAATTTGACGATGAACGAGTAACAAAAGAAGATACAAACAGGGCTTTAGAAGAGCAGTATGGTGGTGAAGAAGAGGTATTATTCTGTTTGCATTTGTTTGGCTTCTCTCTAATATTTTGTTTTTGGTATTTGCTATTTTGTCTATTTTTTTATTTTGACAATTTCATGCTTGTTTCTATTTGCATTATTTTTTGTTTTTGACAGTTACCTCATACAAATCCTGGGTTCAACAACTCTCCTTTTAAATTTACAAAGTACTCAAATGCATATATGCTTGTCTATGTACGTGAAAGTGACAAGGACAAGATAATTTGTAATGTGGATGAAAAGGACATTGCCAAACATCTTCGAGTAAGCTGTGATTCACTGATTTCATATGATTTTTATTTTGTATTTTCAACATAAAATGTATCCTTTTCAACAACATATTTCAGATAAGATTAAAGAAAGAACAAGAGGAAAAGGAGAAGAAGAAGAAGGAGAAGGCTGAGGCTCATTTGTATACCATCGTAAAGGTTACAACTCTAGCTTATCATTATTGTTTATTTCTTTGGGTGCTGTATACAATATTGATACGAGTTCTTAAGTTGACGTATACTATTATTTTATTCATCTGTTGGCCCCAGATTGCCCGTGACGATGATCTGCATGAACAAATTGGAAAGGACATGTTCTTTGATCTTGTGGATCATGATAAAGTGCGAAGTTTTCGCATCCAAAAACAGACACCCTTTGTAATTTTCAAGGTATGACCTATGGTTTTATTATGTAATTGTCTACGCTCTTTAATTTGTTGGATTATATAGAAAATATGATTTGGATCTTCATAATTATTATTTAGTTTATTTTATTGGCTTATTTTACAATATAAATATGAATAGTATATCTCATACATTTATTTGTTTTTGGTGCATTGTGAGCCTATATAAAAGAAGTTTTATTATGTAGTTCAACCATGGTTTCACCATCTTATGCATTTATTTTCTCTCATTCAACAGAACATATAAACCAAATTCCAACTAATGTGCCTGGTTATCCAGCCATACCACAAATGCTAATAATTACAAAATGCACGCCTACAACAGTAATTACATATTAACAAAATTCCCCTTCAAGTCAGTTAATCAATATCTATCATTCCCAATTTGTTAGTAAGTTGGTTCAATCCATCTGTTAGGATTCTCCCTTTGAGCTCGGAAATCCTCACTGAACAAGGATCAATTGGTATAAAAGGAAATTAAGAAAACAAAAACTTGTATTAAGCAAGAACAGGAAACTCAATTATTAAGAGATATCCTCCCCTCAACCAATTGAGGGCTATTTAAAGACTTGCTAACAGGCTAAACAACCACATACCAAACTAACTAATTTCTCCATCAACTCTTAAGCACACCATTTCTCCTTTATTTTATATTCTAACACCATTTGTTGCAAGTACTTTGTTTTAAGACCTACTAATTGGCGCTCAGAAGGGATCTAGGCCACTTTATTATAAATCCGCCATCCAGTTTTCCTTGATGAACTATCAGTCTATTTCTCCGTGTTTTGTTTTGTCCAATCATCTTGAATAGGATTAGGATTATGGATAATACTAGCACAAAATAATTTAATAGAGCTATCATACTTTTTTTAATCTAAGCAAAAATGTAGTGCAAAGGCATCACTGTAAAATAGATAAATTTCAACTATATTGGCACCCAAAAGCCTATCAATCAATTTTAGCGCAACCTTAATTTATTAAAAATAGAGAAAAGAAGTATAAAAAACACGGGGGAAATAAACCAAAATCCATGCAAAAGATCAAGAGCTTTGAAGTGGAACCTATAGTTTGAGATGTAATGTATTGCGGGAAAAGTTCTCCCCATTGAAGTGGGTGTTATAATTTCCGCCTTCATTGCAGTTCGCCCCTAGTCGCCTAATTGCGGTATTTGGGTTGCCTTCATTGCACCCTCCAACACCTACGTTTTGTTGGATTTGAAGGGGTGGATTTAGTCCCACATTGCTTAGAGATATTGCCGATGTAGTGTTTATAAAGCTTGGGCAACCCTCACCTTACAAGCCGGTTTTGTATAGATGAGTTAGGTCCAACCCAAATTCTAAGAGTGGGGAAGGGAGTCCCTCTAATGAAAATCGAAATTAGCAATGCCACAAGTAACTATTTTATCAGCGTAAGCATTATCTTCCCTAAAAATAAAAGATATCTAAAATGCATTATCTACAACGTGAACGGTTTTTGTTATGCCTAGTCACTACTAAATATGGATTGTAAAAGGCAGTTACTAGTGACAACCCGAGAAAAATCACATTCTAGCTTAGAGCTTATGCCTATCTTAGTGTGTATCAAGTAAATGAACCTCTCCATCCGTCTCTGATATTGGACCTTGTCAATTTTGGCAATCTCCTTTTTGTGCCCTATCTTTTTATATTATGCCTAATGGGAAGTGAGAACACATCTGGTTTGTATCGAAGCTTGCTCGCTTTTTGCAAAAAATCAATTACATGCTTGTTTTGGGTAATGAAAAATGCCTTATTTTGATTAGGCAATTTCAATCCCCAAGAAATATTTAGGTTTTCCAATGTCCTTCATCTCAAACCCTATAGACCATTTTTCCGAGAGTAATTGGTTCATCTTTGCCATTATAGCGAACATTTCCTTGTAATTATTGCCACTGTCTGAGTGTGTCCTTTTGTCATATGTTGAACTAAAGGTGAAGGAGTGGAAAGAAAACCACGCTGGATCTTCTGTGTGATCGATATAGGAGTTCTATGAGATTGAGATCCTTCAAGAGACCATGGCCCATGGTGCCTTTGAGATACCCAATGGGGCTCCAAAGGATGAGACATAAATTGACACACTTTGTTGACTGCATAGGTTATATCTGTCCTGGTGAGGGTGGCATACTACAATGCACCAACTACAAACCTGTAAAGAGAAGGATCAGACATAGCTGGAGATCCAGTTTTAGTGAGTTTGCAAGAAGACTGCATAGGAGTCTGAACAGGACAAGCCTCTAACATGTTGGTCTTCAACAGAAGATCCTTGATGTATTTTGACTGAGTAAGTAAGAGAGAATCTTGAGCTGTCTGCACCAAGTAAGAGAGAAAATGGAATTCAGTTTGGAAATGATGGTTTGAATTAGAGAAACAGAATCCCCTGTGATGATGATATCATCCACATAGATGAGCATGTAAATGGTGTGGCCCCCAACACAATAAGTGAACAAGGAAGGATCACACTTGCTAGGTCTAAACTTAAGCTGGATAAGAGTAGTTTGCAGCCTATCAAACCATTGCTTAGGGGCTTGTTTTAGGCCATAGAGAGCCTTGTTAAGCTTGCATACTAAGGCTGGATTAGCACTTTCAAAACCCTTAGGTTGTTCCATATAGACTTCTTCGTGAAGAATGCCATTAAGAAAGGCATTATTGACATTTAATTGCTGAATTGGCCACTTGTGAGTGAGAGCAATAGAGAGGATAAGTCTGATGGTTACAGGTTTGACCACAAAAGAGAAAGTCTCAGTAAAGTCAAATCCATATCTTTGATGAAACCTTTTTGCCACCAGCCTGGCACTGTATCTGTTGACTGTGCCATCTGGATTTTCTTTGATCCTAAACACCGACTTGCAACCAATCATATTTCTCTGAGGTGGGAGATGAACAAGAGTCCAGGTGTTATTGTTAATTAGAGCATTATATTCCTCTTGCATAGCTGCTATCCAGTTTACATCAGCTAAAGCAGACTTAACAGTTCTTGGTTCTGTAGCAACCAAGAGCAATTTGGGTTCCAATCTGCATTTGATGGGAATTATGAGGCTGAGGAACTGGTACAGCTCTAGCGGGAATAACAGAGCTTGCAGTAGGAGAAGTGGAGGATGTAGAAGTGCTGCTCAGAGTTGCAGAAGAAGAACTCTCTGAGTGAGCATAAGTAGGACTAGCCTGGCCTGAATCAATGTCAGTAGAACCAGAAGAAGAGCCAAGGGAATGAGTCTCATGGGACTAGTTTGGTGCCTGGGAACTAGCAGATGAGTCTGTGAACTGAGGAGACTGAGGAGGTGGGATAGAGGAGGAAGAAGTGGTACTAGGAGCAGTGACATTAGCAGGTCCAGAGGAAATAGCAGTGTCAGAAGTTATAGGAAGAGGTGAAAGAGAGACACTTTTGGTTGGAGGGATAGAGGGGCTAGGGGTGAGAAATAATTTAGGATATGGAAACTTGAATTCATTGAAGAGAACATCTTTGGAGATGTATATCCTCCCTGTTGATGCAAGGCACCTGTACCCTTTATGGGAGGAAGAATAGCCAAGAATAGCCAAGAGTCTCGAGACCTAAAGTCCAACCAAAGACTCTTAAAAAGTACCCTTTATGGATATTGTATTGCCTGAGGAGAGGGAAACATGCACAACCAAAGACTCTTAAAAAGTTGTAATCAGGCTGTGAATGAAACAGTAGGGAGTAAGGAATTTGAAAATTAATAGATGAGGAAGGAAGCCTATTGATGAGATACATAGAGGTGGAGAAAACGTAGTCCCAATAGTTAAGCGGGAGTGAAGCTTGACTTAGCAAGGTGAGTCCCATGTCCACTATATGCCTATGCTTCCTCTCAACCACACCATTCTGATGGTGTGTGTGAGGACAAATGTGCCTATGAACAATACCATTAACTTTGAGATATTGAGAGAAGGGCTTGAACTCACCACCCCAATCAGAATGAACAACTTTAATGGGATATCCAAGTTGAAGTTCCACTAAACTTTTGAATTGTTGAAATGTAGAGAGTGCTTCAGCTTTAGTTGATAAAATAAATCCAAGTGAATTTGGAATATGCATCAAAAAAGGACATATAATATTTGAAACCAGAAGTGGAAGAATAAGGGGAGGGACCCCATAGATCACTAAATACAAGTTCAAGTGGTGATGTGTATGTAGTGTGTGAATCAGGTGAGTGGAGTTTGTGTGATTTACCCACACAACAAGCTGAACAGAAATCAAGTTCTTTATTAGAGAATGAAACATTACAAGCTTGCATAACAAGTTTCAATACATGAGAATTAGGGTGGCCTAATCTAAGAAGCCACTTATTTGGTGCACTAGAATTCAAAGAAGCTGTATTAATACTGGAGTTACATTGTTTATTCAAGCTAAGACTAGGTAAAGCAGAGGGCAGTATAGAAGAACCAGACAGGTTGATGGTGGGAAACTCATAGAAACCATCCTTGCCAAGACTGCCTTTAAGAAGAATAGCCTTAGAGACCTGTGATTGGACAATACATTTGTCAGCAGTAAAGATGAAATGCACATTGTTATCTCTACAAAATTGACTGATACTAAGTAAAAGATTGTGAAGTGTGAGTGATGTGTGAGGTTGAAGAGGTGAAGGAAAAACATTTGAACCAGAAGATTGTATGTGCACACCTTGACCATTCCCCATGAAGATCTGATCAGGACCTTCAAAGGGAGCTATCTGCTGCAGATTTCTGGCTTCATTAGTGACATGGAAGGAAGCACCAGAATCAGGAAACCATGGACCTGAGGTGGATGGTGCTGAGTTGGCAACCAAGGCACTAGGAGCATGAGAAAAGGTAGAAGGACTTCTTGGCTGTGGAGGAGGTGTAGTCCATACATTTTGAGGAGTACCAATGTAGCCATAGAGAGAAGCAAACCATTGCTGGGGGTTATAGGAGTTAACTGCTAAATGAGCAGGTTGATAATTCTGATTAAACCTGTACCAGCAATTGAGAGCAATGTGGCCATGCTTAGAGCAAACTTGGTACTGGATATGAGAGTTGTAATTTCTGCCTCTGCCTCTACCAAATCTACCTCCACGTGAGCCTCTTGAGCCACAAAATTGGCTGAAATCTTGTTCAGGAGCTTGTGGAGGGGTTGGAGCTGAAGTAGAATCAACATTAGCAGTCTGAGTTTCATCAGTAGGGTTAGCACCAGCTGGAGTCTAAGCTAGATTAAGAGAAATGAGGTCTGAAGTAGTAGATTTCTTGAACTTGTTGAGGCGAAGCTCATGAGCTAGGAGAAGAATTTCTACTTCATCCAAGTCCATGAGGCCAAATTTGCTCTCAATAACAGAAACAACAGGAGCAAATTCAGATAGAAGGCCTTCAAGAATAACATCTATATGATGTGAGGCAGGTATAGGATCGCCAATAGAGGCAAGAGCATCCACAATTGTGCGTACCTTGAGCAGAAATTCCTGAATTGTAGAAGTGTCAAGAGTTAGGGCACGAAGTTCCACGCGTAACTGCCTTGCACGTGTTTGCTTCTGAAAATAGTTGAACAAACAATCCCAAAGTTGATGAGAGTGAGAACAGCCAAGGACGCATGAGAGAATCTCGTTAGACAATGTGGATTGCAACCACGAAAACAGCATTTGATCTTTCTGAAGCCAGCGAGAGTACTCGGGGTTGATCGTTCCAGCGTCGCGAGTATCATCATCAACAAACTGCGATGGAACCTTCGAGCAAACAACGAACTGAATGAGGTTGTGCGCATTTATGTACGGCTCGATCTGTTGACGCCATAGATGAAAGTTCTTTTCATCAACTTTCTGTGAAATCTTGAGCGAAAACTGAAGACGATGAGGTTCCACCATTGAATCGACAGAGAACGGTGAAAAAACCGGTGGATCTTGGGCGGAGGAGGCCGGCGTTCCCTCCGGTGTTGGAGTCGCGGCCAGGAGAAGCTTCTAGATCAGAACCAGAGCTTAATCTGATACCATATTAGAAAGGGAAGAGAGAGAGAGAGAGAGAGAGAGAGAGAGAGAGAAGGTAGCTGCATCTTTGTAACTAACTTTTCATTTCTGTTTTCATTGATTACAAGAATTACATCAGTGTAGCTTATATACACTTGGTAGAACTGACCTGCCCTAGCAGGTTATAACAAACTAGATGACCTGCACTAGCAGGTTCTAACTACCTACTGACCTGCAGTAGCAGGTAATTCCCAATACTCAGACTGACACTTGTCAGTCTTGAGTTTACAATTGCTTACTACTCTAATAGTAGTCTATGGAAGTAGCCTGTTTTGGTGATCCGTGCTAAATTTTTCTTTTTTTTTTTTGACTATGTTGCATTTCTTTTGATCCTCTGTGTTGTTTTCAACTTTACATTTCTTGTTTCCTAATGCTTCAACATCTATATTTTGCTGTTATTTTGTTTCATTCTTGCAACAGCTGTCTTAATTTTGTTTTATAGGTTTTAGTCTGCTACGACAGGCAGGCTTTACCATCTATTTTAGGATTTTCAATCCTTCAATTAGTACTGCCTGTAATTTTGAAAATTTTGCACATTTCCATCTATTTGTAGCATTTGACACAAGTTCAAGAGCAATGTCTCTATTCATTAAATTGTTTTTAATCTGCTGTTTCCGCACATCATTTACATCAAGATTCCTGATATATCTTTTCTACAATAGTATAGTAAATGTATTACACTATTAGCGTGCAATCTTTTATCAGCTTTCTGCTTGGAAGGACCAAAGGTCTAATCAAAGCATAGTAATATTTAGGAGCATTGTTTGTAGTTAGATTTCTGATTGAAGTTTGTCCAAACACGCGGCTAGTCTGTTCTTGTCAGCAGCTTAAGTAGCTACAAGCTTCTATTGCTTTAATGCCGTAACCTTCATTCATGAATAAATACTATAATACATCAGTGTCACGTTCGTTGTATACTTCATCATCCCGTGATATTGTTGAATGATCTATTTAGCTTTAGATGTTCTACAAAACTAATTATGATTTGAAATTATTTCACATCTTTCTGATAATAAATCTTTGATCAGGAAGAAGTTGCAAAAGAGTTTGGCATACCAGTTGAGCACCAACGCTTTTGGCTGTGGGCAAAGCGTCAAAACCATACTTATCGGCCAAGTAGGCCAGTGACAGCTCAGGAAGAAACACAGTCAGTAAGTAGATCAAAGAATTTCCATTGTTTTGTTTTATAAATAGCAGGGTGGCTGGCAAGTCTTAATGAGTTTGATGTTAGTTATGATAACCTCATTCTTAACCTTAGTAGTTATGTTGACCTCATTTTTTTGATGAATATGATATTTTTGCAGTTGCTAACAAAAATTGGGCCACAATCACAAGTCTTATGTTGGACTTTCCGCCTTAATTGTGGTCAGCCCCTAGTCGCCTTAATTACGGCACTTTGGCTTGCCTCATTGCAGCCCCTAACACCACCTTCGTGCTGGCCTTAAAGGGGTGAATTTAGTCCCACATTGCTTAGAGATATGGCCTGTGTTGTGTTTATAAGTGGGGGCAATCCTCACCTTACAAGCCGGTTTTGTAGGGATGAGTTAGGCCCAACCCAAATTCTGAGATGGTATCAGACTTCAAAGAAGCCCTGGCACTTATAATAGTAACTGGGTCATGTTCTTTGTAATAGTGAGCTGGTCATTTATTGGGAAATATAGAGGAAATTTCCCCTACTTTTCTTATTGCAGATCTCGGTCCTAAGTTCCGTTTCTATCATAAATACATAGATGATTTGATTCCCATTTCCCTCCTACTATTTATAATCTTCAAGCTTTACCTTATTCTTCTAATAATCCTACTTCCATTATTTTCATTTTAGACTTATTCTTTGCTAATTACTATATTTGATATAATTAGGCGCTGTACCATTAGCTCTTTCATATTCCTCTAGTTATTTTACTAATTGCAGGTTTGCGACTTATAAACCCTTAACTTACAGATAGCTATCATATACGAATATGGTTTGGGTCTGGGATACCATAATAATTTAATAAATTAACATTTTATTATGTATACAATGGAATCATTTGGATAAACAACTTAACTAAGCTTTTATAGGACAAGTTTTTGCATAAGTTCTTGTGTATAAGTTATTTCTATAGTGAAATGGAAAACATGGTTGAACTATTTTTATATAAGCAATAAACTGTTCTAGTAAGCTATCCTGAAGAGCTTATTCAAATTAGCTAGAACCAAACAACTTATGGGATATCATAAGCTGTTCCATAAGCACTCCCAAATACCTTTGACAAATTATTGTATCTGTAGATGTATGTTTATAAGAGGGGACAATCCTCGCCTTACAAGCCGATTTCGTAAGGTTGAGTTAGGCCTAATCTAAATTCTAAGATTGTTGCTTAACGGTATATTTGTCCATGTCGTAACATGTTTGTGTCCAGTCTGTCCTTAAACATAAATGTTTTAATATTATCAGATGATTTTTTTATTCTGTCCTCAAATTCCTAATATGATGAATACACATTCTTCCAATATTTCATTGAAAATGACATGATAAAAGGTTTCAATAATAGTAATCGCTAAATTTCACTAAAAAATCTAAATAACAATTAAGTAAAAATAAATAAGAGAGCGAGAGTAAACATTTTTTGTGTGCGTATATTGAATGGTTATCTTCCTAATCATGACTTGTGACATGTCATTTTTATAATTGTAGGTTGGTCAGTTAAGAGAAGCTTCTAACAAGGCAAATAATGCAGAGTTGAAGCTATTTTTGGAAGTAGAAAAGGGGCAGGTAGTTTTTTTGTCATTTCGTCTTTCTGATAGTGTGCTAGTTGCTATTAGTATTTTTGTTTCCCCCTTCATCTGAGTCACTGCTGACATGGGTTTGTTATTTATGTCTTACACAATGAATTAGGATTTGCGCCCTATTCCTCCTCCTGAGAAGTTGAAAGAGGAGTTGTTGCTATTCTTTAAACTTTATGAACCTTCAACTGAGAAGCTTCGGTACGTGCTTTACCAATTCCAATTAGGACCAATGCTATCATTGACAGATTATGACAGCCAGCTAAAAATCCTTAATATAAATATTAAGTTGCCTATGGCATAAGAATGGTATATATAATAGGCGATGCAGCCTATAGTGGCTGGCACAGTATCCCCATGTCATGACACAATGGTAGTGCCATGGCGACGCTTTGGCAGCAATGAAAGGATTGAAACTACATTAATTAGTAAAAAATCATTTCCTTTTGTTTTCTCAGGTATGTTGGGAGGCTTTTTGTGATGGCTAGCAGAAAGCCAGCAGATATATTGACGAAACTAAATGAAATGGCTGGATTTGCTCCCGATCAAGAAATTGATCTGTATGAGGTTAGTCAATCTGCATCTCATTTATAATTATCCTCCATGATGGCAATATCAATACAAGTGCGACACTACTTACTTTCTGCTGTGCATATTCAGGAAATAAAATTTGATCCTAAAATCATGTGTGAACTTGTTGATAAGAAGTGTACTTTTCGTGATAATCAGGTAAAAATTATTGGCAGCTTACTGTATATTGGGTTTCCAGTGGTTTTGAGAATGTCAAGTGTTTTATATTTCTTATTTTTGGTGCAGGTGTTTATTATTTGGCTTTAGATTTATATCAGCCAATGTTTTCAGTTAAAGTTGTAATTTTTTGTTTTCATGATTGTGCTTTGAGCAGCTAGAGGATGGTGATATTATTTGCTTCCAGAAGACCCTTCAAGCTGGCGAGGAACAGCAATATTGCTATCCGGATGTTTATTCATTCTTTGATTATGTGCAAAACCGTCAAGTATGTATAGTACTAGTTATATTAGCCTTTAATCTCATTTTTTTCTCTAATATTTAACTTTTGAGACATTGTTTTCTCAAATTCTGTCTCCATGCTCTAGGAAGCATGTGCAATGCAAAATAATTAGTGTAATTGTTGTGCAGAAACTTCTGTGACCTCTATCTGTTGGGAGTTAGAATAGGGAGAATTGGTTAGAGGGTAGTTAGTTATTTGTTTAGTTATAGAAGTAGTTATATAAATAGGGGAATTATGGAGTTAAAGAGGTACATTGGTCATTGTAAAATTTCTAGTTAGAGAAGTATTTAAAATGTCAACATTCAATTTTACCGCTTCCAAGACTCTATGAATACACAAAACTTCACATATTCCTTGAGCCATTGCTTTGAACGTGGATTCTACACTACTATGAAAAACAATACCTTATTTCTTACTTCTCTAAGTGACTATACTTCCCCGTAGATAAACACGATATCCAGTAGTGGATTTTCTGCATGTAACAGAACCTGCCCAATCTAGAACTTAAAGCACAAGCATTTTTTTTCAGGATGGATAAGTACCTTGAGATAAGTTTTCATCACATGGAAAATGCATGATTTTACTTACATTATTCACATAAAAGCCAATGTCAGGTTTACTGTCAGCTAGATAATTAAGTTTGCCAACTAATTTCCGGTATCCCACAATATCAATCAGGACACTACCTTTTTCTCCCTAAGTTTTGCATTTAGTTCCATGGAGGTATCTACTGGTCTACACCTACTCGTTCTGGTTTCCTCCAAGAGTTCTACGATGTACTTTCTTTGAGAAACTACAATTTCTTTCTTTGAGCGAGCAACTTTTGTGCCAAGAAAGTATTTAAGTGCACCTTAATCTTTGATCTCAAATTCTTTGGTAAAATATTTCTTCAATATTATCATCTCAACTATGCCACCTCCTGTGAGGATAATATCATCCACATATACAATTAGAATGGTAATCTCGCCACCATTGAAATTTTTGTGTGAATAATGTATAATCTGAAATATTTTGTGAATAATGTATGATCTGATTGTCCCTGCACTTACCCTTTTTGTTTAACTGACCAAGTGGATTTTTTGAACAAAGCCTTGGAGATTGCTCAAGACAATATAGAGACTTTTGTAGTTTGCACACAATTGAACCAAGTTTATCTTTGAAGCATGGAGGACTATAGGCCAATCTAAGTTCACCACCAAGGAAAAGAGAACTCTAACAATGTTTTACTTAGTAACTAGAGTGGAAATTTTTGAGTAGTCAATGCTATATGTCTGACTAAACCCTCACAAGAATTGTACTTTTAACTGTGTTATCTAAATTATATTTTACAATGTAGACCTGTTTACATACCACCATACTCTTCCTTGTAGGTAAAGTCATGACCTTCCAAATTTTATTCATCCCAAGAGCTTTCATCTTCTTAAAAACACCTTCCTTCCACTTCGTAACTTTTAGAGCTTGCTGTGCAGTTTTTAAAATTTCTACTGTAGACAACTAAGAGTCAAATGCAACAAATGAAGAAGACAAATTTGAGTTGGACACATATTTACTCAAAAAGTTTAGTGCAAGATCTTATAGCTTTTATAATCACTATAGGAACATCTATACGAGGATACTCACAATGAATCGTAGGATCAGGAGAGGACTTATAGGATGATGACTTGGCTTATCTCTTGGTTCGGATTCTTGGCTGGGCTTGAGAATGGGTTCCTCATTTCCCTTTTTGCGGTTTCTTCTTTCAAAGACCTTTCCCTTCCCAGTGAGACGACTGCTATTAAACATGCCTTTCGTTTCTTTAAGTATATCATTTTGTAGGTTGTCCTTCATTATTATTAAGATCAAGAACTTGCCCATCATGGTTTTGATTTAAAGTTGTCTCCCCGGAATCTGTGGGGACCACATTCACAATTGGATTGGATTTAGATATGGAATCTTGGACATTTTCTTTTGGTGCACCAATATAAGTCTCAGAATCTTGTGACAACACTATATCACTTAAAACAATAATGTTTTCAAAAAATGGAATCCTCATCAAAATTTCACCTGAAGATGAAAGTCACTAAATAAAGGCTGGTTTTCGATAATAGTAACATCCATTACAAAACTGTTTGGTTTGGGTCAAAACCCTTATGGCCCTTCTGAGTTGGAGAATAGCCAATAAAAAAATTCTTAGGGTGTTTTCATCTCACAACCTATTATAATCTTAACCATCTAGAGTACTTCTCCAGGAGTAGTCATTTAGTTATTCCAAAACCACCCTAGTTCTTTTAGCAATCATATCAACACAACTTGACATCTTTTCCCAGTATTCGTTAGTTACTCAATGATGAACTTTATCTCCATAATTTAACTATTTCAACATGCTCAGACCCATAACCAAAATTCTGATTCAGTGGAAGTTTGTTTTCTATGCATATATTTCCAATGGGGATTTCTTATGACTGTTTCCTTAGGTTTCCTTACTGTGATGTATATCCAAAGTGGACTACCAGTTTCAGATGAACTAGAATTACATTTAAGAAGACAATAGTCTGCTTCTACTAGCATTGAATATGCAGAGCTATGTCTCCTTTTGGGGCCATCTTGCATTTTACTTGTCGTTCATAATGAACAGCATTAAATGACTCCGTGTGTTTGATTTGATTCTACATCCCCTTGCAATGATTAGACATTAAATGTACTGAAAATAATCTTGCATTTTGGGTACTAGTTCTGTTTAGCCTACTATTTCAAGCCCTTTTCAATTAATTAATTTGCTTTGATGTGCAGGTTGTTCGCTTTAGGTTTTTGGAGAAACCCAAGGAGGATGAGTTCAGTCTTGAGCTGTGAGTTTCTGTTGAACATATGATTTTTTAGTTTTTTTAATCATTTTATGTTAATCTAGCTTATCTCTGGTATTTCATTTCTGCCCTTTTATGAATCTAGGTCAAAGCTTCACACTTATGATGATGTTGTAGAAAGGGTCTCTCAACATCTTGGTTTGAATGATCCTTCTAAAATCAGACTCACATCTCATAATTGCTACTCCCAGCAACCTAAACCACAACCTATCAAATACCGAGGAGTGGATCATTTGTCTGACATGCTGGTTCACTACAATCAGGTTACTGATTGCAGCACATTTTTAATAAAAGATGCAGTTGCATTTTAGAATCCTTGTGCAGTGTCAAATGAACTTATAACTGGTTTGGTTTTTTTTTTTCCCTAGGCTACTGATGTTCTATACTATGAAGTATTGGATATTCCTCTGCCTGAATTGCAATGCCTAAAAACGCTGAAGATTGCTTTCCATCATGATGCCAAGGATGAAGTTAGTACTGTTGGTGGTTGCTTATACTTTATTAGTTTTTATACTTCTAACCAAGTTTTTGTCTGTTCAGGTGATGATAATTAGATTACCGAAGCATAGTACTGTGGCAGATGTAATTAATGATCTAAAATCAAAGGTAAAGCAGTAAACCTCATGATTTGTAGGCAGAGACAGATTTTGTTCACACATTTAGACACACTTTCTGGGTTTGTCTGTGTAATCCAATATTTAGATGAGTAGTTTTTTCTTGTATTATGTTTTATTAGAGTTTGAGATTTCCGTGTCTAACTCAGAGCATAGCTGACTGTATATATTCTGAGATTACAGTAAATGCCTAATTGATATGATTGTTTTCCATCCTAATTAGCACCAATCTGGGATTCTGCACAGCTAAGGAATATTTACATCAAATAATGATGACACTACTTCAAACTAGAGCTTACATGTCATTCACCAAACATGTTACAAAATATTCAACCTGAGGACCTCTTGAGAATTAGTACACATAAGCCAGTGGATCATTAGAACACACAAATTCAATAGTAATTTCTCCTTGATAAACCTTATCTCACAAATTAACTGTCTATCTCTATGTGCTTAGTTCTTTAATGGATTTCAATCCCCAAAAAATACTTGAGTTTTCCAAGGAGCCTCCAAATAAAACTCCCTTAGGAAATTGTCTCTTAATCGGATCATCAACATAAACAAGAATTGCATTTAGTTTTCCTGCTGAGTTTTTGAAGAGAAGAACTCTTTGGCCGTGCTTGTAGCTCGGGACACCATTGATTTTGTAACTCTTCCAAACAAGACTTGGGTTTTCTGTTTTAGTTCATATTAAGTCTTCCTCAATCTTCACACTTTGTCTGTTTGTTAAACCAAATCCTAGATAAGTCCTCATAAGAAAGCGTTTTTTGACATCAAACTGTTTTACCCACCCTGAGTGGGCTAAATTATAAAGTGAAATACGAACAATGTTCATCTTTATCATTGGAATGAACATCTCATAATCATACCATATGCGATCTAACTTTGATTTCTTAGGAGAAGACACTACATGATGCTTTGGAAGGTAAATAATTTGGTTACAACTTTTGCTCTCATAAACCAAAAGAGAAAACTAGAAAATCCAATCCTTAACTTTGTTTTGTTCAAGTACTCAAGTTACCCTAACAGTACAAAGTTGTACACAAGGTGTGCCCAATTCATTGTTTTTAGAAAAGAAACTTCAGTGCATATCCCGTATGCACTAACACATATCAAATGCATACTTACCCCAGGATGCTGGGTACCAGGTATGCATGCCTTAAAATTGAGGATGCGTGCTTTAGAGCTTCAAGTTCAATGGTTCCTCTTGATATGCGTGTTATGTGTAGTTCTGAGACTGAAATTGCCTTGTTTAATTTTTCATTGATGTGACCTACGTACGGAATAAAACTGTGGTATTTTTGCTGTGGATTGAGCTCACCATCTTTTGTTGGATCAAATTCTTATATTCCTTTTTAAGTGTAAATAATAAAAAAATAAACAAAATCCTGTGGTTAAGTGTAGTTTACATGATTATTTTGTTGTTTTGGAGTTGGAAAGATTGCTCCTATCTTAGGGAGTAGTGTTGCCTATAATTTTGTTTTAGGATAGGATTATGAATACAGGCTTCTTTTACAGCTGCTCCTCGTTTGGTTTGAGAGATCAATATTTCAGATATGCAATGAGTTAAGACAGCTCTTTTTTGCTGATTAGCTTAATAAAACCATTAGATTATGTGTATTTGTTGATGTTTTATTTTCTGGATTGGGGATTTCGTTTCATCCATCATTTTTGAACTCCTTTTTGTTTCTGATACCGATACAACTATATTTTCAATGGAAAAAAAACCATATTGTTTAGGGTTGTTTTCTTGTGTTATTGTGCTTACATTTGTGACTGCTGGCATTAATGGAAATTTCTAACTAATTTATTTACCCTCTGAAACAGGTAGATTTATCACATCCTGATGCGGAACTTAGATTGCTTGAAGTATTCAATCACAAGATCTATAAGGTGAACATTATATGTAGATTTTGAAATACTAACATTGGGCCATTATCAGTAAACATGATTTCCTAGAGTTGGTTAGTTGATGGTTCAGTGTCTTTATGAGGTGAAAAGTGGATTCATATGGTGTTCTTGAAAGCCACACACCTCTAATAGGGACAAGTACTCGGGCGATCCAAGATTAGTAAAGGGCCAAGTGTTTGATTGGGACAAGATTAGTAATAGTTAGATAGTTTAACCTGCTCTTAATGCAATTAGTATAGCACTCCTTCCAAATTGGGCCCTAAAGTGTTTGACCTAGTAATCTCGAGGGACAAGTTAAGATCCTCCAGAAATGGTTTTAATGGGACCATTATTGTCGTTTAAATTATTAACCCTTTCTTGATGCAATTAAATGCCAAAGGTAAAGTGTTTGACCTTGTAATCTCGAGGGACAAGTTAAAATCCTCCAGAGATGGTTTTAAAATGACCATTAGTGTCATTTAAATTAATAATAACCCTATCTTAAGCAATTAAATGCCAAAGGTCAATACTTAGAGTGAAAACTCAGAAAAGAAAGACTAAACTGTTTAAAATATTCTCTTATAAATTATTGAAACTTGAGATTCAAGTTACATGAATTTTAAGATTTACTTATCTTCCCTCAGGTGCCATTTGATACACTCAGTAACTAATTCTAAAAACAGTTGCAACAAATAGTGCCTATGTAGCACTTCTCAAATTAATTCTTTTTTTTTCTTTTCATAGTTGGCCCTTTTACGTGCTGTTAAGAGCAGCCAACCTATATTCACCCCATGCACAAGATCAAAGTGGATGAGCTGGAAAAGCAAGGGTATCCTCGTTGAACATGTTCATGAATTCTATAAATCTAGCAGAGGATCAGATTTTCTTAGAATGTCAGCCTTCTAATCAAATTCTAGAAAACTTGCAACTTCTTTCCCCAAACTCCTTCATGAACAAGAATATATATCATCTTCATGTGTTTAGTGCGGGCATATAGAATTGGATTATGGTTTATGGAAACAACCTATGAAGCACGAACACCTTTAGAAGTAGGCGTGTTTCAGTGTCTGACACATGCCGGTGTTCGACACTTGTATGACACTCGTATATCACATGTCGAAAAAGTCAGACAAGTATCTCCAAAAAATGGTTTTTTTCTGTGTTTCGCCACTCGCCGAGTTGGACACGAATCGGTGTCCGACACCCGTATGTCACTCATACAACACGGGTCGGACAATTCAGACAAGTGCTAAAAAAATTGTTTTTTTTTCTTTTCTTCAACACAGCTTATACATTTTTTTTGGACAAATTCCACGCATCTATAAGTGTTAAAAGATGTATTGGAGCATCCATGAAGAATTAAAAATATTAATTTTGATTAGAATATTTTTTACTCCTTAATTAATAGATTGATAAATAAAGATCAAATAATATCATATATGTAGCGGTGTCGGTGTCTTATCTTTTTGATATTATCGGTGTCGAAGTGTCTGTGGGTTTATGCTTTATAGGAAACAACGCACTAGTTGTTATAGAGGATAATAAGGGCAGGGAAGGAGTGTCTGAATCCACAACAGTTCAACAGTGGTTTGAGCTTGACAACAATAACATGTTTCAGCATTGGAGAGGGTAACTACTCTATGTTTTCTGGACCACTATGAGATTAAGTTAGAACCATGGCCGATCCTGAAGTGGACCTGCAATCATCAAGACCAACAACCCTATCTGCATCACAAAATCCAGTGAAGGAGAGAGGTTGATGCAGAAAGGAAAAAACAAGTTGCAGGCCATAATGCAGAGTACCCTTGAGATATGGCAAAATATATTTAACAGCCAGCCATTGAGTATGACTGATGTAACTAACTAACTGTGCTGAGTCAGCACTGTTAGGTTTGGCTATAAATACTGAGTCACAATCAGTGTAACTAACTTTGAGAAACTGAAATCAGATTCAGTTAGATCTAACTAACTCTCTTCTCTCTCCTATATCTCTTCTCTATTTTCATGCTTCTCTCAGTTTCTAATATCTTGACTTCAACTCCCATAAAATAGTCCAGGTTGCCAAGTTGTTTGAGCAAAAACACTTGATGCAGCTTTTGAGTAATGGTCTGAATCTAAGACGATGAGCTCCCAATGATGATATTTATTAACATAAAATATGTAAACAACTCAGGCAGCAGACTACTGGTAGCATCACTGGAAGTGAAGCCTTGAGACTTATCTATGTAGACTTATCAGCCCGAGCTTTGGATTAAGTCAGATAAATAGAGGTAAAGATATTATGATGGATGGCTTGAGCACATGGAAAATGACACCTTCAAATACTGTTTGAGCATCTACTGTACTAGTTCAAAGAGCTTGTGTAAACTATGATGGCAATGTTGCAAAACTGTTCTTTTGTTTAGATCTCATGATTAATTGATGGAAGATGAAATTGACAAAGAAAGACTCTGGTTGGGATCCCGAAGATTGGGTGATGACCATAAGTTCAGCTTTAAATAAGGATTTCGTTGGATAATAACTAACCAAGACTTGAATTTGTTTTATAATTTAGGTATTATGGGGGTGTCCAAGTCCCAAGTCAAATAATATGGGATGTTTGGTGGAGCATTTAACTGACTTGGTTCTTCCCCCGTGTTATCTAGCTTTTAAGGGTGGGTTTCCCAAGTGCTTAGATACTTATCATTATTATGTTCTATCTTTTATGTTGGGAAACCCTTCCTTTTCCATGACCATATATGCTTGAAGGCTTACTGAATAAACTACATAAAGTAGAGTCGTAGCATGATAATTTATATGTTTATATTGAATTTTTCTTTGTGGTCTCAATTCATTGACAACCTAATTGGTGCCTTGTATTTTTGACATCTTATCATCTATAACTTGATGCATATTTTCATATAATATCAGTTATATACCATTGTTTTTATTGTTTCTTAATAATGAAAAATGATTGTGAAGATGTATCAGGTTTTTGGTAATTCTCATGATATTGTATGATCCATCCATCTATTGCAGATTTTCCATGTCAATGAAAATATTGAGAATATTAATGATCATTATTGGACATTACGAGCAGAAGAGGTAACTATATGCTGCTTTATATTAATAAATTGTTTTGTTGTTAGAATCTGGACTAGAGATATTGGAAATGACAGATATCCCAATCATATTAAATCATTTTTCCTAATAAAAGCTGCATTATTTAGATTTCAAAAAAAAGGCTGCATTATTTATCTAACCATTTCATCTGACACCCTTAAACTTTAATATGCTATAAAACTAAACTGTCCTCCATGTTTCTCTAATGCTTTGGACTCTACTATTATACATTTAGAATCCTTTTCATGGCAATCAAATTGTCTCACGATACCCTAGTTTTCAGCTAGTAGCGCTTGGTCAAATTTGGCTTTAGTGCTTTTGCAGTTTCCGAGGAACCATTACTTGATCTTCCTTATTTTTCCTATCCATCAAACGTTTAAATGTGTTTAAAAAAAGAATTTGCACTTCGGCCTAGATCAATTTTAAGCCAAAAGTCATCCCATCTAAAAATAGTGTTGAGATATGCATTATAAATATTATTATTTGTTGAGATAATATTTCAGTCAGTAATAATACTTATTATGCATATATCAACAAATAAAAATAAGTTGCACTTTGGATTTTCTATATTTAACTTTGAACAGATCCAATCTGGTTAAAGATGGTATTGCTTTGGATTAGATGATTTGATTTTAGAACATAACATTTTATTATAAATGAAAAAAAAATTAGGGTGACCAATCCAAGTTATGGAAATTCTGTGCTTAGTGAGCACTTATGCACAGCACAATAACCTGAACATAAATTTAAACGGCATCAACATATATAACATTTAACATGCGACAAACTAAAACGTAATGAATGTACCAAGAATTTGTTTTATGTATAGAACATATGGCATGGTAAAAAAAATCAGATTATACTAAACTAAAAGCTATTATAAATGTCATAACATTGCATTCTTAGATTCATTGCACGTGTTTTGTTTTGTCTTAGAACTAAATATTTGGTTTCTCAAGTATTTTAGTTTTCATACATACTCCCATCAGTCTCTTTTTTCCAATTATGTCTTTAGTATATCATCAATGCCATTTTTTTCTGCAACGGTATGATGTCATACTTTCTCCCTCCTTTTATTCTTCTCCAAATTAGTTTTGTTCTACACATTTTACATGGTTTTTTTGTTGCCGCAGATTCCTGAAGACGAGAAAAACTTTGGCCCTCATGATCGGATGATACATGTTTATCATTTTTTGAAAGACACTGCTCAAAATCAGATGGTAAGACTAAATGCCTTGTATGTTTATAATTTATTTATTAAGTGCTCAAAATTTATGTAAAATAAAATTCGTCTTCAACAAATTGAAGTTTGTTACTACCTCTAAAATTTTCTAATATTTTGTATTGGGGGTTCTTTGGTAATATCAGCATGTTCAGAACTTTGGAGATCCGTTCTTCTTGGTTATCCGCGAGGGTGAGACATTAGCTGAAGTCAAATATCGGGTGCAAAAGAAGTTACAAGTTCCAAATGAGGAGTTTTTGAAGGTAAATATTTTGAATGTGATTGAATTATCTGCTCCTATTATTATGTTTTCAACTCTGATACAACCAGCACCATTCTATGGGCCTAACTCATCCCTAGAAAATCAGCTTGTAAGGTGAGAATTGCCCCCACTAGTAAATATACAAACCAAATCTCTAAGGAACGTGGGACTAAATTCACCCCTTCAAACCCAACACAATGAAGGTGTTGAAGGCTGCAATGATGGGTAGCCAAATGTCGCAATTTAGGCGATTAGGGGCGGACCACAAGGAAGGCGGAAATTCCAACACACCCTCACGCTTTGACCTCAATGAGGCCGAAACGTGGACGATGTGGGAAGCCCAACAATTGATATAGGATTGGCTCTAATACCATCTTAGAATGTGGGTTGGGTCTAACTCATTCCTACAAAACCGGCTTGGAAGGTGAGAATTGCAATGTTGGACTAATAAATACAACACAGACCATATCTCTAAGCAATGTGGGACTAAATTCACCCTTCAAACCCAATACAATGAAGGTGTTGGAGGCTGCAATGAAGGCAAGCCAAATGCCGCAATTTAGACGACTAAGGGCGGACCGTATGAAAGCGGAAATTCCAATGCCCATGTTTGTTAATTGTGTACAATAGACTTGTAAGCTCTTGAAGTTGTCCAGCTTGTTATTAGCTGGTAAGAATATTTATTATTAAAAAAATCTTTTTTTTTTTTGGTTGAAAAAACTAGTGACATGCTAATATTATAAATAAATATTATATATGTATATTTAAAAATTCACGATTCAGGTGTTTAATCAAAATGACAGAAAAGTGGCTAGCTACACAGACAGGTGAGATTCATGCTCCAAATCAGGAAAGAGCAACCTTTACCAATATGGGGGCAATCGCCTCTACTAAGATTTTAATCTTTTTCAAATATATACTAGTTTAGTATAGCTAGCCATAGTGTGAATTGATTTTGAAACACATCATAAAATAGTTGAGCTCGGGTGAATTTTTAAATTTGGGTATTTCTGTTTTCAGTATGATGTTGAGGCTTGTTGCATGCTGTTTGAACTGGTTTCTCTATGATATGGTTCTGTCTGATATGTATATATAGTTTTTATTTGCAGATACATAATTTTTTCTAATGATATCTATATAAACTTCATGTTGTAAATCTCAACACATCAGGCCCGCATGATTACTTATATGTCTAGTGACTAAGAAAAATGGTTTCAATCTCATATTCCTGGCAGCTGCAAATAAGCTTTTAGGTTTTCAATAATGATTATTAAAGTATTGCTTCTCTGTCTGTCTCCTGCAGTGGAAGTTTGCGTTTGTTTCACTTGGTCGTCCTGAGTACCTTCAAGATTCAGACATTATTTCCAGTCGGTTTCAGGTATTGTCTTTTCTCTCTGCTCTGCAATTACATCTTTTAGTTGTGCTCAGTTTCTAAGCTTGAGAGGCTGTTCATGAAAATAGGAGTCAGCTTTTTTTTAATTACTAGATTTAATAATACGCTGTACTATTATTTGGTTTCTTAGAGAAGGGACATATACGGCGCATGGGAGCAATATCTTGGACTGGAGCACACAGACAATTCACCAAGAAGATCATATACAGCCAATCAGGTAAAATATTATCAGGAAACCATTTCCTCCTTCCTTTGAGGTATAATATAAGCCTTGTCATGAAGTATATATATGTTTTAGATGACAATGAGTTAGTAGGTATATTTTACATACAAGTAAGGCACTTAAAAATAACGGAATCGGAAAAACTCATTTAAACACATCCAGACTTGAAATATGCAATATATTACCTACACTTTCCAGCACTTTGGTGATATATCTTATCTCCCAAATGTTCTTTCCCTTATCATGCACGTGGAATCCTTTCCCCATTCAAAACTTTTGTTCTCAATTAAAAGAAAAAGAGGATAACCATTATTAGCCTCAATAATTGGTAATTGAGTTTTACTCTATTATGCACTTTGGGGCATTTAGTTCAAAATATACATAATAATGGCAAGTCAGATGATTGTCATGTCTCTGGAATTAATTTCCTTTGTGGATTTTAAAAGCCTATAATAATTATTTCTCAATTTTGCAGAATCGTCATGCGTTTGATAAACCAATAAAAATCTACAACTAGAGGAAAGCTTGTATCACCTTGACCAGTCAATTTGGTAGTACTATGTCCGGCGGCAGTTGAAGCTTTCTCGTGGTAGAAAAAAGCACAGTGAAGCTGTATATCTCCTTCTGAGTAGTCTGTCCCAGTCCATTTTTCTGTTCAGTTGAGGAGGTGACTAGTATAGCCTTGAATAGTGATTCAAACACATTTATACCGAGCAATTTTAGATGTTTTGAAGGTTGATTTTATATTCCTTTGTCATTCGGTACATAAGATTTTGGGTTGGGTTTTGTATAGAAAGTATAGGTATAGGTATATACTTAAATGTTTTCTATGGCCCGGTTCATCCATTGTGAGATTTTCACTTTGCTTTAGTTGGAGATGGCGCTTCGAGTGGCTGGGGAATGTGTATATGTTTCCTACAGGGTCTAACTTGTAAAAATTTTCCTGTGCTTTTTTTCACCTTAATTATTTTGTGGCTTAAAGCTGTGTTAGTTAAAGGACAACCTTACCATTTATTTCCCATCTTCGTTTAGCTGATTGTCTGTGGAATTTGCTTTTGTCTCTACTCCAACTTGTGTCAAAATGTTATATCCGTTGTATCTGATAAGCACCTGAAAAAGGGTTAGAAATGTGAACATATATTGGATGCATCTATACAATCGTGATCTTCCAAAGTAAAATAGTAACTTAATTGAAAGAATTTTTTTTCTTCTAGTTTTGGATTCTAGGGATATACACAGAGTAGTAGTAAATCACAAGGATTCAACACTACAGGCTGATTCTTAAACATCCAACGTTTCCGTTCTGGAAGTTTCAAACTTCCCCCTATTATCAAGGGAGTTGCTTCACCCCTTTATGTTATAAAAAAATTAATTTTACTATTTTTTTTGAAACATGTGCCCATTGATTGAAGGACACTTTTAGATAAAATTTTTTCAGATCTACAACTTTGATTGTTGGCACAAGTAGGTTTTGCAAAACATTAACGACCTCAAAAGCCATTCGTTCCTTTACTAATGACACATTTACCATTTATTTAGGAAATATGATCCTAAATCCCTTCCCATTGTTATTTTATCGTGTTTTTATTGTTATGAACGATTAAGTTACAAAAAAGTATCTTACATGACGATTATAGTGTGATCTAGTGGTAGAAATGATGCAAAACTAGGGTGATTTGTACAAAAAATTTCAAATGGGAAGTTTATAAGAAAGATTAGGGGGGATAAATAGTGATTTTGTAAACATATCACTTTTAAATTGCAACTATATTGTTCTTTAGAATGCATTGAATCACTACCAACGGAATTATAGGGGTGTTTGTAGTGTAGTTTGAACGGTTTGATTGATTTTTAAAAATTAATTCAAACTAACTCAATGCAGTTTGTATTGGCTTGAGTGGCTTGGTTATTTTTACTATATTATTATTGTGTTTAGTCATCAATAAGTGAATAATAAATCATGCATACATTACCAAATAAAAAGTTACTTATATTGTTCTGGATTGGGCCAGAGGCTGCCCCACTGTCAGGCACGGCCTAACCTAGCTCTCCGTCAGGGAGGGTTCAATGAGGTCAATTCATCATCTCACACTGGGAGTGTTCAAGTGTCTTCCCCTTAGTCTCCATGTGCTCCCCACGTGGGGACGTCATCAGCCAACTACCCACGAGCGAAAGAACACTTCCTTCACCTTTCGAAGTTCACGGGGCAGTTGACCCAGGACGAAGACCATGTATTGGTCTTCCCTATGCCACGTAGATCCTGACAGTTATTCGTATTGGGCCTAATGATCCAACCCAATGCAAATAACAGCTGGCCCAACGTTGGGGGCACATTATAAATACCCTCTTTCAATAGAGGATCAGGTATTCTAATCTCTACACTTTTCTGTACCTGCTTTCTCTCTCCCGCTGAAACTCTCTTTAGCATTGGAGTGCCTTGTAGGTACACCCCCTCCTCTTCTCCACCACCGGCGAACTAGGAGCTCACGACGTGTTGTTCTCTACTGATCCCTTTCTGATCCAGTAAGATCAGTGGTGTCGTCTGTGGAAAACTCTTGCTTCACCGTTCTTTCTTCCTCAAAAATCCAAGAACCAATGTATACATAAACTTCCATCGATCATGGCCAGCCCACACACCGACGATAACGTCCATGAAACCGCTTTCACCACCTTCACCAATGGCGACGATCACAATCCAAAACGCGACTGTTCCCGTCGAGGAGGGTGACACCAGGGACGGGCGCACCGCCTCTCCCTCCCCCGACGATATGGCCTTCAACGCCGCCCAACGCTTCGACAACTTAGCTGTTTTCCAGCCAATCCCTGTGCCGCCCAAATCCGACCCGACCATGGTGGCCCTGTTCGCGGCGATCAACCAGACGAAATTGATGATTTTCCAGCAGAACAAGCGGATCGGGATGCTGGAAAAAGAACGACAATCACGCTCTCCCCCACTGAGACATCGCCGTCCAGTTTCTAGCAGCCCGTCCCCGCGACAACGAGAAACCCGTCCTTCATCTCCCCCGCGGAGACTTAAGCACGATGAGTCTCAGAGCCCCTCTCCGCGACAACTTGGACGTCGTTCGCGACTAGAAAGGTTTCAGCCCAAGGCCACCCAGAAGCGTGACCGCTTTCCTCCCCGGAAGAGCGGCGTTCAACGACTCCCAAGAGAAACAAAGCTGACGGGCATCCGGTGAGACCGAAGAGTCGGCCAAGGAGTTCTCCCCGCCGCTGCAGGAGCCCTCGATACGCTTCCCCGTCGCAATCACCCATCAGAAGCGACGAGGATGCCCCCTGCGGTCCACTGTCCAAGGCCATCATGGAAACTCGCATGTCCGTCAGTATGGAGAAACCCCCGAGTCTGGCTATCTACGATGGCACGACCGACCCGGACGACCTCATTAAGAGCATCGATGCGATGCTTGACTACCGAAACGTCCAGTGCGCCATAAAGTGCAGGTTTTTCCCCAAGACCCCGAGGAACGACGCGTTGGCGTGGTTCAAGAGCCTCGACCTCGAATCCATCACCTCCTGGAAAGAGTTGAAGAGACAGTTCTCAAGGAACATCACTGCCTCCCGGCGACATCCGAAGACGGAGGCGTCCCTGGAGGCTATTATTCAGGGGAATGACGAATCTCTTCGGGACTATATTGAGAGATTCAACCGAGAAGCTGTCCAAGTATCTTCTACGGACAATATGAAGAGATACCCCACAACGATTTCGCCAAGACGGTCGGTATCAAAAGACCCAGCTCGCTGGTCGAACTCCTCCACAAGGCTCAAGCCTATATCTAATACGAGGAGAAGGAGGTCGCCAACAGCGCCCGCGACTCGCAGAATCAGGAGAGTGCCAAGATCTCGAGGCACGAAGATTCTGTTGTTCCCCGACGTGGCGAGCAGAAAAGAAGAAAGGATATGCCCCGCAATTCCCGAGAGCATAGGGGGCCAGCAGGTCGTTTCACCGAGTACACGCTACTCACAGCTCCCCGCGAGCGCATTCTGGCGAGTGCATCAACTCGATGTTCTAAAGAGGTGGTGTCCGCTTTCCGTAGCCGACACCTCCTCAAGCCCAACGTCGACAAGTCCAAGTACAGCCGGTTCCACAAGAGCCACAAACACGTCACGGAAGATTCCATCCATCTCAAGGATGCCATCGAAATCCTGATCAAGGAAGGGCCCCTGAAGCAATACACTAGGAGGAACGAAGCTCCTCGACAGAAAGTCCGTGAAGCGAAGAAGGTCGAGGAAGTGACGCCACCCTTCGACGACACTGGGCTGCTGGACGCTTGATGGATCTCCCTGCCAGAGAACTTCAGCCTCCCCTGCGAGGCCGACTCGCCCTTTTCCGCACGTAGTCCATGGGAGAGCTTCCCCGCCGCCATGGTCATATCCGGCGGAGGGTTCAACTAGCTCTCCATGGGGTCGGTGAAGCGAAAGTTTGACGAGTTGATCGAGGCAAGCTCCGCCCAGAATGGCACCTTCGACAAAGTCCAAGGGAGATTAAACCCCATCACTTTCTACCTCGAGGAGCTACCGGGTGGCGCCCCCAATTCCAACATCCCTTTCCTAACATAATTTATGCTTACCTGTTAACCACCCTCCATCTCGAAGATATGTCGGCTCCAACTTGCAGGGCTTCAATGGCACCACCACGAGGCCATGAGACTATGTTGAGCTACTTATCACCTTCGGGTCCGAGGAGACCGCCAGGCAGGTCAAGATTCGCTTCTTGGTGATAGAGTGCCCCCTCTCTATACCAATGTATTATGAGAAGGCAAACCTTTGTCGAGCTGACGGCAGTACCATCCATAGTCTACTTGAAGATGAAGTACTACACGGCCAGGGGTCACGTCGTCACCGTCCAAGGGGACATCGAAGCTGCCCGAAGGTGTTTTAAGGCGGCCACACAGGGGCTAAACTCAATCAACATCAAGCCAAAGAATTCCGACAAGCCATCCCGCACCGAGGAGCATAAGCCATTATTGTGCGTCAACTCGGTCGACCTCGACAGCCGCTTCCCCAGCAAGCAGGAGCAAAACGAAGTAGCGCTCGTCGCACCTCCAACAAATGGTGACGACGGGCAGCTTCTCCATCCCATGTTCCCCATTCTATACGACGACTTCGAGCTCATCACTCTTGGCGACGACCCCTGACAGGAGCGTGTAGAACGACACAAGACTCCCCGACTTGGCAAGGAAGCAGCTGAAAGCCTGTCTCAAGGAGAATGCTGACCTATTCGCGTGGAGCGCTATAAAGATGCCCGGGCTCGACCCCGACGTGGCCTGCCACCAGCGCACCATAGATCCGGTCGCAAGGGTCATAGTACAACGTAGGCGTAGGCAATCCCGAGAAAGCGGAGGCTGCTGAAAAAGCTGTAAAAGACCTCTTAGAGGCAAATTTCATTTCGGAAGCCCAGTAACCTGGCTATCCAACATTGTCTTAGTTAAAAAATCTAATGGAAAATAGAGAATGTGTGTTGACTATACCGATCTCAATAGGGCATGCCCCAAAGGTACATATCTATTGCCTAACATCGACAAACTGGTCGACAATTCTGCAGGTTTTAAATTACCATCGTTCATGGACGCGTTCTCGGGATACAACCAAATCCCCATGGCGAAGGCCGACAAGCAATACACGACTTTCATGATCGATTCAGGCAATTATTACTGCAACGTAATTCCCTTCAGCCTAAACAACGCCGGCGCGACTTACCAACAGATGATGAACGAAGTCTTCCGGAGCAAAATCGGGGACATGCTCGAGGTCTACATGGACAGCATGATCGTGAAAACACGAGAAGAAATCGACCACACTGCTCATCTCAGAAGTGTCTTCGACACGGTGAGGAAATGCAGAATGAGATTCAACCCGGAGAACTGCAGCTTTGGTGTCCAAGTAGGCATATTCCTCGGCTTCTATTTGACGGAGCGGGGAATCGAGGCGAACCCCGACAAGTGCAGGGCCTTCTCCGAGTTCCCAACGCCGAACTCAAAGAAATCAATCCAATCCCTAAACGGGATGCTCACCTCATTGTCCCGCTTCGTCATCAAGTTGCCTAACACGCACTTTCATTTTTCAAGCTTTTGCGCAAGGAGGCCACGTTCGAGTGGACCGAGGAGTGCGAACAAGCCCTCCTCCACCTCAAACAATTCCTCTCGCAACCCCCAATCCTATCGCGACTGGAAAGCAGGGAGACTTTATATTTGTACCTCGCTGTCGCGACCGAAGCCGTCAGGGTGACTCTCATTCGCAAAACCCCCGTGGGATAAAAGCTAATCTACTTCACCAGAAAAGCCCTCCAGGGCCTCGAGCTCAGGTACCAGGAAATCAAGAAGGTCGCTCTGGCCCTCTTCAATGCGGTCAGAAGGCTGCGACACTACTTTTTGGCCCACACGATCATGGTTAGGACGGTCCAGCCCGTAAAACAGCTGCTCGATCGCCCGACATGGAGGTTAGGATGGTCAAATGGTCGCTCGAGCTCACTAAGTTCGACCTCCAGTACGAGAGCATGAAGGCCCTAAGAGCTCAAGTACTAGCTGACTTTGTCGCGGAAATAACCGCCCCGCTCTCCCCGACCGACGGAGCCCGCAACTGGACTATCTATGTAAAGGGGGCATCCAGCTCGACGGGAAGTGGAGCAATCATCGTTCTTGAGAACGAAGACGGCATCTTGATTGAGGTCTCCCTTACTCTATCCTTCCCAACTTCGAACAACCAAGCCGAGTACGAGGTCTTCCTTGTCGGACTACACCTAACCTTGGCGCGAAGGAGGTGAAGATATATACCGACTCCCAGCTCGTCGCCTCTCAGGTACGGGGAGAGTACCAGGCCAAAAATGACAACTTCATAGAGTACTTAGCCCTAGTGAAAGAGAGGATGAAAAATTTTGACTCCACAGAGGTGAATCATCTTTCCCGCGAGCACAATACCAAGGCAGACATCCAGTAGAAGCACAAAGAAGAAGGGCGAAAACAAGTCCATCATCCAGGAGGTACTTTCTCGGCCAAGCATCGAGAAACCCACCTCGACCGTCGATGTAAATGTCATCGGCGATAGCAACTGCTGGATAACCCCGGTATACACGTACCTTAGCACGGGAGAGCTGTGCGACGACTCCAAGGAGGCTACCGTAGTCAGACGTCGAGGTTGTTCTTACGTCTTGATCGAGGACAAGCTGTATATTCGGGGATTCTCCATCCCCCTCCTCAAGTGCGTCGAGGAGTCCAAGGTCCCTAATATACACCAGGAGATCCACGAAGGAATCAACGCGCAACACCTCGGCGGATGATCCCTCGCCCGTAAGGCTCTATTTGCAGGATACTATTGTCCCACCATGCAAAAGGACGCGAAGGAGCACGTCAAGAAGTGCGACAAGTGCCAACGCCACGGGGACATACATCTGGCGCCTCCCAAAGAGCTCAAAACGCCCTCGTTCCCGTGGCCTTTCGCTTGGTGGGGGATGGATATCCCCGGGCCATTTACCATAGGGCCATACCAGAACAAATACTTGATAGTCGGCGTTGACTACTTCACGAAGTACATAGAGGACGACCCTCGCCAAAATCATGACACATAACACACCCCGCTTCTACAAAAGGAACATACTTGCCCGGTTCGACGTACCCCAAGCAATTGTCACCGACAATGGGACACAGTTCACCGACAAAAACTTTCAGGACTTCGTTACCAAGTTGGGCACAAAGCAACATTTCACGTATGTCGAGTACCCGCAGACAAACGGGCAGGCTGAAGCCGCGAACAGAGTGATCCTGCGAGAAGACTAGGCAAAGCCAAGAAGAGGTGGGCCAAGGAGCTACACAACGTGCTCTTGGCCTACAGGACGACCCCGCACTCGACCATCGGGGAGACCCCATTCCAACTAACGTACGAAACCGAGGCAGTTATTCCAGTGGAAATAAGAGAACCCTCTAGGAGGGCCGAATCTCCCCTCGACGAGGAGATGAACGACGAGGCACTGTGGGAGGAGCTCGACTTGGTCGAAAATATCCGGTCGGGGGAAGCCCTCCTCGAAGCCTCGCTCAAACAAAAGATAAGTTTGTGATATGACAACAAAGTCATTAAACGCGAATTCCAAGTAGGCAGCCTAGTCCTACAAAGGAACCAGAAAGACTCGCGCGAGGGTAAAGTGGCTACGAACTGGGAAGGCCCCTATTGCGTCCGTGCGAAAACGCAAAACGGGACCTACTACCTCGAAAA
Organism: Lathyrus tuberosus; assembly: GCA_022829125.1. Lineage (NCBI taxonomy): Eukaryota > Viridiplantae > Streptophyta > Magnoliopsida > Fabales > Fabaceae > Lathyrus > Lathyrus tuberosus. Next base: position 5,368,024 of record JALAZF010000247.1, read on the forward strand.
CCTGCACGGGGAGGAACGTTCTCGACCATGGAACGCTGAAAAGCTCAAACAATATTACATTTAAACTCTGCCCTCGACGTACTTGGTTTGACCACGAGGAAGTGCATCCCGACCACAAGAGCGCGCTAGGGTACAAGTGTGACTCCTAGACTTGAAACAAAAAGACAATAGTCCGATCTTGTGTATGCGAGCAGACTCTTGATCCGACGGGGACACCTCAACCGAGCTCCACTGTTGTCGTACCAATTAGGCAGAACGCCCAGCTCGCGATGGGAAGTTCACGCCACCGAGCAAAGACCTCGACCGAGCTCTTGGCTTCGTCAACGGTCGGAACCCCACTCCGACCACTCGACCAGTTCTCTGCATAGTCGATGATCAATTATGTCGAGCAAAGGCCCCAATTACTTAATAAAAACAAGCAAACACGATATTGCATACATATCGACGGGGAAAATAAATACTCAGCAAATAGTACACACAAAATGCAGAAAAGGCTAACATTAAAAGAAATAATATATTTCAAATGGCGGGCAAAACCCATTGTTCAAACGTTACAAGCCATGGCGCGCAGGCCAGGAAATATCAAAAACCATGGCGCGCAGGCCAGGTAAAGTCAGAATTACAAAAAACGGCACACAGACCAACACTAAGCAAACTAAACATTGGTTTCCTCATTGGGCTAGTGCTCCTCTTCGGATTGATCGACTCCTCCACCAGACCCAGTTGGGGAGACCACCTGGCCGTCAACCACTTGATGAAAAGTTCATGTACCCTCTGTGATGAATTGGAGCCCGGGGTTAACGATCTTGATATTCTCCACCTCCACGTTGAAGCCCAGCTCAAAGGTGTCCAGGCAATCCTGCTCGAGCTCCCTGATCCGAGAAACCAATCACCCCGAGTTGCCAAGGTCCTCTCTTCAACAGTTTTGTCCTCGGCGGGTCGGGTAGCGACCTCCAAATCAGCAACCCTCGCATGAAGCCGGTACTTCTCTTCGACGACCTTGCTCATCTTTTCCCGCATCTCGTCCACTTCGCGGAGAAGACCAACCTAGATCTCGTACTTCGATTTGTAGTCAAGAAAGTTGTTGTCCACTTTGTTCTTCTCCGCCAAAAGGATCGCATTCTCATCCTGCAACTTCATCAGCTCGGAGGAGGGACATGTCTCATAGTTGAGGACCAGGGCAATCTCAAAAACCCTCATCACAGCTGCCATGTCCTACCACAAAGCTTTTTTTATGGTTAGTTTGTCGACACCCATAATTGCTTTAGACTCCACCGCAGATACAATCAGGGAGTTGTCCCTGCCGAAGAGCCCTCGATTGAGATGGCAGGGGGCAACACAAACCTTTCCCAAACAACAACCTCCAGAAGGTCGACAGGACCAAACTCCTCGAGACGTGGTTTCTTGGCTGGAGGATCCTGAGAGACCGGTGACTGACTCCCGCGAGGAGAAGAGGAATCCCCGGGATATTGGTCGACCCTCGCCATCTGTTGGACCTGGGAAACATGGCCCTTGGGAGCCTTCATCACACCTTTGGTCGCCGCGAGCTTCACCACGAGCTCTTGGAGATTCGACATTTGACCTGCAAGAAAGAAAGGGGCGAGTTAGTATAACAAGGAGAAACGAGCAGACAAACAAATAAAAACACTCACTACCTAATAGCCTTAAGGCATCCTCGTCGGAACCGTACTCGAGGAGTTCCTTGGTGTTGATTAAATGGGCCTCAAGGGTAATGTTCCCGTTGGAGTCTCAAACAAAGCTCTCGTCTTTGGTCACGCACTTGGCGAGAGTAAAGCTGTCGACGAAGCACACTATCCTATCATAGGCAAGCCTATCATCTTCGTTTAAGTCGTGGGGCTTCGTGATATAGCTCTCTGTCCCTCTTTTAAAATGGGCATTCTGTCATTCGAGGGGGAACTTTGCCTCTCGGATCACCTTCTGTCGCCCGTCGACGAGAGTTTCCACGCGATCAGACAAAGATTCGATGGCGGCGTGAGTCACAGGCTTCACAATGAAATATTTATCCTTGAAGAACCGAACAGAGTCCATATACGCTTTGAACAACTTCCTCGGTTGTTTTAGGGACACCCAACTGTGTTGGCCATGATGAGTTTGACGCTGCAGGTTAAACAGGAGAAAGAACAACGCGAACGTAGCGCCGACTTGGAGATATTGGCGAACGAGCTCAAACGCCCGCATGAACGCGATTGCGTTAGGATGAAGCTGCGAGGGCGCCAAGTCTAGCCACTGGAACACCCCCGTTTAAAAATCAGTGAAAGGCAGGCGAAGCCCCGCTCCCCGGACGAGGAACTCATACATTGGGGTGCGCTTCGCCGGGTAGGTCGTGCAAATCCAGTCTGTTTCCTTGGGCTTGTATACCTGCCAGTTCGTAGGTGCCCCTTCTTCCATTTTCTCGAAAGTGAGGAAAACTTCCGAGTCGTCGTGGATGAAACGCAAAACAGTGAACATGGGTTCCAGCCTGACCCACGCGGAGGGAGATTCATCGTTCACATCCCCCAAGTTGTCTTTGACATCCCCGACAACGTCTTCTACGTGGACGACCTCTTCGTCGACCATGACGACATCCTCGGGCTTGGGATCCATTTACCCTGAAAAGTAGAAGGAAACAGTGAATTCGACGATAAGATAAAATCTACCCTTTCACCGTAAATCAAATGAAAGGGCGAGGAAATGCTCGACACATGTCCTCGACTAAAGCCCTTACTGACAAACACATGGTTGTGAGGAAATCCTCCTCGATGCAGAACACGAAACCCCCTCCACGGGGAAAAGATTCCTCGACACCTAACTTCCCCACCAAAGTCAAGTGTAGGAAGTCTCCTCGATGAGGGACTTCCTCTTGGTACTCACGCATCCCCTGGGAGAAGGTTTCCCCGACTTCAACCTAGCGAGGACGTTAAAGCCTCATGAGGTCCCTGAGTCCTTCATCGAAAACTCCATTCATTTTCCCAGAATCTTCATGAGGTCCCCGAAATCTTCATCGGAAACTTCATGATTCTGCCGGGAACTTCATGAGGACGCCGATAACTTCAAGGGCTCCCCGGAAAAACCGCTGGAAACTCCATGAGCCTCCCAGAAACTTCATCAGAGACCGAAGAAACTCCCCGGAAAATTCATAAAAGCTGGAAAACGCATGAAATCTGGAGAAAGATAGAAGACTTACTTATACAAATAAGAGTCTGGACGACGGAGCAAGGGGCTGACGGCATCTGCGGCAGCGAACGAACGTAGGAGAGCAGAGAGAGCCTTGGGAGACTTTGAGAAATTCTTGAGCTAGAATGAGGGGAACGTGCAAATGAATCAGTCTTCCGCCTTATTTATAAGCTCTAGCACAGGAAACGAAGCATCTCGTAGGCACTTATGCACCCCTACTCGTAGCCGTCATAGACATTTATTACTCATGACACGCGGCCCAAAAAGACACTACGCGTGTCCCTTTAAGTCCCTCTCCTGCTTGCAGAAATGACGTGTCGGTTCCTTTCGATTTTGTCGCATCGTCCGGTACGTCGAGCCCAATGCCCGACCCTTACACTGCCGGGAACGCTTCACTGGGAGAAGTTGAAAAAGAGCCATGACTGCGTGTGACGGACAGGCCTCCCTGCGAGAGCCTGTCTTCAGGATAACTGCCTGATCGACCTTGTTAGTTCCTAGATTGGCTGGAATTTTGGTAAAACAAAGCATGTTCAATGTTGATGTCAAGGTGCTGATGTTGTAACATTGAAGTCTTAACACTGGGCTGTGTTAAGTAGTTAAGTGCTGAAGTTGGATGTCTGATGTCACACAGGTGATGTTGTAACATCAGATCTGCAGAATTAACAGCAGGTGCAGATGTTGTTAGGGCACGCGTGTTAGCTGGAATTGTGGAGAGTGGTTGACTCATTGGATGAAAATATCTTGGGATAGATATTTTCTGTTACATTGGAGATTTGATTGCAGATCTGTTGGAGAATTAAAAGGTTGAAGATTTAAAAAGATTTTGGGGATAAAATCTGTTTTGAAGATTCAGTTTTAATTAACAAATTTGATCAAATATTGTGACAAGTCCAAGCCCAATTCAGGAGCTATATAAAGCGCACAAGACCAAAGGAAAAAGCGACAGAAATACAGAGAGAAGATCAAGAGCATAGGCTGAGTGTCTTGAGTATTTTGTACGAGTTGTATTTACACTATTCTAGGGTTTGAATAGGTGTTTAGTTTCTGTCCTCTCTAGAAGCTGTGAAGCAATAGAGAGTGGTTGATTGATCGAAGCTGTGAAGTAAGATCAAGGGTACTCAAAGTGGTTTCTTTGAGTGTTTGTAAGGGATTGAGTGGTGTTCTCATACCTAAGTGGTTTCTTAGGTAGGAAGTCATTAGTAGAGTATAATTTTAGGAGATTGTCAACGGGTTGTTGAGTCTGTAAATTATATCTACAAGTAGTGAATTCCATCCCTGGCTTGGTAGCCCCCAGAGTAGGTTGGTTGTAACCGAACTGGGTCAACAATTCTTGGTGTTATTTTACTGTTATTACTGTCCATTGTGCAGAGTGTGTTGTTGTGATATCACACCTTAACATCACACGTCTGATACCAGAATTTCAATTGGTATCAGAGCAGGCATCCTGTCTGTCTCTGGGTGAGATTTAGGGAAGTTACTTTCTGGTGTAAAGATGGACAAAGAAGTTGGAGGATTCGTCAACAGACCCCCTATTTTGGATGGATCCAATTATGACTATTGGAAGCCAAGGATGACCACCTTCTTAAAATCCTTGGACAGTAGGGCTTGGAAGGCTGTTATTAAAGAATGGAAAGCTCCTGTCATGTATGAGAAGGATGATGCTGGCAAAGATAGAGAAGGCACCTCTAAGCCAAAGCCTGAAGAAGAATGGACCAAGGAGGAAGATGAGCTCGCCCTTGGAAATTCCAAAGCTCTAAATGCCATCTTCAATGGAGTGGATAAGAATATCTTCAGGTTAATCAATACCTGTGAAGTTGCTAAAGAAGCGTGGGATATCTTGCAGGCTACTCATGGAGGAACATCTAGAGTCAAGATGTCACGACTTCAGATTTTAACATCAAAATTTGAAAGCCTGAAGATGAAGGATGATGAGACCATCCATGACTTCCACATGAATGTTCTGGAGCTGGCTAATACATCCAGTGCTCTTGGTGAGAAGATGTCAGAGGAAAATCTCGTGAGGAAGATCCTTAGGTCCCTACCTAAGAGGTACAAGATGAAAGTGACTGCTATTGAAGAAGCTCAAGACATCAGCAAGATGAGAGTAGATGAGCTCATTGGATCTCTTCAGACTTTTGAACTTGGTTTAAATGAAGAAGAACCAGAAAAGAAGCCCAAGGGTATTGCTTTGGTCTCCACTCCTGCAGAAGATAAGGTAGTCAAAGAATCTCAGGAAGATTTGTCACAAGCCATTGCAATGTTGGGAAGGAAGTTCAACAAAGTGTTAAAAAGATGGAACAATAACTATAAGCCTAGTGTCAAGAACAGTTCCTCTGACATCACCAATTCAAAAGAGAAAGATGAAGAGAAGACTGCTCAGGATAGAGGTGTTCAGTGCTTTGAATGTGAAGGGTATGGACATGTCAAGAAAGAATGTCCCACATTCTTGAAGAAGCAGAAGAAGGGCATGTCAGTTTCCTGGTCTGAATCTGATAGTGAAAGTGATGGTGAGTCAGCAAAGCATGCTAGAGCCTTAACAGGAACTGTTGTGTCTGATGATGATAGTGATGAAGAAATAACTTATGAGGAGATAACTTCTACTTATCGGGAGCTATGTTTGAAAAGTGCTGAGATTTGTCAAGAAAATAAGTATCATAAGCAACAGATTGCTCAGCTTGAAAATGAAAAAGCTGATCGGGAAAACGAAGTTGTGCTAGTTAAGTCCCAACTGGATCAGATGACTAAATTCATTAGGATGATGAACAGTGGTACTGCTGATCTTGATAAGATTCTTCAGTTAGAGAAATCTGCTGGAGATAAATCAGGCATAGGATATGTGGCTAGCACTTCAGGAACAAAAAGGGAGATGTCTCAACATCAACCTACGAAACAGGGCCCTTCCCCAAAGAAGGTTGTTCAGCCCCAGAATGCTGAGAAGAAGAATGGTCCTCATCAGAGGAAGATACAACCCCAAGGAGCTAGTCAGTATATGCCTCCCCAATATCACCAGAATATGCAAGCTGTCAAGTTCAAGCAGAACATGTCTCAACAGAGGTTTCAACATCAGGAAAAATGGTATGGTTATGCATACAACAATGCTGTGACTTATGGAAGAAGGAAACCTCATCACCATAGATGACAACCTAAGAGACAACATCATCAATACAGGAAAAGACAATTCAACTATGGAATAAGGAGACAACAGTATGGGTGGCAGTCACAAAATTATCAAAGTGGGAGAAGATTTAACCACTTCAGAAACGGCAGAGTCAGATGCTTCTATTGTGGCAGGATTGGTCATATGCAGTCCTCGTGCTTCAAGCTTCACGGATATCCTAATTCTGCTCCTCAACCCAAACAGCAAGAGGTTAGGCCTAAGGTGATGAAGAAATGGATACCTAAAGTTACCTGCTTGATAGCTCACACTTCCTTGAGGGTTTCTACCAAAGATGACTGGTATTTTGACAGTGGGTGTTCAAGACACATGACTGGAGTAAAGAATCTTCTTGTTGATGTGAAACCTCAGTCTTCTGGCTATGTTACATTTGGTGATGGGATCAAAGGAGAGATAAAGGGGATTGGAAGACTAAACTGTGACAGTACTCCCAAGCTGGAGAATGTTCTTCTTGTTAAAGGACTAACATCTAATTTGATTAGTATTAGTCAACTTTGTGATCAAGGATTCAAAGTAGACTTCACCAAGTCCGAATGTAATGTGAAAGATGACAAAGGAGAAGTCATTATGAAGGGAGCCGGATCTAAGGACAATTGTTATCTTTGGGTGCCGCAAAATTCAAATTCCTCCACATGTGTGCTTGCTAAAGAAGATGATGTCAAAATCTAGCATCAGAAGCTGGGACATCTTCACCTAAAGGGAATGAAGAGAATTATCTCCTCAGAAGCAGTCAGAGGGATTCCCAAACTTAGTATTGAGGAAGGAAAGGTGTGTGGAGACTGTAAAAAAGGAAAACAGACAAAGATGTCTCATCCGAAGCTTCAACATGACACCACCTCCAAGGTATTGGAACTTCTTCATATGGATTTGATGGGACCTATGCAGGTTGAAAGTCTGGGTGGAAAGAAATATGCTTATGTAGTTGTGGATGACTACTCAAGATACACCTGGGTGAATTTCATCAAAGACAAATCTGAGGTGTTTGATGTCTTTAAAGAGCTCTGTCAAAAACTCCAAAGAGAAAAGGAGAGTAAGGTCATCAGAATTAGAAGTGATCATGGAAGAGAGTTTGAAAATAGCAAGTTTGAAGAATTTTGCTCGTCTGAAGGTATAAGTCATGAATTCTCATCTCCTATCACCCCTCAGCAAAATGGAGTTGTAGAGAGGAAGAACAAAACTATACAAGAGTTGGCTAGAGCAATGATTCATGCCAAGAAACTACCTTATCACTTCTGGGCTGAAGCCATGAACACTGCCTGCTACATTCACAACAGAGTTACCCTAAGAAGAGGCACTTCATCCACTCTATATGAACTATGGAAGGGAAGAAAACCTAATGTTAAGTACTTCCATGTGTTTGGTAGTAGATGTTACATCCTGGCAGATAGAGAGCAGAGAAGGAAATTAGATTCCAAAAGCGATGAAGGGATATTTTTGGGGTACTCCATCAACAGCAGAGCTTATCGGGTCTTCAACTCCAGGACCAAAGTGATGATGGAGTCAATCAATGTTGTGATTGATGATGAAGAAAAGGATGAAGTTGAGGATGTCATAGAAGATGTTGGAACATCAGCTGATGAGGTAGCTGTTAAAGTTGAAGAAAGAAATCCATCCCCAAGTGCTGCTGACACTGAGCCTGAGCAACCTCAGAAGGATCCTTCTATCAGAATTCAGAAGGATCATCCTAAGGAGCTGATCATAGGTGATCCAAATTTTGGAGTAAGAACTAGGTCCATAGAAATCATAGCTAGCTCGTGCTTTGTATCCAAAATTGAGCCAAAAAATGTCAAGGAAGCTCTGACAGATGAATTTTGGATAAATGCTATGCAAGAAGAACTGGAGCAGTTCAAGAGAAATGAAGTCTGGGATCTTGTGCCAAGACCAGAAGGGGTGAATGTTATTGGAACAAAGTGGATCTACAAAAACAAGTCAGACGAGCTTGGAGTGGTTACAAGAAACAAAGCGAGACTTATTGCACAAGGTTATACTCATGTGGAGGGAATCGACTTTGATGAGACGTTTGCTCCAATGGCGAGACTAGAATCCATCAGACTACTTTTGGATATGGCTTGTAACCTAAGATTCAAGCTGTTCCAAATGGATGTGAAGAGTGCCTTTCTAAATGGCTATCTGAATGAAGAAGTCTATGTAGATCAACCTAAAGGATTCACTGATACAAACTTCCCCAATCATGTGTTCAAACTGAGGAAGGCACTGTATGGCTTAAAACAAGCTCCAAGGGCCTGGTATGAGCGGTTGACCGAATTCTTAGTAGCAAATGGGTATAGAAAAGGAGGCATTGACAAAACCTTGTTTGTCAAGGAAGAAGGAGGAAAATTAATGGTAGCCCAAATTTATGTGGATGACATTGTATTTGGGGGGATGTCAGATGCTATGGTAAAACAGTTTGTCCAATAAATGCAATCAGAATTTGAAATGAGTTTGGTTGGAGAACTTAGCTACTTCCTTGGATTGCAAGTCAGACAAATGGAGGATTCTATCTTTATTTCTCAAAGCAAATATGCTAAGAGCATAGTAAAGAAGTTTGGCCTAGATAAAGCCAATCACAAAAGGACACCTGCTCCCACCCATTTGAAGCTATCCAAGGATGAGAATGGAGTGAGTGTGGATCACAGCTTGTACAGAAGTATGATTGGGAGTTTACTATATCTCACAGCAAGCAGACCTGATATTTCCTTTGCTGTTGGAGTATGTTCTAGATATCAGTCTGATCCAAAGGTAAGTCACTCGAATCAAGTGAAGAGGATTCTGAAATATGTAAATGGCACAAGTGACTATGGAATGTTGTATAACCGTGATTCTGGGACTGTTTTAAAAGGATACTGTGATGCTGATTGGGCTGGAAGTGCAGATGATAGAAAAAGCACTTCAGGAGGGTGTTTCTTTCTAGGGAACAATCTGATTTCCTGGTTCAGCAAGAAGCAGAATTGTGTATCTCTCTCAACTGCTGAAGCGGAGTATATAGCAGCAGGAAGTAGTTGCTCTCAGCTGGTCTGGATGAAGCAGATGTTGAGTGAATACAATGTTAAACAAGATGTTATGACTTTGTACTGCGATAATCTGAGTGCAATTAATATATCTAAAAATCCTATACAACACAGTATGACAAAGCACATAGACATAAGGCATCATTACATAAGGGATCTGGTAGAAGAAAAAGTTGTTACCTTGGAACATGTAGCCACAGAGAACCAGCTGGCTGACATATTCACTAAAGCCTTGGATGCAAACCAATTTGAAAGGTTAAGAAGCAAATTGGGAATCTGCATTTATGAAGACTGAATCTGCTAAAGGGGTTGTGGGCAGTTGGGGTGGTTCTGAAAATGTGTAGTCAACTTCCAGGTGAAGTTTGCCTAATTGTGGCTAAAAAGGGGGAGAAAATAGCCTAGATAGTCAAGAGTATTATTGCCATATGTTGCTAATGTGATGCAGAGGGAGTTAGATTGATGCTGCTAAAAGGTGTTTAGTTGAAAAGTTTGTTGCTGCATTTAGGGGGAGTTTTGACTGAACTTGTGAAGATATCATGACATTTGAAGAGTGCAGCCAAGCATACATTTAGGGGGAGAAGTGCTGCACATTGTGAGCTACTGAACAACTGTGATGCTGGTTCATATTTTAGAGGAGGAGCACCAATTGGCTGTTGTCAATAATGAAGATGGTGCTGCAGCAGATCAAGTAATGAAGACTATGAAGATTGTCAAACTGCTGCTAATGAGTTTCAAATTTCTGAAGTTTATTCCGCTGCTGAAATCTCTAATGGTACAGAGTGCAGAAGTTGATTGCAGAGTGCAGAAAGTGTTTTAGCCAAAATTAGCCAAAGGGGGAGATTGTTAGTTCCTGGATTGGCTGGAATTTTGGTAAAACAAAGCATGTTCAATGTTGATGTCAAGGTGCTGATGTTGTAACATTGAAGTCTTAACACTGGGCTGTGTTAAGTAGTTAAGTGCTGAAGTTGGATGTCTGATGTCACACAGGTGATGTTGTAACATCAGATCTGCAGAATTAACAGCAGGTGCAGATGTTGTTAGGGCACGCGTGTTAGCTGGAATTGTGGAGAGTGGTTGACTCATTGGATGAGAATATCTTGGGATAGATATTTTCTGTTACATGGGAGTTTTGATTGCAGATCTGTTGGAGAATTAAAAGGTTGAAGATTTAAAAAGATTTTGGGGATAAAATCTGTTTTGAAGATTCAGTTTTAATTAACAAATTTGATCAAATATTGTGACAAGTCCAAGCCTAATTCAGGAGCTATATAAAGCGCACAAGACCAAAGGAAAAAGCGACAGAAATACAGAGAGAAGATCAAGAGCATATGCTGAGTGTCTTGAGTATTTTGTACGAGTTGTATTTACACTATTCTAGGGTTTGAATAGGTGTTTAGTTTCTGTCCTCTCTAGAAGCTGTGAAGCAATAGAGAGTGGTTGATTGATCGAAGCTGTGAAGTAGATCAAGGGTACTCAAAGTGGTTTCTTTGAGTGTTTGTAAGGGATTGAGTGGTGTTCTCATACCTAAGTGGTTTCTTAGGTAGGAAGTCATTAGTAGAGTATAAGTTTAGGAGATTGTCAACGGGTTGTTGAGTCTGTAAATTATATCTACAAGTAGTGAATTCCATCCCTGGCTTGGTAGCCCCCAGAGTAGGTTGGTTGTAACCGAACTGGGTCAACAATTCTTGGTGTTATTTTACTGTTATTGCTGTCCATTGTGCAGAGTGTGTTGTTGTGACATCACACCTTAACATCACACGTCTGATACCAGAATTTCAGACCTTGTCGTCAAACCCACTGTCGAGCGTACCTAATGGCTCTTACATCTAGTTACGCTCATTGTCCCGCGAGCTCAGTGCTTCGGGCACGCGCGACGCTCCTCCAGGCAAGTTCCTACACCCCTACTCGACACTAGAATTGACTCTTAAGTCATTACTACTCTGCTTTGAAGCAACGACTTTGGAGACTCTTGTTCTGGACTGGGCCGGAGGCTACCCCGCTTTCGGGGACGATCCAACCCAGCTCCCCGTCGGGGAGGGTCCAATGAAGGCCAACTCATCAACTCACACGAGGAGCGCTCACGTGTCTTCCCCTCGGCCTCCACGTGCTCCCCACGCGGGGACATGTCATCATCCAACTACCCACGAGCGAAAGAACCGGTATTTCACCTTCCGAAGTTCACGGGGCAGTTGACCCAGGACGAAGACCACGTACTGGTCTTCCATATACCACATAGATCCTGGTAGTTATTTGTATTGGGTCTAATGATTCAACCCAATGCAAATAACTGTTGGCCCACCGCTGGGGACACATTATAAATACTCTCTTTCACTTGAGGGTCAGGTATTCTAACCTCTACACTTTTATGTACTTGCTTTCTCTCTCCCACTGAAACTCACTTTAGCATCAGAGTACCTTGTAGGTACACCCCCTCCTCTTCTCCATCACCGGAGAACTAGGACCTCACGACGTGTTGCTGGCTGTTGATCCCTTTATAATCCGGTAAGATCACACAGAATACCAAGTTTCCTAAATCTTTATGTAATAACTGTTACAATTTGAATATCTACGGTTTGATTACAAGCTACAGAATTCTGATTGCACAATGACAAATTGTCATTTCAATGTTTTCCAAGTTCAATGATGAAGTCCACATAAACTACAGAATTCTACCCGTCACCCCTAGAATTAAACCTCACAATCCCCCAATTTGTATGGAAAGACTAAAGTATCCTTGAAATTTTTTTTCTTCAAAATTCCAAATTTGCAGTTCAGAAGTGGGCTTTTCAAATTTCAGGGGCGATATAGGAAATTTCAAAACAACTACCTGAAATTTCAAAATCACGTAATTATTTACCGAAAATTCCATTATTTATGGTACATAAATTTTAAAATTTCCGAAATTTTGTACTTGAAATTTCATAATTTCTGGTACAGACCACAATATTTTTACCAGAAATTTCAAAATTTCCGATAGTTTACAATAACTAGGTTTGTATTGGAAATTTTGAAATTTCCGGTATTATTAAAAATCTTGTTTTGCACCAGAAATTTTAAAATTTTCGGTAGTTATAAAAATTTTGTTTCATACCTAAAATTTAAAAATTTTCAGTAGTTGTTGCCATTGTTGTTTTTCTAAATTTTTTTTTCTTCTTTTGCAGTGAAATCCAGAGTAGGGTTGCCATGGGTGACGAGTGGTCCCCATTTTTTCACACCGGAAGTGGATGGCGGAGCTCGATCAGTTCTAGGCACCTCGTGCCACTTGACGTCATGGAGATTGATCAGCAGTGCAGGATACATATGAGGTACTGGCAGGTGTTCCTGTAGTTGATCCCGTCGGTGAACTGATGGTTGAGTCGTTGGTTGAGCCAGTGGTTGCTCAGGTAGTTGAGTCGGCGGTTGTTCAGGAGGTTTTCGAGGAGGTTGCTCAGGAGGATTTCAGGAGGTACAGCCAGATCCTGCTGTTGGCGAGTCAGGCGGTCACAATTAACACAGAGGTTACAACTCCTTCGACTGATCCGTTTGTGCACACGGATGGAAGATTCCCAAGAGGACCCATCGATCGGTCTGTGCTTACAGAGTATGGAGAGCATGTGGCCTTACGATTATGGCAAGGCGAGGCATATGTCTTTTACGTTTAATTTTAATTTTTGTTTATGTTTTATTAAGTATCAACTAATTTGTTTATATTTTGTTGTCACATGTGCGACCCACACTGCAGGTCACATCTCACGGTCAAAGATGAAGGACTTCGCGAAGATTCCGATGCCTGAGCAGGTCAGTCAGATTATTCAGGTCTTCAGATGCTTGATTTTGCCCATTTCTCATTCACCATGCTAGATGCTCAATTGCTTAGTGCCTTTGTTGAGAGATTGCACAAGGGGACATCATCATTTCATCTTTCGTTCGGGGAGATGATTGTCACTCTGGATGATCTTGCTGCGTTGTGCCATCTCCCTATCGGCGGCGTATTCTGGACGACTCTGATTCTTAGCGTGACCAGTGCTTGTCAGGTTGTGTCACATGATTTGATTTTGACTGAGGGGGAGGTGCTGAAGAAGTTTGAGAAGACCAGGGGAGCGCACCTTCGTATGCATTGGTTTCGAAAGAAGTATGATCAGCTTATAGTTGCAGTGAGGTATGAGGATGCCGCTAGGGCGTACATTCTACATATAGTAGCATGTACTCTCTTTGCGGACAAGTCTGGTGTTTATGTTGATGCCCGGTACTTGTGCCTCTTCAGTAGCGAGTTGGGCTAGGGGGTGTGCTGCACTGACCCAATTGTATACAACCCTTAAAGTGGCGACGATCTTTTAGACCAGACAACTTTCTGGTTGTTTGAGTCTATTACAGGTATATTTGACAATGGTTTTATATGTTATTCCTTTCGTATTTATTTTTTACGAATATCATTTCTAAATTATTATTTGTTGTGTCTGTGTTATGATTTGAGTGCTGGATCTACGAGCATTTCCCTACCATCTGTGACAGGAGGGTGCAACATTGCAAGGTGGGGTCCCCACATGCGAAGAGGTGGAAGGAAAGGCAAGAACATCCTGGTGGTGTAGCTGAGTATAGGAGGAGGCTCGATGCGCCGACTGTAGATGATGTCATCTGAAAACCATACAATGCTCATAGAGTCCATCGTGAGTTCGAGGTGTCCTCATTATATTCAGGTTATATGCATTGGGAGACCTTGGTTGCTAGACATTTGCTTGAGAGGTATCTGCGACAATTTGGCTATGTTGAGAGTATCCCACAATTAGTTCCAAATATACCATCTGCATGTATTGATTGGTGGTTTATGAGTAACTTCATTAGCTCCGGATGTGCCATCAGAGATCGAGCGGTCACTGTTCAACACCCTCGCTGTGTGAGGATGGTTATTTATACTGGTACATCACTGTATCACACTCTCGCATCACCCCACCTCTAGCTGATGATGGGCCTTCTAATGATCGGACACCTTTTGATGACGTGACGCCGCCGTCTCCTCCAGTAGATCAAGCTGATGACCAGTAGGGCTTAAAGATGACTGAAGTGATTATTTATAACCTCGTGGGTTTGCTAAACCCAGATGGTAACGTTTATACAGGATTAGCTAGTGCTGCACACATAGCCCGTGGGGGCCTATTTAGATATTTTTGTATTATATGTATATTATTCAGACATCTTTATCATAACACTTTATTAGCTAATATTAATTATCTTCCTTAAATTACAGTGTGAATGTTAACTTACAGTTGGCAATGATTTTTATAACTTAAACGGAAAACACTTAACATTACAATATGATGAATAAATAAGAAAAACCTAAACACTACCATACGCTTCAGGATGTTTCAGCATCTTTGTTATGTCGTTAATAGATCTTGATAGCTTCGCATCTAACTCGATCGTCCCCTTTATTATCCTACGTCAAAATGGTCTCCACATTTTCTTCACGTCATCGTCGGTCTTCAACTCAATAAGGTTGTATTTCACCCTCCCATTTGTATCAATCCAATCTTCACGAAACTCAATCTTTCTCGCCTTTCTATTGTCACCATCACGCAATAATTCATTCAACTTCGACGTCAGGCCGACAAAAGAGGTGGTGCCATCGTAAATCTAGAACTCTACAAGAGGAGAAGCTCCGTTGAAGTGAACTTTTGACTTAATTAAATATTGAGGATGAGGCATTTTTTGAGATGTGTTTATCAACAAGAGGTGACCCCTATTTATACAACTTTGAATCTATTATGGACCACACAATATGTTGGTGCAATCACAGCCGCATAATACTGTCGGCAAAATCCTGATCATCCAAAAAAACCCTAAAAATGAAATTACCGAAAATTTCACTTAGAGTGAAATTTCTAGTATCAACACGGAAATTTCATTTTCCTAGAACATTTTACACTTTACTGGAAATTTGGAATTTCCGGTACACCGGAAATTTTAATTTAACTACCAAAAATTTTAAAATGTACCGAAAATTTTGCTATAACTACCAGAAATTTCAAACAGAAATTTGATGTGTATTTCATCCAGGGGCAATTTTGGTATTATAAAATATTAAGGGAGTGCCAGGTTTAATTTTGAGCGTGGCAGGTAGAATTCTCCATAAACTAGATTGTCATTTCAATATCTTCCAAGTTCAATGATAAACTCTACACAGACCGTTTAATGAAACAATATTCTAAAAATCATTTCATAAAGATAGCCTAATATAGCACAATTACCTTTCTACCATTACAACATATTCATACAACATCTTTCACTAATAGAGTAAATATGCTACTAACATCACATTAATGTAATCTCCGGATACATCGACATTCTTATTTTTTGAAACACTCTAACATGAATTGGCCAGTTGCACCCCGCCTCTGTATCACACCAGCAACTTAACTACCAATATCATTTTGTTTGGATGCATAACTATCATCATGCAGAGTTCTTTCTTTGTACAACTCAGGATGTTCTATAAATTAGTTAGTTTTTCTTGTTAGTAATTGGTATAGTTTAAAACAAGAGAAAAAAATTAAAAGTCATATATCTGTGACAGGCAAAGGAAAAGAAGAGAAATGAATTCGTTTATAATTAAATCAAGGCTGACAATGTTGAAATTATTGACTATATTCTACCGAAGGTGTACAAGTTTTGCTTTGATGTGTTTTAGAGATGTATCTTCAGATGCACTTTTAATCACCTTATCCTTCGTAAATCAAACAACCACCTCATTTTGCAAAACATTCATTCGAAGGTGCATCTACGAAATTTTTATGAGGTGTATTCGGAGATGCATCTCTGAAAGTGAATTTTAAGATATTTAAACAACCTTATTTTGGATATGCATCTTCGAAATCTTACCTGCATGTATCTTGGGCAGAAACATTGTCCTAAATTTGTATTTTTTTTAAATAAAAAATCATTTTAATCCGACTAACAATTCTTTAATTTGATTAAAACATTATTAAACATGAACATCATAGAACAAGGTAATGCATTAATTAAAACATCCTATAATATTACAAACATTGCTCTCAAAGTATGCAAAATAAAACGAAAAACATCCCAAAAATACAAAAAAAACATAACTTATTGGGTATACCTGATTCTAACCCCTGGATCCTTCTCTGCCACCGGTAACACAAGGCATTCTATGACTCGCTAAGAATGGCACGTGTGAGGGTAATCGCATCATCGCCACCTCTATCAAACAACCTAGACTATATGCCTTCATACGTAATCCACATAATATTTTGTTAGACCGACAACACATCAATGACATGGTCATCCCGGGCCTGCTCATTCTCCAGGATCTCCTCATGAGTAAACCTAATGTCACGACACAAAAAATAACTACAACGCTTCTACGCTCGAGATGATAACAGAGTTGCCATCGATCTTTATTTATTCCAAAACGAAAGGGCAAATATAGATAAAACCCTTAAAATAAAAAATGGTCGCCACGACCAAATTCGAGTTCGGAAGTCGATTATGCGAGGGGAGTGTATTAGCACCTCTCTCATCCATTATACTCAATGAGAACTATTTAATTAGATTTATGAATAGAATGTTAGCTTTCATTATTTGCTTTCGTTGATTATTAAAAATTTAAAAGGAAAAAGAAAAGGTCGCAAAAATGTTTTTGTTAGGGCGCTTGACAAGATTGTGGGTCTTGCTCTTACATATCCTCAGGTACAATGAGGAATTCAATGCTACTTAGTTCTTGCAAGATAAGGATAATTCTAGGGTTTTTGGTTATAGTGCTTGAGGAGACGTTGAATCTCGCTCCTAAGTATCCCCGGTGCGATGGGGAACTCAAAGCTGCATAGTTCTTGGAAGAAAACTACGTGTTTGTTGGTTGATTTTAGTGAACGAATGTTTATGTTGCATTCTAGCAGTTAAACATTTTCTTGTATGCTCGCGGGGGAGGCTTAAGCGTTTATTTGTATCGCAATAGAACTGAATAAACATTGTTTGTTTGTGAAAACATTTTCGATCGTGCGGGGCGAGAAAATATATGTTTGATCGGTGAAGCGTACGCCAACCATTCTTTTATTCAAGGAGCAGAAAGGTGTTCACCTCCCATTCCTTTCTTGTCAGAGTTTGGAATTTTGAAAATTATTGGTGAAAAATGAATATTTGTAGCAGCGAGGCGTACGCTTGCCGCTTGCTTATTCGAGGAGCAGAAGAATGTGCATCTCCCATTCCTGTTTCATCCACATTGGACTAGAGTATTTTATTCAGAAGACGAAAGTTCGAGCAATATGGTGCGCGCCAACCACTCACTTATTCGAGGAGGAAAAGGATGTGCACCCCTATTCCCCTTTTTAATCGGTTTTATTTATTGAAATTTTTTTAAGGTAAATTATGAAAATAGTTAATTTAATCGTGAAAATAAGCTTGATGAAGTGTAACGCAAAAATATCGAAAGGTAACGCAATGCACGAAACGAGTTAACATACACAAAAGTAAAACACAAATATGGCAATTAAGTTAACATACAAATTGGTAAACGTAAAGACGCAGATTGTAGTACGAGGTCGCGAGTTGTAACACGAGGATGCAAATTCTAGTGCAGGTCACGAATTCTAACGCCATGAAAGTTAACACAGGAATTCTAACGCAAGGTCACAGAAGGCCACACAAGGTTACATGATTCTGTTGAAAAAATATAATGACAATATAAACTCGGGGGTTCAAAACATATCAACTTAGGGCTTGAGAAAATAAAAAGAGAACAACATCGACTCTGGGGTCGAGAACATATCAACTCGAGAGTAGAGAAAATTTAAAAACAACAACATCGACTCAGGGGTCGAGAACATATCAACTAGGGGGTTTAGAAAATATAAAGATAAAACAACATCGACTCCGGGTCGAGAACATATCAACTCATGTGTTGGTAAAATATAAAGACAACATCAAATCGGGGTTGAGAACATATCAACTCGAGGTTGAGAAAATATAAAAACAACAACATCGACTCGTGGGTTGAGAACATATCAACTCAGAGGTTGAAAAAATATAAAAACAATAACTTTGACTCAGGGATCGAGAATATATCAACTCAGGGGTTGAGAAAATATAAAAATAACAACATCGACTCGGGGATAAAAAAACATATAAACTCGGGGGTTAATAAAATATTAAAACAACAAAATTGACTCGGGGGTCGAGAACATATCAACTCGGGAGTTGAGAACATATAAAAAAATATAAAGGCAAGATTGTTGTCTTCAACTCGGAGGTCAACATTTAAATCAAAATGAAGACTAGATTGCCATCGTTAACTCGAGGGTTGATACTCATATAAAAAATAAAGACTAGGTTGTCATCATCAACTTGGGGGGTCGACATTCAAATCAAAATAAAGATAAATAAAATAGCGTCGACTCGAGGGACAACAGGTATCTTAAAAGACGATATCCGGTTGTGAAAATAATCCAGAAATTACTCCTTGGGAGAAGATTTATTGGGGAAAGCTCTACAGAAGAAAAGTTCTAAAGGAGACTTTTTAGGGTAACCTCTGCTTGGGGAGAAAATTCAGCGGACTTACTGAAGATATGCGATGAGAAAACTTGCAGGGCAGGAACTCACTCGGAGAAATACCACTGGTTTGATTGAGGAATGACCTGGACTTTCATGATAGGTCTCGAATCCTGGTTTATGTTATGTATGCATGTTTGATTTGTACGGCGTAATGCTCCACCTCAATGGAAATGCTACGCATGAAATGTAATGATTAATGCACGTAGGAATGCAGATAGATGATTGGATATTTTGTGGGGCTTGATTTTCTTTACACTTAAGGTTAAGTGAATATGGGTTTTGGAATTGTTGTTTGAGGTGGGAATGAAAATTGGAATTTGGATTACCAATGACATTTGGATGACGTTTGTTAAGCACAGTCGATTTGTATGTTACCGATGGACACCAAGTTTTGAAGGTTATGCCAATGAAGATTGGACTTTGGTTTTAGAAATGCCAATGAATGATTGGACTATGGTTTTTTCTAGTTACCAATGAAAGATTGAACTTTGTTTTTTTTTTGTTTCCAATGAAAGATTGGACTTTGGTCTTTGAAAATTTTCAATGAAAGATTGGACCTTTATGGGTGGAAAGGGTTTGACTTCTCGACATTCTGAATTTTGACGATGTTATGATTGGAAGGTAGACATCGATGCACTCGGTGCCCCAAGTTTGATCCACTGTTGGCAGGCTGCGCATTTGTTCATGGGAGAACCTTGGCTTCAGTGTTGATTAGGTCATGTTAACCTGAAGATGATTTGCTAGAGCGTAGTGACATGATTAATACTGATGATTCTGCTTTTGCTTTGCCGCAAGGCATCTTGCCAATAGGTGATGGGATATTATGCTAGCATGATATCCTTACACACATTTTGAACTCAACGGTTGTTGTTGTCTTGAAAGATCGACTTAATCTACTTGAAAGTATGAAGAGGTCATGCCTTTCTGCAACTTGTCCTGCCCTAGTATGTAGATTTTTTTGAAGGAATTTTCCTTGAAAGGAAATTTGAGAACAATTATGCCATGATTTTACTTGAGATTAATTACCCCAGTATTTGAATCCTACAGTGGTATGCCCCTGATTAACCAATTCTTGGAATTACTATCTTCGGATTGACCGACCTTTGGAGAGCGAGCTTCATTATGCTTTTGAGATGGATTACCCCATTATGATCTTTTGAAAAGATTTGTTCTTGACTAACTGACTCTTGGAGGGATTTGCTTCATTGTGCTCTTGAGGTGGCTTGCCCCAGACTGAGCCTTGAGTGCTTTGCCCCAGATTAACTGAGTATTGAAACTATTTCCCCCCTTGATCAACTGATACTTGGAGACTTGTTTCAAATTGACCAATGCTTGGAGTGATTTTCCCTTGATCAATAGATTCATTGATACTTGCCACTGATCCATATGGTTGTGAGGTGGTCTTTGATTTCGGTCAGCATCTATGAGTGATCAAGTTCCTCTTGGATTGCTCCTTGGAATTTACCTGATGCTAAGTGCCTACTTGCAGTTAAAATTGTTCATTCAAAAATGGTAATTTTAATGCTATGCTTATGCAGGTTTTGAAAAAAAAATCATTATTTAAACAATGTAGTCGTGTGTAACGAGTGGACCATTAGTTCAAACGTAGTGCTGATTTAGCATTTCAAAGTGCAAAAAATACTGTGAGAATATGATACCAATACAGATGATTAACAAATCTCTAGGAGTCAGTTAAAGGCAACCTCACTGTAGTGTGCTTTTGAAATAAACCCTTCTTCAATTAGGTCTTTTAAGGGTTGTAACATGACCTAGTTCACGGTTTTTGAACAAAAGGATATAAGACTCAAAATTTAATTTTAACCCATCCATTCTTCTTGATGATCTCCAGTACTACATTCAGTCAACTCGACACACACATTCAAATTCCAAAAGAGTTTGAAGGTGTAAGGGTAAAGATGAAGATTTAAGATCTAATGAGATTTTCTTAAAATGACAGTTACCTTATTTTTGTTTTTCTCAAGAATGTGGTGACCCTTTGATTCTTGATATGATGGTCACTTAATCTAGTATTTCTTTGTTTTTGTTGAGAATTTGATGACCTCTTTTGATTGTGTTTTTTTCTTTTTATCCCTAATTTTTTTCCTGGACCGCTTATTTGAAGATTTCAGTCCACAAGGATGCCTTGATTTTTGTCTAAGTCGCTTTTCTGGTGTTCGCCTTAGCGGGCTTGTTTTTTTTTGGAAAAACTTTCAAGGAAGTCGTCCTTTTTTGTTTGAAAGGGCTTGTGACTGCCATGTTATGGGTCATTGAGGAAAAATTGTCATAACTTTTGGATTTTCATGATTTCTTCCACACTTCAAGATGTGTGCGAAGAAAAGCATGTGGTTGATCCCCATATGGGATGTTTTCTCTTGGAATCTGAATGCATAGTCAGATTGACTAAAAAAACTACCCGACCACTGTTTAAGCTTAAAGGTTTTTTAGTTCTGAAAGAAACACCAACTTCTATGAACAAAGTGGTTGCATAGGGATTAACTCCTTATTTCTTCAGTGTTTAGGGATTGAAACAATGCCTTACATCATCAGCAGATCTTCTTCAAAAGCATACCGTCAACAATTTTGGGTATTTTTTCTTTCGCCATTCTCCTTTCAATCTTTGCTTAAACAGAAGTTTGATAAAGAAATAGTAAAAAGAGAAATATTTGTTCGTTTTTATTTTTGTGATAAATGAGAAAAGATGAGTATATATGAAAGAATTGATTCAAAGCATGCATGATTATTTAATTAATATTACCATTAAAACAAAAAATTCAAAGGAAAACAATACTTGACAAATAAGAAAGATTACAAAAATGCAAAATAATGAAATGGTCTAATGATTGCCAGCATTGAGGAAACTCTCTCATGCTTCAGGTGCAGAGATGCAGTCTTTGTAACCAGCAAAGTCTTATGGGATCAAGTGTCAGTAGTTATTCTTAAATGACCAGCTTTGATGTCTCTACCTCCTCAACCTTAGTAATCAGCCCCAGGTTGAAAAATTCTTCAATAACATTCACTGATGGACCCACGTGCATTGGCATGGGATTGTTTATGATATTTGGGATGTTGGGTGTGAATTAAATGGATTTTGAGTCTATCAAATCATGTACCCAGTTCTTGAGTGTTTTGTAGTTCTCAACAGAGTGCCCTGGTGTCCCCAACATGAAAATCGCACCTGGAATTAGCGTTAAAGCCTGGTGGGTACGAGAGTATTTGACTATGTGGAATTGGAAAAGGATCAGACTACCTCTTTGGCCTTTAGGTGTAATGACACTGGTGTTGTGGAGCGTGCTACCGTTGATATGGTTGGTGCTGTGGAATCTACTGTTAATACTGAGGGGACCTCAATTTATAGGAGGATATTGACCCTGTGAAGGCCCATAAGGTTTCTCACACAGAACAACTGATACATGCGGGTATTGAAAATAGGGCATTGGAGCGGAATCTGGTTCCATTTGATATGGTCTCGATTCCCCGTCAGTTATAACATTGTTGGTTTCTCCTTCCTCTTCTTCTGGAAGTTGGAGGAAAGATTCTTCGTTTCACTTATGGTGCCAATAACACCTAGTATCTTTCCATTCTTCATATGATTTTCAATCCCTTTTCCAATGAGGACGAGGTCAGAGAATACTGAAGAGACGCTTCCAATCATTTTCTCAAGATATGGGGTCTGCACTATGCCTATAAATATATACACCAACTCCCTGTCAAGTAGAGGTTGTCAGATCCGGGCGACCAGTTCTCTCCACCGCTGTGCATATTCCTTAAACGAATCATTGTTCTTTTGGGAAAGATTTTGTAGCTGGGTGCGGTTTGGAGCCTTGTCTGTATTGTATTGGTAATGCTTGAGGAAAGCCTCGGCGAGGTTCCTCCATGTTTGGACATGATTTATTTCTAGCTGCATATACCATTCTAGGGAGGCCCCACTGGGGCTATCTTGGAATTAGTGGATCATCATTTTGTCGTTGTCGGCGTATGCGACTATTTTTCTACAATATGCCTTCAGATGGGTCCTTAGGGAGTTGTTTCCCTTATACTTGTCGAAGTCAGGAACCTTGAATTTATGAAGAATTACAAGGCCTGACACCAAGAACATGTCAACAACGTCAATTCCAAGAGTCTCATGCACCTTTATGGCTTTAAACTTCTTTTCATGAGCGCGAAGCTTCTCATCAGCAGGGTTTGGTAGAGGTTCTGCCACGGGTATCACTTGATGTGCTGCATGACTTGGCATGAAATAGGCATATTGTAGATCTTCTTCATCATATTGCGAACCTTACCTTGATGAAGCAACAAAATGTTCTTGGACAACCAAATGAACCATTGGAATTGCCACTGGTGGGGGTACAACAATAGTCACACCTTTGTGTATTCTCGCTATCTCTCTCTCTCTCTCTCTCTATATATATATATATATATATATATATATATATATATATACATATATATATATATATATATATATATATATCTTAAATTTCATATGAAAATTGTTGAGTTCATCTTTTATGCGATTAACTCGTTTGGAAAATTATTTTGAAATCCGTTTGAAAAATGTTTTGCTGAGTTGATCACAATCCTTTAGATTGTGATTGGAATTTAAGATCAACAAAACTATACAAATTTCCAAACAAAATCGATTGTGCACAAGGTGTTCGATAATTTGCCTCATTGGATTTTTTTTGAATTATCATTGGAAATAGCATTGCTTGTTGAGTTGCCTTCAAGAGATTGTGATTGAATCAAATTGGTTGAATAGCTTATCATTATCTTCGATTGGTTTTCATATACGCATATCCGAGTTTTTCCATAGCGTTTCAGTTTAGACAAATCAATCCAATTCACTTTCGCTAGCCATCGTTTTTGAAAAACAGTTTTTTGCAAAGAAAATTTTAATGGGGATCTATTCACCCCTCCTCTAGATAAGTCTCCTTCGTCTAATAAGTGATATTACGAGCTCCGGTTTATTCCGTGCTTCAATATTCTCTTATTAGAAAATGGCTATCAAACCTAAAAGGGCGTACAATAGAGTGCCTATTTTTACTAGTGAAAACTATGACTATTGGAAAACTTATATGCATATCCATATCAACTCAGTTGATAAGGGTGTATGGGACGTCATCATCAATGGTCCGAATCAAATTACAATGACCAATGCTCAAGTTGTCGTCGTACCAAAACTAGAAGCACAATGGGATGATAATGATAAGAAATTGTGGCACATGATTGGAAGACACAAATTATTCTCATATCCGCACTTGGCGTTGATGAATATTATCGTGTCTCTCACTGTGATACCGCCAAAGCGATGTGGGACACATTAGAAGTTGCCCATGAGGTAACTAATGAGGTCAAACAAGCTAGGATCAGTACGTTAAATTAAGAGTTTTAACTATTTTGCATGAAGCATGGTGAAACCATTGCAGACATGTAAAAGAGGTTCATATATCTCATAAATCGCTTGAAGGCTCTAGGTAATCTTATCTCCAACGATATAGCTACTAATAAAGTTTTGAGGTGTCTTAATAGGGAATGGAAAACCAAGGTCACCACGATCAAAGAAGCGAATGATCTTAAAACACTTGATCTCACAACTTTATTTAAAAAGCTAGAAGAACATGAGAAATAACTTACTTGCTTGGAAAAATATTAGAAAAAGCTTGAAAAGAAGATAAAAAAGGAGAAAGGTAAAGACAATGAGGAAGAGAAGAAGTCTATTGCTTTAAATATTTCAAGTTCAAAGCCCTCAACCAATGAGAAAAGTGATTGTAAATCAAGTGATAACTAGAATTCCGATGATGAAGTAATGGGATTGTTTGTCAAAAGGTATAATAGCTACATAAGGAAAAATGAAGTCAAACACTCCGATAAGAACCTAATAAGATTTAGAAGGATTTTCAACTCCTTAAAAGAAGACGAGAATAAGAAAGGTAAATATAAAGGTTCATATTATTAATGTGGAAAATAAGGCCATTATAGGTCGGAGTGTCCATTGATCAAGAAATATAAAAAGAAAAATCATCACAAGAAATCTAGCAAGTTTAAAAGATCCTATGTTACTTGGGAAAGTGAAAATGATTCTTCAAGTGATGAAAGCTCAAGTTCAAGCATTGAATTGGCTAAACTTTGCTTCATGGCCAACAAAATGAAGAAGAAAAATGTATTTCATTCTAAGATTGAATCTTTTAATGAATTATCTTATTCTCTATTGCAAAAAGCTTTTGAAAATCTACAAAGAGAAGTTGTTGACGCCTTTAAAAAGTTAGCTTCAAACAAAAGAATTTTTATATATTTAGAAGCTAAAGTTTTATAAACTGAAAATAATATGGAAACTCTTAAGCAATCTATGTTAGATATTCAAAAAGATAAGAGTGAGGATGGTGAACCTTCATGGTTTGGTTGTGAAACTTGTCATATTTGTAAAAAAGAGGTAAACATTCTTCAAGCTAAATTGGACAAGACATTACAACCAAATGTTACATTTGCTAATGATCCATTAAAGTTCAAACAGTCATTGAATCTTTCATATAAAAAGTATAAATATGTTCAAAAGGATTAAAATATCAATAGAAAATCTCATCATAATCTATCTTGTCACTATTGTTGCAAAAAAGGTCACGCTATTGAAAAATGCAAGTTTAGAAGACTTTGTGTTCCTCAAAGTTTTTTTAAATGGTTGCCTAATGCAACCTTGATTTCACTCACTTTTAAGGACCCAATGAAAATTGGGTACCTATTACCCTTGTTTGATTCTAAAGGTTGAATGCCTTGGCTCTACGGCGAAGATGTTGTTTCTCGATAGTGGATGCTCAAGACTTATGGCAGGCGACATCTCTTTATTCAATGACTTTGTGCCAAAGAAGAATGGTTTTGTAACTTATGGAGACAAAAATAAGGGAGAAATACTTGGAAAAGGTAGTGTAGGTAATCCCTAATCTACTACCATCTCCGATGTGATGTTAGTTGAACGTCGTAAACACAATCTTCTCAGCATTAGTCAATTATGTGACAATGAATTTAATGTAACTTTTTCAAAAACGTGTTGCATATTTGAACACAATGAAAAGAAGGATTGTATTTTCAAGGGTTTGAGGGTCAACAACACCTATTGCTTAATCTAGATGACGTATCCATGACCAGAACTAAGTGTCTTGTAACCATGAGTGAAGACTTTTGGTTATGGCATAGACGCCTAGCTCATGTCAACTTTGAATCACTAAACAAAGTGACTTTAAATAGTTTAGTAATTTGTCTACCAAAAATAAAGTTTTCAAAAGACCATATATGTGATGCATGCCAAATAGGTACGCAAACAAGATTCTAATTTAAATTGAAAAACATTATTTAAACTTTGAGACCTATTAAACGTATTCATATGGACGTCTTTGGCCCCTCATGGACTAAAAGCATAGGTGGTAAATACTATGGTTTTGTGATTGTAGACGATTACTTGAGATTTTATTGGGTCATGTTTTTGCATAGTAAAGATGAAACCTTTTCAGCTTTCACTCAATTTGCAAGGTTATCCCAAAACAAGATGAATTTGAAAATTGTTGTTATCCGAAGCGATCACGGAGGTGAATTTGAAAACCACCTCTTTGAGAGTTATTGTGATAAACATGGCATTGAGAATAATTTTTCCTCTCCAAGAACTCCACGAAAAAATGGTGTTGTGGAGCGCAAAATTTGTGTTTTAGAGGAGTTGGCTAGAACTATGCTCAATGAGGGTAATCTAACTAAGCATTTATCGGCCGATGCCATTAGCACAGTATGTTATGTCCTAAATAGGATACTAGTACGTCCTATCTTAGACAAAACACCTTATGAACTACTAAAAGGTAGAAAACCTAATTTATCGCATGTTCATGTTTTTGGATGCAAATATTTTGTTTTAAACACTAGAAAGGGTCATCTTGGAAAGTTTGATGCGAAATCCGATGAAGGTATCTTCCTTGGATACTCTCAATCGAATAAATCTTATAGGGTCTATAACAGAAGATTACTTATTGTTGAAGAGTCGGTACATGTTACTTTTGATGAATCTTATCCGAAAAATGTTGGGAAATGTATTTCTTTTCATGATGTAGGTGTATCTTCACAAGACATTCTCAAAGAACCTGAAGAAGTAATTGATTAGCTTAAAATGGTGGAACCTAAGAAAGAAGAAGATAATGACTGTGAAATGGAAAAGGATGAAATTCCATCTACAGTGGACAAACTTCCTTTGGCTTGGAAAACCTCAAAGGATCATCCAATCGGCAACATATTGAAGGTACGAGAAAGACACAAGAAAGGGAGGTTTGAATTGTGTATTTACTCTTTTAACAACTTTTTACTTCTTGTCAATAAGATACTTTACGTTACATCAGAGTTCGTTGAGAGACTCTGACTTGCGAAGTTATATTTAGACTTGGCAATGCTTAGAGCGTGAGAACCAATACGAGTCTGAACGTTGTGTACATCATTCAGAACTTGCAGAGCGGAAGCTTATCAGAGTTGCAAGGTTCTGACTTGCTTTTGTAAGTTTATGATCCTCAATATAGAAACATAAACAAAGACATTAAGCATAAGAGTAAAGAACACATGATATATCCTGGTTTACCACAGAGGCTAATCCAGTCCACCCTCCTCAGGTGATTTCGCCTTGAACACAAGGTCTTAATCCACTATAATCAATCTCGATTACAGATGCACGGGCAACAACCGGTGACTAACAACATGCACAACCGCAGGTGTGACTAACCCACAATGAACCGTTCAGGGATTCAACTTAATGAATATAACAAACATTGACCTGCAGGTTTCAATCTTGCAAGATCTACTGATAGGATTTCAACAGCTTGACGTTCAGGGATTCATTGCAATGAATATAACGCTACTGACCCTATTTCAGGCTTTTCCACAATAACACCCAGCCATTGTCTTCTCGAGTCTCCGGTCACACTGACCACTCAAGGAATCCTAATTCACCAAGAATTAGTTTAACAGGAAATTACAATAATGCTTCTTAACAAGCAGATTACTCCTAAGTTTAAGTACAAACAACACACAAGTGTTCAAGCAAGATATGAGCAACAACTCCTTGCTATTCTAAGAAACTATAGAGATGTATAATGATTTGACAGTTGTTGACATCTTGTAGATCTTCTTCTTCTTCGTCTTCTTGGTTGAGCAAGCTTTGAGCAACAACTCCTTGCTTCAGATCTTCAATGTAGCACTGACAAGAAGGTGGTTGATGACTTGACTGATTTTTAATGTTGTCTTCTTCATCAATGGCTTCTGTACCAATTCATTGTTGTTGTGTTGAATGATGATCTTAAGCTCCAACAACAATGGCCATGTGTAAATGGTGATAGCTTTGAATGTTTAAGTGTTACAACGAGAACTCATTATTGTTGCTATCTTCACACAATGACTTTGATCAATTCTCCATTCATGGACTGAATCGATTACTTTCAGAAGCGTTTACTCCTTTCTTTAAATAGCCCAGTAAAATATATCCGTTGAAATACTGTTGGCTATTAGAAAAGAGACGTTGTGTAATAATTAGTTGTACTGACACATCTCCTTTTTGCTGTGGGAGAAGTGACGGGATATATCTTTCTTGGGCACTGTGTACAGTCGTTCACAACGGTAACATTTGACTTCCAAACTTCAGAGGCTTCTGATGGTAATTTATTGAAGCATGAGTAGAGCCTTCTTAACAGAATATCTGATATGTCAAGTCTTCAGTCTTTTGAAGAAGTCCATTAGGAATCAGTCTTCAGAACTTCAGCACTTTTCTTTAAGAACATTATCCTTTACTACTTCAAGTCTTCCGAAACTTCAGAACTCGTCAATTAGGAACCTGTCTTCAGAGTCTTCAGCACTTGACCTTTGGAACCATGATCCTCAGAATGCATAAGTCTTCAGAGTCTTTCTGTACTTGGTCTTCAGAGCCTTCCGCCTTCAGAGCTTCAAGTCATGAGAGTCTTCAGCACTTCGGTTCTCCAGAAGATTATCTTCTTCAGAAGCTTCGCTATCTTCAGAATCTCAACCACTTTCAGAGAGCATCCACAAGAGCATTGCAACAACAATATCGGCATCCTTGGATCCGACTGATCATGATCAGATACAAAAGTGTTCTTGCTTTTTGCGACTTGTGTCACACATAGTAACTTCACATATTATCAATTACGCACATCTGGCTGGTGCTTGTTGGATCTGATATCTTCTATGATTATGATCTGAACACAACACACGTTAGAACATAAAATAGTTCTTTCACAAATACGTATTGTTATCATCAAAACATAGATTGACTTGTAGATACAACTATTGCTCTCACACATAC
Organism: Lathyrus tuberosus; assembly: GCA_022829125.1. NCBI lineage: Eukaryota > Viridiplantae > Streptophyta > Magnoliopsida > Fabales > Fabaceae > Lathyrus > Lathyrus tuberosus. Next base: position 5,397,257 of record JALAZF010000247.1, read on the forward strand.
TTAGAGACGTCACCAAAGTCGCGACAAGACGCTCCAAGATAAGTAACTTTTGTTATCACTTTGCATTCGTTTCGCAAGTTGAACTTAAAAAAATGCGAAAGATGCCCTACTTGATGAGCATTGGCTTATGGCCATGTAAGATTAATTACACCAGTTTAAAAGGAATGATGCATGGGACCATGTCCCTCATCCACGAGATCATAAAGTCATTGGAACTAGGTGGGTTTTTAGGAATAAACTCGACGAAAACAGAGTGATAACTAAGAACAAAGCCCGACTAGTGGCTAAAGGTTATAACCAAGAGGGGGGCCTTGACTATGAGGAAAGTTATGCTCTAGTTTCTTGCCTCGAAGTTATACGCCTTCTAGTAGCTTATGCTTCCTCCAAAGATTTTAAGTTACATCAAATGAGCATAAAGAGTGCTTTCCTTAATGGATATATTAATGAGGAAGTGTATGTTTCACAACCTCCCGGTTTTGGAAATCATGAGTATCCTAACCATATTTATAAACTAAAAAAGAGCTTTATATGGCCTTAAACAAGCCCCTAGGGCTTGGTATGAGAGACTTAGTAAGTTCTTAATTGATCAAGGATACTCTAGAGGGATGGTAGATACTACACTTTTCATTAAACATCAAGGAAAACATATTCTTTTAGTTCAAGTTTATGTCGATGATATCATTTTTGGTTCCACTAACTTGCAATTGGTCAAGGAGTTTTCTAAGCTTATGCAGGGTGACTTTGAGATGAGTCTCCTGAGGGAGTTGAGTTACTTTCTCGGTATCCAAATCAAGCAACTCAACAAAGGGACATTGTGTGTCAAACAAAATATTGCAACAAATTGCTGAAGAAATTTGGTATGGAAGATGCAAAATTAATTGACACTTCAATGGCTATAAATGGAAACTTGGAAAAATATGAGAATGGTAAGAATGTTGATGTTAAGAAGTATATAGGTATGATTGGTTCTCTTATATATCTTTCTGCATCTAGGCCGGACATTATGTTTAGCGTGTGTATGTGCGGTCATTATCAATCGGCTCCTAAGGAATGAAATTTAAAAGTTGTAAAGTGCATCCTTAGATACCTTCATGGTACATCTAAGTATTGGCTTTTGTATTCCAAGGGAAACGTTTGTAATTTGGTAGGTTATACCAATTCCGATTTTGCCGGTTGCAAATTGAATAGGAAAAGTACTAGTGGAACTTGCCACATGTTTCCAAACTCCTTAGTAAGTTGGCATATCAAGAAACAATTTTTCGTTGCTTTGTCAACCACCGAGGAGGAATACGCCGCATTCGGTAGTTGTTGTGATCAAATTTTATGGCTCAAACAACAACTACATGACTTTGACATTAAACTACAATCTATTCATGTTATGTGTAAAAACACTAGTGCTATTGATCTGACCAAAATTTTGGTGCTACATTCTCCCACTAAACATATTGAGATTCTTCACCACTTCCTACGTGACCATGTTGAAAAGGGGGATGCCATATTTGAGCATGTTGATAACAAAAATTAACTTGCAGATATCTTTACAAAACCTCTTGCAACTGAACCGTTTTTCAACATTCGAAGGGAATTGGGGATACTTGATATCTCAAATCTTGCCTAAATATGATTTGTTGCATGCATTTTATATTCTTTTGCTTTAACCTTCCTTGGAAGTTCAATTACATACAAGTGCATCCATCGTCAACTACTTAGCAAGATAATATTGTTCTGTTTTCTCCCTTTGAAAGTAAGCCTTTTACTTTTGCTTGTTATTTATCTTCCAAATGCTTGATATAATTGATATATGAAATATATCATGAATGTTCACTTCCAAAAATCTTAATTGATGTCTTTCAATTTATATGCTTATAATGACTTCATATTATTCCTTTTCAATACTTAAAATATGGTGCTTGTTTATGAGCATGTTCTTTATTATTAGCTCTTACATGGTATATGTGATGGTGTTGTTTATCTATTCGGGCATGAAATATGTTTGACCATGTTATAATGTTGGCAAAATTCTTGTAGTGTGTAATTGTTATGATAACATCTCTGTTTTTGGTTTAAGTAGTGGTAAATCTATATATCGCTTTGCTAGAGCACATGCATGTACAAAATTTAAGGAGCACCAAAGGTATATGTCACGTAATCGTGTTGCTTTTGTAGCTACTCAAAAGGTTTTTATTACACTGTATCCTTCATTTTTCATGTTTATTGTGTATGTTATTTGGCATAAGTTGTGGTAACCATGGTATATTGTTGCTTTAAATGCTTTTATTTATGTTTAGGCATTCTTTCTATAATATGCACACCATTCTATGCGAGTGTTGTGGTATTGATGATCTTATCTTTGCAAACGCTTTTGTGTGTTATATTGGTTTAATTGTGATATAAGATACTTTGCATGAATTGCTTTGTCTCTTTTTGATGTTGTCAAAGGAGGAGAAGGCATCTGTAATATGAAGTTGGGATGCATACATTTAGGGGGAGTCTTCATGAAGACACAAAACACATCGTCTCAAGTTTTTCCATCATAAAAAAAGGGAGTATGTGAGTGCAACTTTTCGTTATATGTATTTTACATGATGCCAAAACTAGGATACTTTAGCGTTGATGTATATTGGACGGTATCCTCTAACTCTAAATGTGCATCTTAGCATTAGGAAGCATAAAACTATTTTGGAAAAGGTTCATGCATCAAAAACAAGTTTTATGAAAAAATAACCTATGTATCGACATATACATGTTTCAGGTTGACACATAGAAGAAAACTTTTTCTATGTGTCGACACATCCGTTTTTCAGGTTGGCTCATGTACTGCATTTTTAAATCCTGTAGACTTTGTTGGATATGTCGCCTCTAAAGGTTGACACATAACCTGTATTGGTCGACATATGACATGTTCAGGTCGGCACATGACCTTTACAGGTCGACACATGACTTCCACAGGTCGGCTCATGCGACATATTTTTCAAAAAATTCACAAATTTTTCTAGTTCTTTTGCATTCCTTTTGCTTCAAAACATGCATACATATAAATACTTCATACATGCATCACTTCTTTTCAATGATTTTGGTAAAAATCATGAAAGAAACCTGAAACATACAAAGAGTCATCTTCATCTTTAACCTTGATTTATGCATACATACAAATAAAGTACACATAATAATTCATTATTTGGGTTCCATCTAGAATCAAGTTGATAAGGTCCAATTTATTTTGTGATATTGTAAATTGGGTTGAGATCTTTGGGGGGTTTTAAATAAGAAAACCAAGGTTGGGTTTTTCTTTCAGATCAAAGTTGGGATTTAAAGGTTTTCAACAAGATTACATATATTTAGATTCGACCGAGTGAAGGCTTTGAAGAGGTGCGGTTCTTGTAAAGGAGTAGCGGAAGACGGTGAATCAAATTGGTAAATCTTGGGTTATAATAATTTGAAATTTGGATTCGACCGAGTGAAGGCTTTGAAGAGTTGCAGTTCTTGCAAAGGAGTAAAGTGAGATGGTGAATCAAATTGGCAATTGTTGGGTGACTTGATAAAGATCAGATCAAGGAAAGAAAAAGTGTTAGGATCAACATCAAACATAGGGTTTGTAGGGTTGCATTACTTATTTCTCTTGTAAACTACAATTTGCAAAGTAAGGTTAATTTCACTATCTCAATTCGAGTTCGAATTGAGGGCAAAAGTACCCATAGCGAGGTCGATTAGGAACTGTCTAAACAAATCCTTGTGTACTCTCTCTCTCTCTCTCTCTTACATTTCATTTGTAAATTGTTGAGTTCATCATTTGTGCGATTAATTCGTTTGGAAAATTCTTTTGAAAAATGTTTTGTTGAGTTGATCACAGTTCTTTAGATTGTGGTTGGAATTTAAGATCAACAAAACTATACAAATATCCAAACAAAATCGATTGATCACAAGGTGTTTGATAATTTGCCTCGTTGGATTTTTGTGTGAATTATCATTGGATATAGCATTTCTTGTTGAGTTGCCTTCAAGAGATTATGATTGAATCATATTGGTTGAATAACTTATCATTATCTTTGATTGGTTTTCATATACGCATATTTGAGCTTTTCGATAGCGGTTTGGTTTAGACGAATTGATCCAATTCACTTCCTAGGCATCGTTTTTGAAAAACAGTTTTTTGTAAAGAAAGTTTTATTGGGTATCTATTTACCCCCCACTAGATAAGTCACCTTCGTCTAACAGTGGAAAGGCTAGTCACAAAAAAAGTTGGGAGTTATCCAATCAATGATTAGCTATGGCAATTGCTTGGACAAGAAATCGGTGGGATCAGGTGGATTTTCATACACGAAGACTTAGAGAAGAATTATTGTAGATAGCAAGGTTAATGAATCAAGATATTTAGGGATTATGTTTTGGTTAACAGCTTGAGTGTATGCATCAATAAAAGGAATTATCGTGTGATATTTCGTTGTAATCAAAACGCTTGTATCAAACAATCAAAACAATGGAAGATCGTGATTATTTTTCAATGGTTCTTTAACACCATTGAAGAGTGGAGTAGGCAAAGTGAGGGCAAAAGTAAAACCAATGTGTGTGTGTGTGTATGTGTGTGTGTGTGTGTCTTTTCTCTCCTCTCTCACCTCTTTCAATTTTCAGCATTCATTAATATCGTCATTGTGTTAGTGAATCATTACATCATTGTATTCCATTTAGATTAGACCGTACTTATGATATTTAATGTGTAAGCTTAGGTATGTAATGCATCAATCTTATTAGATCATCACAAGTTCAATCATGTCTTGAAAAAACATCTATATAAAGTGTTTTTAAATCGCTTTGCTTAAAGCGGCTTAGTTTATCTTGTAATTGACTTGCATTAGAAGTAATCAAATCCTTAGAGTGTCTTTAGATGGAGTAATTGAAATTTTTTAATGAATTCAATATTCTAAGAAATTTAAATGATTCAATTGAATCAATTCATTTTTAAATTCTTTTGTTTGGACGAAGTATAAAAATGATTCATTGTTAAAATTTCTGGTCATTTTCATAAATTTTAAAACTTTTTAACCAAATTTAAAATATGAAAAATAGTAACAAATTTGCAAATTTTGAAAATCCAAAGGGACCAATTTGAAAATTTTGAAAAAAATCTAGGGATTTATTTGCAATTTTTTGAAAATTTATGGAGTGAAATTGAAATTTTAATAAAATATGAGGACCATCTTGCAAAAATTAAAAGATTAATAATTAATAATTTAACATTTGCATTATAAAGAGAGAGAACAATTTCAAATTTTTACTTATTTGTGTCATTTGAAATTCCTTAAATTTAACTTGAATAAAGTACTTCATAAATTTACATCATTTTAACAATTCTCCATAATTTTTATCCAAACAATGGATTTTTGTCAAGTCATTTTAAATTTCCTCAAAAGATTACTTTTCCTCATTAAAATGCTTCATCTAGTGTGTTTGGATGAAGTAATTGAGAATTTTTAAGAAACTCAAATAATTCAATTGAAATCTATTCAATTTTAAATTCTTTTGTTTGGATGGAGTATTAAAATGATTCATTGTTAAATTTTTTTGATCATTTTCATAAAATTTAAAATATAAAAAATAGAAACCAATTTGCAATTTTTAAAAATTTTAAGGGACTGATTTGTAATATTTGAAAATTATTAGGGACATATTTGCAATTTTTTAAAAATTTTAGGAGTGAATTTGAAATTTTCATAAAATATGAGGACCATAATGCAAAATTTTAAAATAATAATAAACAATTTAACACTTGCATTATATAGAGTGAATGAGCATTTTCAAATTCTTTACTTTTTGGTGTCATTTGAAATTCCTTAAATTTAACTTGAATAAAATACTTCATAAATTTACATCATTTTAACAATTCTCTATATTTTTTATCCAAACAATGAATTTGGTCGAGTTATTTTAAATTCCCTTAAAAATTATTTCCTTCATTAAAATGCTACATCCAAACACACTCGTGATATCTGGTAACGATTTAGTTGATTTAATTTATTGAGATGCTTCCAAGCTCTCTCAGTGTTGTGTTACGCTTTCACGTTTCTTAAAACCTCTAATTTCATTTATGAGACCTAAAATGATTTTGAAAATGTCTTTTTGGGGATTGTTGTATACAAACCCCCCCCCCCCCCCCAAAGACTTCTTTGCGTCCATACTGTCAACCAACAATTGGTATCCGAGCGAGGCTTTTGATCAAAGTCTTGTGACTCTAAATCTGAGGATATGGTTCCTATGATCCTAGATGAGTTTTTCTATCTGTTTGGAAGCTTATCCAATTAAATGAATTCTAATTGTATTACAATGATTTCCTAATGTCTGATCATTCAATTGCATTCATTACATAAATCAACTTAATGTAAAACCTTACTAGTATATTCTTCAAACATTAATTGTATTTAAGATATTCTCTAAGTTTTAATTCATCCATGATTGAATTAATTGACAATATATTGAGGTATGTGCAATGTAAATGGAAACTCGACACTATGTCTTAAAGTTTGTTCTTAATTGATCCTACTTAAAGATGGACATGCATTCATATAACAATGCGCTTGAAGTTTTTGAGTGATAGAAGAAAGAAACAAAATGCATATTCTAAGTGACATATTCTTCAAAGGTTATCATAAAAAGAAGATGAAGGGAGTTTGTAACTATTGGCAATGATTCTCCGAAGTCTCAACAATTACAAAAGATTCAAGGGTAGAAATTTGTTCCTTGAAGTGCTAATAATCATGAAAGAGTTGAATAAGTTATTCAGGATTGACAAGATGTGTCAATCAATAATAATCAAACCATCATCGTTCAATGTTTATCTAAAGCCTTATAAGAAGAGTCTGATAGTATTCTTCAGACGTGCAAGAAGAAGTTGTATCCAATTAATATACAATTGATCATATTTTCGCTTATGATATTCTTGTGGTTGATTACTAACCGTTTTCGTGTGCAGCAAGTTAAGTCTAGATCGTCTATTTTGGTATGATCATTCTCAGGGTCGGCCCTGTGCAAGAGCAACAACCTCTACCGTACAGGGCCCCAAATATTAGAGGGTCCTAAATTTTAGAAATTGCAATTTTTTTTATTAATATTAATATACATAAAAAATATTATAATAAAAACTCAATAAAATAAAAAAATGCTATGATAAAAACTCAATACATACAAAAAATGAGATAGATCAAAGTCAAAATAATTATAATTAAATTTATTTTTAATTAATATGTAATTATATTTTTATATGTCATTTTAATTATTTTAATTACATTTTTAAAAAAAATTAGGTCTATTTTTTAAATTAGAACGGGGCCTCCAGATTTATTGGGCCGACCCTGATCATTCTAACCCTTATTTATTCTTTTTGTGTATATATAGTTGTAATTATTCAAAAGGCCTAAATGTTGTATGTTTGAAATGTATATGTATATGTGATACATTTGTGCATCTCATGCTTTATTCATTCAATCAGTCAATGCATCAATATTATTTTATTTCGTCTGTTCATTGCATCCATGTGCACTAATCATTCATTAATGCATCATCATTTAATTTCTTGCATTGAAATTATTTTAGCATTTATATCAAAAATCATTTTGAAGATTTGCATTAAAGATGTTTATCATTAAATGATGTCGTTAGACACTTATGTTGTACCAGTACCACTGAACACTATATATAATAGTATTCTAGATATATATTATATGAGGTGTTACAAATGGTACTGTCCACGACACACCCGCTCGCCCAATATAGGGAAACGTGGGAAATGACATGTCTTGGTTAAAGGAAATGCAGAAGAGGAGTCACGAGAATAACTCATGTCTTCCTAGGAAATATGGATTCAACGGTCCACTACCATTACTAGGTGGATGGTTGTAATTTCCAAGAGTACCTAGAATTCAAGCCCATAAGCCTTTATAAATACCTCAATCTGATGATTAGGGGGACCATTGAGACATACACATGGAATACCTCAAAGATACAAGTTTCTCACTCCACGTGATCATGCTCTCTTTTTACCTCAATCACATCAAAACAGGGTTTCTCACAACCATGAGCTAACCCTAAAACCACGATAATTCCTTAAAGTCTCAGGCCACCCCTAGTTGCATAGGGGTGTCACACATTTATACCTTTTAACAAGTACGCATTCCAATATGTAGAAGATGTTACATAAATTCGATCTGAAACCTTCTTTGTGATTTCAAAAAATAACTTTAGAAATTTCACAAAACACTTGGTATTATCTCAACCCTCTTTCATACCCCAAATTTTGACCACTAAGATTTCCCATCATTGTGCAAATCATCACCACAATATGGATGTATCATTATGCCTCATCAGTCTCTCCAAAGATGGGTGAGCATTCACTATAAACAAGGATTAGGGTTTTGAGCCCTCTCAGAGCCTTTAGACAAAGGATCAATCAGGGAATGACATGATCTTCAACTTGTCTAACCTCTCAGAATATCCATAAAGGATTGGGAGGACTCCCACATCAAGGATCAAGCCCAAAGTTGCTACCTTCCAAGTGGATTATGCCTCCAGATCGACAGTGTCACCAAATTAGGGTTTTGGTCGACTAAGGCCTCCAGGTGGAATTTTTCCTCTGGGCATGAGCCAATGCTTCAAAGTATAACCTAAGATACTCCATGGGACCTCATAGACCCAATCATCAAGTCAATTTAGCCTCAGGGGATGCATTCACCAAAAAATCAGGAATTAGGGTTTCTTAACCTAATTCACCCCTAAGTTGACTTTTGGGACAAAACATGAGCCAAAGCCTCAAGACATGATTTGAGGATCTCTAATACACTACATTGATCCATTTGCAACAATGGATTGATCCTAGAAGCTTGGTCTACAAGTTTCATTTTAATCTGAACCACAACTAGGGTTGAGGAAAAAGTCAACTGTATCTTTGACTTTTGACCAGGACATGCTCCCAAACCTTGGGACATGATTCAATACATCCTATATCACCTATGGAATCCATCTATTAAGTTTGATTTAGGTCAAGGACTTGATTTCATAGAGAATCGCACAATTTGGGATTCATCCGATAAAAAGTCAACTGTGCACAAAAGTCAAAGTTTGACTTTTTGAGATTTTTCACAATTATGGTTCCTTAACCCTAAAATGATGTTAATGTGTGAGTAGAATCATCATTCATCAAGAAAAATCAAAGAAAGTGGGATAACTTGTAAAAGGGGTAACCATAAAAAACAGAATTTTTCTAAGTTATGAAACAAAGTGGCTAGGGTACCAACTTCCAAGGATCATAACTTAAGACCCAAGCAACCATTTTGAATGATCCAAAGATGAATTTGTAGCTCTCATGGCATACTTTAAAAATGTCAACTACACCTCATTCCAATTCCTCATGGATTTTAAGTTATGGAGTGACCAAAATGACAAAAACATGAAAATGCCACTTTTTCCAACATTTAGTGAAATTTTCACTAAGTCAGAATCTGTTTCACTTTTTTCAAAATGTAGGGGAATTTTTCACTTGGATCCAAAAAGTGTCAAGACAAACTATGATCACATATATGTTGTATCATATAAGGGCTTTCCAAAATGGCCAAGAACTTCATCAAATTCCATCTGAGCTAAGAATTATGACAGGTGCAACATGCCTTGCTGCAAACTGTCTTGGCAAGGCAGATTTGTGCATAAAGGCTCGATTTGCTCAAATTGTGTAATTCCAAGCATGTTTATCCATCTGCACACCTCAAAGGGGAACAACCAAGGGACAAGAACTGATTCATCAGCCTCCCAAGTCCAAGATTCCCAAAGTAGCATGTCAAACTCTAAAAAGCCTAAAAGAGGCCAAGACTCCAATTTTGTTTCCAAGCATTCAATGGATGCACCAAGGTGGCATGAACTGAGTCATTTCCAACTGAATGAGTCAAGGATAAACTCTGAACCAAAGAACTATAGGCCTGTGCTCTAACCTCTAGTCAATGGCTAGAGGATACTTGAGATTCCAAAGTGACCCAATTGGCCAACAGCCTGTTGCAGCCACCATTCACTATTGCTTGCAAAACAAACTTGCTCTACTATAAATAGAGCTCATTTGTGCTCAATTTAAGTACACCAAAGCACTACAATTGATGCTTTCCTCAAAATCACCTTCTCACTTCCAAAATTGCCTTCTAAAGCAAGTCACTATCGGGTTTTGAGTTTGAGAGCAATTCCAACCAAACCAATCACACACACACACACACACACACACACCTCATAAACATCATGTAGAAGTGATCCAAACACTTAAACAACATTTGGAACACCAATTTCACAAAATCACCAGCCAATTGCTCAAGTTTTCAACCAAGTTGCAACTGAGGTGCCATAATCTGTTCCAGTCAATTTCAAATCACTCCAAGCATTCAAACACATTCCATATGGTGTAGGGAAGCTGTTCAGATCATCACAACTCATCTGTAACACCTCCAACTCAAAAATCAATTTCCTCTTGCTGCCACGACCTTCAAGTAAGCCTAAACTTGGTCGTCTTTTAATCTATGCATATTTCCTCGCACAATACTTTTGCCAAATGTTCATAATCATGCATATAATGTTTCCCCTAAATTACTTGCTTTGTATGAATCGTGTATCAAAATTCACAGTCTTCATGCAGAATCTAGGGTTCTTGAGGTTTTGTCTTGATTTCTTATTCCTTGCTTAAAATAAATGAAATTAAAGACCATATACATGATCGTGAGGTGAAAACGAGTAGATTGATATGTGGATTGCACGATTTCATCAAGTATTCAGTGAGATTGGATAGAAAATGCAAATCTGAGCAAAACTCCCTTCGCGTGTGTTCTTGGCCCATGTTCTTTTTTCACAAATTTGAATATTTGAATTTTGTGATTTTATTTAATTGATTCAAAAATTAATTTCTCTCTGAATTTTAATGATTTTGAGTTGATTCTTTTTTTAATAATTCACAAAAATGTTAAAATATTTTATTTTACCAAAATTTAACAAAAATATTATTTATTTCATATATTTGATATTTTGCAAAGAATTAATGTTTATTTGTTTTTTAACAATTGAAATATTTTTTCCTTCTTGATTTTCCAAGATTTATTGGTTTCCAATCATTTTGTGGATAAAAACATGATTTTTGAAACATTGATCCAAGATCACCACCCATTTTTCACATGTTTTCATTCATTTTTATTAATTTTTAAACAAAATTAATTACATTTTTAACAAAATAAGGGTTTTGATTAATTCAACCCTCATCAATCTTTTTCAAACACTCATGGGTCTCTAATAGAGTGTAAGACCCAACCCCTTTGTAAATAGACAATTTTTGGGCCTCACACATTGTATAAGTCCCTCTGTATATTTTCAAAAGTTCGGCGCGATCGTCGCCTTTGTAACAAAATCAATTGGGCCTCTCCTTGAGTTGTAAGCCCCATCACTTGTACAAAAATAAATCTTTGGGCCTCTAGTAGAGTGTAAGACCCAATCCTCTTTTAACCAAAACTTTTGGGCCTCAGTCGTTGTATAAGTCCTGATACAAAACAACAGTGCCATCTCTATTAAAATTTGGGCCTCTCCCTGAGATGTAAGCCCCGATCTTGGTTCAAAATACTTTCTCCTTTGATTTTGAATCCTAATGTATAGTTGCTATCAAAACTTTCTTTATTGAACAACTAACAAAACAACATGGAAGCTCTACAACGGGTAAGTGTTTATCCGCTTTCTTTTATATGCTTTCATATACATAACTGTATTGTGGGAAGCTGCGCATGGTTAGTCTTCTTTCATACTCCTTTAAATACTTGTCATATATCAACTGTATATATACTAGTATAGTTATTTAGAGTTTTCCCCGGCAACTACGTCTAGAACTAGGTAAAGCCCTGTTGGTCACTCTTTAAATACAAATAAAACTAGACCCCCGTAGGATTTCCAGATACAGTCTTCCCTTCTCTTGGGGTTAATCAATATGGAACAAAGATAAAGGCAGTATTCTCGGTGAACCTTTTCTCAGACTGTCACCCCTAGAAATTGTCAAAGAAATTCTACTCCCCAGAGTTGATCTATTCTCCGTGAATAACATCTCTTGAGTTTCTTCCAAATATTCGAACTTTCCTAGAATGATCTTTTCTCTTTGAATTTCATTTCTTGAACTTCTCTTGGTTTGGGGACCCACAGGCTTCCTAAAAGCATCCCCGCCTCCTCTTGGGCTTTGTACAAGGATCCTTCGGCTTCTTAGAAGTTTTCATGCCTTCTCTTGCGCTTAATACAAGGACCCTAAGGACCTCTTAAAGGTATAAGACAGAACTTAGTCATCCTTTGCTAGAGCAGTCTCTCCAGTGTCAAACCTCTAGCCACTTTAGGGTTGATCCTCATCCCTTAAAGGCCCTTGCCCTCCTTTGAGCATTCTACAAAAGATAAAACTCTTCAACACTCATAGACTTGGACAGTCTAAACCCCTTGAGTCTCAAAGACATTCTCAAACATAGGAAAAAACACCGATCACTCTGGATAAATCTCCAGCAAAAACCCGGTCTCTCTCATGAGAGTTCCCCACCCTTGGGCCTGCCTATGGAAATAATCCTCAGCAGTAAGATAGCCTCCTCTTAGGCTTTGTATAATAATTCTTTCCTTAGCACAGTCAGCCTCCTCTTGGGCTTTGTACAATGATCCTCCCCTAGCGAAGCTAACCTTTTTAGACTCTCTTGTTGAGTCGATCACTTTTCAGACTCTCTTGTTGAGTCCAAAACTTTCCAAAGACTCTCTTGTTGAGTCAACTCCTTTAGCCTCCATCTCGGGCTTTGTACGAGACAGCAAATCACTCTCTTGTTGAGTATAAAAGCCTCTCTTGTTGAGTCAACTCCTTTAGCCTCCATCTTGGGCTTTGTATAAGACACATATAAATCTCCCCAACGGAGTCAAAAATCCCTTTTAGCCTCAATCTTGGGCTTTGTACAAGACAGAAAGAACATTTTCCTCGAAAAAGTCAAATTGTTAGCCTCCTCTTAGGCTTCATATAATGATATCCCCAAAGAGTCAGTCTCTTTTAGCCTCCGTCTTGGGCTTTGTACAAGACACCCATATATCCACTCTCTTGTTGAGTCGGTCATTTCTAGCCTCCTCTTAGGCTTTGTATAAGGATTTCCCCAGTGGAGTCAATCAACCTCTTAGCTTCAACCTTGGGCTTTGATAAAGGCACACAAAAATCAACAAATCCCTCTTTAGAGATGACAAATTCTCTTTCAGTCAACCTTTTAACTTCAATATTAGGCTTTAAACAAGACACAAATATTCCTTTTAGCCTCTGTCTTGGGCTTTGAACGAGACACCAAAACATCATTTTCCTCCCATAGAATAGGAGGAACTACAATTGCTCTGATTTCCCTGTTTCGTTTAAAGGGGAATACGTAGGCATAAGATTGCGAAATCTTAGCGAGCATACTAATCAAAAACTCTAGGTCCAGTACCTTCATACCAATCAAAACTTAGGTTCAGTACCTTACCAAAAACATCGGGAAAACCCGAACATCAATAAAAACTCACTCACTCTCTCATATTTCCCAAGAAACTTTCCAAACCCATTAACGGATAAACACCATCAAGTACAAAGCAGAACCTAAAGCTAACATCCTGTGGATAACCACATATAGGATGGGTAACTGACAATTGCCCATTGTATAACCTGACCTCGGACCCCCCAATATCTCTAAGCGTTTGTTCACTTAAACATTCGTGTGCAAGGTTAGTTTTAGATATCTTCCCTTTCCCTTTCAGCTTCACGGGATAAATAAGAAATCAGATAGTAGCACCCCTTTCTCCACGAGGAGGAAAACCCAAAACCAGCGATAAGGTGGTCACGTCACCGACATAAATCGCTCGCTACACCCTTATTATTTGGGACACCACTTTCCAACATCGCATACTCAACACAAGTCTCAAGGCAAAATTATTGGGTATGACTTACACAACACTGCTCTTTTCCGTCGCATGGTGGATGGCTCATGGCAAAAATATTATAAGATGTGACTAGCGAAATACGTTAGGTATTGAGACTATAATCTTAGTAACGAATTACATGATCCCGCTTCACTAAGTAGCATGGTAGGTGACACACTGCTGAGGATGTAGCAAGATGGGGGTGAACGGATTGAGGTTGTTGATAGTACACAGACTTTAGTCATAATATATCAATGTACAATTTATTAAACACGAGGTCAGAAGAGACGAAATGATTAATAGAAGACATAACAATTCAAATATAAAAATTGAAAGTCAGTCATACTCCATTCTTTGAATTTATATATGTTCTGGACTGGACCAATGGCTAGAATTGGCCCAATCTGCCTCTGCTCCAGAGCGGCCCAAATTGCCTAAGTCCAATCCAGAGAGGGGCAAAAATGACCTTTCTGCCCCTACAACTGGGCAAGGAATGCAGCGTTCCTCCCCGGCGTTGATGCCCGTCACGCACGGCTTCCTCGCTGCCCGAACAGCCAAAGACAGGTGCCCGGAACTGCGTTCATGCCCGACATAACGGCTAGTTTCGGGCACCCTGCCCGACATAACGGCTAGTTTGGGCAGTTACCTATTCTTTGGGGAAAACGGTTATTTCACCCCGAAAATAGGACCGTTGGCCACGCGCTGGGGGCTCTATATAAACCCTCTCGCTTGAGAGGGTCAGGTATCCAATATTCACCCTAAGAATTCATACTTTGTACTTGCCCCTTTTCTTTGACCCTTTCTTACTTGAGCGTCGGAGTGCCTTGCAGGTACACCCCTTTCCTCTCCATACGACCAGCATCCCTGACGCACTTGGCGGCCTGATTCTACAGGATCTGATCCAGCCTTCACGATCAGTGGCGCCGTCTGTGGGAATCTTTGTTCTCCCCTTCTTTCTTTAACCGAAGATCAAAATAACTTTCGAACATCATCACGATCATGGCCTCCCAAGATCGCACCCAGAATGCTCTTCATTCCACCATCCTCCCCGTCAACAAATCTGACGTTGACGGCCAATCATCTCTTCTCTGAGATGCCCGTTTCCTTAGGGATGGAGCCACTGCTTCTCCTTCCCCCTACCCCTGCTGATCGCAAAAACGATCAACCGTCTCTCGACCTCCAGCCGGTTCCTGTTCCGCCCAGCACCGACCCGGCCGTGGCAGCCCTCCTGGAGGCCCTCAACAAAACCAACACCCTGATCCTGCAGCAGAACGAGAGGATCGGGGCACTGGAAGAGTCTCGCCGTCCAAGATCTCCTCATACGCAGAGGAGCCAGCGACGGTCTAGAAGCCCGCAGCCACAGAGAGATATCGACCGAAGACTGCGCCAAGAGCACGATCCTTGCGTAGCCCAAAAGCGCGACTAGATCTCCCCGCGTGACCAGCACGCTCATGACCACAAAATGACTCGAAGGAACGAGGAATCTCCGATCAAGTCCAAAGGATGGGCACGCTCACCTTCTCCTCGAAGGAACCGCTCACCTTCCCCTTGAAGGAACCGCTCACCTTCTCCGCGAAGGAACCACCGACGCGAGCAACCCGTCCGATCACCATCATACACCAGTTCTAGTGATGACGACGAGCCTCGCGGCCCGTTGTCCCAGGAGATCTTAGCCACCCGTCTCCCAAAAGGCTTGGAGAAACCCCCGTCACTTGGCACATACGACGGGACCACCGACCCCGACGAGCACATCGAGAACATCGATGCGCTGCTAGACTACCGCGGCGTACAGGGCGCTATCAAATGCAGACTGTTCCCGACCACGCTTCAGAAGGGAGCAATGACATGGTATAAACACCTGCCCGAGGAGTCCATCACCTTGTGGAAACAACTAGGCAGGATGTTCTCGCGGCACTTCACAGCATCTCGCCGCCATCCCAAAACTGAGGCCTCCCTCGGAGCCATAATGCAGGGGAAAGACGAACCTCTCCGCACATATATCGAGAGGTTTAACAAGGAAGTTGTGTAGGTCCTGACGACAGATAAGATGAAGAAGTTCCTACTCGAACAAGGGGTCCGCCCGGACTCCGAGTTCGTCAAAGCCATTGGCCTCGCGCCACCGAGGAACTTGGACGCCCTTCTCCTCAAAGCCCAATCTCATATTCAGTACGAGGAGAAGATTGTGGCCAGCAACGTCCGAGCGTCTCGCCGCCAGGAGAATGCCCGGGCTTCCAAAGGAGAAGAAGCCTCGACGTCTCGTCGGGGTGAACGAAGGCACGAGGACCGTCCCCGTGACTCCCGTGACAGCAAAGGGCCCTCCGGGCATTTCCACGATTACACTCCCCTGATCGTTTCCAGGGAAAATATTTTGACCGAATGTGCCAATTCGGAGTTCAAATAAGCCAGGGTCCGTTTCCCCAAACAGTTGCCGAACAGACCAAACGTGGATAAGTCAAAGTACTGCCGCTTCCACAAAAGTCACGGCCACACTACGAAGGACTGCATCCATCTGAAGGATGCCATAGAGATACTGATCAGGGACGGGCACCTGAAACAGTTCGTGAAGAAGAAGGACACTCCTCGACAGGACGCCCAGGAGTCCAAGACGATCGAGGAAGAGGTACCCTCCTCGGACGACGCCAACGTACAGGTCGCGATGTCCATCTCGCGGCCAGAGGGCTTCTACATCCCAGACGGGCTCAACGCCCCTGGTTATCTCGCGGACCACAGCCCGTGGGAGACTTTTCCTTCCGACATGGTCATTTCTGGCGGGGGATTCAACAAAGTCACTGTGGGTTTCGTGAAACGGAAGTTCGACCACCTGATCAACACCAGCTCCAACAAAGTGACCACGCTTGATCAGGCCCAGAAGGGCTCCGTCCCTATCTCCTTTTACAAAGAGGAACTCCTCGATAGCTCCCCAAACTCCAGCATACCTCTGCTCGTCAGAGCCCGGATGACTTGTCGACCAAGGCAGCTCGGTCGACATCATATACTCCCAGCTGTTCTCAATGCTGTAGCTGGACGAATCGCACCTTACCCCCTACGTAGGGCCCGATTTACAGGGATTCAACGGGTCTGTGACCAAGCCGTGGGGTTACGTCGAGTTGATCGTGACCTTCGGAGCAGCTGAAATGGCCAGATCCATCAAGGTGTAATTTCTGGTAATCGATTGCCCGTCGCTTTACCAATGCAGTTTCGGAAGGCCAACTCTAGCCGAGTTGGTAGCAGTGTCATCGACCATCCACCTGAGATGAAGTATTACACTTCGAAAGGAATGGTCGACACCCTCCACAGTGATATAGAAGCTGCCCGCCGGTGTTTTGAAGCAGCTGCAAAGGGGCTCAACGCCATCACGCCTAAGCCTAAAGCGCCGAGCAAGCCAGCGCTGCCGAGCAGCTCCGAGGAGGCCAAGCCTCTGCCCCAGGTCGACTCTATCGACCTCGAAAGTCGCTTCCCCAAGGACCAACAGGAGGAACGAGCAGCTTCAGCCTGCCCATCCGCGTCATCCAGCAGCAACTCCCATCCGATGCGCCCAATCCCGGATGGCAACTTCGAGCTAGTTCTGTTCGGTGAAGACCCCTAACAGGGAGTGAAGATCGGAGCAGACTTGCCTGACATCGCGAGGAAGCAGCTCAAAGCGTGCCTCCGAGAGAATGCCGACCTTTTCGTGTTGAGCGCCACGGAAATGCCCGACTTGGATCCATCCGTCGCATGTCACTAGCTGACCATTGACCCGGCCATCAAGGCCGTAGCACAACGTAGGAGGAAGCAGTCTCCGGAGAAAACAGAGGCTGCCGAAAAAGCTGTAAAGGACCTCCTTGAGGCCAAATTTATTTCGGAGGCCAAGTACACCACTTGGCTGTCCAACGTTGTATTGGTTAAAAAATCTAATGGAAAATGGCGCATGTGCATTGATTATACCGATCTCAATAAGGCATGCCCGAAGGATGCCTACCCCCTCCCCAATATTGATAAACTTGTTGATAATTCTGCTGGTTTTAAACTTTTATCGTTCATGGACGCCTACTCGGGCTACAATTAAATCCCAATGGCAATGTCCGACAAAAAATATACGGCCTTCATGACCGAATCGGGAAACTATTATTACAACGTAATGCCCTTCGGCCTGAAGAACGCCGGAGAAACGTACCAACGAATGATGAACAAAGTATTTCGGGGAGAAATAGGCGACATGCTCGAAGTATACATGGACGACATAATCGTTAAGTCCCATGAGGAAACCGATCATACTGCCCACTTACGAAAGGTCTTCGAACAGGCCAGGAAATACAAAATGCGTTTTAACCCGGAGAAGTGCACGTTCGGTGTCCGGGCAGGCAAATTCCTTGGCTTCTACTTAACGGAACGAGGAATCGAAGCCAATCCCGACAAATGCCGGGCATTCTCCAAGTTTCCTACGCCCAAGTCCAAAAAATCCATCCAGTCCCTCAATGGGATGCTCGCATCACTATCTCGTTTCGTGGCCAAGTCCGCCCAGCACGCCCTGCCATTCTTCAAACTCCTCCACAAAGAGGCAGCATTTGAATGGACCGAGGAGTGCGACAAGGCCTTTCTCCATCTGAAACGGGCACTCTCAGAGCCGCCGGTCCTCTCTCGACCGGACAACGGCGAAACGCTATACTTATATTTGGCCGTTGCGACCGAAGCAGTGAGTGCCGCTCTCATCCGCGAGACGCCTGACGGGCAGAAACCCATTTACTTCACAAGCAAAGCGTTGCAAGGACCAGAGTTAAGATACCAGCAGATAGAGAAAGTGGCATTGGCCCTCGTCAACGCAGCCAGAAGATTAAGACACTACTTCCTGGCTCACACGATCGTGGTTCGAATAGATCAGCCCATAAAGCAGCTGCTCGGACGACCAGATATGGCCGGTCGAATGCTCAAATGGTCGCTGGAGCTGTCCGAAATTGACATCCAATACGAAGGCCGAAAAGCCCTAAAGGTCCAAGCTCTGGCCGACTTCATCGCGGAGATGACATTCGCAGACTGCCCCGCGAGCGAAGCGTGCAAGTGGACCATATTCGTCGACGGTGCCTCAAGCTTGGCAGGAAGTGGCGCGGGGATCATACTGGAAAGCAACGAAGGAATTATCGTCGAGGTATCACTCACACTGTCTTTACCAACCTCCAATAACCAGGCAGAATACGAAGCCTTCCTCGCTGGGCTACGCCTTGCCGAGGACCTGGGCGCACAAGAAGTCGTCATTTGTACAGACTCACAACTCGTGGCCCTCCAGGTCCGGGGTGAATACCAAGCCAAAAACGACAACCTGACCGAATACTTGGCCCTGGTAAAGAAGGAAATGGCGAAATTCACAAAAGTGGAAGTGAAACACATTCCCTGCGAACATAACGTACGAGCAGACGTGCTGTCTAAACTGGCTAGCACAAAGAAGAAAGGCGGAAACAAATCCATCATACAGGAAGTGCTTTCTCGACCCAGCATCAAGAAGGCCTCCCCGACACTCGACGTGCAGATGACCGGCGATAACAACTGCTGGATGACCCCAGTCTACAACTATCTCGCCAAAGACGAACTCCCATCCGACGCAAAGGAGGCCAGCACGATCAGACGAAGGGCCTGCTCGTATGTCCTGGTCGAAGGTAAACTATACAGGCGGGGATTCTCCATTCCACTACTCAAATGTGTCGAGGAGGAAATGGCCGCACACATCCTGCGCGAAATCCACGAGGGAATCAACGCCCAACATCTCGGGGGAAGGTCCCTTGCTCGCAAGGCTCTCTGAGCAGGGTACTACTGGCCGACCATGCAAAACGACGCAAAAGAACACGTGAAGAAATGCGAAAAATGCCAACGGCACGGGGACATGTACCTGGCCCCGCCTAACGAGCTCAAGGCTATGTCCTCCCCGTGCCCATTCGCCTAGTGGGGCCTAGACATCCTAGGACCCTTCGTGGTAGGATCAAGTAAGAACAAGTACCTCATAGTGGGCGTAGATTATTTCACAAAGTGGATAGAAGCAGAAGCTCTAGCCAAAATAACTGCGCTCAACATCATGCGTTTCTACAAACGAAACATCCTTGCACGTTTCGGTATTCCCCAAGCGATAGTAACGGACAACGGGACGCAGTTCACAGACAGGAAGTTTCAGGACTTCGTCGCCCAACTGGGCACGAAACAACACTTCGCATCCATCGAACACCCTAAAACAAACGGGCAGGCTGAGGCAGCGAAATGATTCATCCTTCGAGTCCTCAAACGAAGGCTGGACGAAACAAAGAAGGCATGGGCCGAGGAGCTACACAGCGTGCTTTAGGCATACCGTACAACTTCCCATTCAACGACCGGGGAGAAACCTTTCCGTTTAGCATACGGAACTGAGGCTGTAATTCCCATCGAAGTTCACGTGCCCTCTAGGCGCACAGAGTCACCCCTAGACGAGGAGATGAACGACGAATTTTTAAGAGAAGAGCTCGACCTCGTCGAGGAAATCAGAACCGGGGTAGCTCTCCGCGAAGCCTCACTGAAACAAAAGATCACCATCAGGCACAACGCCAAAGTGATACGACGAGAGTTCGACGTGGGAAGCCTTGTCCTAAGAAGAAACCACAAAGACTCTTTCGAAGGAAAACTAGCAGCCAATTGGGAGGGACCCTATCGCGTCCGGGCAAAAACGGAAAATGGGGCCTACTACCTAGAACATCTCACTGGGGAAGAACTCGCTCGACCATGGAACGTTGAAAAGCTAAAACAATACTACAGCTAAATCCTCGGTCCGACTCGTCGCAACAACGAACGTCAGCCACCGACCACTATGCACGTCTAGGTACACGCGTCGCATACGATTAAAGCATAGCCCCACTCAGTAACGAGCCGGGTAATTGCTCGACAGCGGTCCTCGATCGAGCATCGTCGTCGTCAAAGTACCACGATTGGCAGAACCCCAGCTCGTGATGGGACGTTCACGCCGTGAACTCAGGCCTCAAATGCGACCAGAGCTTCGCTCCCCGCCAGGATATTCCCCGGCAGTTCGACCAGTTCCCCACACTGCCGAACACATCTATTACGAGCAATCCCCCCAGAAATAGTCACTCAAGTCAAGTACCCCCTACTACGGGCGGACATACATTCACAGCGAGCATGCATATAACACTTAGCAAAATTAAAAGCAAGTAAAGTCATGCAAACAACAGAACTAAATATGCGATAATTTAACAAGTGTCCGCAAGGACCACAATTGTACATTGTTACATAAAACGGGGGCCATGCCCCCCAAAAATAAATTACAACGGCACGCAGGTCAGACAAATTACAACGAAATAACAAATTCCTCAGTCATCAGTATGCTCGGTTGACTCTGGCTCGGGTCCCTGCCCCTCTGCGGGCTGATCCTCGGGGGTAATGGCAAGGAGACCTTCGGGCAAGACAATGCGACCATCATCAACACGCGCAAGATAGTGAGTGCCCTTGGCAGAGATTTCAAGCCCAGGGTTCATCACGCGCAGCTAAGCCACATCATTTCCGAAGGATTCCTCCGCAACGGCGATGCCATCATCTTCGGCCAGCAATAGACGAGCGACTAGCTCGGATCTAGTCTTCAAATTTCTCACATCGTCCGGCTCGTCAGTACCCGGGGCATTGGCCGCCCTCAACTCCCTGATCAGCTCCTCGACAGGTTTTTTCTCCGCCGACAACCTAGAGTTCTCCTCTTTTAACCTGGCTGCTTCCTCTTCCGCCTTCTTCCGAGCCTCACCGGCACCCTTGACTTCTTCCTTGAGGGATGCCACTGAAGCACGAGCAACGTTGAGTTCGGACTCAGTTGCAGAGTCCCCTTTAGCATAAACTGCCGCCATCTCCAGCATCCGGACCAAGGCTGAAGAGTCTTGGGCCACCAGCGCCCTCTTGCTCGGGCGGTCCATGCCTTCCAAGCGAAGAGATTCCGCCCGGGGAACAACTAAAGAGTTGCCTTTGAAGAACCTCCTATCAAGGATGCAAGGAGGAAGCTCGAACTTCCCTTTCTCCGCTACCCGAGTAAGGTCCACGGCATCAGCAATCCTTGCCCGCTTTGGTCGCTCGGCCAAAGGCAGAGGAGATCCTCGGGGAGCAGGAGTCGGAGAAGTGGAGATCCCCACAGCAGCTTGAACGGAAGGAGGAGCACAGGTACCAGCGAACCGAGATTTCGGAGGAGCCGTTCCAGCTTTGTTCCTCGCCAAAGCATTCCTCACAACCCGATCATGAGCCTGAGGCATCTCACCTGCACAAACAAAATACGAGCATGTTAGTTACGAGGAAAGAAAATGACTCACAAAATTAAACAACTAAAGACTACCGAGCAGTTTCTCAGCATCCGCAGGAGTCTTGCACTCCAGCAGTGCCTTAACGTTGATAAACCGGCACTCGACCCTCTGACTCCCATCTTCCTCGAAGATCGGGCTGCCCTTGCTAGTCCAACACTCAGCGATATTGAAGGAGTTGACCCACTTCACCAACGCTTCGTAAGCCACAGTATCCTGCCCGTGCAGGTCGCCCGGTTGAAAAACGTAATCACTGGGCTCTTTGCTGAAGTGATCGGGTGACCAATGAATGGGGAACCTGTAAATCCTCTGCCCGATGTACTTCCCCTCCTTGTTAAGCAGCTCGTTTCCGTCGTCATCAACCTCTATCTCCCAAACATATGTGCTGTCCTGGGCGACCTCAGACACAGGTTCAACTACGAAGTACCGCTGCTTGAATGTCCGGACTGACTCTAAAAACGGTTTAAACAGCTTGCGAGGCTGCTTCAGAGAAACCCAGCCATACTTCTTCCCCGTTAGCTGCCTTTGTAGATGGAAAACAATGAAGAATAGAGGGAGAGTGGCCCCCAAAGAAAGATGCTCGCACACCAATTCGAAAGCTCGGATGAAGGCCAGCGAATTAGGGTACAGTTGGGTATGGGCTAATTTCAGATGCTCGAACACCGACCACTGAAAATCTGTAAAAGGCATCCTCAGTCCCAGCTCTTTGAAGGCATACTTGTACATTGTAAATCGGTCCCCGAAGTCCGTGCAGACCCGCTCGTTCATAGTAGGGAAATGCACCTTCCATTCCCCTTATGGTCCTACCTCCGTAAAGACGTCCGCCAAAGACTTTGCGAACGTAGAAACGTGCTCGGAAGGCTCGGCCACCTCCCACTCCTCCGCGGAGAACCCTTCGGCGTCTTCCTCCATAACGTTCAACTCTTCCTCCTCCCCGGCATTGCTGGAGGAACTTGAGGTCGCCGAGCTCAAAGCCGTCGAGCTACTATTTTCCTCGGAGCCAGTTTCCTCCTCGGACGTATCTAAAATAACTTATCTGTCTGGCCCCGTCGCCATTACGATCACATGAAAACCAGAGAAGACAGTGAATTTAACAGCAAATCAAATCCACCCTTCCACTGCTAAGTCAAGTGAAAGGGCGCGCAAAGGGATGAGGACAACGTCCCCGGCCTAAGCCCTAGCATCGAAAGAAAAGCTAAAGCCTCCCCGCGAGGAGATGCTCGAAACATATCATCCTCCTGCGAGGAGCCTCCCCGCACTCATGCCCAGATTCCGTTTGAAGCTCCACCGAAAACCGCAAAGCTTCACCGGAATCTGGAAACATTCTACCAGAAAACTCATCGCTCTATCAGAAGATGAACAAGCACGGTGGTCACGCATGCATAACTACCGCAACCACGTCGTGGACCACCCTCCTCGCTGGACATACTACATACTCCGGCGAAGTGCTGGAGGCAGCAAAATGGCACAACCACCGTCCACCACCAACACTCGCCAGAAATCCACCTATTTTGTCATCTAAAGCTAACCATAACCGCATACAATCTACCACTAACAACAAAAAGGAGTAAAACAAGTTACAGATCGAAAAACTTACGTGATTTCAGAAGAAGGTAGAAGTTGCTCGAAGCTGGTGACGGCGGTCGGAAAGCCTAAAGACGGTGACGGGCAAGAACTGAAGGAGACGAAGAGAAGTCAGAAAGGAAAAGTTTTAAATGAAACGGTTTTCCCCCTTTTTTATACAAAGGGGCACGTGCAACCACGCGCCCGTAGGCCATTATGACTATCCGCTAGCCACCATTGCCTATTAACTGCTACACGGAGCTCTAGGTACATGTGGCGCCCCAACATTTCAAATTCTGTCTGACCATTAGTCTCCTCGTACACCGGGCAACAAGGTCACGACCATGAATCTCACGAACACCTGGGGTCACGAACACTTTGAGACAACCTTCCTCGTCTACAAACGACGACTCTATGCTAGCTCCCCGGAGCAAGGAGCAGTCCTTAAGTCATCACTCCCATGCTCGGAAGCAACGACTTGGGGGGCTCCTGTTCTGGACTGGATCAATGGCTAGAATTGGCCCAATCCGCCTCTGCTCTAGAGCGGCCCAAATTGCCGAAGTCCAATCCACAGAGGGGCAAAAATGACCTTTTTGCCCCTATAACCGGGCAAGGTATGCAGCGTTCCTCCCCGACGTTGATACCCGTCACGCACGGCTTCCTCGCCGCCCGAACAGCCAAGGATAGGTGCCCGGAACTGCGTTCATGCCCGGCATAACGGCTAGTTTCGGGCACCCTTCCCGGCATAACGGCTAGTTTGGGCAGTTACATATTCTTTGGGGAAAACAGTTATTTCGCCCCGAAAATAGGACCGTCGCCCACGCGCTGGGGGCTCTATATAAACCCTCTCGCTTGAGAGGGTAAGGTATCAAATATTCACCCTAAGAATTCATACTTTGTACTTGCCCCTTTTCTCTGACCCTTTCTTACTTGAGCGTCGGAGTGCCTTGCAGGTACACCCCCTCCTCTCCATACGACCAGCATCCCTGACGCACTTGGCGGCCTGATTTTACAGGATCTGATCCAGCCTTCACGATCAATATAGAAATATAAATTAAATGTCAAATCATGTTAATTTGTATTTTAAGAAGACACGTTAAAAAATATGAAAATAAAACTTTTATATTAAATTCATAATATTTAAATCCTTTAAGAAAGTGAGTGCACAAATTCAAAGATATGATATTTTCTTATTTAATTTATTAATGTGTGAGACAAATGTTTACATCGACCTCGAATGTTATATTCAAATAAAGTGTTTATTATCTTTCTCTGTATCAATTTATTTGTCACTTTATTTCATCTAAATATTCAAATAATAATGGTATAATTAGTCTCTAGGTCCCTTAACTTTGAGCGAAGTTTCACTTTGGTTCCCGAACTAAAAAACGTTACATAATGATCCCTTAACTTCACTTCTGTTAAACCATTTGGTCCCTACCATGAGTTTGTGTGAGAAAACGTTAACTAGGGCTGAGGTGGCATGCCAGGTAAGCAAATGGTAAATTGAACATTCAGCTTCTATGTTATAAACGCTCTAGGGTTCGCGGGTTCCATCTTCCATTTACAGTGTTCATCCATATTTTCTCCATCTTCTATTTTCTTCTCCAAATTAGGGTTAAATCACCATCTTCTTTCTTCCATTTTCTTCTCTAAATTAGGGTTTAATGTCAAAGATTGCAAGCAATGCTTCAACGTCAAACAACCAAAGTTATGGTACATCTGGATCTGTGCTTCGTAGAAACAAGAGAATGTAGTGTTTTTGCCAAGATGAAAGTGTTCTTCGAACTGTTATTGATGTGAACAATGTCAACTATGGGAGAAAATTCTGGGGTTGTAGAAATTACAGAAATCACATGGATAAGGGTTGTAATTTCTTCAAGTGGTTAGGTGATGAGTTTATTGATGAAAGGGATTTGAAGCTTGAAATAAAAAAGAAGAAAATTAAAAAATTGAAAAATGAGGTTATCTACACTAGAGGATGGTTGAAAATATCCATTGTGGTTGGGATGTTGAGCTTAGGGTTGAACCTTGTGTTTATAACAATGTATTTCAATTAAAATTAGGGTGGTTCAATGTTATGTTTTCACATTTTAAATTTATTCTTAAGTTAGTTTAATAAATAATGTTAGTGTTTATTTCAACACATTACCAATGTTTCTTCATTATTCTCTGTTTTATCTATTATACATAACTGGTATAAATTTGTCTCAAAATTTAACCTGTTAAAAATGCAGCTTAAGGACATTATTGGTACAAATCAAAATAGTAAATAAACCAATTTACAATAAATTATAAAATTAAGGGACTTTATGGAAACCATACAGTAAGATAATTTGGCATTATAAGTCATTTCAACTTTCATTAACAGATCTGAAGTCTTATACATAACTGGTTCAATAACAAAAGGTCGTTATAAGGCATTAACATAACATTCCAAAATGTGATACAAAAACAAAACAGACAAGCCATTGTTAATAAGCCATTAAAAGGCATATCAAAATGGCATTACAAAATGTGACCAGACATTATAACAAACATCAAGGTTAACTTGAAACATGCTTTCCATCCTAATGAAGTTTTTTTTTCGTTTTGGGTGGTGGCTGACTTGTAACAACTGGTAGTGGTGGCTGAGTTGTTCCTTCTTGTACCTGACTTGAAACAGTTGGTGGTGGTGGCTGATTTGTTCCTTCTTGTACCTGACTTGAAACATTTGTTGCTTCTGGTTCCTGAGTTGTTCCTTCTTGTACCTGACTTGGAGGAGCTTATGGTTGTGGTAGTTTACAGGTGGTCTTGTTGTGACCATCCTTGTGGCAACGACTACACTTGATACAATGTTTTGTCTGTTTCATGTGTATCTCACCACTCACCATTTCTCCAGCTTACCTATTCCATTTTTTCTTTGGCCTTCCAACTTCCTCTTTATTGGTGGTGGCTAAAGATCAACATCACAAGTTTTGGCCCACAAGGCTCCCCCATTAACTGGATAAATAACAGGTGCATAGTAAGCTGAATAATGTTCCTTCTTGTAATAGTCAGGTACAAAGTCATCAATCTATAAATTTTGATCCTTCATGCAAGACATTGCATGACAACATGGAAGCCCAGTCAACATCCATATTCTACATGAGCATTTTTTCTTGTAAAGGTTTACAACATATTTTTCTCCATTGAGTGAAATATGTCTTACCTCATAGTCATATTCACCTGCACGCCTATAAAAAATTTGTCATTTTAATCTTATCTAATGTAATATTCAATATATGCATTTAATAGAGTAATAGGACAACAAATTAACTATGTTACCTCACAATTTAATGATTGGTTTTCTATGACTCCCTTTTCATCCTTTTCTTGATGTTTGGTAGTATGATGCCCTCATATTTGGAAATCTTTTGCCTATTGGATTCCCGTCTCTGCATTAGAGTTGAAGACCTCAGACATATTATTGACCAAAGTGTCACATCCTGTACTTGGCATGAACCTTGATTTGCTCCAGAATCTTGGTGGAATTTTGATGAGATGTTTGAACGCATCTTCATTAACTCCCTTGATTTCAAGCATTATTTTCTCCCAATCATTTAAATAACTTGCACATGCAACCCTCCACATCAATTCCTTCACTTTTAGGCCAGGGAACTTCTTCCTGAAGTTGCTATATAAATGTCTGCAATGCACAATTTAAGTAATCAGTATTAACTAAAATCCGGCAATGCACTATTTAAGTAAACAGACAATATAAAATCCTGCAATGCACATTTTAAGTAAATAAACCTAACACATAATCTCTGGTCAACATTACCAAGTAATTCATCAATAGCTAACAACAAACCCATCATTCAAAAATAAGTAAAATTGATGGTGATATTTAAACAATTGGCTAACAGGAAAAATTCAAGGTGAGAGTTAACCTTTTATTGATCACTAATGAAGGTATAGGTTTTTCACAATCTAACTCCTCCCAAATCAGCTGTCAATAATTCTAAAAACCAGCTCCATGAGTCTTTAGTTTCACCCTCAACAACAGCATATGCAATTGGTAGCATTTGGTCATTTGGGTCCCTCTCAATAGCAGCT
Organism: Lathyrus tuberosus; assembly: GCA_022829125.1. NCBI lineage: Eukaryota > Viridiplantae > Streptophyta > Magnoliopsida > Fabales > Fabaceae > Lathyrus > Lathyrus tuberosus. The sequence continues at coordinate 5,425,123 of JALAZF010000247.1, forward strand.
AGTATTTGTCCACCATAGTATCCCTTTAGGAAACACCCATCTAATCCTATAATAGGTCTGCACTTAAAAAGACTGTCCTTGCAAGCTTTGAGACATACATACATCCTTTGGAAGTGAGGATTCGTTTAACCAGGGTTTTCACTGCTCTCCCCTTGAACTGATTGACTTGTAATTTTAACAGTTGATCATGGATTTTCCCTTAAGAGTTCATGACCATCATTATCAACACCTTCATTCATAACAAAGACCTTTTCCTTATCTTTCACCTTACCTTTCCCATTTCATTTTGCCTTACTTTTTCCTTTCCCCTTGCCTTTTGCCTTACTTTTTCCTTTCCCCTTACATTTGGTATTCACTTCATCCTCATCAATTGCTATCACTCCATCAATACCTATATCATTTTCTGAGTCATCAAAATTGACATTCAAAGCACTGTCTTCATTTCCATCTTTTGCCACATCTCCTTGGTTACAGTTAACTACCTCATCTTCTTGTTGGTTTCAGTTCAGTCCTTCATTAATTCCCTCTACTTCAACATTTATCCCTTGACCCACATTCTCCTCACTGACACAATTGGTCCCCACATTATCCTTATTGTTACAGTTTGTCTCCTCTTGACCCACATTCTCCTCAATTTCACAATTGGTCCCCATGATAAGTGCAAAATGTACCTATTTTTGTATATAAGTTTTGTTGCACTTATCATTACTTTGTGTTAAATTTGGTTGAATAAACCCCGCTTTGTTCGTAATTACGTTTACTTTACGTTTTAGTGTATATATTGCGTATCGTGTAAATATCATTGAGTTTAATTGATTTTCATTTATTTTTGCAGGTATTCCAGCAATGGGATTTTTCCATTATTGTATAGAGCATTGAATAAGTTTTCCAACACTTCAAACCGTGCGTCAATCGAAGTTACGGTTCAAGAGTTATGGTCAAAACAAATTCTGGTTTGCTGTCATGTTCGCTAGGCGAACTAGGAGGCGAGCACTCGCTAGCGAGTTCGTACTGCGAACTCGGGGCGAATAAAAAGTGTCTGGAAGCATAAAAAACACAATTCTGGCAGTAGCTAAGGCGGTGTATGTTCACAGTGCGAACGGGGGTTCGCAGTGCGAACCTGGGCAGCAAATTTTGCCTATAAACTTCATTTTTCAGCATTTTTTAGGTTATGGTTTTGGGGATTCTTGCTCCAACTCCATCAAACTTCATTTTTTCAGTAGATTAGCTTAGAAAACAACTGTGGAGCATGCATACGGTTGAACCGGGGTGGATTGATTGTCGACCGACGTTGACAATCCCCGAGATGTTTGGTTCATTTCTCTTCTCCTTTGTGTTTTTCTTTATGGTTGGGTTTTGTATATGTATTGACTATGATCTCATGTATATTTGTCGCCCATGGCGTTGTATAAAACTTGCTTTACAAATCTCTATTGGTGATTGTCTCTGATTTTTGCTTTATGCGCGGGGTTTGGGTTGCGTTAGAGATAACCGTCGCAAACTTCGATTAGGGATGATTGTCTGTTAGTTTCTAGATTCTAGAGATAGATTTAGGGCTAACAATCTTCAATAGGCGTCGAAACTTAATGCCTCCGTCCCTTGAGCTAGCGTACGAAAGTATCAGCAATGGTAACATGGTTGTTCTCTCAACTTTGCGTTAGACATAACCTATGTTGTGAGCGATGCTTGGTGATATTGAGGAGTATTGTAGGTTGAGTATAACTGGTCGGTAAGTTTAAGTTTGTGAGGAGTCGATTATGTGCATGCCGGATAAGTTTGTCTTGCTGAAGAATGAATTTGTTTTATGTTTTAATGTTTACTTTTCTATTTTCTTGTTTGAAACCATTTAAAACCAAACTCATAAACGCGAGAGACTGTCGAACGTCATTCTTTCCCTCGAACCGATCTCTGTGGACACGACATAAATCCCGGAGGGAATTCTTCCGAAAATAAATATTTTGATGCTTGCCCTATTCTGCAATCAACACCCCACATTCTCTTCAGTTTCCTCAATTCCAACATTCTCCTCAGTTTCCTCAATTGTTGTCCCCTCTTCCACCACATCTTCGCCCATTGTGGTCCCACCTTGATTATTTCCTAGTTCAGACCCTTCACCAACGACATCTTCACCCCATGTGGTCTCAACTTCATTATTATCCAGTTCAGGCCCTTCACCCATAAAGTCTTCGCATACAGTGGTCCCATCTGGTAGTGAGAGTATAGGTTCATCAATAACATCAGGTTCAGATATAGGATGTGTAACATACAAATGGCATTCCCCAGTTGGCACTACAATTATTTTCATCCTCTCAGTCCCCTTGTCATTTTCTAACAGAGCTATATCATTAGCATACATGTCATCGTAATACCAAAGCTTATCTATAGTAGGGTAACTTAACTCTTTTAATCGGGACCAACCTCCCAAATTTCCTCTAACCATACATAACCTGACATGGTAAAATTGGAAAACTCCCTAGAAAACTCACTGGAATGATGAACATTACACTGAAACTTACTCTCCATGGCCTAATCAACCTACATACGATAGCAGAAGTACTAAGTAAGTTGGGTAAAGAAGAAAGTTAATATTTTTAGTAACTTACGGTTGCAAATTCTTACCTTCGGGTTTCTTCTTCAAACGATCGATGAGTGCAGTTCGTCTTTAATGAAGGGTTGTGAATAGTGTCATTATCGTCTTCAATGGAGTTTGCGTTGTGAACCGTCTTCGTTGGTTCTTCTCTCAAGTTGTGCTTTCACGAACATATGACCTAAGCCCTAACACTTTTAAGCTTCTTCTATTTGTTATTTGTAATATTTTAATCAATATAAATTAAATAAATATTCCAACTCAGCCATTAAAAGTCCAACCAAATAAGTTTTAACGTTTTTTCAACAAAACTAACAGAAAAGACAAAATATGTAACGAAGTATAAGTTAATGGATCACTATGTAATGTTTTTTAGGGACCAAAGAAAAACATTAACTAAAGTTAAGGGACCAAAAGAGGTATTAAGCTAATAATAATTTATAATAAGAATATTTTATTAAATAAAATTTACTTTATTATTAAAAATAACACAACTAATAGTTCTTTTAAATAATTAAAAGAAAAACAAAATGAAACACATAATTTGAAATAAATAGAATACTTTTAAAATAATTTGAAATAGAATAATTTTAAAATGTTGAATAATCTCATACTTGTTAAATTGTAATTCCTAGTGTCTAAGTGTGTCGAAGTCGAAGCATTCAGTGTGTCGAAACAGGTTGTTTCACACATATTTGTTTCTAGATTAGATTTGATATGATTTAGATTAGATTTGATATTTTGGGCTTTTAGAGTTTTGGGCCTTTGTAATTCTAAATCTATAAATAGGGAGTATCCCTTGTACATTGTATTCTGCAGTAGCAGAACATTCACAGTTACAGATTTAGCAAGTGAATAAAACTAAAAAATCCCACAGTTCGTGGGTAACAAAATCTCTTCTCCAAATATTTCTTCTCTCTCGTTTTTCTTTCGTTCTTGCTGTTTGTTCTATATTGTTCATTGTTATTGCGTAAGTTGTGGGTTTGTTGAACAATCTTGAAATCAAGATTGTAGGGGATTTACCATAGGTTGTGGAGCGAAATTCCAACATTTGGTATCTAGAGCTCCAGTTGCGATTCAAGGAGGAAAATCGTGATGGCTATGAATCGTTCAAATGGGCACTTTCCGGCGACCCTACCAATGCTCAAGAAAGATAATTATGAGAATTGGTGCAAGCAGATCAAGGTGGTTTTCTGTTATCAAGATCTTTGGGATCTTGTGAAGGAAGGAGTAACACCGCTTGGGGAGAACGCCACGGATCAAGAAAAGGCTGCACACAAAGAATTGAAGAAGAAAGATTATAAAGCGCTGTTTATAATCCACCAGTGTGTTGATCCAGATAACTTTGAAAAAGTTAGCGATGCAGAGTCAGCGAAAGAAGCATGGGAGATTCTTGAAAAGTCGTTTGGAGGCGCAGAGAAGGTGAAAGAGGCGAGGTTACAAACTCACAAGAGAACCTATGAGTTGCTTCAGATGGAAGACAACGAAAGTATTACAGATTTCTTCACCAGAGTTACAAAACTGGTGAATCAAATCAAAGTATGTGGAGAGGTGTTGACATCATGATCAGTTGCTTCAAAGATCTTGAGGTCATTGGCTCCAAAATTCGACCACGTGGTAGTAGCCATAGAAGAGTTGAAAGACTTGTCAGCATTGACAAAGGAAGAGCTTCAAGGGACGCTTGAGTCTCATGAACAAAGGATGGCTGAAAGAGTTGCAGCAAAGTCGAAGAGTGATATGGCTTTGCAGGTGCAGTCAGAAAAGGAAAGGAAAGGCAAAGGAAACGTGAATGGAAACAAAGGTAGAGGAGGCAGTAATTCGACTCAGAAGAAACCTTGGAACCAAGGTAACCAAAGAGGTGGTGTTGCAGTTAAAGTAAAAGGTGGTGGTCGAAAGCCAGACAGGAGTCACATTCAATGTTTCAATTGTCAGAAGTATGGTCACTATGTTAGTGATTGTCCAGAAAGAAAGAAAAATCAAGAATCTGATGCAAAGCTGGCGAAACATGAAAAAGAAGAGACGTTGCTGATGGTCACAACAAAGATGAAGAAAGATTCCAAGATCAGTGGTACTTGGACTCAGGATGCTCATCACACATGACTGGAAGGAAAGATTGGTTTGTCAACATGAAGCCCTCGTCGAAGAACACAGTGAAGTTTGCAAATGATAACACTCTAGCAGCTAAAGGTGTTGGTGATGTTCTGATTATGAGGAAAGATGGCAAAAGGTCAACAATTTCAAATGTGTTGTACATACCAGGCATGAAGAGTAATTTGCTCAGTATAGGGCAGCTTGTCGAAAAGAACTACAAGGTAGTTGTCGAAGACAAGATGATGAGAGTTCTCGACGCAGGTGGTAGGTTGATCTTGAGGGCTCCAACGTCTCAGAATAGGACCTTCAAGATTGAACTCAAGGTGATGGAGCACAAGTGTCTAGCAACAGCAGCCAGCAGAGATGAGTGGTTATGGCATTTTCGACTAGGCCATCTCAACTTCAATGACATCAGAGAGCTGAAGAGAAGAAATATGGTTTCAAGATTACCAGAAATCGACATTCCAAGTGAATTCTGTGAGGAGTGTGTTCAGTCGAAACAACACAAGAATAGCTTCAGCAAGGATGCAGGAAGGAAGTCGAAGGCAATTCTGGAAGTCATATACTCTGATGTATGTGGTCCAATCCATGGTCGAAAGACATAGTGGTAGAAAAGTGAAAATTTTGAGGACAGATGGTGGTGGAGAGTATGTGTCGAAAGAGTTCGATGCATTATGTGAAAAAGAAGGGATTGTGCATGAGGTGGTGCCACCCTATACTCCACAGCAAAATGGAGTTGCAGAATGAAAGAACAGAACCATCATGAATATGGTGAGAAGTATGTTGAATGGAAAGCATCTACCCAAAGAATTATGGGGAGAAGCAGTTTCGACAACAACGTATATTTTGAACAGATGTCCGACGAAGAAGCTTGAAGGAGTCACACCAGAAGAATGTTGGTCTGGTGTCAAGCCAAGCCTCAGTCACTTGAAGGTGTTTGGATCTATAGCACATAGACATGTGCCAGATCAGTTAAGAAGGAAGCTTGATGACAAGTCGAATCAGATGATCTTGATAGGATATCATTCGACTAGAGGTTACAAGCTGTTTGACCCAGTGAATAAGCAGGTAGTGATCAGCAGGGACGTGATCATAGATGAGCTTAAAGAATGGGATTGGACAGAGAATGCCAAGAAGGATTCAGTGAGAATCTCTTATGAAGAACCAGCCACTGAAATCGAAAGAGAAGTTCGACAGGAACCAGTTGCAGATGAAGCAGGTTCAAGCAAACCTCGACGAACAAGACACATGTCTGCAAGGTTGCAAGAATGTGTAATCACATCAGATGATGTGGTCGATGAAGAGGTTGAGCTAGTACACTATGCTTTCTATGCAGATGTCGAACCAGTCAATGCAGTTGAGGCATTGAAAGATTCGAAGTGGGTGAAAGCGATGAATGAAGAGTTAAAGTCCATCGAAGTCAATAACACCTGGTCACTTGTTGAATTGCCCCAAGGCAAGAAGGCAATTGATGTGAAGTGGGTTTACAAGGTGAAGGTGAATCCTAGAGGAGAAGTAACTCGACACAAGGCGAGACTTGTGGCGAAAGGATTTCTTCAGAAGGAAGGAATCGACTTTGATGAAGTGTTCGCACCTGTTGCTAGGATTGAAACAATCAGGTTGGTTGTTGGTTTAGCAAATATGAACAATTGGCACACATGTCAGATGGACGTAAAGTGTGTGTTCCTTAATGGCCCCTTAGATGAAGAAGTTTATGTCGCACAACCAGCTGGGTATATGAAACGAGGCGAAGAAGGAAAGGTGTACAGGCTGCATAAAGCCCTATATGGACTTAAGCAAGCTCCAAGAGTTTGGAATAAGAAAATCGACAGCTTCTTAAGGGAGAAGGAATTTGTGAAGTGTACGACTGAGCATGAAGTGTATGTAAGAATAAGCAATAATGAATTGCTTATACTATGCCTCTATGTCGATGATTTGTTGATAACTGGAAGTTGCAAGAAGGTGATCAAAGATTTCAAACGTGACCTGAGTGAGGAGTTTGAAATGTCAGACTTGGGAAATCTCTCATATTTCCTTGGCATCGAATTCTACAAGATGAGTAGAGGTTTGATGATGCACCAAAGAAGATATGCAGGCGAAATACTCAAGAGATTTGAGATGCAAGATTGCAATCCAACTTCGACTCCAGCTGAGACCAATCTGCAACTGTCGAAGGATTCAGATGAAGATTATGTCGACCCAACCCAATACAGAAGACTTATTGGGTCACTTAGATACCTTTGTCACACAAGACCTGACTTAGCATACAGTGTGGGTATGGTAAGTAGATTCATGCAGAAGCCAAAGGTATCACACCTAACAGCGACGAAGAGGATACTTAGGTATCTGAAAGGGACTCTCGACTACGGCATTTTGTTTCTTGCAGCTGATGAAGGGAAATAATGTAAGTTAGTGGGATACACCGACTCTAATTGGTGTAGTGATGTTGAGGATAGAAAATCCACAGTTGGATATGTGTTTATGTTAGGTGGTGCACTAGTTGCTTGGAGTTCGAGAAAGGAGCCAGTAGTGGCATTGTCTTCATGTGAAGCAGAATATATAGTTGCTTCTCTTTGTGCATGTCAAGCAACTTGGATGGTGAACTTGGTCGAAGAGATTACTAGGAAGAATCATGGAGCAATTACCATGAAGATAGACAGCATGTCAGCTATCAACTTGGCGAAGAATCCAATAGCTCACGGTCGAAGCAAGCACATCGAAATGAGGTTCCATTATCTTCGAGAGCAGGTAGCAGAAGGGAAGATGAATCTGGAACACTGCAGAACTGAGAATCAGATTGCAGATATCATGACGAAGGGAGTGCAGGTCGAAGCCTTCAGAAGACTAAGAGCCATGATGAATGTAGACAACCTAGACACAATGAATTAGGTGGTGTGTTAAATTGTAATTCCTAGTGTCTAAGTGTGTCGAAGTCGAAGCATTCAGTGTGTCGAAACATGTTGTTTCACACAGATTTGTTTCTAGATTATATTTGATATGATTTAGATTAGATTTGATATTTTGGGCTTTTAGAGTTTTGGACCTTTGTAATTCTAAATCTATAAATAGGGAGTATCCCTTGTACATTGTATTCTGCAGTAGCAGAACATTCACAGTTGCAGATTTAGCAAGTGAATGAAACTCAGAAATCCCACAGTTCGTGGGTAACAAAATCTCTTCTCCAAATATTTCTTCTCTCTCGTTTTTCTTTTGTTCTTGCTGTTTGTTCTATATTGTTCATTGTCATTGCGTAAGTTGTGGGCTTGTTGAACAATCTTGAAATCAAGATTGTAGGGGATTTACCATAGGTTGTGGAGCGAAATTCCAACATTATTGAGAATCAAGTGTGAGGAAGAAGTCCCACATTGATTAGAAAAGGGAAGATTGAACACTATATAAGTGAGAGAACTCACACACCTATCACCTTAAGGTTTTATGTGGATATGTGGTGTGTCTCTCACAAAGGTGTGTCCCAAATAAGAAATGCTTCCTCGTTGACCCCCTCGATTGTTCCGCCAACAATGGTATCATGACTCATGAGCCTTTGGTTCGAGAAATGGACCGGCTTACTTGTATCGAAACACTTCTCGCAGGTGTGGGTAGAAGGTGTTGCGTTGAGTTCAACGGTGATACAATTGTATGTGGAAGAGAGAACTTCCACATAAGGGGGAGTATTGTGTATAAACTCACACTTGAGGGGGAGTGTTGAGAATCAAGTGTGAGGAAGAAGTCTCACATTGATTAGAAAAGAGAAGATTGAACACTATATAAGTGAGAGAACTCACACACCTATCACCTTAAGGTTTTAGGTGGATATGTGATGTGTCTCTCACAAAGATGTGTCCCAAATAAAAAATGCACATTCGTTGATCCCCTCGATTGTTCCGCCAACAATACTAAACAATTATTTGATGTTGTTGATAGATCTTTCGAATACTTTTAAAATGTTGAATAATCTCACACTAAAATGTTGAATAATCTCACATACTAAATAATAATGTTAATATCCCTCGAAATGAATACGTATGGAAGTGGTCACCTTGTGAACAGAAAATAATGACAGTCAGCAGAAAATTTTGTTAAAATGTTAAAGTGCCGCCATCATTATTCATTCCCCACCACTACCCATTTGGATATTTCCCACTGTCCTCTACCTTTTCAGCCTAGCCATTCATTTGGAAGAAATAAATCACTGGTTCTTATCGTCATGCCATATTTCCTTCAATTTTACTCTACTTTACACTCATTTCATAACATATGTGTCTCTTAATCTAACTTTATTTTTATTCCTTTTAAATCTAAATATTTAATATATTTTGATATTATATTTAATTTACATATATATATATATATATATATATATATATATATATATATATAAAATTATTTCTTTTATAGTGTTCCACATCCCGATAGAGTTAAAACAAATTATATTTTACTTTAATAGAAAAATAGAAAAAATAATATGCATTATATAAAATAATTTTATATTATTAATCAATCACCACCATATATTCTGTCAAGTTATTTTAATATTTTTTAATTAATTGTGTAACATAAATGAATGATAAATTTTTATTAAATGATAATGTAAAATTATTTTACATTATCAATATATTATCTTTAATCTTTTAAAAAATTATGTTTAATAAAGTGTTATTTAGTTATTATTTTGTAGTTAAAATTTAAGCTTCTAGCCTATAGTTTATAATTTGTTCTTCCATTTAATTAAAAACATCCTTTTATTCGTTAATTTATCAAATGCTTACATTAATTGATCAACTATTGATTATTAACCATAAAATATCTATTATCAGTTATAAATTATTATTTATCATTTATCCTGTTAATTATTTTTACCAAACATACTGATAGCAAACCCAAACGATTTATTAAAAGGCCCAAATATCTTGATGCTTATGTACTTAATTGATTAAAATTCAGTCTAGTCATTTAAGTAGTTTTTTTATCTTTTGGGCTAGGCCCATTTTGCTGACCCAGGTTCTTGTGTTTGTATTTAAACCACTTTAGGGTTTGAGTGGAAGTAAGCATTAATTCAGAATTTATTTTTCTTCATATTGTTTTGTGTTCATTCAATGGTTAACTCTTACTTTGGTATTAGTTGTTAATTCTTATTCATCATTGGTGTTTTCATCTTGAATTCATGGCTCCTCCAAAACCAACTCAACCCACCCCTCAAGAAATTGTTGAACAAGTTGTTCAAACTTCACACCTTCACCTTGATAATGCAATTAACCAAATACATTCAGATCTAGATGAGAGATTTGACGTTGTGCGCTCAAATATAGAAAAAACACAGCAGAATCTCGGTCTCATCAACACAAGATTGGAAAATGAAAGAAAGATCAAAGATTCCCGCTATGAATCTGTCATGGCCTCTCTTAACAAACTGTTGTCACAAAAGGGCCCTTAAACTATTTCTTCTACTGTTCCTACAATGGCTGGTTCTTCAGGTACAACTCAAACTTTTTCTATACCCATGGTCACATCCCCAATTTCTGCTGTTATTTCACCCACCCACACCCCTTTACGTCAGTCTACTACAGTACCTCATATCCTTAGCCAACCCAACGTCACTTCCTACACACACACTCCTACAACCCATATTCCACTACCCTACACAACCTACCCTTTTGCGGCACCCATTTTTCAGCAACACACCCCTTATACCAACTCTTTTTCACACCAGATCCCATACAATCAGATCCCCCATTTACCCCCCTTCCGTACCCCTAAGTTAGAACTTGCTCTATTTGATGGCTCCAACCCTTTGGAGTGGTTATTCCAAGCTGACCAACTTTTTAGTTTTTATAATTTACCTCCTGAAAATAGGTTGTCTGTGATGTCTTTTTATATGAAAGGAGAGGCTCTTGGATGGTTTAAATGGATGCACCACAATCAATTTCTAACGGATTGGACCTCTTTCACTAGAGCTTTGGAATTGAGATTCAGACCATCTACGTTTGCTAATCACCAAGCTAAACTATTTAAACTCAAACAAACTAGTTTTGTTGTGGAATATCAGGCAACATTTGAAAAATTAGGAAATCAAGTTGTTGGTCTATCACATGAGGCTGTGCTAAATTGTTTTATTTTTGGCTTAATTTCGGAAATCCAAAACGAAATTGCTATTCACAAACCCACTTCCATCTCCTAAGCCATTGGGCTGTCTAAGCTTATTGAATAAAAAATAAGAGAATCTAAATCCAAGTACCAAAAGCCCTTTTCCAGCCCTTATACTAAACCCAACCCATCCCCCCAAACTACTGTTTCTATCAGCACACCACCTAAGCCACCTCAAACACCACAACCTCCTAAATTTCCCATTAGACGCCTCTCAAACGCTCAACTTCAAGAGCGACGTGCGCAAGGTTTGTGCTTCAATTGCGATGAAAAATTCATTCCGGGTCACAAATGCGCTGCAGGAAATTTTTTGTTGTTATTGGTGGATGATGAGGACACTTCACTACAAGACAACACCCATGTTGTAGAGGAAAATGTTAGTCAATCAGAACCTGAGGAGACCTACTTTCAATTGTCTCCACAAGCTGCTTGTGGTCAACCATATCCTAAAACTCTGAAATTTAACAGAGTTATTCATGGTCTTCCGGTCACCGTTTTGATCGATACGGGCAGCACACATAACATTCTATAGCCACGTATTGCACATCATCTTAAACTCTCAAATACACCAATTCCCAACTTTTCAGTCATGGTAGGCAATGGTTCAAAATTGAATTGCTCTTGCCTCTGCCCACAAGTCCCAATCACCCTCCAAAATACCTTATTCACAATCCCTTTTCACCTACTTCCTATTGAAGGAGCGGATGTTGTTCTTGGAATGGAATGGTTAAGAACCCTTGGACCACTCATGGCAGATTTCTCAATCCCTAAACTCCCCTTCACCTACCACAACAATGACATTACTATAACTGGTGACAATAAAACCATCCCTACTGCCTCTTCCTACAACCAAATTTGTCATCTTATCCACACAGATTCCATTGCATCATTCCATTTATTACTTTACCAGCCCACCTCACTTACCAAAAACATCAATCCCATTGAGTCTCTGTCCACCTCCCTGCCACCCAAAATTTCCACCATCATCAAGTCCTTTGCTGCAGTTTTTCAGAAACCACACGGCCTACCACCAACCCGACCACACGACCATCATATACCCATCCTACCCAACACCCCACCTGTTAATGTAAAACCTTATCGATACCCACATTCACAAAAAGATGCCATGACATCTATCATTCAAGACATGCTTAAGAAGGGCATAATCAAACCCAGCCACAGTCCATACTCCTCACCAGTTCTCTTAGTTCGAAAAAAAGATGGCAGCTGGCGATTTTGTGTGGATTACTGCGCCCTAAACGTTGTTACAGTCCGCGATCGATTCCCTATACCTACCATTGATGAAATCTTTGATGAATTGGGATTAGCAACTATTTTTTCTAAGATCGATCTTCGATCTGGTTATCACCAAATTAGAGTTACGCCTGAGGATACACACAAAATGGCTTTCAGAACTTTTGACGGACACTATGAGTTTTTAGTGATGCCATTTGGGCTAACTAATGCTCCTAGTTCATTTCAGTCCGCAATGAATGATTTGTTAAGACCTTTTCTACGACGGTTTGTTTTGGTTTTCTTTGATGACATTTTAATTTATAGTTCATGCCTTTCTGAACATGCACGTCACTTATCATTAATTTTAGAGTTGCTTTTATCTCACCAATTTTATGCCAAATTGTCCAAATGTGTTTTTGCTGTTCCTAATGTTGATTATTTAGGTCACATTATTTCAAGTGATGGTGTAACCCCAGATCCAGCAAAAATTCAGGCAATTACGGAATGGCCGAGGCCACGTTCACTCACAACACTCAGGGGTTTTTTAGGCCTCACCGGCTTTTATAGACGCTTTGTGCGTCATTACGCCTCTCTCGCCGCTCCTCTCACCGATTTACTACGTTCTACTACTTTTACATGGAGTCCATCTGCCGAAGTAGCGTTTACAAAGTTAAAACAAAAAATGACAGAAACTCCTATCTTGTGCCTTCCTGACTTCTCCAAGACCTTTGTTCTTGAGACTGATGCTTCCGCTTTCGTCGTTGGCGCGATTCTCTCCCAACAGGGACATCCATTGGCCTTCTTCAGTAAAAAGTTGTGCAATAGGATGCAAGCTTCATCAGTGTATGTGCGGGAAATGTATGCAATCACTGAATCAGTAAAGAAATGGCGTCAGTATTTGATAGGGAGGCATTTCCATATTTATACAGACCAGAAAAGTTTAAAGAATCTCCTAGTCCAGACTATACAGACACCAGAACAACATAAATGGGCTGCGAAACTGCAAGGATTTCAGTTTGATATATTTTACAAACCTGGTAAACATAATCAGGTGGCCGATGCTCTGAGTCGTATTGAACAAGATGACGACGCCATCATGTTTTCCATCTCCTCCCCAGTTCCCTTTCTCATATCGCAGTTGACTGAATGCTACAACACTCAGGAAGGACAAAACCTAATACCAAATCTGAACTCAGAGTCAGATGCACAAAGTTTATTTCAGTTTAAGAATGATATTATGTATTACAAAGAAACGATCTTTATACCTTTAGTCAGAGAACTCAGACACGCCATTATTCATGAATTCCACTCCACCCCTATTGCGGGTCATTCAGGTGTCCAACCCACATTAGCCCGCCTCTCTGCTTCTTTCATGTGGCCGAAGATCTACAAGGACGTTGAGTTGTTTGTCAAACACTGCAAAACCTGTCAACACAACAAATACATGACAAAAAAGAAACAAGGGTTACTACAACCGCTTGAAGTTCCAACAAAGGTCTGGGATGAACTCTCAATGGACTTTATTACTCACTTACCATCCTCTTTCGGGCATACAACGATTTGGGTTATTTGCGACAGATTGACAAAGTATGTCCACCTCCTTGCTTTGCCTACGCACTTTACTGCTCGAGATCTCGCACGACGTTTTTCAACTGAAGTGTGCCGATTACACGGTATTCCGAGTTCCATCGTTTCCGACAGGGATCCGCTTTTCTTAAGTTCCTTCTGGAAGGAGTTGTTTCGCGTCCAAGGCACTACCTTAAAGTTCACCTCCACTTACCACCCTGAAACAGATGGATAAACTGAGGTTATGAACATATGCGTTGAGGCATATCTTAGATGCTTTACCGGCGAAAATCCCAGTCAATGGTTTAAGTATTTACATCTTGCTGAATATTGGCATGACACGGCTTATCATTCCGCCACAAAGATGACCCCGTTCGAAGCTCTTTATGGTAGAGAACCATTCACCTTTCCTCAGTATCATCAAGGGCTCACCACCGTTCCAGATTTAGAGTTAAACATGCAACAACGACAAGAAATTCTTAGCACTTTAAAACATAATCTAGAACGCGCAAGACAATGCATGGAAGATCAAAGTAACAAAAAAAGACAAGACTGTACCTTTGAAGTAGGAGATCTGGTACTCCTTCGCCTTCAACCTTATCGGCAAGTCTCCGTTCACCGTCACATCTCTCAGAAGCTTTCCAAACGATACTTTGGACCGTTCCGAGTCCGCCGTCGTATTGGACCAGTCGCCTACGACCTTGAGCTCCCACCATCTTCAAAAATTCATTCTGTCATCCACGTCTCTCAGTTGAAGGCGTATCATGGTGAAAATCCTTCTGTTCATTATCGACCGCTTCCCCCAACACTAGACAACTTGCATGCAGAAGAGTTTCCGATCGAAAATCCTTTAGCGGATGTCTCAAAGTCAGTTGAAACACACACACACCCATTTTTGGTGGAGAAGCAAACCGACTCAATGACCAACAAGATGTTAGAACTCATGATGTTGATTTGCAACATAGACAGCACCAAGAAGAAAAGGAAAGAAGCGATGCAAACAAAGAGAGGAGAAAGAGCGATGCAAACTCAGAGAGAGAAAAGAAATCTGTGATGCAACCGAAGGAAATGGGAAATGATGTTCAATCTTCTAGCATATGGGGAAGTAATACATTAAAGCGTAGTCAGATTACTTGTCCCAATGTTTCCCCTAATCTTCCATCTCAGCCGCTCATTACTTTGGATTCCTCTTCCCCTAAATCTGCACCGTCCACTTTCCCCAACGTTCACCTGCCAAGCCTACGTGATACCACACTTACCCATGCTACTTCAGTTTCCCAACAAGCCACGCGTGCGGTTCCCAACCCTTACCGTGTTCCAGCTGGCACGCATGCAAGCCAGCCTGTTCCCACCACCCCACTCACGTGTTCTCAGCAAATTTCAAACAATTCTCTCCCTCACCCTAACATCAATTGGGCCACAACTTTTAACCCAGCCCATTCTTCTATTTCTTCCAACCTTGAGGACAAGGTTGTTAGTGGGCAAGAAAGTAGTGATAGCAAGCCCAAACGAGTTATTAAAAGGCCCAAATATCTTGATGCTTATGTACTTAATTGATTAAAATTCAGTCTAGTCATTTAAGTAGTTTTTTTTTATCTTTTGGGCTAGGCCCATTTTGCTGACCCAGGTTCTTGTGTTTGTATTTAAACCACTTTAGGGTTTGAGTGGAAGTAAGCATTAATTCAGAATTTATTTTTCTTCATATTGTTTTGTGTTCATTCAATGGTTAACTCTTAATTTGGTATTAGTTGTTAATTCTTATTCATTACATACCTTTAGTATTTTTTTAGTTTTGTGGTCTTTCATGATTCCATATCTGAGCCATATTCTGTTTATAATATTCTTTTTTTGACATTAGTTTATGGCTTTAATTGATATGCTTTGACAATCTAAAATAATTTTACATTATTATCAAATTAAAACATTTTGCTATGTTATTTAAATTTTTTTAAAGTTACAGTCTGACTTAGCAAGATATATAGTCGTAATTGATTGACAGTATAAAAAAAATTTATACTATTAATACATCATCTATTTTCTCATAGTTTATAGAGTACTATTCGAAAAAATAAAAACCTTAAATATAAATAAAATCTGAACAAAGATTATCACAATCAGATTGACGCCATCTATCTAATAAGCAAAATTTGCTCCATCAGTATTAATTAACCATCTTAAAATACTGAAAAAAAACAACACACAATAAAAAAAAATGTTAACATACACTCAAAATTAATGACTTCACACAAAAATATATTACATCTATTTTTTTTCTTCATCTTTCTAATGTAGATCTCACCCAAAATTATTGAACTCCACACAAAAATACACTAAAATATATATGTTGCTGCACACCTACATGAGTGTGCATTAGCATAACCCATAAAAAAATCTCAAATAAACCCTTTGTCCTTTCATCTCGCTTTTCCACTCTCGAACACTCCACTACATTCATTCCTTCCTTTTACGTATTTCTTATTCTCTGAAAACTGCTCCAACAAAACCCAATAAACCCAACAAAACAAAAACACAGAAACATTATCGAATCCAATGTTGTCATCACCCATTCTTGTCTCCTCAGCTCTCATCCTCTCTCTCCTTCTCCTCTTCTTTTTCTCTCAACAAATCATCTTCCAAATTTACTCCCCTCTCTCCGCCTCATCCTCCTCCCCCGCCGACTCCGCCGCTGACCTCTCCCTCTTCCACCGCGCCACCCACACAACAAACCACCTTTCCACCCTCACAAACCCTAAACCCAAAATCGCATTCCTCTTCCTCACAAACTCAAACCTCTCTTTCGCACCTTTATGGGAAAAATTCTTCGCTGGTAACAACCATCTCTACAACATCTACATCCACGCCGACCCCACTTCCTCCGTCGCCTCACCCGGCGGAGTTTTTCATAACCGTTTCATCCCTTCTCAAATAACCCAACGAGCTTCCCCAACACTCATCTCCGCCGCCCGACGTCTCCTAGCGTCTGCCCTCTTAGATGATCCGCTCAACCAGTATTTTAGCTTAATCTCCCAACACTGTATCCCGCTTTTGTCGTTTCGATTCGTTTATAACTCTCTTTTTACCAATCAATTAAAGTTATTACAGAGTTTCACTAACTATAATAACTTTACATACCCATATCCCAGTTTCATTGAGATTCTCTCCAACGATCCGAATCTCAACGACAGGTATAATGCCCGCGGTGAGAATGCAATGTTGCCGGAAATTGTGTTCGAGAATTTTCGGGTGGGTTCGCAGTTCTTTACGCTGAACCGGAAACATGCAAGGTTTGTGGTGGGAGAACAAAAACTATGGAAGAAATTTCAGATTCCTTGTATAAATGTGTATTCGTGTTATCCAGAAGAACATTACTTTCCAACTCTTTTGTCAATGGAGGATCCAAATGGCTGCACTGGTTATACACTTACTAGAGTTAACTGGACTGATTGTTGGGATGGACATCCCCATCTTTATACTCCGGCCGAGGTTTCTCCCGAGCTTGTTCGTCAGCTGAGGCGATCCAATTCAAGCTACTCGTATTTCTTCGCGAGGAAATTCTCACCGGAATGTCTCGGGCCGTTGATGGATATAGCTGATGAAGTCATTTTCAAGGATTGAAGCTTGCTTGGTGAGCACACAAACTTTTACTTTTCATTAAAAGTAATTATGTTTTTGGAATTTTTAGTGTCTAAATTTGGTGATTTAGAGTTCTATTTATTGTTTATCTCTTTTTGGTTGGAAATATGTCATTATTAATTTTGGTGTTCTGTAATAGAAAAAGTTAGCCGAAATTGAGGTCATTTAAACCTTGTTTAAACAAGACATGAATAAAGGACAGAAATGGATTTTGATTGTCTGAATTTGAAAGTGTACGACTTTGGGAATTAGTTGAGAGAGAATATAGATATAGTGAAGTAAGTAATTGTGTGTGAATGAGAGAGAATGGTCACTGGTCACCAAAAACAGAAAGTTACACCCTCTTGCTGGCATAGATGGCTGATTGCAGCAAATTCATAACCTTACACATCCAATCCAATTTAATCTACGTTGGAAAACATTATCCATATCAATTGAAATAGTGCCAAACAAAGATTAAAGACCCTTAATAGTGTGAATTGCACTGACTTAAGTTAAACCACTTAATTCTCTTCGTGATAAAAAAAATGTAGTTTTTTTTTTGTGGTTGATAGAGGTACAGACTGTCAAGATGTTCTCTAAGACAACATGTCTCTGCCCTATCTATCTTTTTATTTGTTTGGTTGCACTTTCCTGTAGTGGACTCAAAACCACTTAACAGATTGCAGCACTTCATGCAAGTACACTTTCGAGTGGTTAGTGTTGCAAGTTAGATAAAGTAGCAAGTCTTTTTGGGCTACTAGAATTCAATATGGGTTTTGGTAAAATTACAGCGTACCACTCTGATTTTTGCAAAACTTTGAATTACAACAAAATCACTAATCACTGTCTCAGCACAATTTATAGATTATAGAGCCAAATTGTTAATGTAACACCAAGTGGAAATGAGAGTTATCTACAAACTTAAAAATATGCTAGTTAATTATACGTGCATTGTTCAATCGATCTGAAGTCATTTTACTATTGTCTCTGATCTTTTAATTTTCTTCTATTTTTCAGGTAATATTTATGGTTTTGACAAGAGAAAAACTCTTGTGGGCGCACAATAGCAGTGTTTAGTTCATGTGTATAGAAAATCTAGTTTCTGCAACTGTAAAGTTTAGTTATAATTTCTTCGATGTGAATGTAGGTTTTAGTTATAGAAAAAACTGGTTTCCTAAGGAGGCCACTTATTATGAAATATTGCATGGTAACCAAATCTTGTGTGCAACAATACTAGACTAGAGCGGTCAAAATGAATTATCCGGCCTTAAACTGCCCAATTTGGGCTTTTTAGGGTTGGCCAAAAAAACCCTTTTGTAATATAGGCTTCAAAATTACAACTCGAGTCCGGCCTTAGACGGGCTTCAGGCTATCCGACTTTAAATGGTTTTTTTAAATAAAAAAGTTAAAATAAAAATCTCATAATATTTATAATAAATAAAATTAAAATTATATTATTTTAAACATAATATATTTTTAAGTATTATATTATCTTTTATAAATACTATGATGTGTTCTTAAAAAGAACACATGTCTAAATTATGTAAAATAATACTATAATACTTAATATAAGAGAAATTAATAAAATATAGGCTAAAATACAGTTTTGGTCCCCCTGTTTTTTTTTTAACAGTTTTGGTCCCCTACCCCTCACTGTTCATGTACGGACGTGTACTGTTCATGTACGGACAAGTTACTGTTTATCACTTTTTTGGGCCAAAATTGGAGTGGGGGGACCAAAACTGTTAAAAAAAAAAATAGGGGGACCAAAACCGTGAATTTTGACAAACAGGGAGACCAAAACTGTATTTTAGCCTAAAATATAAGTAAAGACTTATATTAATGAATAAGATTTTTATTTTAAAGTAAGATAATATAAATATTAATATATTTTTTTTAAAATTTATAATTATGTGGATCTAATAGACTATCTACAGCCCATAGGACTAGTCAAACTTTAAAAAATATAGACTCTAATTTAAAGTCTAAGTCCTAATGATTTAGTGGCTCGGCCCATATGGACTATTTCAATTTGACAGCTCAAAGCAATATAATAGAAAACATACAATATTCTTTTTGTGGTGAAATTTAAGGCTTATATCAGGTAGTATTTTCACCTCAATCCCTTTATAAGCTTCACATAAGGTTCAATTCTAAAGTAGGTTGATATGAGAAATGATGGCTATACATTCTTTGACATTATCTTTTTAATATGTTTTGTCCTATTGATTTATTGATTTAATGTTTACATGATTTCACTACAAAATTTTAATAGAATATATATATATATATATATGGCATTAATGTATTTACAAAATAATTTTTTTGCATTCAGTGGGTTCAGACTCATGCCTTCTTCATAAAAATACTGTCTTTACCAACTGTCTAACAATCATTTTACACTTACAAATTTAGTAGTTGTTCTGGACTGGGTCAGCGCCTGTCCACCAGTCAGGTAGGCACATTCCAATGTCACGGTAAGCAGCCCAGTAAGACTCACTCCTCTCCCTCGTCGGGGAGCAACCAGATCCCATCATCGTCGAGCAGATATTACTTGGCCTATGGAGAGAACGAGCATCCTCCCCGCGTACTCCACGTGCTCATCTCGCGGGGACACGTCATCAGCTGACTACCCGCCTCCGAAAGAGTTGGTTAACCCACTTTCCGGAGAATTCGGGGCAGTTACTCCAGGGCGAAGACCACGTGCTGGTCTTCCCTACGCCATATAAGTCCTGACAGTTATCTGCATTGGGCCTAGTGACCCAACCCAGTGCAGACGACCGTTGCCCCAGCGCTGGGGGCACAATATAAATACCGTCTTTCACTAGTGGGCCAGGTATTCTAATTCTCACTCTCATTATCTTTCTGTACTTGCTTGCTCCGTTCCTGACTTTAGCATCGGAGTACCTTGTAAGTACACCCCCACTGTCTCACCATCATCGGAGTAGCGGAGTTCACGACATGCAGTTGGCCACCGATCCAATTCTTATCAGGTACGATCAGTGGCGCCGTCTGTGGGAACCTTTGCTTCCCCGTTTTTCTTACCGTAAAAACCAAAGCAACCTTCATTCTCTGACGATCATGGCTAGCCCTTGAACTGACGCCAACACTCCAGACACCGTCTTCGCACCATTCAACAACGGAGACGACCACGACCCCAACGTGGTCGTTAACGTCGAAAAAGGTGACCCCAGGGATTGGAGTACCGCTTCCCCATCCTCTGATGACGCGACCTTCAACGCCGGCCAACAAGATGGTAGCCCGACTATCTACCAGCCGATCCCTACGCCACCTAATGCTGATCCGAACACGGTGGCCCTGTTCGCACCGATCAATCAGACCAATTTGTTGATCTCCCAACAGAACGTGCGGATAGGAGAGCTCGAAAGGGAGCGACAACAACGCCCTCCTCCGCGGAGACATCGTCGCCCCATATCTCACAGTCTTTCTCCTCCCCCGCAGAGGACACGACAAGACGATTCTCGGAGCTCTTCCCCCCAACCTGCGGGGCACCGCCCACGTCTGGAACGACCCCAACCTGTGGTCGCTCAGAAACGTAATCGGTCCCCATCGTTCCCCTGTCCAAAAGAGAAGCAAGGCCGATAGATACAGCAAGAAGCCGAAGAGCCGACCAAGAAGTCCCCCCGATAAAGCAGGCGCGGTCGTGGTGACCACTCCCCGTCACAATCACCAGCTAGGAGTGACGAAGAAGACCAGCGTACCCCACTGTCCAGGGAAATTATGGAGACCCCTTTGCCCGTCGGGATGGAGAAGCCTTCACCCTTGGCGACGTACGACGACACCGACGACCCGGACGACCACGTCGAGAGTTTCGAGGCAATGCTCGACTACAGGAACGTTCGAGGAGCTATCAAGTGCAGGTTTTTCCCGACCACCCTCCGGAAGGGTGCTATGGCGTGGTACAAGAGCCTCGCACCGGAGTCATCACCGCCTGGAAGGAACTGAAGAGACAGTTCTCCAGGCATTTCACTGCTTCCCGACGCCACCCGAAGACGGTAGCCTCCCTGGAAGCCATCGTCCAAGGAAAAGACGAATCTCCCCGAGATTACATCGAGAGATTCAACCGGGAAGCCGTCCAGGTAGCCGCCACGGACGACATGAAGAAGTTTCTGATCGAGCGAGGACTACGACCTCGCACTGAGTTCGCCAAGGCTGTGGGCATTCAAAGGCCCCGCAACTTGGAAGAGCTCATCCACAAGGTCCAAGCATACACTCAGTATGAGGAGGTGTAAGCTGCCCATTGTGCCCGCAACTCGGGGCATCAAGAGGGCCCCCGAAGCTCCAGGCACGAAGACTCTACCGCTCCCCGACGAGGGGGAGAAAGAAGAAGAGAAGACCGTCTCAGGGAATCTCATGAGCCGAAAGGTCCAGCAGGCCGGTTCACAGAGTACACGTTACTCACTGCTCCTCGCGAGCGAATTCTGGCCAAGCACATCAACTCGGAATTCCAGAAAGGAGGTGTTCGCTTTCCGAAGCCGACACCACTCAAACCAAACGTTGACAAGTCCATTTACTGCAGGTCGCATAGAAGCCACAATCATGTCACCGAGGACTGCATCCACCTCAAGGATGCGATAGAAATCTTGATCAAGGAGGGGCACCTCAAGCAGTACACGAAGAGGAACGACGCCCCCAGACAAGATGCCCTGGAGACGCAAAGGGTCGAGGAGACGACCCCTTCCACCGGAGAGAACGGGCTACAATTCACTCTGAGTGTCACTCGACCAGAGGACTTCTACTTCCCCGACGAGCCGGAGATCCCTGTGACTGCTCGCAGCCAGTGGGAAAGTTTCCCCGCCGCAATGGTTATATCCGGCGGGGGGTTTAACAAGGTCTCTGTGGGGTCAATCAAGCGGAAGTTCGACGAGCTGATCGACACGAGCTAGACACAGACTGCCACCTTCGAGAAGGTACAAGGGAAGTCGAATCCCATCACCTTCTACCTCGAAGAATTGCCCAGTGGCGCTCCTAACTCCACCATCCCTCTCCTAATTATGGCGCAGATGGCAAACTTTGATGCCCACCGAATCCTGGTCGACCAAGGGAGTTCGGTGGACATCATGTACGCCCACCTCTTTGAGACCCTCCAGCTCAATGAAACACTTCTGACCCCCTACGTGGGCTCAGACCTACAAGGTTTCAATGGCACCACCACCAGACCGTGGGGCTATATCGAGATGATGGTTATTTTCGGGAGTGATGAGACTGCCCGACAAGTTAAGACCTATTTCCTGGTGGTGGAGTGTCCTTCCCTGTACCAGTGCATCCTGGAAGAACGACTATGGGCGAACTCACGGTGGTACCATCTATAGCCCATCTGAAGATGAAGTACTACACGGTCATAGGTCGTGTCGTCACCCTCCACGGAGATATTGAAGCTGCTAGGAGATGCTTCGAAGCTGCAACTAAGGGTTTGAGCTCGATCAACGTCAAGTCCAAGACCGGAGAGAAGCCAGCCCTGGACGTAGTGCAGAAGCTACTCCTGTGGGTCAACGCGGTGGACCTCAACAGTCGCTTCCCCAACAAGCAGGAAGAAGGGGGAACAGCAGACAACAACCTCCCAGCTGAAGGCAACGAGCAGCCTCTCCACCCAACTCGCCCCATTCCAGACGGAGACTTCGAGCTCATCGCTCTCGAGGACGATCCAGACAGGAATGTGAATATTGGCACTGATCTCCCCGACCTGGCGAGGAAGCAGCTGAAGGCCTGCCTCCGGGAGAATGCTGATCTGTTCGCGTGGAGCGCGTCGGAGATGCCCGGCCTTGACCCAGAGGTGGCATGTCACCAGTTTACTATAGATCCAGCTGCTAAGGTTGTAGTGCAACGTAGGCGTAGGTAGTCTCCCGAGAAAGCACATGCTGCTGAAAAAGCTGTAAAAGATCTCTTAGAGGCAAACTTTATTTCGGAAGCCCGGTACACGACCTGCCTGTCCAACGTTGTACTTGTTAAGAAAAATAATGGGAAATGGAGGATGTGCGTTGACTACACTGATATTAACCGGGCATGCCCGAAAGATGCTTATCCACTGCCTAACATCGACCAACTGGTCGACAATTCTGCAGGTTTTAAATTACCGTCGTTTATGGATGCTTACTCCGGGTACAATCAAATCCCCATGGAAAAGGCCGAAAAGCAACACACAGCCTTCATGACTGAGTCGGGCAACTACTACTACAATGTAATGCCCTTCGGCCTGAAGAACGTCGACGCGACCTACCAGGAGATGATGAACAAAGTCTTCTGGGGAGAGATCGACGACATGCTCGAGGTCTACATGGACGATATGATCGTGAAATCTCCAGAAGAAGTCGACCACGCTACTCACCTCAAAAAGGTCTTTGACACAGTAAGGAAATGCAAGATGAGGTTCAACCCCGAGAAATGCACCTTCGGCGTCCGGGCTAGCAAGTTCCTCGGTTTCTACCTCACAGAGAGAGGAATCGAGGCGAACCCCGACAAGTGCAGGGCATTCTCCGAAATCCCAACGCCGAACTCAAAGAAATCGATACAATCGCTAAACGGGATGCTGACCTCGCTCTCCCGCTTCGTGGCAAATCAGTGCAATACACACTTCCATTTTTCAAACTCCTACACAAGAAAGCCACGTTCGAATGGACCGAAGAGTGCGAGCAGGCGCTCCTCCACCTCAAACAGGTCCTTTCGCAACCCCCGGTCCTCTCACGACTAAAAAACGGGGAGACGTTGTTCATATACCTCGCCGTCACGAGCGAAGCGGTCAGCGCGGTTCTAATCCAAGAAACCCCCGACGGGCAAAAGCCGATTTATTTTATCAGCAAAGCCCTCCAGGTTCCAGAGCTCAGATACCAGCAGATCGAAAAGGTTACTCTGGCCCTCGTCACTGCGGCCAGAAGACTGCGACACTACTTGGCTCACACAATTGTGGTGAGGACCAAACAGCCCGTGAGACAGCGGTGAGGACCGAACAGCCCGTGAGACAGCTCCTTGGCTGAAATGACCCTCCTAGAACCTTCGACCGACGGATCCCAAAAATGGACGATCTACGTCGACGGGGCATCCAGCTCGACAGGAAGCGAAGGGGGCATCATCCTATAAAACAAGGAAGGTATCATGATCGAGGTCTCCCTCACACTATCCTTCCCGACGTCAAACAACCAGGTCGAGTACGAGGCTTTCCTCGCCGGGTTACGACTGGCCGGGGATCTCGGCGCCAAGGAAGTAAAGATATTCACTGACTCCCAGTTCGTGGCCTCCTAGGTGCGAGGAGAATACCAAGCCAAGAACGACAACCTCGTCGAATACTTGGCTCTGGTGAAAGAAATGATGAAAAATTTCACCTCGGCAAAAGTGAATCACGTCCCGCGCGAACACAATACTCGAGCAGGTGTCTTATCAAAACTCGCGAGCACAAAGAAAAAAGGCTGGAACATGTCCGTCATTCAAGAGGTGCTCCCGCGTCTGAGCATCAAAAAAACCATCCCCGCGGCTGACGTGAACTCCATTTGAGAAAACCACTGCTGGATGACCCCAGTGTACGAGTACCTCACCACGGGTAAACTGCCCGACAACCCCAAAGACGCCGGAGTTGTTAGGCGACGTGCCTGCTCCTATACGATTGTCAAAGACAAGTTGTATCAACGCGGCTTCTCGATCCCCCTCCTCAGGTGCGTCGAGGAGTCCAAGATCCCCAGCATACTCCAAGAGATCCACGAGGGGATCAATGCGCAACACCTCGGCGGACAGTCCCTAGCCCGTAAAGCACTGCGAACAGGGTACTATTGGCCCACCATGCAGCAGGACGCCAAGGAACACGTCAAGAAGTTCGACAGATGCCAATGACACGGGGACATGCATCTGGCACCCCCAGTGAGCTCAAAACGCTGTCGTCTCTGTGACCGTTTTCCTGGTGGGACATGGACATCCTTAGACCCTTCACCGTGGGGTCGTACCAAAATAAGTACCTGATCGTCGGTGTTGACTACTTCACCAAGTGGATCGAGGCCGAAGTCCTAGCGAAAATCACGGCCCACAACATATGACGTTTCTACAAGAGGAATATACTTGCCCGGTTCGGCGTGCCCCAGACAATTGTCACCGACAACGGGACACAGCTCACTGATAAGTGCAAATTATACTTATTTTTGTATATAAGTTTTGGTGCACTTATCGATACTTTTTGGTTAATATCGTTCAAATAAACCCCGATTTGTTTATAAATACGTTTACTTTACATTTTAGTGTATATATTGCGTATCGTGTAAATATCATTGAGTTTAATTGATTTTCTCTCATTTTTGTAGGTATTCAAGCAATGATATTTTGCCATTGTTGTATAGAGCATTGAATAAGATTTCCAACGCTTCCGACCGTGAGTCAATCCGAGTTACGGTTCAGAAGTTGTGGTCAAAATAAGAACTGGTTCGCTGTCAAGTTCGCTTTGCAAACTTTCCAGCGAATGCTCGTCCAGAGTCGGTTTAACTGTTCCGTAGGCACTTAAGTGCCACTTTTTGAGGCTCGCTTTGCGAGTAAAACGTTCACTTAGCGAACGTGACAGATTTTGTAATACTATACGTTCATTTTCAGTCATTTTTTAGGGGATGTTTTAGGGTATTTGTTCCCAATTCATCAAACCTTCATCCTTTGTTATTTAGAGCTTAGAAAAGCATCAATGGTGGTTGCAACTCGACGATTGGAGGCGGATTATTCTTGGATCGTGATTGACACCTCGAGAGATTTTGATTTCTCTTCTCTCTTCCCTTTGTAGTTTCCATTGTTGTGAGTTTGTATGTAAGTTTACCTTTATAGTATCTATATTTATTGCTCATGGTGTTGTATAAAGCCCATTTTACAAATTAATGTTGGTGCCATGATTTCTTTATTTGGGTTTGAGTTGCGGTAGACATATCCTATTTGAATCCGGATTTAGGATGAACATTTATTATGTTCTAGACTTTAGAGATAGATTTAGGCTTAATATCCACTTGAGTATCGATTCTTAATGCTTCCGTGTGGTCGAGTTGCGTGAGACATCACCTCCGAGGTGATGCGGTTGTTCTCTCAACTTTGCGTTAGACATAACCTTTGTTGTGAGCGATACGTGATAATGTTGATGAGTGATTTAGGTTGCGTGCAACTGAGTAGTGAGTTTGAGTATTTGATAGGGTAGATGAAATGTAAACTCGAGAGTTCTCTACTCTCCAAAGAATGAATTCTTTTTATGTTCATAAGTTTTATTTCTCGCATTTAATTTAAACCCAAACTCTTTAACATTTAAACTGTCGAACGACATTCTTTCCCTCGAACCGATCTCTGTGGACACGATAAATTCCCGAAAAAAATACTTCCAAAATATTTGTTGCTTGCCGCTTTACCGCATCATTCACCGACAAGAACTTTCAGGACTTCGTCACCAAGCTTGGCACGAAGCAACACTTCACATCGGTCGAACACCCACAAACAAACGGGAAAGCCGAAGCCGTGAACAGGGTGATCCTACGAGGTCTGAAACGAAGACTGGGCGACGCCAAGAAAAAGTGGGTCGAGGAGCTACACAGCATCCTCTGGGCCTACAGAACAACCCCGCACTCCACTGTCGGGGAAACCCCATTTCGACTGACCTACGGGACCGAGGCAGTGACCCCAGTGGAAATAAAGGAACCCTCGAGAAGGACTGAGTCTCCCCTCGACGAGGAGATGAACGATGAGGCCCTCCGGGAGGAGCTCGACCTGGTCGAAGAGATACGGTCGGGCGCATCCCTCCGCGAAGCCTCACTCAAGCAGATGATAACTTTACGTCGTAACAACAAAGTTATCAAACGCGAATTTCAGGTGGGAACCCTCGTCCTACGAAGGAGCCCGCTTTAACAAAAACACGCTGCCATACGTGCACAATAAACATCGCTTTTAACAAAAAAGTTCTTCCTAAATGAGAAATTTGACAGCGCTTTGTAAAAAAAAGCGCTGCCTATAGTGGAGAATAAAAAGCGCTTTTAAAGAAAGCGCTGCCAAAAAGAGACCTAAAAGAGAACTAAAAGATACATTAGACAACGCTTTTAAAAGAGTTGTCTAAAGGGGGACAATAGAAAGCGTTTTTCAAGAAAAAGCGCTGCCTAAAGGTGACAATAGAAAGCGCTTTCAAAAAGAAGCCCTGCCTAAAAGGGACATAAGGCAGCGCTTTTGCATTTAAAAAAAGCGTTGTTTTTACCTACAGCAGCGCCAGTATAGGCAGCGCTTTTAAGCGCTGTCTATGCAAAAAAAAAAAGTGTTGTCTTTTCCCTTATATGGCGTAGTGCTTTGAGCAATTTTTGCACTTCCTAAAAGCCCAGGCACTACATCAACTTGTATTTTATAATTTGGAAGTAGAAACCTTATAGGATGCATGGTAATAACAAGGTCCCATGGAGTTGACAATACCTCCTTCTTTGGCTGCTCAATTTTGAATCATTAAAAATTATAGAAAATGCATAATCAAGATAACTTAACATGGTAGGATTTAAATTCAAACCATATCTTCGAGGATCATGAATATTCAGTGTCTAACGGGCCCTGGAAGTTAGCAATACCTTCTCTTTTGGTTGTTCAATCTTTGAATTACTACAAGATCTCTCACTTAGTCCAAAAGTATTAAAGCTTCCAAATGCCAAACTACCTTTCAATCCCTTCGGCACATGGAAACATTTTTGATAAGTAACATGCTGCATCGCCTTAGTTGATTGCACATGAACTTCTGAAGTCGAGACTTCTGTGACATTAGCTGTTTTAGAAACATCTTGAGGTGGCCTGAAAGAGCTATTCAATGATAAAGAGGATGAAAGTTGCTCAGATACCAAGATACTTTCAACTTTATTTAACTTTAATATGGAATTTGGGTTGCTTGTTGAATTAATTGACATGGACTTTTCATTCTTGGATACTCATAAACCAGCGGCTTCTTCAAGTTTGTTTCCTTCCACGTGATTTGGTGGACATTGATCAGAACTTGATAGATATTTTCCTTGGTCAGTACTTGTAATTGAGTCGACGACTTTGTTAGGGGAAGTGGTTGCGGCAACAACAACAACAACTTGAGGCTGGATATTTTCTTGATTGACAGTGTCATTAGCAGCTGAACTAGTATTATGGATGCTCAGTACACTACCTATGAGAGATCGGCTAGAAGAACCATGATCAGACTTTCCATTGGATAGATTTGTAGCACTACAGGGTGCAATAACTGAACCTCTGCAACTTGAGGCTTGATGTAGTGTATTAGTTATTTTCTGTAAATCTGACTGAGTAGAGGAACCATTAGTTCTCCCTAAAATATGGACACCATTTTCCCTTTGAATAGCATGCTTACTCTTTCCATTAGATACCATATCGGTACTTTCTTCTTTTGTTTCTTCCTTTAAGGAAATTACATAAACATTCAATTCTGGACTTTCTTCAACAATTTCAGAGGCATCAGAATCAGGCACTGTCGAAAAAACTTCCTCTTTTTTAAAGGTCATCTCGTCAACCCCATAAGGCAAGGCACTACCAGGGGTTCACTTCTCATGTGGAACCCAAGCCCTACTATTTCAGTCCCACTTATATATAGTCCCATCATCATCGGTAAATTCCTCTTCGTCATCAGGCAGTGTAGAAGGTTTCTCAGAGTCTTCCTCTGCTACACCACCACCAATATCACCGAAAAAGGAACCTAATTCTGAACCTTCTACCTGTGCCTCTGCCTCCTTAATCTCCTTTTTCCATATCTCAAACTCGTCAACATCGTCAGCATCGGTAGACACTACAGTTGAATGAATTTGAAGACAATTAATTTCATCCCACAACTCGAAAATGGAAGACAAAGGTTGCCACTCAGTTTTTCCTTCAGACTATAAAAGCGTGTTTTCTGACAAGTATCCCTTTAAGAAATGCTCGCGCACCTCTGAGAAGACGTAAGGACCGACTTGTTGTTGATTTTCTTCGAGAAGGTACCATCTAATTTCTGTTACATTTTCACCAGTAGGTTGGGGTTGCTGTTGATATGAAGCAAGGATTATGTATTGTTGTTGGTATGGAGTGACGATTGATAATGGAGTATTTGAGAAATAATATGCAAGATATGGATTTGTGGATGGTGGAGCAAAAATGGTTCTGTAGTGGAATAATATGAATGAGTGAAAGTGTGGTAAAATGGATGATTGTAATAAGAATATGCCATGGAAGGGAGATTGAGTGCAGTAATGAAAGCACCAATTGATAGGATGTTTGAACAAAACCCTAACAAACTAAGAGGAATGCAGAAAAACTCTAGACTAAGAAACTAGAAGATAAAAGAGATAAAATAAAATATTCATTTGATTTCCTAATCTTTCATCTCTTAGTGAGAGTACATATAAAATATCATTAATGGATAGTAGAATAAATGTCTAATGACTAAAAAGCTCAACTAAACAACAAAAGCCCAACTAATATAAATTCTACTTCTAACTTTAATAATTAAACTGCCTAAAAATAACTCCATGATCCTATCAGAAAAAAAGTTTCTTGATGAAGTTTGAAATTGCTATTTGATGGCTAACAATGGAAACTGACACTACTACAATGTGTGTTTTTCTCTCCATGGAATTTTGTTTAGTTTAGAGTTTGATTTGTGTTAGTGTGATGCTGTTACTGGAAGGGTGATTTGGTTGATTAAATAACACATGTAAGATAATTTGCAATGGATTGAAATATAAAATAAACTAAATTATACTTTTGGTCCCACTATTATGGTTTATTCATGAAATCAATCCCGTCATTTTGTTTTTAAACATTTTTTATCATCATTCACCATTTTTTATCAAAAACACGATGATGTGTATGTGACGTGGACTGTGCCAGTTGGCCAATCACATTTTACATGTCATTTTATTATTGGCTAAAATACAGTTTTGGTCCCCCTGTTTGTCAAAATTCACAGTTTTGGTCCCCCCATTTTGTTTTTTAACAGTTTTGGTCCCCCACTCCAATTTTGGCCCAAAAAAGTGATGAACAGTACCTGGTCCGTACATGAACAGTACATGTCCGTACATGAACAGTACATGAATAGTGAGGGGTGGGGGATCAAAGCTGTTAAAAAACAAAATGGGGGGACTAAAACCGTAAATTTTGAAAAACAGGCGGACCAAAACTGTATTTTAGCCTTTATTATTTTGTTATATTATTAAATTTAATTAAAATAATTATAAAACTTAACATTCCATCCCCTTGTGTGCTAACAACAGGATAATCTCGTTTTCCTTAGTTCCTCCTAAGAATGAATTACTGAAAAATCTCAGATCCCTTTCCTTTCTACGGCATCCGCATTGAAATGCCTTTCAAAGAAATCAATGTTTGTGATTCAAGAGGTTTCTAACAAAGATATTCAGATCATTAATCTGGAAACTAGTAAACTTCAAGATTGGGATCTAAGTGTGATGTTGAATAATCATTCATTCCTGGAAGAAAAGATTCATCAGCTCCAGGAGGTAGTGCATTTGATTGCTAATAAGAAGTGTGAACCTTTTGAACAACCTCATGAACTTGTGATTCAAGAACAACAATTTCTTTAACATCAAAGTTGATATCTACTGCTGGTAATATTCTCCTTTCTGCTGATATCTATTATTCCAGATCTATGAAAATAGAAAGATGAACGTACTTGTCGGAACCAGTTTAGATGGAGGAATCACTTGGCCATGCCTTTGGGTTAAATGACATATTTTGTAAAGCTCCCAGAAAACACTTAGCATCAATCATTTGAAATGAATATTAAGAGAATTGATGAAGAGGGTGATGAAGCAAATGATGAACAAAATTTGTTTAGGGTTTAGAAAGGGGGAATTTAGTTTGGTGAGTGATTAATCGAAGAAAGAAGAAAGGCGGAACGAAATATTAGAACAAGGCATCTAATTAGGCTTTATTTGTTTTAATTAGGTTTTTAAATTGTTTTAGTTTAATTAAATAAATCTAATAAAATAAAAATTGACATCTAAAATGTGATTTGCCACCGAAAACTATACACGTCATCCAATAAAAGCCACATAAAAAAATTACACATTAACGCATTTTTACCCAAAAATGGTAAATAGTGATCAAAACTGTTTAAAAATAAAATAGAGAAACTGATTTCGTGAATAGACCATAATAGAAAAATCAAAGTTATAATTTAACTTATAAAATATTAAGGGTTTTATGCATGGGAAGCATGATGGCTACTGATCATACCTGATCAGAATTGGATCGGTGGCCAACTGCACGTCGTGAGCTCCGCTACTCCGGTGATGGTGAGACGGTGGGGGGAGTACCTGCAAGGTACTCCGATGCTAAAGTCAGGAACGGAGAAAACAAGTACAAAAAGGTAGTGAGAGTTAGAATTAGAATACCTGACCCTCTAGTGAAAGAGGGTATTTATATTGTGCCCCTAACGCTGAGCCAACGGTCGTCTGCACTGGGTTGAGTCACTAGGCCCAATGCAGATAACTGTCAGGGCTTACGTGGCATAGGGAAGACCAGCACGTGGTCTTCGCCCTGGAGTATCTGCCCCGAGTTCTTCGGAAAGTGGGTTGACCAACTCTTTCGTAGGCGGGTAGTCACCTGATGACGTGTCCCCGCGGGAGGAGCACGTGAAGTACGCGGGGAGGATGCTTGTTCTCTCCCCGGGCCAAGTAATGTTTGCTCGACGATGATGGGATCTGGATGCTCCCTGGCGAGGGAGAGGAGTGGGTCTTAATGGGATGCTTACCATGACATTGGGTTGGGCCTACACGACTGGAGGGCAGGCGCTGGCCCAGTCCAAAACAGGAGCCCCCCAAGTGGTTGCTCCGAAGAGTCGGAGTAATGACTTAAGGGCCAGCCCGTTCACCGGGATCCATTTGGTAGGGCAGCATGCTCGAAATGCCAAACTGATGGAAGATGCAGGAGGTTAGGAGCAGGGATGTTCGTCGGACAGGAGTCTCGGGGACCGACGTCCGTCTGGCGTCCTAAAGGTCATTTCTGGTCGACGATGCGGAGAGATGAAAGGAGTCGAACGCGTTCATCACACGGGTACAAAGGGAAATGAAAAGATGCACGCGGGGTCCTGAGTGCCACGTGTCACTCGCCATCAATGCCTATGGAGATTAGGATCCTAGGCACTCAAGTGCCTAGGGGATGCCTCGAGTCTCGTGACTGTCCTATAAATAGAAGTCGGGTTCGCGCCATTTGTACGTTTCCACTTTCTCAGCTCAAAGCTTTCTCTCTTTCTCTTCGGCTTTCGTTGCCGTCCTTCCGCCGTACGCCGCCGCACCGAAGATTCATAACCGCCATTCTAAGTAAGTTTCCGGCCCCTTCTCTCTGTTTAATGCTTTCTACGGTGGTTTCTCCGGTGAATTGATGAAGTTCCCGGGGAGACCACGGAGTTTCCGGCAAAAACGGCGGGACTTCTTTAGATTTACGGTGAATGTCACGGGGAGTTGGGATGAATCTCCCGAGGTCCTGATGAGGGTCCTGGGGACATAGGATAAATCTCTCGAGGTCATAGGATGAAGAACTCGGGGACCCGATGAAGGTCCCAGGGACGTTAGATGAATATCCCGAGGACGTCGGGTGAATGTCCCGTGGACTTGGGATTAAGGTCCCGAGCATACCTGCGGGTGACCTCGAGCTTGATGCTTCGGTTTCTCGCTAACGCAGGGAGGTCCAAGGGCCTAGCACCCGCAGTAAACATGGTCGGAGGGAATGTAAACATCCACGCGGGGACCAGATTCTCCTAATGCGGGATCTTCCCGAGGAAGGCTCTGATCGGGGATGTTTACTGAGCAGTTCCTCGTATCCTTTCTTCGCCCTTTCACTTGATTTGCGGTGGAAGGGTGAATTTGATCTGGACTATCAAATTCACCAATTTCCTCTGCTTTTCAGGTAAAAAATGGCGACAAGGGTCGAGGGAATCATAGAGACCGACGATGAGCCCGACTCTCCGTTGGCGCAGACCACTGGTGTTAGGAATCGGACGCCTGAAGACTGGGTTGGGGAGGAGCCTTTGGACGTTCCGTCCTTGTTTGCTATGGACTCTGAGGACGCCTTCGCCACCATCGAGGATCGCTGCGAGAGTTCCCCAAAGAACTGGTTGGTGTACAAGCCTCGAGAACACCACCCCATCTGTTCGAGCTTCAAAGGGGTGAGATTCCCTATGTACGAGTTTACCTTCGACAAGGCGGGCTGGCGCCTGCCCTTCAGCAACTTCCAGCGAGAGGTGTTTACTTGGCTGCGTCTGCACCTTTGCAGCTTCATCCCAATGTGCTCGCCTTTATACGCGCACACGAGCTTGTCTGTCAGTACCTCGGCATCGAGGCTACTATACCCTTGCTCTTCCGCATTTTCACCTACAGAGGCAGACGATCGAGGGAAGGCACAGTTGGGATTCTTTTAAACAAGTGAGCAGGCTATTCCGGGCTTACATGGACTCTGTCTGCCACTTTAAGTCCCGATATTATGTCGTCAAACCCATCACATACAAGGCAATGAAGACAGTGTATAACCGTGTGTCCAAAGAGAAAGATGGGCAGCAGGTAAAAGTCCTCGAGGAGAAGTTCCCCCTGCAGTGGACGAAGGAGCACTTCAAGAGGGGCACAAACAACTATATATTCAGCCCAGGCGCGCTGGACGAGGAGGATCGACTGGCCTACCAGGAGATAGTCACGTTCGTCTCTGGTTTTAAACCTGCGCAGCTCGTGACTCCGGACGGGAATTTATTCGCGACGATAGCGGGGAGATTTTAGAGGAGGCTCGTTTGATTAACACGAGAGCCCTTCTCGAGACAACATCCGACGAGGACGCTCACCGGCTATTAGGAGGCAGACAACTCTTTTACTTGGCTCCCCATTATATTTTCGTCGTTGGTCTACTGACGTGCTTATTTTTCTTTTGCCATACGTGCACAATAGACATCGCTTTTAACAAAAAAGTTCTTCCTAAATGAGAAATTTGAAAGCGCAAAAATTGCTCAAAGCACTACGCCATATAAGGGAAAAGACAACACTTTTTTTTGGCATAGACAGCGCTTAAAAGCGCTGCCTATACTGGCGCTGCTGTAGGTAAAAACAATGCTTTTTTAAATACAAAAGCGCTGCCTTATGTTCCCTTTAGGCAGCGCTTATTTTTGAAAGCGCTTTCTATTGTCACCTTTATAGGCAGCGCTTTTTCTTGAAAAACGCTTTCTATTGTCCCCCTTTAGACAACGCTTTTAAAAGCGTTGTCTAATGTATCTTTTAGTTCTCTTTTAGGTCTCTTTTAGGCAGCGCTTTCTTTAAAAGCGCTTTTTATTCTCCACTATAGGCAGCGTTTTTTTTACAAAGCGTTGTCAAATTTCTCATTTAGGAAAAACTTTTTTGTTAAAGGCGATATCTATTGTACACGTATGGCAGCGTATTTTTGTTAAAGCGTTGGCATAAGTCTTATTTTTAAATAAAATGACAGCATATTTTTTAGAAGTGCTGGCACAACATGAAACCGTTATAGCAAATAGTTTTTTTTATATATATTCCAAATTTGCATATTACCAATATATATATATATATATATATATATATATATATATATATATATATATATATATATATATATATATATATATATACAAATAGTTTTTATATATATTCCAAATTTTCATATTACAAATATATATATATATATATATATATATATATATATATATATATATATATATATATATATATATATATATATATATATATATATATATACAACAAATAGTTTTTATATATATTCCAAATTTTCATATTACAAATATATATATATATATATATATATATATATATATATATATATATATATATATATATATATATATATATATATATATA
The DNA here is from genome assembly GCA_022829125.1 of Lathyrus tuberosus. Classification (NCBI taxonomy): domain Eukaryota; kingdom Viridiplantae; phylum Streptophyta; class Magnoliopsida; order Fabales; family Fabaceae; genus Lathyrus; species Lathyrus tuberosus. The sequence continues at coordinate 5,460,211 of JALAZF010000247.1, forward strand.
TATATATATATTGGGTTCATATCCTATGAGAATGTCATTTTTATGTAAGAATATGAGAATGAATCTGAATCATTAGATTTTAAAATAAATGGTGGAGATTATGTGTGATTTTTGTTTTTCCCTCTCCTCCATTATTAAAATAAATGATGGAGGAGAGAGAAAAAAAACTGACACATCATCTCCACCATTTATTTTAAAATCTAATGGTTCAAATTCATTCTCATGTTCTTAAGTAAAAATAACATTCTCATGTTCTTACGTAAAAATAGCATTCTTATATGATATATATATATATATATACCAACTCTAGCTAAAAAACTATGAACTTGTCTTCTGCACATATCAACAACTTTTAGTAACTTGTTATCTCTATCTTCTGCACCTATCTGAAACAAAACTAACAAATTAAAAGGCATCAGAACAAAGCTATATAACACATAAACCTTATAACCATTATAATTCAACACAAACCTTATAAATGTTGCTATATACCATTATGCATCAAGAAAATCATATTTTTATCAAAATTTATCACAAACCTTTATAATTCAACACAAATCTTTAATTCAACACATAAACCTTATAACCTTATAACCATTATAATTCAACACATAAACCTTATAACCATTGTAATTCAACACATAAACCTTATAATCATTATAATTCAACACAAACCTCATACACCAAGAAAATAATGGTTTCATCAAAATTTGTAACTACTATATACCATTAATAATCAATTTTCTTCAAAATTAAAACATCCATCATTCTAATAACAACATATCAACTTCTAAAACCTTTAACTTCTAAAGATTCACCAAACATAATTACAAATTCCATCAACTCTTAATTCACAACAACTTTCAGAACTATTTCAATCCAATATAGAACATCACAACAACAAAAATCTCTTAGGACTATAAACTTCACACCAAAGAAAGAAAGACAATACCTTATAAAATTCTCATCTCAAGAATGTATTGATACCATTTCTCCTTAATTTCTTCCAGTTGATCTTTCGAGTAAGTAGCACACTTGAATTCATCAAAGTACTACATAATATAACATAATATGATTTAGTTAAAACTATTTAATTAGATGAAATATCTGTTAAATATTAAAATAAATCCTAACTTATAAATCCATACCATGTTTGGAATCTCTATTTGATCCAAAAGAATAGTTTCTTTCAAAAACCTCAATACGAAATAACCGCAATCTATACCATTAAGCTGACGAGGACACTACACATATAAAAAAAATAAGAATATATATCAGGATATATAGTTTAACTTGTTTTATCAAGTAGCATAACTATTATAATCAAAATTGTGAAAATATATCTGCACTCTGATCCATGTAATGTTGTTTGCTTTAGTCTTTGGTACTCGAGCTTTTCTTTGTGATCGAAATATTTGTCTAGCTCAAACAAAATATAAACGAATATTTAGAACAATTTCACATAAATAAATAAATATACACACGAATATTTAGAATAATCTCACTTACGTATCAACCATCTTCTGCATATTTGGGTATTTTGTTTGATCACCATCTAACAAATCTAGATAATATACTATTTCTCTTATAGGATTAATCGCAACCAACACCCAGTGTCCACTGTAAAATAAAACAAAAGTTTAGATGGAAATTTTCTACACAACGTAAAAAAATGAAAATTATCATAAATGAAGTTAGAATGAAAATCTAACCTAGTATTATATGGTAAAAGAAACAACTTTTCTGTATCTTTGTTGTCCATAAATGCACCGACTAAGTACTCTTTGATTGGATTTGGATTTTGATCGATTAACTGTGCGTAAATACCAGTGGGAGATAAGAAAGAGAATCTTTCTGTCAATTGACGCAGGCAAATCAATTTGTCATACAAGAACCTTAAATAAAAACATAATTAACATTACACTATTGTCATACCCCAAATTTGTCCTACCTGTGTATAACTGTCATCTGTACATCCATCCACTAACTAATATTCAAAAATTCAAAAATATGTTGTTTTCCTATTGCCTAAGTCAGTGCTTCATTTAAGGATACCAAGTCAGGCATGTGTTGTTTCAGTTTGGTTGGATGCGACTTGGAGTTGTTCAAGAAAATGGAGATTGTTTCATTCTTTATATCTGAAGGTCATCAGACCATGGTTTTGTGTCAATTCAAGTTGTATGTTGAAGAAAGGTTGCAGAGCCATTAAAGAAGTCAAGAACAGTTGGTACATCTCATGTTAATTGCAAGTCCTAATTGTGTGGTTCAGGTTCTCGTCATTGATCCAAAGATTCTTCAAGCTCGTTGAGTCAAGATCATTTCGAGATGAATTCGAGTTTGTGATGTAATTCAAGATTTGTGGCGGACAAGTGCAATTGTCGAGGTTTTAGGTGTTGTTCAAGTTTGGAGGCGCATTACCTTTACCCATACCTATTCCTGTAACCATCCACCTTATTATTTATCCATATTCCAAATTCCACTTTCAATCCCTTCAATTTCCTATCCATTTCTAACCCAAACAATTAAACCAATTTTCAGATCCATTCATTTTTCTCCGTTTTATTTTAACAAAATTTTCAATATCCATTAAACTCACTTCAAGACCCTTTTTTTTATTTATCCACTTCTAGACCATTTTCATTAAATCCATCCAATAATATCCATATTCAACTATCCACCATTGTCCACTTCTTTTTAATTATTTATCATTGTTCATTTTCATCAATTCATAATTAAAATAAAATAAAAAAGATCATAAAGCCCATCATGAAATTTTCTCCAAAAAATTCTTGACATCACACAATAAAGGAGCATTCCCATTGATTTTACATAGACATAAATGCTGAGACCATTTTGGTCTTTACAAAAATTCTGCAAACAATTACATTAAAAATGAAAAAGAAGGCATTACACTCCAAGCCATTACTACACGCTCTACTACACATCAAAAGCCTTAAAATTCTGCTATTACATCACCAAACCGTACCACACTCTGCGCATTACAATAGCAACAATTTGCTCCAAGCCAAAACCTGAGCATCTGCTACAACAATAATGACATCCTGCATCAGCCTGCAATAACCAACAGCAAACAAAACTCTGCACCTCCACAACACTCCAAGAACCCTGCAATGAAAGGGACCAAGCAACAACAGAAAATTAAAAATGGAGAAACAAGTTTTGGAATCGGCATAAAAGAGGAGAGGAAAAAAAGGCAATTTTCAGATTACAAAAACTGACCTTGAGGCACAAAAAGAAACCTTATGCGCACTCCACTTCCCTGCTCCTTCACCCCTTCTAGCTTCCTCTTATAAACTTCATCCTTCCCACATTTTCTTGGAAAACCATTCAAAGCCTCATAACACAACATAAAGCCATTTCATCCTTCCAAACAAAACAACAGCAACAAGTAACAGTGTGAAAAAAAGAGAAGAAGAGAAAACTCATTTTCATAAGTCATGAAACCATATTTCTAACCTGTGACAAAGACTCTTTCCATAAATTTTCCATACTCAACAACAATAATCACCACTACATAAACTCCTTCTTGTAAATACACCAAGAACCCTCTTCTTCTTGCTATTCCCTTCCCATTCTTCTTTTAAAACCAATCGATCATACAGTTCTAAACAACCTTTCACGTCCTCTATCCATCATCGACAACCGAAACCGCATTGCAACAACAACCGTGCCACCACCCTGTTCAATCACCTCATCACTTTCATCCAAACTACAGCCGAACAATCACAAACCCTTCAATCCACCATTAAGACTCACCTTCCGACCTTGCCAAACTCATCAACTTAGAACCACAACAACGCCTTCATAATAACGCATTAGCAGACAGAGATTCAAGGGGAAGAAGAAGAACGCAGATTGAGATTTTTTTGGAACCGGACGAGGCTTCGATTCAGCGTAATCATCTTTGTTCCCTTCATTCTTTCTTCTTTTCCATTTCATTTCATGATTGTTGGTTTAGGTTTTTTGTGTAAGTATTTCGCTGTGACTTAGGTGTTTGAGCATGAATCGTGAGAAAGCGAATCGAAAGAGAGAAGTAGTGAACGTGAGAGAGACAGACGCGATCGAGTGAGAATGAACAATTGGGAGAGATATGAGTGAGCGAGTCAGGTGTGAGAGGGATAGAGCGTGAGATCGTGTCTTGAAATCTCTTCCTCACGTTGCGTTACCAATCGTGTTGTTCTTCACGATAGTATTTTTGTGAGATAACAAAACGGCCATTAGGTTTTTGCACTTCATAAACCAAACCGGGTCACGGCTGGAGCGACCCGCTCCATACCTGCACCCTCATATAGTTTATTGGGCCTCAGCGCCCTTTTTTCCAATTCAGACCCCCTGTCTGGCCCATTGCACCAAAAGAGAACATAACATGAGTTCTTTTGTTTTTTTTTTTTTTTTTAGGATCGTTAATTTTAATTCTAGAATCATGATTTTAAGTTTTTTATTATTTTAATTTTTGGTTTAGCATTAGGATTAATATTTTAACTTTAGATTTAGTATTTTAAATTTTAGATTTAATATTTTGAATTTTAGTTAGTATTTTAAGATTTTAGAAAAAAATATTTTAATCTTAGAATTAGTGCTAAAGGTTTTTTTTAATTTTAATTTTAAGTTTAAGTTTAAAATTAGTTTTAGGATAATTAATTTTAATTTTAAGGATTAGAGATTTCTAGTTTGCAACCTTTAACTTTTAATAATCATGAAAATAACCAAAAAATAATAAAAATCAAAAATACCAAAAATATTTAATTTCTCTTCTCAAATATAAAGGATTTGTGAGAACCCATTGAACCCCGTGTGTGACTTAGATGTGGCTTGAATCGTTATTTAAGATTTGCTTAAATCGCAAAGTGTTTGCCATTGCATCGTTTTTAATCCATTGAACTTGTATGGTTGATTGCTCATTATTAGTTTAGGACACCTTGCACACACATAGCCTCCTCTTGGGCTTTATACAACGATACTTGTTGCACATTATACACTTTGTTTGCATACGTATGATCGGTTTATTGTGGCTTGTTTATTCTCCCTTTGGGTAAGTATTTACCTCTTCCATAAGATTAAAATCAACCTTTTTTTTTTAAATAAACAAGCTTGATCCAACGTCAAGTATTTTCCAAATCAAATTCAATTAATCTATTCATCCTCTAGCACTCACTTGATCCATATGTCAAGTCCCTTACCTAACTAATAAGTCGAGCGCTTTTGCCTCGCAATCGACTTTACCTTGAACCATTAGGACCTCCTTTCCATTAGTCCTCAACCATTTCGCACGCAAATTCAAACCTCGATCAACATCGAGCATTTTTCAAATCAAATCAACACATTTAAACCACACTTAAATACTATTTCATAAAAGAAGAAAAGGGAGTAGAATGGAATCTTCGATTCTTCTCTTCAATTGTTTGGGCCCTAGGAATCTTTCTTAAGTTCAAGCAGTTGTCTTCTTTAAAAGATCCATAACGCGATTACATATCAAACCCTTTTTTGCAATAAATCAAATCAAATCTTCTTTTCTTAAACACTTGGATGAAAAAGAGAGAGAGTCGGTTCTTCGACTAGCTTTCCCGATTACTTGGACCCGAGGAATCTTTCTTAAGTTCAATTAGTTGTCATCTATTTAACATACTCTAACCATATTAAAACTCTTTCATATTAAGGCCGAAAAAAGAGAGAGAGTCGGTTCTTCGACTCGCTTTCCCGATTACTTGGGCTCGAGGAATCTTTCTTAAGTTCGAGTAATCGTCACCCAATCAAAATACGAACACATTAATCCAACTCCTCGCCGTCGTGCGATTGAAACTCTTTTCATAAAGAACATTGTTTAGTCCATTCTTCCGCGCATATAAACTAGTGCTTCAGTCTCCCCTAGCGAGCAGACAAGCCAACGTTTAGCAGTTAGAATGCGAATTAAACACTCGTTCGCTTAAAAAACACCAACCCACCGTAGTCCCACGAACTACGAATGCTCTGACTTTCCCATTGCACGAGGGAATACGTAGGCACAAGGGTTCTAATCCTTGCCGAGCACACTAATAAAAAACCACCTATTTTCCCTTTTAAAAATGAGCCATTTTACCTTAGAAGATAACAAATAAACCTAGCTAACTTTCTCAGGAATCGAATCAAGAGGTTCCCATTGAGTACAACGGACGTAGAGGGTGCTAATACCTTCCCTCTTGCGTAACCGACTCCCGAACCCGAATTTAGTTGCGACGACCATGTTCTTGTCCCACCTTTAAAGGTTTTATCGATATTTTCCTTTCCCTCTTTTGGGATAAATAAAGTTCGGTGGCGACTCTGTTTCGAACAGTTTTTTCCGCGTCCATCGCGAGGATCGTATTTTTCTAGGTACGACAGATGACGACTCTGCTGGGGAATATGCATTGCCCTATGCTAGAGAGGGTCAAGCCTAACTTGACTCGATTCATGAGTGTTAGATTCACTTGTTTGTTTATCTTCTCTTATTGTTTGATTGCTTGCTTGTTTGATTGTTTATTATCTACTTGCTTGCTTATTGTTATTATATCCTACTATTATCTCTTATGACATTGTGGGGGTTCTCCGGTCATTGGTGCTTTGTGAGATGGCTCTACACCCGAGTCTGAGTAAAACCCTAGGATTAGGATGGTGGTTGTGTAGTGTAGGCTTGTGTGGTCTCTTCTGCGTGAGTTGAAGCGAAAACCCCGCTTGGAGTAGACTCCCTTGGAGATATTATTTTTGTGGTGAATCTTTGCCATGGAGGTAATATTTTCGAAGTGGGTCGTTGATCCCAAGGACCATTAACCCATTTACCCATGGTGGTTGGTAGTGTTAACTCTTTGTGAGTTGATGCGAACGCCCCAATCAGATGAGATCCCTCGAACGTATTACTTCCTGACAGTAATATTTTTGACCTCGATCTAGGATTCTGAGAACCCTACTTAGAACCCGTGTGTTGATGGTCGTGTAGTGGGCGCCTCCGAGGAATCTTTCTCGTGGGGAAGAAACGAAGACCTCACCTAGACGAGATTATTTCAAGAATATTATAGTTGAACAAATCTTTGTCGTGGCTATAATGTTTTCGAAATATATCTGTAACTCTAGGAACCTACCCGTTTAGAGCCTACCTATGGGGGTCTTGTGATCAGAGATATCCCTTGTGTCTAGCTCCTTCCTCAGAATCAGATGTTGTTTTGATCCTGGAACCCTGCATTGCATACTCATGACATTAGCATATCATTTTCCAACAACTCATCCGATCCTCTGTCCATTTACTGCCAGCTGATTTCCCGACGCTCATACTGAACCTGTGGTAGCCGCAAAACATTTAAAGCAAGTTCAAGCGGAGATAAGAGGAGCATAAACAATTTGAAAGTTGTGATGGCTACGTCAGAGGATAGCTTTTAACATGTTGGGATGAAGGATTTTGATCCCCCCCATCAGGTTTTGTTGTGTCGACTAACCCGCTGTATGACCGTCTACCTGGTGATCATCCTGCACAAGTGAACATCCCTGCTCAGTCTCAAATGATGTCGCTGACTGATTCTGTGGAGAAAAGTTTTTGTGCCCTCGAAGAGAAGATTCAAGCTATGAAAGCACGCGATACTTCTGGGCTTGATGCTGTTGATATGTGCCTAGTGCCAGACTTGGTAATTCCTCCAAAATTCGAAGTACCCAACTTTGAGAAGTACGCTGGTCTCAGTTTCCCGAAGCGTCATTTGGTGATGTTCTGTCGAAAGATGACTTATCATGTCCGCGACGACAAGTTGATGATTTACAGTTTTCAAGACAGTTTAAGTGGTGCATCTTTGAATTGGTACATGGATTTAGAAAGAAGCTGTATCCAATCATGGAAAGACTTATCCAATGCTTTCCTAAAGCAATATGAGTACAATTTGGACATGGCCCCCAGTCACATGCAGTTGCAAAGCTTATCTCAGAAGAGCGGTGAATCCATTAAGACCTATGCACAATGGTGGAGAGAGTTGGCAGCCAGGGTGCAACCCCCACTTTTGGACAAGGAATTGATTGACATGTTCTTGGAAAGTTTGCATGCCACCTATCTTGAAAGAATGACTGGCAGTTCATTCTCAAGTTTCTCTGACCTTATGATAGTAGGAGAACGCATCGAGAGTTACCTCAAAGCTAAACAAGTCCAAGACATCTCGAGTAATCAAGCTGGTGAGACTGAATCCTTCAGCAATCCCCAAGAGGAAGCGGATAATGAAATTGATGCAGTCATAGCAAATGTTGAGTATTCTCAGGGCACACCAGCAAGACTTTATGGCCCTTCAGCTTCTCGGCAGTTATCATTGTCAGCGCCATATCATCCTTATGGGCGACCTGTCAATCCTAGGGCATCATACCAGAAACCTATGATTTCTCCTCGTGCAAATCAACGAGCTCGTGGTCAAGGATATCATAATCATCATCAGAATCAGCATAGGCCTCGAAACAACTTGGAAATAAGGACTGCACCTCTTCACCCAGTTCATATGTCGTACAGTCAACTTTTGCCGCATCTGGTTTGAAACTCACTGGTAGAGCCCAAAGCTATCAAGCCATTGCCAAAACCATACCCGCCTGGGTACGACCCCAATGCACATTGTGGATATCATGCTGGATCAATGGGGCATTCAATTGAGGATTGCAAAGCTTTTCAAGCCAAGGTGCAACAGTTGATTGACAAAAAGCACATATCATTTCCAGAAGGAAACTTGGTTGTGCACGTCAGCTTCTCGCCCAAATGAGTTCCAAGACTTCAAAAGGCATCCCCTAAAAGCCAGTGGTTCAGACAGGAAGACTTCCTCAGATACTGGCAACCATTGGGCATTTATCATCTGCATTTGTAATTTCTTTATGTTAAATTCTACTTGTTTTTGAATATTGTTGTTTTGAATGGTAATATTAATGATGTGATCATGCGTTTTCTGAATTAATCATGTCGCATTCGCTCATTTTTCTTTACTTATACATAAAAAATAAAATACAAAAACAAAAAAACAACAAAATTCTTCCAATATACTTCTTGTCCACTCTCTTTATCAAACTTTTATTTAGACAAGATTGGAGGGAGGATGATGAAAACAAGATACCCATAATTGCTGCTAATATGCTTTCGGATAAAATCATGCTGATGATGTACAGACATTGTTTCAAATCCCCAAACACTGGAGAGATAAGGAGTTAATCCATAGTAAACCACTTCGAGCCTAGAAGTAGCAGCTTCCTTCGGATATTTAAACCCTTACACTTAACCTGGGGCAGGGTAGTGTTCAGTTAACCTAATTACGCACTCAGTTCACAAAAGCAAAATCCAAAAACATGATGGGTGTTCATCAGTTACCCATGACTTGGCAGTCACAATCCTTCGACAAAATCAAAAACAAAATAAAAAAAATCAAAAGCCTGCTAAGTCGAACACCTCAAAAAGAGACTTAGGCCAAAATCAAGGCAATCCCGATGGACTCGAAAAGCAAAATCAGTCCAGGCAAAAGTTAGGGATCAAAATAAAAATCAAAAGCAAAAGAGGTCTTCAAATCCTTAAGCGAAGCAAAATTAGATTTAGTGACCACCAAATCAAAACCAAAGGGTCACTGGCATCAAGACAAAAACAAAATAAGGTGACTGCCATTTCAAGCAAATCTTGAATCCTCATCTTCACTCTTACACTGTCGAACTCTCTTTGAGGATGAATGTGTGTCAATTTAACTGAACGTAGGACTGAAGATCATCACGAAGAAAGGGTGGGTACAAAATATATCTTGGGACTTATATCCTTTGTTTCTATAACCGTGAACCATACCACGTTATAACCCTTAAAAGACCCAATTGAGGCGGGGTTTAGTCTGAAAGCATACTACAACAAGGTTGCGTAAACTAACTCCTACAAATTTGTTAATCACTTGTTTTGGTGTCATATTCTTACTATATCTTTCACAGCAGCTAAATCAACACCATGTTTGGACTAATGGTTCATCCGTCACACACTATCACATCATTCTAATAATGACTGATCTTCAAAACTTGCATGAGCATCGCATTAAGATTACCATTTGTGAACGAACAATTTTGACTGCAAGTCAGTGTTTGACATCAAGGAAATTCCAACAAGGAGCAATCAAAGGGAGCTGGGTCATTCAACAATGTTGGCAGGAATTGACAACACCTCATAACCCTATGGAACAGGGGCATTGACATCCAATAATTATGGAATCAGCCAGTTTAAAGCAAGTCCCCGAAGTATTAGTTGATTCTGGGGTAAATCATTCAAGAACAGGTTGAACATGGTGAATCATCTCAAGACTCTACCATCCAGGGGCAGGCCACCCAGAGGTTCTTTTGATTAAAGGAAAACCCCTCTAATATTCAATCAGCACAAGTTAAGTCGCTTCAACGCTCATTCTGGGGCAAGCTACCTCAGGGGTACTTTGAAGCCAAATACTTCAAGAGTCATTCAATGAAGGAAGAATCCTTTCATGACTTGGAATTCTGGGGAAAGCCATCTCGAGTTCATCTCATGGTACGTCTGCTTCTGAATTTTCCTTTCGAGAACAAATCCTTTCATGACTTGGAATTCTGGGGCAAGCCATCTCGAGTTCATCTCATGGTACATCCGCTTCCAACTTCCTTTCAAGGAAAAATTCCTCATAGGCCCAAACTGGGGCAAGATGAGCTACACAGGGGCAAATCTCTACTTGCTTTCAAGATCAAGCAAGCAAAACTTCGTCAGTGGCTTTTGAGTTCAAAACGAGTGTCGGGGAATCATGTTATCACCCCACCGAATAACCTTTTGCCTTCCTTCTGACAAGAAACCTTGTTGTATAGGAATCTATCCATCCCTTTTCCTCTACTGGGGGCATCTTTGGAACTTTCATATCGTTGCGTAAATCACTCATATGCATTAGTCATGTCGCTTCGCTCATTGCATAGACATGTGCATCATACCTCAAGCCTAACCTTCCAACAAGATTTGACGTCTCAAAGCCTGGGATCGCAAGACTTGACACCAAAGTCTAACTTAGCTTGGCAATCCAAAGTCTAGTTCTCGTCTGGCAAAATTTTTAAGGCCCAGTTCTCGTCTGGCAAACCAATTCAAGGTCCAGTTCTCGTCTGGCAAATCTTTTAAGGTCCAGTTCTCGTCTGGAAAATCTTTTAAGGTCCAGTTCTCGTCTGGAAAATTATTTTAAGGTCCAGTTCTCGTCTGAAAAATCAATTCAAGGTCCAGTTCTCGTCTGGCAAATTATTTTAAGGTCCAGTTCTCGTCTGGCAAATCAATTCAAGGTCCAGTTCCTGTCTGGCAAACCAATTCAAGGTCCAGTTCCCGTATGGCAAATTATTTTAAGGTCCATTTCTCGTCTGGCAAACCAATTCAAGGTCCAGTTCCTGTCTGGCAAATTATTTTAAGGTCCAGTTCTCGTCTGGCAAACCAATTCAAGGCCCAGTTCTCGTCTGGCGAATACCCTTTTCTCACCAGTTCTCGTCTGGTAATCTATCCTCCAATCCAGTTTTAGTCTAGAAGTAAAACCCAAAGTCCAATCCTTTATTGGCAACTACTCAAAAGTCCACACTTGTTGGCACCTTCAAATCTACCCTTTAAAGTCCAGTCTTCATTGGCAACCACCAAAGTCCAATTTATTGGCAAACACCAAAATAACCAAATCCCAATTTCACTTGGCGATTCCCAAATTCAATCCCTGGTGATACCCTCGACGAGGAAACTTATCCCCAGCGCGCCAGATCATCTGCATCGTCATGTGCATAACATGCTAGCATAACATTACATAATCATATCAAGCACTATCATATCATACGTGCATTAGATTCCTCAGCAGTTGCATCTTAGCATATGTTTTAGTGCATCATGTAGTGCATGGCATATCCATCCCCAACATAGCATAACAGGATCCAGGATCAGTTCGCAAGCAATTTGGCCAGTCCTCCATCAAAGTCAGCAATATTCCTCTGAAAAGAGTTGATACCCTGCATGTGCTCAAGGAATTCTATTCCCCGGCAAGTCATTCTTCAATCACGCAGTTGATAATGATAATCCCCAGCAGTTATTGCTATTGTTGCTCCCCAAGCAGAGGATATCCTAGAAAGTTTTGTGTGAGCTTTCCCCTGCAGTGCCAGCACATTTCCTCCGACAGGAATCTTGCTCAAATATTCTCCTAGCAAGTTTGTTCAGAGATACTGCTTTGGTATCATCGAGGAACCTTAATGGATAAGGGACTGCTTCGACGACCCAGAGAATTGTCTGCCTTCAGGGATACTGCTTTGGTATCATCGAGGAACCTTGATGGATAAGGGACTGCTTCGCTGACCCAGAGAATCATCTGCCTTCAGAGATACTGCTTTGGTATCATCGAGGAACCTTAATGGATAAGGGACTGCTTCGGCGACCCAGAGAATTGTCTGCCTTCAGAGATGCTGCTTTGGTATCATCGAGGAACCTTAATGGATAAGGGACTGCTTCGGCGACCCAGAGAATCGACTCCCTTCAGAGATACTGCTTTGGTATCATTGAGGAACCTTAATGGATAAGGGACTACTTCGACAACCCAGAGAATCTTCTGCCTTCAGAGATACTGCTTTGGTATCATCGAGGAACCTTAATGGATAAGGTGCTGCTTCGACCACCCAAAGGATCTCAAGTTATTTTGTTCATTTTGAACCCCGCTACCTCATTTTGTCAGCTATTACTCTATAGCACTTTATCTCTTGTCAGATAAATTTTGGAGTCTTCTTATATCTAATTGACTTCCACCATAAAAATGAACGCCATGCAGCAGTTCATTCTCTAGGTTCAAGCCAATTAGATAGGGGCATCTGTCATACCCCAAATTTGTCCTACCTGTGTATAACTGTGATCTGTACATCCATCCACTAACTAATATTCAAAAATTCAAAAATATGTTGTTTTCCTGTTGCCTAAGTCAGTGCTTCATTTAAGGATACCAAGTCAGGCATGTGTTGTTTCAGTTTAGTTGGATGCGACTTGGAGTTGTTCAGGAAAATGGAGATTGTTTCATTCTTTATATCTGAAGGTCATCAGACCATGGTTTTGTGTCAATTCAAGTTGTATGTTGAAGACAGGTTGCAGAGCCATTAAAGAAGTCAAGAACAGTTGGTACATCTCATGTTAACTGCAAGTCCTAATTGCGTGGTTCAGGTTCTCGTCTTGATCCAAAGATTCTTCAAGCTCGTTGAGTCAAGATCATTTCGAGATGAATTCGAGTTTGTGATGTAATTCAAGATTTGTGGCGGACGAGTGCAATTGTCGAGGTTTTAGGTGTTGTTCAAGTTTGGAGGTGCATTACCTTTACCCATACCTATTCCTGTAACCATCCACCTTATTATTTATCCATATTCCAAATTCCACTTTCAATCCCTTCAATTTCCTATCCATTTCTAACCCAAACAATTAAACCAATTTTCAGATCCATTCATTTTTCTCCGTTTTATTTTAACAAAATTTTCAATATCCATTAAACTCACTTCAAGACCCTTTTTTTTTATTTATCCACTTCTAGACCATTTTTATTAAATCCATCCAATAATATCCATATTCAACTATCCACCATTGTCCACTTCCTTTTAATTATTTATCATTGTTCATTTTCATCAATTCATAATTAAAATAAAATAAAAAAGATCATAAAGCCCATCATGAAATTTTCTCCAAAAAATTCTTGACATCACACAATAAAGGAGCATTCCCATTGATTTTACATAGAAATAAATGTTGAGACCATTTTGGTCTTTACAAAAATTCTGCAAACAATTACATTAAAAATGAAAAAGAAGGCATTACACTCCAAGCCATTACTACACGTTCTACTACACATCAAAAGCCTTAAAATTCTGTTATTACATCACCAAACCGTACCACACTCTGCGCATTACAATAGCAACAATTTACTCCAAGCCAAAACCTGAGCATCTGCTACAACAATAATGACATCCTGCATCAGCCTGCAATAACCAACAGCAAACAAAACTCTGCACCTCCACAACACTCCAAGAATCCTGCAGTGAAAGGGACCAAGCAACAACAGAAAATTAAAATTGGAGAAACAAGTTTTGGAATCGGCCTAAAAGAGGTGAGGAAAAAAAGACAATTTTCATATTACAAAAAGTGACCTTGAGGCACAAAAAGAGACTTATGCTCACTCCACTTCCCTGCTCCTTCACTCCTTCTAGCTTCCTCTTATAAACTTCATCCTTCCCACATTTTCTTGGAAAACCATTCAAAGCCTCATAACACAACATAAAGCCATTTCATCCTTCCAAACAAAACAACAATAGCAAGTAACAGTGTGAAAAAAAGAGAAGAAGAGAAAACTCATTTTCATAAGTCATGAAACCATATTTCTAACCTGTGACAAAAACTCTTTCCATAAATTTTCCATACTCAACAACAATAATCACCACTACACAAACTCCTTCTTGTAAATACACCAAGAACCCTCTTCTTCTTGCTATTCCCTTCCCATTCTTCTTTTAAAACCAATCGATCATACAGTTCTAAACAACCTTTCACGTCCTCTATCCATCATCGACAACCGAAACCGCATTGCAACAACAACCGTGCCACCACCCTGTTCAATCACCTCATCACTTTCATCCAAACTACAGCCGAACAATCACAAACCCTTCAATCCACCATTAAGACTCACCTTCTGACCTTGCCAAACTCATCAACTTAGAACCACAACAACGCCTTCATAGTAACGCATCAGCAGACAGAGATTCAAGGGGAAGAAGAAGAACGCAGATCGAGATTTTTTTGGAACCGGACGAGGCTTCGATTCAGCGTAATCATCTTTGTTCCCTTCATTCTTTCTTCTTTTCCATTTCATTTCATGATTGTTGGTTTAGGTTTTTTGTGTAAGTATTTTGCTGTGACTTAGGTGTTTGAGCATGAATCGTGAGAAAGCGAATCGAAAGAGAGAAGTAGTGAACGTGAGAGAGACAGACGCGATCGAGTGAGAATGAATAATTGGGAGAGATATGAGTGAGTGAGTCAGGTGTAAGAGGGATAGAGCGTGAGATCGTGTCTTGAAATCTCTTCCTCACGTTGCGTTACCAATCGTGTTGTTCTTCACGATAGTATTTTTGTGAGATAACAAAACGGCCATTAGGTTTTTGCACTTCATAAGCCAATCCGGGTCACGGCTGGAGCGACCCGCTCCATACCCGCATCCTCATATAGTTTATTGGGCCTCAACGTCCTTTTTTCCAATTCAGACCCCCTGTCTGGCCCATTGCACCAAAAGAGAACATAACATGAGTTCTTTTTTTTTTTTTTTTTTTTTTTTTAGGATCGTTAATTTTAATTCTAGAATCATGATTTTAAGTTTTTTATTATTTTAATTTTTGGTTTAGCATTAGGATTAATATTTTAAGTTTAGATTTAGTATTTTAAATTTTAAATTTAATATTTTGAATTTTAGTTAGTATTTTAAGATTTTAGAAAAAATTATTTTAATCTTAGAATTAGTGCTAAAGGTTTTTTTTATTTTAATTTTAAGTTTAAGTTTAAAATTAGTTTTAGGATAATTAATTTTAATTTTAAGGATTAGAGATTTCTATTTTGCAACCTTTAACTTTTAATAATCATGAAAATAACCAAAAAATAATAAAAATAAAAAATACCAAAAATATTTAATTTCGCTTCTCAAATATAAAGGATTTGTGAGAACCCGTTGAACCCCGTGTGTGACTTAGATGTGGCTTGAATCGTTATTTAAGATTTGCTTAAATCGCAAAGTGTTTGCCATTGCATCGCTTTTAATCCATTGAACTTGTATGGTTGATTGCTTATTATTAGTTTAGGACACCTTGCACACACATAGCCTCCTCTTGGGCTTTATACAATGATACTTGTTGCACATTATACATTTTGTTTGCATACATATGATCGATTTATTGTGGCTTGTTTATTCTTCCTTTGGGTAAGTATTTACCTCTTCCATAAGATTAAAATCAACCTTTTTTTTTCAATAAACAAGCTTGATCCAACGTCAAGTATTTTCCAAATCAAATTCAATTAATCTATTCATCCTCTAGCACTCACTTGATCCATATGTCAAGTCCCTTACCTAACTTATAAGTCGAGCGCTTTTGCCTCACAATCGACCTTACCTTGAACCATTAGGACCTCCTTTCCATTAGTCCTCAACCATTTCGCACGCAAATTCAAACCTCGATCAACATCGAGCATTTTTCAAATCAAATCAACACATTTAAACCACACTTAAATACTATTTCATAAAAGAAGAAAAGGGAGTAGAATGGAATCTTCGATTCTTCTCCTCAATTATTTGGGCCCGAGGAATCTTTCTTAAGTTCAAGCAGTTGTCTTCTTTAAAAGATCCATAACGCGATTACATATCAAACCCTTTTTTGCAATAAATCAAATCAAATCTTCTTTTCTTAAACACTTGGATGAAAAAGAGAGAGAGTCGGTTCTTCGACTAGCTTTCCCGATTACTTAGACCCGAGGAATCTTTCTTAAGTTCAAGTAATTGTCATCTATTTAACATACTCTAACCATATTAAAACTCTTTCATATTAAGGGCAAAAAAGAGAGAGAGCCAGTTCTTCGACTCACTTTCCCGATTACTTGGGCCCGAGGAATCTTTCTTAAGTTCGAGTAATCGTCACCCAATCAAAATACGAACACATTAATCCAACTCCTCGCCGTCGTGCGATTGAAACTCTTTTCATAAAGAATATTGTTTAGTCCATTCTTCCGCACATATAAACTAGTGCTTCAGCCTCCCCTAGCGAGCATACAAGCCAACGTTTAGCAGTTAGAATGCGAATTAAACACTCGTTCGCTTAAAAAACACCAACCCACCGTAGTCCCACGAACTACGAATGCTCTGACTTTCCCATTGCACGAGGGAATACGTAGGCACAAGGGTTCTAATCCTTGCCGAGCACACTAATAAAAAAACCACCTATTTTCCCTTTTAGAAATGAGCCATTTTACCTTAGAAGATAACAAACAAACCTAGCTAACTTTCTCACGAATCGAATCAAGAGGTTCCCGTTGAGTACAACGGACGTAGAGGGTGCTAATACCTTCCCTCTTGCATAACCGTCTCCCGAACCTGAATTTGGTTGCGACGACCATGTTCTTGTCCCTCCTTTAAAGGTTTTATCGATATTTTCGTTTCCCTCTTTTGGGATAAATAAAGTTCGGTGGTGACTCTGTTTCGAACAGTTTTTTCCGCGTCCATCGCGAGGATCGTATTTTTCGAGGTACGATAACTATTCATTTTGAAATGAGTAAATAAAATTTTTCAATTAATTAAATAAATTTGATCGGAGTACCTGATGTGTGTATTGATAACACCGATGCCTAATTCATCATGATGAAAAATCTGATCCAAATCCTCTTTAGCAATTGTTTCGGTATAAGAAAAACCAAAAACACCTTCCTTCGTAGGTATTTCAGGAATACCACCTTCCATCACATCTGATGTTCCTATATATGTTTCAAGACACGACCTAAATCGAGAAATAAATGATTTTTTAGGCTCGGTCTCTGCAAGATCCTATTTTTTTTAAATGTTGCTAAATTCAGGCTTCTTATTCCTGCTGACTTGTTGCAACTCTTAAGCATGAATCTAAATATCATATAAGTTAGGTAATGTATAAGATCATGAAGCTTTTTGAAATTCTGGTACCAGATATGTGATGTTACGTGTGATGTCACAACATCAATATCTGCTGTATGAACAAGACAATAACAGAACTAAAAAACACAAGAATTTGTTCACCCAGTTCGGTCTAACAACCTACATCTGGGGGTATACCAAGCCAGGAAGGAAGTCCACTATTAGTAGTATCAAATTACAGACTCAACAAACCATTTGACAATCTACCTAATTTAATCCCTACCCAATGACCCTTCTATCTAAGTCCTCCCAAGATAAGAGACTCCATCTCACTCCCAATCATCGCAATGATGTCTAGCAGTCAACATCTCCATCATTGCATCAATAACTTGATTTCCACAAACTCTCCAAGTAGAAGTCACACTTCCATGACGCACCTTGGAGTTGCTTCAAAGCTTCCTCCAAGAACAATACAAAACTCATTACCTACAGGTTTCTGAGTAAGAACACAATGACCATCTCACAACCCGAGTGGTTCACTTAGACTAAGCCCTAATGATCTACATCTTGGACCCCTCCCTATTCTAGATTACAAGCATTCTATTTATAACTTTTCACAACTGGTTTTGGGCCTTCAAATCACAACAAATCTTCTGCTCCAATCTGCAAAAGATTCTGCTACTAAAAAAATCTTCAAATAAATCTTCAATCAACTCTTCATAATTAACTCTGGTTATTCTCCATATCTATTTGCATTAAATTAGCAACAAACTAATCTCCTTCATAAATGATTCCAACAGAATATATCGAACCCATGATATTCGCCTGCAATCTCTGATTCTCTTTACCAAGAAATTCGCATCCAATCTAACTAACAGATCTCCTCAAATGCGCGCAACCCTAAAAACATCACAACCTGATGTTTTAATGTTCTGGTATAGTGATGTCAAGACATCGCGTGTGACATCACTCTTCAGCACATAAACTCTTCAACATCTTAACATTCACTAATGTTAACCAAACATAACAATAATGTTAGAAGCTCATGTTGAAACATCAAACATGACATTAACCTTGTTTTACCAAAATTTCAGTCAATCACAAGAACTAACAATCTCCCCCTTTGGCTAATTTTGGCTAAAACAAATATATAAACATTACAACTCAGATTACAGCCGCAATTACAACCCTATACTACTGTTAGTAGTCATCAGCCACTACTGTGTACAACAACCATGGATAATCATCTTCTTGGGAAATTTTGAATGATGTTAGGACATCATGTTTGACATAACATCACCACAGCACAGCAACTTCAGGCAGCACATTAGGACCTAAGAAGTAGAAAGTCCTGAAGTCATTTGGTGCACATGAGGAAGAAGATATCTGACACTCCCCCTCAAATCTACACATTTCTTTTTCCTTCCAGGACATACCCAGAACAAATGTAGAAGACTCCTCCAGAAAAGAAATGTCTGTCTATGCATCAAAGACCAATGGTGGCATAAGAGAATTCTGCACACCTTCTTTGATCAGACACCGGGTTTAATCTGTGGCATAAGATGAACCTTAAGAAGTGCCATTCTGCCAACCCAGGTAACTCAGAACACAAGTCACAACTGTGTTCATAACTCAGGACACAAGTCACAAAGACTCAACACCAACTTAAGGATATGACATCCTCTTCGACATCTCTGAACCACATCTGGAACTGCAGACTCAAGACCTAGCATCTGCGCAAACCATTTAGGAAAACCCTTTCCTTTCTCCCCCTTTTTAGCCACAAATTGGCAAAGAAAGCCCTCACAGAACCAGACCCAAGTAGTGCTCACCCAAGAACGAACAAACGCCATAAGATTTATGAAACAAGAACACTCACTGGCTGAAGGAGCAAAGAATAACCTCTATAAATAGCTGACCAGTTACATTGGAATTAACGACCCTAGAATTGTCAAAGTTCTTGGTCATAGAAACGCTATTTTAGGAACTAATAACTCCATCCAAATTCAATGTCTACCATCCAAAATAGTCTTGACCGCCTTTATTGCTTCTAAACTGATCCTTACCATAAATTGTGCCAAAATAGTTCCATGCATAGTTGAAGCCACGTGTTTCACCTTATCCTTACACCACCGTCCAGAATAAATCCTTGTTTGGCTCAAGAAAAACATGTCCTGTACCATGTTCTGACATCTTATCACACAATGTTTGCTTGCTCACAACATTATCAACCCAAGACTTCCACAGAAGATTATACATTCCAAAACAATAAAATTGTCTTCAGACTTCTCCTCAGAAGTATGTGCACATATGATTCAGATACTTAGCTTCACATTGCTAGAACCATCCAATGCCCACCAACAGCCTAATATCATAACAAGTTATCTGACATTATATCCTCATAAGAGGTAGCCTGTCTCCACAAGCTTGATCATACTGCAAGCTTCACAATATATGCACCTTTGCAGCAAGATCCATGGACACGTACTCCCCCTGTCATGGTTCACTAATGCTCTAGATGGAGATAAACATCTAAGCACACTTGCTGAGCACATTCATTTTGGTACCACTATCCCTTATGGCTATACACATCAGTCACTCACACATGAAGTCACACTTTGTCTATTCATAAGGATCACCAACCTCCTTCAAACAAACAGGCAGTCATTCCCTATCATACTGTTCATCTTCAGACTTCCAATCAATACCTGATCTACTTCAGTCTTCTCTACATTTTCCATCCAAGGCAGACCTTCTACTTCATCATCCTCCCGTATGATTATGTAGACGCTCCTTAGGCATAATGTATGCGCCAAGCTTCAGAACCAGAACAAAATCATCCTTCACCAAAGATATTCAACCAGATAATGTCCCAACACAAGTTAGAACTTTTGCCACACACCAAGATATCATCACCATGATTCTTGATATGCTCCACCAACTGGACTTACTATTGCACAGTAATAAAAAAACTAGAGAATTAAAATCTCATCCACCTTCAAGAAGAATAATCTCCTTGAGTCTTCAACTCATCACCCTTCTGCCCAAGAGCAACTTGTTCCAAGACAATCCTCAATAATAACCAGCTGCCACACTCTGATTATCTTGATTCTTCGAATCCACTTCTGAGATCAACCAAATGCCACAATTTGATCACCTCATTCATGAATCCTCACGTTGTCAGAACTCTCACAAAGATATCTTGATCCACCAAGGAAACTTGATCTTCAAGTTACATGATCCACTTGCTCAAAAGCAAACACACTTAGACTCCCTAAGCCATGGTCATGTAACATCTTCTCCTTCCTGCAGCTCCCGCAAACTGCCATGAGAATGATCTTTTTGAAGCCTCTTATTGTTCATTCCTGTAGATCACCCTATCATTAGCTGATGTGCCACATCACCAGCTGAGACTCCTGATGTTAAGCTAGATGTCAGAACATTATGCCATCCAACTGTTGAATTTAGCTCTACCTTCTGCCACTCAGAAGAACCTCCTCCCTTTCCAGAAACAGATTTCCAAGCTCTCATAGACTTGATTCAACAATCAAGTTTGAGTAGACAACCTCCATCCTGCTTAGAAACTCCAAAGACTTCAAACCTACCACATCTGAATCTTCAGAAAATAAGTAGTCCAAGACTACCCCATAGCAATACTAAAGAAAGTCACTTCCCTTAGTAGAGCTGTCAGTAGAAAGCCAGAGATAACTGCCACTTATCCTCGACCTTCACAACCAGAGAAAACACCATGCTCCAAACCAATGATCCAAGCTGTAACCATCAAGATCATGATGTCTTCATAGTCTTCCATCTTCATCTTCAACAGCACCATCATCTGGACAAGTCATTCACAATACAGATGCTAAGAAATAATCCCAGGTCAACACCTAGGCGACTTATGAGCGAATGTAGAACCCCTCCCATGATTCTCCAAACCTCTGATGAAAAGATGTTAAAACAATAGACATAACATCTTTAACCTTGTCTTTCAAGGATAATCAATTAAATACTTGTGAATTTCATAAATAGCAATTGATTCCTGTGGTTTAACCCTTCTTCAGATTCCAGCATCTTCTGAATCTTCTTTATGACAGACCATTATGACAACCATTCATACCACAAAAGCCTACCAGGTTAGGTCAGTGTCTTGATCTTTTACTCCATCCTGAGCAAAGAACTAAATGATGTTTCAACATCAGTTCCGACATTAGTCTAAATCACATTAAACATCTCCTATGGATTTGGAGACTACAACCATATTAATCCACCCAAATCTCTTGTAGGGAACACACGAGAACATATCAACATCTGATCAACTTCCAAGATCAGACTGTAGTAACTTGCATAACACACTCTTCTAGAAGCTTCTTCTTATAAGCACAAGGTTCAGACCTCTTGTCTAAATTAAGAGTGATAACTGCCACCCTTCTGCATAAACATACCATATACAATCTGCCTCCAATCCTTCAAGCCACAAAACTGGAAGCGTTTATTCCATACAACTAATGCAAACACCAATTAACCACAGGCTGATTTAAACTGCTACTGCACACAGACTCTTGGATACATTTTCCCTATAGCAAGGATCATCTCCTTCTTTTCTGCTATCTGCCTTTTCTTCAACCAGCTCTAGCTGAAATGCATCAACTGCTGATGTGTAGCGCGATGTCATGACATATTAAGCTCAGCTTATTTCTTGATAAAACTTCTTCCAGTTCATGTACCATCACAAGAGAATTCATCTTAAGATATACCAGAACTATATTTGACATTATAACCAGGACGTTTCTCCTAATTAGGTCACCACAACTAAGCTTAAGAGATAACTTATCAAGATCTTCACTCCCGCATGAAAGATTTGACAGTAATACTCTTTTGCTTTGGCTCCACCCTTTTCTTTCACCATCAAGAAAATTGATAAAGACGGAATCAATGTTCTGGACAGATTGGTCTTCAATGCCTGAGTTGAAATATAATCTTCTTCAACTGAAACTTCCATGTCATACAATCTTAAATAAGATCCATTCACCTTTTGATCACTTCTTTCCCAAAACAAAGATATGAGATAATCCTCAAGTATCTTTGGCATCTCTAACCAAACGGTTTAAGCTGTCTTGAATAAACTACAACATCATAGAATATCCTGCTGAGGAGACCAAACCCTAATGTCTTTCCAAGAGAATACCTTCCTAGAATCTCACCACCAGAGATACAAGAACCAACCAGGATTGCATCAGATACCATGCAGCGGAACCCACAACAACACCTCAACAACCTTCAGGCACTACTCAATAATCCTTGCACACCATCACCATAAACCAAATGCCAACACATCACAACAGCAGTTCTACAAACTCTATCATGAATAGTCCATCCTTCACTTCAAGGAATCATACAAACCACCTATAAACTGACCAAATCCATAACTCAGCAAAACAATCTCCCTTGCTCATGAACCAGAAAGTATCTTCCCTAGATCTCATCCAGAAACAGACAGGATGCCTGCTCTGATACCAATTGAAATTCTGGTACCAGATATGTGATGTTACGTGTGATGTCACAACATCAATATCTGCTGTATGAACAAGACAATAACAGAACTGAAAAACACAAGAATTTGTTCACCCAATTCGGTCTAACAACCTACATCTGGGGGCATACCAAGCCAGGAAGGAAGTCCACTATTAGTAGTATCAAATTACAGACTCAACAAACCAGTTGACAATCTACCTAATTTAATCCCTACCCAATGACCTTTCTATCTAAGTTCTCCCTAGATAAGAGACTCCATCTTACTCCCAATCATCGCAATGATGTCTAGTAGTCAACATCTCCGTCACTGCATCAACAACTTGATTTCCACAAACTCTCCAAGTAGAAGTCACACTTCCATGACGTACCTTGGAGTTGCTTCAAAGCTTCCTCCAAGAACAATACAAAACTCATTACCTACAGGTTTCTGAGTAAGAACACAGTGACCATCTCACAACCCGAGTGGTTCACTTAGACTAAGCCCTAATGATCTACATCTTGGACCCCTCCCTATTCTAGATTACAAGCATTCTATTTATAACTTTTCACAACTGGTTTTGGGCCTTCAAATCACAACAAATCTTCTGCTTCAATCTGCAAAAGATTATGCTACTAAAAATATCTTCAAATAAATCTTCAATCAACTCTTCATAATTAACTCTGATTATTCTCCATATCTATTTGCATTAAATTAGCAACAAACTAATCTCCTTCATAAATGATTCCAACAGAATATATCGAACCCATGATATTCGCCTGCAATCTCTGATTCTCTTTACTAAGAAATTCGCATCCAATCTAACTAACAGATCTCCTCAAATGCGTGCAGCCCTAAAAACATCACAACCTGATGTTTTAATGTTCTGGTATAGTGATGTCAAGACATCGCGTGTGACATCACTCTTCTACACATAAACTCTTCAACATCTTAACATTCACTAATGTTAACCAAACATAACAATAATGTTAGAAGCTCATGTTGAAACATCAAACATGACATTAACCTTGTTTTACCAAAATTTCAGTCAATCACAAGAACTAAAAATCTCCCCCTTTGGCTAATTTTGGCTAAAACAAATATATAAACATTACAACTCAGATTACAGCCGCAATTACAACCCTATACTACTGTTAGTAGTCATCAGCCACTACTGAACCTAACAGTGACCATCAGTAGCTACTGTGTACAGCAACCATGGATAATCATCTTCTTGGGAAATTTTGAATGATGTTAGGACATCATGTTTGACATAACATCACCACAGCACATCAACTTCAGGCAGCACATTAGGACCTAAGAAGTAGAAAGTCCTGAAGTCATTTGGTGCACATGAGGAAGAAGATATCTGACACTCCCCCTCAAATCTACACATTTCTTTTTCCTTCCAGGACATACCCAGAACAAATGTAGAAGACTCCTCTAGAAAAGAAATGTCTGTCTATGCATCAAAGACCAATGGTGGCATAAGAAAATTTTGCACACCTTCTTTGATCAGACACCGGGTTTAATCTGTGGCATAAGATGAACCTTAAGAAGTGCCATTCTGCCAACCCAGGTAACTCAGAACACAAGTCACAACTGTGTTCATAACTCAGGACACAAGTCACAAAGACTCAACACCAACTTAAGGATATGACATCCTCTTCGACATCTCTGAACCACATCTGGAACTGCAGACTCAAGACCTAGCATCTGCGCAAACCATTTAGGAAAACCCTTTCCTTTCTCCCCCTTTTTAGCCACAAATTGGCAAAGAAAGCCCTCACAGAACCAGACCCAAGTAGTGCTCACCCAAGAACGAACAAACGCCATAAGATTTATGAAACAAGAACACTCACTGGCTGAAGGAGCAAAGAATAACCTCTATAAATAGCTAACCAGTTACATTGGAATTAACGACCCTAGAATTGTCAAAGTTCTTGGTCATAGAAACACTATTTTAGGAACTAATAACTCCATCCAAATTCAATGTCTACCATCCAAAATAGTCTTGACCGCCTTTATTGCTTCTAAACCGATCCTTACCATAAATTGTGCCAAAACAGTTCCATGCATAGTTGAAGCCACGTGTTTCACCTTATCCTTACACCACCGTCCAGAATAAATCCTTGTTTGGCTCAAGAAAAACATGTCCTGTACCATGTTCTGACATCTTATCACACAATGTTTGCTTGCTCACAACATTATCAACCCAAGACTTCCACAGAAGATTATACATTCCAAAACAATAAAATTGTCTTCAGACTTCTCCTCAGAAGTATGTGCACATATGATTCAGATACTTAGCTTCACATGCCTAGAACCATCCAATGCCCACCAACAGCCTAATATCATAACAAGTTATCTGACATTATATCCTCATAAGAGGTAGCCTGTCTCCACAAGCTTGATCATACTGCAAGCTTCATAATATATGCACCTTTGCAGCAAGATCCATGGACACGTACTCCCCCTGTCATGGTTCACTAATGCTCTAGATGGAGATAAACATCTAAGCACACTTGCTGAACACATTCATTTTGGTACCACTATCCCTTATGGCTATACACATCAGTCACTCACACATGAAGTCACACTTTGTCTATTCATAAGGATCACCAACCTCCTTCAAACAAACAGGCAGTCATTCCCTATCATACTGTTCATCTTCAGACTTCTAATCAATACCTGATCTACTTCAGTCTTCTCTACATTTTCCATCCAAGGCAGACCTTCTACTTCATCATCCTCCCGTATGATTATGTAGACGCTCCTTAGGCATAATGTATGCGCCAAGCTTCAGAACCAGAACAAAATCATCCTTCACCAAAGATATTCAACCAGATAATGTCCCAACACAAGTTAGAACTTTTGCCACACACCAAGATATCATCACCATGATTCTTGATATGCTCCACCAACTGGACTTACTATTGCACAGTAATAAAAAAACTAGAGAATTAAAATCTCATCCACCTTCAAGAAGAATAATCTCCTTGAGTCTTCAACTCATCACCCTTCTGCCCAAGAGCAACTTGTTCCAAGACAATCCTCAATAATAACCAGCTGCCACACTCTGATTATCTTGATTCTTCGAATCCACTTCTGAGATCAACCAAATGCCACAATTTGATCACCTCATTCATGAATCCTCACGTTGTCAGAACTCTCACAAAGATATCTGAAATTATGGTGCATGTGCAGAATTCAGATGTCCTAGAATATGCCGTTCGACATCTGGTCTGACATGATCATAAATGGCAAGGTATAATCCAATAAACATGGTACTGAAAAGAAATAAGAGCAAGACACACAGAATTGTTAACCCAGTTCGGATCTAACTATCCTACATCTGGGGGCTACCAAGCCAGGGATGAAGTCCACTATTAGTAGTATCAATTCAAAGCTAAACAACTCGTTTACAACTTATCACTTAATCACTACCCAATGACCCTTCTACCTAGATCCTCTCTAGATATGAGAAACCCTTCTCACTCCTAATCATCGCAATGATGTCTAGCAGTTGACAATCCGCCACTGCATCAACGACTCTTTACCTACACAATAATTCACCACGGAAGACACCCTTCCAACACACAACTTAGAGTTACTTAAAAGCTTCCTCCAAGAACAATACTCCTCTTACTTAACAGTTTCGAGGATCACACTAACAAACTGTCCAACTCACAGGTCGAGTGGTACAGGAACCAACCCTAATGATAGAACTTTACATCTTTGGTTCGTTACTCAATTAGGTTACAAAACATCTATTTATAACCTATTCCCAACTGGATTTGGGCCTACAAAAACCTAGCATATGAGCTGCTACGAATCAGCGGAAACTTCTGCTACAAATCAGGTCTTCAAATCACTAACTTCCTAAAATATCTCCATATTTAGAAAGTGCATATTTTCCCATATTCTTCTCAAATTCAGACTTGAATCTTCAAATCTTTTAATTCAGTGCCACTTGGAATTTGCATATTATTTCCTGAAACTTCTGCATCTGTTAGAATATAACAGAATTCTACATTCTCTTCAGTTCTGGCGCGATGTCGAATGAACCTGCATGGGACATCTCGATAAAACATGTTGTTCCAGTTGTTGAATAACTTCAACACAACATGTTAAGTCTCTTTAATAGGACATCTGGTTGTACCTGTTCTTCTTAGCAAGATTATACATCCTATTCTCTATTACAATATTGCTGCTAATATTTGTTTTACAAAATTACTGCCAACCCTTACAAATACAGAACTAACAATCTCCCCCTTTGGCAAATTTTGGCTAAAACAAATACATAAACATTACAACTCAGATTTTGGCAGCAATCACACTTCTATACTACTGTCAGTAGTCATCAGCAACTACTGAACCTACCAGTAACCATCAGTAGCTACTGTGAACAGCAATCCTGGAGAAACATCTTCTAGGGAACATTTGAATGATGTTAGCGCATTTCTGTGAGCTCCATAACATCACCAACGAACAACAATCTTCAGGATAAAAGGAAGGAAGGTCCTGAAGTTTGTTGATGCACACGAGGAAGAAGATAGCAGAAGCCAGCTAGTACTCCCCCTCAAACCAGGAACCTCTTCTAAATTTGAAGACCAATGGTGGAATAAGAGAACTCTTAATTGCTCTTTGCAGGGCATATGAGGAAACTTAAGACCAAACCCTCCACCACTCCTGGTAACTCAGAACACAGGTCACAACCGTGTTCATAACTCAGATCACAGGTCACAAAAAGATATCCAAAAAGAAACATGATAGACATTTGCTATGACATGTTTGGACAACACATGCAACATATACAACCACAGACTCCTGTCTGAACCTCTGAGCAACAATCCCTTTCTCCCCCTTTTTGGCCAAAAATTGACAAAGGAGGCCATCACAAAACCAGACCCAGGCACAACTAACCCAGACCCGAACAAAACCCATAGTCTTTATGAGAATAACCCTTACCTGATGGTAGAGGATAGGAGAAGCCTCTATAAATAGCAGAGCAGTTTCTTAGATATTAATGATCTTTAATTCTTGGTCAAATAAAATGTTAATGGAGCATGGAAAAACTGTAGCTTAATTCAAGGTTCACCGTCCAAACTGACTTTGAACGCCTTTAATAGCTCTTAGACCAGTCTTACATGACCAATCAGCACTTACTAGGCTCCCTTCTTGCGCGTGGCTGGATGTACAGTCTAGAATATTCCTTTGTTTGGCTCAGGGAAACATGTCTGGAGTGCTGTTCTGACTTCTTACCAAAATAAGTTTGTCTGCTTGTTTACAAATTTATCAACCCAAGATTCCTCAAAAACTTATACATTCCAAGCATATTTTCTTGGATTCCTTCAAAAACAGCAGAGAAAAAGTATAGGCACTAACTCCACACAGCTATGATATGTCCCATCATGATGTTTGACATTACACAGCACAAACTTGACCAGCACACAAGCTGCAATAGGCTATAGACAACAGCCTTAACATTCAATGCCTTTTATGATCTTACCCCAATAATGCCACATTCTGGTAAATGTTGAGCAAGGCCTCACCATGTTGATTTTGGATACATGGTCTGCCAAGTCCAATAAACACAAGCCCACTTGATTTGAGATTTCTCACACATTCTAAACAAATGTCTTTCAACATAAGATAAGGACTGCCACCACCTTTTACTTGTATTAGAAGAAACCTCCTTATAACACCCTGATAGGGTCTTCAACATGAAAGTAGCCATGTTTTCCAGAGCTACTTGCCATCAAGATTAGAATCTGCCCATTCTAATCCACATTATGTCAGAACTGCCACTTCAGACGATAATGCTGCTTCTTCCAACTCCATAAGTAGGGTACACAACAAACTAAAATGTTGTAACAAAATGTAGGACATCAGCACGAGACCAAAGACCACACCACTTGATCACAACCAGTAACCAACAACCAGCAGACAGCCAGACAAGACCTAGGCTCATCCTACTAGGGCAGCCTCTACCAAGGCACCAGACACGAAGTTCTGGTATCCAATGTGCCAAAAAAAAACCAGGTTCTCAAGAAAACAAATTCCCATGCCAAAGGCAGCTTTGACCGGTCAGGCGATACAACCAAGGTCTCTTCATCCATTATAAATACCAAGCCTCCTTGCTCCTACCAGTACACCAAGGAAGGAAGCATGAGTCAGTCTAACAAGAGTGCAGGAAAGAGACACATGCAGGAGGACAAGAAGCCAGATCCTCAGAAGTTGAGGGACACAACACTGTCCACAGCTGGAGCATCTTCAGGAGCAACACGAACACGAAAGGCATCAGAAACAAGGATGAAGACCATCAAGAAAACTCAAGTGCAACTTCAAGCTTCTGATGGCGAATGGGACGAAGATTGGAAGGCTTTTCTTGATTCGGGGGGTTGGGATAACCTTTAGACCCTTTGTATGGTGTTTTCACAAATCTTGTATGCTTTCAGAAAATATGTAATAAAATTCTGTTTTAATTCTGTTCCATACTAAATCCTTATGTCTGCAAATTCTTAATCTGCTACAAAATACGTGCTAACATATTTATCAATCTCCCCCTTAACATCACACGTCCAGCTGCATAGAATTGTAACACTCTCCCCCTATCATGTGCTTCTTAGTACATTGAAGAATGGAAAACACAAGACTCATCTTCATGTTTTCAAGAGCTCACTCTTTGTTCAACTCACAAGTTGACCACAATCATCACTTGTACCAACACTCACATGATCTCAATCTGATCAACTTTTCTCTATATTAGACTACCTGTACTCCTTTGCAAGAATAATGCCTTAAATGAATGGAGAACATGAAACTCATCTTCATGTTTTCAAGAGAACACTCTCTGTTCAACACACCTGCTGAACACATTCACCTACTGCTTAACTCTTACATCAGTCCATAAGTCAAGTAGAGACATGTGACCTCTGGAGACGCACACCACAACATTCTATTCTGTCAACAAATGTTAAGACATCAGGCTTGACATCATGAAAAGAATCTAGCTGTACTAAGAAAAACACCCCATTTCACAACCAGAATCTCCAAACATCCCTTTTTAAGCCTTGGGACCATCCATCTCATCACAGAAGCGTGAGAGTAGTAATATTTCATCCAACTCTCATCATCCAGACAGCTTGAGACATGTCTTCAAGGACTTCCAAAACATTCTTCCCTTTAATAGCAGCACGGACTGTGATTAGATCCTTAAGTGCACGCAGTCAATACAAGAACAAGACTTTATGAGCTTTGACCTTCATGTCCAAGAAGTCTGATAGAGATAATACTTCTTGAATCTCAGGTTTTCTACTCCTGCAGCAAGGACCAGAAATAAACTGACCTCAGGAGTATGTTGATCACACCTTGACCAACTCACACAACTAAGATAAGTTCCAGGGCCAGAACCTTCTTAGACATACCACCCAGATGCCTCCTCTTCCAGATCAGGAGTAGGCTCCAAACTCATGTGATCAAACCACATTAGTTTAGCACCCAGAGCATCTGCTGTGCCATTCCTTCAGACAACAGAATTCAGCATAATTCTGGCGTGATGTTCTAACACAAGATAGGACATCATTCCAATGAACACAACAAGAGATCAAAGACTGGAGATTAGTCCTCTTAGGAGTAGAAGCAAAAGTAAATTACTTCTCTTCCCCACACCTTCACTTATCAATTCCTTTATGAGTGGACTTGAACAATAATCTTCAAGTATCGTTGACACTGTAAGTTGAAGCAGTCTTGCATAAATCCCATCACCATAGGATATACATTCAGAGAGGAACAACCTTCTCAGTTACAACCTTAGGAGTTTTCAGATAGATTCGCAGCGGATCAAGATACAAACTCCTCAAGACCTTCAGGTGTCACATATCAGCCCTAGCAATATAATTCAGGTGACATCACTATACCACAGGTTTGAAAATAAATCAAACCCCAACACAACAGCTTTTCAATCATTCCTCCAATCCTTCAGTACATGCCACGAACAGTCCATCCTCCACTTCTAGGGACCATTCTCACACCTATATGAACTACTCCAAGTTCAAACATCTTTTCAGTAGAAAGCTTCTACCTTGACCATGAACCAGAAAGTATCTTCCCTGGGATCTCATCCAGATACAGAACAAAATGACCTGCTCTGATACCAATTGAAATTCTGGTGCATGTGCAGAATTCAGATGTCCTAGAATATGCCGTTCGACATCTGGTCTGACATGATCATAAATGGCAAGGTATAATCCAATAAACATGGTACTGAAAAGAAATAAGAGCAAGACACATAGAATTGTTAACCCAGTTCGGATCTAACTATCCTACATCTGGGGGCTACCAAGCCAGGGATGAAGTCCACTATTAGTAGTATCATTTCAAAGCTAAACAACCCGTTTACAACTTATCACTTAATCACTACCCAATGACCCTTCTACCTAGATCCTCTCTAGATATGAGAAACCCTTCTCACTCCCAATCATCGCAATGATGTCTAGCAGTTGACAATCCGCCACTGCATCAACGACTCTTTACCTACACAACAATTCAGCACGAAAGACACCCTTCCAACACACAACTTAGAGTTACTTAAAAGCTTCCTCCAAGAACAATACTCCTCTTACTTAACAGTTTCGAGGATCACACTAACAAACTGTCCAACTCATAGGTTGAGTGGTACAGGAACCAACCCTAATAATAGAACTTTCCATCTTTGGTTCGTTACTCAATTAGGTTACAAAACATCTATTTATAACCTATTCCCAACTGGATTTGGGCCTACAAAAACCTAGCATATGAGCTGCTACGAATCAGCAGAAACTTCTGCTACAAATCAGGTCTTCAAATCACTAACTTCCTAAAATATCTCCATATTTAGAAAGTGCATATTTTCCCATATTCTTCTCAAATTCACACTTGAATCTTCAAATCTTTTAATTCAGCGCCACCTGGAATTTGCATATTATTTCCTGAAACTTCTACATCTGTTAGAATATAACAGAATTCTACATTCTCTTCAGTTCTGGCGCGATGTCGAATGAACCTGCATGGGACATCTCGATAGGACATGTTGTTCCAGTTGTTGAATAACTTCAACACAACATGTTAAGTCTCTTTAATAGGACATCTGGCTGTACCTGTTCTTCTTAGCAAGATTATACATCCTATTCTCTATTACAATATTGCTGCTAATATTTGTTTTACAAAATTACTGCCAACCCTTACAAATACAGAACTAACAAATCTTGATCCACCAAGGAAACTTGATCTTCAAGTTACATGATCCACTTACTCAAAAGCAAACACACTTAAACTCCCTAAGCCATGGTCATGTAACATCTTCTCCTTCCTGCAGCTCCCGTAAACTGCCATGAGAACGATCTTTTTGAAGCCTCCTATTGTTCATTCCTGTAGATCACCCTATCATTAGCTGATGTGCCACATCACCAGCTGAGACTCCTGATGTTAAGCTAGATGTCAGAACATTATGCCATCCAACTGTTGAATTCAACTCTACCTTCTGCCACTCAAAAGAACCTCCTCCCTTTGCAGAAACATATTTCCATGCTCTCATAGACTTGATTCAACAATCAAGTTTGAGTAGACAACCTCCATCCTGCTTAGAAACTCCAAAGACTTCAAACCTACCACATCTGAATCTTCAGAAAATAAGTAGTCCAAGACTACCCCATAGCAATACTAAAGAAAGTCACTTCCCTTAGTAGAGCTGTCAGTAGAAAGCCAGAGATAACTGCCACTTATCCTCGACCTTCACAACCAGAGAAAACACCATGCTCTAAACCACTGATCCAAGCTGTAACCATCAAGATCATGATGTCTTCATAGTCTTCCATCTTCATCTTCAACAGCACCATCATCTGGACAAGTCATTCACAATACAGATGCTAAGAAATAATCCCAGGTCAACACCTAGGCGACTTGTGAGCGAATGTAGAACCCCTCCCATGATTCTCCAAACCTCTGATGAAAAGATGTTAAAACAATAGACAGAACATCTTTAACCTTGTCTTTCAAGGATAATCAATTAAATACTTGTGAATTTCACAAATAGCAATTGATTCTTGTGGTTTAACCCTTCTTCAGATTCCAGCATCTTCTGAATCTTCTTTATGACAGACCATTATGACAACCATTCATACCACAAAAGCCTACCAGGTTAGGTCAGTGTCTTGATCTTTTACTCCATCCTGAGCAAAGAACTGAAATGATGTTTCAACATCAGTTCCGACATTAGTCTAAATCACATTAAACATCTCCTATGGATTTGGAGACTACAACCATATTAATCCACCTAAATCTCTTGTAGGGAACACACGAGAACATATCAACATCTGATCAACTTCCAAGATCAGACTGCAGTAACTTGCATAACACACTCTTCCAGAAGCTTCTTCTTATAAGCACAAGGTTCAGACCTCTTGTCTAACTTAAGAGTGATAACAGCCATTCTTCTGCATAAACATACCATAGACAATCTGCTTCCAATCCTTCAAGCCACAAAACTGGAAACGTTCATTCCATACAACTAATGCAGACACCAATTGACCACAGGCTGATTTACACTGCTACTGCACACAGACTCTTGGATGCATTTTCCCTATAGCAAGGATCATCTCTTTCTTTTATGCTATCTGCCTTTTCTTCAACCAGCTCTAGCTGAAATGCATCAACTGCTGATGTGTAGCGCGATGTCATGACATATTAAGCTCAGTTTATTTCTTGATAAAACTTCTTCCAGTTCATGTACCATCACAAGAGAATTCATCTTAAGATATACCAGAACTATATTTGACATTATAACCAGGAAGTTTCTCCTAATTAGGTCACCACAACTAAGCTTAAGAGATAACTTATCAAGATCTTCACTCCCGCATGAAAGATTTAACAGTAATACTCTTTTGCTTTGGCTCCACCCTCTTCTTTCACCATCAAGAAAATTGATAAAGACGGAATCAATGTTCTGGACAGATTGGTCTTCAATGCCTGAGTTGAAATATAATCTTCTTCAACTGAAACTTCCATGTCATACAATCTTTAATAAGATCCATTCACCTTTTGATCACTTCTTTCCCAAAACAAAGATATGAGATAATCCTCAAGTATCTTTGGCATCTCTAACCAAACGGTTGAAGCTGTCTTGAATAAACTACAACATCATAGAATATCCTGCTGAGGAGACCAAACCCTAATGTCTTTCCAAGAGAATACCTTCCTAGAATCTCACCACCAGAGATACAAGAACCAACCAGGATTGCATCAGATACCATGCAGCGGAACCCACAACAACACCTCAACAACCTTCAGGCACTACTCAATAATCCTTGCACACCATCACTATAAACCAAATGCCAACACATCACAACAGAATTTCTACATACTCTATCATGAATAGTTCATCCTCCACTTCAAGGAATCATACAAACCACCTATGAACTGACCAAGTCCATAACTCAGCAAAACAATCTCCCTTGCTCATGAACCAGAAAGTATCTTCCCTAGATCTCATCCAGAAACAGACAGGATGCCTGCTCTGATACCAATTGAAATTCTGGTACCAGATATGTGATGTTACGTGTGATGTCACAACATCAATATCTACTGTATGAACAAGACAATAACAGAACTGAAAAACACAAGAATTTGTTCACCCAGTTCGGTCTAACAACCTACATCTGGGGGCATACCAAGCCAGGAAGGAAGTCCACTATTAGTAGTATCAAATTACATACTCAACAAACCAGTTGACAATCTACCTAATTTAATCCCTACCCAATGACCCTTCTATCTAAGTCCTCCCTAGATAAGAGACTCCATCTCACTCCCAATCATCGCAATGATGTCTAGCAGTCAACATCTCCGTCACTGCATCAACAACTTGATTTCCACAAACTCTCCAAGTAGAATTCACACTTCCATGACGCACCTTGGAGTTGCTTCAAAGGTTCCTCCACGAACAATACAAAACTCATTACCTACAGGTTTCTGAGTAAGAACACAGTGACCATCTCACAACCTGAGTGGTTCACTTAGACTAAGCCCTAATGATCTACATCTTGGACCCCTCCCTATTCTAGATTACAAGCATTCTATTTATAACTTTTCACAACTGGTTTTGGGCCTTCAAATCACAACAAATCTTCTGCTCCAATCTGCAAAAGATTCTGCTACTAAAAAGATCTTCAAATAAATCTTCAATCAACTCTTCATAATTAACTCTGATTATTCTCCATATCTATTTGCATTAAATTAGCAACAAACTAATCTCCATCATAAATGATTCCAACAGAATATATCGAACCCATGATATTCGCCTGCAATCTCTGATTCTCTTTACCAAGAAATTCGCATCCAATCTAACTAACAGATCTCCTCAAATGCGCGCAGCCCTAAAAACATCACAACCTGATGTTTTAATGTTCTGGTATAGTGATGTCAAGACATCGCGTGTGACATCACTCTTCAGCACATAAACTCTTCAACATCTTAACATTCACTAATGTTAACCAAACATAACAATAATGTTAGAAGCTCATGTTGAAACATCAAACATGACATTAACCTTGTTTTACCAAAATTTCAGCCAATCACAAGAACTAACACTTTTGATTTTGGAGTATAAAATTAACATTTTCTATGCATATATATCAATGTGCCTCTTTTTTTGATGCAACTGACTCACTGTGTCGTATAATCCCCTTATCTTTTGATTTGGATTTTGTAGGAGTCTAACATTACCATGTAAATAAAATGTACGTCAATGTAAGAATAACTTACATGACTCGTAAAACATTTGAATACTCAAAGGTTCATAATGGTTTTCAACATACCTCATCATCTATGAAAATGAGGTTTAACGGCCATGCAATATACGATCCTATTGCGTCTCCCACCAATGTTGCATCTCAAACATCATCAGGTATAGGTAATAGTGCATCCCCCTCTAAAGCAATATCAATCGATACTTTCAAAAATCCAGCAAGGAGCGGTTTATGGTGAAGTACATCTCCCAAAGTGTTATGCACTTTTCCCTTGCCAACCATGCGATAAGTCGGTAATGATAAATAGAGCTGACGAGGTGAAATGCCCTAAACCAATAATAAATATGAAATTGTTAATGTGTATATATGTCAATTAAAAAAATTGTGCTAATTTAATTTCATAATAATATATATATATAATTACCTCGGGAATTTCCTATTGAAAATTACAATTGATACTATCTTTGTCGCTAGTATCTTTAAACTCCGAACCTCGCCTTTCTGACATATCTCTTTCTTTATCCTTTTTTAATTCACGAACTTGAGATCTTAAATCTTCCAACAATTCCATCACTTGTTTATTGCTAAAACTTTTACTCTTTGGATGCTTATACAAGGATGTTGGAGTGACCCCAAATCCCCTACCCCTCACACGACCGGAATACTCAGGAACATTTAATACTTGACTTAGTATGCTCCTGCAATCCTGGTCTTCAGCTAGAGATAAAGATTGAGTTAGATTTTCCTAAAATTCATATGCATATCGAAAAATATTAGTGGGGATTAAAAAGCATAAATATTATATGTTAATAAATTTTTGATTTAATTAAAGAAATAATGTTATACTTACATATTGCTCAAAAACTTGTTGAACATCTTCATTAACAACTCCATCCTTACCCACACGAGCAGCCTTCCATAAAACATGTTCTAAAATAGATGTTTCTTCACTTTTCTCCTCTTCTAACTACACATTAAGACAAATAATAAGATCAATTATAAAACATGGGGAACAAGTATATCATAGCATTTATATATACTTAATATTCTTTGTTGTAAGCGTGCATATCCCAAACTCCCTTTTTTGTATGGATACGCGGGTTTTGATACTCGTTGGCGATTTATGTCACTCACTTTCTGGATAAACAAGTTTAAGTCATATCAGAACACCTGTGGAACAAGTATATAATACAATGTTCATGATAAATTAAAATTACATGGAAATCTGAGGTTCTTCGTTTGGCTACAAAAGTTTCCCATTCTTCAGGTGAAATCAAGTCTGCATACTTCTTTGGACGTTTTGCTTCAATAAAATTTCCTTAGGCATCCTTAAGACTCTTGTTTGTTAAAACAACTCGAAACCATCTGTGTCTTCTTGCGGCCAATTGAAGACAATATTTTTTTCGTTCATAACCAATGTTAAAAGACCTCTACGAAAAAACATACATAGAGTGTGTTAGTATAAGTAATTTAAAGACATAATCATCAACAAAAACAAATAACATCACATATGGTACCTATATCTCACTCCATATTTTTTCTTTAGCCGGTTCAACAATGGAGCTCTCCAATTATCACACGTGATTGGAATTTGCGAACGAACAATTGCACCAATGTAACTTGTCAACATTGAACCGTTAGGCTCAACTAGTTGGCCCGTTGCATTCCAATGTACGTCATATTTTATTCATTTATCTATTGTAGGAATGATTCCCTTCATAATAGTTATTCCTCATGTAATTTTTCTTTCCACATCATGAACTGATTCATTTCCATTATTCTTAGAAGTATTATGTGAGTTTTCCTCGTTAGTAGCCATTTGACTTGTAATAAAGAAAATCATAAACACGATATAAAAATCCATAATCCATTGAATATATTAAATGACAAATATATAATTTTATTGAATGGCAGAATATATAATTTTATTGAAAAATCCATAATAACATTTTACTAGTACCCTTTCACTAACATCTCTTTCTTTTCTTGGTTGGAACATGATTTGTCTCTTAACAACGCGGACGGATAGATTGATCCAAATTCCCTCGTTATGATTATTTCTAATATATGATTCATTCGCTATAATATTCTCATCTTGATCATTTCTAATATACGATTCATTCCCTCTAATTAGGGTTGGAAATGAGTCGAGTCGAGTCGAACTCGCCTCAGCTCGGCTCAACTCGTTAAGAATTGGTTCAGCTCAAATCTCGGTTCGAGTTTAACACGAACTTTTTTTTAAGCTCAAACTCGACTCATTATAAGTCCAGGAACAATTCGGTTCAACTTGTTAGGTTCCTCTTGTTAGGTTCAACTCACTTGCTTCACGGACTTAAAAGTTTTTTAAAGTTTTTTTTTTATATATTTAACATTTTAAATTAATATTTTTTTTTAAAATGTTGAAATAAAATAAAAGTTATCAAATTGAAATTTAACTTTGTCTTAAAAATCTACTCATTCAAATATTACACAACTTTCAAGAGATACATTTGAAAGTCTAATTCAAAAACTATTCAGTTGGAGTTTAAATTTGTCTCAAAAAATCCACAACTTCTTCTAAATATTTAGGAACCTGACGCATTTAATGAAATAATACATAAAAAATTACTAGAAATTGATACATTTCCATCACACAATGTGTACAACACTTGCAACCTTCATTACACATGTTATTTTCGCAATTGTCATAATGCCTCCAACAAGGATGACTCTAAATAGAATTGTAAATTTTACTACCATAACTAGTATTAAAGGGACAATATAGGGTTGGGATTTGAAGTAAATCTTTAAACTTACGCTTAAAGACAATATAATCCTTCTCATATATAATCAAGTTGATTCATGAACCTAATGAGTCGAACTATGTATAGTTCAAGTTCAACTCATTTAGTTAACGAACTTAGTTTTTCGCTCATATTCACCTCATTTGGTTAATGAACCTAGTTCAACGATTTAATTGTTGAACCGAGTTCTGAACTATTTTCGAGTTGGTTTGATTCATTGCTAGCCCTACCTCTAATATATGACTCATTCTCAACATCAACATCACCTTGATCTACAATGTTATCATCAATTACTTTGTTAGATAAAAGCACTATAGACCATTTCATACTTATCAGATCAGTGACATAGAACACTTGTTTAGCTTGAGAGGCTATAATAAAAGGCTCATCTTTGTACCCCACCCGATTAAGACCCACTTGCAAAAATCCTGACTTATCCATTTGTATGCCACTATTATTTTCAACCCACTTGAACCCAAAGATAGGAATCTGAAACTTCTCATAGTCAAACCCCAAATATGCTCGATAACCTAAAAATATGACAGATTTCCATATTTAGGGTTTAAGTCCTTCACACTTGAAATGTGCATTGCTTTAGCTACCACGGTGACACCACTATTTTGCATAGTACTTTTATCAACTTGTTCTTTAGTATAAAATGTGTATCCATTAATTGTGTATGCGCTATAAGAAAACACATGCAAACTTGGACCATATTCTAAACATCTCAACCTTTCTGTTATTGAAGCGGGATCTAAATAAAACTTTGAATAAATATGATTCTTAAACCATGGTATAAAACTTCGATTATGCTCTCGTACTATCCAATTTTCATTTCTATTCATATTTAAACCTCGGAGTACATCCTTGCGCATTTCAACATACGGCTCAACCTCATTGTCATTGTTTAGAACATACAAATGCACTTGCTCCGTTCAGCCCTTGATACTGTCACAATTTTATTTCCAATTAACTTTTTTCCTTCTTTTTTTCCTAAAATATGAGATTTGGGGAGTTCAATGGATTTAACATTAGACAAATATTCAGTACAAAACTCAATCGCTTCTTCAAAAATGTATCGTTCAACAATACAACCCTTTGGTCAACTTCGGTTTTTCATATACCCTTTTAATATTTTCATATAATGTTCAATAGGGTACATCCATCTCATATAAGTTGGTCCACACAATTATGTCTCTTTCACAAGATGAACAACTAGATGTACCATTATGTTAAAAAAATATGGGAGGAAAATACATTTCAAGCTCACACAAAGTAATAACTATTTCTTTTTGCAATGTTGGTACGATCGCAGGATCGATCACCTTACTATAAATTGACCTGAAGAAAAAACACAATTAGTTATGGCGCTTCTTACTTTTTTTGGCAAAATAGAGCCTATACCTATTGGTAGAAAATGTTCCATTATAACATGGCAATCATGTGTCTTTAAACTCTTTAACTTGAGGTCTTTCATAGACACAAGTCTTCTAATATCTGATGAGTATCCTTCTGGAACTTTAACTTCACTTAAAAACTTACACAATATTTTTTTCTCCTTTCTAGATAGAGTATAAGCAGCAGGTGGTAGATATGTTCGTTTTCCTTTCTTCAAGGGTCCTAATTCATTTCTTATTCCCATTGCTATCAAGTCATTTCTTACTTTAAGGCCATCCTTAGACTTTCCTTGTATATTGAGTAACGTACCAATAATAATTTCAAATACATTTTTCAATATGCATAACATCAAGAAAATGTCTTACATACAATGACTTCCAATATAGCAATTCAAAAAAATTGACCACTTCTTCCACCCATGTTTGACAAGCGTATGTGCAAAAGGCTTGCCAAACTGAGTACTCACATCTTTCACCTTTTCAAAATTTTGGTCATCTGTCAATGTAGGTGGAGCTCTACCATGTTTTGGATTTCCATTGAATGCTTTTCTCCACCCACGGTATTGATGATTATAATTTAAGAATCTACGATAACCGAGAAATACATTCTTCTGACAAAATTCCAATCGCGTCCAATCTATTTTTTCTTCACAAATAGGACACGCACGTTGACCTTTAATGTTATACCCTGATAGATTTCCATATGCTAGAAAATCATTAATTGTGCCAAACAACATCGCCCTCAAATTGAAACTTTCTTTCCTATATCCATCATAAACCTCCACACTGTTATCCCACAAAATCTTTAAATCTTTGATTAAAGGTGCCAAGTATACGTCTATGTCATTCCCTGGTTGTTTAGGCCCAGAAATTAACATAGATAACATCATGTACTTACGCTTCATACATAGCCATGAAGGTAGGTTATAAATCATAATAATCACAGACCATGTGGTATGTGAGATACTTTGAAGATCATGTGGGTTCATTTCATCAGTAGATAACGCCAAGCGAAGGTTTCTTGCTTCTTCTCCAAAATCAGGATAATCATTATCAATTTTCATCCATTGTGGTGAATCTGCCGGATGTCAAAACTTTCCATCTATAATTCTTTCATCTGCATGCCAAGTTAAGTGTTTTTCATCGATTTCACTACGAAACATGCGTCTAAATCTCGAAATTATAGGAAAATACCATAAGACTTTTGCTAGAGACAATTTTTTCTTATATTGAGAGACACCGCACTTAGGGCACTCATTTAACGATGCATATTTATTTCGAAACAAAATGTAATCATTTGGACAAGCATGTATCTTATCATAGCTCATGCCAATAGAGTACAACATTTTTTTGGGCTTCATAGGTTCGATTAGGAAGAACATTATCCTCCGAAAGCATATCTTTCATAAGAGCTAATAACTCTATGAAACTTTTATCCGACCATC
The DNA here is from genome assembly GCA_022829125.1 of Lathyrus tuberosus. Classification (NCBI taxonomy): domain Eukaryota; kingdom Viridiplantae; phylum Streptophyta; class Magnoliopsida; order Fabales; family Fabaceae; genus Lathyrus; species Lathyrus tuberosus. Next base: position 5,501,757 of record JALAZF010000247.1, read on the forward strand.
CATTGCCCGCCTTTAAGTTGTACAACTTTAATACTGCAAACAATATTGTAAATTTAGTGCAACCTTTATACAACGGTTTCTCTGCATCGCTTATCAACCTCTCAAACATTTTGGGACAATCTTGAAGATCTTCTTCAAGTGCTTCTGCAATCTCTTCGACTCGATCACAATCGTATGTATCTATGCCATTGTCGTTTGAAGCATAGGTTGTATTATCCCCTGGTTCAACATTCTTGTTACTTATCTCACCATGTAATATCCAACATGTATAACTTCGATCAATTCCATGCCTCTTTAAATGCGATTCCAACTCAATTGCGTCAATTCGACGACCATAACAACAATCTAAGCAAGGATATGTGATTCAACTGAGGTCTTTGGCGTGTTCAACAGCAGACTTAACGAATTCTAATACCCCATTCTCGTACTCTTTTGACAATCGATTGGAAGACATCCATTTTTTTATCCATGGTTTTACTAAGTAAGCAAAACAAAAACACAAATTATTCATGCAACTATTGCAAAAGAACAACTAATTACCTGTAGATAAGTTTGCAACTTCTGGAACCACATAGTGTAAGATTCTTGGAAACGATCAGAAAGCTGGCGGAGGGAGTATGTCTGGAACTAGAGCGCGGCCGAAAACAGAGGCGGAGGCGGAGGGAGTAGCGTTGTGAACTTGTGAACGGAGGCGGAGGGAGTAGTGTTGCGAACTGGTGAACGGAAGCGGAGGGAGTAGCGTTGCGAACAGTGACGAAACAGGAGCGAAGAGCTTCACGAGCTTATTCTTTGTTCGATCTGTTTAGGTTCCACTTGAACAGTGACGAACGGTGGGGGACAGCGGAATGAACGGAGGGAGTAGCGTTGCGAGCAGTAACGAACGGTCGGAAACGAATGGGGAACGGCGCTGGTACTGTTTCAGAGAAAATTTGGAAGTATTGGAATTTTTGGAACGGCGCTGGTACTGTTTAGTTTAGTATTTACAAATTAATGAGTTAAGGCAGCGCTTTCTTATGTATTGCCTTTAGCAGCGCTTTTTTCATAAAAAGCGCTTTCTATTCTATGGCCTATAACAACGCTTTTATGAAGCACTTTCAAAAGAATGTCCTTTAGCAGCGCTTTTTATAAGCGTTTTCTAAAGTGTGGCCTCTAGCAGTGCTTTTAAAAAGCGCTCTCGTATGTATGGCCTTTAGCAGCGCTTTTCAAAAGCAATTTCTAAAGTTTGCCTTTAACAGCGTTTTTTCTCAATTTAGTATATAGTTTTATTTTATTTTTTTGACCTTATAGCAGCGCTTTGGAAAAAAAACCGCTGTCTATTTTGTGCTGCCTAAAACCAGTTTTGGCGTAGTAAAGTCATGTAGTTGTTGGAATGGGACTGCTAGCCGAATCAACGGTGATGCTTCTGACTATAATATACAGGAGTTATGTGATTGTAAGCAAGTGTGACATTGAGGATTCAATTCCACTAGATTTAACAGACACTAGAGGATTCAGTTTAACTGGTTCTGGTGTTAGTATGAATATTTGGACAAGTTATGTTGCAAGGATTATGGTTATATCTGTCGTCCCATTCGTGATTGTTCAATTACCACAAATGCTCCATTCAACTTCTGAAGGCACTTGGCTGTTTTGATTGGAATATATTAAACATAAGTGTGTTATTTTAGGACTTCTGAAACATTTAAAGATGCGTTTATTGGGAAGGTTTTTAAAAGATAATGGCGAACCCGACACATACGTAATTGGAAAGTTATTTGCAACAATTGATTAATATAAAGACGAACATCTTACTCGTGGTGAAATGACAACACTGGTTGTTGGAATTCAGTTCGATGAGATTGACCTGGACCATGACGACGATATAACAAGAATAATGGCAGCTTTTGATACTTCTCGTAATCAACTTATTGATGAAGGAAAGTTTGTTAATAGAGTCTCCAGATGGCTTCAAGGGGCCAGCGTTCTACAGTTCAAGGTGGTGATGCTGGTGCACACACTGTAAAGTTTTTAAGTGATTTTCATACTAAAACAAAGTGGGAACACGATCTTCTAGATGTGGGGGGGGGGGGGGTCAGGGTTATGAAGCCATTGAAGTTGTTGAGAATGCTAAGACGGATAATAATACTGTCCATGGTGTTGTTCTTATTGGATGATCTCTAAAGATTCCTAAAGTTCAACAGCTTTTTGCAAGATTTCTTCAATGGGAAGGAGCTTTGCAAGAGCATCAATCCTGAGATGAGGTTGTGGCTTATGGTGTTGCTGTTCAAGCTATTTTTTTAGCGGTGAAGGGAATGAGAAAGTGCAGAAACTGTTGTTACTTGATGTTAACCATCTTTTGTTTGGTTTGGAAACTGCAAGAGGGTCATGACAGTGTTGATTCCGAGGAACACAACAATTCCTACCAAGATAGAGGAAGTGTTTTCAACCTACTCTATGATTGTTGGAAAAGTGCACAAATTTCAAAGTCTTTCTGCAAGCAGTGGGATCCAGGAAAGTTATTGCAACAATAAAGTTTTACAATCTTGGGGACAAGGTTGTTTTTGAATAGATAGGTAATGATAGGATCATGGAGTTAATTTTAGGAAATTTAATTATTAAAGTTAGAAGTAGAATTTATATTAGTTGGGATTTTGTTGTTTAGTTGAGCTTTTTAGTCATTAGGCCTTTATTCTACTTTCCATTACTGATATTTTATATGTACTCTCATTAAGAGATGAAAGATTAGGAAATCAAATGAATATTTTATTTTATAGCTTTTATCTTCTAGTTTCTTAGTCTAGAATTTTCTTGCATTTCTTATAGTTTGTTAGGGTTTTGTTTAAGCTTTTTATCACCTTCATGTTCATCCTAACAAGTTTCACATTACCTTAATCATTCCGGTGCTAGAATCACTTTCCAATGCTTCCAAATCCATCATTTATTATTTTTCATCTCTCAACATAAATATCATTGTTCTTCCCCAAATCAATTTGCCTCAAGAAACTGTCCATACACTCAAACTACTTCTTGAAATGTCTCTAACTATGCCTTCAATCCTTGATGCATTGAACTCAATAACTTCAACAACAAAAACATCCAAACTAGTTGCTATAATAGTTGATTATTTTACTTATGAAGTTTTCTCATTCACCAAGAAACTCAACATTTTATCTTACACATTTTTTCTTTCATCAGCCACAATATTATCTCTTTGTTTTCATTCAATCGTTCTAAATGAAACAATATCAAGTGAATTCAAAGACTTGAAAAAACCAATCAAAATCCCAAGTTGTGTACCAATTCAAGGAATTGATCTTCCATCTTCATTTTAAGATAGGACTAGTGAATTTTGCAATCATTTTCTTCTTCGATCGAAAAGGATAAATCTTTGCGATGGTATTTTAGTCAATATCTTTGTAGAATTGGAATCAAAAGCATTTAAGGCCATGAATGAAGGAAGAATAAATGGTTCTTACCCTCTTGTTAACATGATTGGGCCAATCATGCAAAAAAATAGTGGCGATAATCAAAATGAGTCACAATGTTAAATGAACAAAAAACAAATTTTGTGTTGTTTGTTTCATTTGGTAGTGGAGGAACAATCTCTCAAAACCAAATGAATGAGTTAACATTAGGGTTGGAATTGAGTTCTCTAAAGTTTCTATGGGTTGTGAGAGAACCAAATGATATAGCAAGTGCTAATTATTTTGCTGTTTCTAAACCGAATTCCTTAGGGCAAGAAGATCCTTTGTGTGTTTTTTTTACCAAAAGAGTTTATAAGAAGAACAAAAAAGCAAGGATTTTTTGTTTCAAATTGGGCACCACAAGTTGAGATTCTTAGTAACAAAGTTGTTGGTGGATTTGTTACATAGTGTGGTTGGTTTTCAACACTTGAGTTTGTTGTGAATGGAGTGCCAATAATTACTCGACAACTCTCTGCTGATTAGAGAATGATTGCAACTATTTTAGTAGATGGTATTAAAATTGTTATAAGGCTAAAGATTGATAATGAGAGTGGTGTTGTTGTGGTAAAAGGTGAAATTGTGAATGTGTTAAAGAGGTTAATGGAAGGAGATGAAGGAATTGAGATTCTTTAAAGGATCAAAGGGATTAAAGAACAATTTTGTTGATATAAATTATACCTTTTTCCATGTCTTTGAGTTGAAGACCACTGTAACATGTTAGTTTGAAAATTATAAGATGGAACATGAATTTATTCTGTGTTGATAGTCGATGGAGAAATCTTAACATGCATCTTAAAATTAATGTAACATACATGCATATGGTTTACACCCGATAAACCTTTTGGAAATGAGACTTTGGAGTTATATTGGTCTTAAATAAAGGAAAAAAAGTTAACCAAGTATATTGAAGATTACTTAAATATGTTAAAATTTCTTCCAACTGTAAAATTAATAGAGAATTGTTCAAAACTGGAGACTGTAGCGTGTGATTTTTGTCGGTGACGCGTCCACCTTACCGTAAATGGTTGGAATTGGGTGCTACTTTATGATTTCTTATTTATCCTATGAATCTGGAAAGGAAAGGGAAGATATTTAAAACTAACCTTGTACGCAAATCTTTTCTTTAACAAATGCTAAGAGATTGGGGGTTCGGGGTCAGGTTATACAAAGGGAAGTTGTCAATCACCCAGTGTATATATGGTTATCCATAGACTTTGCATTACATATTTCTCTGTTAATTTGAACTGCTTTCTTGTGTTTTTCTGTCATGGGTTGGGATAGCTTCTCCTTTGGGAGTGTTGAGAAAGTGTTTTTGTTATTTTCGGGTTTTCCGTTGTTTTTGGGAAGGTACTGGACCTAAGGTTTTTAATTTGTGTGCTCGCTAAGATTTTGCAATCTTAAGCCTACGTATTCCCGTAAAGATATCTGGGAAATCAGAGCAATCGTAATTCCTCCTATTTCTATGAGAGGAAAGATGATTGGTGTCTTGTTCAAAGCCCAAGATTGAAGCTAGATGAGTATTTGTGTCTTGTTCAAAGCCCAAGATTGAAGCTAAAAGGTTGACTGAGAGAGAATTTGTCATCTCTAAAGAGAGAATATCTCACCTATTCATCACAAAATATTGGGTAATTGGTTATAAAGGAAAATTACTTTAACTGAGATATATATGAGAATCCAGCAATGCCATAATTTCCTTTATAAGGGTGATGTCATGAAGGAAGAAACTTTAACTCAGTATTGAGCAATGCCATTTTTCCTTATGAATCTTTCATGCTAAGAGAGGGACATTGGCATGGATGTAAATAATCCAGAGGCTTGTCACTTACAGCAGTTAGATGAAAGATGATTTTTTGACCAGGATAAGAGAAGGACTCTAGCTTGGATTTTGAATCAACAAGTGTGCCACTTACAGCAATTATCTGGGAAAAAGATTTTGGTTATTGGTTTTAAGATGTGATGTATAGAGAAAATGTCCTCCTGCAGAGTGGACTTATGGTCTCATCTGAGGGGATGTGGTTTTTTGTGTGCCTTGATCAAATCCCAATGTTGAAGCTAAAAGGTTGGAAAACTGACTCTATTGGGGAGAGTTTTATCTGTCTTGTACAAATCCCAAGATTAAGGCTGAAAAGAGATTGACTCCACTGGGGAGGTTTTATCTGTCTTGTACAAAGCCCAAGATTGAGGCTGACTCTACTGAGGAAAATCATTATATAAAGACTAAGAGGAGGCTGGATGAGAGAAATTCTTATATGAAGCCTAAGAGGGGGCTGGCTTCTGCTGAGGATTATTGAAATCCAGAGACAAGTTTAATATGTATTAGGGAATCCCAAAGCTTTTACTCTTTCTGGGGATCAAAGGGAGAGTTACAGTATTAGATACCATGAGGCTCTGATTCTGTTAGGGTTTTATTGATGGTAAATTAGCCCTGGCTGGTTTTTTTTAAGGTGAAGGTTTAAACCTTGAGTTTGAAAACCCATGGATGTTTTAACTCTGATGGAGATTAGTGTGTTGATGAAATGATCAGGGTTTTTCCCGTGCCTTTAGGAAACTTGACGGTCTCTGTGAGATCTAAGAGAAGATGAGACATTCCAATTCTACTGGTATGAAGAGGTTGACTCTTAATTGGGGAATGATCTTTGTATGATGCCCAAGAGAAGGCTTAGACTATCCAAGTCTATCAAGAAGTGGTAGGCTCTAGTGTAGAGAGAGAACTTTGTATGATGCCCAAGAAAATGCTGAGGTTTTAAGGGATGAAGATCAACCCTAAAATGGTTTGATGTTCTGAAATTCTGACTCTCCGGAGGATTGAACTAGTAAAGATGACCAGTTTCTGTCCTATACCTGTAGGAGGCATTTGGGTCCTTGTACTAAGCCCAATAGGAGGCTGAGAACTTCTAAGAAGCCTGAGGGTCCTTGTATTAAGCCCAAGAGGAGGCTGGGGATGCTTTTAGGAAGCCTGTGGATCCAAACCTAAGAAAAGTTCAAGAAAGGTTTCACCGGGAATAAATCCTTTCTTTGCATAACAGTTCTAGTGTTTGAAGAAATTCAGGAGAGGTTTCACCGGGAATTAATCCTCTCCGGGGAAAAGAATTTCTTGTACACATACTTCTAAAATTTGGACAGTCTTGAGAAAAGTTTCACCGGGAATAATGTCTTTCTCTGTTCCATATTGTATAAGCCCAACAGGAGGCAAGATTGTATCTGGAATTTCCTATAGGGAACTAGTTTTGACTGTGTTGAAAGAGTAACCTCTGGTTTGATCTAAACCTAGACCTAAATTCTGGGGAAAACTCTAAGCAAGTATGTACAAGCATATATATATATATATATATATATATATATATATATATATATATATATATATATATACAGATGAAATATATAAACAAGTATGTATTGAAGAGATAGTGGAACTTACAGTTGTGCAAGCCTAAGCATTTTAACTACAACTGTATGGTTAGTATTTCAAAAATTTGAAGAAAGTTTTGATAAAACTTTGAATTTGAATTTAAATCAAAAAAATAAATTTGTTTTAAAAGGAAGTTTGGGGCTTATACTCAAAGAGAGACCTAGATGATCTCTTTTGAAAAGGCGACGATTGCGTCGTAGTTTTGAAAACCACAAAGGGACTTATACAATGACTGAGGCCCAAATTATTGTATTTACAAAGAGGATGGGTCTTACAATCTATTAGAGGCCCAAAAAGTTTATTTTTATGCAAGAGATGGGACTTATAGCTCAAGGAGAGACCCATATGAAAAACAGCGATCACACCGTTCATTTTGAAAATTGCGTAGGGACTTATACAATGACTGAGGCCCAAATTATTTATGTATAAAGGGGCTTGGGTCTTACACTCTATTAGAGGCCCAAAATTGTTTGAAAAAGAAGAAAAATGGGACTTACAACCAAAATGAGACCCAAATGAAAATTGTTTTGAAAATGGCGATCGCGCCAAGATTTTTAAAATCGTATCGGGACTTATACAATGACTGAAGCCCAAAAAGGTTTATTTACAAAGGGATGGGACTTACACACTTCCAAGAGGCCCATAAATGTTTTGAAAAATGTTTGATAAATTAAAATTAAGAGAAACCCTAATTTTAATTTTTTAAAAAATAGTTTTTTAAAGGAAATTAAATATAAAATGATACAAAATATCAAATATATTCAAAAACAAGTTGTCAACTTTAAAAATTATTTTGAAAAATCATATTAAATCACATGAAAGCTTGAAATCCAATTGGTTTTAAAAAATCAAGGTGAGAGTTTCATTTAAAAATGTTTAAAAATAAATAAAATTAAATTAAATTCAAAAAATCAAACTATATTAAATAAATAATATAAATGTGATTTTTTTGTAGAATTAAATAATTTAACATTTTTGTGACATTTTAAAAAAAGAACCAATAAAAAATGAGAGAGAAATTAATTTTTGAAATCAATTAATAAAACATAAAAATTCAAATATTCAAAAATTTAAAAAATGGCGCCAAGAACACATGTTCTTGCTCGCGCGTGTTCTTCTTCCCCAGATTTGCAAAACCTCTCATATCTCTCTGATTACTCAATGAAAATGACTTGTGTAAACTTGAAACTTGCTTGTTTTTGAACAAGGATTCCAATGGTACCAATTAATTGCATTTATATTAAGTGTGGAGTGAGAAATCAAATGATGAACTCAAGAATCCTAATTTCTGCAAGAACACTATGAAACCCTATACACGATTCATACATAGCAATTGATTGAGGGGAATCACTCTACATAAGTGCAGAAACATGTTTGTAACTTGAAAACACATTTATGAAGCATGGATTATATAATTTGAGAGTGTCAGGCTTACCTCTTGCAAGAAGAATTCGAATTCTATGTTGGAGGTGTTACAAATGTTGTGTAATGATCTGTTTGAAAGCTTGGAATGTATTGAATCAGCTTGGAACTTGTTGTGGAACCTCAACTGCAAATAGGCCAAAAAGCTTCAGCAAATGGGGGTGACTTTGTGATTCTGATGATCCAGATGAGTTTTAAGGTTATGAATCACTCATATATGATATATGTGAGGTGTTAGCATGATTGGTTTTGATAGAATTGCTCTCAAATGGAAAATTCGAATGTTACTTGAATGAGAAGCAAAATCTGGTTTTTTGAGAGTGATTTGGAGGAAAGCATGTGTTATGGTGCTTTGGTGTACTTGAATTAATCATAAAGAAGCTCTATTTATAATAGAGCAAGTTTGTTTTGGGAGCAATAGTGAATGGAGGCTGGATCACTCCGTTATCCATTGAACTTTGGCTTGTTGCCAAAGTCTCCTCTAGCCATTGACTTGGGTCAATCTTGCAGGCTATGAGTCTTTTGTTGCAGGGATAAGGCTTGACTCATTTGGTTGAACATGGACTGATACATGTCAACTCTATGCATCCATTCATTGCCTCTTGACAAGTTTGGAGTTTTGGATTTGAAACTTGAATGCTACATGCCAAAAGAGTTGGTGTCTTGACTTGCAAGGCTTTCTGATCAGATTATCCATCATTAAAGTTGATTTTGGACAGAAATAAAATGATGCAAGTGTCCAAAATTGGATCAATAAATTGTGGGAACCAAGTTTCATGTTCATGTTGTCTTGAAAAATCAGGTTTTTAGGACATGTTCCAAGGCTTGTAACTCCTTACTCAAGAGGAGTTAGAGTGAGTTCTTGTACTTTTTGGAAAGCCCCAATGACATAATTCAACTTTGATGTCCAACATTGGTCTTGGTTCAGCTTGGATCATAATGAAAAATGGCCTTAAAGTTGGTGAAAAACCAAGACAGATTCTGTCCAAAATTTTCACTAAGTGTTGGAAAAAGTGGTCATTTTCATGTTTTTGTGATTTTGATCAATCTATAACTCAAAATCCATGAGGATTTGGAATCTCTTGAAGTTGACAAATTTGAAGTATGTAATGATAGCTTTCATTTGAGCTTTGGATGGAAGTAAATGGCTTTCTGGTTTAGGAGTTATGACCTTGTAAAGTTGGTACCAAATCACTTTTCATCCATAACTTAGAAAATTTTAAGTTTTTCAAGGTTGCCCCTTTTTCATGTAACCTCACTTTTCTTGATTTTTCTTGATAGATGATGATCCAAACCATGAATTAACATTGTTTTTGACTTAGGTAAGCCTTGATTGTCAAGAAATTCAAATAGCCAAACTTGTTTTTTAGGCACAGTTGACTTTTTGTCAGATGAATTTCAAACTGTGTGATCCTATATGCAATCAAGTCCTTGACCTAATTCAAACCTAATGGATGGATTCCATAGGTGTTTTAGGGTGTCTTGAATCATGTCCCAAGTTTTGGGAACATGTCTTGGTCAAAAGTTAAAGATACAGTTGACTTTTCATCAAGAAACCCTAATTGGCCCAGATGAAATTGAATTCTTGTATTGCTCATGGACCAAGTTCTTTGAATCAAGCCAACCTTGTGAGTGGATCAAAATTATGTATTGGAGGTATTCAAAACACTTCTTGAGGCCTTGGCTCATGTCTTGCTCCCAAAGTCAACTTAGGGGTGAATTAGGTCAAGAAACCCTAATTCCTGATTTTTTATGAATGCATCCCCTGAGGATATTTTGACTCTATGATTGAGTCCACGAGGTCCCTTTGAGCTTATTGACTCATGTTTTGAAGTATTGGCTCATGCCCAGATTGAAATTTTCATCTGGAGGCCTTGGTCGACCAAAACCCTAATTTGGTGACACTGGCGATCTTGAGGCTTGATCCACTTGGAATGTTACAACCTTGTGCTTGATTCTTGATGTGGGAAACCTCTTTATCCTTTATGGGTCTTTGAGAGGTTAGACAATTTTAGGATCATGTCCATTCTTGATTGATCTTTTGTCTGAGTACTTTGAGAGGGCTCAAAACCCTAATTCTTGGTTGAGGTGGGTGCTCAACAATCCTTGAGGAAATTGATGAGGCAATGAAATCACATACATATTGTGGTAATGATTTGCACAATGATGGGAAATCTTGTGGTCAAAATTTGGGGTATGACAGATGCCCCTATTTAATCATCTTGGACCCGAAGGTGTGAATGGCGAAGATATTCGGGCATTTAGGGTACAAGAGGATTAAATATTGGAATACCCAAAATTTTTACTGTGGTTGTGAATGGTAGCTGATTTGCTAGTTCATCTTCTTTTGCTAAGTATGTTACTTAGAAAAGGGTGAAACTTCCCCTCGATCCTGGTCTTCAGCCATGGAACTGGTCTCAATTTCTTTTTGAAATAAACTTCACCTCGATCCTGGTCTTCAGCCACAGAACTGGTCTCAGTTTCTTTTGAAATAAACTTCCCCTCGATCCTGGTCTTCATCCATGGAACTAGTCTCGGTTTCTTTTTGAAATAAACTTCCCCTTGATCCTGTCTTCAGCCATGGAACTGGTCTCAGTTTCTTCTTGTTAAGTTCCTTCTTCAACAAGGAACGCTATTTGTAGCAGTCTTCATCAAACTTCTCGCCAAGTTTTTACTGAGGAGACGCCATTTGATGGAAAAAGATTTGATGTCAGACTTGCTGGGGAAACCCATTTGTCTGAACTACAGAGGTGTGCAAACTTCTTTGTGGTAGATGCCATTTGTCGACCTACTGGGGAAAAATGAGTCTCTTGAGAGACCGCTTTTTTCTTGATGAGGTTACATCATACTTTCCTTCGAGACCTTTTTGGAGAAATGCCATGTGATGTAATCCAATTTTGAGGTGCTGATGACTTCATTGAAAATAATTTTTCCGGGGAGAAACCGCCGTATTGCTAAGAGTCTTTTGGTGGAAAGGCTTTCTCTGGGGATTTTCTTTAATCCGAGAAAGCGAAAATATCATCTTCAATGGTGAAGAGTGATGTTCCAGAGGTGTCTATTGAATGTCTTCTTGCCTTTCAGAGGTTTAAGTTATCAAAGTGGTCGAGGACAGTCTCCAATCCAGAAATAAATTAGGGAGAGATTGCTTAGGCGGCACTTTTCTGGACGAGGAAAGAAATGACCACTCTATCAGTGAGAGGACATTATCACTTGGGGATGAAAATGACCAGAGTGATATTAATGCAACATATGTATTAATATGAATCAATCATGCATGATGTATGTATGTTTATGCTGACAAAACAGACGCGACATACAGACTAGTGAATGAACACAACTGGATGCTCGGCCACTGCGGGGGATAAAAAGTATCATTGGTTCAGGATAGTAATCCTTTCCTGTTTAGAAGGGGTAGACCCTACTAGTGAAAATGACCAATTATCGGTTCTTGGAGGTAACACATCTACCAGAGGTGTCAGATGGGACATTACATCTGAAACAGTTGATCCTTCACTCAGGGTGTACTAGTTAAAAAGGAGTACTTTGGTTCTGTATTTTGAGGTTTAATTACTTTCGGAGAAACCGTCGATGTCTCTTTTGGTGTTCAGTGATCAAAAGGAATTGCCATCTTTATTTTAAAAGCAGAAGAAAATTGGACAAGTAAATTCATTTTTGTTTTGTTTCAAGAATCGTTGATCATGTTAAAAATGTCATTCTGTAAAGCAAAATAAATGAGAATTGTAAACAAAAGGCACACAGGCTCAAATTTTATTGATAGAATGGTAATCAACCAAACGCGTGATCCCGTAGAGCATTACAAAGTTTAGAAAATGGTAATTTAAGGGAAAAGGGGCTACATTGAAACATAACGACCACTATCCTTCTACCAACTTTGAATTATAGACATTTTGAGCTTCTGTCGAAGGTGACCTTGACTAAAGTTTTCCTGACAGATGACATCACTGTTGGGGATCTAATCTTGTCAGACATAGTTACTTGCCATGAATCCCTAACTTTTGCCTGGATTACCTTTTCAGGTTTTCAATCCATCGGGATGATTTTTGCTAATGTCTCTAATTTTTGCCTAGACCGCCCTTTCGAGTTTTCAATCCACCGAGACGTTTTTTTTTCTTTTTATTTAGGCGAAGTATTTCTTAACTACATCAACATTCGTGGGGTAGGTAAACTCCTCTCCATCCATGGTTGCGAGTCTCAAGGCACCGCCTGAGAAGGCTTTCTTAACCACATAAGGGCCATAATAATTCGGAGTCCATTTGCCCCGAGAATCAGTGAGAAATGATTGTATCTTCTTGAGCACGAGGTCTCCTTTCCTGAAGACATGGGGTTAGACTTTTTTGTCAAATGCTTTCTTCATTCTTTGCTAATATAACTGACCATGGCATAAAGCCGTCATTCTCTTTTCTTCAATCAGATTTAATTCATCGTGTCGGCTTTGACACCATTCGGCTTCTTTAAGCTTTGCTTCCATCAATACCCTGATTGATGGTATCTCTACTTTTATGGGGAGCACTGCTTCCATACCATATACTAGAGAGAAAGGGGTTGCTCCTGTTGAAGTGCGAACGGGTGTGCGATAACCGTGAAGAGCAAATGGCAGTATCTCATGCCAATCTTTGTAGGTTACAACCATCTTCTGAACGATCCTCTTGATATTCTTGTTAGCTGCTTCTACCGCTCCATTCATTTTGGGTCGCTAGGGAGATGAGTTATGGTGTTCGATTTTGAACTCAACACATAACTCTTTCATTATCTTGTTGTTCAAGTTGGATCCATTATCCGTAATGATCTGGCTTGGAACACCATAACGGTAGATGAGATTGTTTTTTGATAAATCGGACCACCACTTGTCTGGTTACATTTGCGTATGACGCTGCTTCGACCCATTTGGTGAAGTAGTCAACAGCTACCAGGATGAACCGATGTCCGTTTGAAGCTTTGGGTTCAATCATGCCAATCATGTCGATTCCCCATATAGAAAAAGGCCACAGAGAATAAAGAACTTTGAGATGCGTTGGCGGTACATGGATTTTATCTGCATATATCTGATACTTATGACACCTCCTCGTGTACTTGTAGCAATCGGATTCCATTGTCAGCCAATAATATCCTGTTCTCAGAATTTTTCTTAACATTGTATGTCCATTGGCATGTGTGCCAAAGGATCCTTCGCGAATCACTCTTATCAACATGTTCGCCTCTTGTCTATCTACGCATCTGAGCAAAACCATGTCGAAGTTTCTCTTATAGAGTGTGCCACCGTTCAGGAAGAAGTTGCCAGCCATTCTTGTGAGAGTCTTCATATCTTTTCTTGATGCCCCAGGCGGGTATTCTTGTTTTTGAAGGAAGCACTTGACATCGTGATACCATGGTTTGTCATCGATGACTGCTTCGATCATGAAGATGTAAGTGGGCCTTTCAAGGCGCATTATGTCAATCTTAGGTACGTCATTCCAATGATTTACAGTAATTATGGAAGAGAGAGTGGCTAGAGCATCAACCATGTGGTTTTCTTCACGAGGGATATGATGAAACTCGATTCTTTTGAAAAATGGTAACAACCTTCTCGCGTAGTCTTTGTAAGGAATCAATCCCGATTGGTATATGTTCTAGTCTCCTTTGATCTGATTGATAACCTGGGTTGAGTCTCCATACACATCCAAGTTCTTTATCCTTAGGTCAACAATGGCTTCTTCGAGACCCATGATACAAGCTTTGTATTCGGCCTCGTTATTTATGCATTTGAGTGTTAGTCTGGCAGTGAAAGGTATATGGGTACCCTGATGTGCTACGATGATTTCCCTAATTCCGTTTCCATAAGTATTGACAGCTCTGTCAAAAATTAATCCCCATTGGGAACCTGGTTCTGGCCCCTCACTGGGTAGCGGTTCATCGCAATTGTAACACCCATACATAACACACATACATCAAAGCATATATATTATACATGAATCCAAGTATTTGGTACTGAAATACCATAAGTTCCTAGTTAACACATTATATACATTAAATGCCCTAAATACAAAGTTCTAAAGTCTACGGCATAACATATACAAGATGTCCCAAAAACCACTAAGAACTAGATCAATACAATGATCTCAAAATACAACGCCATAGCGGAAGCCATGCCATCTCAAAAGCTACGATCCGTAAGGAAAAGTCAAACCACTTTGTCCTTACTCTTCTCCGAACCTGTAGTACCTGTGATGTAAACAACAACGTGGGGTGAGATACATAAAATCTCAGTGAGTTCGCTATCTTATAGTCCTCTCGGCTTTACAAGATTCTAACAAACCTAACTCAAGTCAAAAGGGAAGGGGGATGACTTTGAGTACAAACACACTATATGGAAACATGTTATGAGTTCAACAACTCACACTATATATCACTAATCGGTAACCACACCAAGGCATCCCCTTTTCCCATCCGCTTCTACGTCTAGAAGTTGACCCGAGTCATGGATCCTGGTAACCTACTTGACATACGAATGGAGTTGGGTTCTACGGGCCATTAACCGTTATAAACCGTCACTTCACACGGGCCATTAACTGTCACAAGCATACGCTCCCAGAGCGCCATTCGTACTGCACGCGGGAATCAAACCTGCCAAGTAGTTGTGCATAAGTTTCAGAGGAGCTCGAGACCCATGAAACGCACTCACAAGATAACCGGTTACGATTACGTGATCACACTCACAAATGTGATCGTATTCAACGATCACAAGGCCATAACGCCTTAGCACAACCACAAAGGTTAACACACATGTTCCATACTAGTGTTTATTCATTCCACGACATTAGTATCTGACACACGCCTCGGTACCGCACGCACGAGCATTGTCATTATGTCATTCCACACTTTCCGACATTGTTTACGGTAATATTCCTCACTCTACCTATTTCGTATTTTTAACATGCATACATATTCAAACATGTTTAACAATAAGAACATAGGCAAAATAGTCATCAATCACATAATGGAAACACATAATCCCACAAATCCCCAATTATACCAATTCACGGTTCCCTCCGATTTATTTAATCAGGCATCAAAACTAGCATTTTCCACTTCCATTACATAGAGTATTGTCATAGCTTCACATTGATACCAAGAATACATAAATCGGATAAACGAGTCAAAAGTTATGAAAGAAACAAAACTGCATAACCTGCCATGTTCGCTAGGCGAACTACCCAGCGAGCATTCGCTCCAGCCTTCGCTAGGCGAAGCCCCTGGCGAAAGAACAAACAGAACAAAAATAGACCTAAAGTTCGCTTTGCGAACTCCCTGGCGAGCATTCGCCTCGCCCTTCGCTTCGCGAACACTCTGGCGAAGCAAGGCAGAACCAAACAACACTGAAAAGGCACAAAGTTCGCTAGGCGAACGTCATTGGCGAACCTTCGCTGTCGGGTTCGCTAGGCGAACCCTCGAAAGTTTGTTCGCTAGGACTCGCCCCAGGTTCGCTAGGCGAAGCCTGGAAAACCCAACTTCCCAATAGCGTTGTTCTTCATCCAAAAACCACATTTTCTCATCCAAAACACATTCACCCCTTACCATAACAATCAAAACACAGTATAATCATAACAACAAGCCTTAAACAACATTTATATTGCATTTCATCCGTTAGATTCATGATTTTAGCAAAATTTCTCATTTTCTCACAATTCCAACCTAACTCTAAAACCCATGAAATTCTACAACTAAGGTATCTATCTAGAACCCACCTTGATTAGAAGATGATGGTGAAGATGGGAAGATGATTTGATGAAGATTTGATGATGTTCTTGATGATCTTGTTCTTGGACTTTTTCCTCTTCTTTTCTTCCTTTCCTTCTCTTTTCTTTCTCTCCAAAACCCTTTCTATCTTTTTCTTTCTCTTGTTCTAATAAGGAAAAAGGAATGGAAAAGAAATTATATAGTATAATATCATCAATTAGCAACACTACTAATTGTCCAAAAAGTCTCTAAAGTTCAAATACTTAAATATCTCAGAGTCAGATAATATTAATTAGATTTGCTCTTAGCTCAACCGTTACTCTAATTATCTTTGCAGATAATTTCTCAGAGTACACTGGGACTCAGTTAATCACAACTAATATTATCCAGAGTAAAATAATTTACGGGGTATTACATCCTCCCCCACTTAAATAGAAATTCGCCCACGAATTTAAAACAATTACCTGAAAATATGAGGATAGACCTCCCGCATCTCCGATTCCAATTCCCAAGTTGCATCGCCCGGATGCGTCTCATCCCACTGGACCCTAACAAGAGGAATCTCTTTATTCCTTAACACTTTAGTTTCTCTTCCAGTGATACGACTCGGTTGAGGCTCAAATGTCAAATCTGCTTCTATCTCAATTGTATTTGGTAAAATTGGCTGAAGAGGATCGGAGACAAATTTCCGAAGCTGAGACACATGAAAAACATCGTGCATCTCTGACAGAGAAGGCGGTAAGGCCAATCTGTAAGCTACTTCACCAATTCTTTCCAAAATCTAATACGATCCCACGTATCTCGGACTTAGTTTCCGCGACTTAAACGGTCTTTTCAACCGCAATCTCGGAGTGACTTTCAAAAACACGTGATCGCCCTCTTCAAATTCTAAAGGTCTTCTTCAGTTATCCGCATAACTCTTCTGACGATCCTGTGCTTGCTTAACTTTTTCAAGGATCATCCTAATTTTCTCCGTAGTTTCGTGAATAATCTCGGGTCCCAACATTCTATCCTCACCAACTTCTGCCCAACACAACGGTGTCCTACACTTCCTTCCATACAATGCCTCATAAGGTGCCATACCAATACTTGCATGATAACTATTATTATAAGAGAACTCAATCAAAGGCAAAAGGCCTATCCAATTTCCTCCACTTTCAAGTACACAAGCTCTCAACATGTCTTCCATGGTTTGTATTGTCCGTTCTGTCTGACCGTCCGTTTGCGGATGATTCGACGTACTCAAACATAACTTCGTTCCCATGGCTTGTTGAAAAGCTCTCCAAAATCTCGAAGTAAATTTTGGATCTCTATCCGAAACGATACTAGTGGGAATACCATGCAATCTCACTATCTCCGAAATGAACAACTTTGCGAGATGACTCGCTTTGTAGGTAGTCTTCACAGCTAAGAAATGCGCGGATTTCGTTAACCGATCCATAATTACCCAAATCGAATCATAACCACTCTGAGTACGGGGTAGTCCAACGGCGAAGTCCATAGAAATACTATCCCACTTCCATACCGGAATTTCCAAAGGTTGCAACAAGCCACCCGGTCTTTGGTGTTCGATCTTCACTTGTTGGCACACCGCACATTCCGACACATACACCGCAATATCCTTTTTCATCCCGGACCACCAATAGTCCCCCTTTAGATCTTGGTACATCTTTGAAGATCCCGGATGTATAGTAAAAGCACCCTTATGCGCTTCTTCCAAAATCCTCCTTTTTAACTCCGCATTATCCGAAACACAAATCCTTTGATTAAACAAAATAATTCTGTCGGTAGCTCGCACAAAACCCGGTTGTACTAACACTTCTTGTAACTTCTCATCTAACCCTTGCTCTTGTTGGATTTCTTCCCTAATAGTAGAATTGATATTCAAATTTCCCATAATCACACCATTAGGGGTCCAAACAAATTGGAGATTTAGATCTCGAAATTTTTTCAATAAAGTGTACTCTAGCATCATCAACTCGGCATTATGCAACACCTTCCTACTCAATGCATCCACCACTTTATTCGCTTTACCCGGATGGTAATTTAGTTCCAAATCATAATCCTTCAAATATTCCATCCACCTCCTTTGACGCATGTTCAACTCCTTTTGATCAAAGAGGTACTTTAAGCTCTTGTGGTCACTAAACATCTCAAAATGTACACCATACAAATAGTGACGCCACACTTTCAAAGTAAATACAACTGCCGCCAATTCCAAATCATGCGTTGGATAATTCTCTTCATGGACTTTCAACTGTCGTGAAGCATAAGCCACTACATGTCCATCTTGCATTAACACACCTCCTAATCCCATCTTCGATGCATCACAATATACCTCATATGACTTGCTAGGATCAGGAATAACCAAAACAGGAGCGGTCGTCAATCTTTCCTTCAAACTCATAAAACTTTGCTCATAAGCCAAATCCCATTCATACGAATAATCCTTCAGAGTAAGTCTCGTCATCGGTAAAGCCAGTTGGGAAAAACCTTTAATAAACCTTTTATAATAACCTGCTAGTCCCAAAAAGCTTCTAACTTCGGACACATTCTTCAGTTTCTCCCAATTTATCACTGCTTCAACTTTTGATGGATCAACCGCTACACCTCCCTGAGATATGACATGTCCAAGGAAATTAACCTCCGACATCCAAAACTCACACTTACTTAGCTTGGCAAAAAGTTGTCTCTCTTGTAAGATAGATAAAACGATTCTTAGGTGTTCTCCGTGCTCTTGAGGATCACGAGAATAGATAAGAATGTCATCAATTAAAATCACCACAAATTGGTCCAAATAAGGTTGAAATATCCGATTCATATAATCCATGAAAACTGCCGGAGCATTCGTTGCACCGAAAGGCATCACCAAAAATTCATAATGACCATAACGGGTTCTAAATGCAGTCTTTGGTACATCTGAACTCTTCACACGAATCTGATGATAACCCGACCATAAATCAATCTTCGAGAACACACATGCTCCTTTCAATTGATCTAACAGATCGTCTATCCTTGGTAATGGGTATTTATTCTTGATGGTGACCTTGTTCAATTGACGGTAATCGATACACAACCGCATTCCACCATCCTTCTTCTTTACCAATAACATTGGAGCTCCCCAGGGCGAAACACTGGGTCGAACAAAATGCTTAGCCAACAAATCTTCCAATTGATCCTTTAATTTTCTTAATTCAAGTGGTGCCATCCGATACGGAGAAACGGATATTGGAGTCGTTCCCGGTATCAGGTCAATGGAGAATTTCACTTCCTGCTCCGGAGGAAGAGAAGTGATATCCTCGGGGAAAACTTCAGGAAAGTCACAAACTACCGGGATACTCAAAACTTGACGGTTACTACCCTCCTCCTTAGTAAGAATCAAAAGAACGGATTTTTCCTCCTCAAACAAGAAATTTATCATTCCAACCGTACCTTCTAAAATAGTAGTCAACACATCCTTCGGGGTAACCTCTACGGATGGAATAATGATTAGTTTTTCTTCACACCCGATAAATACCGAATTAGCTGAAAGCCAATCCATTCCCAGGACAACATCCACTTTCTTAAGCAGTAAGCAAATCAAATCAATCTGGAAAACTCTTCCATCCACAGATAAAACACAATTTTCACACACTAAAGGTGTTTCGACCATCTCATCCATGGCAGTAGTAACCACCATGGGTGGAGACAACGGAACCGCTTGCAACCCAAGACACTTTACACATTGCATCGATACAAAAGAGTGTGTAGCTCCACAATCAAATAAAACAAAGCAAGGATTTCCATTCACAAAACACGTACCAGCAATCAAAGAGTTATCACCCTTTGCTTTCCTCACATCCAAGGTATACACTCGCCCGGTATTCTTCTCTTGCGTCTGATTCCTCCTCTGAGGACAATCCCTCGCTAAGTGGCCCACTTTCTGGCACTGATAACACCTCACACCTTCGATACCACACCTTCCCTGATAATTCCTTCCACAAAGACGATATACAGGAGGTGCACTAGTCCTAGAACTCTGAACTTGCTTCCCTTTGAAAGATTGTTGACTTGGCCTAAATGGTTGATTCGATCTCCCATGATCACTTTGATTCACCCTACTCAACTCTCCTTCTGCTTGCACTTTCTTTAAGCTATGCTCCGCCACATAACACTGTCGTAACAACTCAGCATAGTTAGTGAATTCCCTCTGAGACACACTATGTGAAATTTCAGCCCTCAACCCAAACAGAAACTGATCGATCTTCCATCTCTCGTCAGGAGCATACATAGCCTGCCTAGAATAAGTAGCCATAACCTCGAACTTTTCCACATAAGAAGCCACAGTCAAGTTGCCTTGTCTCAATTGTTGAAACTCGAATTCCTTCTGAGACCTTAAGGAACTTGGGAAATACTTCTCCATAAAATTTATCTTAAACTGCTCCCACACCTTTGGTACCTCTTAAATTGTCATTAAGGCCAAAGCACTCTCCCACCACCTCATGGCAGGACCCTTCAACAAGTGAGAAGCGAAAACAACCTTATTTTCCGCACTACATTGAACTATCAAGAAAATCCGCTCCATACCGGATATCCATTCATGAGCCTTTACTGGATCTAACCCTCCCTGAAACTCTGGAGGATTCATACGAATGAAATCCCTAAAGGTTCCCCCTGCAGCTTCAGGAACAACCACTGGAGGATGCACGCCACCAGCCATTTGCTGTACCATTTGTTGCACAAACTGATTCTGCTGTTGCTGCATCTGCTGCATGAATTGATACAAAGGGGCATTCCCTTTGTCCCCTAGTGGATTTGTCCCTGCTGGAGTAGTTCTCGGTCTACCACGGTTGTTTCTGCGTCGTCGGCCATGTTCCTAAATGTCATACAGATAGGATTAAGTTGATCAGGCTCAATACCATAAATATAACACGTAAGACCAATGGCGACACAACGCATATGAAACGGAAAGAAATACTTATACTATTTCATGGCTAGGCCGAGGATACGACCTGCTTTGATACTAACTGTAACACCCATACATAACACACATACATCAAAGCATATATATTAAACATGAATCCAAGTATTTGGTACTAAAAAACCATAAGTTCCTAGTTAACACATTATATACATTAAATGCCCTAAATACAAAGTTCTAAAGTCTACGGCATAACATATACAAGATGTCCCAAACAACACTAAGAACTAGATCAATACAATGATCTCAAAATAAAATGCCATAGCGGAAGCCATGCCATCTCAAAAGCTACGATCCGTAAGGAAAAGTCAAACCACTTTGTCCTTACCCTTCGCCGAACCTATAGTACCTGTGATGTAAACAACAACGTGGGGTGAGATAAATCTCAGTGAGTTCGCTATCTTATAGTCCTCTCGGCTTTACAAGGTTCTAACAAACCTAACTCAAGTCAAAAGGGAAGAGGGATGACTTTGAGTACACACACACTATATGGAAACATGTTATGAGTTCAACAACTCACACTATATATCACTAATCGGTAACCACACCAAGGCATCCCCTTTTCCCGTCTGCTTCTACGTCTAGAAGTCGACCCGAGTCATGGATCCTAGTAACCTACTTGACATACGAATGGATTCGGGTTCTACGGGCCATTAACCGTTATGAACCGTCACTTCACACGGGCCATTAACCGTCACAAGCATATGCTCCCAGAGCGCCATTCGTACTGCACGCGGGAATCAAACCTGCCAAGTAGTTGTGCCCAAGTTTCAGAGGAGCTCGAGACCCATGAAACGCACTCACAAGATAACCGGTTACGATTACGTGATCACACTCACAAACGTGATCGTATTCGACGATCACAAGGCCATAACGCCTTAGGACAACCACAAAGGTTAACACACATGTTCCATACTAGTGTTTATTCATTCCACGACATTAGTATCTGACACACGCCTCGGCACTGCACGCACGAGCGTTGTCATTATGTCATTCCATACTTTCCGACATTGTTTACGGTAATATTCCTCACTCTACCTATTTCGTATTTTTAACATGCATACATATTCAAACATGTTTAACAATAAGAACATAGGCAAAATAGTCATCAATCACATAATGGAAACACATAATCCGACAAATCCCCAATTATACCAATTCACGGTTCCCTCCGATTTATTTAATCGGGCATCAAAACTAGCATTTTCCACTTCTATTACATAGAGTATTGTCATAGCTTCACATTGATACCAAGAATACGTAAATCGGATAAACGAGTCAAAAGTTATGAAAGAAACAAAACTGCATAACCTGCCATGTTCGGTAGGCGAACTACCCAGCGAGCATTCGCTCCAGCCTTCGCTAGGCGAAGCCCCTGGTGAAAGAACAAACAGAACAAAAACAGACCTAAAGTTTGCTTCGCGAACTCCCTGGCGAGCATTCGCCTCGCCCTTCGCTTCGGGAACACTATGGCGAAGCAAGGCAGAACCAAACAACACTGAAAAGGCACAAAGTTCGCTAGGCGAACGTCATTGACGAACCTTCGCTAACCTTCGCTGCCGGGTTCGCTAAGCGAACCCTCGAAAGTTTGTTCGCTGGGACTCGCCCCAGGTTCGCTAGGCGAAGCCTGGAAAACCCAACTTCCCAACAGCGTTGTTCTTCATCCAAAAACCACATTTTCTCATCCAAAACACATTCACCCCTTACCATAACAATCAAAACACAGTATAATCATAACAACAAGCCTTAAACAACATTTATATTGCATTTCATCCATTAGATTCATGATTTTAGCAAAATTTCTCATTTTCTCACAATTCCAACCTAACTCTAAAACTCATGAAATTCTACAACTAAGGTATCTATCTAGAACCCACCTTGATTAGATGATGATGGTGAAGATGGGAAAATGATTTGATGAAGATTTGATGATGTTCTTGATGATCTTGTTCTTGGACTTTTTCCTCTTCTTCTCTTCCTTTCCTTCTCTTTTCTTTCTCTCCAAAACCCTTTCTATCTTTTTCTTTCTCTTGTTCTAATAAGGAAAAGGAATGGAAAAGAAATGATATAGTATAATATCATCGATTAGCAACACTACTAATTGTCCAAAAAGTCTCTAAAGTTCAAATACTTAAATATCTCAGAGTCAGATAATATTAATTAGATTTGCTCTGAGCTCAACCGTTACTCTAATTATCTTTGCAGATAATTTCTCATAGTACACTGGGACTCAGTTGATCACAACTAATATTATCCAGAGTAAAATAATTTACGGGATATTACAACAATCTTTCATTTTTAAGTACATGACATCTTCGTCTGAGAAGTCGAATTTGACCGATTCCTGATCGTCAATCGGTTGATGAGCCAAATGATCGGCTAAAATACTTCCTTTGACGGCTTTCTGAGCATGATATTTGATGTCGTACTCCGATAACAACATTTGCCAACGGGCAATCCTTCTCATGAGAGCGGGCTTTTCAAAGACGTACTTAATCGGGTCCATTTCGGAGATTAACCAAGTAGTGTGACAAATCATGTACTGGCGAAGATGTTTGGCTGCCCAAGCCAGAGCACAACAAGTTTTCTCGAGCATAATGTACCGAGTTTCATAGTCCGTGAACTTCTTGCTTAAGTAGTAAATGGCAGACTCTTTTCTTTTTGTCTCGTCTTGTTGGCCAAGTACACAACCCATGGAGTCTTCCAAGATTGTTAGGTAGATGATCAACAGTCTTCCTTCCACTAGAGGAGACAGAATATGTGGATTCAACAGATATTCTTTGATGTTGTCGAAAGCTTTTGACAGTCTTCTATCCATACAAAGATTTGATTCTTTCAGAGTATTTTGAATATCGGCGCGCATGTCGTGGTCATGAGGGATATAAACCTTGAGATATAATTTAGACGTCCCAAAAATCCTCTGACCTGTTTTTCAGCCTTCGGTGAAGGCATTTCTTGAATGGCCTTGACCTTGTCTGGATCAACCTCAATTCCTTTCTGGCTAACGATGAATCCTAAGAGTTTTCCTGAGCGAACACCGAACGTGCACTTATTAGGATTCAAGTGGAGTTTGTATTTTCTCAGACGCTCGAATAACTTTGATAGGTGTTCTACATACTCTTCTTCTATTCTAGATTTGGCAATCATGTCATCAACATACACTTCAATCTCTTTGTGCATCATGTCGTGAAACAGAGTTGTCATGGCCCTTTGATAGGTTGCCCCTGCGTTCTTCAGACCGAACGAAATTACCTTGTAGCAAAAGGTGCCCCATGGGGTGATGAATTAAGTTTTCTCTATGTATTCCAATTCCATTGTGATTTGATTATAGCCCGAGAATCCATCCATGAAGCAGAAGACTTTGAATTTTGTTGTGTTGTCTACCAGCATGTCAATGTGTGGCAGGGGGAAGTCATCCTTTGGACTTGCTTTGTTCAGATCCCTGTAGTCTACACATATTCTAACTTTTTTGTCCTTTTCGGAACTGGCACTATGTTGGCTAATCATTGAGGATATTCTGAGGTGGCGAGGAAACCTGCGTCGATTTGCTTCCGCACTTCCTCCTTTATCTTGATGGCCATATCCGAATGAGTCCTTCTCAGTCTTTGTTTTACTGGAGGACATTTCGTTTTCAGTGGTAAGTGATGTTCCACGATGCTGGTATCCAACCCTGGCATGTCCTGGTAGGACCAAGCAAACATATCTGGAAACTCTTTGAGAAGTTTTATCAAGCCTTCTCTAACAGTTGGACTAAGCAATGCTCCAATCTTAACTTCTTTCTTTTCTTCCTCTAAACCCAAATTGACCGTTTCCAACGGCTCTTTGTGAGGCTCAATAGACCTTTCCTCTTGTCTGAGTAGTCGGGAGATCTCTTCGAGAATTTCTTCGTCTTCTTCTTCTTCAGCTTCAAATACCGGGAATTCAAAGTTGGGAGAAGGCATTGGATCGTATGTTTCAATGGGATTTAAAACAAGCAATCTGCATGACGTGATGATTCACTTTTTAGAAAAGACAGAGAGAATGCAAGAGTGTGTGCAGTGTATTTTTTTAAAATGCTTGTTTTTATTTTGGGTTATTTTTAGGATTACCATTTTCTGAAAAGCGAAAAGTGAAAACAGCAATAAATGCGGGAAATCAGAATGACATTATTTATTCATGATTTGTCGATTCTTGAAACACACCCTATAAAACAAAACTTTGTCGCTTTGGGCGAAGTGAAGAGGGACATTTACAGAAAAGTGAGCCCTATAAAAACATCCATTTCACCCGGGCAAAGTGAAAGGTTTAAAACAAAGATGGTAATTGCTCCGACTTATGGACGACTTTCAGGATATCGACTGCAACCCAATGGCGACGAACTCCTTTGTGAATCACAAATTCTGGTACTTTCCTTTTTGGTTTATCTTCAGAAATAACACTGATTTCTAGTGGATTAGGATCATTGGAGTCTTCTTCCCATGCAGAGTTGTCATAGGAGAATTCTTCTGTTGTATCTTCCCTAGCATTTTCACTTTCAAGTGGATCTCCCCATCCTGTTGGCTGGATGTCCTCAAGCCTGATACGAGAGCTTTCGGGAGCAGTGCATTTGACTAGGAAGTCGTACTTGCCGCTTGGCTGTCCCAAGGTGTCCCAGGTTTCTGTGGGAATGGATGAGTCATCTTCCTCAATGACATTGATTTCAGGAATCACGTGGTTAATGAACTCTCGTCATGCGATCCTTGCGAATTCATTAGCATGGTGTTGGACACTTTCGGAGTGTTCTGGGTAATGATTCCATGACTCTGGGGGAGCAGGTGTATTATTTTCAAGATCATTTCGCTGATAGACATTGTCCTACTGACTCTTCGCCCCAAGTCTTCCGTGTATGGCTTCCAGATGGGGGCAAGTCATCTATGGGATCATAATAATCATAGTCAAAGTTGTCTTTCATTAGATTGTCTTCCTTTAATGAGTTGGGTGGAGTACGGCATCCGTCAGGATCACAATCTCCATAGATCATTCTGATGTCTGATCTTGGTATATATCTCGGGCTCTGCTTTGGAAAACAAAATGGCATGTGCGCTTCTCCCAGAGACATATAACCATCATCGCTAAGATAAGACTTCCACTCCTCATCCGTATCGGAGGAGTCGTTCCCATTGATGGTGTGTACTTCTTGAGATACAGGGTGAAGGAAACCTCTGCCGTGGAAGAAATCCTGAATGGGATGAAAATTTTCGTCCTTCTTTGTAGTCTGGGTACAGGTTGGATAAAAACCAATACCTTTTCTTGTTTTATTATCAGTAGGAGTTACTATCTGTCCCCATCCTTTTATGTAATTACTCCCTATCACTTTGAGAGCATCTTTGTATGAGGAAATCAACGTCCATTTTTCTTGTTGATTCTCATTGTTCACTGAGAGTGCTTGAAACTGAGTTCCAACAACCTCCTCTGGTTCGACACAGGAGAATGATGATAAGTTGGTCTCGATTAAGGCTTGCTCTCCACATATTGTGACTAATTTGTCATTCTTAATGAACTTCAGCTTCTGGTGAAGTGTCGAAGTGACTGTCCCAGCTTCGTGCATCCAAGTTCTTCCTAATAAACAGTTATATGCTGCTCGGATGTCCATGACCTGGAAAGTGACTTGGAAAGTGTGAGGACCGATGGTTATGGGAAGATCGACTTCGCCGATAACTATTTTTCTAGATCTGTCAAAGGCTTTGACGATGAACTCACTGCCTCTCATCGGAGCTCCTTGAAACGATAGTCGTACCAAAGTTGATTTTGGCATAACATTCAAAGATGATCCTGTGTCTACCAGTACGCTGGCTAAAGCATCGTCTTGGCAATTGACTGTAATGTTGAGTGCCATATTATGGTTCTTACCTTCCTTTGGCAGTTCTTCATCACTGAATCCTAAATTGTTACAGGAAGTGATGTTGAAGATGATGTTGTCAAATTGTCCTACTGTCACATCTTGCTCCACAAAGGCTTGTTCTAAAGCCTTCTGCAGAGCTTCTCTATGAGCTTCCGAACTAAGCAGGAGAGAAAGTACAGAGATTCGAGACGGAGTTGTCATACCCCAATTTTGTCCAAGCATTTTAAAGTTTTCAATTAACTGACTTTATTTTAATTTTGCATCATCTGTACAGCATATAATGTATTTCATCTCGCATATTGCCTAAAATATCAGTAGGAATAATTTCTCGGAAATTTACAGACAAACTGGTCAAATTGAATTTCAGCGGCGCATAAAGTCAGTGAACTAAAAAATTCAAAATCGAGGTTGCAGACCTCAATTATATTAATCTACGGTTCACGTAGTTTGGCCCAGCGTGTTCATTTTAATTTTTCGACTATTTTTTATCGCATTTTGATCAGTTTGGTCAAAATTAATTTTAAAATATGACCAAACGCAGTATTTTTCCGAGTCGCTTATTTTGCGTTGATCATTTTGGTGTACTCGATTTATTTTTTTTGAACACTTTCGCGCCCGAATTTTATTCATTTGGGGTCCGTTTATTTTTACATTTTTTGTCTAAATATTTAAAATAAATAAATAGGATAATTAGTATTTTATTTTAATTTCATTTTAAATATTTATTTTTAATTTTAATATTACTTAGAATAAACAAATAGGATAATTAGTATTTTATTTTAATTTTATTTTAAATATTTATTTTTATTTTATTTTAGATTTAATTAATATTTAGAATAAATAAATAGGATTTTTAGTTTCTATCTTAAATTTATTTTAATTAATTAAATTGTTTAAATTTTATTTGATTTTAATATTATTTAATTTGGGCTTTAATGTGGATATTAGGGATATTATTGGATTTTTTTTTAAACTAACACACATTTTCAAAAATAATTCCAAAAAAACCAACTTTTCAGATTAATTACAGAAATGGTTGGGTTTGAAAGTACAATATAAGGGTGGCGCCATATGAAATGGCGCCTCAATTAGAGGCCACAAGCCATTTCATATGGCGCCTCAGGCCATTTCGTATGCCCTAAAAAAATGCCTGAGGTCAAGCCATATGAAATGGCGCTTCAGGCCATTTTCTTTTTCTTTTTTTTTTTTTATGTTTAATTAATATTTTTTTAATATACTAAAAATTATATTATTTTATATGTTATGCTGTGCCTATAAATAAGGGACCTCCCTCACTTGTTTTTGCACAGCAATTGTCATCCAAACCCTAATTGCCTCCCTTCCCTCATCAATATCCCAAACTCTCCCTTACTCAACACGATGTCTTCATCCTCAAATAGCTGGCCCTCGTCGTCATCAGCAACGGAGGAAAAGTGGCCAGAGTTTCCACTGATGAAACGAAATGCCCTAGTTATATATTCAGCTGTCAAGCCTCCGTTGGAGATGCTACTCTGGAACACCCAGACGTTGGCGCATTTGCACAGGGAACTTCGTCGCTGGCTACCAGAAGAATTTCAGGCAGGTGAAAAGATCAGGAAGATAGAGAGGCAGGTTGAGAAGTCTGGTCCAGACGGAGTCACCCGGACTTGGAGGAAAGTGGAAAATGATGCTGGCGTCCTCATGATGATGATGTTACAATAGGAAATTAAGTTGATGGTTGTAATTGCCTAGATAAGCTGCTTTTATGTGTTTTTATTGTTATTGTTATTGTTATTGTTATTATTATTGTTATTGTTATTTTATGATTTGGTAATAGGTTTCGTTAAGTGATGCTTCGTTTAGGTTTGTTATGTTGTTGTATTGAGTTATGTATGCCATCAATGAAATGAAATTTGTTCTTATTATAAATAGACAAGATTACATAAGTAATTATGCCGCTGTCCTAGGACCTAATACATTTTGACACTTAGTGCGATTGTGGCCTGGCTGGCGGCACAAACTACACAACCTCACCATTTTTTCACCTGTATCCATCTCCATTTGAATCTGACTGCTGATAGGGCGACCCTTTTTATTTATTCGCATCAAGTCGTTATGCCACACAATTTCGCCTTCGTATGTAGGCCAGTAGTCCTCCTTTGCGACTACTTGAAAGCTTTTACGGTACACATTACATAGAGTATTAACTCGGTGAAGAACATGGAGATAGTTGGTTGGGTCCAGTCGGACCTTGGAACAGGCTGCTATGACATAGGAGCAAGGCATACGAAATGCCTTAAAATTTCCACAGTCACACCAACTCCTATCTAGTTCCACTCGATAAGATCCCCTAGGCAATCCTTTATTGTGATCAATAGACTCTGCAATACTGAAGTGTCCTGCAAAACGGTCGAAGACCGTGATGACGTGTGTGTTAGCCTTTGCAACCTCGTCCTTCATGAATGCCATGGAATAGTCACTAAACAGCTGCCCAGATTGCATGACCGAAACCCACTTAGTACGTCTGGTATCAAAGCGCACAGCGAGCCTAAAATAAGTTGACCTCACAAGAGCGGTTATCGGCAGGTTCCGGATGCCTTTGAATACTAAGTTCATAGACTCAACGAGGTTTGTTGTCATATGGCCCCATCGCCGCCCATTATCATACGCCCTTGTCCACTTCTCCCGTGGTATGTTATCAATCTAACTCAATGCTTCTGGGTTTGTTTGTCTGATCTCGTCACGGTAGTATCTGAACGTAGGCTCTGTTAATGCATATCCCGCGTTAGTAACCAGCTGCTTTTGGACCTTGTCTTTGAACGCCCGCAGGACATTTTTCCCAATGTGCCTAATGCAATACACGTGGCTCGATGGAGGATCCTGCCAGCCGTTATCAGGATTGTTGTAAGCACTATCGATTGAGGGGTGCCTATCGGAGATCAGACATATGTCAGGTTGGGGAGCAACATATTGTCGGAGATTTTTTAAGAAAAAACTCCAACCTCCAGCAGTCTCCTCTTCAACTAGAGCGAATGCGATAGGGAAAATGTTGTTGTTGCCATCCTGTGCCACGGCCATTAATGCATATTCCCGTCAGGCGTGTATGCCGGCAACATCTCTAACAAGACAACAGTACCTGGAGCATATTGTTTTAAGGCCACAAGGTATCTTGGGAGTTCTTTGTAAGAGTCCTCCCAATTTCCAAAAATCCTTTCAACTGCCTTCGTCCTAGCAATCCACGCCTTCCTGTACGAGGGAGTATAGTTGTATCTTTGCACCATATGAGTTATGATGGTACTGACTTTCACAGAAGGGTTGTCGCTCACGATTGATAGAATTTCGTTGCAGATCATCTGAGAGCCGAGCTTACGATGATCCTGACTTGGATTGGTTAGTATGCAAGTGAGCTCCGGACCCATTGACCCTATCTTCCAGGAATCGCTTCGCTTCCGGAAAGATGTCGTTAGTCTAAAGGGGCAGGCCTCATTACGACAGTAGATCTTATATAGAGTCGGATTTGTTCGATCGACTCTATAATCTGCAGCCAAGGTCATATGGTATTGTTTAATTGCTCGAACACAATATTCTTTTGTACGAAAATTGTCTCCAACTTTTAGTACTCCATCCGTCTGTTTGTATGGGTCGTAAAAAATATCTGTTGATGGTTGATCGTCGCCTAGGCTTAGTGTTGTCATGTGTTGGGGTGGGCGATAAACATGACTGTCTGGCAATTGGTCTGCCTCGTCGCCGTTTATCATTTCGTCAACAACGTCCTCCGCTTCTTCTTCCTCCTCGTTAACTGCATCCACCTCAGCTTGTTCGGTGTCAGAATCATTGAAAACCGGCGATACCTCAAGATGTTGAGACAATGGTTGATTTTGTAACGTAAAATATAACTTAACCTCATTGAAACCGGAATGCTCATGGCTGAGAAACATATTACGCACATCTTCATCATCCCGTATTTTCATCTGAAAAAATTTGTACACATCATGTTCCTAAAAAAAGATAGGGTTTTTGTATATAATTTGCCCAACTGGACCGCACTGCAATTTCTTCTCTAACCGAGCTTTCAAATGATAGAAATTTGTTCTTCTATCAATTAAAAACCTAGTCACTTCTGTATCCCTAAAATTGAAACCACTCATTGGACAATCAAATATCTCACCAAGGATATGTGCAGTTATCAAGTATTGTGGTCTTTAAGCCATATCTGAATTTGTGTTAGGAAGAAATGAGTTACAAACTTTAAAGTTTGGAAGAAAAATAGCTTGCAGATTGTAAATGGTTTGAATGTAAGTGATGATAGGATGTATATTTCATGTGTATTAATAGGCAGAAAAATATTACGAGAAACGTGTCTCTTTAGTCTAATTGCTTCAGAAAAGCATTGCCAAAGAGCCATGTGCTGCTCTGCATGCCTACACACTATCCTTGACATGACCACACAAGACCGCATGCCTACACTAAGCTTGACAAGACCACACAACTCTGCATGGCTACACTATTGACAAGATCACACTCTGCATGACTCAACAATGCATGCCTACACTCTTTTTCTACTATTCCTACTCATACCTCTGCACAAATTTAAAAACAAACATTAAAAAAAATTGGCCTGAGGCGCCATTTCATATGGCTTGACCTCAGGCATTTTTTAAAGAAATTTATATGGCCTGAGGCGCCATATAAAATGGCTTGTGACCTCTAACTGAGGCGCCATTTCATATGGCGCCACCCTTATATTGGGTTTTCAAACCCAGCCATTTCTGTAATTAATCTGAAAAGTTTGTTTTTTTGGAATTTTTTTTGAAAAAGTGTGTTATTTTAAAAAAAAAAATCGATATTATTGGCAA
Source organism: Lathyrus tuberosus (assembly GCA_022829125.1). Lineage (NCBI taxonomy): Eukaryota > Viridiplantae > Streptophyta > Magnoliopsida > Fabales > Fabaceae > Lathyrus > Lathyrus tuberosus. The sequence goes on from JALAZF010000247.1 coordinate 5,533,420, forward strand.
TTAAAAATTAACTTTAATTTGGTCTCTATATATACATAGGTTACATGGTTGAAAAGGGGGATCGGAAAAAGAAAAAAGGAGACACGGCAGAGAGAGACCCATCTCTATTGAACGATTTCGGTACCTTTTAAATTATGTTGTGATTTCTTCAACTTTTTCTCGATTTCACTATGATGTGTCTATATGTGATACATAAGCTTTTACCGGTGATACTATTTGGATTCAATTCTATATAATTAGTTTTCTATTTTCTGATTATTCAGTTTTCTTAAAACTAACATATAATGCTATCTTTTTTTTAAACTAACATATAACATGATCAGCTCTATGTTATATGATTAGCCTGCAATATTTATTTTTTAATTTTCCGTTAACTTATAATGTTAAACCTCTGGTTTCTAAAAAGTTCATAATGTACCGCCTGTTCGGGGGAGTTTACTAGGGAGCATTGATACATAGTGTAGGACTAAGCACCTTTGTGAGAGACACACCACATTCCTATCCAATGCGGGACTATTTCTCCACTTACTCACGCTTGCTTATATTATTCCAACACTCCCCCTCAAGTGTGAGTAAGTGGGGAAATAGTCTCACATTTGATAGGAATGTGGTGACTTGAGGATTTATAAGTTAGAGAACCCATACACCTATCACCTTAAGGTTTTAGGTGGACAAGTGGTGTGTCTCTCACAAAGGTGCTTAGTCCTACACTATGTATCAATGTTCCCTAGTGTAAACTCCCCCCAACAAATGGTATCATGATCCTTTGGTTCGAGAAGGGGACCGAGGTGTATCGAAATGCCCAGGAAGTGGTGTTCTGTTGAAATCGAAATGCCCAAGGAAGAGGTGTATTCGAAATACCTAATAAGAGGTGCCTTGAAAAAGGTGTCAACGGCAGTACAAGTATATAAAAAAGGGGGAACATTGTGGGCTCACACTTGAGGGGGGGAGTGTTAGAATAATATAAGCAAGTGTGAAAAAAGGGGGAACATTGTGGGCTCACACTTGAGGGAGAGTGTTGGAATAATATAAGCAAGTGTGAGTAAGTGGGGAAATAGTCCCACATTGGATAGGAATGTGGTGACTTGATATTTTTTATAAGTGAGAGAACCCATACACATATCACCTTAAGGTTTTAGGTGGACAAGTGGTGTGTCTCTCACAAAGGTGCTTAGTCATACACTATGTATCAATGCTCAAGTCACCACATTCCTATCCAATGTGGGGCTATTTCCCCACTTACTCACACTTGCTTATATTATTCCAACACTCCCCCTCAAGTGTGAGTCCACAATGTTCCCTTTTTTAATATTTGTACCGCCATTGACACCTTTTTCAAGGCACCTCTTATTTGGTATTTTGAATACACCTCTTCCTTGGGTGTTTCGATTTCAACGGAACACCACTTCCTGGGCATTTCAATACACCTCGGTCCCTTTCTCGAACCAAAGGCTCATGATACCATTTGTTGGGGGGAGTTTATACTAGGGAACATTAATACATAATGTAGGATATACACCTTTGTGAGAGACACACCACTTGTCCACCTAAAACCTTAAGGTGATAGGTGTATGGGTTCTCTCACTTATAAATCCTCAAGTCACCACATTCTTATCCAATGTGGGACTATTTCCCCACTTACTCACACTTGCTTATATTATTCCAACACCGCCATGTTATATACATATATACTGATACTTATGGCTATAGTTAAAGTTTAATATATACTAGTAAAATACCCGTGCTCCCGCACGAGTAAATTTATTTGATACGGAATAGATTATATTTTAATATAAAATAAATTATTTAATTATAAAATAAATAATAATAATATAAATTTTGTTATATTAAATAATTATATAAAAAGAAAAAAAAGTGATTCATGAGATAAAAAAGAGAAACAGAATAATTTCAAAGACTTAGGAAAATGGTTTTTTTTTCAAAATGGCTTTTTAAAGATTTATGTTCATCTTAAAAGTTATGAAATATATGTTTATACATTAAATGAACCAAATGATTAAGGCCATGACTGATAGGTTGTTTGTGGCCTTCAAATTTAAAGAAAGCAATGTCTCGTTGGCTTTCCTTTCGGATGATGTCATTTCATTTTCTATGCCTTTGTAATGATTTAAGGCTAAAAGTGCATTCCAGTAAAAATGATTTCCTTATAAAACACACCTATGTGAATCCTTGCTGACGAATTTATGTTATATATCATAAAATAAAATAGGGCTTATTTTAACATATTTCTTTTTTTTTTTGTTAAAAAGCCATTAATTCGAGATGATGGGAGCAGTCATAAATAACCCTATGAAAGAAGAACAAAGATGTATATGAACTGATAATATAAATTTGTATATATAAATTTTTGTAAAAATTGAAGTTGTACATTGTGGAATAAATATAAGTAATTGCAACAAAAGTAATGTTTAAGAAAAGCCTCGAATATTGCATCAGAAAGAAATCTAATTATGGTTCCCATGGCATTTGATTCCACATGCTCTTGTCCAATTTGTTCTCATAGGAGAGGAAGAAGCAACTTGTGGTGTACCTACATAGATCTCTGTCTCATCTTTCAGCGCTTTCTCTTCAACACCTAATACAGGTAGCATTAACATAGATGGGTTTTACATGAAACAAATGAGTAGTTATCTAGAGTTAAATAGATCAAATCATATTTAATTCAAACTATAATAATCTATTTTAAATTAATTTTCTCTCTAATCGGATGCAACTCTAAATATATCACCTTTTTGTCATTATTTGAAATTATTCTTTAAAAAAACTTCAATAATTATATGATTGTAAAAAATAGTTATAATCTACAATAAAAGCATAACAAAAAAATCAAATCAAAACATGGATAAATCAATTCAAAATATCATTTTTAAGCCCAAAAATATCATCACAAAACACAACAACTAAATGCAACAACCAGCTTGTACCATTCGGAACAACCTTATTGATTCACATAATCATTTATCATTTATCAAAAGAAAAATTAAATTGAAAGTTTACATATCAAACATTATGCAGCAGAGTGAATAATTATATTTCAAAAAACTATTCATGTATAATAAAGTGAAAGATTGGGAAGCAACAAAAATCAATTGAAGAAAGATTATTAATCTTAGCTCTCATGTTTGGTGGTGTACTCTACTCTATCAAGCTTCTTTGAACGATAGAAATTTTAAGCAGCAACTGAATGAATCTACAGAAACCCATTTCATCTATATGAGCAGGTATCAACATTTTTATAAAACCCAAACATAAGAAAATAGTCAAGTCAATGATATTTATTATTTTACATATTTTGATGTTAGTGTATACCAATAATGCATGAAGTCTAGAACATCATTTGAAGAGCCATTAGCAGCAACTTCAAGAAAAGAGATATCATTTATCAGCATTTTCATGTTGTCTTGAGATAATGCCTTGATTACTCTTTCAATTTTCTCAAATACAGCAACAAAAACACATATTAGAGTAAAAATATATAAGAAATATGCGACACAGTGCCAATATCATTGAGGAAGCATCAACAAAGTTACAACTTACTGACATTTTTAGATGAAATAATTCGCAGTGAAGATCTCTTACTCTAGACCGTTGTGTATAAGATCTGCACCCTATACCAAACATTCAATACTGAGAATTAGCTATTTAAAGTTTGGCTTCAACCCCGACCCTTGCTCTAACCTAAGATAAATTCGAACCAGTGCTCACTCAATTATACTGCACTGTCCAAGCAAGACAGGTCTGCAACATAAATTCCAAGACTTCTTGATGTCAGTTTTCTAGTAGTTATACCATATGTATCATAAACATAAATGAAAGAGTTAAGTAGCATTAAATATAATTTATTTCTAAGCAAGACAGGTCTGCAATATTTTCACATGCAACATGCAACTCACATCTCTAGCCTCTAGTTATTATAAAATTGGGCCCAAATTGTAATTGATCTATTTGACAGTAGAGTTTAAGTAGTATTCAACAGAATTCATTTCTAATTTAATCTTGACATGAGTTTGAGCTTAAAGAATGACTTGAACCTTTACATAAATTAAACAATACCAGCATGCTATGCTATAAACTTAAATAATTTTAAATGTAATCATTCAACTTGAACATAAATTAAAACTAAGTTCTTGAACTTAAATAAAAAACTTATTCATAAATATATTGTATTTAAAATGACAATTGGAAAATACTTGCTTGTTCAAAACTTAATAAAATGCACAAAAACATAAATGAAGCAAGAAGAATGATGAATTCACATTTAAGTAATGAGATTACCAGTAAAAGAAATACTGCTTTGAGTTTGTCTAATGTGATGACTTCTTGAACTTCGACTTCAAGTCCCAATTTCAAGTTTAAGCATTAAATCTACATAAGGGAAACAAACAATATTCCTATAATCATTCTTCTCCGTAGTTAATCAAACATTGGTATTAAGTGAGAAATCATACTCTTGAATTTCTTCAATAGGACTTGTTGCCACAGAAGCAGCAGCATTGACTACATGTCTAACTTTCACATGTGTTTCCTTCATAAGGGAAGATCTTGGTAAGAATATCTATAAAAAAATACAAAATACTCAAACTAAATTAATATATCTACATGTATAACTAAAGTGATAGCCTACACATGTGTAATCAAAGAATTCAAAGTAAGAAAGTTTATAGCCTCTTGGTTTGTAAACTAAAAAAGGAATATCAGAAAATTCTAAAGAGATGTATGATTTTAGGGGAAGTATCAATTAATACATTGACATTAAATTGTATTATTTTCAAGCAGGATGTAATATCAATCAAATTGAACATGATAGGTTGTTATCACCTGTTTTCCCATAAGCAAACCAAGCTGCCTTAGTGTGTTCGAAAATGATTGATACTATGGGTTCCAGAAGCAGAGATATATGGATAGTTACAGAAGCAGGGATATATAATTTTTTATTGGCAAGTGTAGCGAGCGATTTTGGACGCGGTTCTTAAAAGGCTGGTCGCTCTCTGCGGTTGAGTTTACTACAGGTCGATTCATTTTTTATCCTATTAAAGCTGATGAAGGAAGGGAAATAGATGTCTCCAATTAACCCTGCTTTGCATACTGAGTTTAAACAGCGGTCTGTTAGGTTACAAATGCTATCAATGTGGGGGGGCCTTTGTACTGGTTATTTGTATTTTTGCCAATACGGTTTTCTTTTCTCTTTCTAGGACTTTCTGGCGGGGAACAAGGATTTAGGATGTTAGGACTGATGCTTTTGATAGATACATGAGAGTATGGGATTTTGGGTTTTTGTTTAGTGTGCTCGCTAAGATTTTTCTTTCAATCTTATGCCTACGTATTCCCGTTTACCGAAACAGGGAAATCAGAGCGTTCGTAGTTCCTCCTATTCTATGGGAGGAAATGGTTGTTTTTGTGTCTTGATCAAAGCCCAAGACGTGAAGCGAAAAAGGTAGTTTGTATCTTGTTCAAAGCCCAAGATATGAAGATAAAGGTGATTTGTATCTTGTTCAAAGCCCAAGATATGAAGCTAAAGAGTCTATTTGTATCTTGTTCAAAGCCCAAGATGTGAAGCTAAAAGGGTGTTGACTTTAGAGAGAATTTGTCATCTCTAAAGAGGGGGGTTGTATGTCACAACTATTTTATAAAGGAGAATTACTTTAACCGGGATATGTGAATCCGGCAATGCCATAATTTCCTTTATAGGGGATTTTAACCTGAAGGAGAAGACTTTAACTCAGTGTAGAGCAATGCTATCTTTCCTTAGGAATTTCTCATGCTAAAAGAGGGACATTGGCATGGATGTAGATGATCCATAGGCTTGCCGCTTACAGCGATTAGATGAAGGGGAAGGAGTTGTTGATGTTTGTATACTGTGAACGAGGCACAACTTTGATGCTAAAAGGTTGATTGGATCAACCAGTGGTTTTCTTATACAAAGCCTAAGAGGAGGCTAATATGTGTCTCGTACAAAGCCCGAGAGAGAGGCTAAAAAGTTTTGACCCGACGATGAAGTCTTTTGGTATCTCGTATAAAGCCCGAGATGAAGGCGATTTGACTTAACAAGAGAGAGTCATTTGTATCTTGTACGAAGCCCGAGATAGAGGCGAAAGGGGTTATTGACTCAACGAGGGAGTCTCTTTATGTGTCTCGTACAAAGCCCGAGAGAGAGGCTAAACGTTGTTTGACTCCGCTGGGGAGGATCATTGTACAAAGCCTAAGAGGAGGCTAACTTCACTGGAGAAGGATCATTATACAAAGCCTAAGAGGAGGCTGTGGTTACTGTTTTAGTTGAGTGACAGATCCAGTATGCTGATTTAAAGAGAAAATCAGTTCTTATATGAGCAACACTGTACTCATGGATTTGATTCAAGGATCCGGGTTATTCCTGTTCTTTAAGGAAGCGGGAAATCCTGAGGGTATTGAGACTGTCCGAGTCTACGGGTTTTCTTCCTATTTTTGAAGGGGTCACTTGAGAATGTCTTTGAGACTCAAGGAAATTAGACTGTCCAAGTATAGAGCTTTGACCTTTGGTACCATGCTTTGAGAAACAGTAGTAGACTCTATGAAAGGACTGTTCTATGCAGATGACTAAGTTCTGTTCCTATACCTCTAGGAGGTCGTCGGGACAATTTGTACGAAGCCCACGAGGAGGCTGGAAACTTTTAAGAAGCCGATCGGTCCTTGTACGAAGCCCAAGAGGAGGCTATCATTCCCGGAGGAAGAGATCATTATACGAAGCCTAAGAGGAGGCTGTAAATACTTCTAAGAAGCCGGCGGGTCCTTGTACTAAGCCCAAGAGGAGGTGGGGTTGCTTTTAGGAAGCCTGTGGGTCCTTGTATAATGCCCAAGAGGAGGCCGATTGCTTTTTAAGAACCCGATGGGTCCCCAAACCCAGAGAAATTCAAGGCAAGCTATTCACAAGGAATAGATCAAGTCAGGAAAGTTCGAGAATTTGGAAGAAATTCAAGAGATGCCATTCACGGAGAAAAGATCATCTCTGGGGAATAGAGTTTCTTGACAAGTGCTTTTAAGAAGCCTGTGGGTCCCCAAACCCCGAGAAGTTCAAGACATGCCATTCACCGAGAATAGATCAAGCCAGGAAAGTCCGAGAATTTGGAAGAAACTCAAGAGATTCCATTCACGGAGAAAAGATCATCTCTGGGGAATAGAGTTTCTTGACAACTTCTATGAGTGACAGTCTATGAAAGGGTTCACAAGGAATGCTGCCTTTCATATCTCCATATTGTTTAACCCCAAGAGGAGGGAAGACTGTGTCTGGTAATCCTATGGGGATCTAGTTTAGACTATTTCTAAGAGTGATCAACGGGCTTAATGCTAGACGTAGTTGCCGGGGAAACTCTGAATATCTATACTATTATTACACAGTTGATATGAGTTTATGAAAGAAGACTTACAGTGAAACAGCCCCACAATACAGTTATATGTATATGAAAGCGGTAAATGAAAGCAATAACCACTTACTCGGTTGTAGAGCTTCCATGTTGTTTGGTTAGTTGTTCAACAAAGAAAGATTGAAAACAACAGTATATTCGAAATCAAAGGAGAAAGTGCTTTGAAAAAGAAAGATTTGGGGCTTACAGCTCAAGGAGAAGCCCAGGGTTTTATCAATGAGCGCACTGTTGTTTTGAATTTGTACAGAGGGACTTATACAAGTGACTGTGGCCCAAAAAGGTTTTTGTACAAAGGGATGGGTCTTACACTCTCTCAAGAGGCCCAAAAAGGTTTTAAAGAAAAAGAGTGGGGCTTATAACACGAGGGTAGGCCCAGATGATTTTTCGTTTAAAATGGCGATCGCGCCAAGGTTTTCTTTTAACGCAGAGGGACTTATACAATATGTGAGGCCCAAAATTGTTTTGGTTAAAAGGGGGTTGGGTCTTACACTCTATTAGAGGCCCAAAAAGTTTTAAATGGGTCTTATAGCTCAAGGAGAAGCCCAATGTTATTTTGAAAAGGCGACGATCGCGCCGTTTGTTTTTTACGGTATCGGGACTTATACAATGCACTGAAGCCCAAAAATGATTTGGTCAAAAAAGGATTGGGTCTTACACTCTATTAGAGGCCCAAAGTGTTTTGAAAATGATTTATGAGGGTTGAATTAATCCAAAAACCCTAATTTGTTTTCAAAAATGTATTTAATTGAATAAAAATTCAATTAAAATGATCAAAATTGTTTAACATATGAAAAAAAATTGTGATCTTGGATTAATGCTTCAAAAATTAAGTATTGACCTACAAAATAATTAGAAAGCATTAAAAGTTGCAAAATCAAGGTGGAAAAAATATTTAAAATGTCAAAAACAATTAAAATATTAATTCTTTGCAAAAATATCAATTATATGAAATAAATAATATTTTTGGGATTTTTTGATAAAATAAAATATTTTAACATTTTTGTGAATTATTAAAAAAAGAATCAACTCAAAATCATTAAAACTCAGAGAGAAATTAATTTTTGAATCAATTAAATAAAATCACAAAATTCAAATATCTGAATTTGAAAGAAATGGCGCCAAGAACACGCGCGTGTTCTGGGTTTGCCCAGATTTGCATTTTCTCTCCAATCTCACTGAATACTTGATTATACCATGCAATCCACATACCAATCAACTCGTTTTAACCTCACGATCATGTCTATAACACTTAATTTCATTTAAATTAAACATAAAACATGAAATCACGAAGAAACCTCAAGAACCCTAATTTCTACATGAAGGCTAGGATTTTTGATACACGATTCAAACAAAGCAATTAATTGAGGGAAAACATTCCATGCATGATTATGAACATATGGCCAAATTATTGTGCAGCAAAAATTGCATGGATCATAGAGTTAGAAGAGCTCATGCTTACCACTTGCAGCTGGTGATCGTGATTTGTGTAGGAGGTGTTACAGTTGTGTTATGATGATCTGAACAGCTTCCCTAGGTGCTATGGAGTGTGTTTGAATGCTTGGACTTGATGGAAATTGGCTGGATCACTTCATGGCATCTCAACTGCACTTTGGTTAAAACCTTGAGCAATTGAATGGTGATTCTGATAAATCAATGTTCCAGTTGTTGTTTAAGTGTTTGATCAGCTCATATGTGATGTATATGAGGTGTGTGAGTGATTGGTTTGAGAGGAATTGCCCTCTAGCTCTAAACCCGATAGTTACCTTGCTAAGAAAGGCATTTTTTCCAAGAGAAAGAGATTTTGAGAAAGGCAAGTGTTGTAGGCCTTTGGTGTACTTAAACTGAACACAATTGAGCTCTATTTATAGTAGAGCAAGTTTGTTTTGCAAGGAATAGTGAATGGCAACTGCTAAGTAGGTTTGGCCAATGTTGGCCAATGGAAATCCAAGTCTCCTCTAGCCATTGACTAGAGGTTAGGGCACGGAGCTTTGGTTCCCTTGGTCTTGGATAAGTCTTGACTGATTTCAGATGAGAATGGCTCAGTCCATGCCACCTTGATGCTTCCATTGAATGCTTCAATCCAAATTTGGAGTCTTGTCCCTATTTTGGCCATTCTAGGTTCAACATGCTATTTCTTGTTCCATGGACTTTGGAGGCTTGGCTCAGTGATTATCCCCTTTAGATTCAATCCTCAGATGTGTCCAAGTGGATAGGAGCATTTGAATTTGGCTGATTTTGGAAAATCGAGCAAAATTGCAAATTCTGCCTTGCCTTTGACAGATTTCAGCAAGGCAACTTGCCAATTTCATATCTCATGGTGTAAGTTGAATTTGGTAATGTTCTTGACCATTTTGGAATGCCCTTACATGATACAACAACTGTTTGAACATGTTTGGTTTTGATCTCTTTTGAATCCAAGTGAAAAATCCCCCTACATTTGGAAAAAAATGAAGACAGATTTGGACTTAGTGAAAAATTCATTTAGTGTTGGAAAAAGTGACATTTTCATTTTTCAGCCATTTTGATCACTCCATAACTCAAAATCCTTAATGAATTGGAGTTAGGTCTAGTTGAAGTTTTTGTAGAGTGTAATGAGGGCTACAAATCCATCTTTGGATGAGGAAAATGGCTTTGTGGTTTAGGAGTTATGATCCTCCAAAGTTGGTACCCTTGTCACTTTATTTTTAACTTAGAAAATTTTCTAAGTTTTTATGGTTACCCCTTTTACAAGTTAATCCACTTCCTTTGATTTTTCTTGATGAATGATGATTCAAATCATACATTAACATCATTTTAGGGTTAAAAATCCATTTTGGTGAAAAATCTCAAAAAGTCAAAGTTGACTTTTGTGCACAGTTGACTTTTTATCAAATGAATTCCAAACTGTGCAATTCTTCAGGAAATCATGTCCTTGACCTAAATCAAACTTGATGGACATGTTCCATGGGTGTCATAGGGTATATTGAATCATGTCTTAGGGCTTGGGAGCATGTCCTGGTCAAAAGTCAAAGTTACAGTTGACTTTTCCCTTAAAACCCTAACTGTGGTGCAGATGAAATTGAGACTTGTTGCTCAAACTTCTTGGATTAATCCATTGTTCCAAGTGGATCAATATAGTTCATTAGAGACCTTCAAACCCTCTCTTGAGGTCTTGGCTCATGGTTTGTCCCAAAAGTTAACTTTGGGGTGAATTAGGTCAAGAAACCCTAATTCCTGATTTTTTATTAATGCATCCCCTGAGACAAAATTGACTTGATGATTGGGTCCATGAGGTTCCATGGAGTATATTAGGTTAGGTTTTGGATCATTGGCATATGCCTAGATGAAAAATTTCCATCTGGAGGCCCTGGTCAACCAAAACCCTAATTTGGTGACACTGTCGATCTTGAGACTTGATCCACCTAGAAGGGAGCAGCCTTGTGCTTAATCCTTGAAGTGAGAGTCCTTTTAATCCTTTGTGGATGTTTGAGAGGTTAGACAAGTTGAAGATCATGTCATTCCTTGATTGATCCTTTGTCTAAGCACTCAGAGAGGGCTTGAAACCCTAATTTTGATTGTAGTGGATGCTCACCCATCTTTAGGGAGACTAATGAAGTATGATGGTTCCTCCATATTGTGACGATGACTTGCACAATGATGGGAAATCTTATTGGTCAAAATTTGGGGTATGAGAGATGCCCCTATTTAATCTTCTTGGACCCGAAGGTGTGAATGACAAAGGTGTTCGGGTATTCGGGGTGCAAGAGGATTAAATATCGGAATACCCGAAATTTTGATGGCGGTTATGATTGGTAGCTTACGCATTCATCTTCTTTAGCTAAGCAATGATGCTTAGAAAAGGTAAACTTCCCCTCGATCCTGGTCTTCAGCCAAGGAGCTGGTCTCAGTTTCTCTTGTTAACTCCCCCTCGATCCTGGTTTCCTACCAAGGAACTGGTCTTAGTTTCTTATTTAAACTTACCCTCGATCCTGGTTTCCTACCGAGGAACTGGTCTTAGTTTTTGATGTAAACTTCCCCTCGATCCTGGTTTCCTACCGAGGAATTGGTCTTAGTTTCCTTTTGTCAACTTCCCCTCGATCCTGGTTTCCTACCAAGGAACTGGTCTTAGTTTCTTATTTAAACTTCCCCTCGATCCTGGTTTCCTACCGAGGAACTGGTCTTAGTTTCTGATGTAAACTTCCCCTCGATCCTGGTTTCCTACCGAGGAACTGGTCTTAGTTTCTTTCGTCAATAAACTTTACTGACAAGGGACGCTATGCGTAGCGGTTTTCCTCAAACTTCTTGCCGAATTTTCCTAGGGAGATGCCATTTGAAGGTAAAAGTTTTGATGTCAGACTTGCTGGGGAACCCAACCGTCTGAGTTGTAGAGTTGTACAAACTTCTCTGTTGGAGACGCCATTTGTTTCTACTGGGGAAAGCGAGTCTCTTGGGAGACTGCTGTCGCTTGGGATCTTACATCATACTTTTCTCGGAGATCTTCTTGGAGAAATGCCATATGATGTGATCCAATTTTGAGGTGCCGATGACCTTTTCATCAGCGGTCTTTTCGGAGCGAAACCGACATGCTGCCGAATCTCTGATTACGAGGCTTTCTCTGCGGATTTTCCTTAATCTGAGAAAGCAAGGATATCATCTTCAATGGCGAAGAGTGATGTTAACTGAGGGCTTCTCTGGTTTTTCAGAGGTTCAAGTTATCAAAGTGGTCGAGGACCCAACTTCAATCCAGAAATAAAATTGGAGGAGAGAAAATGTTCAGACGCAGCGTTTCCTGACAAGGCAAGAACTGACGACTCGATTGAGAGAACTTCTATCACTAGGGGACAAGACCGACTAGAGTGATAGTGATGCAATATGAAATGTGAATGCAAATCAATAATGCATGATGTGTGTATGTTTATGCTGATAAAACTGATGCGACATACAAACTGACAGGTGAACACGACTGGATACTTGGCCATCGCGGGGCGAAGAAGTATCGTTGGTTCAGAATAGCAATTCCACCTTGCTTAGGAGAGATAGTCCATGTTGGGAGCTATGTTGATCGGGCTTAGGAGATATGAACTCGGCCGAGGCGTGTCAGACGAAACAAGGTCTCTGACACAGTTGATCCCTTCATTCAGGTGTACTGGGTTAGAAGGAGTACTTTGATTCTGCACCTTGAAGTTCGATTACTTCTGGAGAAGCGGTTGATGTTCCTTTGATGTTCAACAGTCAAAAGAAATTACCGACTTTATTCTAAAAGCAGAAAAAGTTTTAACAAGTAAATTCATTTTTGTTTTATTTCAAGAATCGTTAATCATGTTAACAACGTCGTTCTGTAAAGCTAAAACAAATAAGAATTACAAACAAAAGCACAAAGGCTCAAATTTTATTAATGAGATGGAGATCAGCCAAACGCGTGATTCCAAAGAGTATATACAAAGTTTGAAAATGGTAATTTACAGGGAAAAGGGCTACGTTGAAACATAACGACCACTATCCTTCTACCAACTTTGAATTCGGGACATCCTGAGCTTCTGTCGAAGATGACCTTGACTGGAGTTTTGCTCCGATGGATGATGTAACTGCTACTGAGGGACTTGCCTCTGTTGAACATAGTTACTTGCCATTATCCCTAATTTTTTCCTGGATTGTACTGTGAGATTTCCAATCCATCGGGATGATTTTTTTTCATGTCTCTAACTTTTGCCTGGACCGCCCTTTCGGGTTTTCAATCCACTGAGACGTTTTTTTTTTTAGTTTAGGCGAAGTATTTCTTGACTACATCAACATTCGTGGGGTAGGTAAATTCCTCTCCGTCCATGGTTGCAAGTCTCAAGGCGCCGCCTGAGAAAGCTTTCGTGACCACATAGGGGCCATCGTAATTTGGGGTCCATTTTCCCCGAGAGTCAGTGAGAAACAATTGTATCTTCTTGAGCACGAGGTCTCCTTTCCTGAAGATGCGAGGTCGAACCTTTTTGTCAAACGCCCTCTTCATTCTCTGTTGATACAACTGACCGTGGCATAGTGCCGTGATTCGCTTCTCTTCGATCAGGTTCAGTTCATCGTGTCGACTTTGACACCATTCAGCTTCGGTGAGCTTAGCTTCCATCAATACTCGGATTGACAGGATCTCTACTTCTATGGGGAGCACTGCTTCCATGCCATACACTAGAGATAAAGGGGTAGCCCCTGTTGAAGTGCGGACAGATGTGCGATAATCGTGGAGAGCAAAGGGTAGCATCTCGTGCCAGTCTTTGTAGGTTACAACCATCTTCTGAACAATCCTCTTGATGTTCTTGTTAGCCGCTTCTACCGCTCCGTTCATCTTGGGTCGGTAGGGAGATGAGTTATGGTGTTCAATCTTGAACTCTGCGCACAACTCTTTCATCATCTTATTGTTCAAGTTAGATCCATTATCTGTAATGATCTGGCTCGGAACACCATAATGGCAGATGATATTGTTTTTGATAAATCGGACTACCACTTGTCGGGTTACATTAGTGTACGACGCTGCTTCGACCCACTTGGTGAAATAGTCAATGGCTACCAGGATGAACCGATGTCCGTTTGAAGCCTTAGGTTCGATCAAGCCAATCATGTCAATTCCCCATATGGAAAAAGGCCACGGGGAAGAAAGAACTTTGAGATATGATGGCGGTACATGAATTTTGTTGGAGTATATCTGACACTTGTGACACCTCCTCATGTACTTGTAGCAGTCAGATTCCATTGTCAACCAATAGTACCCTGCTCTTAGAATTTTTCTCGCCATTGTGTGTCCGTTGGCATGAGTGTCAAAGGATCCTTCATGAATTTCTTTCATAAGCATGTCTGCTTCTGGTCTGTCGACGCATCAGAGCAAGACCATGTCAAAATTCCTCTTATAAAGAGTGTCACCGCTCAGGAAGAAGTTTCCAGCCAATCTTCTGAGGGTTTTTCTGTCTTTTCTGAGTGCCCCAGATGGGTACTCTTGTTTCTGAAGGAAGCATTTGATATCGTGATACCAAGGTTTATCGTCTATGACTGCTTCAATTGCAAAGACGTAAGCGGGCCGTTCAAGGCGCATTATGTCGATCTTAGGTAGGTCGTTCCATTGACCTACACTAATCATGGAAGAGATGGTGGCCAATGCATCAACCATGTGATTCTCCTCACGAGAGATATGCTGAAACTCAACTCTATTGAAGAAAGGTAGCAACCTTCTTGCGTAGTCTTTGTAAGGAATCAATCCTGATTGGTATGTGTTCTAATCTCCTTTTATCTGATTGATAACCAAGGCTGAATCGCCGTATACGTCCAAGTTTTTGATCCTTAAATTAATTGCTTCTTCGAGACCCATGATACAAGCTTCGTATTCGGCCTCGTAGTTCGTACATTTAAACGTAAGTCTGGCGGTGAAAGGAATGTGGATACCCTGAGGGGTAACAATGATTGCCCCAATTCCGTTTCCGTAATGATTAACTACTCCGTCAAAGATTAGTCCCCATTGGGAACCTGGTTCTGGCCCTTCACTGGGTAACGGTTCATCACAATCTTTCATTTTTAGATACATGACATCTTCGTCTGGGAAGTCGAACCCGATTGATTCTTGATCGTCAATCGGTTGATGAGCCAAATGATCGGCTAAAATACTTCCTTTAACGGCTTTCAGAGCGTGGTACTCTATGTCATATTCTGATAACAGCATCTGCCAACGGGCAATCCTTCCCGTGAGAGCAGGTTTTTCGAAGACGTACTTGATTGGATCCATTTTGGAGATTAACCAAGTAGTATGATGAATCATGTATTGGCGAAGACGTTTGGCTGCCCAAGCCAAAGCACAACAAGTTTTCTCAAGCATCGTGTACCGAGTTTCGCAGTCGGTGAATTTCTTGCTCAAATAGTAAATGGCAGGCTCTTTCCTTTTGGTTTCGTCTTGTTGGCCAAGTACACATCCCATTGAGTCTTCTAGGACTGTGAGGTAGATAATCAGTGGTCTTCCTTCCACTGAAGGTGATAGAATCGGAGGATTCAATAGATATTCCTTAATACTGTCGAAGGCGGTTTGGCAATCTTCTGACCAAACGCAATCCTGGTTCTTTTGAGTAATTTGAAAATCAGCGCACACATGGCGGTCATAAGGAATATGAATCTGGAGATGTAGTTCAAACGTCCCAGGAATCCTCTGACTTGTTTTTCAGTTTTCGGAGAAGGCATTTCTTGAATGGCCTTGACCTTGTCAGGATCAACCTCAATTCCTTTCTGGCTGACGATGAACCCTAGTAGTTTCCCTGAACGGACACCGAAGGTGCACTTGTTGGGATTCAAGTGGAGCTTGAATTTTCTTAGACGTTCGAAAAATTTTGACAAATGTTCAACGTGCTCACTCTCTATTTTTGATTTTGCAATCATATCATCAACATATACCTCAATTTCTTTGTGTATCATGTCATGAAAAAGAGTAGTCATGGCCCTTTGATACGTTGCCCCGGCGTGCTTCAAACTGAACGGCATTACCTTGTAACAAAAGGTGCCCCATGGTGTAATGAACGAAGTTTTCTCCATGTCTTTCGGCGCCATTTTGATCTGGTTATAGCCCGAGAATCCATCCATGAAGGAGAAAACTTTGAACTTTGTTGTGCTGTCTACCAGCATGTCAATGTGTGGTAAAGGAAAGTCGTCCTTTGGACTAGCCTTGTTTAGATCCCTGTAGTCGACACACATTCTGACCTTTCCGTCCTTTTTGGGAACGGGTACAATGTTGGCTAACCATTGAGGATATTCTGACGTAGCGAGGAAACCCGCGTCAATCTGTTTCTGTACCTCCTCTTTGATTTTGATGGCCATGTCCGGGTGAGTCCGTCTCAACCTTTGCTTTACTGGCGGACATTCCGATCTCAATGGTAAGTGATGTTCCACGATGCTGGTATCCAACCCTGGCATATCCTGATAGGTCCAAGCGAATACATCAGGAAATTCTCTGAGAAACTTTATCAAACCCTCTCTGGCAGTTGGACTGAGAAGTGCCCTAATCCTGATTTCTTTTCTCTCTTCCTCTGAACCCAAGTTTACCGTTTCCAACGGCTCTTTGTGAGGTTCAATGGACCTTTCCTCTTGTCTGAGTAGTCGGGAGATCTCTTCTGGAATTTCGTTGTCATTTTCTTCTTCAGCCTCGAATACCGGGAACTCAAAGTTGGGAGAAGGCATCTGATCGTATGTTTCAACAGGGTTTAAAATAAGCAATCTGCATGACGGTATGATTCGTGTTTAGAAGAGATAGAGAAAATGCAAGTGTGTACAGTGTATTTATTTTACTGCTTGTTTTTATTTGAATTGTTTTTTAGGATTACCATTTTCTGAAAAAGCAAAAAGAGAAAACAGCAATTAATGTGGAAATTACAGAACGACGTTATTTTATTAATGAACAAGTCAATCCTTGAAACTACAGCCCTATAAAACATAACTCTGTCGCTTTGGGCGAAGCGAAGAGGGAAAATTTACAGAAAGCAAGCCCTATTAAAACATCCGTTTCACCTGGGCAGGGTGAAAGGTTAAAGATGGCAATTACTTTGACTGATGAACAATCTTCAGAACCTCGACAGCAACCCATTGGCGGCAAACTTCTCAGTGAATCATAAAGTCTGGTACCTTCCTTGATTTATCTTTAGAAATGACGCTGATTTCTGGTGGAGCAGGATCATTGGAATCTGTCTCCCAGGCGGAATTGTCGTAGGAGGATTCCTCAGTTGTATTTTGCATAGCATTTGTGCTCTCAGCTGTATCTCCCCATCCAATTGGCTGGATATCTTAGAGCCTGATACGAGAGCTTTCGGGAACGGTGTACTTGACCATATAGTCGTACTTTCCACTCGGTTGTCCCAAGGTGTCCCACACTTCTTTGGAACCGGAGGAGTCATCTCTCTCGATGACGTTGACCTCAGGAAAAGCATAGTTGATGAATTCAAGTCCTGCAAACGTTGCGAATTCATCTTCATGTGGAGTAGTTTCTGAATGACCTGAGTGTTGATCCCATGACATGGTGGGGACACAGGTATTCTGTTTAATGATGCTCAGCTGATTTTCATTGTTCGGCTGACTTTCTTGCCCTAAATCTCCTGGATAAGGTTGCCACATTGGCAGACCATCCATTGGGCCATAGTAATTGTGGTCAAAGTTGTCCTTCATCAGAGTGGCTTCCTCTAATGAATTTGGCAGAGCACGACATCCTTCTGGATCACAATCTCCGTATATCATTTTGACATCTGACCGTGGTATAAATCTCAGACTCTGTGCGGGATAGCAAAATGGTATAGGCACCTCTTCCTGAGACATATAACCGTCCTCGTTAAGGTAGGACTTCCATTCTTCATCTGTGTCAGAGGGATCTTCCTCATTGATAGCATGTACTGCTTGAGACACCGGCTGAAGAAAACCTCCACTGTGGAAGAAGTTCTGAAGGGGATGAAGACTTTCATCGTTGGCAGCTGTCCGGGTACAGGTTGCAGAAAAACCAAGACCCTTCTTTGTTTTATTGCTAGTAGGAATTACAAGTTGTCCCCATCCTATTGTATCGGTACTCTCGACCGCTTTGATAGCATCTTTGTATGAGGAAATCGAGGTTCCTCCTTGGGATTTATTGTCCTTGCTCACCGACAGTGCTTGGAACTGAGTTCCAATAACCTCCTCGGGTTTTATACCAGTAGATGATGATAAGTTACTCACAAGCAAGGCTTATTCCCCACAAACTGTGACAAGTTAATCGTTCTTGATGAACTTTAGCTTTTGGTGGAGGGTCGAAGTGACCGTTCCAGCCTGATGTATCCAAGGTCTTCCTAATAAACAACTGTACGTTGGCCGGATGTCCATGACCTGGAAAGTGACTTGGAAAGTGTGAGGACCGATAGTTATGGGAAGATCAACTTCGCCGATAACTGTTTTTCTGGATCCGTCGAACGCTTTGACGATAACCTCGCTAATTCTCATCGGAGGGCCTTTGAATGATAATTGCATCAAAGTGGACTTCGGCATAACATTCAGGGTTGACCCTGTGTCTACCAGTACGCTGGCTAAAGTATCGTCCTGGCAGTTGACTGTGATATTGAGCGCCATGTTATGACGACGACCCTCTTCGGGTAATTCCTCATCACTAAATCCCAAATTGTTGCAGGAAGTGATGTTAGAGACAATGCTATCGAACTGTCTGATTGTTACATCCTGTTCCACAAAGGCTTGCTCCAAGACTTTCTGTAGAGCCTCCATATGCGCTTATGAACTGAGTAATAGTGATAACACAGAGATCTTTGAAGGAGTTTGTAACAGTTGATCGACAGTGTTGTATTCACTCCTTTGGATGAGCTTCAGCATCTCATCATCATTTTTTGAAAGGTCCGGATTACTGGATTGACCGACTGGTGGATCAAGAGTTTCCGTCTGAAGTTCCTTTTCCTTGTTAAGTTCCTCAACCCCTTGGTTGAAGATTCTACCACTCTGTGTTACACGACTGATGTCTGCAATATTCACGACGGAGGGTAATGGAATTTCCTTTCCATTTTCAACTGTCGTTGCACCGTATTTGTAAGGGATTGCCTTAGCTGATTCATACGGTAGTGGTCCCGGTAGATAGATGACTATGGGAACCTTCTGATTTTTCTGACCATCATAAGCAATCTCGATCCGTTCCCGGTTGGGAACTTTAGATTCGTCAAGTAGAGGGATAATGGCAAAAACATCCCTGGTCTGGTGACGACCAGAGATTGTGACAACATCCTCAACTTGATCGGCAAGGTAATTCAGCGTCCAGTTGATGGGTCCAGAACCTGGATATGGGCGAATCTCTCCACGGTCCACCTGACCCTGAAGAGCTGCTCTCACAAGGTAACACCATTGGTTACTTTCTGAAAAGACGCTACAACGGTCATAATTGTGTGGTGGCACCTGGCCACGCCCACTTTGAATACAATGTAACCTCACTAGGTTAGCTTCCACAGATCGGACATCCTGACTTTGACGTCGAGTAGGATTCCTGTTACTGATACTAATTTGCTGAGTATCTTCATCCATATAAATTGGCATCCACCAGTAATTTAACAAGTGCTGAAGTGCCTCCTGGACAAGGGTACAACCTCGATCATTTTTGCAACCCGCTTTACATCTTTGATAGTCGTGTGATATTAAGAATCCGAGTTGGACCTGCTCAACATGTAACTCTACCAGGTTGGTATTCATCACGCGAATATCGAAGATCTGAACCATGTTGATCTGATAAGGGTTCCTATCATGGTAGTCTTGGATCCATCCAAGATCCATCTGACGCTGGAGGGCCTCCTGTATGAAAGAGCATCTCTGTTTGTTTACCGAGCAAGTCAGACAAGAACTGTAATCGTGTTGTGGCAGATTATGATACTGGCTTTGCCTTGAGTGCATCGCCACCAAGTTGGCATTCATCGTACGGATGTCGTGGTTCTGAATGACATTAGAATTCGTATAGACCATGTTAACTCCATGAACTCGGTGCTCCTGGATCCATCCGAGATCCATCTATTCCTGTAGAGCTGCTTGCACCACAGAACATCCTTGGTTGTCTTTAGAGCAGATATCACACTGATGATAGTTATGAGGTGGCACATGGACATATCCACTATGTCTACAATGCATCTTGACCAAATTGGTTTTCAACAAGAGTACATCATGAATTTGATAGACATTGTTAGTCTCTCCTTCTATCAAATTGACTGTAGCCTTCTCATGTTGAGGCAGCGGGTTCGTGAGAACATTAGGATTTGTATCCTTGAAGGATAAGACCCCGCTCCTAACAAGTTTTTGTACGTCGGACTTGAAATTGAGACAAGTCTCTATGTTATGCCCTGATCCTCCTTGATGGTAAGGGCAAGTTTGATCCACCTTAAACCAAAAAGGCGGATTTTCTGGTACTGTAAGAGGAGATTTAGTCTGAATGTGCCCCTTAGCCAGTAGTAATGGAAACAGCTCTGCGTACGACATGGGTATAGGATCAAATCCTGGTGGCCGTGTTGTACGGTTGTTGTTATATGGAGGACGAGCCTGCTGAAGAGGCTGTTGTGTCCTTTGCTGATTAGGTTGGCTCTGCGCAACCTGAGGTTGATACGTAGGAATAGGCGCAGGATTGATAGCAGGAATTACAGCTGCTACTGGTTGATATCGACGCCTTTGCTTTCCGAGAGAGATATTCCCAATATCTTGCTCTTTTTTCTTAGGGAGAGCACTACCATATTTTTTAGTACCGCTCGATGATCCAGCGTCTTTTACCAAACGTCCTTCTCGGACGGCTTCCTTAAGACGTACACCCATGCCCACCATCTCGGTGAAATCACTGGGTGCACTGGCAACCATTCGGTCATAGTAAAATGAGCTTAAGGTCTTTAAGAAGATATTTGTCATCTCTTTTTCCTTAAGAGGTGGACAAATTTGGGCGACAATTTCACGCCATCTCTGAGCGTACTCCTTAAAGGTTTCCTTGTCCTTTTGCGACATCGATCTGAGTTGATCTCTGTCCGGTGCCATGTCCAAATTGTATTTGTATTGTTGGACGAAGGCAGTGCCAAGATCTCTGAATGTGCCGATCGTAGTACGGTTTAAACCCATGTACCATTTTAATGCGGCACCGGTTAAACTATCCTAGAAGTAGTGAATCAGTAGGTCCTGATTCTCCGTCTGAGCTGACATCCGCCGAGCGTACATCACTAGATGGCTTTGAAGGCAAGAGTTACCCTTGTATTTTTCAAAGTCGGGCACTTGAAATTTGTGCGGAACTTTCACATTTGGGACCAAGCAGAGATCTGCGGCGTCCTTTCCAAATAGATCCTGACCGTGAATGACTTGCAGCTCCTTCTGCATTTCCAGGAACTGTTCCTGGAATTCATCCATTCTATCGAATATAGTTTCCTTTTTACCAGCAGGTATTTATGGAATCTGTCCTTCCGGGACAGTGTGCACCACAGGGGGTGGTACCGTAACTACGGTAGCGAATCTAGGCATCTCCCGAAGTTTGTAACCTTCAGGAGTCTTCAGTATACCCCTGGCATCTTCGATTTCCTGAAGTTTGTAACCTTCAGGCCCAGCGGCTTCTGTTGTGATTCCCTGATCTTCAGTGATCGGCGGAACATATCCTTCCGGGATATAGTTAACAGGCATGCCCCAAGGACGATCTTTCGGTATTTGATACATAGGATCATAATTCTCCACAATGGGCACTGAGGTGATCTCTGAGATCACAGTTCTTTGTAGCTGAGCTTCTGCCATGGCTTGCACGTCATTACGAAGCTTTCTCATATCCTCTCTCAAAGCGTCGATCTCTTCTTTCAACTCTCTGTTTTCTTCCTCAAGATCATCCATCTTTTTCTGACGATTGGCCCGAGTATTATACGAATGAGACAGTTTGACTCTAGAATCGAGACACAAATGTGAGATTCGTAGGGAAGAAGAATACACGATGTGAGAATGATGAATGCAATGATTATATTAATTGTTTTAGGTTTAATCAAAATAAACTTTGACAATTAGATTGCAAATATCAAACAGTGGGGAAACCCCTTTTTATTGAATTCAAAGGATTACAGAAATGGAAATACAGTAGATTACAAGGTGCAGAAACAGAAACCTAAACTAATGGGTCTCGAGTCCTCTCTGAAGAGAAATCGGGTGCTGATTCTAGTATCTTCCTTTTCTTTGACCTGGGCTCTTGGGCCGTTGTCGGGTTGTCATTCCTTTGCCAAGTGAAAGGAGCGAGCAAATTCCTTTGGTCATCTTGATTCTCTACAGCATGTTGCTCCAAAATTTCAATCAGAGCATCTTTTTCTTTTAGTAATTGCTGTATTTTGACGCACTCGACGTCGAGGGTGCGATACTTGTTCTTCCAAGACCTTCTCTCCTTTTGAACTTTGTTGAGAGTAACCTGAAGCTTTTCAGTTTCCGTCATGAAGTACATGACAGATTCCCTCGGCGGAAGAATCCCGTAACGAGGATAAGGCATCTTTATCTTGAGAGCTCTAGTTTGTACCCAATGGAGATAAGGCTCCACAGAGACACAGTCCAGTTTTCCTAGAGACTCTCGTCCTTTCTTATGAACCTGTTTCCAAGCGTGCACTATTTCCATCTTTAGTGCTCTGTCATTTTCTCCTTCCTTGAAGAAAAGACCTTCCAGATGAGCATTCCGTGGGACGTGCCTCATCGGGTATCCAAACTGACGGCGAACCAATATCGGATGATAGTTGATTCCTCCCTTAGTTCCTATAAGGGGTACGTTGGGGAAGTTTCCACAATGGTCAATGATCCTGATTCCATCATAAATCCTATTACACCAATCTATGTCAGAGTTGGTGAGAGACATGATCTTCTGCGACCAGCGCAAGGCACTCTTATGATCCCAGAAAGCAGCAGACTTAGGTAGACGGGAGATAAACCATTTGTAAAGCAAAGGTACACAACATGTGATATCCCCTCCGCTGTACAAATTTCCCAAGTGTACAGAATGATACGTATTTGCGAGCAAAGTCGGCACAGGGTTTCCAATGAGAAAAACCTTAATGGAGTTGATATCTACAAAGTTATTGATGTTGGGAAACAAAAATAACCCGTAGGTGAGCAAGACAAAGATGCTTTCAAAAGCAGTCACGTTTCCTATACTGGAAAAATACAGGGATTTCTTTGTCAAGAACTGGGCTGACAAACCTTGGATGCCACCCTTGGTAGTTATGTGAGTCCTGACCTCAGACTCGTCCAAATGAATTGCTCTTGCAATGGTCTGATTCTTTGGAATTTCTTCCAGTCCAGAAAATGGAGATTGATCAGTAATGTGTAGATCAATCAGATGAGAATACTCCTCCAGCGTTGGCGCGAGCTGGTAATCCAGGAATGTGAAACAGTGATAAACCAGATCGTAAAACTGAACGAGCGCGTCCATGATTCCCTCAATCACATGGACTCTTAATAGTGGTAGCAGACCTCCGTGCTTGGCTCTGAAGGCCTCAGGGTTAGTGATCATCCTCGCTAACCTTCTCAAACCCTCTAGCTTTGGAACCTTGAAGGTATAACTATGAGTTCTCCTTCTACCGAAATCCATTAGTGCAATCCTTTTCTCTGATATTTGCAATCACAGTCTTAGTTTAATTTGAAAAACAGAGAGACTAGAAGAGAAGAATTTTTTTGAATGTTTTAATGTTTTTTAAATGAATGCATGAATGCAGCACACAAAAACATAGAAAAAAACATGGGGTCAAAGGGTCGTTGTCATGAAGTCAAGGCTCTACCCATCCCCAAAGGTTTATACTAGGGTGATTTTTGTACCTGTACTCATTATCATCAGCTCCTCCCAGGAAAGCAAAACAACAAGCGGATCGCCAGCGAGTTGTAGAGCGATCTTAGAGTAAGTGCCATTCACCGAGAATAGATCACCAGCCTCAAATGAGGGTAGTATCGCGTAACAACTATTCCCGATAGTTTCCGTACTACGAAAGGGTTTGACTCCTCAGCTTCTCAGACTTAACAATCGGCCCATTGTCTAGGTGAGAGAATGGGTTGCATTGGTCAGCCTCCACTGAGGTTGATGGTCGACCTCGTCGCCATCACTTATCTTAAGTGTATACTCAATCTTTCCACATGCGGCATCATACGCATTCCCATTAGCAGAAAAATAAACATGTATAGCAATTAGGAAAAGCAGTATATATATATTTGTCCTAATCATCCTAGACCTTTAAAGCTATGAATCCTAAGTTCCTGACAGAAAATGGGTTCCCCGGCGGAAGCCCCAATCTGTGGTTTTCACACAAAAGGTGAAAAGGAAGACCGTGCCTAGATCTAACTTTGATCGGCCCCATGGTGGGCGCCATTTTTCTGTAGCGAGCGATTTTGGACGCGGTTCTTAAGCACTGGTCGCTCTCTGTGGTTGATTTTACTACAGGTCGATTCATTTTTTATCCTATTAAAGCTGATGAAGGAAGGGAAATAGATGTCTCCAATTAACCCTGCTTTGCATACTGAGTTTAAATATCGGTCTGTTAGGTTACGAATGCTATCAATGTGGGGGGGCTTTTGTACTGGTTATTTGTATTTTTGCCAATACGGTTTTCTTTTCTCTTTCTAGGACTTTCTGGCGGGGAACAAGGATTTAGGATGTTAGGACTGATGTTTTTGATAGATACATGAGAGTATGGGATTTTGGGTTTTTGTTTAGTGTGCTCGCTAAGATTTTTCTTTCAATCTTATGCCTACTTATTCCCGTTTACCGAAACAGGGAAATCAGAGCGTTCGTAGTTCCTCCTATTCTATGGGAGGAAATGGTTGTTTTTGTGTCTTGTTCAAAGCCCAAGACGTGAAGCGAAAAAGGTAGTTTGTATCTTGTTCAAAGCCCAAGATATGAAGCTGAAGGTGATTTGTATCTTGTTCAAAGCCTAAGATATGAAGCTAAAGAGTCTATTTGTATCTTGTTCAAAGCCCAAGATGTGAAGCTAAAAGGGTGTTGACTTTAGAGAGAATTTGTCATCTCTAAAGAGGGGGGTTGTATGTCACAACTGTTTTATAAAGGAGAATTACTTTAACTGGGATATGTGAATCCGGCAATGGCATAATTTCCTTTATAGGGGATTTTAACCTGAAGGAGAAGACTTTAACTCAGTGTAGAGTAATGCTATCTTTCCTTAGGAATTTCTCATGCTAAAAGAGGGACATTGGCATGGATGTAGATGATACAGAGGCTTGCCGCTTACAGCGATCAAATGAAGGGGAAGGAGTTATTGATGTTTGTGTACTGTGAACGAGGCACGGCTTTTATGCTAAAAGGTTGATTGGATCAACTAGTGGTTTTCTTATACAAAGCCTAAGAGGAGGCTAATATGTGTCTCGTACAAAGCCCGAGAGAGAGGCTAAAAAGTTTTGACCCGACGATGAAGTCTTTTGGTATCTCGTATAAAGCCCGAGATGAAGGCGATTTGACTTAACAAGAGAGAGTCATTTGTATCTTGTACGAAGCCCGAGATAGAGGCGAAAGGGGTTATTGACTCAACGAGGGAGTCTCTTTATGTGTCTCGTACAAAGCCCGAGAGAGAGGCTAAACGTTGTTTGACTCCGCTGGGGAGGATCATTGTACAAAGCCTAAGAGGAGGCTAACTTCACTGGAGAAGGATCATTATACAAAGCCTAAGAGGAGGTTGTGGTTACTGTTTCAGTTGAGTGACAGGTCCAGTATGCTGATTTAAAGAGAAAATCAGTTCTTATATGAGCAACACTGTACTCATGGATTTGATTCAAGGATCCGGGTTATTCCTGTTCTTTAAGGAAGCGGGAAATCCGGAGGGTATTAAGATTGTCCAAGTCTACGAGTTTTCTTCCTATTTTTGAAGGGGTCACTTGAGAATGTCTTTGAGACTCAAGGAAATTAGACTGTCCAAGTCTAGAGTTTTGACCTTTGGTACAATGCTTTGAGAAACAGTAGTAGACTTTATGAAAGGATTGTTCTATACAGATGACTAAGTTCTATTCCTATACCTCTAGGAGGTCGTCGGGACAATTTGTACGAAGCCCACGAGGAGGCTGGAAACTTTTAAGAAGCTGATCGGTCCTTGTACGAAGCCCAAGAGGAGGCTATCATTCCCGGAGGAAGAGATCATTATACGAAGCCTAAGAGGAGGCTGTAAATACTTCTAAGATGCCGGCGGCTCCTTGTACTAAGCCCAAGAGGAGGCGGGGTTGCTTTTAGGAAGCCTGTGGGTCCTTGTATAATGCCCAAGAGGAGGCCGATTGCTTTTAAAGAAGCCGATGGGTCCCCAAACCCAGAGAAATTCAAGGCAAGCTATTCACAAGGAATAGATCAAGTCAGGAAAGTTCGAGAATTTGGAAGAAACTCAAGAGATGCCATTCACGGAGAAAAGATCATCTCTGGGGAATAGAGTTTCTTGACAAGTGCTTTTAAGAAGCCTGTGAGTCCCCAAACCCCGAGAAGTTCAAGACATGCCATTCACCGAGAATAGATCAAGCCAGAAAAGTCCGAGAATTTGGAAGAAACTCAAGAGATGCCATTCACGGAGAAAAGATCATCTCTGGGGAATAGAGTTTCTTGACAACTTCTATGAGTGACAGTCTATGAAAGGGTTCAAAAAGAATGTTGCCTTTCATATCTCCATATTGTTTAACCCCAAGAGGAGGGAAGACTGTGTCTGGTAATCCTATGGGGATCTAGTTTAGACTATTTCTAAGAGTGATCAACGGGCTTAATGCTAGACGTAGTTGCCGGGGAAACTTTGAATATCTATACTATTATTACACAGTTGATATGAGTTTATGAAAGAAGACTTACAGTGAAACAGCCCCACAATACAGTTATATGTATATGAAAGCGGTAAATGAAAGCAATAACCACTTACTAGGTTGTAGAGCTTCCATGCTGTTTGGTTAGTTGTTCAACAAAGAAAGATTGAAAACAACAGTATATTCGAAATCAAAGGAGAAAGTGCTTTGAAAAAGAAAGATTTGGGGCTTACAGCTCAAGGAGAGGCCCAGGGTTTTATCAGTGTGCGCACTGTTGTTTTAAATTTGTACAGAGGGACTTATACAAGTTACTGTGGCCCAAAAAGATTTTTGTACAAAGGGATGGGTCTTACACTCTCTCAAGAGGCCTACAAAGGTTTTAAAGAAAAAGAGTGGGGCTTATAACACGAGGGTAGGCCCAGATGATTTTTCATTTAAAATGGCGATCACGCCGAGGTTTTCTTTTAACGCAGAGGGACTTATACATTATGTGAGGCCCAAAATTGTTTTGGTTAAAAGGGGGTTGGGTCTTACACTCTATTATAGGCCCAAAAAGTTTTAAATGGGTCTTATAGCTCTAGGAGAGGCCCAATGTTATTTTGAAAAGGCGACGATCGCACCGTTTATTTTTTACGGTATCGGGACTTATACAATGCACTGAGGCCCAAAAATGATTTGGTCAAAAAAGGATTGGGTCTTACACTCTATTAGAGGCCCAAAGTGTTTTGAAAATGATTTATGAGGGTTGAATTAATCCAAAAACCCTAATTTGTTTTCAAAAATGTATTTAATTGAATAAAAATTCAATTAAAATGATCAAAATTGTTTAACATATGAAAAACAAATTGTGATCTTGGTTTAATGCTTCAAAAATTAAGTATTGACCTACAAAATAATTAGAAAGCATTAAAAGTTGCAAAATCAAGGTGGAAAAAATATTTAAAATGTCAAAAACACTTAATTATACCACGCGCGTGTTCTGGGTTTGCCCATATTTGCGTTTTCTCTCCAATCTCACTGAATACTTAATTATACCATGCAATCCACATACCAATCAACTCGTTTTAACCTCACAATCATGTCTATAACACTTAATTTCATTTAAATTAAACATAAAACATGAAATCACGAAGAAACCTCAAAAACCCTAATTTCTGCATGAAGGCTGGGATTTTTGATACACGATTCAAACAAAGCAATTAATTGAGGGAAAACATTCCATGCATGATTATGAACATATGGCCAAATTATTGTGCAGCAAAAATTGCATGGATCATAGAGTTAGAAGAGCTCATGCTTACCACTTGCAGCTGGTGATCGTGATTTGTGTAGGAGGTGTTACAGTTGTGTTGTGATGATCTGAACAGCTTCCCTAGGTGCTATGGAGTGTGTTTGAATGCTTGGACTTGATGGAAATTGGCTGGATCATTTCATGGCATCTCAACTGCACGTTGGTTAAAACCTTGAGCAATTGACTGGTGATTCTGAGAAATTAATGTTCCAGTTGTTGTTTAAGTGTTTGATCAGCTCATATGTGATGTATATGAGGTGTGTGAGTGATTGGTTTGAGTGGAATTGCCCTCTAGCTCAAAACCCGATAGTTACCTTGCTAAGAAAGGCATTTTTGCCAAGAGAAAGAGATTTTAAGAAAGGCAAGTGTTGTAGGCTTTTGGTGTACTTAAACTGAACACAATTGAGCTCTATTTATAGTAGAGCAAGTTTGTTTTGCAAGGAATAGTGAATGGCAACTACTAAGTAGGTTTGGCCAATGTTGGCCAATGGAAATCCAAGTCTCCTCTAGCCATTGACTAGAGGTTAGGGCACAGAGCTTTGGTTCCCTTGGTCTTGGATAAGTCTTGACTAATTTCAGATGAGAATGGCTCAGTCCATGCCACCTTGATGCTTCCATTGAATGCTTCAATCCAAATTTGGAGTCTTGTCCCTATTTTGGCCATTCTAGGTTCAACATGCTATTTCTTGTTCCATGGACTTTGGAGGCTTGGCTCAGTGATTGTCCCCTTTACATTCAATCCTTATATGTGTCCAAGTGGATAGGAGCATTTGAATTTGGCTGATTTTGGCAAATCGAGCAAAATTGCAAATTCTGCCTTGCCTTTGACAGATTTCAGCAAGGCAACTTGCCAATGTCATATCTCATGGTGTAAGTTGAATTTGGTAATGTTCTTGACCATTTTGGAGAGCCCTTACATGATACAACAACTGTTTGATCATGTTTGGTTTTGATCTCTTTTGAATCCAAGTGAAAAATCCCCCTACATTTGGAAAAAAATGAAGACAGATTTGGACTTAGTGAAAATTTCACTAAGTGTTGGAAAAAGTGACATTTTCATTTTTCAGCCATTTTGATCACTCCATAACTCAAAATCCTTAATGAATTGGAGTTAGGTCTAGTTGAAGTTTTTGTATAGGGTAATGAGGACTACAAATCCATCTTTGGATGAGGAAAAATGGCTTTGTGGTTTAGGAGTTATGATCCTCCAAAGTTGGTACCCTTGTCACTTTATTTTTAACTTAGAAAATTTTCTAAGTTTTTATGGTGACCCCTTTTACAAGTTATCCCACTTTCTTTGATTTTTCTTGATGAATGATGATTCAAATCATACATTAACATCATTTTAGGGTTAAAAATCCATTTTGGTGAAAAATCTCAAAAAGTCAAAGTTGACTTTTGTGCACAGTTGACTTTTTATCAGATGAATTCCAAACTGTGCAATTCTTCAGGAAATCATGTCCTTGACCTAAATCAAACTTGATGGACATGTTCCATGGGTGTCATTGGGTATATTGAATCATTTCTTAGGGCTTGGGAGCATGTCCTGGTCAAAAGTCAAAGTTACAGTTGACTTTTCCCTTAAAACCCTAACTGTGGTGCAGATGAAATTGAGACTTGTTGCTCAAACTTCTTGAATTAATCCATTGTTCCAAGTGGATCAATATAGTTCATTAGAGACCCTCAAATCCTCTCTTGAGGTCTTGGCTTATGGTTTGTCCCAAAAGTCAACTTAGGGGTGAATTAGGTCAAGAAACCCTAATTCCTGATTTTTTATGAATGCATCCCCTGAGACAAAATTGACTTGATGATTGGGTCCATGTGGTTCCATGGAGTATATTAGGTTATGTTTTGGATCATTGGCTTGTGCCTAGATGAAAAATTTCCATCTGGAGGCCCTGGTCGACCAAAACCCTAATTTGGTGACACTGTCGATCTTGAGACTTGATCCACCTAAAAGGGAGCGGCCTTGTGCTTATTCCTTGAAGTGGGAGTCCTTTTAATCCTTTGTGGATGTTTGAGAGGTTACATAAGTTGAAGATCATGTCATTCCTTATTGATCCTTTGTCTAAGCACTCAGAGAGGGCTTCAAACCCTAATTTTGATTGTAGTGGATGCTCACCCATCTTTGGGGAGACTAATGAAGTATGATGGTTCCTCCATATTGTGATGATGACTTGCACAAAGATGGGAAATCTTAGTGGTCAAAATTTGGGGTATGACAGCAAGCAGGGATATATACTTTTTTTAATGGCAAGCAGGGATATATCATATATGATGTTGATCACTAAATTGAACCACATTTTAGTTACTCAACATTTGTAACCTCTTCATTCAAGACAACATCAAAAACAAATTTATGCTTCTCTAAGTACTGAGTTAAGTCAACCTGTAACGCATTTTTATTTTTTAAAATCTTCAAAAAAAAACATATAGACTACCATTCCAAAATCTTTTAAAAAGAAATGAGGAGTGTGGAGTTAGTGAATAAAATAAATATTGGGTTAACAATAAAAATAGAAGAATCCGAAAAAACCTTGAAATGATTATTTCTCAAAGAAGAAAAACACCTGCATCACACACACTAAAAATATTGGGTTAACAATTATATAGTAAAAAAAATTCAGAATAAAATTAATCCATCAAGAAAAAAAATCAAATATTTTGATGATAAAGCAATTGACATGTTGATTTCTTAATCAACTTGCAGATTGGAATCAAGAAAAACAGAGAAAAGGAAAAAAAAAAAATTGTTCCAAAAAATGAAAAATGATGAACCCGAGAAAAATGAAAAACATGGTTGAACGAAATCATTCAGATCCCTGTTGACCCGTTTCGAATGGTGATGGTTGGAGAATGAAAAGGAAAAACGATGGTCGACGACGAGGTCACTTGAAACAAATATCCAATACATTTATTAGAAAGGTTGTGAGATGAGGCATATGAATATGGATTTGGTTTTCCCATTTGAATCGGTGGTGGTCAAAGATATGGTGGAGAAAGAGGGTGGCGGTGCTAGGGTTTGAGGGGAAAGAAAGAGGAGTTAAGAGACAACGGGTGAGAGAGAAGGGAAATATTATCCGCAAGAGAGAGAAAGATATGAAAAATAGGGAAAGGTAAATGATATTGAGTAGCGTGATTTGAATTTCAAATTTGAATGCACGTGGCTTTGTGTGGTTTTGTTGGTAAGAAGGGAAAAAAGTAATTTTTTGATGATAGCCAAAGGATGAATGACACATGGCAGTTTAGGAGAGGGTTTGCAGTGGATTATTTTAGGCATTTGTTAGTTACTAAAATGTCCTTTTGGTAATGTTTAATAATTTTAGTAAAAGGGAAAATTGGTAAAGTCAGACAATAAAATTTTGAAGGGTTGATAGTAGAAGTTTGTTATTTTACATGTCACTAGTAAAAGACCTGTGCGTCCGTACGGGTCGATTAATTTTAATTGATATATAATTTATTTATATGAATTTGTACGGGTCCATGGATTTATTTAGACATTACCAAAAATAATCATTATTACAAAATGAACAACAATTCAATTTAATCATAGAATAAATGAATCAATAAAAAGATGGTTGATTAAAAATAAAAATATGTATAAAGAATAAATTGGACATAAGTCAGAACAAATAAATTATGAAAAGGATTTAATTTGAATAGGAAATTGATTAAAGAAAAACCAGTTGCTATTAGTATAATAAGTAGGTATTTTGTTAAAAATATGTATAACAAAAAAATGTTTAAGGTTAAGTAAATTCTATAAAGAATGGAAATTAAGGCTATGTTTGGATAATTTAAAACTAACAGAGCGGAGCGGAACGGAATGGAATGGAACGGAGTGGAATGGAACATAAACTCCATTCCACTGTTTGGATATTTTACAACGGAGCGGAACTAATATCCCATTCCACTGTTTGGAAATTGGACGGAGCGGAAAGACATTATAATTTTTTATTCCATTTTTACCCTTAAACACTTGACACTTATAAGATAAAGAATGCTACAATATTAATAGATCCAACATTCACATAATAAAATAAGATATATAATCATACAAAAATATCAACTTAACATTTGAAAGAAAATAAAACAAATTGTCATAAATTTGAAATTTTATAAATGGAACATGGTTATTATAACCTGAAATTGCAAAGATCAAGTGCACAGGTTTTTCTCAACACCATACTTGGTAATCATGGTAATTAATAAACAAAATCAAGTCTTTCTAAAATTAAAAGATAAATATAGGTCTATTAAATATAATGATATCAAGTCTTGCTAGAACAAAAGACAAATATAGGTCCATTATAGATAATGAGTTTCTTCTCTTTGATCTTGATGACCCTCTTGAAAGCCTCTTTCATTTTCAAGCTCATCTTGTACCTCATCTATTAGAGTTTGATTGGGGTCTTCACCCATCAAATAATTGTGTAAAATGCAACAAGCAATGATGATTTTATTTTGAGTTTTAATACCAAATGTAGGCTCTGTTGCAGTTTGTAAAATTGGAAATCTTTTCTTCAACACTCCAAATGCACATTCAATCGACATTCGTAGTGAGGAATGTCGATGGTTGAATAACTCACGAGGATTTCGAGGTGGATTTCTAGAGTATTCTTGTAAGTGGTATCGTTCTCCCCTATACGGTGTGATGAGACATGCTTTTAAAGGAAATCCTGCATCACCCAAATAATATTTTCCTAAAAAAAACTATTAGTTTGTTAGTTTATCTAATCAAAAGACGTATACAAATTTTTTTTATTATTTTTTATTACCTTGTGGAACTTTAAGAGGGTATGCACGTGCCAATGCACTCTTAACTATTCTTGAGTCAGATGTCGTTCATTCCCATCCAACCAAGACATATGTAAATTTCAAGTCAAATGAGCATGCAACCAATACATTTTGTGTGTGATAATCTTTTCTACCACGGTATCTAGGTGCAAGTTTTATTGGAACTTTAACACGCAGATATGTGCAGTCAATTGCTCCAATACAGTCCTGGTATTCAATTTATATATTAAAAGTGTATAACAAAACTAATCAATATTTGTATAAAACACAATTTTTGTTTACCTTAAAATACGGGTAAAATCTATGACTGTTAAGTATATGTGGATGTCCTTGTGTTCCATCAGGTTGTTTTAAAAATTTTCCCTCCACCTCTATCAAAGCATCTAGCACTCTATAAAAATGACGACTAACAGTTTCACCAGAGCGTCTAAAAAAGAAGGACATCACACGGTTTCTAACATTATGTCCTACTATGTGAAGAAATTTTGCTACTTGTTCCTCGATAGACACTCTTCGTGTATGTGTAAGTCCGCCTTGATCTTGTAATAAAGTGCACAAGTTTAAGAAAGCTTTGGGACCCATACGAATGATATCATAACATCGTTCACTTCCTACAATATGTTTCATCAACTCATTTCTAACTTTCTCTTTTTGCTCTGTGATTCTATAAGGTATTTGGGATCTCTTACGCTTGTTTTTTAGTGAACATATTAGAACAATAATGACAGATACTTGAAGAATCATCATTTGAACCAATTTCATATAATTGATTCTTATGTCTTCGTTAGTCATCTATAACAAATTAAACGATAAAATTTACTTTAATTATAAATCCATATATAAAAAAATCAAATTAAAATATTTATAACAAATCAAACACATCATATCAAAATCAGAATATATCAATTAAGAATTTTTATAACAAATCAAATACATAATTTCAAATCCAAATTAATTAAGAATTTTAATAGCAAATCAACAATTTATATTACTAATAATTCTTTTGTTACATAATATTATTAGCCTATTTTTATGATACTGTAATAAATTTTAATTTTTTTTCTATACAATGTTAGCCTATTTTATGGCTATCATTAGCCTATTATTAGCCTATTTTATGGCTATTATTTGTTTCTATACAATATTAGCCTATTTTATGGCTACAAAAACTCCACAGCCTTGATCATTTTGAATAATAGAATAGAACCACCATTTGCATTAGCAGTATATTGATATTGATGACACGTTAAGATTGTTATGCTTTCTTTCATTTTTCATCCTAAATAATTCTATTTCATTTTGGTTTGTGAGAAATAATTTTTTTTTATTTTACTTCGGAACAATTCTTTTCATTTTGAGCTGAATAATTCTCATTTGTGTTTACAATAGAAAACCTAATTTCTAAAATTGAAATAGTCATAAATTTGATAATAAATCAATAGAACACAAATAAATAGGTGAAAAAATAAGAAGAAATATGACATACCTTATTAGGGTAGAAGAAGAAGGTTTGGGAAGGAGAAGAGTTGCAATGAGTGAATAAAAAAATATCACGTGAAATGAAGAATAGGAACGGTTAAAAAAATTGAAATTTTGGAGGACAAAATTGTAAATGTGTTATTAATTAATTCGATTCCATTGGATACACTCCAATTTGGGGGGAATGACAAATGGGTTAAAAGAGTGGTATTGGATGGAATTGATTCCATCACACTCCATTCCATTCCATTCATTTTTTGCAAAACCAAACAATGGAATATAACTTCATTCCACTTCACTCCATTCCATTCCATCCTTTTCCATCAATCCAAACAGATCCTAAGAAAATTTCCAGGGATTTGGTAAAATTTACATATATCACTTTCATTGTTTTCTTAGAATACAATAATAAATTGTTACGAAATTACATATATCACTTTAATTGTTTCCTTAGAATACAATAATAAATTGTTACGAAATCACTAATAACTTAAAAGATTTTTTAAAAAAATATGTAGCAAATCCACAGCATCATAAATCCAATATGTTTAATAACTAAAAATATATACAAATATCAATAATAAGTATAAATATTTTTAAATATTTTGTTGATTAAAATTTAAAAAAAAAAAGGCATTGTAGTGATAGTGACCCGTGAATATAATGAATTTAAGTGATAAAATTCATAGGAGTTGGTAAAACTTACATATATCAATTTTATTGTTTCTTTAGAATACAATAATAAATTGTTATGAAATCACTAATTAATTAAAATATTTTTTAAAAAATATGTAGCAAATCACCAATATGATAAATCCAATATGTCTAATAACTAAAAATATATACAAATGTCAGTAATAACTAAAAATATGTATAAATATTTTGTTAATTAAAATAAAAAGAAAGTATTGTGGTGATAGTGACCCGTGAATATAATGAGTTTAAGTGGTAAAATTCACAGGAGTGAGCAGCTCATTGACACAAATCTCAGTAGTGTTAGTTGGTTAGCCGTCTAGATACATTATTATTCAATATGATAATTTTTAAAAATTGATTATAATAAATAAAAATAAACTATTTTTAATGTTATTATGCTCTCAAATCAATAAACCATAAATATGTTATCTCAATCAAATATTTGGCTAATTGAAGGCTAGACATCAACCGGTAAAAATAGTGTCTACCATGCAAATTCTTTTTTTAATCTCATTTGCTTTCTTCAATAATCTTTATTTACATCTACCATGCAAATTTCATTGTCTTTCCTTCTTTTTGGTTAATGACATGCACCATAGTATTTAGAGTTTGCACTTCTCTCAACCGGCTATTTTACGGTCTTAAGCATTGGATGTTGCAGTTAAGGTTCATGAGTTTGTGAAGATCTTCGGATACTTCTCTTTTACAATTCCTCTCCACCAGTGTCATGTTCATCGATTCACTTTTAACCTCAAGTTTGACAATATTGATCATACTGTCCAGATTTATTTCATCTTGATCATCTGAACATTTTCCACCATAAACCCTCTACTGTATCACTATTCATTTGATGCAAAATAATTATTTTCAAAGAACTACTCGTATCATTTATTCAAGTTAATGTGCCTCTTTTACAAGACAAACAAATAACTACATCATAACAATTAATTGAGTGAAGGAAGACTTCAAAATACAGTAATGAAGTAAGACATGGAATGAAGTTTAAAATGGAGACCAAGTTCATCTCCAATCTTACACTATAGTGTTATTCAATAAACAAAAAAGTAGTGTTTTACTCAAGCCTTTAGACTCAAAGATAATGTAATATCTTCAAAAACCTTAAGCCTCCTCTTGTCAGATTTTTTAGTCAAAATTCCAGAAGTGGTAGTAAATTCATTGGACTCACTTGAAGACCCCAAAATAGAAGACAGAATAGCATCTTCAAAATCCTTTGTATCAGGTAACAAATCATACAACTTATTCTTCTCAAATGAAAGCCTTCTCGCTTTGCTCCCAGGCACAGGCACACCTAATTCTGCAGCATTCACCTTGCTCATATCATTCACTACTCTCATTGATCCTGCAACATTTTTGGATCTTGTTCTCTTAAGTGTCTCGGAGAAATTAAAATTCTTAGTTGACTCCTTCAAAAAGGTTTTCGGTGCTACGTAAAATGGAGGAGCTACAACATTAGTAAATGGCATCCTATAGTAACAAACAAAAAGAGATCAAGCTGAAAGCAACAATAACGAAAAGCATTAAAAAACTACATAAATGGTTATCAGTTCAAATTTCAAACATGAGAACTCTAACAAACATACCAGAACTTCTATTTAACGTTCAAGACAGTATATATTTAGAAAGATAAGTCCTAGCATGAACACAAACCTTTCTTTGGAAAAACTTTTCATGCCATGAAAATCAACTACAACATGAGCACATCGTCTACCCATCAAACAATGTGCAAAAATTCACATGAGAAATAAATGAAAGTGAGTAGTTATATCATCTATATAAAATTAATTGAGTATGATAATCTAGTTCTAGTTCTTGTAATTTTAGTTATTATCATTCAACCTTTAGATTTGACTAAACCATTATCCAAACTTGAAAAATACAAAACATTAAAAATAGAGCAACGCTCATTTCTCAATTTTATAACATGTATGAAAAAAACAATGAAATAAAGCACCTAAATATACTCTGCTATGCAGCAGTACCTGAAATAAAGCAAGCCAGTGCAAATAACCCACAACCAACATAGAGGCTATACCATCATGCCGCATATTTTCACACAATGGTTATACATTGTTTTCAAACCAATACTTCCTTCATTGCCTTCACCAGCTATCAACAACAGTCTAAGCCTTAAAATGTCTGCTGGCCTTTTTACCGTGCGATTCTGGACAGCCTCAAGTCCCATTAGAACGCTTTGTATAAACTATTCCATTCAGATAAGTATATTGAATTAAAAGGTTGCAATATTTTCATATTTTCATCACGAGTTACAATTACACGCTTGCAAAGAGAATCTTCGAGTGCCTTTGCATCACGCCTGGAAAAAAAATAATAAACCAAGGATTTCACATGAAAAGGAAATGAAATGTAAACCTTACTAAGAGAATAAGCAATGCAAGCTTGCAATGTTAGCCTACATGAAAAGCTCAACTGCGGTCTGTAGATGAAACTGAGACTTTTCATCTTTGGGCATAGATGAGTCCATTTCCTCTCCTTTTGAAAATTCAATGTTGCCAAGATGTAAAATTGCAGCAACCTCTCAAAGTATTGCTTCCTGAATGGTGATTGGGAGGCAGGACATGAAAAAGAAGAATTGAAAAACAACATGAATAAATGGTAGTCAAACAATTTGCCGAAATACCAATTCTAT
Source organism: Lathyrus tuberosus (assembly GCA_022829125.1). NCBI lineage: Eukaryota > Viridiplantae > Streptophyta > Magnoliopsida > Fabales > Fabaceae > Lathyrus > Lathyrus tuberosus. The sequence continues at coordinate 5,571,008 of JALAZF010000247.1, forward strand.
TAAGGATTAATTCATTTACCTCCAGGACTTTCTGCTCAACAGTTCTACCTTCAGCAACATTAGCTCTCCCTCCCATGTAAGCAAGATAGCACATAAGTAACTTTGTGCTTTCTGTTTTACCAGCCCCACTCTCACCATTAATGAATATTGACTGGCTGATTCCCTCGTTGATCATAAGTCTACATCCACAATAATTTATACAGTCAGACTAAAACAACCAATAATGAAAGCTTTTTCTCACAAGGCGCGTGGTCAAACTAAGATATACCTATATGCCGAGTCAGCAATAGCAAAAGGATGTGGACTTAGCTCACCAAAGCATGCTCCTTTATATTGTGCCATGATATGGCTATCATATAAATGAGGAAGCCTTATGAAAGGGTTCACAACAATCAATATATTCCCAATGTAAGTCTGTTAGCAAAATTCACCATAAGCAAATACCAAGTATGTATAAAAACATTAAGATACAATACAAGGGAGACAACATTTAAACAATTAGCATACGGAATACACACATAAATTTCATTGATATCATATCTCGATCTCAGATTATCTAGAACACCAGGTTCATGCAGGTAAGCAAGCTTTGTCATATCATCCACTCCACATGGTGGGGCTTCTGTATCTTTATGATAAACACTGGAAGCTTTAACAGCAACCTACAAATTATAAGAAAAAGAGGTGACCAAGATTCACAAAGTTAAAGCATCAGAAAGTGCCAAGCTATGAATTGACCTAAAAAATTTATATCTAGCACTCCAAATTAGCTACAGGATACTGCAAGTACTAAGCTGCCCTATTTTCATTATTCTACTCTTAAAATTTTCTCACTAATCAAAATCATTCATGTTTAAGGTTTTAAATCATAAATAGCAAACCATTATCCTGAAGTGCTAGTTTCAAAGAGCATGAAGGGATTTTAATAAAACTATACAAAACATTCTCACCTTCTTTCCTGAAGTGCAAAGGACATTTATTTCTTCCCCATTAACCTCCAAGACATCGCCATCCATCATAGCTACATCAGAGTCCTCCACCCAAACCTGGGAACCAACAACAGGACTGGCAGCAGTGACTTGTAATGCAGAGTGTTAGAACTACAATAAACCAATAAGATCCATATCCTCCCTATTAAAATGAACGCATAATTAACCAATATTTGTTTGGTGAATGTAGCAGAAAATTTAACTTTAAATAACCTAAAAGATTGGCTCAGGTTGTGCGCAATATAATCCCACAAATTTCATGCGGTTAATAGCATCAATAAATGCCTCATATATCATAAACTAGTCAATTGGACCCAAACTACTCTTATTTGAGCTAAGTTGACTCAATTAAGATATTAAAACTATCCAAGTACCTTTTTTTCTATTCATAAGTCTTAAAACCCAATACTACGCTTAAGGAATGACAAGCTTGTTGCTACTTAAACGAAGATGTCGGTTTAAAATAACACGTTTGAAGACAGAGTTGGATTTCTAGTTCTTATATTGTAACTCAACTGAGCACTTCGCATTTTTTATAAAAAGGACATGAGAGAAACTGGAAACTAAAGCCAATAAAGAGAAGAAGGACCTTATGCAGCTGTTTAAGGTTATTCGGTTGCCACATTCTCAACGTTGTAGTCTATTCTATCAACAATGGTTCCCTGTGTATAGAGGATTTCAGTTTTCATAAGAATGTGGAGTTAAGAAAGTTTTTGTCTTCCTCCCAAAGGGAGAGGATCTATTGACCTGGTCTATGACTAATACTGATAAATCCTTCATAAATTGAGCAAGCTCATTAATAGATTCCACAAACTATAAAAGACAATAATGAAAACACTTAATCCGTTAAAGAGACAACATAGTCAAAATGTGCAGTTGCTGACAGTCCATATGCAACTTTTTTTACCAGTTAGATCTCTTTCTCCCTTTCAACTGTGAAAGCTTCACTCTTTTTTATTTTGACCATCTGATGCTCGTTAAATATCTGGATATAAAAGATGTGATACTGAACAAAAAATAACATACATAATGTAATCAACTACACCCAATACATGGAATAATCATATGGATAATAGAATTTGTCATACATTCGCTGGATTTCTTCCCTATATTCTGTAAGATACTTGTTGGGTATGGCTGGTGTAAGCTCGACCACATCTCCATATTCAACTTGCAATTTGGATCACTTATAGGCTTGTGATTCAGTCTTGGCCTCAATTCTTCCTTCAGAGGAAACCTATATGTTGTCAACCTACAGCTTGCTCGACCAACCCTCTCAAACAAATCCAGTACTGTGGAGTTTGTACAAAATTCTTGAACACACATCTGCACATTCACTCGAACATGGTGACAGTTAATACAGACGTCCAAACACATCAGAAGATTCTAAACATTTAACTAAAATCTAGCACATACCTTATCATTCTCAATCATGATAACAAACACAGGCCCGTCCTGGGCACAATCAGGATTGTAAGAATATGGACAATTATCAGCATGAGAAGGGAATTTGCAAGATGGTTTAATAGAATCAACACATCCAACAGAAGTAAAATCTTTACTCATTGCTTCGTACTACCAAGTGACAACCCAACTAACCCACCCAACCAACTGAAGCACATAGGAAGAATGCTGACAGTGATCTTCCTTGTACCTCAAATGTGCGGCGAGTCTGAATTTTGCTTGTGAATGCACATCTTTCGTTCGAACTTGTACTTCGAGGGGAACCTTGAGTTCACCCATCATCACAGTGTGCAGAGATTGATACCTGTGAAATACAAAATCTAAGTCAAATGACATTGAGGCAATCACTTGTCAGTACTGTTATTGACCTGCAACATACCCATTGAACTTGGGGCCACATATGTAATCTTTCAGTTCTCCAAGTACCTCCAACCATAACTGGTTAACAACTTTTAAGGATTTGTAATAGTCTTCCTCCTTTTCAACAATCAAGCGCTGCTCATAAATGTCATGGATATCATCTATGGTTCGTTTCTTCCTGCAAATATGTAGATAAATGAATAATTGAGAATTTGAAGCGCACAAAAACAATAGTGCACCATGTCGGGTAAAGATGATGTTATACCTTTACATCAGTAGTTTTAAATTCAAAATAGTTTCATTCACATAAATATAGACATGAAATTTATATAAGTCGACAGCCAAATAAAAAAGGAAAGGTAAAATATACTTCTACTTTTTGCAGTAAATGCTATACAAGCTCTTGTGCCGCCCAAAAATGACATATTAAGAAATGCCTTCATCTTTGAGCGCTTGCTCTAATCACAAGCTCGACAATCACCGACAAAGAAGTTTTGAAGAAATTGATGTAACCTCCTATCAAATAACCACTACATCTTATAAATGTTACAATACACTACACACAATTATAGTCATCATTGCGAACTTGGATCACCTGCTTACTGGGAAGAGACGCTTGAAGGTATTTGCAAAATGAGATGTTCTGCAGATGCACCAGTAGACACTATGGGATGCAAGAAAGTTGGTTCTACACTACCACCTAAGTTTATGCTCTGTCTTATACTGCTGTCAATTTGATAAGTAGGGAAAAGATAAACATTTATAAGTTGATTTTTGTCTTGATGCTTTTAAAAAAAGTGACACAAATTATACATGTGAGGCATGTAATTGGAGTGTGGCTCACCACAACATTTTATGTCTTATAATGTTGTCAAATTTTGTCACCGACTAATTATGAAGGCATGAAGATATAGTTAAAATTTCATGTCATACTAAGAGCTATTTGAAAGGAGCGTCGAGATAGTTCATGGGACATTCTTTTCCAGCGTCGAGATGCTTAACCAAATGTTTCATGAACCCCATCAATATATCTCTAAACACAAAAATAGAATTTGTATGAAACAACATTACTTAAATGTATGAAAAATGTACGCAGACTCAATGAAGCCATTAAGAAATCTATTATGTACAATACATGCCATATTTGTTGCAAGTTAAATGTAACTGAATATTTTGTTTCAAACAGAACTTAAAGTCATACCTGCTGTTATACCAACAAATCATGTTAATAAGTATGTTTATTTTCATGTCCTGTTACCGAAGCATAAACCAAACAGCCATTATATGCAGTTAAACTTATCATTTTGTGAGAGAAATGCAAGAAACATAGAAAAATTGCAAGAAAACAGAATGAGAAAAATTAAACTCATAATGAAAGGTCAAACACTAAGAAACTTCCCGTGGCTTCACTTTTCATTGGTTTCCTCGGCCTATGACCCTTGATTTGCCTGAACCGGGAGCCAATAGTCCTCAGACGGTGAGCCACAAAGTTTAAAAATCTGATGCAATTAGAATAATAAATTAAGAAATGAAACATGTGAATTAAATAATTGATTACGAAAGATCGATGAAATCAAAACCGTAGAATAATATATGAGTGTACAGAAGAGATTACCTCATTACCTCGTATCTGCTATTTCTTCTTCATCGCTAAAAATCAAACCAGTCTCACGTTAATATATGAGTGTACATAATAAGTGGTGAGCAAAATGCAAAACATTAATAATGGTAATAATCATTCACAAATTCACAAAGCTTGCTCCTGTCTTACATCTGCAGATATAATGAAGATTCTAATAGGGGATTTTAGTGATCTTTTCAGAGAAGTTGTTTGGCCTCGTCTTTTAGCCGTAATCTTGCAAAATGATCATTTTACAACCTTACATGAACTAAAAAGCATTGAAATAAAATTCAAATATAAACAAATGTCAAGCAACAAATAAAATAACACAAAGACCAATTTAATAACAGTAAGAAATCACAGCGGAAGCACATACCTGACACCGTGTCGGTAACCACTACAAAAAAAGACCAAGCTGGAAGCAACAACAACGAAAAACGTCAAAGTACAACACAAATGGTTCACAGTTCAAATATAACTGTAAAGAAGGTGATAGATTGGAGAGTATTTATGAAATGTACCTGGGTTAGATTCACAACAAGCGATATTCCTTCTTCCACCACCCTCTGACGCCACGAGTCAGAACGCCGCCATCACTGAAGACCATGAGTCCCCTCGCCAGAATCGCGTCTCCCCCGCCGGAATTATGCTTTGATACCGTCGTTCGCTTTCGCCGAAAAACACCTCCCGGTAAAATCCATTTTCAATTCCATTCATATTCTTTGATTTGATTTTATGGTTTGATAAAAAGGAATGAGGAGGAAGACATAGAGAAAGAGGGAGGAGGAAGACGAGAACAGAGAGAGAAAGACGAAGAAAGAGAATGAGAGGAAGAAAGAGAATGAGAGGGAGAAAGAGAAAGGGGTAGAGAGAAAACGAAACATCTGTGGAAAGAGAAAGAGAAATTTGAAAAGAGAGGGAAAGAAAATTTGAAAAGTAATTTGGAAAAGTGGTGCCACTTGGAATAATGGTTGAATTATATTGGTCCTTATTTTTTGAGTTAGTAAATTACCGTTAAGGGCAATTCTTAATGTAAATGAAAAATTATTTAAGGGTAATTTTGGGAGTTAATGGGCATGTCTTATTTCTAGGTAGGTAGTTGATATATAACACGTTTTTTTAATACAATATAAACAAGATTTTTAATATCATATATATCACATCTTGTTTAATATATATATTTTATATATAACACATCTTGTTTTAATATATATATATATATATATATATATATATATATATATATATATATATATAATTTTATATTGTTAATTCTTTTTTTATTAGATTTTTCGAAATGAATCGTGTTAATACGCTGTTCGCATAGTGGTATGCATGATGCGTGACATTTATGTTTGGTTCGATCCGGTTGCGATGATCGTATTTTTGCGTTAGCAACATTGTCGATTTTTTTTAGCTCGTTAAATTTACTTTTCTTTGCATTTTCTATTTTATAATTTTAGATCTGCACACTTTTAATCCCTATTGCGATGATCATATTAAGTGTAGCAAGTTAATGGTTGATTTTCATCGGTTTTATGCGGATCTATATTTGTTGATCACTATATTTCGATTTTACACGCGTCAGACGGTTTAGCATGGTGGCGATCCACTTTTTGCGCTTACTGATTCGCGTTTCGATTTGTAGTTTGTGATTTTATTTAATATTTTTATCTTGTTGATTCTTGATTCGACTTGCGATGACCGCTTATGCGGTAGCGATTTGTGTTTCATGATAAGAACAATGATCTAACATCATTATATTTGGATCCAATCTAATTTCTTGTGGTAGCCTTTGCACATCTTCGCATACATGGCTTTGATTCGCATAGTTGCGTCGAGATTTTAATCTGTGTACTTCTCTTCTGTACTTTATTTTTTTCAATTCATTTGTTATGAATGTACGATGTTAATATTGTGTATACATCTTATTTCCGTATTTTTAGAATTTCTTTTAAAATAATTCTCGATTCAATAATCGAGCCCCCCTTTTTAAACCTTGTAAGTCGATTGTTTTTACGATCGCCATCAACCAAACCCAAAACTTTCTTGATTCACATATCGATTCATACCCCAACTTGTAAGTCGACTACTTTTTAGCATCGCCATCAACCTCATGCTAATACTTTCTCTCTTACTTTGATTACGGTTTTGTTTACTAGGAGCACCCTTAGGGACTAGGATTCGACCTAACTTTTTCTCAAAAAAACCTTGATCCAACGTCAAGTGGCTACTTCTCTCGTAAGTCGGTTGCCTTTTGCAATCGCCACCACGTGATTTTCGAACCTCGATCTTTTATTGGGTATTTTTCTCTTAAGACTAAAATCTTTTCTCAATCAAATTCCAAAGGAAAGGTCCTGTTGTTGATTGCCATGTCACAGATTAGCCTAACTTTAGGTCCCTCCCTTTTATCCTAGCCTTAGGATCAGAGTCGCCGCACTTCATGTATATGTTCCGCCGTGAACACTTACTTCCCTTATAACTCAACTTCAACTTTAGAGTCGTCGTACTATACGTAATGTCTTGCCAAAGACACTACTCCCCCTGGAGCCTTAACCACAGTCAAGAGTTCCTCACCCTGATTGAGGGGAACTACAGATGTTCTGATTCTTTTTGTTAGTTCTTATAGTTGGCTGGAATTTTGGTAAAACAAAGTGGATGTCATGGTTGATGGTTCAACATGAGTTTCTAACATTCTGGTTGTGTCAAGTTGTAAATGGTTGCAGATTATGTGCTGATGTCAAACCCGATGTTAAGACATCAGTTGATAAAACATCAGTCTGAGTTGTTTTATTAGGGCTGCGTGTTTCTGTTATTGGAGAGATATTCTGCTGAAGAGAGTGAGAGATTGTAGGCGAGTTATTATCTTGGTAAAGATATATTCAGTTGCAATCAGATTTGGAGCAGATCTTGTTGTTGTTTTTAAGGTTAAAAGATATGAAGATTTAATTGAAGATTTAATTGAAGATTTAATTGAAGATTTAATTGAAGATTTAATTGAAGATTTGATTGAAGATTTAATTGAAGATCTATTTAGTAGCAGAATCTTCTGCAGATTTGTAGCAGTTAATATGCTGAGATTTAAAGCCCATATCCAGTTGGGAAAAAGGTTATAAATAGAAGCATTGTAACCTAGTTTTAGGAAGCCAGCCATCATGTAGATTATAAGGGTTGTGTTGGTTGATGAACCACCTAGTTTGTGGGATGGTCATCGTGTTTATCTCGAAGCCTGTAGGTAAGAGATGTATTGTTCTTAGAGGAAGTTGTTAAGCAACTCTAAGTATTGTTCTTAGTCATGTGTGTCATGTCTAGGTATTGTCATGGAAGTGTGTCTTCTACTTTTCTGTGATTGAAGAGTTTTTGGAAATCAAGTTGTTGATGCAGTGACTGAGATGTTGACTGCTAGACATCATTGTAATGATTGGGAATGAGATGGAGTCTCTTATGTAAGGAGGACTTAGATAGAAGGGTCATTGGGTAGTGATTAAATTAGGTAGATTGTCAACTGGTTTATTGAGTCTGTAATTTGATACTGCTAATAGTGGACTTCCTTCCTGGCTTGGTATGCCCCCAGATGTAGGTTGTTAGACCGAACTGGGTGAAGAATTCTTTGTGTTGATTTACTGTTGTTTATTGCCTTGTTCATAGCAGATTGTGTTGTTGTGACATCACACTTAACATCACACATCTGATACCAGAATTTCAATTGGTATCAAAGCAGGCATCCTGTCTGTTTCTGGATGAGATCTAGGGAAGATACTTTCTGGTTCATGAGCAAGGAAGATAGTTTTGCTGAGATGGTGTATGGACTTGGTCAGTTCATAGATATTTTTGTATGATCCCTTGAAGTGGAGGATGAACTGTTCATGACAGGGTGTGTATTGGACCTATCTATTGTTATCAGGCTTGTAGCTTTGGTGGTGAGCTGCTGTGTGGTTTGACTTATTTTCAAACCTATGTTGACCTAGTGCACATGGAGTGTCGTGTTTGTGCAAGGGTTATTATGTTTTGCCTGAAGTTTGTAGAGGAGTTTTCTGGTGTGTGTTCCGCTGCATATATATATATATATATATATATATCTGATGGAAAATTCCTGGTGGTTTTGTGTTAAGGTTGCAACATTTTGTTCTCCTCTGAAGATGTTTCACATGGTGTGGTGATACTTGAGGATATCTTCAACTAGCTTGTTAGAGTTGCCAAAGATACTTGTGGTTCATCCCAAGTCCGCTCATAAAGGAACTCTTATATGAGCTTGTTGAAAAGAGATCTGAAGAAAGTTAGAAGCAATTTATTCTTGCCTCTAACCCTACAAGGTCAATCTCTGGGTTGTGTTAAAGGATCTTTTGGTGTGTTTCTTGTGAAGAGAACTTATGTCCTACCAGATGTTGGAACATAAAACCAGCAGATTTTGCAGAATCTTGTTGGATAAAGGTATGGCATAACAGATGCTTGGGGGCTAAACAAATGTGTATTAATCACATCTGTTTGGAACCTACTCCTGGCTTGGAAGAGGAGGCATCTGGGTTGTGTGTCTAAGAAGTTTCCTTTAAGAAACATGTCTTAGATATGTATGTTAGTCAAGAGATGATCAATATAGTGTCACTCATTGGATTAGTGTATTTCTGATCCAAGTGAGTAGGTGTTCAAAGGCTTTTTTTTTTTGTGGAGGTCAAGCTCAAATGTCAAGGACATTTTCTCTGATATCTGAAAGTTCCTTCTGATCAAAGCAGCCAGTTGTTTGCAATCTTGTTTATGGCCATGGAGCAGATTTTGTTTGAAAGGAGTTATATGTGGGTACCAACCATAGGATGAGCATTTCAGATTTGTGCAAGGAGAAGTTGGTTTTTTTTCCAAAGGATTATGGTTCCCTGGTATCTGCATGAGAAGTTTCCTCTAAAGCTGGAGTTCAGTTATGTGGTGTCCTCACATAATGGAACATCTTTTTGTAAGGATTGAAAGGCATCCTTGTAGGTTGAAGTGTTGGGAGAAGCATATTTGTCTATATTGTTTGTGATGACCAGTCAATGGTTTCTCTCCTTTAGGTACAGAAGGATGGCATCCAACATCTCAAAGACAGATAGGAGGTCTGAACATTAAAAGTTTAAAGATTCTTGAGATGTAGAGTATGTTGGTTCCTGGTTGTCTGTATGTTCTGGGTTTGAAGGTTGGTCAACTACTGATGGTCAATCCTCTTGTGTCCCTTGCAAGAGATGTGTGTGGATTACTATGGTTGTTGTCTCTAAAGCCATAGTAGATGTTTAGTGTGATTTACTATGATTGCTGATGTCGGAACTGATGTTGAAACATCATTTCAATTCTTTGCTCAGGGAGGAGTGGAAGGTCAAGACACTGACCTGACCTGGAATGCTTTTGTGGTGTGAATGGTTGTCATGATGGTTTTTTTGAAGAAGAATCAGCCGATGCCTGCTGTGTGAGAAGGTTACCTTGACAGGAGTTGAGTATTTGTCTGCTTTTGATAAGGTTGTGCATTCAACTAATGACAAAATACATTGACGGGAGACTATGTATATGTCTGATGTAAAAGTGCAGGACTGTTGAAGTGTTGAGAATATACTTTTCTCTATGTGGCTGTTTATTTCTCTTCGTGGTGTGTTGGTGTGAGAACTTTGTGAAACAATCATGATGGTTAAAAGAATCTTGAGATTATAACAATAAGATTGTGTGTTCTATAGTGTATTTAGAAGTGGCATTATTTGGTATAGTTATGGTGTAGTCTTGGACTACTTATTTTCTGAAGATTCAGATGTGGTAGGTGTCGCTCCCAGGATTTTCATCCAGGTACAAACGCGAGAGTGGCGTGGAAAAACAGAGTCGTCAGCCGTGTAAACTTATCCCAAGAGAGGGAAAGGGAACACCGCATAAACCTGAGGAAGAGGGAAAGGAATGGTCATCGCAACCATAACCTGGGTTCGGGAGTCGGTTACGCGAGGGGAAGGTGCTAGCACCCCACGCGTCCATCGTACTCGATGGGATCCACGCTTTTTGTCTATTCTAAGGGTGAGTTATCCTATCATCTAGGGATGTACTAAGACGGAGAAGGGAAAGACAAAGACAGGCTCGGTAGGACATCAACGTCCTAGGCCTACGTACCCCCTTGTGCAATGGGGAATTCAGAGTCAACGTAGTTCGGACCAAGTTATTTTTGTGTTTTTTATGAGCGACGTTAAGTTCGCGTCCGGCAGTTAGGGTCGATGCCTGTTTGCGTCTCAGACGGAAAGTAACGTGCCCTTTTTGAAAATATCCTTTAGTTTGACAATCCCGAAGGACAAAAAGGTTTGAAGTTTGTTGTATTTTTTAGGACAAAAGTGACTTAAGTTAGTTCATAAATTGCATTGCACCAAAGTCTAGGGCACAGGGGCGAATACTTAACGCATCGTCCCAAGACAGGACGCTCGCTAAGCACTCTAGAAAGATGAGAGTAAGCCCCTCATTTCTCATTCCCCACGCTTAAGGCTCGTGTGCAATACAATTTATCCTTATTAAGTATTTTCAAGAAATTTTGAGATGAGAAGAGAGAAGACGCAAAGGAAACTCTAAAGGGAAACTAAGAGTCCTAATGTTATCATGCATGGGTGACTTACGGTTAGTGAGGTTTGACGACAACCTAAGCCTAAAGAAAGGAAAAGAAGAGAGACAGAAAGAGTAAGGGTGAATATGGATGATTACCCACACCCTTAAATAACTTACCTCAGCCCCTGCATAAAAGGTTAGTACAAAAAAGACATAAGTAAAAGTTAAGACAAATGAAACCCAAACAATAATGATTAAATGACCTATAACAATCCAAACATGAATTAGGAAGTCAAAAACACACTCCCCAAGCAATGGCACGAGTGCCTTCTCAAACAAATAATCAGACATGGTCAAAATGAGCATACAAGAAAGCCTCAAACAAGGAGCAATCACATAATTAGGGAAACAACTTCTAAAATTTCCAAATTAAATATCAACATTGCTCAGCCAGAGACAAACATCATATCAAAAACCCCTGCAAAAATTTAAAATGTAAGTCCCTCAAACAAATGTGCAAACCCAGATGAGAAGCATAGTTCAATGTGCGAAAGGAAAGGACTAAAATGCAATATGAAATGATTTTAAAAATGAGAGAAAAATATTTTAATATATTTCAGAATGTTATCTACCAAATGCAAAAAGAATGGATTGAAAATGTTTTATGGATGCAGAGAAATAAAATAAACAAATTTAGGTATGCATGATATGAATGATGCAAAAAGAAAATAAACAAAATAATTATTTCAGATGCTAAAAATAAAAAATAAAATTTGTGAAAATTTTATAAAATGATAACTTTGATGCATGAATTTTTTGGTAATTTTTTAGTGCAATTATATATTTTAAAAAAAAATAGAATGAAATGTAATAGATAAATAAAAATAAAATAGAAAGAAATATGCAGGGGGGTGTGTTAAGTAATAAAACATGTTAGAAATATTAATGGGCTAAAGGGTGGGGGTGTCATTAGCGAGCCCAAACATTTAATCTATCAGAAAAAAAAAAAAGAGTCCACGTGTGGACTTTAGTCAATGGTTGACTGCATACCTGCCCTTGGATTGATCTCACGCGCCTTATTAAGTCAATATAATCAACCAGTATTCAAGATCAACGGTTTAGATCAAAAGACACATCACAATAATGATACACACACACGCACACGATTACCTGGTACACACTATGGACCCACGTGAGTGGCACACGCTTTTTTTAATTTGTTGGCAAGATAGTGGCCACGTGATCAGATCAGCGCTCCAGATTCAACCAAGGCTAACATGATGAGTGGTTTGGACTTGTGGTTCACGGTAATATCCATGGAAAGACACACATGCAATTAAATGAAATAAAACATAAAAATAAAAAACGTGGCGCAATGATGGCCACACGATCAAGCGAATCAAGGGCCAGGATTACGTCTTCTTCGTTGGAACCCCTCCTTCGCCGGACCACCGCACCAGTCGCCGAAGCCCTAGCTCCGGCCGCCACCCACGGCCACCTGCAATAAATATTTTTCCAGAAAAGAAAATAGAGTTCTATGATCATCAAAAGAATGACTAACCTGAGGCTATGCACTCCTAATCCTTGCTGTTGGCTGCGAATGGAGGATGGTTTGCACTCTATTGATCACAAGGAGGAAGTTTGTGGAAGAAGTTCTTGAAAAACCCTTCTTGCTTGAGAGATATGAGGGAATGATCTTTTAGGGCTCACACTTGAATTCTCCATAAAGGCACGTCAATCAAACCCTAACCAGTGCATGAATGAGTTTAAATACCTAGGTTTAATCCATTGTTCAGCATTTGGGCCTTGGTAATTCTTTGTTTAATGAGTTTTGGGCAATTTTGGAAAATCACATAATGTGAGATACACCTCCTTCCATGCATGGATATCCAACTATTTCATGATGGATCACGTATGTTTGAATTGCTAACCACACCTGAATTTGGTTTGGGCCTTGAGACATTTTGGTTCATGAGTTTTCAATGACTTGGCAATTTTGAATAATGGAGAATAAATGATAAATACACCACTAGTACTTGTTGGAAAGGGGAGAAAAATATATTCAACTTTCATGTTTGAGGAAAATTCATTTGAAGCTTCTTTGATGATGAAAAGTCAAGGTGAATGTAGTGTAGGAACTTGCCCAAAAAGGAAACTTTCAAATTATAGGTCATTTCCATATTTAGTAACTTTTGGACCAACCCCTGATTCTTGATAAATGGTATGAAACTTGACTCTTTAGGGCCATATGAGGAGGTGAGACCTTGAAAACCCTGGAGGGAACCTCAAAATTCCACAGTTGACTTCCCCTCTCACCGTTGACTTTTACCCAATTCACCTAATAATCAATCCATTTGCCACTTGAACTTCTCTTGAACCAAACTGATGGACAAACTTCCATTCCTAGACACTTAGGGACCCAAGGAATACCATGGAATCAAGTCTTTCCCAAAAGATTAGAAATAAACTGACTTTATAGCAAACCCTAATCTTGGTACCCTCAGTCTAGGAGGAAATAGCACAGCCTCCAAATCCAAATTCCTCTGAATATGATGTGTATCCTCTCCAACAAAGATAAGATATGCCACTTGGTGATGATAAAAACCCAAGAAACTTGCCCATTGGAGCAATAAACCCAAGAATCTCAAAACTCTAGTTTTTGCACTGGTTAGGAGAGAGTGGTCCACTTGAACTCTCTTGCTTGACCCTTTGAAGAACATCTTCTCCTCTTGAACTTGCCTCAGGCACCTTGACCCCATGCTAAGAACCAATGATATGCACACATGATAATGCAAACTGAAATGAAACATAAGCCAGTTAGTACTAAAGTTAGGAGGGCAAATTTTGGGGTGCAACAGCTGCCCCTATTCAATCAACTTGGTCCTGAGGGTATGATAGCGACGGCTTTCAGACAATCAGGATGCACAGAGATTGAATACCAAAGAACCCAGAAATTTGCAATCCTCCACTGGAGAATTAGCCATAAATGTTGTACTGTCACAATACGGACGAGCGCCAGGTATGCTGGGTATAAAATGAAACAAACTCTCCCAGGTTATGTCATCTCTGCTGATAAAGAGAACTGACAAAGGAGTCTCAAAATATGCCATCCCTGCTGATAAAGGGAACTGACGAAAGAAAAACTTCAAAAGATTGTTATCTCTGCTGATAAAGAGGCCTAGCAGAATAAATGCCATCCCTGCTGATAATGAGAACTGACAAAGGAAATATCCAAAAGATTACTATCTCTGTTGATAAAGAGAACTAGCAAAATAAATGACATCCCTGCTGATAAAGGGAACTGACGAAAGAAATGCCATCCCTGCTGATAAAGGGAACTGACGAAAGAAATCCCATCCCTGCTGATAAAGGGAACTGACGGAAAAAAATATCCAAAAGATTGTTATCTCTACTGATAAAGAGAACTAGCAAAACAAATGCCATCCCTGCTGATGAAGGGAATTGATGAAAGAAAATCTTCAAAGATTGCTATCTCTGCTGATAAAGAGAACTAGCAACATAAATGCCATCCCTGCTGATAAAGGGAACTGACGAAGAAAATATCCAAAAGATTGCCATCTCTGCTGATAAAGAGAACTAGCAAAACAAATGCCATCCCTACTGATAAAGGGAACTGACGAAGAAAATCTCCAAAAGATTTCCATCTCTGCTAATAAAGAGAACTGACGAAGAAAATCTCCAAAAGATTGCCATCTCTGCTGATAAAGAGAACTAGCAAAATAAATGACATCCCTGCTGATAAAGGGAACTGACGAAGAAAATCTCCAAAAGATTGTCATCTCTGCTGATAAAGAGAACTAGCAAAATAAATGCCATCCCTGCTGATAAAGGGAACTGACGAAGAAAATCTCCAAAAGATTGACATCTCTGCTGATAAAGAGAACTAGCAAAATAAATGCCATCCCTGCTGATAAAGGGAGCTGACGAAGAAAATATCCAAAAGATTGCCATCTCTGCTGATAAAGAGAACTAACAAAACAAAGCCATCCCTGCTGATAAAGGGAACTGACGAAAGAAATGCCATCCCTGCTGATAAAGGGAACTGACGAAAGAAATCCCATCCCTGCTGATAAAGGGAACTGACGGAAAAAAATATCCAAAAGATTGTTATCTCTACTGATAAAGAGAACTAGCAAAACAAATGCCATCCCTGCTGATGAAGGGAATTGATGAAAGAAAATCTTCAAAGATTGCTATCTCTGCTGATAAAGAGAACTAGCAACATAAATGCCATCCCTGCTGATAAAGGGAACTGACGAAGAAAATATCCAAAAGATTGCCATCTCTGCTGATAAAGAGAACTAGCAAAACAAATGCCATCCCTACTGATAAAGGGAACTGACGAAGAAAATCTCCAAAAGATTTCCATCTCTGCTAATAAAGAGAACTGACGAAGAAAATCTCCAAAAGATTGCCATCTCTGCTGATAAAGAGAACTAGCAAAATAAATGACATCCCTGCTGATAAAGGGAACTGACGAAGAAAATCTCCAAAAGATTGTCATCTCTGCTGATAAAGAGAACTAGCAAAATAAATGCCATCCCTGCTGATAAAGGGAACTGACGAAGAAAATCTCCAAAAGATTGCCATCTCTGCTGATAAAGAGAACTAGCAAAATAACTGCCATCCCTGCTGATAAAGGGAGCTGACGAAGAAAATAACCAAAAGATTGCCATCTCTGCTGATAAAGAGAACTAACAAAACAAAGCCATCCCTGCTGATAAAGGGAACTATCGAAGAAAATCTTCAAAGAATTGATATCTCTGTTGATAAAGAGAACTAGCAAAATAAATACCATCCCTGCTGATAAAGGGAACTGACGAAGAAAATCTCCAAAAGATTGCCATCTCTGCTGATAAAGAGAACTAGCAACATAAATGCCATCCCTACTGATAAAGGGAACTGACGAAAGAAATCTTCAAAAGATTGCTATCTCTGCTGATAAAGAGAACTAGCAAAACAAATGTCATCCCTGCGGATAAAGGGAACTGACGAAAGAAATCTGCAAAAGATTGCTATCTCTGCTGATAAAGAGAACTAGTAAAATGAATGCCATCCCTGCTGATAAAGGGAACTGACGACAGAAATCTTCAAAAGATTGCTATCTCTGCTGATAAAGAGAACTAGCAAAATGAATGCCATCCCTGCTGATAAAGGGAACTGACGAAAGAAATCTTCAAAAGATTGCTATCTCTGCTTATAAAGAGAACTAGCAAAATAAATGCCATCCCTGCTGATAAAGGGAACTGATGAAAGATCTTCCGAAAGATTGCTATCTCTGCTGATAAAGAGAACTAGCAAAACAAAGCCATCCCTGTTGATAAAGGGAACTGGCAAAAGAAAATCTTCCAAGGATTGTTATCTCTGCTGATAAAGAGAACTAGCAAAACCAATGCCATCCCTGCTGATAAAGGGAACTGACGAAGAAAATCTTCAAAGGATTGCTATCTCTGCTGATAAAGAGAACTAGCAAAACAAGAGTCATCCCTGCTGATAAAGGGAACTGACGAAGAAAATCTTCAAAAGGTTGCTATCTCTGCTGATAAAGAGAACTAGCAACATAAATGCCATCCCAGCTGATAAAGGGAACTGACGAAAGAAAATCTTCAAAAGATTGCTATCTCTGCTGATAAAGAGGACTAGCAAAATAAATGCCATCCCTGCTGATAAAGGGAACTGACGAAAGAAAATCTTCAAAAGATTGCTATCTCTGCTGATAAAGAGAACTAGCAACAAAAATGCCATCCCTGCTGATAAAGGGAACTAACAAAAGAAAATATCCAAAAGATTGTTATCTCTGCTGATAAAGAGAACTAGCAAAATAAATGCCATCCCTGCTGATAAAGGGAACTGACGAAGAAAATCTTCAAAGAATTGCTATCTCTGTTGATAAAGAGAACTAGAAAAATAAATGGCGACTTCACTGGGGATAACGTGAAACAAAACTTCTGGTTTAAACCACCTCTGGCAAACAAAATATGTCAAGCGAGAACGGGATTTCACAAAAGAGAAAGGCCAAACAAAGGCAAACTTCTAACGGACCCATGATCCACAGATAAGATGACTCCGCTGGGGGAAGGAGAAGTCTAAAATAAAAGACTCTGCCGGGGAGCACAAGTATGAGGAACGCATCCCCCCAAAATCTCCTGAGTTGTGCCATCTCTGCTGAGAAAGAGAACTGGCAAGGAAAGTATCAAACCTGGCTTATGCTTCAAATGCAAATGTTTGAATAGTGGCGTAATGCTCCATTGGAAGTGCTAAGCGTTTAAGGATGCAATGCAAATGCTTATGATATGCAAAAAGGGGTCCCTCCAGCAAAATAAATGCCGGAGAGGAAAGATCAATTCAGCTGGGGATGACAAAAATAAATTGTCCTCTGAATTCAGGAACTCTGCTGAGAAGGGTCGTACTGATCGAATCTTCGGATCAACAACTTCTGCTGGGGATGAAATTCCAAAAGAACAATCACACCACCGGGGATTACACATGACCTATACTGAAGGTAACATCCAAAACCTGAGATTTCTCCTCTGCTGGGGGAGTTGAGAATGAACGCCAATAACGAACCAGGAAGTCTGTTACTGAAGATTGCCAATAACAGATGGGCTTAGGACCTGCCGGGGATGCCAGCCCATAATACCATCATGCTTGGGGAAAACAATCCATAATACAATCCTGCCTGGGGATACTGCTGAACTTAGCCTGCTGGTGGGGAGAATGACTTTACTCCCACCTCGCTGGGGATTAGAATATGACATCGTCGGCGAAAGCACGCTTCCTGGCTGGATTGGGAAGATGAACACCCTGATTCTGTGGGGATTAACGTCTTGATCCGGAGAAAATACTTCCCAAGTCTCCTGCTGGGGAAGGTCTGCCCTGCTGAGGAAAGTGCAATCTCAATGCTGGGGGAAAGCCAACTGCTTGGGAAATACAATCCTGTTGCCATTCAATCCTGATTTGTTTTTATGGTCATAAACGGCTCTTTGAACTTTTCACTTGCCCCAGACCACCAGGTCTAATGGAAGAAATCATCTCAAGAGGATTTTACAGAAGGCCGAGCGTTCGCGCTGCCCCAGGGTCTTCAAACTCTCGGAGAGATTTATCAGATCTCGACATAACTGCCCCAGACTTCATAATCCATAAAGTACATTACCTCGAAAGGGATTGTAACGACTTGAAAATACTCTTCTTTAGTACCTTGAACCTTGAGGAGGTGTTTTCAATTAACCATTTTCAGGAGTGGACAATCTCCCACACTCTAGAGGTGGCCTGCCCCAATATGAGCTTTGAAGTGACTTTGCCCCTGATCTTAGAATGAATGCCCCAGTATAACTGAATTTCGGAGAGATTTCTTGACGTGACTGCCCCAGATTGGCTACATCTTAACACGACTTACTGGGGAGAGCACACTCTACACTGAGTCTCTTGGCAGCCTCCCCTTTGACATGATTGTCCTTCAGAATTTCCAAGCATCCCAACTTGGCAGGATCAAGCTTCTTGACTTACTTTCACTGTGTAAGCTGCATTGATGCTTAGGCAGAAAATGTTTATTATGAGAATGACAATTCTAATGCAACACTCATGTTAACCTTGAAATTTTTATTGAAAATGCGTCGCCAAGCCTTGTGAACGAATCACTTGCTGGGATGCGACCTTGATTTTTGAATGGCAAAACAATGCGCACATGCAATACCAACAAATCTTATTAGCACAACTCCTAGGAGTCAGGAACGCTATCCTGTTGAAGTACGCTTTCGGAATAAACCCTGTTTCAATTAGAACTTTTAAGGGTTGTAACGTGGCCTGGTTCACGGTTTCAGAAAAAGGATTTATGGCTCAAAATTTATCGGTGTCCACCCACTCTTCGTGATGTTCTCCAGTCCTATGTTCAGTCAATCTGACACAAATGCTCACCTCTCAAAAGGTTTATGATCTTTAAGGAACCCATGCCACTAATGGTTTGGCACCTAAGGGAGTTTTGGAATGACAGTCACCCCTTTTTATCCTTTGTGTCTGTAATCACACGAATTTGTTCTTATCGAGGATTTTTTTGTTTTTTCTTTCTTTTGCTTTTTTGATCCCTAATTTTTGCCTGGACTGACTCTCTTGAGTTTTTTCGATTTTGAAGTCCAGCGGGATGGCCTAACTTTTGCCTAAGTCGCTTGTTTTCAAGTTTCGACTTATCGGGCTTTTCTTTTTTTTCATCCCCTTTTGAACAAAGCGTGTGACACTGGTTGTCTTTCTTGCTTGAAAGGGTTGTGACTGCCTCACTCCTTGATTGTTGATGGATAACCATTGTGGTTTCACATCTCTTGACCTCTTGACGGTGGGATAGAAGGTAATGGTTCCTCGGATGCACACTCTCCTTGAAATTTGAACGCTCGGTCAAACTAACTGACGCCTACCCTGCCCCTGGGTTAAGTATGAGGGTTTTTTTGCACGAAAGAAGCTCCTACTTCAAGGCTCAAAGGGGTTAACGAGGGTTTATCTCCTTATCTCTCCAGTGTTTAGGGGTTTGAAACAATGCCTGTACATCCTCAACAGGGTTCTATCCTTGAACATACGCCCAGAGATTCTGCGTTTTCGTCTCATCATCCTCCCTCAAGAGTTCTAAACAAGAAAATTGGTATTGCAGTGCATATAAACATTTAAGAGTGAACACAAATGGATTACTTCAAGAAAAACATGCTCGTTGCATTAATATCATCATAAAAAACAAACAAGTCTTACATGCATACGATGCTTTAACAAGAAAAATAAAAACTACAAATGAAAATGCAGTAAAGAAGCTGAATATTGCCATTGCTGAGGAAGCTTAATTTTTTCTGGACGTACTTGCAGACTGAGTGTTCATTTGAGAAAGGAGGCTTCCGTTGATGTACATATCGTCTTCAGTGAATACAATGATCTCTGAGTCTACCAGGTCTTGCACCTTGTGCTGGAATACATTACACTTATCAATTGTATGCCCAAATGTTCCCGAGTGGAACTCGCACCTAGCAGTCATGTCATAATCCGGGGGAATAGGGTACGGTATCGGCGCGGTACTCCTCGTTTGAATCAGAGAGTTCTTGAGCAGATGAGCAAACAGCTGACTATAAGGGATAGGGATATAATCAAATATCCTCTCGGGCCTCCTTGGTCTCGGTTGCCCCTGTTCCTGATAATTCTGCCGTTGGTGTTGATTTGGGCGCCTCACCTGCGCTTGCACTTTCCTTTCCATATTTTGCTGAGGCACAAACAAAGGTTGCTGACGTAGAGCTTCTGCAGCAAAAGGTTGTGGAGAAAGTCCATGACCTGAGGTGGATCCTGCAAAGAGGGGAGGAGTCTTCACTTCTTTTGCAACAATTGGGGTAAAATCACCTTGTATATTCATGTCGCCCGACGTGAACTCAATTTCCCCCGCGTCAATCAAATCCTGGACTTGGTGCTGAAAGGCCCTACATTTCTCCACAGTATGCCCTGGTGCCCCAGAATGGAAATCACAATGGGCTCTTGCATCATAGCCTGGCGGAGGATTACCAGTGGGAGGAGCCAAAGTCCTTTTCTGTACCAGTTGCAACTGAAGGAGATGCTGCAATAGTTGAGAATATGGCATAGGGAGCGGATGAAAAACTCTTTCAGACTTCTTCTGTCCCTGTGTACACTTTTTGCCCTTGGGCTTCTCTTAGGAGCCAAGACCTAGCTGCTGTCGGGAAAGTTGTGGAACTTCCGCTTGTGGAAGAGATTCACAAGGTAATCCACGACTTAAATCAGATTCCAAAGAGATGGGAGAAGTAAGGATCTCTGTTGTGGAAGCGGACACAGGACTGTCTTCCTTCTTCAATACCCTATTCAAAATTTCTAGGGTCAAACCCATCTGAGTCTTCATCTGATTGACCTCCTCCCTCAGCATCTTCTTGTCTTGCATGAGAGTTTGCATATTCCCCATAAACTGCCCCATCTGGCCTCACATTTCCCTCAACTCAACTTGAACTTGCTCCATGATCAACTCTTGAATGGCCTGAGGAGTTAAGTCTGCAATTCTGAGAAAAACCAGATCAAAATTAGAATGACCAGCCTTGAACACCTATTATGCACAATGATCATGCAAAATGATTATGAATATGCAAATGAACATGTTTGAATATCCGCAGGGCGATCCACCCCTTGATTCCAGTTTAACAGCAAGATAGAACGAAACTTCTGCTCATATATTAAGAAAACCAGAGGAAAACCAAATGTCAATAATCACAAATCCAAGATAACAAGTCTGAACACAATAATCATAGATCCCAACCAACAAGTCTGACGGTGGTCCAAATAATGAAAGAAAATAGAAAACTACGGCATGTCATCAAAGTCTACAAGTGTCAATCCCCCCATCCATTATGCTTCTTGCTCCAGTCTTGAATTTCTTTGAACAGCTTTCTGGTGTCGGGATGCTTCGGCCTCTGAATTAGTTCTTGAATGAGAACGTCCCTTCTATGCATGATCCCTTCCAAGTATCGGCAATGCAACTCCCAAGCGTCTTCTCCAGAAACACCATCCATGCTAGGACCCTCACTTCTAGGTCTCTTCACTTCAGCTTGGATCTTAAGTTCCTCTATGGAGGCTATAGCTTCTTTGAATCGACCCTCGACTGCTTGTCTCTTGAATACCCCTGACAGGATCTCAGCGTCTTTCTTCTTGAGTTGCGACTTCAACTGATCAATCTGAGCCAGGTAACCATCTTCCTTTTTCTTATTCTCAGCCATTGCAGTTTCTCGGTGATTATTGAACCTGTGGATTTTTAACAAAGCCTCGTCCAATTCCTCCTTCTTAGACTCGAGAACCTTACTGATACCATCCAAAGCTTGCTTCATCCTTCGCCTGGATGTGACCATGTCAACTAGCTCTTTTTCTGCCTTAGCAAGAAGCTCTGTCTTCAATTTGGCGATATGAACAGCTTCACCCTGCTCATGCTTCAACTGATAAATCTCTCATTTTAGCTCACTATTTTCTTCCCGCAGTCTTTCCTTTTCAGCCCACAACTTGTTAAACTTCTCTATCTCAACTGTGGTAGGTGGCTCGATCGTCAAAGGATACAAAGGTGGCTCCACCAGGAAGGGAAGAAGCTCCTCTTCTGCTCTCTTCTTAATCCACTCTTTATAGGAAGAGAAAGCCCGGTTATTACATTTCCCGAATGAAGTTTTACCCTTCTTGGTCACCTGTTTCCAAGCATTCACAACCTTCCTTATCATCTCTTAATCCTCAGTACCATTGAAGAATAAGGACTCTCTGACATCTCGCTCTTCAGGTGGACCTTTCAAAGGGTAACCAAACTGCCTGATAACAAGGGAAGGATTATAGTTAATTCCACCTCTTCTCCCTATCAGGGGTACATTAGGGAATTCTCCGCACTTGCAAATAATCTCTATTCTTAGCAAATCATGGTTGAACCAGACAATGTTGTCAGCCGTCAAGCCCATTAACCTCTTTGACCACTTCAGAGAATCTTTCGTATCAACAAAGGCGCCAATTTTAGGGAGATGGCTCAGAAACCAAGCAGATAAGAGCGCTGGCCAACAACTCACGGTTTTTCCTCGCCTATTTTCATTCTTGTAGTGGACTGAGTGATACACATTGCCTAGCAAGGTAGGTTTAGAATTCTTCAAAATAAAGATTCTGACAGCATGCATATCCACCAGATCAGGAACATTGGGAAACAAAACAATCCCATAGATGCACATAGCCAGAATAGCTTGGAAGGCAGTCCAATTCTTCTCTTTAACATGTATGCAAACTTGATCAAACAAGAACTTCAATAAGAAACCCTTAGCTCCTTGTTTTTCCTCAATATTACTGCTCAAAACGGATTCACCAATATGAAGAGCACTAGCTATTTCTTTTATCTCAGGGTGTTCCTCAGAAAAGAATACTATGTCATGCCTGATGGGGATTCCCAAAATAAATGAGAACTCCTCCAACGTTGGGGCCAAGATGTAGTCTGGGAAAGTGAAGAAACGCAAAGACGGATCGTAAAACTGAAGAAGTGTATGAATGGCATCCTTTTCATACTTGGAGATATTGTAGACAAACTTCAGAAGTCTCCCATACACTCCACTGAACTCTGTACGAACTCCGGGACCAGCCATACTAATCATCTTGTGAATCAATGTTAAGGTCGACTCTGGGAACGAATAGGCAACAGTCTTCTTTCTCGGGGCATCCATGTCAAGGTAACCTCAGAAAACCAGAATCAAGAGTAAGATGCAAGCCCTGAAAAATGTCAAACATGTCAGAATGCAAGAAAAATGATATGCTCATGCAAACATGGGATCAAGGCAACACTGCTGGATGTACTGTGTTGTTAACTGAACGAGAACCACAACCCAGAAAACCAGAATTCCAAAACACCGAACCAACGAGATAACCAAGAACCCAGATAATCAAACATTGATGAGAAATCCAGAAAAACCGGGTAGGTTGAAGGTTTCGGTTACCTGCAAACCTGCAAACGCCCATCCCCTCTCACGTGTGGGTACTAGGATGTTCAGTATCCCGGGCTCTCAGGTCGAGAAATGATGATACGTTCACCATTTCTGGTTTGGCATCATCATCAATCGAGGAGGCCTCAACTAATTCTCCAAAGCGGAAGGTCCTCAGCTTTGGCACTGAGGTCGAGAAACAATAGTACATTCATCCCTCGGGGTACAGTACTATCGTCAATCGAGGAGTGCCTCCACTGGTTCTTTTCAAAAGATAGGGGCCATCCTATGCGAATTCCAAAGTGGGCCCTCGGGTGCGAATGGGTTTGCCACAGGATGTGGTCTGCCACTGTCACCATTAAAGAGGGATGTTTCCACTAAGGTCCTCGATGATCGGTCACCAGAGTCGACAGCTCTCTAGATCAACACCCTAACATGTGCAAGACACACACGTTAGAATGCGTCCTAAGATAGCCTCGTCTGGTTGTGAATTTCGTGAACACACAAACGTACCAAGCGGGCACGTTGGTCCCACTACTTTCCACTCTAGTCCTAGGGTGCACTCAAGCCTGGGTATTGGGCTTATCTCTCAGAACAACCCAACCTGCAAAACAGAAACAGCCAGCACAACACAGCAATATCCAGTATGACAGTAATAAAAATGAAATGCAATGCAGAAAATGCGGTAAAAATGAAATACAACAAACACGGCAAAGCAAACACAAAGACACCCAAAGAGAACAAAGACAAGCAAGCGCTAGGATTGACTCGCTTAGGGATGGACCAGCATAGGTCAACCAGAGTCCCCAGCAGAGTCGCCAGCTATCGCTCCCAGGATTTTCATCCAGGTACAAATGCGAGAGTGGCGTGAAAAAACAGAGTCGCCAGCCGTGTAAATTTATCCCAAGAGAGGGAAAGGGAACATCGTATAAACCTGAGGAAGAGGGAAAGGAATGGTCATCACAACCATAACCTGGGTTCGGGAGTCGGTTACGCGAGGGGAAGGTGCTATCACCCCACGCGTCCATCGTACTCGATGGGATCCACGCTTGTTGTCTATTCTAAGGGTGAGTTATCCTATCATCTAGGGTTGTACTAAGACGGAGAAAGGAAAGACAAAGACAGACTCGGTAGGACGTCAACGTCCTAGGCCTACGTACCCCCCTTATGCAATGGGGAATTCAGAGTCAACGTAGTTCGGACCAAGTTTTTTTTGTGTTTTTTATGAGCGACGTTAAGTTCGCGTCCGGCAGTTAGGGTCGATGCCTGTTTGCGTCTCAGACGGAAAGTAACGTGCCCTTTTTGAAAATATCCTTTAGTTTGACAATCCCGAAGGACAAAAAGGTTTGAAGTTTGTTTGTATTTTTTAGGACAGAAGTGACTTAAGTTAGTAAATAAATTGCATTGCACCAAAGTCTAGGGCACAGGGGCGAATACTTAACGCATCGTCCCAAGACAGGACGCTCGCTAAGCACTCTAGAAAGATGAGAGGAAGCCCCTCATTTCTCATTCCCCACGCTTAAGGCTCGTGTGCAATACAATTTATCCTTATTAAGTATTTTCAAGAAATTTTGAGATGAGAAGAGAGAAGACACAAAGGAAACTCTAAAGGGAAACTAAGAGTCCCAATGTTATCATGCATGGGTGACTTACGGTTAGTGAGGTTTGACGACAACCTAAGCCTAAAGAAAGGAAAATAAGAGAGACAGAAAGAGTAAGGGTGAATATGGATGATTACCCACACCCTTAAATAACTTACCTCAGCCCCTGCATAAAAGGTTAGTACAAAACAGACATAAGTAAAAGTTAAGACAAATGAAACCCAAACAATAATGATTAAATGACCTATAACAATCCAAACATGAATTAGGAAGTCAAAAACACACTCCCCAAGCAATGGCACGAGTGCCTTCTCAAACAAATAATCAGACATGGTCAAAATGAGCATACAAGAAAGCCTCAAACAAGGAGCAATCACATAATTAGGGAAACAACTTCTAAAATTTCCAAATTAAATATCAACATTTCTCAGCCAGAGACAAACATCATATCAAAAACCCCTGCAAAAATTCAAAATGTAAGTCCCTCAAACAAATGTGCAAACCCAGATGAGAAGCATAGTTCAATGTGCAAAAGGAAAGGACTAAAATGCAATATGAAATGATTTTAAAAATGAGAGAAAAATATTTTAATACATTTCAGAATGTTATCTACTAAATACAAAAAGAATGGATTGAAAATGTTTTATGGATGCAGAGAAATAAAATAAACAAATTTAGGTATGCATGATATGAATGATGCAAAAAGAAAATAAACAAAATAATTATTTCAGATGCTAAAAATAAAATAAAAATAAAAAATAAAATTTGTGAAAATTTTATAAAATGATAAATATGATGCATGAATTTTTTGGTAATTTTTTAGTGCAATTATATATTTTAAAAAAAATAGAATGAAATGTAATAGATAAATAAAAATAAAATAGAAAGAAATATGCAGGGAGGTGTGTTAAGTAATAAAACATGTTAGAAATATTAATGGGCTAAAGGTTGGGGGTGTCATTAGAGAGCCCAAACATTTAATCTATCAGAAAAAAAATAAAAATAAAAAAGAGTCCACGTGTGGACTTTAGTCAATGGTTGACTGCATACCTGCCCTTGGATTGATCTCACGCGCCTTATTAAGTCAATATAATCAACCAGTATTCATGATCAACGGTTTAGATCAAAAGACACATCACAATAATGATACACACACACGCACACGATTCCTGGCACACACTATGGACCCACGTGAGTGGCACACGCTTTTTTTAATTTGTTGGCAAGATAGTGGCCACGTGATCAGATCAGTGCTCCAGATTCAACCAAGGCTAACATGATGAGTGGTTTGGACTTGTGGTTCACGGTAATATCCATGGAAAGACACACATGCAATTAAATGAAATAAAACATAAAAATAAAAAACGTGGCGCAATGATGGCCACACGATCAAGCGAATCAAGGGCCAGGATTACGTCTTCTTCGTTGGAACCCCTCCTTCGCCGGACCACCGCACCAGTCGCCGGAGCCCTAGCTCCGGACGCCACCCACGGCCACCTGCAATAAATATTTTTCTAGAAAATGCAAAGGGGTACACCATTCTGACCAGAATTTCGTCAGGATCTCAAATATCACATCCAAATTCACAAATAACCAATGCATAATAAAAAAATGAATGAGAAAAGGTTAGGGTTCAAAACTTTAAACTCACGTAGCAATCAATATACACGTCCATATTCAATATAAAATACATCATCACACTCAGTACCAATCACAGATCATTATGCACGTAAGAAAATAGAGTTCTATGATCATCAAAAGAATGACTAACCTGAGGCTATGCACTCCTAATCCTTGTTGTTGGCTGCGAATGGAGGATGGTTTGCACTCTATTGATCACAAGGAGGAAGTTTGTGGAAGAAGTTCTTGAAAAACCCTTCTTGCTTGAGAGATATGAGGGAATGATCTTTTAGGGCTCACACTTGAATTCTCCATAAAGGCACGTCAATCAAACCCTAACCAGTGCATGAATGAGTTTAAATACCTAGGTTTAATCCATTGATCAGCATTTGGGCCTTGGTAATTCTTTGTTTAATGAGTTTTGGGCAATTTTAGAAAATCACATAATGTAAGATACACCTCCTCCCATGCATGGATATCCAACTATTTCATGATGGATCACTTATGTTTGAATTGCTAACCACACCTGAATTTCGTTTGGGCCTTGAGACATTTTGGTTCATGAGTTTTCAATGACTTGGCAATTTTGAATAATGGAGAATAAATGATAAATACACCATGGATTCACTTGATTCAAAGGCCTAAAATGATCCTTGAGGAGTGTCCTTTGATGTTAGCATGTGACATGAAGCAATGGAATAAATTATAGGTCACTATGCCAAAGTTGTGAAAATGGAATCATGAGAAACCCTAAAAACCACTTTGCCTTCTTTTGATCATAACTTGAGTTTCACAAATGGTATGGAGACCCACTAGTACTTGTTGGAAAGGGGAGAAAAAGATCTTCAACTTTCATGTTTGAGGAAAATTCATTTGAAGCTTCTTTGATGATGAAAAGTCAAGGTGAATGTAGTGTAGGAACTTGCCCAAAAAGGAAACTTTCAAATTATAGGTCATTTCCATATTTAGTAACTTTTGGACCAACCCCTGATTCTTGATAAATGGTATGAAACTTGACTCTTGAGGGCCATATGAGGAGGTGAGACCTTGAAAACCCTGGAGGGAACCTCAAAATTCCACAGTTGACTTCCCCTCTCACTGTTGACTTTTACCCAATTCACCTGATTCCCAATCCATTGGCCACTTGAACTTCTCTTGAACCAAACTGATGGACAAACTTCCATTCCTAGACACTTAGGGACCCAAGGAATACCATGGAATCAAGTCTTGCCCAAAATATCAGAAATAAACTGACTTTATAGCAAACCCTAATCTTGGTACCCTCAGTCTAGGAGGAAATAGCACAGTCTCCAAATCCAAATTCCTCTGAATATGATGTGTATCCTCTCCAACAAAGATAAGATATGCCACTTGGTGATGATAAAAACCCAAGAAACTTGCCCATTGGAGCAATAAACCCAAGAATCTCTAAACCCTAGTTTTTGCACTGGTTAGGAGAGAGTGGTCCACTTGAACTCTCTTGCTTGACCCTTTGAAGAACATCTTCTCCTCTTGAACTTGCCTCAGGCACCTTAACCCCATGCTAAGAACCAATGATATGCACACATGATAATGCAAAATGAAATGAAACATAAGCCAGTTAGTACTAAAGTTAGGAGGGCAAATTTTGGGGTGCAACAGTAGGTTTGAAGTCTTTGGAGTTTCTGAGCAGGATGGAGGTTGTCTACTCAAACTTGATTGTTGAATCAAGTCTATGAGAGCATGGAAATCTGTTTCTGCAAAGGAAGGAGGTTCTTCTAAGTGGTAGAAGGAAGAGCTGAATTCAACAGTTGGATATCATAATGTTTTGACATCTAGCTTAACATCAGAAGTCTCAGCTGGTGATGTGGCACATCAGCTTAAGATAGAGGTGATCTACAGTAATGGAAGTTATGGATGCTTCAAAAAGATCTATCTCATACAGTTTGCGGGAGCTGTGGTTTGAGAAGATGTTACATGACTAAGAGGCTTGGTGAATCCAAGATGTCTTGGTTTGGAGCAAGTAGTTCATATGACTTAAAGATCTGGTTTCATAGGTGGATCAGGATATCTTGTGGGAGTTCTGAAGAAGATTGAGATCAATCAAAAGGTGGAATTTGGTTGGTTTCATTGTGTGCATTCAAGCAGGATGCTTGAAACTGATTGCTCTTGTGCAGAAGAGTATTTAGTTGAAAATGTAAGGAGGTTCTAATTCTCTTGGAGCTTTTGGTAGAAGTTCTAGGTTGAGGATGGAAGTATACCTTCTTTTGGTGGATGAGAGTTTAGTCCTCTCTGGCTTTCTGAAGCTCTCTTTGTTCAAGCTGGTGACGCAGTGTTCAGTTTGGATTACTATGCTGATAGTAAGTTCAGTAGTGGAGCATATCTAGAACCATGGTGTGTGGTATATGTGATGTGTCAAGAATGTCCTAACAGATGTTATAACATTTTTTGGGTTGGATATCCTTGGTAAAGGATGATTTTGTTCTAGTTCTGGAGTTTGGTGCATACATTATGCCTAAGGAGCGTCTACATAGTCATACGGGAGAATGATGAAGTAGAATGTCTGCCTTGGATGGAGAATGTAGAGAAGACTGAAGTAGATCAGGTATTGATTGCTTGGAAATTTGAATATGAAGAGTATGATAGGGAATGACTGCTTTTGGAAAATTGGGGGATCTATGTGACTTTGATCTTTATCCAACAATTTGTTTAAAGGAGGATGGTGATCCTTTTGTTCCTCACGAATAGCATGATGTGACTTCATGTGTGAGTGACTGCTGTTTCTTAGAGATTGTGATGTGATCTGATCAGAACATTTTGTAAGAGATGTTCCTTTTTCTACTACAAGTGTCTCTTGAAGAGATTAGATCTCAGTAAAGCTGAGAATTTGTGGAGTCTGTGAGCAGTGTCTTACCAGTCAGGATACTTGAATGTGTTCTCCAAGAGTGAAAGTACAATATGTGAATGTGCTCAGCAAGTGTGCTCAAATGTTCATCTCCATCTAGAGCTTTAGTTAACCATGACAGGGAGAGTACTTGTCTATGGATTTTGCTGCAAAGGTGCACATATTGTGAAGCTTGCATGGTGATCAAGCTTGTGGAGATTGGTTGCCTCTTCTGAGGATATAATGTCAGATAACATGTTATGACATTAGGTTGTTGGATGGCATGTTGGTGTGGACATGAATGGTTCTCTAATTGTTTGAATCATATGTGCACATGCTTCTGTGGAGGAGTCTGAAGGACGATTTTATTTGTGCAGATTTTGGAATTACTTTGTGAGGGTCTTTGTTGATGGGAGATGTCACACTTGTCTTGGTGTGTGAGTTCAGTGGAAGGCATTGTGTGTGTGCTTCATAACTTGTGGATGATTGTGTGAAGCATTCCTGACTGGATGGATGAAGACTGTGTCTGGATTTTCCAAATGTTATGGAGTTCTTTGTGATCATTCCTGTGGATATTACAGAGAGAAGTTGATCAGCTTGGCAAGATGTGAGTTTTGGAGCATGAGAAGATAACAAACCAAGAGGGAATTATGTGAGTTTTGGTATTTGGATTGTTTGAGGATTAATCATTAAGTGAATACGTTCAGCAGGTGTGTTGAACAGAGGGTGCACTCTTGACGACATGAAGATGAGTCTTATGTTTTCCATTCATTTAAGGTGTTCTTCTTGCAAAGGAGCACTAGTTATCTTAGATAGGGGGAGTTGATCTTTTGTTGAAGAAGTTGTTTATCAAGATTGTAATGTCAGACAAGATGTCGTGACATTGTGTTACTGGTGAAGTTCATGGTGTACTTGACAGTTTAGACCTGGTTTCATGGTGTCATACAAGATGTCAATGGATTGAATCAGCAGTATACATTTACCCCAATGTTTGTTCAGCTATTGAGTCTGGATTTTGTTCTGAGTATGTTAGTTGTCAGATTCAGAGGGTGTCCAATTGTGGCTAAAAAGGGGGAGAGTTAGCCCATGTGTTGCCTAGTTTTGTTGGTATAGACTTGAGGGGGGAGTAATCGTGTTTGAACAGCTGGTATGATGGTTCTTGCTTTGAGGGGGAATTTGTTTTGTGCTGAGTTACTAGTTGTTGCAGCTGGCTGGTATTTGCTGCAGGTTAGGCTGTGAATGTTAGTAAGTGTTTTCCGTTGCAAGATGAAAGTGTTTTTGCCAAAATTTGCCAAAGGGGGAGATTGTTAGTTCTTATAGTTGGCTGGAATTTTGGTAAAACAATGTGGATGTCATGGTTGATGTTTCAGCATGAGTTTCTAACATTCTGGTTGTGTCAAGTTATAAATGGTTGCAGATTCTGTGCTGATGTCAAACCCGATGTTAAGACATCAGTTGATAAAACATCAGTCTGAGTTGTTTTATTAGGGTTGCGTGTTTCTATTATTGGAGAGATATTCTGCTGAAGAGAGTGAGAGATTGTAGGTGAGTTACTATCTTGGTAAAGATATATTCAGTTGCAATCAGATTTGGAGCAGATCTTGTTGCTGTTTTTAAGGCTAAAAGATATGAAGATTTAATTGAAGATTTAATTGAAGATTTAATTGAAGATTTGATTGAAGATTTAATTGAAGATCTATTTAGTAGCAGAATCTTCTGCAGATTTGTAGTAGTTAATATGCTGAGATTTAAAGCCCAATTCCAGTTGGGAAAAAGGTTATAAATAGAAGCATTGTAACCTAGTTTTAGGAAGCCAGCCATCATGTAGATTATAAGGGCTGTGTTGGATGATGAACCACCTGGTTTGTGGGATGGTCATCGTGTTTATCTCGAAGCCTGTAGGTAAGAGATGTATTGTTCTTGGAGGAAGTTGTTAAGCAACTCTAAGTATTGTTCTTAGTCATGTGTGTCATGTCTAGGTATTGTCATGGAAGTGTGTCTTCTATTTTCTGTGATTGAAGAGTTTTTGGAAATCAAGTTGTTGATGCAGTGACTGAGATGTTGACTGCTAGACATCATTGCAATGATTGGGAGTGAGATGGAGTCTCTTATCTAAGGAGGACTTAGATAGAAGGGTCATTGGGTAGTGATTAAATTAGGTAGATTGTCAACTGGTTTGTTGAGTCTGTAATTTGATACTGCTAATAGTGGACTTCCTTCCTAGCTTGGTATGCCCCCAGATGTAGGTTGTTAGACCGAACTGGGTGAACAATTCTTTGTGTTGATTTACTGTTGTTTATTGCCTTGTTTATAGCAGATTGTGTTGTTGTGACATCGCACTTAACATCACACATCTGATACCAGAATTTCACTTTTTAGCCCAGATACGTAGGCACAAGATGCGATGTCTTGGCGAGCATACTTAGAAACTAACCCCTAGGTCTTTTCCTTAACAGATACCCTTAGCAAGCAAGCAATTGATAACACAAATACTAACAAGAGGTTCCTGTAGAGTACTACAGACGTTTAGGATGCTAACACCTTCCCTAGGCGTAACCAACCCCCGAACCTAGATTCTCTTAAATTAGGTTTTTTTTCGATCTTTAACGTTTCCTTTGGATAAATCAAAGATCGGTAGTGAATTTCAAGATTTGTGTTCAACTATTCAAGTTAATCAATAGCTTGACATCTGATTCTCACCGCGACAAAAATGGCGACTCCACTGGGGATCATATTCCCCTAAGTGGGTTAAGCATATCTCGTTTGTATTTGTGTCATATGCTTGCTTTCTTGTATCTGTACATATTTATATTTGTATATCTGTTGTGCTTGGGTTTTTCTGTATGCAGGGTTGTTACTTTGTGTGGTGAGATAAGTCCTACACCCGGACTTGAGTATAATTATGATAGGACGGTGATACATTCAAGGAGACTTTGAGGGAGTCGATTCCTAAAGAAGTTAAATTAAGACATCACCACTCAGTTGAGGCCCTCTTGAACTTAATATTGTTTAACGAGTCTATTCGTGAAGATGATATTATTTTCGACCTAGGATCCCGTGAGACTGAGAACCATTAGTCACCTTTAACCCCACTTGGCCTTTTTAGGATGTAGTGCGATGACTATGAGGGAGTCGATTCCCAAAATGGTTGATACGCGATACTACACTCAGACGAGACTCTCTTGAGAATATTATTGACCACCAAGTTATTTGGGAAATGGATAATATCCAAAAGATGGGTTGTTGACTCTGGGAACTCTTTATAACCCTGTTCTGCAGATACAAGAATCCATAGTACATACCTTCTGGGACGGGTAGACCATAGCTCCATGCTCGTGTTCTTTGAACCTAGGCCCTTGTTTCGTTTGCCTGTATATACGTGTATACCTGTTTTTATGCATCCCTTCATCCATACTTTCATTCATAACCCTTTGGTTTCAAGGAACTCAATTGTTCTTTCCTTTGAAAAATCAATAAAGATCATGGATCATAAAATGAAACTTTTTCAGTCTTTCCGAAATGTTTGCAACCTGCTTTTGAGTTCCTTGAAACCATTGCCTTGCATTGCATGTCATTTGCATCTCTACATGATTCATTGCATACATCAGTTTGTCCAGCAACTCATTTCCAGTCGTCTTTATCTTCCATTGTCATCCTGCCAGACGCCAAGGTGATTCCTCGACACAGATATCAGACTAGGGCTAACTACAAACGCAAGATGTTAGAACAAGAAGCACACAACGCAGAGATCCGAATAGAGATCGATGACCTTAATTCAAGCATGACCAAGCTCATTGAAATGCTTCAGGTCTTGATTACTAGAGGAGAGCAACCTCAAAGGACAGTCATCCAGGAAGTTTTGAGTGCTGGTCCTCAGCCTCTTCATGTGCCACCTTTAACTTGGCCAGAGTTTGGTCTACCTCCCAATTATTCTCCACCTCTTGCATCTGCTGCTACGATTGGTCAGACTGCCAGACCAGTGTTTCAAGCTCTCATTTTTGCTGAGCCTCGACCTATAGTTCAGACTACTCAGCTTCTTTTGAGAACCCTCTCTATGAGTACAATGCTGCCAGTGATCAGGGTGAAGACTTTGTTAAACCTGTAGTTGTCCGTGAACATTTTCAGACCATAGACAAGAGACTTAAAGCTGTAGAGGGTACTGATTTCTTCAACATTGATGCAGACAACATGTGTTTGGTTTCTGACTTTGTTATGCCAGCTAAGTTCAAAACTCCCGAGTTTGTGAAATACAAAGGTCATTCTTGCCCAAGAGCTCATCTGGTCATGTATTTTTGGAAAATGGCTGCTTATACCAACAATCAGAAGTTGCTTATACATTGTTTTCAAGACAGACTGAGCGGAGCTTCACTCAAATGGTATATGAATCTTGAACAGAACAGTATCCAATGCTTCCAGGATCTTGTTAATGCTTTTATGAAGCAATACAAGTACAACCTCGACATGGCTCCTGATCACCGTCAACTTCAAAATATGTCTCAGAAGGATAAAGAGTCTTTCAAGGAATATGCTCAGCATTGGAGAGAATTGGTTTCCCAAGTTAAACCTCATTTGGCAGAGTGACTGGAATGTTTATGGACATTCTGTCTCCATTCTACTGGGAGAAGATGATTGGTAGTGTTTTCTCTAATTTCACTGATTTGGTCACTATTGGTCAAAGACTCGAGGAAGGGTTCAAGAATGGTAAATTGTCCAAAGTTGCTGAGTCTTCCAACGGTGCAAAGAAATCCTATGGGAATTTCCAGAAGAAGAGGGAAGATCAGACTAACGCTGTCATAATTGATACAAGAAGGCCTTGTCCCCAACCTCAGTATGCTGATCATCCTACTGTTGTTGTCGTTACTCCCG
The DNA here is from genome assembly GCA_022829125.1 of Lathyrus tuberosus. NCBI lineage: Eukaryota > Viridiplantae > Streptophyta > Magnoliopsida > Fabales > Fabaceae > Lathyrus > Lathyrus tuberosus. Next base: position 5,605,393 of record JALAZF010000247.1, read on the forward strand.
TGGTTACTACTCCACGACCAGCTCAAGCTCCTCAACGTCCAGCTGTTGGACAGAATCAGTACCGCAATAGGAATAATTTTGATCATATTCCAATAACGTACATCGAATTATATCCTGGTATGGTTCAGAAGGGGTTGATTACCACAAGGCCTCTGCCTCCTCCTCCAAATCCTCTTCCAGCCGGCTATAGGGCTGATCTTCATTGTGAATACCATCAAGGTGGTGCTGGTCATAACTTGGAAGGCTGCTTTGCGTTGAAGGCTAGAGTACAAGAGCTGATCAGAATGGGTATTCTCTCCTTTTGTGACACTAATCCGAATGTTCAGAAAAATCCTTTGCTCGAGCACGGTAAGTGAAGCTTCAGTTGACTTCAGCAGACTTCAGTGTTTCAGACATGACAGCTCACTCTTGTTGTTGATTAGTCACTAGGCCTTGTTTCTTTATGTTTGCATTTTTCTTTGATTGTATTGACTGTTTGCTTTTGAACTTTATTTGTACTTTCATGGTAATTTTAATAAAATAAGCATTGCAACTTTTGGGATTCAATTCATTGTTTGTCATTTACATCTTTACGCTTTATCTTTCAAAAAAAAAAGAGAAAAAAAACAAGAAAATATTTTATATCTTTTCCACTTTCTTTTTTTATTATGCAAAGATTGGAGGTAGGATGATGAAAACAAAATACTCATAATTGTTGTTGGAATGTTTCAAATAGAAACTTTGCTGACGATGTAAGGCATTGTTTCAATTCCCAAACACTTGAGACATAAGGAAGATAAACCCTCGTCAACCCCTTTGAGCCTTGAAGTAGGAGTTTCTTTTCTTTGCAAATAAAAGCCCGCAATCTTAATCTAGGGCAGGGTAGTTCTCAGTTAACTTGATTGTGCATTCAAATACAAGAGTTTCATGAAAGACACCCTTCAACAAAGGTTTACATTTTTTCCTTCACACACATCAAGCAAGTGCCGAAGATGTCTTTCAAGTCAAACACCAATGATGGTTCACTGTAATCATTAAGTCACAAACTTTCAACTCTTCCAAATTAAATGAATAAATGTTGTACAAGTTGTTCCCAAAGTGATAAATAAAGAAGAATCGTCAAGAAATCCTTACTCAAAGAATGAGCCGAGTCCCTTTCGAGGCAAAAGCTAAGAAAGACGGGAAGCTCATGACCTCACCTTACACAAAGAGAAATGAAAACAAGCTTGTATGACAACCAAAAGTTGTAAGGAAGTAGTGACTGTCATCTCAAGAGTCCCTTAACTTTTGAACCATCATCATTATCATCAATACATTCCTAACCTATGGGAATTTGAGTGCATAGTCTGAGTTAACTGAGCGTAGGACTGGAGATCATCACGAAGATTGGGTGGGTACAAATAAACTTTGAGCCTTTATCCTTTGTTTCTTAAACCGTGAACCAGGCCACGTTATAACCCTCAAAAGACCTAACTGAAGCAAGGTTATTTTGAAAGCATACTATAGCAAGGTTGCGTAAACTGACACCAAAAGATCTTTGTAGATCATCTGTTTTGGCATCACACCTTGTGCTTTACCTTTCACTTTTAAATGTCCTAAACCGCCCTGTTCAGAACGATGACTCGTATACTTTACATCTTTCAAAAAAAATGATTTTAATCTCAAAAGTTGCATGAATTTTTCATTTACTATGTTTGTACGAACACTTTTGTTTGCAAATTGGTTTCCTCTTAAGGAATTTTCAAACATTTGAGAAACTTGGTCAGTGATCCAATCAGGGGCAAGTTACTTCGATATCCTGTTGAGAATCGGTTCAAGGTTTGTGGTTCAGTGCAAGTCCTTCTCATAATTGGTTTATACAGAAGATTATTTCAAGACTCGTGCTGGGGCAAGCTTTCCAAGCGCACAGTAATTCAGTCATTTCCAGCATCAATCCAGCTGAAGCAATTATCAGTTCATCTACAACAGACAGCTAATCTGGGGGCAATTAACTTGAAGAATCCTCATGTAGTTCTCCATCCTTTCTACAAGGATCAGCAAATTGATACATTTTACTGGTGTGGCAGAGATTGTATTCAGTAGCATCTCTAGTTCCAAAGCGGAATGGCAGTGATCTCCGTGTTGAGGAATCAGTCTTCCAGTCTTATCTTCTCCACAAAAGAGTCGGGTCGTGTCGTCAACATCTGCATTTACATTTGCATTTGATCATACATCATCTGTATAATTCATACACATATGCATAGCAAGAGTGTCATCTTCATTTGCACTCATTTGCATTCTTCAAAGGTCGTGTCGTTATCAACGTCTCACCTTGTCAAAGTCCAACTCACTTGGCACCAACCAAACAGACATTGTCGCGTCTATCCAATGCTTTCTTGGGTATCACCTTGTTCACATTCATCCAATGCTTTATTTGGTACTGTGATTTCTTTGCGTCCAATGCTTTCTTGGATCTCTACTTTGTTCACATTCATCTAAAGCCATTATTAGATATTGTGATTATACCTTTCATTCAAAGCCATTATTGGATGATTGGTTTCTTTTATCCAATGCTTTCTTGGATACATACCTTGTTCACTTTCATCTAAAGCCATTATTAGATATTGTGATTATACCTTTCATTCAAAGCCATTATTGGATGTCTGGTTTCTTTAATCATCTGATGCTCTTCCGGATGGGTCCCTCTTTCTGATGTTCTTCCAGATCGAGTCTTTGTTCACTTTCATCTAAAGCCATTATTAGATATTGTGATTATACCTTTCATTCAAAGCCATTATTGGATGTCTGGTTTCTTTAACCATCTGATGCTCTTCCGGATAGTCCCTATTTCTGATGTTCTTCCAGATCGAGTCTTTGTTCACATTTATCTAAAGCCATTATTAGATATTGTCATTGCACCTTTCATTCAAAGCCATTATTGGATGTCTGGTTCCTTTAACCATCTGATGCTCTTCCAAATGGGTCCATCTTTCTGATGTTCTTCCAGATCGAGTCTTTGTTCCCTTTCATCTGACGCCTTATCAGATATTGTGATTATACCTTTCATTCAAAGCCATTATTAGATGACTGGTTTCTTTGCATTCAATGCAATTCTTGAATGTAGTCTTGTTCACAGTCATCTAAAGCCATTATTAGATATTGTGATTATATCTTTCATTCAAAGCCATTATTGGATTACTGGTTTCTTTACATCCAATGCCTTCTTGGATTTCACCTTTTATCACATTCTCATATGATGCCTTCTCATATATAATGAGTTTGCCTTTTATTCAAAGCCATCATTGGATGATCGGTGCCTTTTTCATCCAATGCCATTCTTGGATGATATTTTCCAGCTACTTTGCTTTGTTTATTCAGGTGCTTTTCCTCCAGATATGTCTTCAATTTGTTTCTAACCAGCTGATGACTGTAACACTTTTTCTCCTGTGGTACTATTCCCCACGGGATCCCTGTCCTGCATACCATTTCATATCATTTTTTCAACGGACAAAATTCAGGTCTATCGTATTTAATTATCTTCCACCACAAATGTATGAAGACCATTGTCATTCATACCTTCTAGTTCAAGTTAATTAAATAAGGGCATCTGTCATACCCCAATTTTGTCCAGGCATTTTAAAGTTTTAAATTAACTGACGTTATTTTAATTTTGCATCATCTGTACAGCATATCATGCATTTCATCTCGCATATTGCCTAAAATATCAGTCGGAATAATTTTTTGGAAATTTACAGATAGACTGGTCAAATTGAATTTCAGCGGCGCATAAAGTCAGTGAACTAAAAAATTCAAAATCGAGGTCGCAGACCTCAGTTATATTAATCTACGGTTCACGTAGTTTGGCCCAGCGTGTTCATTTTAATTTTTCGACTATTTTTTATCGCATTTTGATCAGTTTGGTCAAAATTTATTTTAAAATCTGACCAAATGTTGTATTTTTCCGAGTCGCTTATTTTGCGCTGATCATTTTGGTGTACTCGATTTATTTTTTTGAACATTTTCGCGCCTGACTTTTATTCATTTGGGGTCCGTTTATTTTTACATTTTTGTCTAAATATTTAAAATAAATAAATAGGATAATTAGTATTTTATTTTAATTTCATTTTAAATATTTATTTTTATTTTTAATATTATTTAGAATAAACAAATAGGATAATTAGTATTTTATTTTAATTTTATTTTAAATATTTATTTTTATTTTATTTTAGATTTAATTAATATTTAGAATAAATAAATAGGATTTTTAATTTTTATCTTAAATTTATTTTAATTAATTAAATTGTTTAAATTTTATTTAATTTTAATATTATTGAATTTGAGCTTTAAAATGGATATTAGAAATATTATTAGCAATTAAAAATTAACTTTAATTTGATCCTTATATATACATAAGTTACATAGTTGAAAAAGGGGATCGAAAAAAGAAAAAAAAGGAGACACGGCTGAGAGAGACCCATCTCTATTGAACGATTTCGGTACCTTTTTCTCGATTTCACTATGATGTGTCTATATGTGATACATAAGCTTTTACCGGTGATACTATTTGGATTCAATTCTATATAATTGGTTTTCTATTTTCTGATTATTCAGTTTTCTTAAAACTAACATATAATGCTATCTTTTTTTTAAACTAACATAACATTTTTTAAACTAACATATAACATGATCAGCTCTATGTTATATGATTAGTCTGCAATATTTATTTTTTAATTTGCCGTTTACTTATATATAATGTTAAACCTCTGGTTTCTAAAAAGTTCATGATGTACCGCCATGTTATATAGATATATACTGATACTTATGGCTATAGTTGTTAAAGTTTAATATATATATATATATATATATATATATATATATATATATATAACGTTTTTTTTATATATAACGCATCTTGTTTTAATATATATATATATATATATATATATATATATATATATATATATATATATATATATATATATATTATATTTTATATTGTTAATTCTTTTTTTATTAGATTTTCCGAAATAAATCGTGTCAATACGCTGTTCGCATAGTGGTATGCATGATGCGTGACATTTATGTTTGGTTCGATCCGGTTGCGATGATCGCATTTTTGCGTTAGCAACATTGTCGATTTTTTTAACCCGTTAAATTTACTTTTCTTTGCATTTTCTATTTTATAATTTTAGATCCGCACACTTTTAATCCCTATTGCGATGATCACGTTAAGTGTAGCAAGTTAATGGTCGATTTTCATCGGTTTTATGCGGATCTATATTTGTTTATCAATGTATTTCGATTTTACACGCGTCAGACGGTTTAGCATGGTAGCGATCCACTTTTTGCGCTTACCGATTCGCGTTTCGATTTGTAGTTTGTGATTTTATTTAATATTTTTATCTTGTTGATTCTTGATTCGACTTGCGATGACCGCTTATGCGGTAGCGATTTGTGTTTCATGTTAAGAACAACGATCTAACATCATTATGTTTGGATCCGATCTAATTTCTTGTGGTAGCCTTTGCACATCTTCGCATACATGGCTTTGATTCCCATAGTTGCATCGAGATTTTAATCTGTGTACTTCTCTTCTCTTCTTTACTTTATTTTTTCCGATTCATTTGTTATGAATGTACGATGTTAATATTGTGTATACATCTTATTTCCGTATTTTTAGAATTGCTTTTAAAATAATTCTCGATTCAATAATCGAGCCCCCCCTTTTAAACCTTGTAAGTCGATTGTTTTTACGATCGCCATCAACCAAACCTAAAACATTCTTGATTCACATATCAAGCTATACCCCAACTTGTAAGTCGACTGCTTTTTAGCATCGTCATCAACCTCATGCTAATACTTTCTTTCTTACTTTGATTACGGTTTTGTTTACTAGGAACACCCTTAGGGACTAGGATTCGACCTAACTTTTTCTCAAAAAAACCTTGATCCAACGTCAAGTGGCTACTTCTCTCGTAAGTCGGTTGCCTTTTGCAATCGCCATCACGTAATTTTCGAACCTCGATCTTTTATTGGGTATTTTTCTCTTAAGACTAAAATCTTTTCTCAATCAAATTCCAAAGGAAAGGTCCTGTTGTTGACTGCCATGTCACAGATTAGCCTAACTTTAGGTCCCTCTCTTTTATCCTAGCCTTAGGATCAGAGTCGCCGCACTCCATGCATATGTTCCGCCGTGAACACTTACTTCCCTTATAACTCAACTTCAACTTTAGAGTCGCCGTACTCTACGTAATGTCCTGCCAAAGACACTACTCCCCATGGAGCCTTGACCACAGTCAAGAGTTCCTCACCCTCATTGAGGGGAACTACGGATGCTCTGATTCTTTTTAGCCCAGATACGTAGGCACAAGATGCGATGTCTTGGTGAGCATACTTAGAAACTAACCCATAGGTCTTTTCCTTAACAGATACCCTTAGCAAGCGAGCAATAGATAATGCAAATACTAACAAGAGGTTCATGTAGAGTACTACAAACGTTTAGGATGCTAACACATTCCCTAGGAGTAACCAACCCCCGAACCTAGATTCTCTTAAATTAGGTTTTTTTCAATCTTTAACCTTTCCTTTGGATAAATCAAAGACCGGTGGTGAATTTCAAGATTTGTGATTCAAGTTAATCAATATCTTGACATCCGATTCTCACCGCGACAGGAGTTTGAAACAATTGATCCGCAATATTGTACTCACTTTTCGGGATGAGCTTCAGCATCTCATCGTTGTTTTTTACAGGCTCTGGATTACTAGATTGACCGACTTGTTGGTTGAGAACTTTCGTTTGAGGTTCCTTTTCTTTGGCAGGTTCTCCAACTCCTCTGTTGAAGATCCGACCGCTCTGAGTGACTCGATTGATGTCGGCAATGTTCACAACGGAGGGTAATGGAGTTTCTTTTCCATTTTCGATGGTCGTTGCACCGTACTTGTAAGGGATAGCCTTTTCTGACTTATACGGTATTGGACCTGGTAGGTAGATAACCACAGGAACTTTTTAATTTTTCTGACCGTCATAGGCAACCTCAATCAGTTCCAGATTGGGAACTTTTCTACTATCAAGAGGGATCTTTGATTCATTGAGTAGAGGGATTATGGCGCAATCATCCTTGGTTATTCCATGATCGGAGATTATGACAGTGTTTTTGCTTTGACCAGGGAGGTAATCTTGTATCATATTGATTGACTCAGAATTCGAACATGGTCGAATCTCCTTCCGATCTAACTGATTCTGGAGGGCTGCTCATATGAGATAGCATCCTTGGTTATTTTCCGAGCATAATCTACAGGGCTCATAATTCTGAGGTGGTACCCGACCATATCCACTTTCTATGCAGTGTATTTTTACTATATCTGTTTCTATTGAGCGGATATCACGACTTTGATGTCTACCAGGATTCCCATCAGTCATGCTAATCTGTTGTGTGTCTTCATCCAAGTAAATCGGAAGCCACCAGTGGTCCAACAGATGTTGAAGAGTCCTTTGTACAAGCGCACACCCTTGGTCATCTTCGCAGCATTCTTTACAGTCTAGATAATCATGCTATGCCAGAAAACCAAGTCTGACCTGCTTAGCATGTAATTCCACTCGACTGGTATTCATTAAGCGTATGTCAAAGATTTGAACCATATTGATTTGATGGTTACTTCTTTCACGGTAGTCTTGGATCCATCCGAGATCCATTTGACGTTGGAGGACCTCTTGTACAAAAGAGCATCCCTTATTGTTTGTTGAGCAGATTGGACAAGCGTTGTAATCATGTCGCGGCAGGTTGTAATACTGACTTTGTCTCGAATGCATTGCCACTAAATTGACGTTCATTGCATGGATGTCGTGGTTCTGAACAATGTTGGGATGTGCATGGGCCATGTTTACTTCACGAATCCTGTGATCCTGAATCTAGCCCAGATCCATTTGTTTTTGCATAGCTGCTTATATTATGGCACACCCTTGATTGTCCTTGGAGCATATATCGCACTGATGATAGTTGTGAGATGGCATATGGTTGTACCCGTTTTGTTTGCAATGCATCCTTACTAGGTTGGTTCCAAGTAAGCGTACATTGTGAATTTGACAACTGTTGACAGGTTCTCCTTTTATCAAATTCACTGTAGTCTTCTCATGTTGCGGTAATGGGTTCGTCTGAACATTTGGATTTGTATCTTTGAAAGATAAGACCCCGTTCCTGACAAGCTTCTGTACATCAGACTTGAAGCTGAGACAATTCTCAATGTTATGTCCTGTTCCTCCTTGATGGTAAGGGCAAGTTTGATCTGCTTTGAACAAAAAAGATGGATTTTCTGGTACTGTGAGAGGAGTCCTGGTTTGAACATGCCCCTTGGCCAGTGGAAGTGGAAATAACTCTGCATACAACATCGGTATAGAGTCGAACCCTGATGGTCGTGTGGTACAATTGTTGTTATTGTACTGTAGACGAGTCTACTGAAGAGGCTATTGCGGCCTTTGCTGATACTGTTGTTGATTTGGTTGGCTCTAAGCAACCTGAGGTTGATAAGTCGGTGCTGGCGTCGGGTTGATAGCGGGAGTTATTGTTACTATCGGTTGATACCTTCGCCTTTGCTTTCCCAGAGAGATATTACTAATATCCTGCGCTTTCTTCTTTTGGAAAGTACTACCGTATCTTTTGGTACTCCTGGATGGCTCTGTATCTTTGACCAATCGTCCTTCTCTGACTGCTTCTTCAAGGCGTACTCCCATGTTCACCATTTCAGTGAAGTCACTGGGCACACTGGCAACCATTCGGTCGTAATAGAAAGAGCTTAAGGTTTTCAAGAAAATCTTGGTCATCTCCTTTTCCTCAAGAGGGGGACAGATCTGAGCGGTAATTTCACTCCATCTCTGAGCATATTCTTTAAAAGTTTCCTTATCCCTTTGTGACATTGCTATGAGTTAGTCCCTATCTGGTGCCATGTCCAAGTTGTATTTATACTGCTGAACGAAGGCTGCCCCGAGATCCCTGAAAGTACTGATCTTTGTGCGGTTTAAACCCATGTACCATTTGAGTGCGACACCGGTTATACTGTCTTGGAAGTAATGGATCAGTAGCTGTTGATTGTATGTTTAGGTAGACATTTTTCGAGCGTACATCACCAAATGACTTTGAGGGCAAGAGTTGCCTTTGTATTTTCAAAGTCGGGCACCTAGAATTTGTGCGGTATCTTTATATTAGGGACAAAACAGAGGTCAACGGCGTCTTTACCGAATAAGTCTTGACCGCGAATGGCATGCAGTTCCTTCTGCATTTCCAAGAATTGTTCCTGGAACTCATTCATCCTTTCATATACGTCTTCGTTTCCTCTAGAAATTGCTTGTGGAATTTGTCCTTTCGGGATAGTGTGCACCACTGGCTGTGGTATAGACATTATAACGGTGACTCTTGGCGCTTCAGTTCCCTGAAGTTTGTAACCTTCAGGAATTGCTGTCGTAACCCTTGCATCTTCATTTTCCTAAAATTTGTAACCTTCAGGTCCAACGGTTCTTGCTACGGCTTCTGGGTCTTTAGTGACCGGTGGGATATATCCTTCAAGTATAAAGTTGAAAGGCATGCCCCAGGGGCGACCTTTAGGCATGTTGTACCGAGGATGATTATCATATGTTTCAAATGCGAGTGTAGATGTAATCTCTGAAATCACAGTCTTTTGATGTTGTTGCTTCTGAGTTGCGGCCAGGGATTGAATGTTGCTGTGAAATTTTACCAAACTTTCTTTTAGAGCGTCGATTTCTTCTCTCAGCTCTCTGTTCTCTTCCTCGAGATCGTCCATTTTATTTTATCGATTAGCCCGAGTATTGTACGAATGAGACAGTTTGAGTCTAGAGTGTGACACATGCGTGAGACTCAAAGATAACAAATGCGTTATGTGAGAATGATTAATGATATGCAAAGACATATTTTTTAGTTTTTGTTTGCAAAAGAAACTTTAACAATTAGATTGCAAATATTACACAGTGGGGGTGACCCTTTTTATTGAATTCGAAAGATTGCAGTATTTTACAAGGAAAAGTACAGTATTTTACAAAGTGCTGTAAGGAAAATTGGGCCTATGGATCCTGAGTCCTTTCTGAGGAGAGCTCAGATGCTGGTTCCTGTATTTTTCTTTTCTTTGATCAGGCCTCTTTAGTCGTTGTCAGGTTGACGACCCTTTGCCAAGTGAAATGAGCGAGTAAATTTCTTCGGTTTTCCTGACTTTCTATGGCATGTTGCTCTAATATCTCAATCAGAGCATCCTTTTCCTTTAGCAGTTCCTGAATCTTGGTACATTCCAAATTAAGGATCTGGTATTTGTTCTTCCAAGAATTCTTCTCACGTTGGACATTGTTGAGAGCAACCTGGAGTTTTTCCGCATCAGACATGAAATAAAGGACATATTCCTTTAAGGGGAAAACTTCTTGACGAGGGTAAGACATCCTCTGCTTGAGGGCCCTAGTTTGCACCCAGTGGAGATAAGGTTCCATGGAGATACAGTTTGGTCTTCCCAAAGACTCTCTCCCTTTTATGTGAATATGTTGCCAGGTATGCACTATTTCTTTATTCAGTGCCCTGTCATTTTCCCCTTCCTTGAAGAAAAGAACTTCCAGATGAACATTATATGGGATATTCTTCATCGGGTATTCGAGTTGACGGCGAGCTAAACTTGGATGATAGTTGATCCCTCCTTTAGTACCAATGAGGGGTACATTAGGGAAATTTCCACATCTGTCGATGATCGATATCCCTTCGTAAATCCTATTGTACCAATCTATGTCAAAATTGGTAAGAGACATAATCCTCTGTGACCATCGTAGAGCACTCTTGTGATCCCAAAAAGCAGCAGACTTGGGCAAGTGGGAAATAAACCATTTGTAGAGTAAGGGTACACAGCATGTGATCATCCCTCCACTGTATAAGTTCCTTAAGTGTATAGAATGATAAGCATCTGCGAGCAAGGTTGGTACGGGGTTTCCTATTAAGAATATCTTAACAACATTGGTATCGACGAAGTTGTCAATGTTGGGAAAGAGGAATAACCCATATATGAGCAGAACAAAGACGTCTTCGAAGGCAGTTATATTTCCTACACTAGCAAAATATAGAGCTTTCTCCATCGGGAATTTAGCCGATAAACCCTGGATTCCTCCTTTAGTAGTCATGTGAGTCCTAACTTCTTACTCATCCAAAGAGATTGCTCTTGCAATGGTCTGATACTTTGGAATTTCTTCCAATCCAGAAAATGGAGCTTGATTAGTGATAGGTAAATCAATCAGGTGGGAGTACTCTTCCAATGTTGGTGCAAGTTGGTAATCCAGGAAAGTGAAGCAGTGGTAAACCGGATCGAAGAACTGTACTAGTGTAGACAGGATCCTTTCAACCACGTTGACTTTTAACATAGACAATAGTCCTCTGTGCTTAGCTCTTTCCAATTTCCTTAAGTACTCTAGTTTCGGAGCTTTGAAGGTGTACTTGTGCGTTTTTCTTCTACCGAAATCCATAACGCAACCTCTGATATTTGCAATTATTGTTTTAGTTCTTTTGAAAAAAGATTTTTTCCTTGTTTGAAAAGAGTCTTTTAATGAATGCATGAATACAGCAAACAAAAAGATTTGAAAGGTTGTACTATTTGGTCAATTTTTGTACCTGTAGAACGGGTTCTAAAAGGTTCCCAAAATCGTTGACCCCTCATAGGGATATTAATAGCAAGTTGATTCACTAGAGCGAGCTGTAATATCCTAGGATGAATCTCTTTTGAGTGTAGTATCACATATCAACTATTCCCGATAGTCACCGCACTTCCAAATAGCCACATGGTTAAATGTCTACTAAATCCTCTGGGTCATGGGTACCGCACTGGGTTAAATGATGCTTTCACGACAATCGGTCGTTCAACATCAATATTTCCACACGGGTACCTCGCCTGATTCGGTGGACTGCCAAGTTAGCTTGGGCGGGATTCACTCCCTATAAGCGTTTCCCGGATATGCCACCACTTATCTTAATGTTCTCTCAAACTTTCCACATGTGTATTAATCGCATTCCCAGTTAACAAAAATTTAAACACGGGTATCAAGTAATATGACAGTAAATGTAACAGAAAGTAAATAAACAGAGAAATAAAAGCAAAGCAAAGCCTATACCTCTTAGGAATTCTAATCCTAGGAAATCTCCCCAGCATAGTCGCCATTTTTCTGTAGCGTACGATTTTTGTCTGTGACGCGACCACGTTACCGCAAATGGTTGGAATTGGGTGCTACTTTCTGATTTCTTATTTATCCTATGAAGCTGGAAAGGAAAGGGAAGATATCTAAAACTAACCTTGCACGCAAATGTTTTCTTTAACAAATGCTAAGAGATTGGGGGTTCGATGTCAGGTTATACAAAGGGAAGTTATCAATCACCCAATGTATATATGGTTATCCATAGACTTTGCATTACATATTTCTATGTTAATTTGAACTGCTTTCTTGTGTTTATCTGTCATGGGTTGGGAAAGTTTCTCCTTTGGGAGTGTTGAGAAAGTGTTTTTGTTGTTTTTGGGTTTTCCGTTGTTTTTGGGAAGGTACTGGACCTAAGGTTTTTTATTTGTGTGCTCGCTAAGATTTTGCAATCTTATGCCTATATATTCCCGTAAAGATAACTGGGAAATTAGAGCAATCGTAGTTCCTCCTATTTTTATGGGCGGAAAGATGATTGGTGTCTTGTTCAAAGCCCAAGATTGAAGCTAGATAAGTATTTGTGTCTTGTTCAAAGCCCAAGATTGAAGCTAGATAAGTATTTGTGTCTTGTTCAAAGCCCAAGATTGAATCTAAAAGGTTGACTGAGAGAGAATTTGTCATCTCTAAAGAGATAATATCTCACCTATTCATCACAAAATGTTGGGTAATTGGTTATAAAGGAAAATTACTTTAACTGGGATATGAGAATCCAGCAATGCCATAATTTCCTTTATAAGGGTGATGTCATGAAGGAAGAAAATTTAACTAAGTATTGAGCAATGCCATTTATCCTTATGAATCTTTCATGCTAAGAGAGGAACATTGGCATGGATGTAAATAATCCAGAGGCTTGTCACTTATAGCAGTTAGATGAAAGATGATTTTTTGACCAGGATAAGAGAATGACTCCAGCTTGGATTTTGAATCAACAAGTGTGCCACTTACAGAAATTATATGGGAAAAAGATTTTGGTTGTTTGTTTTAAGATGTGATGTATAGAGAAAATGTCCTCCTGCAGAGTGGACTCATGGTCTCATCTGAGGGGATGTGGATTTTTGTGTGCCTTGATCAAAGCCCAAGGTTGAAGCTAAAAGGTTGGAAAACTGACTCTATTAGGGAGAGTTTTATCTGTCTTGTACAAAGTCCAAGATTGAGGCTGAAAAGAGTTTGACTCCACTGGGGAGGTTTTATCTGTCTTGTACAAAGCCCAAGATTGAGGCTGACTCTACTGAGGAAAATCATTATATAAAGCCTAAGAGGAGGCTGGTTAGGGGAAATTCTTATATGAAGCCTAAGATGAGGATGACTTCTGCTGAGGATTATTGAAATCCAGAGACATGTCCAATATGTATTGGGGAATCCCAAAGGTTTTACTCTTTCTGGGGATCAAAGGGAGAGTTACAGTATCAGATACCATGAGGCTCTAATTCTGTTAGGGTTTTATTGATGGTAAATTAGCCCTGGCAGGTTTTTTTTAAGGTGAAGGTTTAAACCTTCAGTTTGAAAACCCATGGAGGTTTTAACTCTGCTGGAGATTAATGTGTTAATGAAATGATCAGGGTTTTTCCCGTGCCTTTAGGAAACTTGAGGGTCTCTGTGAGATCTAATAGAAGACGAGACTTTCCAAGTCTACTGGTATGAAGAGGTTGACTCTTAATTGGAGAATGATCTCTGTATGATGCCTAAGAGGAGGCTAAGACTATCCAAGTCTATCAAGAAGTGGTAGGCTCGTGTGTAGAGAGTGATCTTTGTATGATCCCCAAAAGAAGGCTGAGGTTTTAAGGGATGAAGATCAACCCTAAAATGGTTTGATGTTCTGGAATTCTGACTCTCCGGAGGATTGAACTAGTAAAGATGACTAGTTTCTGCCCTATACCTGTGGGAGGCCTTTGGGTCCTTGTACTAAGCCCAAGAGGAGGCTGGGGATGCTTTTAGGAAGCCTGTGGTTCAGATCAGTGCTCCAGATTCAACCAAGGCTAACATGATGAGTGGTTTGGACTTGTGGTTCACGGTAATATCCATGGAAAGACACGCATGCAATTAAATGAAATAAAACATAAAAATAAAAAACGTGGCGCAATGATGGCCACACGATCAAACGAATCAAGGGCCAGGATTACGTCTTCTTCGTTGGAACCCCTCCTTCGCCGGACCACCGCACCAGTCGCCGGAGCCCTAGCTCCGGACGCCACCCACGGCCACCTGCAATAAATATTTTTCTAGAAAATGCAAAGGGGTACACCATTCTGACCAGAATTTCGTCAGGATCTCAAATATCACATCCAAATTCACAAATAACCAATGCATAATAAAAAACGAATGAGAAAAGGTTAGGGTTCAAAACTTTAAACTCACGTAGCAATCAATATACACGTCCATATTCAATATAAAATACATCATCACACTCAGCACCAATCACAGATCATTATGCACGTAAGAAAATAGAGTTCTATGATCATCAAAAGAATGACTAACCTGAGGCTATGCACTCCTAATCCTTGTTGTTGGCTGCGAATGGAGGATGGTTTGCCCTCTATTGATCACAAGGAGGAAGTTTGTGGAAGAAGTTCTTGAAAAACCCTTCTTGCTTGAGAGATATGAGGGAATGATCTTTTAGGGCTCACACTTGAATTCTCCATAAAGGCACGTCAATCAAACCCTAACCAGTGCATGAATGAGTTTAAATACCTAGGTTTAATCCATTGTTCAGCATTTGGGCCTTGGTAATTCTTTGTTTAATGAGTTTTGGGCAATTTTGGAAAATCACATAATGTGAGATACACCTCCTCCCATGCATGGATATCCAACTATTTCATGATGGATCACTTATGTTTGAATTGCTAACCACACCTGAATTTCGTTTGGGCCTTGAGACATTTTGGTTCATGAGTTTTCAATGACTTGGCAATTTTGAATAATGGAGAATAAATGATAAATACACCATGGATTCACTTGATTCAAAGGCCTAAAATGATCCTTGAGGAGTGTCCTTTGATGTTAGCATGTGACATGAAGCAATGGAATAAATTATAGGTCACTATGCCAAAGTTGTGAAAATGGAATCATGAGAAACCCTAAAAACCATTTTGCCTTCTTTTGATCATAACTTGAGTTTCACAAATGGTATGGAGACCCACTAGTACTTGTTGGAAAGGGGAGAAAAAGATCTTCAACTTTCATGTTTGAGGAAAATTCATTTAAAGCATCTTTGATGATGAAAAGTCAAGGTGAATGTAGTGTAGGAACTTGCCCAAAAAGGAAACTTTCAAATTATAGGTCATTTCCATATTTAGTAACTTTTGGACCAACCCCTGATTCTTGATAAATGGTATGAAACTTGACTCTTGAGGGCCATATGAGGAGGTGAGACCTTGAAAACCCTGGAGGGAACCTCAAAATTCCACAGTTGACTTCCCCTCTCACTGTTGACTTTTACCCAATTCACCTGATTCCCAATCCATTGGCCACTTGAACTTCTCTTGAACCAAACTGATGGACAAACTTCCATTCCTAGACACTTAGGGACCCAAGGAATACCATGGAATCAAGTCTTGCCCAAAAGATCAGAAATAAACTGACTTTATAGCAAACCCTAATCTTGGTACCCTCAGTCTAGGAGGAAATAGCACAGTCTCCAAATCCAAATTCCTCTGAATATGATGTGTATCCTCTCCAAAAAAGATAAGATATGCCACTTGGTGATGATAAAAACCCAAGAAACTTGCCCATTGGAGCAATAAACCCAAGAATCTCTAAACCCTAGTTTTTGCACTGGTTAGGAGAGAGTGGTCCACTTGAACTCTCTTGCTTGACCCTTTGAAGAACATCTTCTCCTCTTGAACTTGCCTCAGGCACCTTGACCCCATGCTAAGAACCAATGATATGCACACATGATAATGCAAAATGAAATGAAACATAAGCCAGTTAGTACTAAAGTTAGGAGGGCAAATTTTGGGGTGCAACAGTAGGTTTGAAGTCTTTGGAGTTTCTGAGCAGGATGGAGGTTGTCTACTCAAACTTGATTGTTGAATCAAGTCTATGAGAGCATGGAAATCTGTTTCTGCAAAGGGAGGAGGTTCTTCTAAGTGGCAGAAGGAAGAGCTGAATTCAACAGTTGGATATCATAATGTTTTGACATCTAGCTTAACATCAGAAGTCTCAGCTGGTGATGTGGCACATCAGCTTAAGATAGAGGTGATCTACAGTAATGGAAGTTATGGATGCTTCAAAAAGATCTATCTCATACAGTTTGCGGGAGCTGTGGTTTGAGAAGATGTTACATGACTAAGAGGCTTGGTGAATCCAAGATGTCTTGCTTTGGAGCAAGTAGTTCATATGACTTAAAGATCTGGTTTCATAGGTGGATCAGGATATCTTGTGGGAGTTCTGAAGAAGATTGAGATCAATCAAAAGGTGGAATTTGGTTGGTTTCATTGTGTGCATTCAAGCAGGATGCTTGAAACTGATTGCTCTTGTGCAGAAGAGTATTTAGTTGAAAATGTAAGGAGGTTCTAATTCTCTTGGAGCTTTTGGCAGAAGTTCTAGGTTGAGGATGGAAGTATACCTTCTTTTGGTGGATGAGAGTTTAGTCCTCTCTGGCTTTCTGAAGCTCTCTTTGTTCAAGCTGGTGACGCAGTGTTCAGTTTGGATTACTATGCTGATAGTAAGTTCAGTAGTGGAGCATATCTAGAACCATGGTGTGTGGTATATGTGATGTGTCAAGAATGTCCTAACAGATGTTATAACATTTTTTGGGTTGGATATCCTTGGTAAAGGATGATTTTGTTCTGGTTCTGGAGTTTGGTGCATACATTATGCCTAAGGAGCGTCTACATAGTCATACGGGAGAATGATGAAGTAGAATGTCTGCCTTGGATGGAGAATGTAGAGAAGACTGAAGTAGATCAGGTATTGATTGCTTGGAAATTTGAATATGAAGAGTATGATAGGGAATGACTGCTTTTGGAAAATTGGGGGATCTATGTGACTTTGATCTTTATCCAATAATTTGTTTAAAGGAGGATGGTGATCCTTTTGTTCCTCACGAATAGCATGATGTGACTTCATGTGTGAGTGACTGCTGTTTCTTAGAGATTGTGATGTGATCTGATCAGAACATTTTGTAAGAGATGTTCCTTTTTCTACTACAAGTGTCTCTTGAAGAGATTAGATCTCAGTAAAGCTGAGAATTTGTGGAGTCTGTGAGCAGTGTCTTACCAGTCAGGATACTTGAATGTGTTCTCCAAGAGTGAAAGTACAATATGTGAATGTGCTCAGCAAGTGTGCTCAAATGTTCATCTCCATCTAGAGCTTTAGTTAACCATGACAGGGAGAGTACTTGTCTATGGATTTTGCTGCAAAGGTGCACATATTGTGAAGCTTGCATGGTGATCAAGCTTGTGGAGATTGGTTGCCTCTTCTGAGGATATAATGTCAGATAACATGTTATGACATTAGGTTGTTGGATGGCATGTTGGTGTGGACATGAATGGTTCTCTAATTGTTTGAATCATATGTGCACATGCTTCTGTGGAGGAGTCTGAAGGACGATTTTATTTGTGCAGATTTTGGAATTACTTTGTGAGGGTCTTTGTTGATGGGAGATGTCACACTTGTCTTGGTGTGTGAGTTCAGTGGAAGGCATTGTGTGTGTGCTTCATAACTTGTGGATGATTGTGTGAAGCATTCCTGACTGGATGGATGAAGACTGTGTCTGGATTTTCCAAATGTTATGGAGTTCTTTGTGATCATTCCTGTGGATATTACAGAGAGAAGTTGATCAGCTTGGCAAGATGTGAGTTTTGGAGCATGAGAAGATAACAAACCAAGAGGGAATCATGTGAGTTTTGGTATTTGGATTGTTTGAGGATTAAGCATTAAGTGAATGCGTTCAGTAGGTGTGTTGAACAGAGGGTGCACTCTTGACGACATGAAGATGAGTCTTATGTTTTCCATTCATTTAAGGTGTTCTTCTTGCAAAGGAGCACTAGTTATCTTAGATAGGGGGAGTTGATCTTTTGTTGAAGAAGTTGTTTATCAAGATTGTAATGTCAGAAAAGATGTCGTGACATTGTGTTACTGGTGAAGTTCATGGTGTACTTGACAGTTTAGACCTGGTTTCATGGTGTCATACAAGATGTCAATGGATTGAATCAGCAATATACATTTACCCCAATGTTTGTTCAGCTATTGAGTCTGGATTTTGTTCTGAGTATGTTAGTTGTCAGATTCAGAGGGTGTCCAATTGTGGCTAAAAAGGGGGAGAGTTAGCCCATGTGTTGCCTAGTTTTGTTGGTATAGACTTGAGGGGGGAGTAATCGTGTTTGAACAGCTGGTATGATGGTTCTTGCTTTGAGGGGGAATTTGTTTTGTGCTGAGTTACTAGTTGTTGCAGCTGGCTGGTATTTGCTGCAGGTTAGGCTGTGAATGTTAGTAAGTGTTTTCCGTTGCAAGATGAAAGTGTTTTTGCCAAAATTTGCCAAAGGGGGAGATTGTTAGTTCTTATAGTTGGCTGGAATTTTGGTAAAACAATGTGGATGTCATGGTTGATGTTTCAGCATGAGTTTCTAACATTCTGGTTGTGTCAAGTTATAAATGGTTGCAGATTCTGTGCTGATGTCAAACCCGATGTTAAGACATCAGTTGATAAAACATCAGTCTGAGTTGTTTTATTAGGGTTGCGTGTTTCTATTATTGGAGAGATATTCTGCTGAAGAGAGTGAGAGATTGTAGGTGAGTTACTATCTTGGTAAAGATATATTCAGTTGCAATCAGATTTGGAGCAGATCTTGTTGCTGTTTTTAAGGCTAAAAGATATGAAGATTTAATTGAAGATTTAATTGAAGATTTAATTGAAGATTTAATTGAAGATTTGATTGAAGATTTAATTGAAGATCTATTTAGTAGCAGAATCTTCTGCAGATTTGTAGCAGTTAATATGCTGAGATTTAAAGCCCAAATCCAGTTGGGAAAAAGGTTATAAATAGAAGCATTGTAACCTAGTTTTAGGAAGCCAGCCATCATGTAGATTATAAGGGCTGTGTTGGTTAATGAACCACCTGGTTTGTGGGATGGTCATCGTGTTTATCTCGAAGCCTGTAGGTAAGAGATGTATTGTTCTTGGAGGAAGTTGTTAAGCAACTCTAAGTATTGTTCTTAGTCATGTGTGTCATGTCTAGGTATTGTCATGGAAGTGTGTCTTCTATTTTCTGTGATTGAAGAGTTTTTGGAAATCAAGTTGTTGATGCAGTGACTGAGATGTTGACTGCTAGACATCATTGCAATGATTGGGAGTGAGATGGAGTCTCTTATCTAAGGAGGACTTAGATAGAAGGGTCATTGGGTAGTGATTAAATTAGGTAGATTGTCAACTGGTTTGTTGAGTCTGTAATTTGATACTGCTAATAGTGGACTTCCTTCCTGGCTTGGTATGCCCCCAGATGTAGGTTGTTAGACCGAACTGGGTGAACAATTCTTTGTGTTGATTTACTGTTGTTTATTGCCTTGTTTATAGCAGATTGTGTTATTGTGACATCACACTTAACATCACACATCTGATACCAGAATTTCACTTTTTAGCCCAGATACGTAGGCACAAGATGCGATGTCTTGGCGAGCATACTTAGAAACTAACCCCTAGGTCTTTTCCTTAACAGATACCCTTAGCAAGTAAGCAATTGATAACACAAATACTAACAAGACGTTCCTGTAGAGTACTACAGACGTTTAGGATGCTAACACCTTCCCTAGGCGTAACCAACCCCCGAACCTAGATTCTCTTAAATTAGGTTTTTTTCGATCTTTAACGTTTCCTTTGGATAAATCAAAGATCGGTAGTGAATTTCAAGATTTGTGATTCAACTATTCAAGTTAATCAATAGCTTGACATCCGATTCTCACCGCGACAGAAATGGCGACTCCACTGGGGATCATATTCCCCTAAGTGGGTTAAGCATATCTCGTTTGTATTTGTGTCATATGCTTGCTTGCTTGTATCTGTACATATTTATATTTGTATATCTGTTGTGCTTGGGTTTTTCTGTATGCAGGGTTGTTACTTTGTGTGGTGAGATAAGTCCTACACCCGGACTTGAGTATAATTATGATAGGACGGTGATACATTCAAGGAGACTTTGAGGGAGTCGATTCCTAAAGAAGTTGAATTAAGACATCACCACTCAGTTGAGGCCCTCTTGAACTTAATATTGTTTAACGAGTCTATTCGTGAAGATGATATTATTTTCGACCTAGGATCCCGTGAGACTGAGAACCATTAGTCACCTTTAACCCCACTTGGCCTTTTTAGGATGTAGTGCGATGACTATGAGGGAGTCGATTCCCAAAATGGTTGATACGCGATACTACACTCAGACGAGACTCTCTTGAGAATATTATTGACCACCAAGTTATTTGGGAAATGGATAATATCCAAAAGATGGGTTGTTGACTCTGGGAACTCTTTATAACCCTGTTCTGTAGATACAAGAATCCATAGTACATACCTTCTGGGACGGGTAGACCATGGCTCCATGCTCGTGTTCTTTGAACCTAGGCCCTTGTTTCGTTTGCCTGTATATACGTGTATACCTGTTTTTATGCATCCCTTCATCCATACTTTCATTCATAACCCTTTGGTTTCAAGGAACTCAATTGTTCTTTCCTTTGAAAAATCAATAAAGATCATGGATCATAAAATGAAACTTTTTCAGTCTTTCCGAAATGTTTGCAACCTGCTTTTGAGTTCCTTGAAACCATTGCCTTGCATTGCATGTCATTTGCATCTCTACATGATTCATTGCATACATCCGTTTGTCCAGCAACTCATTTCCAGTCGTCTTTATCTTCCATTGTCATCCTGCCAGACGCCAAGGTGATTCCTCGACACAGATATCAGACTAGGGCTAACTACAAACGCAAGATGTTAGAACAAGAAGCACACAACGCAGAGATCCGAATAGAGATCGATGACCTTAATTCAAGCATGACCAAGCTCATTGAAATGCTTCAGGTCTTGATTGCTAGAGGAGAGCAACCTCAAAGGACAGTCATCCAGGAAGTTTCGAGTGCTGGTCCTCAGCCTCTTCATGTGCCACCTTTAACTTGGCCAGAGTTTGGTCTACCTCCCAATTATTCTCCACCTCTTGCATCTGCTGCTACGATTGGTCAGACTGCCAGACCAGTGTTTCAAGCTCTCATTTTTGCTGAGCCTCGACCTATAGTTCAGACTACTCAGCTTCTTTTGAGAACCCTCTCTATGAGTACAATGCTTCCAGTGATCAGGGTGAAGACTTTGTTGAACCTGTAGTTGTCCGTGAACATTTTCAGACCATAGACAAGAGACTTAAAGCTGTAGAGGGTACTGATTTCTTCAACATTGATGCAGACAACATGTGTTTGGTTTCTGACTTTGTTATGCCAGCTAAGTTCAAAACTCCCGAGTTTGTGAAATACAAAGGTCATTCTTGCCCAAGAGCTCATCTGGTCATGTATTTTTGGAAAATGGCTGCTTATACCAACAATCAGAAGTTGCTTATACATTGTTTTCAAGACAGACTGAGCAGAGCTTCACTCAAATGGTATATGAATCTTGAACAGAATAGTATCCAATGCTTCCAGGATCTTGTTAATGCTTTTATGAAGCAATACAAGTACAACCTCGACATGGCTCCTGATCACCGTCAACTTCAAAATATGTCTCAGAAGGATAAAGAGTCTTTCAAGGAATATGCTCAGCATTGGAGAGAATTGGTTTCCCAAGTTAAACCTCATTTGGCAGAGTGACTGGAATGTTTATGGACATTCTGTCTCCATTCTACTGGGAGAAGATGATTGGTAGTGTTTTCTCTAATTTCACTGATTTGGTCACTATTGGTCAAAGACTCGAGGAAGGGTTCAAGAATGGTAAATTGTCCAAAGTTGCTGAGTCTTCCAACGGTGCAAAGAAATCCTATGGGAATTTCCAGAAGAAGAGGGAAGATCAGACTAACGCTGTCATAATTGATACAAGAATGCCTTGTCCCCAACCTCAGTATGCTGATCATCCTACTGTTGTTGTCGTTACTCCCGTGGTTACTACTCCACGACCAGCTCAAGCTCCTCAACGTCCAGCTGTTGGACAGAATCAGTACCGCAATAGGAATAATTTTGATCATATTCCAATAACGTACATTGAATTATATCCTGGTATGGTTCAGAAGGGGTTGATTACCACAAGGCCTCTGCCTCCTCCTCCAAATCCTCTTCCAGCCGGCTATAGGGTTGATCTTCATTGTGAATACCATCAAGGTGGTGCTGATCATAACTTGGAAGGCTGCTTTGCATTGAAGGCTAGAGTACAAGAGCTGATCAGAATGGGTATTCTTTCCTTTTGTGACACCAATCCGAATGTTCAGAAAAATCCTTTGCTCGAGCACGGTAAGTGAAGCTTCAGTTGACTTCAGCAGACTTCAGTGTTTCAGACATGACAGCTCACTCTTGTTGTTGATTAGTCACTAGGCCTTGTTTCTTTATGTTTGCATTTTTCTTTGATTGTATTGACTGTTTGCTTTCGAACTTTATTTGTACTTTCATGGTAATTTTAATAAAATAAGCATTGCAACTTTTGGGATTCAATTCATTGTTTGTCATTTACATCTTTACGCTTTATCTTTCAAAAAAAAAAGAGAAAAAAAAACAAGAAAATATTTTATATCTTTTCCACTTTCTTTTTTTATTATGCAAAGATTGGAGGTAGGATGATGAAAACAAAATACTCATAATTGTTGTTGGAATGTTTCAAATAGAAACTTTGCTGACGATGTAAGGCATTGTTTCAATTCCCAAACACTTGAGACATAAGGAAGATAAACCCTCGTCAACCCCTTTGAGCCTTGAAGTAGGAGTTTCTTTTCTTTGCAAATAAAAGCCCGCAATCTTAATCTAGGGCAGGGTAGTTCTCAGTTAACTTGATTGTGCATTCAAATACAAGAGTTTCATGAAAGACACCCTTCAACAAAGGTTTACATTTTTTCCTTCACACACATCAAGCAAGTGCCGAAGATGTCTTTCAAGTCAAACACCAATGATGGTTCACTGTAATCATTAAGTCACAAACTTTCAACTCTTCCAAATTAAATGAATAAATGTTGTACAAGTTGTTCCCAAAGTGATAAATAAAGAAGAATCGTCAAGAAATCCTTACTCAAAGAATGAGCCGAGTCCCTTTCGAGGCAAAAGCTAAGAAAGACGGGAAGCTCATGACCTCACCTTACACAAAGAGAAATGAAAACAAGCTTGTATGACAACCAAAAGTTGTAAGGAAGTAGTGACTGTCATCTCAAGAGTCCCTTAACTTTTGAACCATCATCATTATCATCAATACATTCCTAACCTATGGGAATTTGAGTGCATAGTCTGAGTTAATTGAGCGTAGGACTGGAGATCATCACGAAGATTGGGTGGGTACAAATAAACTTTGAGCCTTTATCCTTTGTTTCTTAAACCGTGAACCAGGCCACGTTATAACCCTCAAAAGACCTAACTGAAGCAAGGTTATTTTGAAAGCATACTATAGCAAGGTTGCGTAAACTGACACTAAAAGATCTTTGCAGATCATCTGTTTTGGCATCACACCTTGTGCTTTACCTTTCACTTTTAAATGTCCTAAACCGCCCTGTTCAGAACGATGACTCGTATACTTTACATCTTTCAAAAAAAATGATTTTAATCTCAAAAGTTGCATGAATTTTTCATTTACTATGTTTGTACGAACACTTTTGTTTGCAAATTGGTTTCCTCTTAAGGAATTTTCAAACATTTGAGAAACTTGGTCGGTGATCCAATCAGGGGCAAGTTACTTCGATATCCTGTTGAGAATCGGTTCAAGGTTTGTGGTTCAGTGCAAGTCCTTCTCATAATTGGTTTATACAGAAGATTATTTCAAGACTCGTGCTGGGGCAAGCTTTCCAAGCGCACAGTAATTCAGTCATTTCCAGCATCAATCCAGCTGAAGCAATTATCAGTTCATCTACAACAGACAGCTAATCTGGGGGCAATTAACTTGAAGAATCCTCATGTAGTTCTCCATCCTTTCTACAAGGATCAGCAAATTGATACATTTTACTGGTGTGGCAGAGATTGTATTCAGTAGCATCTCTAGTTCCAAAGCGGAATGGCAGTGATCTCCGTGTTGAGGAATCAGTCTTCCAGTCTTGTCTTCTCCACAAAAGAGTCGGGTCGTGTCGTCAACATCTGCATTTACATTTGCATTTGATCATACATCATCTGTATAATTCATACACATATGCATAGCAAGAGTGTCATCTTCATTTGCACTCATTTGCATTCTTCAAAGGTCGTGTCGTTATCAACGTCTCACCTTGTCAAAGTCCAACTCACTTGGCACCAACCAAACAGACATTGTCGCGTCTATCCAATGCTTTCTTGGGTATCACCTTGTTCACATTCATCCAATGCTTTATTTGGTACTGTGATTTCTTTGCGTCCAATGCTTTCTTGGATCTCTACTTTGTTCACATTCATCTAAAGCCATTATTAGATATTGTGATTATACCTTTCATTCAAAGCCATTATTGGATGATTGGTTTCTTTTATCCAATGCTTTCTTGGATACATACCTTGTTCACTTTCATCTAAAGCCATTATTAGATATTGTGATTATACCTTTCATTCAAAGCCATTATTGGATGTCTGGTTTCTTTAATCATCTGATGCTCTTCCGGATGGGTCCCTCTTTCTGATGTTCTTCCAGATCGAGTCTTTGTTCACTTTCATCTAAAGCCATTATTAGATATTGTGATTATACCTTTCATTCAAAGCCATTATTGGATGTCTGGTTTCTTTAACCATCTGATGCTCTTCCGGATAGGTCCCTATTTCTGATGTTCTTCCAGATCGAATCTTTGTTCACATTCATCTAAAGCCATTATTAGATATTGTCATTGCACATTTCATTCAAAGCCATTATTGGATGTCTGGTTCCTTTAACCATCTGATGCTCTTCCAAATGGGTCCATCTTTCTGATGTTCTTCCAGATCGAGTCTTTGTTCCCTTTCATCTGACGCCTTATCAGATATTGTGATTATACCTTTCATTCAAAGCCATTATTAGATGACTGGTTTCTTTGCATTCAATGCAATTCTTGAATGTAGTCTTGTTCACAGTCATCTAAAGCCATTATTAGATATTGTGATTATATCTTTCATTCAAAGCCATTATTGGATTACTGGTTTCTTTACATCCAATGCCTTCTTGGATTTCACCTTTTATCACATTCTCATATGATGCCTTCTCATATATAATGAGTTTGCCTTTTATTCAAAGCCATCATTGGATGATCGGTGCCTTTTTCATCCAATGCCATTCTTGGATGATATTTTCCAGCTACTTTGCTTTGTTTATTCAGGTGCTTTTCCTCCAGATATGTCTTCAATTTGTTTCTAACCAGCTGATGACTGTAACACTTTTTCTCCTGTGGTACTATTCCCCACGGGATCCCTGTCCTGCATACCATTTCATATCATTTTTTCAACGGACAAAATTCAGGTCTATCGTATTTAATTATCTTCCACCACAAATGTATGAAGACCATTGTCATTCATACCTTCTAGTTCAAGTTAATTAAATAAGGGCATCTGTCATACCCCAATTTTGTCCAGGCATTTTAAAGTTTTAAATTAACTGACGTTATTTTAATTTTGCATCATCTGTACAGCATATCATGCATTTCATCTCGCATATTGCCTAAAATATCAGTCGGAATAATTTTTCGGAAATTTACAGATAGACTGGTCAAATTGAATTTCAGCGGCGCATAAAGTCAGTGAACTAAAAAATTCAAAATCGAGGTCGCAGACCTCAGTTATATTAATCCACGGTTCACGTAGTTTGGCCCAGCGTGTTCATTTTAATTTTTCGACTATTTTTTATCGCATTTTGATCAGTTTGGTCAAAATTTATTTTAAAATCTGACCAAATGTTGTATTTTTCCGAGTCGCTTATTTTGCGCTGTTCATTTTGGTGTACTCGATTTATTTTTTTGAACATTTTCGCGCCTGACTTTTATTCATTTAGGGTCCGTTTATTTTTACATTTTTGTCTAAATATTTAAAATAAATAAATAGGATAATTAGTATTTTATTTTAATTTCATTTTAAATATTTATTTTTATTTTTAATATTATTTAGAATAAACAAATAGGATAATTAGTATTTTATTTTAATTTTATTTTAAATATTTATTTTTATTTTATTTTAGATTTAATTAATATTTAGAATAAATAAATAGGATTTTTAATTTTTATCTTAAATTTATTTTAATTAATTAAATTGTTTAAATTTTATTTAATTTTAATATTATTGAATTTGAGCTTTAAAATGGATATTAGAAATATTATTAGCAATTAAAAATTAACTTTAATTTGATCCTTATATATACATAAGTTACATAGTTGAAAAAGGGGATCGAAAAAAGAAAAAAAAGGAGACACGACTGAGAGAGACCCATCTCTATTGAACGATTTCGGTACCTTTTTCTCGATTTCACTATGATGTGTCTATATGTGATACATAAGCTTTTACCGGTGATACTATTTGGATTCAATTCTATATAATTGGTTTTCTATTTTCTGATTATTCAGTTTTCTTAAAACTAACATATAATGCTATCTTTTTTTTAAACTAACATAACATTTTTTAAACTAACATATAACATGATCAGCTCTATGTTATATGATTAGTCTGCAATATTTATTTTTTAATTTGCCGTTTACTTATATATAATGTTAAACCTCTGGTTTCTAAAAAGTTCATGATGTACCGCCATGTTATATAGATATATACTGATACTTATGGCTATAGTTGTTAAAGTTTAATATATATATATATATATATATATATATATATATATATATATATATGTATATATATATATATATATATTAAAACAAGATGCGTTATATATAAAAAAACGTTATATATATATATATATATATATATATTATATTTTATATTGTTAATTCTTTTTTTATTAGATTTTCTGAAATAAATCGTGTCAATACGCTATTCGCATAGTGGTATGCATGATGCGTGACATTTATGTTTGGTTCGATCCGGTTGCGATGATCGCATTTTTGCGTTAGCAACATTGTCGATTTTTTTAACCCGTTAAATTTACTTTTCTTTGCATTTTCTATTTTATAATTTTAGATCCGCACACTTTTAATCCCTATTGCGATGATCACGTTAAGTGTAGCAAGTTAATGGTCGATTTTCATCGGTTTTATGCGGATCTATATTTGTTTATCAATGTATTTCGATTTTACACGCGTCAGACGGTTTAGCATGGTAGCGATCCACTTTTTGCGCTTACCGATTCGCGTTTCAATTTGTAGTTTGTGATTTTATTTAATATTTTTATCTTGTTGATTCTTGATTCGACTTGCGATGACCGCTTATGCGGTAGCGATTTGTGTTTCATGTTAAGAACAACGATCTAACATCATTATGTTTGGATCCGATCTAATTTCTTGTGGTAGCCTTTGCACATCTTCGCATACATGGCTTTGATTCCCATAGTTGCGTCGAGATTTTAATCTGTGTACTTCTCTTCTCTTCTTTACTTTATTTTTTCCGATTCATTTGTTATGAATGTACGATGTTAATATTGTGTATACATCTTATTTCCGTATTTTTAGAATTGCTTTTAAAATAATTCTCGATTCAATAATCGAGCCCCCCCTTTTAAACCTTGTAAGTCGATTGTTTTTACGATCGCCATCAACCAAACCTAAAACATTCTTGATTCACATATCAAGCTATACCCCAACTTGTAAGTCGACTGCTTTTTAGCATCGTCATCAACCTCATGCTAATACTTTCTTTCTTACTTTGATTACGGTTTTGTTTACTAGGAACACCCTTAGGGACTAGGATTCGACCTAACTTTTTCTCAAAAAAACCTTGATCCAACGTCAAGTGGCTACTTCTCTCGTAAGTCGGTTGCCTTTTGCAATCGCCATCACGTAATTTTCGAACCTCGATCTTTTATTGGGTATTTTTCTCTTAAGACTAAAATCTTTTCTCAATCAAATTCCAAAGGAAAGGTCCTGTTGTTGACTGCCATGTCACAGATTAGCCTAACTTTAGGTCCCTCTCTTTTATCCTAGCCTTAGGATCAGAGTCGCCGCACTCCATGCATATGTTCCGCCGTGAACACTTACTTCCCTTATAACTCAACTTCAACTTTAGAGTCGCCGTACTCTACGTAATGTCCTGCCAAAGACACTACTCCCCATGGAGCCTTGACCACAGTCAAGAGTTCCTCACCCTCATTGAGGGGAACTACGGATGCTCTGATTCTTTTTAGCCCAGATACGTAGGCACAAGATGCGATGTCTTGGTGAGCATACTTAGAAACTAACCCATAGGTCTTTTCCTTAACAGATACCCTTAGCAAGCAAGCAATAGATAATGCAAATACTAACAAGAGGTTCATGTAGAGTACTACAGACGTTTAGGATGCTAACACATTCCCTAGGAGTAACCAACCCCCGAACCTAGATTCTCTTAAATTAGGTTTTTTTCAATCTTTAACCTTTCCTTTGGATAAATTAAAGACCGGTGGTGAATTTCAAGATTTGTGATTCAAGTTAATCAATATCTTGACATCTGATTCTCACCGCGACAGGAGTTTGAAACAATTGATCCACAATATTGTACTCACTTTTCGGGATGAGCTTCAGCATCTCATCGTTGTTTTTTACAGGCTCTGGATTACTAGATTGACCGACTTGTTGGTTGAGAACTTTCGTTTGAGGTTCCTTTTCTTTGGCAGGTTCTCCAACTCCTCTGTTGAAGATCCGACCGCTCTGAGTGACTCGACTGATGTCGGCAATGTTCACAACGGAGGGTAATGGAGTTTCTTTTCCATTTTCGATGGTCGTTGCACCGTACTTGTAAGGGATAGCCTTTTCTGACTTATACGGTATTGGACTTGGTAGGTAGATAACCACAGGAACTTTTTAATTTTTCTGACCGTCATAGGCAACCTCAATCAGTTCCAGATTGGGAACTTTTCTACTATCAAGAGGGATCTTTGATTCATTGAGTAGAGGGATTCTGGCGCAATCATCCTTGGTTATTCCATGATCGGAGATTACGACAGTGTTTTTGCTTTGACCAGGGAGGTAATCTTGTATCATATTGATTGACTCAGAATTCGAACATGGTCGAATCTCCTTCCGATCTAACTGATTCTGGAGGGCTGCTCATATGAGATAGCATCCTTGGTTATTTTCCGAGCATAATCTACAGGGCTCATAATTCTGAGGTGGTACCCGACCATATCCACTTTCTATGCAGTGTATTTTTACTATATCTGTTTCTATTGAGCAGATATCACGACTTTGATGTCTACCAGGATTCCCATCAGTCATGCTAATCTGTTGTGTGTCTTCATCCAAGTAAATCGGAAGCCACCAGTGGTCCAACAGATGTTGAAGAGTCCTTTGTACAAGCGCACACCCTTGGTCGTCTTCGCAGCATTCTTTACAGTCTAGATAATCATGCGATGCCAGAAAACCAAGTCTGACCTGCTTAGCATGTAATTCCACTCGACTGGTATTCATTAAGCGTATGTCAAAGATTTGAACCATATTGACTTGATGGTTACTTCTTTCACGGTAGTCTTGGATCCATCCGAGATCCATTTGACGTTGGAGGACCTCTTGTACAAAAGAGCATCCCTTATTGTTTGTTGAGCAGATTGGACAAGCGTTGTAATCATGCCGCGGCAGGTTGTAATACTGACTTTGTCTCGAATGCATTGCCACTAAATTGACGTTCATTGCATGGATGTCGTGGTTCTGAACAATGTTGGGATATGCATGGGCCATGTTTACTTCACGAATCTTGTGATCCTGAATCTAGCCCAGATCCATTTGTTTTTGCATAGCTGCTTGTATTATGGCACACCCTTAATTGTCCTTGGAACATATATCGCACTGATGATAGTTGTGAGATGGCATATGGTTGTACCCGCTTTGTTTGTAATGCATCCTTACTAGGTTGGTTCCAAGTAAGCGTACATTGTGAATTTGACAACTGTTGACAGGTTCTCCTTTTATCAAATTCACTGTAGTCTTCTCATGTTGCGGTAATGGGTTCGTCTGAACATTTGGATTTGTATCTTTGAAAGATAAGACCCCGTTCCTGACAAGCTTCTGTACATCAGACTTGAAGCTGAGACAATTCTCAATGTTATGTCCTGTTCCTCCTTGATGGTAAGGGCAAGTTTGATCTGCTTTGAACAAAAAAGATGGATTTTCTGGTACTGTGAGAGGAGTCCTGGTTTGAACATGCCCCTTGGCCAGTGGAAGTGGAAATAACTCTGCATATAACATCGGTATAGAGTCGAACCCTGATGGTCGTGTGGTACAATTGTTGTTATTGTACTGTAGACGAGTCTGCTGAAGAGGCTATTACGGCCTTTGCTGATACTGTTGTTGATTTGGTTGGCTCTAAGCAACCTGAGGTTGATAAGTCGGTGCTGGCGTCGGGTTGATAGCGGGAGTTATTGTTACTATCGGTTGATACCTTCGCCTTTGCTTTCCCAGAGAGATATTACTAATATCCTGCGCTTTCTTCTTTTGGAAAGTACTACCGTATCTTTTGGTACTCCTGGATGGCTCTGTATCTTTGACCAATCGTCCTTCTCTGACTGCTTCTTCAAGGCGTACTCCCATGTTCACCATTTCAGTGAAGTCACTGGGCGCACTGGCAACCATTCGGTCGTAATAGAAAGAGCTTAAGGTTTTCAAGAAAATCTTGGTCATCTCCTTTTCCTCAAGAGGGGGACAGATCTGAGCGGCAATTTCACTCCATCTCTGAGCATATTCTTTAAAAGTTTCCTTATCCCTTTGTGACATTGCTATGAGTTAGTCCATATCTGGTGCCATGTCCAAGTTGTATTTATACTGCTGAACGAAGGCTGCCCCGAGATCTCTGAAAGTACTGATCTTTGTGCGATTTAAACCCATGTACCATTTGAGTGCGACACCGATTAAACTGTCTTGGAAGTAATGGATCAGTAGCTGTTGATTGTATGTTTAGGTAGACATTTTTCGAGCGTACATCACCAAATGACTTTGAGGGCAAGAGTTGCCTTTGTATTTTCAAAGTCGGGCACCTAGAATTTGTGCGGTATCTTTATATTAGGGACAAAACAGAGGTCAACGGCGTCTTTACCGAATAAGTCTTGACCGCGAATGGCATGCAGTTCCTTCTGCATTTCCAAGAATTGTTCCTGGAACTCATTCATCCTTTCATATACGTCTTCGTTTCCTCTAGAAATTGCTTGTGGAATTTGTCCTTTCGGGATAGTGTGCACCACTGGCTGTGGTATAGACATTATAACGGTGACTCTTGGCGCTTCAGTTCCCTGAAGTTTGTAACCTTCAGGAATTGCTGTCGTAACCCTTGCATCTTCATTTTCCTAAAATTTGTAACCTTCAGGTCCAACGGTTCTTGCTACGGCTTCTGGGTCTTTAGTGACCGGTGGGATATATCCTTCAAGTATAAAGTTGAAAGGCATGCCCCAGGGGCGACCTTTAGGCATGTTGTACCGAGGATGATTATCATATGTTTCAAATACGAGTGTAGATGTAATCTCTGAAATCACAGTCTTTTGATGTTGTTGCTTCTGAGTTGCGGCCAGGGATTGCATGTTGTTGTGAAATTTTACCAAACTTTCTTTTAGAGCGTCGATTTCTTCTCTCAGCTCTCTGTTCTCTTCCTCGAGATCGTCCATTTTATTTTGTCGATTAGCCCGAGTATTGTACGAATGAGACAGTTTGAGTCTAGAGTGTGACACATGTGTGAGACTCAAAGATAACAAATGCGTTATGTGAGAATGATTAATGATATGCAAAGACATATTTTTTAGTTTTTGTTTGCAAAAGAAACTTTAACAATTAGATTGCAAATATTACACAGTAGGGGTGACCCTTTTTATTGAATTCGAAAGATTGCAGTATTTTACAAGGAAAAGTACAGTATTTTACAAAGTGCTGTAAGGAAAATTGGGCCTATGGATCCCGAGTCATTTCTGAGGAGAGCTCAGATGCTGGTTCCTGTATTTTTCTTTTCTTTGATCGGGCCTCTTTAGTCGTTGTCAGGTTGACGACCCTTTGCTAAGTGAAAGGAGCGAGTAAATTTCTTCGGTCTTCCTGACTTTCTATGGCATGTTGCTCTAATATCTCAATCAGAGCATCCTTTTCCTTTAGCAGTTCCTGAATCTTGGTACATTCCAAATTAAGGATCTGGTATTTGTTCTTCCAAGAATTCTTCTCACGTTGGACATTGTTGAGAGCAACCTGGAGTTTTTCCGCATCAGACATGAAATAAAGGACATATTCCTTTAAGGGAAAAACTTCTTGACGAGGGTAAGACATCCACTGCTTGAGGGCCCTAGTTTGCACCCAGTGGAGATAAGGTTCCATGGAGATACAGTTTGGTCTTCCCAAAGACTTTCTCCCTTTTATGTGAATATGTTGCCAGGTATGCACTATTTCTTTATTCAGTGCCCTGTCATTTTCCCCTTCCTTGAAGAAAAGAACTTCCAGATGAACATTATATGGGATATTCTTCATCGGGTATTCGAGTTGACGGCGAGCTAAACTTGGATGATAGTTGATCCCTCCTTTAGTACCAATGAGGGGTACATTAGGGAAATTTCCACATCTGTCGATGATCGATATCCCTTCGTAAATCCTATTGTACCAATCTATGTCAGAATAGGTAAGAGACATAATCCTCTGTGACCATCGTAGAGCACTCTTGTGATCCCAAAAAGCAGCAGACTTGGGCAAGTGGGAAATAAACCATTTGTAGAGTAAGGGTACACATCATGTGATCATCCCTCCACTGTATAAGTTCCTTAAGTGTACAGAATGATAAGCATCTGCGAGCAAGGTTGGTACGGGGTTTCCTATTAAGAATATCTTAACAACATTGGTATCGACGAAGTTGTCAATGTTAGGAAAGAGGAATAACCCATATATGAGCAGAACAAAGACGTCTTCGAAGGCAGTTATATTTCCTACACTAGCAAAATATAGAGCTTTCTCCATCGGGAATTTAGCCGATAAACCCTGGATTCCTCCTTTAGTAGTCATGTGAGTCCTAACTTCTTACTCATCCAAAGAGATTGCTCTTGCAATGGTCTGATACTTTGGAATTTCTTCCAATCCAGAAAATGGAGCTTGATTAGTGATAGGTAAATCAATCAGGTGGGAGTACTCTTCCAATGTTGGTGCAAGTTGGTAATCCGGGAAAGTGAAGCAGTGGTAAACCGGATCGAAGAACTATACTAGTGTAGACAGGATCCTTTCAACCACGTTGACTTTTAACATAGACAATAGTCCTCTGTGCTTAGCTCTTTCCAATTTCCTTAAGTACTCTAGTTTCGGAGCTTTGAAGGTGTACTTGTGCGTTTTTCTTCTACCGAAATCCATAACGCAACCTCTGATATTTGCAATTATTGTTTTAGTTCTTTTGAAAAAAGATTTTTTCCTTGTTTGAAAAGAGTCTTTTAATGAATGCATGAATGCAGCAAACAAAAAGATTTGAAAGGTTGTACTATTTGGTCAATTTTTGTACCTGTAGAACGGGTTCTAAAAGGTTCCCAAAATCGTTGACCCCTCATAGGGATATTAATAGCAAGTTGATTCACTCGAGCGAGCTGTAATATCCTAGGATGAATCTCTTTTGAGTGTAGTATCACATATCAACTATTCCCGATAGTCACCGCACTACCAAATAGCCACATGGTTAAATGTCTACTAAATCCTCTGGGTCATGGGTACCGCACTGGGTTAAATGATGCTTTCACGACAATCGGTCGTTCAACATCAATATTTCCACACAGGTACCTCGCCTGATTCGGTGGACTGCCAAGTTAGCTTGGGCGGGATTCACTCCCTATAAGCGTTTCCCGGATATGCCACCACTTATCTTAATGTTCTCTCAAACTTTCCACATGTGTATTAATCGCATTCCCAGTTAACAAAAATTTAAACACGAGTATCAAGTAATATGACAGTAAATGTAACAGAAAGTAAATAAACAGAGAAATAAAAGCAAAGCAAAGCCTATACCTCTTAGGAATTCTAATCCTAGGAAATCTCCCCAGCATAGTCGCCATTTTTCTGTAGCGTACGATTTTTGTCTGTGACGCGACCACGTTACCGCAAATGGTTGGAATTGTGTGCTACTTTCTGATTTCTTATTTATCCTATGAAGCTGGAAAGGAAAGGGAAGATATCTAAAACTAACCTTGCACGCAAATGTTTTCTTTAACAAATGCTAAGAGATTGGGGGTTCGATGTCAGGTTATACAAAGGGAAGTTATCAATCACCCAATGTATATATGGTTATCCATAGACTTTGCATTACATATTTCTATGTTAATTTGAACTGCTTTCTTATGTTTATCTGTCATGGGTTGGGAAAGTTTCTCCTTTGGGAGTGTTGAGAAAGTGTTTTTGTTGTTTTTGGGTTTTCCGTTGTTTTTGGGAAGGTACTGGACCTAAGGTTTTTTATTTGTGTGCTCGCTAAGATTTTGCAATCTTATGCCTATATATTCCCGTAAAGATAACTGGGAAATCAGAGCAATCGTAGTTCCTCCTATTTTTATGGGCGGAAAGATGATTGGTGTCTTGTTCAAAGCCCAAGATTGAAGCTAGATAAGTATTTGTGTCTTGTTCAAAGCCCAAGATTGAAGCTAGATAAGTATTTGTGTCTTGTTCAAAGCCCAAGATTGAATCTAAAAGGTTGACTGAGAGAGAATTTGTCATCTCTAAAGAGATAATATCTCACCTATTCATCACAAAATGTTGGGTAATTGGTTATAAAGGAAAATTACTTTAACTGGGATATGAGAATCCAGCAATGCCATAATTTCCTTTATAAGGGTGATGTCATGAAGGAAGAAAATTTAACTAAGTATTGAGCAATGCCATTTATCCTTATGAATCTTTCATGCTAAGAGAGGGACATTGGCATGGATGTAAATAATCCAGAGGCTTGTCACTTATAGCAGTTAGATGAAAGATGATTTTTTGACCAGGATAAGAGAATGACTCCAGCTTGGATTTTGAATCAACAAGTGTGCCACTTACAGAAATTATATGGGAAAAAGATTTTGGTTGTTTGTTTTAAGATGTGATGTATAGAGAAAATGTCCTCCTGCAGAGTGGACTCATGGTCTCATCTGAGGGGGTGTGTATTTTTGTGTGCCTTGATCAAAGCCCAAGGTTGAAGCTAAAAGGTTGGAAAACTGACTCTATTAGGGAGAGTTTTATCTGTCTTGTACAAAGTCCAAGATTGAGGCTGAAAAGAGATTGACTCCACTGGGGAGGTTTTATCTGTCTTGTACAAAGCCCAAGATTGAGGCTGACTCTACTGAGGAAAATCATTATATAAAGCCTAAGAGGAGGCTGGTTAGGGGAAATTCTTATATGAAGCCTAAGATGAGGATGACTTCTGCTGAGGATTATTGAAATCCAGAGACAGGTCCAATATGTATTGGGGAATCCCAAAGGTTTTACTCTTTCTGGGGATCAAAGGGAGAGTTACAGTATCAGATACCATGAGGCTCTAATTCTGTTAGGGTTTTATTGATGGTAAATTAGCCCTGACAGGTTTTTTTTAAGGTGAAGGTTTAAACCTTCAGTTTGAAAACCCATGGAGGTTTTAACTCTGCTGGAGATTAATGTGTTGATGAAATGATCAGGGTTTTTCCCGTGCCTTTAGGAAACTTGAGGGTCTCTGTGAGATCTAATAGAAGACGAGACTTTCCAAGTCTACTGGTATGAAGAGGTTGACTCTTAATTGGAGAATGATCTCTGTATGATGCCTAAGAGGAGGCTGAGACTATCCAAGTATATCAAGAAGTGGTAGGCTCGAGTGTAGAGAGTGATCTTTGTATGATCCCCAAAAGAAGGCTGAGGTTTTAAGGGATGAAGATCAACCCTAAAATGGTTTGATGTTCTGGAATTCTGACTCTCCGGAGGATTGAACTAGTAAAGATGACTAGTTTCTGCCCTATACCTGTGGGAGGCCTTTGGGTCCTTGTACTAAGCCCAAGAGGAGGCTGGGGATGCTTTTAGGAGGCCTGTGGGTCCAAACCTAAGAAAAGTTCAAGAAAGGTTTCACCAGGAATAAATCCTTTCTTTGCAGAACAGTTCTAGGGTTTGAAGAAATTCAGGAGAGGTTTCACCGGGAATTAATCCTCTCTGGGGAAATGAATTTCTTGTACACATACTTCTAAATTTGGTCAGTTTTGGGAAAAGTTTCACCAGGAGTAATGCCTTTCTCTGTTCCATATTGTATAAGCCCAAGAGGAGGTAAGACTGTATCTGGAATTTCCTATGGGGAACTAGTTTTGACTGTGTTTAAAGATTAACCTCTGGTTTGATCTAAACCTAGACCTAACTTCTGGGGAAAACTTTAAGCAAGTATGTACAAGCATATATATATATATATATATATATATATATATATATATATATATATATATATATATATATATATATATATATATACATATCAAATATATAAACAAGTATGTATTGAAGAGATAGTGGAACTTACAGTTATGCAAGCCCAAGCATTTTAACTACAGTTGTATGGTTAGTTTTTCAAAAATTTGAAGAAAGTTTTGATAAAACTTTGAATTTAAATTTAAATCAAAAAAATAAAGTTGTTTTAAAAGGAATTTTGGGGCATATACTCAAATAGAGGCTCAGATGATCTCTTTTGAAAAGGCGACGATCGCGTCGTAGTTTTGAAAACCACAGAGGGACTTATACAATGACTGAGGCCCAAATTATAGTATTTACAAAGAGGATGGGTCTTACACTCTATTAGATGCCCAAAAAGTTTATTTTTATACAAGAGATGAGACTTATAGCTCAAGGAGAGACCCAGATGAAAAACAGCGATCACACCGTTCATTTTGAAAATCGCATAGGGACTTATACAATGACTGAGGCCCAAATTATTTATGTACAAATGGGGCTGGGTCTTACACTCTATTAGAGGCCCACAATTATTTGAAAAAGAAGAAAAATGGGACTTACAACCAAAAGGAGACCCAGATGAAAATTGTTTTGAAAATGGCGATCGCGCCGAGATGTTTAAAATCGTATCGGGACTTATACAATGACTGAAGCACAAAAAGGTTTATTTACAAAGGGATGAGACTTACACTCTTCCAAGAGGCCCATAAAGGTTTTGAAAAATGCTTGATAAATTAAAATTAAGAGAAACCCTAATTTTAATTTAAAAAAATAGTTTTTTAAAGGAAATTAAATATAAAATGATACAAAATATCAAATATATTCAAAAACAAGTTGTCAACTTTAAAAAATAATTTTAAAAACCATGTTAAATCACATGAAAGCTTGAAATCCAATTGGTTTTGAAAAATCAAGGTGAGAATTTCATTTAAAAATGTTTAAAAACAAATAAAATTAAATTAAATTCATAAAATCAAACTATATTAAATAAATAATATAAATGTGATTTTTTTTAGAATAAAATAATTTAACATTTTTGTTACTTTTTAAAAAAAAAACCAATAAAAAATGATAAAAAAATGAGAGAGAAATTAATTTTTGAAATCAATTAATAAAACATAAAAATTCAAATATTTAAATATTTAAAAAATGACGCCAAGTACACATGTTCTTGCTCGCGCGTGTTCTTCTTCCCCAGATTTGCAAAACCTCTCATATCTCTTTAATTACTCAATGAAAATGACTTTTGTAAGCATGAAACTTGCTCGTTTTTTAACAAGGATTCCAATGGTACCAATTAATTGCATTTATGTTAAGTGTGGAGTGAGAAATCAAATGATGAACTCAAGAACCCTAATTTCTGCAAGAACACTATGAAATCTTAAACACGATTCATACATAGCAATTGATTGAGGGGAATCACTCTACATAAGTGCAGAAACATGTTTGTAACTTGAAAACACATTTATGATGCATGGATTATAGAGTTTGAGAGTGTCAGGCTTACCACTTGCAAGAAGAATTCGAATTCTATGTTGGAGGTGTTACATATGTTGTGTAATGATCTGAACAGCTTCAATGGACCTCAAGTAATGTGTTTGAAAGCTTGAAATGGATTCAATTAGCTTGGAACTTGTTGTGGCACCTCAACTGAAAACAGGCCAAAAAGCTTGAGCAAATGAGGGGGTGACTTTGTGATTCTGATGTTCCAGATGAGTTTTAAGGTTATGGATCACTCATATATGATATATGTGAGGTGTTGGCATGATTGGTTTTGATAGAATTGCTCTCAAATGGAAAATTCGAATGTTACTTGAATGAGAAGCAAAATCTGAAAGCATGTGTTGTGGTGCTTTGGTGTACTTGAATTGATCAGAAAGAAGCTCTATTTATAGTAGAGCAAGTTTGTTTTGGGAGCAATAGTGAATGGAGGCTGGATCACTCCATTATCCATTGAACTTTGTCTTGTTGTCAAAGTCTCCTCTAGCCATTGACTTAGGTCAATTTTGTAGGCTATGAGTCTTCTGTTGCAGGGATAAGGCTTGACTCATTTGGTTGAACATAGACTGATACATGCCAGCTCTATGCATCCATTCAATGCCTCTTGACAAGTTTGGAGTTTTGGATTTGAAACTTGAATGCTACATGCCAAAAGAGGTGGTGTCTTGACTTACAAGGCTTTGTGATCAGATTATCCATCATTCAAGTTGATTTTGGACAGAAATGAAATGATGCAAGTGTCCAAAATTGGATCAAGAAATTGTGGGAACCAAGTTTCATGTTCATGCTGTCTTGAAAAATCAGGTTTTTAGGCCATGTTTCAAGGCATGTAACTCCCTACTCAAGAGGAGTTAGAGTGAGTTCTTGTACTTTTTGGAAAGCCCCAATGACATACTTCAACTTTGATGTCCAACATTGATCTTGGTTCAACTTGGATCATAATGAAAAATGACCTTAAAGTTGGTGAAAAAACAAGACTGATTATGTCCAAAATTTTCACAAAGTGTTGGAAAAAGTGGCCATTTTCATGTTTTTGTGATTTTGATCAATCTATAACTCAAAATACATGAGGATTTGGAATCTCTTGTAGTTGACAAATTTGAATTATGTAATGAGAGCTTTCATTTGAGCTTTGGATGGAAGCAAATGGCTTTGTGGTTTAGGATTTATGACCTTGCAAAGTTGGTACCAAATCACTTTTCTTCCATAA
This sequence comes from Lathyrus tuberosus, assembly GCA_022829125.1. NCBI lineage: Eukaryota > Viridiplantae > Streptophyta > Magnoliopsida > Fabales > Fabaceae > Lathyrus > Lathyrus tuberosus. The sequence goes on from JALAZF010000247.1 coordinate 5,644,853, forward strand.
CTTAGAAAATTTTAAGTTTTTCAAGGTTGCCCTTTTTTCAAGTAACCTCACTTTTCTTGATTTTTCTTGATGGATGATGATCCAAACCATGAATTAACATTGTTTTTGACTTAAGGAAGCCTTGATTGTCAAGAAATTCAAAAGGTCAAACTTGGTTTTTAGGCACAGTTGACTTTTTGTCAGATGAATTTCAAACTGTGTGATCCTTTATGCAATCAAGTCCTTGACCTAATTCAAACCTAATGGATGGATTCCATAGGTGTTTTAGGGTGTCTTGAATCATGTCCCAAGGTTTGGGAACATGTCTTGGTCCAAAGTCAAAGATACAGTTGACTTGTCATCAGGAAACCCTAATTGGCCCAGATGAAATTGAATTCGTGTATTGCTCATGGACCAAGTTCTTTGAATTAATCCAACCTTGTGAGTGGATCAAAATGATGTATTGGAGGTATTCAAAACACTTCTTGAGGTCTTGGCTCATGTCTTGCTCCAAAAGTCAACTTAGGGGTGAATTAGGTTAAGAAACCCTAATTCCTGATTTTTTTATGAATGCATCCCCTGAGGATATTTTGACTCTATGATTGAGTCCATGAGGTCCCTTTTGAGCTTCTTGACTCATGTTTTGAATTATTGGCTCATGCCCAGATAGAAATCTTCATCTGGAGGCCTTGGTCGACCAAAACCCTAATTTGGTGACACTGGCGATCTTGAGGCTTGATCCACTTTGAATGTTATAACCTTGTGCTTGATTCTTGATGTGGGAGACCTCTTGATCCTTTATGGGTGTTTGAGAGGTTAGACAAGTTGAGGATCATGTCCATTCTTGATGGATCCTTTGTCTGAGTACTTTGAGAGAGCTCAAAATCCTAATTCTTGGTTGAGGTGGGTGCTCAACAATCCTTGAGAAAATTGATGAGGCAATGAAAGCACATCCATATTATGGTAATGATTTGCACAATTATGGGAAATCTTGTGGTCAAAATTTGGGGTATGACAGAAACAATGAAAACTGAAAAAAATAAGTTGCAATTAATGTATTGAAAATAAGTAGATACAATAATAAAATAATAAGGGTGTTATGCATGGGATGCATGATGGCTGCTAAATTTGTAAATGCAAAATGATTGGTGCAAATATAAAAACAACTATTAAAATGATTTTGTGTAAAAATTATTCATATGTTAAAGTAGTTCAGTTGGTAAAAGTATTGTATTTTTAGAAGAAGATGTGGATTCAAATCCCACTGAGTGCAAAAAATTATTTTATAGATTAACCATTTATACTTCGACACGTGACACATATAATTCTTTAATGAATATTAATTAATTATATATTATTCCATGTCACCACCTTTAATGACACATCACTCATGTTAACGACACATATGCTTTTTTGGAAGGAAATCATTAAAAAAGAGCAATGGTATTAAACATTAGATAATTTAAAGGACTAACTTGTAGATAAAAAAACTTAATAAACCAGAGTGTTATAATTAAATAACTTAAAAGACCCTTATGTAATTTTGCCTAGAATATATATAAATTTAGAGCATTTCTTAATGTACCACCCAAGTTTCTTAGGCACCAGGTGAAATTATTTTTTTGCCCCCTGATTCCGGATGTGCACATCCGGACGCACCGTATCCTTATAAAAAAAAAGTTTTTCCGGATGTGCATATCCGGTAGGCCTCCGGATCTGTATATCCGAAAGCATGGCTGATATATTTGAAGGTGTATGATCACTCCCCCTTCCCATTCTCAATATTTCTTCTACTACACTCACTCTCACCAACTCAAAAAACCCTACTTCATCAATCCCATTTCTCACTCAAAAAGTTCAAATTTTTGGTGCAACAAATCAAAGGGAGAAAGAAAAGACTGAATTTCAGGTAAATATTCAACTTCATCCACTACATTGCTCACATTATCAATCTACTTTTTTGTAAAAAACAAGTTACGCTACTTCCGGATGTGCACATCCGGAACGAATTAGGCATGAACATTTCCGGATGTGCAAATCCGAAAAAGTACCTGGAACTAATTAATTTAAATTTTCAGCAAATTTTGAATATATTTTATTTATACATATTAATTGTTCTATTCTTGTTTATAAATAGATATGGTGCACCCCGATAACATGTCAAAATAATTAGTTTCGCTGATTTCCCCGAAAGATAAAGGCATGCTCGTAAAGTCGGTTGATATCGACAGTGACTTTAACAACAAGCAAGACTTTGATGATCGTGAAAGCATGATCGCATACATTCGTATGACAACTATTGAGCTTGGCTTCGGTGTAAATATCGAGAGATCGGATAATGGGTCAGATAGAAGAAAAGCTTTTGTAATTTTGGGTTGCGAAAGAAGCGGCAAATATCAAGCACCTCTACGGAAGTTAAAGAAAGACGAGACCGGTACTAGAAGATTTGAGTGCCCTTTTAAGATTGGTGGTTACATTTTAGTTTCCAAGAAATGGAGATTTACCGTTTGTTGTGGTATACATAACCACGAAATGTGCTCAAAGCTTCAAGGTCATCCAAGTGTATGCCGGCTCAAGGTGGAAGAGAAGACATGTATAGCCGACATGACCTTGAACCTTGTACAACCGAAGAATATACTTGCGACGTTGAAACGGAAAGAACCCGAAAATGTTGCAAACATAAAGCAAGTGTATAACATTCGGTATTAAACAAACAAGGCAATTAGGGGAGATAGGAGTGAGATGCAACAACTGTTGAAAGTGTTGGAGGACAACGATTACGTGTCTCGGTACAGATATCGCGATGATGGAATTACGGTTTGAGATATTTTTTGGACTCATCCGGATTCCATCAAGTTGTTCAACACGTTCTCGACAGTGCTCATTCTTGATAGCACCTACAAGACAAACAAGTATCGTCTTCCATTGTTTGAGATGGTTAGCTTTTCGTCTACGGATAAGACATATGTCGTCGGCTTTGCCTTTTTGGAGTGTGAGAAAGAGGACAATTTCACGTGGGCGTTGGAGACGTGTCAGTCACTTTTGAAGAAACATGTTCAAATGCCAAAAGCAATTGTTACGGACCGCGACAACGCCTTGATGAATGCGGTTGCAAAGGTCTTTCCTTCTTCCAATGCACTACTTTGTCGATTTCACATAACAAAGAATGTGCGAAGTCGGGTTAAGACCGCGGTGGGTGCGAAACAAGTGGAGTCGGAAGACGGAAAAGTGGTCAAGTCGGGTGTCATTGTAGAGAAAATTATGGATGCATGGACTCATATTCTAAATTCTTCCACAACGGAATTATATGTCGATTCGGTCATTAAATTCCGGAAAGTGTGTGAACGGTACCCCGCTTTGTTGAAATATGTTGAATCCACCATTCTTGATCAAGTGAAAGAAAATATTGTTTGTGCGTAGACCGATAACGTACGACATCTTGGAAACACTACCACCAATAGAGTTGAGTTGGTACATGCCACTTTGAAGAATTGGTTGGGGAATAGCAAGGGGGATTTATGTCGGGATTTATGTCGGGATTGGGACTCCGTGCATCGAAATGGATGAGTTTCCTCGAGATGGGTCATCTTATAGCATGCGCCTACGATATGGTGTGTATCAACTTGACGAGATACGGATTTTCGGAAACCTTTTTTCCAATCCACACCGCACCTCCGTCGAATCCAAATGATCGCATCATGTGTATCGGATGGCTTGCGAAATCAAGACATTTCGTACAAGTTATCTTGAAACCCGGATGCCCGATACCACCTAAATCACTGCAATGGGCGACGCATGCAACCGCAATTGCCGAGTCTTGGCCGGATAGTTTTGTCGAAAGGATGCTTGAATTCGAAAGATTGCACGCAATTGAAAAGGCATCAAATGCGAAAAAATTGAAAGTTCTAGCTCCAATAGATTTAGACGGAGAATTTTGTTTTAACTCTTTTGTATAATCATACGACCCAATGTACATTATTGAAGTGAAATATATTGTATTTTTATCCATATGTCTTTTTAATACACTTATAAATTTTATTGCACTGAAAGTATTCCAAGTGGCTGCATAAGCTGTTCAATTCTGTTTTAAAATTGTATCAGTAAAACATTCTGATTTGCACATCCGGAGAATTTTCGAATTTGCACATCTGGAACCAATATTTGTAGGGTTTGTCCGGATCTGCACATCCGGAACGAACTTAGGCAGAAATAACTTTACCCTAACTTTTCTATAAATTAGGGGTTTCATTTGATATCATTCACACAAACACTAAATGTCTCAATTGTATGATATCAAGATCCATTGGTATGTCGCAACTGTCTCCTATATCGACGGCATAACAATCGGTCGCAAGTATAAGTTAACGAGGGACGTCTCAATCGGCGAGATCATTGACGACATCGAACATCTCCTACCTTATGGAGACAAACGGAAGGTTGCGAAGCTTCAGTATCGTTCACCTTCAGTTGATAACGAAGGGAACGTCGCTTACAGCCTTGTTGAGCTCAAGAATCAAGAGGATGTTAGAGCGATGTGGCGAACTTTTTTCGGCTACGAAGAACGATTCCCGCTCGAGTTCGAGGCGACCGTCAAAATCCAAAGAACGGTCGATGTCATCTTAGAGATGTGCAAGCGTCCACCGGGCTATTGATCTTGTAATATTTAAATTTTTGTCGATGTCATGACGATTTTCTCAATGTAATCCCGATTTTATTTTATGAATGTGAGAAATATTGTTGGATTTTTGGTGTTCTGCATCAGGTTTTATTCCGGATTTGCAAATACGAACGTTTACCGGATGTGCATATCCGGGAAAAATTGAAAAATTTTAAAGAAACGGTGCGTCCGGATTTACACATCTGAAACGCAGAAGTATTTTCATCAGCGCGCTAGGTGCCTAAGAAGGTTGGTGGTGTGTTAAGAAATTTCCTAAATTTATGAGTGAAATCCATGTTGGTTTTAGAGAAAACTTTTATGACTGAATTTGGTCTAAGAAAATAACAAAACCAACTTTAAGTTTATAAATAAAATTAAAACAATTTGGTAGTGCATTTGATCCTCTACTAGAAAATTAAATTTTCATCTCATGAGGAGTCCGTTCATCTAGTAACCATTAGGAAAATTTATTATCCAAAAGAATAACTTAGTTGCTTTATATTTCAAATATTAATATTTTTAATTTGAGAGATATCGAAGGAATGGTCCACAAGGTAAAATGATATCAATTTGACGAGACAAACGGTACAATGTCGTGTGCGACAAAATTTGCCACGAGTGTAATGGCATAAAATAGTTTGCTGCAAATAGTAAAAAAAAGATTATTACAACTCTCATAAAAAAGGAAGTTATGTTCGATTTCTCACCATTTTACTTACCACTAATCAGAATAAAATTCTGCAGAACTCTTGAATAAGATTTAGAGAATGAACTTGAAAACAAAAACGGAATTTAATAGAAATATCATCTATAGAACTATAGAAGTAGCTTTACTGAAAGAAAGCAAGAATGAAAGAAGTAAGAAAGAGATTTCATTGTATACACATTTTGGTTAAAGATTCAAATAATTGTATTTGTGCTTAGAGTCGCTTACATCATCTATTGAGTGATAATTGTAAATACACTATCTATAGTTTCACAAAGGGCTACATGTTAGTTAGATTCTTTAGTGTTATCCATTTGTACATAAAATATCTTGAGAATTTCTTATCACACCACCCATGTTTTTTAGGCACCACCTGAATTTCTGTTTTTGTCCCCAATTTTTAGATGTGCACATCCGGACGCACCCTTTCTCTAAAATTTTTCAGTTTTTTCCGGATGTGCACATCCGAAAGAATTTCTGATCTGTAAATCTGGAAAAAATCAAAAGAATTCCATAAAATCATTTACTTCTAAATATAGTTAAATCCAATATAATTAAAATCCAACATAATTAAACTTAATATGATTTTTTCAATATAATTAAATCCAATATAATTAAAATTAAGAGATTAATTGGAATACACTGTCAGTGTAAAACTACTTTACACTGTCATCCAATTAGAATTAGTTATTTTGACACATGAGAAGAGAGAAACGTGGAAAAAGTTGTTATTAAAATAATTTTTTTATAATTTAATTTTTTTATTTTTAATTCTATAAATATGTGTCAAAATAACTAATTCTAATTGGATGACAGTGTAAAGTAGTTTTACACTGAAAGTGTATTCCAATTAACCTCTTAAAATTAATATGATTAAAATTAATATAACTTTTTCAATATAATTAAATTCAATATAATTAAATTAATTTTAGAAGTAAATACCATATAATTTTAGTTATAATTTAGAAGTAAATACCATATAATTTTAAATACCAATATAATTAAATCCAATTTTAGAAGTAAATACCATATAATTTTAAATCCAATATAATTAAATCCATTTTTTCAATATAAAAAAAATAATTTAAAATTAAATACCATATTAATCATATTAATTATATTTAAAAAAAATTAATCATATTAAATATCATATTAATTTTAATTAATATAGATTTTAATTATATTGGATTTAATTATATTGGATTTAATTATATTGAAAAAATGATATTAATTTTAATTATATTGGATTTTAATTATATTAGATTTAATTATATTTAGAAGTAAATGATTTTAAGGAATTCTTTTGATTTTTTCCGGATTTGCAAATCAGGAATTCTTCCGGATGTGCACATCCGGAACATATCAGCGTTTTTTAAAAATTTGGTGCGTCCGGATGTGCAAATCCGGAATCTGGGGGCAAAAATGAAATTTCACGTGGTGCCTAAGAAATTTGGGTGGTGTATTAAGAAATCCTCAATATCTTTCCTGAAGTTCACCCAAATAGAATAGAGTGTCTGCTCTGATGGCAATTAAAATGTTGTTCTTAAAGGGACAGATGTTGGACTAGATGCTTAAGCCAAGGTGTTCAACATCTTAAACCATACCTAGCAAATAATTGATAAGCAAGATGAACAATGCAAAAAGCGATAAAAGGACACAAATAATTGTTAACTCAGTTTGGTGAAACCATGCCTATGTCTGGGATGCATTCTACCCAAGAAATCCATTATCTTAAATTAGTACAATTAATCTTATAGGAACAACAACCCCGTGTTGTTCAATGCCTCTTTCTAATCTTAGTGACTTTCTATTTAGGTCTCCCCCTAAATATGAGAACCCTTCTCACTTTCTCTCAATCAACAATCCCAGGTGATTAACTTCAATAAACAAATTAAGGAATGTTGAATTACAACTCAATTAAACAAACTAACAATATACCTTTTGATATGAAAGAGAGCGCTAACTTGGAGTATAAGTAACACAAACAAATAACTCAAAGGATAAAGCCTAACACACAAAATCTTTAATACTTGCATGTCCTCTTCAATGATGAAAATAAGTTTCCTTAAATAGAATTCCTCTGTTGGGCTTTCCTCTAATGAGCATAAGATTTGATCAGCAGAAAAATTTGTTTTTAAAAACAGCTCCACAACAAGATTTGATTTGAATTCAAATTTAAAATTGTAAATCTTTAAATTTGATATTAATAAATAGTCATCAAAATCTAATTAATTAGGTTGCTAAAAGATAGCAACAAATCAATCAGAAACAAATATAAAAGCGCGCTCAAAACAGAAACAGAAAACTCGCAAATGCATTAGCAGCAGCTGAGGCTAGATGTGCCATACCTGCAAGAACATCATGCCCCACATGTGCCCTCTCTTCACAAAAATAGCTTGAACATACCATGTTGTTTTGCATAATGTTGCCAATCCAAAAAGGAGCAGAAAATGAGACAAAAGTATACCTGTAATCACATCAAAACTGATAATGTCCTTCACGTAGGTAAAAATAGTCATCAAGTGGTCATAGGAACCTAGTAACAAATGGAGCAATGTAACTGCCTTATCTTCATCATCAATCTTCACTAGACCGACAAGTATGTTGCTGAAGACATTGACATGTTGTTGAAAATCACACCCTTCCCGCATATCCAGACAGTATAGTTGGTACTTTGTGAACAATTTGTTCATCTGCGTCTTGGACATATACTAACTCTCTAATTTGTCCCAAACCTCCTTCGGAGTTATCAGATTCAGGATATGATTCATCACCTCGTCTCAAACACATAGTTGAATCAATCTTGAGGTCTTCTCCTTCATCTATGCCCAATTGATATCCTCCATTTTGTTGGCTTCGTCTCTCGTAGCGCCTTTTGTAAACTTTGATGCCAATAAATCCTTAACCCTCATTTTCCATAATCCGAAATTACCCGTCTCGTTGAACCTTGTTACTTCAAATTTATCACTAGGGTTAATTGCCATATGATGTCAATTGTCAGAATAACAACTAGTATAAAATATTAAACATAAACGAAATTAAAAGATAATGAACATGATTGATCTTTGATAACGTAATTCGGCTAATAATTCCTACCTCTACGATTATAATTCCCTTTATTTTTGTCTTAAGAATCGATTGGATTACAATGTTACAAGTCATATATATAATACTAAGGTTCAGTTTATCTAAACCCCTAATCCCTAGTTTCCCTCAACAAACAATTATCTCTACCCATAATAATCTCAACAATATGAGTTATACTCTTAACAACCCATAATTATCTAAACAATCAATAATTATTTCAACAATATGATTTATACTCTCAATAACCTATATTTATATCTACAACCCATAATAATCTCAACAATATGAGTCGTACTCAACAACTTCAAAAGGGATAACAACCTCAATTATAATTATAGGTAACCTCCATTTTATCCATATCACCAAAGTCATCAGTAGGATAAAATTGCAAATATGAAGCGACATTAAACCAACATATGCAATTATACATAACAACCTAAGAGAACACTGATGCCTCCATCAAAAAATTATAAGTGAAGATAGAAAACTATAAAAAAAAATAGTTGAGAGACAAAGAGGAACTTTTACTGCAAATACCCAACCAAATATTAATGAGAAATGTAATGGAATAAAAACACGTCGAAGTGAGTTGAGCGAGGAGGAAGTTGTTGAAAAAGAGAATTTTGATGAAGACATTGTTGTAGAGAGTGAACTTGACAAAGTAGCTGAATTTCTTTTTGGAAGAAGTGAATAAGGAGATGTTGTTAAAAAAGAAGAAGGTGAAGAATGTGAGTAGGGAAAATAAGAAAATAATAAATAAAAGGTAGAAAGTAATTTTTGTGGAGAAAAGGTAGATGTGGAATTCGTAAAAGGTTTTCCCCACTTTTTCAAAAAATAAAAATAGAAAAAGGAGCCAGAACAAAAGAAGGTGAGGAAGAGAATATAAATGAAAAAATAGAAGATAAAAATAGTAGAGTAGTGATAAGTGCTAAATTGAAGTGATATTGAGTGTGAATAATTGACACTTATTGGCTTAATTCAACCAATAAACCTCAACTTTTGTGCATATGTTGTATAATTTACAATATAATGTATATATTGCGTATTGTGTAAATATCTTTGAGTTTAATTGTTTTTATCTCATTTTTATAGGTATACAAGCAATGATATTTTTTCATTGTCTTATAGATCATTGAATAAGCTTTTCAATGCTTCTGACCACGCGTAAAACAGTGTTACAGTTCAAAACTTATGGTCGAAACATGTGTTGGTTTGCTGTCATGTCCGCTAGGCGAACACCAAGTTCGCTAGGCGAACAGAAAGTGCTCAAAAGCATGGAACATACTGTTTTGGCAGTAGCTAAGGCGGCGTATATTCGTTGGGCGAACGGGACTTCGCCGGGCGAACACGGGACCCCAAATTTTCCTATAAAGTCAATTTTTAGATATTTTTTAGTTTATGTTTTTGGGATGTTTTAACCCCAACTTCATCAAACACATTTTTGGAGTTTAGAGAACTTTAACAACATCAATGGAGGTTGCAACTCAATGATATGGGATTGAAGCTTCTTTAATCGTGATTGACACCGCGAGAGATTTTGATTCTTCTCCTTTCTTCCCTTTGTAGTTTCCATTTGTGGGGTTTCTATGAAAGTTTACTCTGATTTTATGTATATATATTGATCATGGCGTTGTATACGAGCTATTTTACAAATCTTTATCGGTGTTATCCTAGTTTTACTCACTTTATGTTTAGATTTGAGTTGCGGTAGACATATCCTCTTCGAATTCGGATCTAAGATATTCATCTATCGATACACAAATTGGAGAAATCGATTTGTGGTTGATATTTGCTTTATGTTGAACTTAAAGCTTATTGTATCAGTTGTTATATGGAGAAATCCTATAGCGATGGATACGATATTTCTCACGACACCGCTCTAGACATAGACGGTATTGAGAGAATACATGATGATATTGACGAGTATTTTAGGTTGCGTAAAACTGATTGGTAGATTGTGTATTTTATAGGTAAAAGGAAATACAACTCTGTTAGACGACGACAATTGATCTAGAAGGAGGGGTTGAATATATCACTATTTTTAATGGAGAGTCTGCGCTTAAATTTGATTTTAAAAAATTATTTGCGGAAGCGGCCGAGGACTATATCATCTAAACGAACCAGTTACCGAAAGGACTGGATATGCGTAAGCCAAATGGAACGATAGGCTCAATAAGAAAATTGAATCACAACCTTTAATATTAATCAATTTACCAACAACACTCAATGTTGTGCAATTTCCAATGACCAATCAAAAAATAAACCAAATTGACAATTTATCAAACACCTTGTGAGCGTTTAATTTATCGAGCACTTGGAGTGCGAAACACTCCAAGCTATAACTTCTATATAAGTTTAATGCATATTTTTTACCAAGCACAATTCAAAATGATTGTGCAATGTTTTCAAATCATTTTTTCTGCATTATACTATGACATAACTTTTTTTATCAATTGAATAATCATAAGCGTAAACAGTTTGAAATTTAAAGAGATAGGGAAAGAGAAAACGACACCAAGTTTGTTTAGGCAGTTCCCCTTTCGTCCTCGCTTCGGTTACTTCTGCCCCCAATTCTAAATCTAGAATTGAGATATCTATAATCTTGTTTGCAAATTGTTTTTACAAGAGAAGCCTTAGCTATCACGCACTCAAGTAACTCCGTTGATGCTGATATTATGTCTTCTCTTCCCTTGATTCGAGTAGAATCAAGTGCCTCGAACTTGTTGAATAAACCTTCGTTTATCGCTAATAGATTGAATGAACACACACCGGTCTTCAATCACCTTCGCTCGGTTGATTTTAATTCACACACCGTTCGATCCCCAAACCTTTATTGTATAATCCTCCGGTTAACGCTACTAGATTGATAGAACTCACTGTTCTTCAATCACCTTTGCTCGGCTGAATTAAATGCACACAAAGATCTAAACCAAAAACCCCCAAATCCAATTGATCTTGGAGGGCAAAACCCTAGTGGTTTTATTTAAGGAAAAACCCATTGAAAAACTCACCCCAAATAAGATACACTCTTATGTTTGGACGTTATCACCTCAATGATGCAAGAGATCAACAAAAGTGGTTATGTGTATTTATTGAGAAAATGCAAGAATGAGGGTGAAGATGATGAGAGAAAACTTTCAGTGTAAGTCTTTCACTTTTTCTTGTTGTTATGTAAAAATGAGGAACAAAGTATATATATGATGCTAGGACCAACTACCAAAAGTAACAATTTTTTGAAACTTAGAAAAACCAGAAAAATAGCACACATTTAGCGAAGAGTCGACCAAACATTTATGAGGGTCAGCCTGCCCTGACCCGTGAGCTAGACTCTGCAAGTTTGAATACCTTGCGTCGACCGCCATAGGGCCATGCGTCTATGGATGGCTGATGAAAATTCACAATGAAGAAAAGACTCCAGTATGAGTCGATCGGTGGGTCGACGTGAGCTGACCCGTGGGATATGTAACGAAATTCACATTTCATGAGTCGACCAAAGCATGATTTGGGTCGACTCAAACTTCGAAAACTCACAAAAATTAGTTTTTGAACATGTTTTCTTCTACCTAGGCCATGTTAATGCATACCTATGATACATAACATGATCACACATATATAACAGATGTATAAGACTCTTCCTATATGTTTGGACACATGATTATTGACTATTTATGCATTGTGAAATATGGATGTCGACTATGATGAGATGATACCGTCCAAATTACATACTACGAGCTAGTACATGTTTTGACATCATTAAAATAAATATTGAGTGTAAGACACCTTGCCCTCACATACTCCCCTTTTTTTATGATGGCAAAACTTCTTTAGCTTATCTTGTAATTTGAAACTCATCCTCCCCCTAACTTTGTGCATTCTTCTAAAATTCAATTTGATGCTGCTTTTGCTTGTAGATACCCTTCTCCCCCTTTGACAACATCAAAAAGAGAGAAAGACACGGTCAAAGAATAACATATTACATACATATGAATACACTCATCAATTTACAGCCAAGATACATTAACACACATCCACATATAATGATGTTAATGCAAAGATAATACGGATAAATAAGGCAAAAAACCATATATAGAAACTCAAGGTACATTCCATAACCAGACAATGCCAACAAACTCCAAGTCATAAGAAGTACAAAAGCAATTCGAAAACTTATAATGGTCATGCAACATAAAGCAAAGTATGAAATGCATTAAACTAAATATCATAGTCCTTAAGGTGTCCTCCCCCTAAATTGGTTGCCCCTTCCTCTGAAGTAATAGTCTAGAGGTGGAGGAAGTGGTTGCTCATCCAAACGCTCGTTAAGCTCCAAAACAGCCCGGTTAAGAGTATTAAAACTATTAGTCAAACAACGAGTCTGACTTTCAGTAGTTGTAGCCAGAGTGTCAAACCTTGTCATCACTGAGGAAGCAAACCAGTTAAAGTTATGACTCTGAGCTTTTAACTAATTTGTGAGAGCAATGTGCGTCTCTTCCTGAGCAGACATAAAGGTTTGTTGTTGGAGCTGCATTGATCTCAGCATTTCTAGGAATTCATCATTGTTTTATTGCGGTTACGATGGAGAAGTAGGAATGTAATACTCTTGCTGATGCCACTCATTTGTTGGTGGCATATAGGATGAACCAAGTGAATTCCATCCAGTATGTTACCACTCACCCCATCCCTGATTCGCATAGAGATCTTAAGAAGGAGAGTGGCCCATCCACTCAGCATTGTCCTCTTCTGTATTATAGTCACCTGTTTGCATTTCATCCCCTGCTTCTTCTTCTTGGTCATTTACTTCTTCATCTTCGTCTGCATCCTCGTCAACATATTGAACACCTGAATGTGTAGTTCTATGCTGAAACTTGTATTGTTTCTCTTTATTATCCCAGAAGTATCCCATCATGGTGAGTGTTTTCTGGCTGAACTCTTGATCAAAGGTCAATGACATATACGGAATACCTTGAACTTCCACTTTAGCCTTATTCAGAATACATTGAATAAACGATGCATAGCACAAGGTCGTACCTCGACTTGAGTCACGGAGAGTAAACATCCGACTTGTGATATAATCATGCCAGTCAATACGTTTCTTATTTTTCAGCAAATAGATCAGATGAACCTCAGCCTGACCAACCCTGGAGTATCCTCCCTTCTTGGGACGGAGAATGTGAGAAACGATCCACTGGAGGATCCTATCAACAACCTTCAAATGCCTGGTTGTAACCGTCTTGGGAAACATATTACTATTAAAAATGCTGTCAGGATAAGGATCTCGCAGCATAGAGTTTAAAGCAGTTTTAAATTCATATCCGTCAACACACTTAGAATCAGTAACCTTAGGATGAGTAGATGGATGTGGATCTATATTGATCAAATTCTTCCAGACAGTTGCATTAATCGAGTAAATTTTACCCCTATCTCGTATTTAAAAGCAGAACATTCAAACTTACCCTGAATTCTTGCGTAGAACAACTTAACCAAGTCCTCATTGTACTTGGTATCACACTCCAAGAACTCATCAAAGTTTTGAAAATTCAGTAGTTCAATAACTTCAGTCAAATGCAAACGCTCAGCTCTTAAAGGATAATAAGCAAATTGCTTGACAATGGACTGGTTACGAAAATTCTTATTGTAAGTCTCTGTATAATTTTCAGATAACAGAGAGAGAGCAGTTACCGGAATATTAGGTCTTGGTTAAGACGTACCATCTCTTGAAGTAGAAGCTCTTGATGTTCTCTTTCCAGTGATTCTTCTGGAAGCCATTAAAATACACCCTTTTTGAAATAGATGAACAGTGCACGAAACCCTTGATGATGATGAACAGTGTTTGAAACTTGATGATGACGATGAACAGTATAGGAAACCTTGATTTTATGATTAGAAAACCCTTGAATACCTTTTAATTGTGGAAATCTTGTATTTTTGAGGAACTATTTGTAATGGGTTTTCTAGGGTTTTTAGAAGGTTGGAGGAGAGGAGAAGAATGAGGAAAGTGTTTAGATGCAATGTATGATGATGATGATACTTAGAAAATATGACAGACAATTAAGTGGGTCAATATTTCTTACACATGAGGAGGCGTGCGCTCTCCCAAGATTTTTTTTTAGATTCTGTCAGTGACGCATCGACCAAACCAGGTGTGCGTCGACGCATACTGAACCAAAATGCATAATTTCAAAATTCAAAAAGTTGCGTTGACCAAAGGGTCGACCTACGCTAACCCACTTCATAATGTGAAAAATGATGACAATCATGAGTCGACCCATGTGTAGCACCCCAAAATTTGCCCTCTTGTTCCTAAATCTAACTGGCTTATGTTTCATTTCATTTTGCATCGTCATTTTGCATTCTGCATGGTTCTTTTGGGCATGGGATCAAGGTATTTCTTGCACCTAGCATTTCATCCACTTCAGAGGACATTTCAGTAGTATACAAAGCTAAGCAGATGGCTTTCCAGGGTTTTTCGAGCATTTATTTTGCTCCCTGGATGATTTGATTATCAGAAGTTTCGACAGTTATTTTTGCTCAGCGATTCGGCACCGGACAGTATTGCTTCACCAGGATATTTTGAGGTGTTAGGAAGAATTTATGTTTTATTTCAGGTGTTACTCAGTAGCAATATCAATTATTGAGTTTCAGAGGCTTAACAGGGTTCAGAACAGCTGTCAAAGGCCATTTCTCCAGGATTCCGTCCAAAAGGCGCCAAAACTCAAAATTTGAACTGAGTAACCGGTTACTGCATTTAGGGTAACCGGTTACTCTGGGCGTATTTTGAAAAAAATTAAGTTTCAGCATTGAGCCAATTGTGATCATGTGCTTTCCATGTGCATTAGGAGAAGGATCTAGAATTGATTCAATTTTAATTCATTTTCACAATTTTCACAATTCTCACCATTTCCTTCCATTATTTCAAACATTCTCATTCCTAATTCCACTCCTAATTTCCATTCCTTTTACTAACCCACACTCCAAACCACATTTGAATTCCTAACCTAGTCCATATTTAAATCAATTCACTCCAAACCTCCCATAATTTTGATCAATTTTCTGAATTTTCTACACATCTCACTCCAATTTTCTCAACTTTTCTCTCATTTCCAAAACCCTCACCCAACGTTCCATCATCAAAGTTCAACAAATTTTGCATTAAAATTTTTTGATCTTGGAACTAAACCTTCATCAATTCACTAATTCTTGAAGAGATTCTACACTTGCTATTGTTTTTGCTTTAGGATTTAAGCTCTTGGAAGTGATTATTGGAGAAGCTTGAAGCAAGTTCATCATATTACATTTATTTTCCATTTTCTTGTGAAGATAGCATTGGATCTTTGGTTTCTAGCATGGATTCAGCAATTGCAGCTTATCAACATTCACCAAAGCAAATCTCAGCTTTATAGGTTGGTGAATTTCATATCTACTTTTCATTTTAGCTTATTTTGCATGTTCATGATGTAGATCTTAAATTTGTTGAGTTTTGATCCATTTGATTGTGGATTTGATTTATGTTGCTGGATAATTGATGTGTGGTTGCTGTTATGTGATGTAATTTTCGTGCATTTTAAGTTGCCCTAACATGCAGGTGATTGGGGAGGTGATTAAGCTGCTGAAAAGTGATTTTGAAAGCTGATTTGTTGATTCTGTTGCAGAGTAACCGGTTACTGCATATAGGGTAACCGATTACCCTGTTGTTTTTCTGCGTGTTTTGGCTGATTTTGAACTGAGTAACCGGTTACCACTGTTACACAATGTGTTTTTCATGCTTTTTCTTGCTTGTTTGAGATCCTTTGCATGTCTAAACTTCATGGATTAATATGATGTTGATTTGCAGATTATTCCGGAGCTGTTTTACCCCACATGAGGGTTTGAATGTGATTTTTTGACGCGCGACTTTTGGTTTTCGTTGATGAATATCCATGATTATTTTGTTGCTTTCTTGATGTGATAAACACGTTGCACACACATTTTAATCATGTTGATTGATGATTAAAGCTTAACT
The DNA here is from genome assembly GCA_022829125.1 of Lathyrus tuberosus. Classification (NCBI taxonomy): domain Eukaryota; kingdom Viridiplantae; phylum Streptophyta; class Magnoliopsida; order Fabales; family Fabaceae; genus Lathyrus; species Lathyrus tuberosus. Next base: position 5,661,278 of record JALAZF010000247.1, read on the forward strand.
TGCTGGACTTGTGATGCATGATCGTTGCTTGTGTTCGATTTCGCTTATGCATGATGTTTTGGTGAACGATTAGTTGTGCAACTTTATTGATCCTACTCGTTCGTGAATTGTTAACATGACCCTTGTTGCTCATTCTGGATGCTTGCAATCTCTATGCTTAGTTTGCCTTGCTATGCATGTTTATTGGCAATCGTTGCTTGCGTGTTGTATTATTTGAGTGTTCATGAACACATGCTGACTGAGTTTTTACAGCTGCTGTCTTGGATTGTTATGTGCTGTCAATTGTATATCATTGCTACCTTGTTGCTTTTACACCTGTTTTGTGCTGGAAACTTGAGTCGTTGAATGCTGTTTGGTGTATTTGCTGGATTTTACTGCTGTGCAGGTGCAGGAGCTCTGTTGTAGCTGCTGTTTCTAGTTTGTTTCTCTTGGTTTTGGTTTGCTTTTGCATATTCCCTTAGGCTTCCCTAGTTTAACTTAATTTTCGATTAAGCTTGTAGTAGGATAAACATTAGGAGCTAATCCATGTATGATAACATTAGGTAGAATTCCCCTTTCAACCTTCCCTTAGGATCAATTATTATTGCATGATAACTTCTAAGATGGAGTTCCCTTTTTCTTTTCAACCATTGAGTCTTCTCTTCTCATCTCAAAAACAAGTCCAAAACACTTAATAAATACAACGAGTATTGTGCGCCACGAGGCTTAAGTACATGGGAAATGTGGAATGATGGGTCTCTCTTCATTTTTCTAGAGTGTTTAGCATACGTCCCATTGGGGGCGACCATACGACGCATTCACTCCTATGTTATAGACTTTAGTGCAATGCGAGTTTCAAACTAACTTCAATCCACTTCTGTCTAAAAAACACAAACCAAGTTCAAGTCTTTTTTATCCTTCGGGATTGCTGGGTTTCAAATCATTTTCAGAAAAGAGCACGTTATTTCCATTTTGTCGCAAACAGGCATCGACCCTAACTGCCGGACGCGGACCTAACGTCGCTCATAAAAAACACTTACCGACCCGTAGGTCGAACTACAACTGCTCTGACTTCCTCTTTCTTGTCCGATTGAGGATACGTAGGCACAAGACGGCGATGTCTTGGCGAGTAACCTTCCCCCATTAGTTCGTTGTTCGTTGAACTACGTCGACTCTGATTCTTCGTTCGTCCACGAAGATATGTAGGCATAGGATTGCGATAATCCTTGCGAGTCCGTTTTAGTTTTTTCCCTCCCCGTTTTCGTTTAGCAGTAGGCTTTAGATAACTCACCCTTTGATTAGACAACAAGCGTGGATCCCATCGAGTACGATGGACGCGTGGGGGTGCTAATACCTTCCCCTCGCATAACCGACTCCCGAACCCAAGTTATGGTTGTGATGACCATGTCTTTCCCTTTTTCAGGTTTTCTTCGATCGTTCCCTTTCCCTGCGTTGGGATAAATAACGTTCGGTGGCGACTCTTCTGTTCTATTTCCGCCGGTTGTTTTTCGCAGTTGCGACAGCTGGCGACTCTGGTTCCCTATGCGAGTCAATCCTAGCGCTTGTATATTCTTTTCTTTGGGTGTTTATTTTTGTCCATTATTTGTTGTATATTATTGTATTTTACTGCATTTATTGCATTTGATTATTGTTATCATATTGCTCTGCTGCTGTTGTGTTGTTAGGTGGGTTGGTTCCATGAGAGATAAGCCCAGTACTCAGGCTTGAGTATACACCTAAGATTAGAGTATAAAGTAGTGTGACTTGTGTGGCGTCTGGCCAGACTTAGTGCACACGAAAATTTCACATCCAGACGAGGTTTTCTTTGGTGATGTTCTATCCTGCGCGTTGGGGTAGACGATAGAACGTAACTTAGAGAGCTGTCAACTCTGGCGACCATTCCCGAGAACTCAGTTGAGGCACTCCTCCCAAGAGGTAATAATGGCATACCAGAAATGGCAAACCCATTATGCTTCTTGATCCGAGGACCCGAGGCTGAGAACTTGCTATAGGATGACCTTTTTTAGGGGAATCGGTTGAGGCCTCCTCGATTGATGATGATGCCAAACTAGAAATGGTGAACATATCATCATTTTTCGACCTGAGAGTCTGTGGCGCTGAGGATCCTCGGTTCTAGAACCCACATGTGAGAGGGTCTGGGTGTTTACAGGTCTATAGGTAATCGTAACCTCCATCCACCCGATTTTCTGGTTTTCTTATCAATGTGGACTTATCATCCTGGTATTCTGGTATTCTGATTATTCGAATATTCTGGTATTCTAGTATTCTCTTCAGAGCAGAATTTTGAACCTATTCAGTCAATAGTGCAGCAGCAATTCAGTGCATATGGAAACCGTGATCCTGTGTCTTTGCATTTGCATCACATCATTTTGCATTGCATTGCATATTCATAAGCATAGCAGGTGTTTGAGGTTGGTTATTTTGATCCCGATCTGGTTTCTTCAGGGTTGCAGATTCAATCTTTTTCAGCCGTATCATACTTGAGCCAATCAGAAGAGAATTATGGAGCAAGTGCAAGGTGAAATTCTGGAGGTTAAGACACGAATGAATCAGTTCATAGAACTGGTGCAGAACGTGGCCCAAGGACAAGAGCAACTGAGAACTCTGGTCAAACCGCTCATTGATACTCCCAAGTTTGATGATGGGCGTGTTATCCATGGTGGTGTTGGTGTTGTCATCCCTCCGGGCGGAGGACCTGGAGTTGTTATTCCTCCTGGAGGAGGTATTGCTGGTGGTGTTCATGACGGAGTTCCCAGCGGAGGAAATGTCTGTGCTGTGCATGAGGCTGATGTGGCTCATAATTATCATTGGGAGAAGGACTGACAAGAAGATGTATTTTCTATGCATGACCTAGATGTTGGCCTTCCATCAGAAGCCGACAAAAAGTTCAAGATGATTGAGGAGAGGATGAAGGCTTTTGAGAACCTAAATACTTTGGGTATGGACATGGATGACTTGGGTTTGGTCCCAGGTGTGAAAATTCCTCCAAAGTTCAGAGTGCCTGTTTTTGATAAGTATAAGGAAACCACTTGTCCTAAGACTCATATCAGAGCATATTTTAGGAAAATGTCTGCGTATTCGGATGATGAGAAGCTGTTGATGCATTTCTTTCAGGATAGCCTAGCTGGGGCATCCCTAGAGTGGTATATACAACTGGAGAGGACTCATATCCGTAGTTGGTGGGAACTTGTTGAGGCATTTGTTAAGCATTATCATTACAATACAAAGATGGCTCCTAACAGGACTCAGCTTCAGAATCTTTCTCAGAGAGGAAATGAAAGCTTTAAGGAGTACGCCCAGAGATGGCGGGAATCGGCAGCGAGAGTTCAACCTCCGATGATGGAGCGAGAACTTATTGATATGTTCATGGCTACGCTTCAGGGGCCTTATTTTGAGAAACTTGTGGGTTTTACTTCTGTTGGGTTTTCTGATTTAGTGATGGCTGGAGAAAGAGTCGAAAGCTGTATCAGAATGGGAAAGATTCAAGTTGCTCCTGGTTCTTCTGAAGATGCAAAGAAACCTTATGTTGGGTTCCCCAAGAGGAAATAAGGAGAGACTAATGTCGTTCAGTACCAACAACCCTATGCTCCTTAACAACAGAACTATCAGCGTCAGAATCAGCATAGGCCTCGCAAAAACTTGGAAAGAATGAATGCTCATCTCCATCCAGTTCCCATGTCGTGCAATCAACTCTTGCCACACCTGATTCAAAACTCATTGGTAGAGCCCAAGACTCTCAAGCCTGTTCCAGAACCATACCCTTCTGGGTACGATCCCAATGTGCAATGTGGATATCATAGAGAATCCATGGGGCACCAAACTGAAGATTGCAAAGCCTTCCAAGCCAAAGTGAAAAAATTGATTGATAAGGGGTACATATCCTTTCCATAGGGAAATTTGGTGGTGCATGTTAACCTCTCATCTATTTGAGCTTGAATACATCAAAGGTCATCTCCTAAAGCCAGTGGTCTAGACACGAAGACATCCTCAACATTGGCAATCCCTGGGCACTTTTATCATTTGCATTTGTATTTTCTTTACTATTAAGTGCTACTTGTTTGTTAAACAATGTTGTTTTGAATGGTAATATTAATGAAGTGATTATACATTTTCTGAATTAATCATGTTGCATTCGCTCATCTTTCTCATTTATTGCAAAGCACAAACACATACACTTCTTGTTCACTTACTTTATCACTGTTGTTTTAGCAAAGATTGGAGGGAGGATGATGAAAACGAAATGCCCATAATTGCTGCTGGTTTGCTTTCAGATAAAATCTTGCTGATGAAGTACAGACAATGTTTCAAACCCCCTAAACACCGGAGATATAAGGAAGATAATCCCTATTCAACCCCGTTGAGCCTAGAAGTAGGAGTTTCTTTCTGAAAATGAAAAACCCCCAATCTTAACCTGGGGAAGGGTAAGTGTCAGTTAATTCGACCAAGTGTTCAAATTTCAAAAGGAATGTGCATCTAAGGATCCATTACCTGAGGTCGTACCTCACAAACCCACAGTGGTTATCCCTCGCTAACCAAAGAGTGAAGCAGTCATAACCCTTTTTAGATCAATCAAGACAAGCCAGTGTTACGCGATTTGTTCAAAAAAAAAAGAAGAATCAAAAGAAAAAAAAGAAAAAAAAAGAGAGAAAGAACAAAAGCCCGCTAAGTCGAAAACTCGAAAACGAGTGACTTAGGCAAAAGTTAGGGCATCCCGCTGGACTTCAAAATCGACAAAATTCAAAAAGAATCTGTCCAGACAAAAATTAGGGAACAAAAAAATGAAGGAATAAAAAGCGAAAGAAATGATCAAAAGGAAAATCCTCGAGCAGGAACAAAGCTGTGTGACTACAGACACCAAAGACAAGAGGGGTGGCTGTCACCTCGAAAAACTTGTGGGTTTCTTAACTAACACTCATACCATTCAATAAACTCTTTGAAAGGTGAGCGTTTGTGCCAAATTAGCTGAACGTAGGAATAGAGAACATCAAGGAGAATGGGTGGGATAAAACAACTTTGAGCCTTTCATCCTTTGTTTCAGTAACCGTGAACCAGACCACGATTCAACCCTTAAAAGACCTAATTGAGGCAGGGTTTATTCTGAAAGCTTACCGCAGCAAGGTTGCGTAAACTGACTCCTAAAGATTTGATAATCTTCTTCTTGCTATATCTTTCACTAGCTAAATCAGCACAGTATTTGGACTAATGGTCCATTCGTCACACACTATCACATCATTTTAATAATGATTGATTTTTTAAAAATCTGCATGAGAATCACATTAAAATTACCATTCATGAACGAACAGGTTAATTTTCAAGTTAGTGCTTGGCATTGAAGAAATTCCAACAAGGAGCAATTGAAGAGGACTGAATCATTTGGAAAAGTTGATCAGAATTAAGTATACCTTGTAGTCCTTTGGATCTGGGGCATTGACATCCAATGAATATGGAATCAATCAGTCAAGGGCAAATCCCCAAGCATCAGTTGATTATGGGGTAAAACATTCAAGAATCGGTTGATCAGAGGAGAATCATCTCAAGACTCTACCAAGCAGGGGCAGGCCATTCAGGGGTTTTGTTGATTAAGGGTGAATCCCTCCAACGCCTAGTCAGAGTGAGTTATGTCGCTTCCACGCTCATACCGGGTCAGGTCATCACAAGAGCTTACTAAGATCAGTTGACCTCGAGAGCACAGCAAAGCCAGCCATTCCAAGAATTGGATAATCGGGGGCAGCCCGTGTCAAAGATCAAAGTATTGGGGTAAATCTTTCAGGGAAACTATTTCCCAAACTTCTTTTTAGTGAAAATTCTGTAAAGGCACGCCAGACTGGGGTAATTTAAACTACATTGGGGTTAGACCTCTCCTTGCTTTCAAGCTATGCGAGCCAAGTCTGTTTCGTCAGCAACAGTTGAGCTCAAGATGAGTATCAGGGAATCATGTTATTACCCCATCAAGTACCTGTTTTCCTTTGAACGAGAAGCCTTGCTACGGAGACCGTCTTTCCATTTTTTGGAGACCTGCATAATCATTGCATAAATCATCCTCTTGCATCAGTCATGCCGCTTCGTTCGAGCATAAAGAATTGCATGTTATTCTTGGGCTTCATCCTAACCGACATCTGAGGACCTTGTAACCCAACATCATTTAGTCGCTCAAAGTTCAGTTCTCGTCTGGCAAACCTTGTCAAGTCCAGTACCCGCCTGGAAAAACAGTCGCAGATATCCTTCGGGTAAATACCATTTCAAAGTCCAGTTCTCTTCTGGCAAACCATAAAATCAGTTCTCGTCTGATACCAAAAACAAGAAGTCAGTTCTCGTTTGATAACTTAACCTTTTGTCACCAGTTCTTGTCTGGTAATTTACATCTAGAGCCCAACCGTATTTGGCATAATGATAATCCTTGGGTCACATAATTCTCATATCCCTGGCAGTCCGAGCCTGCATCAGCATAAGCATTTTTGCATTGCATCCTCCAAATGCGTAGCATTTCCATTTCGTATGGAGCATTACGACATAAAAAAATTCAAACATGCATTCGAAGCGTAAGCCAGGTTGATACTTTCTTTGCCAGACTTTTCCTCAGCAGAGATGGCATAACTCAGGAGATTTTGTTTTATCCCCAGTAAGATCGCCGATGGATGTGTTCGTCTTATTTGTGCTCCCCTGCAGATTTTTTTGTTTAGACTTCTCCTTTCCCCAGCTGAGCCATCTTATCTTTGCGTCGTAGGTCCGTTGATTTTACCTCTTGCCAACCCCTTTTCGGTTCACGACCATCTCTTTGTTGGGAGTCTACCTTTGATCGGCTAACCTCTTTGGTAAACCCAGTTCTCGCCTGGTAGTAAGTTCTCGTCTGACCTCTCTTCGGTAAACCCAGTTCTCGCCTGGTAGTCAGTTCTCGTCTGACCTATTTTTGTGAAACCCAATTCTCGCCTGGTAGTCAGGTCTCGTCTGACCTATTTTTGTGAAACCCAGTTCTCGCCTGATAGTCAGTTCTCATCTGACCTATTTTTGTGAAACCTAGTTCTCGCCTGGTAGTCAGTTTTCGTCTGACCTATTTTTGTGAAACCCAGTTCTTGCCTGGTAGTCAGTTCTCGTCTGACCTATTTTTGTTAAACCCAGTTCTTGCCCGGTAGTCAGTTCTCGTCTGACCTTTCTTTGGTAAACCCAGTTCTCGCCTGGTAGTCAGTTCTCGTCTGACCTATTTTGTGAAACCCAGTTCTCGCCTGGTAGTCAGTTCTCGTCAGACCTATTTTGTGAAACCCAGTTCTCGCCTGGTAGTCAGTTTTCGCCTGACCTATTTTGTGAAACTCAGTTCTCGCCTGGTAGTCAGTTCTCGTCTGACCTATTTTGTGAACCCAGTTCTCGCCTGGTAGTCAGTTCTCGTCTGACCTATTTCGTGAAACCCAGTTCTCGTCTGGTAATCAGTCCTTGTTTGGTATTCAGTTCCCGTATGATTTGTCTCGTTCAAACTTAGTTCCCGTCTGGCTTGTCGGTGCAAAACCCAGTTTTCATCTGGTAGTCAGTTCCTGTCTGACTTGTCTCTTTCGAATCCAGTTCTCGTTTTGCTCATCTTTGCGAAGTCCAGTTCTCACATGGTAGTCAGTCCTCGTCTGACCTGTCTTTGTAAGTCCAATTCCAGACTGGGCGTCAATTACTGTTTTTCTCCCCACAGTTTGCAAATTTTCGGGTTCTTTTTGTATTCAATCACCTTCTACCTTGAATGTCTGAAAGTCGTTGCTATCATCCTTTCAGGTCCAAGTCGATTGAATAGGGGCAGCTGTAGCACCCCAAAATTTGCCCTCTTGTTTCTAACTCTAACTGGCTTATGTTTCATTTCATTTTGCATCGTCATTTTGCATTCTGCATGGTTCTTTTGGGCATGGGATCAAGGTATCTTTTGCACCTCAGCGTTTCATCAAATTCAGAGAACAATTCAGCAGTATACAAAGCTAAGCAGATGGCTTTCCAGGTTTTTTCGAGCATTTATTTTGCTCTCTGGATGATTTGATTATCAGAAGTTTCGACAGTTATTTTTGCTCAGCGATTCGGCACCGGACAATATTGCTTCAGTAGGATATTTTGAGGTGTCAGGAAGAATTTATGTTTTATTTCAGGTGTTACTCAGTAGCAATATCAATTATTGAGTTTCGGAGGCTTAACAGGGTTCAGAACAGCTGTCAAAGGCCATTTCTCCAGGATTCCCTTCAAAAGGCGCCAAAACTCAAAATTTGAACTGAGTAACCGGTTACTGCATTTTGGGTAACCGGTACTCTGGCCGTATTTTGAAAAAAATTAAGTTTCAGCATTGAGCCAATTGTGATCATGTGCTTTTCATGTGCATTAGGAGAAGGATCTAGAATTGATTCAATTTTGATTCATTTTCACAATTTTCACCATTTCCCTCCATTATTTCAAATATTCCCATTCCTAATTCCACTCCTAATTTCCATTCCTCTTACTAACCCACACTCCAAACCACATTTGAATTCCTAACCTAGTCCACATTTAAATCAATTCACTCCAAACCTCCCATAATTTTGATCCATTTTTTGAATTTTCTACACATCTCACTCCAATTCTCTCAACTTTTCTCTCATTTCCAAAACCCTCACCAAAAGTTCCATCATCAAAGTTCAACAAATTGTGCATTGAAATTTGTTGATCTTGGAACTAAACCTTCATCAATTCACTAATTCTTGAAGAGATTCTACATTTGCTACTGTTTTTGCTTTTGGATTTAAACTCTTGGAATTGATTATTGGAGAAGCTTGAAGCAAGCTCATCATATTGCATTTATTTTGCATTTTCTTGTGAAGATAACATTGGATCTCTGGATTTCTAGCTTGAATTCAGCAATTGCAGCTTATCAACATTCTTCACCAAAGCAAATCTCGGCTTTGTAGGTTGGTGAATTTCAGATCTACTTTTCATTTTAGCTTATTTTGCATGTTCATGATGTAGATGTTAAATTTGTTAAGTTTTGATCCATTTGAATGTGGATTTGATTTATGTTGCTGAATAATTGATGTGTGGTTGCTGTTATATGATGTAATTTTCGCGCACTTTAAGCTGCCCTAACATGCAGGTGATTGGGGAGGTGATTAAGCTGCTGAAAAGTGATTTTGAAAGCTGATTTGCTGATTCTGTTGCAGAGTAACCGGTTACTACATATAGAGTAACCGGTTACCACTGTTAATGAATGTGTTTTTCATGCTTTTTCTTGTTTGTTTGAGATCCTTTGCATGTCTAAACTTGATGGATTGATATGATGTTGATTTGTGAATTATTCCGGAGCTGTTTTACCTCACGCGAGGGTTTGAATGTGATTTTTCGACGCGCGACTTTTGGTTTTCGTTGATGAATATCCATGATTATGTTGTTGCTTTCTTGACGCGATGAACACGTTGTACACACATTTGAATCACGTTGATTGATGATTAAAGCTTAACTTGCTGGACTTGTGATGCATGATCGTTGCTTGTGTTCAATTTCGCTTATGCATGATGTTTTGGTGAACGATTAGTTGTGCTACTTTGTTGATCATACTCGTTCGTGAATTGTTAACATGACCTTTGTTGCTCATTCTGGATGCTTGCAATCTTTATGCTTGGGTTACCTTGCTATGCATGTTTATTGGCAATCATTGCTTGCGTGTTGTATTGTTTGAGTGTTCATGAACACATGCTGCCTGAGTTTTTACAACTGCTGTCTTGGATTATTATGTGCTATCAATTGTATATCCTTGCTGCCTTGTTGCTTTTACACCTCTTTTGTGCTGGAAACTTGAGCTGTTTAATGCTGTTTAGTGTATTCGCTGGATTTTACTGTTGTGCAGGTGTAGGAGCGTTGTTGTAGCTGCTGTTTCTAGTTTGTTTCTCTTGGTTTTGGTTTGCTTTTGCATGTTCCCTTAGGCTTTCCTAGTTCAACTTAATTTTTGATTAAGCTCTGAGTAGGATAGACATTAGGAGCTAATCCATGTATGCTAACATTAGGTAGAATTCCCCTTTCAACCTTCCCTTAGGATCAATTATTGCATGGTAACTTCTAGGATGGAGTTCCCTTTTTCTTTTCAACCTTTGAGTCTTCTCATCTCATCTAAAAAACAAGTCCAAAACACTTAATAAATACAACGAGTATTGTGCGCCACGAGCCTTAAGTACACGGAAAATGAGGAATGAGGGGTCTCCCTTCATTTTTCTAGAGTGTTTAGTATACGTCCCATTGGGGGCGACCATGCGACGCATTCGCTCCTATGTCATAGACTTTAATGCAATGGGAGTTTCAAATTAACTTTAATCCACTTCTGTCTAAAAAACACAAACCAAGTTCAAGTCATTTTTATCCTTCGGGATTGCTGGGTTTCAAATCATTTTCAGAAAAGAGCACGTTATTTCCGTTTTGTCGCAAACAGGCATCGACCCTAACTGTCAGACGCGAACCTAACGTCGCTCATAAAAAACACTTACCGACCCGTAGGTCGAACTACTACTGCTCTGACTTCCTCTTTCTCGTCCGATTGAGGATACGTAGGCACAAGACGGCGTTGTCTTGGCCAGCAACCTTCCCCCATTAGTGCGTAGTCCATCGAACTATGTCGACTCTGATTCTTCGTTCGTCCACGAAGATACGTAGGCATAGGATTGCGATAATCCTTGCGAGTCCGTTTTAGTTTTTTCCCTCCCCGTTTTCGTTTAGCAGTAGGCTTTAGATAACTCACCCTTTGATTAGACAACAAGTGTGGATCCCATCGAGTACCATGGACGCGTGGGGTGTTAATACCTTCCCCTCGCGTAACCGACTCCCGAACCCAGGCTATGGTTGCGATGACCATGTCTTTCCTTTTTTCAGGTTTTCTTCGATCGTTCCCTTTCCCTGTGTCGGGATAAATAACGTTCGGTGGCGACTCTTCTGTTCTGTTTCCGCCGGTTGTTTTTCGCAGTTGCGACACCATGCCCTGTTTTGGTCGACTCAAACAGTTAAAGCATGGAAAATGCACATTTTGAGTACTTTATGCATCAAGTAGAGATAAATAACAAGCCACACACATATCAAACTTAAAAAATGGATCAAAATTACATCTAAACATGAAATAAACATCAATCCAATCCATATTTTGGCACAATAGGTTACACATATAATTGATCAAGAGTAGTAATCTAAAAGGAACGATATTACCTCCGACGATTGATGATATATGCCCTCACATGTAGCTTACTCTTTTCAATATTGTTAGTCAAACAAAAATATAGACGAGAAATCATATAAAGCATGCAATCATATATACATATTCAAACACGATCCGAGATATCGAGAACACCAAGTTCCCTACGGATATTAAATAAAGGCTCCGTTGCAAGAGGTTTGGTGAAAATATCCGCAAGTTGATTCTTAGAATCAACATGCTCAAATACCACATCACCTTTCTCTACATGATACCTAAGGAAATGATGGCGTATTTCTATATGTTTCGTGTGAGAATGTAATACCGGGTTTTTGGTTAGGTTAATGGCACTTGTATTGTCACACAAAATAGGAATACGTTCAAGTTGAATATTGAAGTCGAGTAATTGTTGCTTAAGCCACAAGACTTGAGCACAACAACTACCGACCACAACGTATTCTGCTTCGGCTGTTGACAAAGCAACAAAAACTTGCTTTTTGCTATGCCAACTCACTAAGGAATTTGAGAAAAAGTGATAAGTACCACTCGTGCTTTTCCTATCCAATTTGCAACCGACAAAGTCAGAATCGAAATAGCCAACCAAAGAGCAATCACTTCCCTTGGAATACCAAAACCCATACTTTGGAGTACCGCATAGGTATCTAAGTATGCGCTTCACGACTTTTAAATGAGATTCCTTGGGACACGATTGGTACCTAGCACGCATGCAGACACTAAACATAATATCTGGTCGGGATGCGGTAAGATAGAGGAGAGAGCCAATCATACCTCTATATTTCTTCACATCTACATCCTTACCATTCTCATCTCGATTCAAGTTGATGCAAGTAGGCATCGGAGTGTCGATAACTTTCGAGCTAGCCATGTCAAAGCGTTTGAGTAGCTCAAGACGATACTTTGTCTGGCTCACGAATGTCCCTTCTTCAAGTTGCTTGATTTGCAATCCGAGGAAATAGTTTAGCTCCCCTATCATGTTCATCTCGAACTCTCCCTGCATTAACTTAGAAAACTCCTTGACCATATTTGTGTTAGTAGAACCAAATATAATATCGTCTACATATACTTGTACCAAAAATTGGTCTTTTCCTTGACGTTTGATGAAGAGGGTTGTGCCAACCTTCCCTCTAGAGTACCCTTGATCAAGTAGAAATTTGCTAAGACGCTCATACCATGCCCTATGGGCTTGTTTGAGACCGTACAAAATGCGTTTGAGCTTGTAAACATGATCGGGATACCCATGGGATTCAAATCCAGGAGTTTGGGCTACATGAACCTCTTCATTAATGTAACCATTTAGAAAAGCACTTTTTACATCCATTTGAAATAATTTGAAGTTTCTCGCATATGCGTAGGCAAGCAACATGAGTATAGCCTCGAGTCAGGCAACAGGTGCATAAGTTTCCTCATAGTCTATGCATTACTCTTAGTTATACCCTTGCGCAACTAAGCACGCTTTATTTCTAGTTATAACTCTATTTTCGTCGAGCTTGTTCCTAAACACCCATCGGGTGCCGATTACTCGATGGCCTCGCGGAGGAGGGACAAGGTCCCAAACCTCATTTCTTTTAAATTGATTTAACTCCTCTTGCATTGACAAAAACCAATGTTCATCGAGTAAGGCCTCTTTTGAGTTTTTAGGCTCAACTTGCGAAACGAAAGCAGAGTAATAACAGAAGTTACTTAGCTTGGATCGAGTTGTTACTCCCTTTGAGATATCACCGAGAATGTTGTCGATGGGATGGTCTTTGGACGAATCCTAAGCTGGAGGAATGTCATCTTTATTAGTCGTATGATCCTCATCACTCTTCACAGGTTGGTGATATTTTTCCTCCTCAACATGCACTGCTTCAGGTTGATCAGTCCCTTTATCAGTGTCTTTGAGTATGTCTTTTGAAGATACACCTGCACCATGAAAAGAACTACCTTTTCCAACATTTTTCGGATAAGACTCATCAAAAGTAACGTGTACAGACTCCTCAACAGTAAGTAACCTCTTATTGTAAACCCTATATGCCTTACTAGACTGAGAGTATCCAAAAAATATACCTTCGTCGGCCTTAGCATCAAACTTACCAAGTGTCTCTTAACCATTATTCAACACGAAACACTCACAACCAAAAACGTGAAGGTGAGATACGTTGGGCTTCCTCCCTTTTAAAAGCTCATATGGTGTTTTGTTTAGAATAGGACGAATGAGCACCCTATTTAAAACGTAACAAGCCCTACTAATGGCACTGGCCCAAAAGTATTTTAGAAGGCCACTCTCATTGATCATAGTCTTTCCCAATTCTTCCAAAATTCTATTTTTACGTTCCACAACCCCGTTTTGTTGAGGGGTACGTGGTGCGGAAAAATTATGACCAATCCCATGGTTATCGCAAAATGCTTCAAAAAGATGATTTTCGAACTCACCTCTATGATCACTTCTAATTGATAAAATGTTTGTGTTCAATTTGTTTTGAGATAACTTGGCAAATTTCTCAAAAGCCAAAAAGGTATCGCTCTTGCTCGCTAAGAAAATAGTCCAGCAAAACTTAGAATAGTCATCGACAATCACAAAACCATAATAGTTACCACCCAGGCCCTTAATCCTAGATGGTCCAAAGAGGTCCATATAGAGGAGCTCAAGGGGTCTCGTGGTTAAAACAATGTTTTTAGACTTAAACAAGATTCTTGTTTGCTTCCCCATTTGACACGCATCACATAAGTGATCCTTTGTGAACTTGATTTTGGGTAAGCCGATTACTAGGTCTTTAGAAACTATTTTATTAAGCAAATCAAAATTGACATGCGCCAAACGTCTATACCATAACCATGAATCTTCACTCATGGTGACTAGACACTTGTCGCTACTCAACGATACCTCATTCAAGTCTAGCATATAGACGTTATTGACCCTCAGGCCTTTAAACACATATTTTTTATCACTATTTTCAATTATGCAACAATCTTTTGAAAATGATACTTTATAATCCTTGTCATATAATTGACTAATGCTTAATAGGTTATGTTTAAGACCCTCAACAAGAAGCACGTCTGAAATAGTAGTAGAAGAGGGATTACCTACACTACCTTTGTCGAGTATTGACCCTTTATTGTTATCTCCGTAGGTAACAAATCCCCTTTTCTTCGCCACAAAGTTGATTAAAAGAGATATGTCTCCCGTCATATGTCTTGAGCAGCCACTATCAAGAACCTATCTTCTTTCCGTGGTCTCAAGACGTTGTACCTACACAATCAATCAAGGGAAATAGGTACCCAATTCTTATTGGGTCCTTGGTTGTGAGTGAAAACAGGATTGCATTTGGGAAACCATTGATAAACACCTTTAGGAACTAAAAACCTCCTAAAACGACATGTTGCAATGGTATGACCCCTTTTGCAACAATACAAGCAAGTAAGGTTAACATGAGAATCACTTTTGCTAGGTTGATCTCTAACCACATAAGTACATTTTTTATATGGATTAATCATGCTTTTTTTAAAATGTGATCTATCAATGGAAAAAGTGGCCTTTATTTCTAGAGCCTTGTCAAGTTTGACCTTTAGAGTTCTAACCTCCTTTTGCCAAATATGACACGTATCACAACCAAAATTTAACCATCTACTCTTGTCTTCCTCAACATCTACTTTTGTTACTTCCAACATAGACTTTTTAAGAGCCTCTAATTCCTTTTCAGAATCGGAGATCTTTTGCTCCAAATGAGAAAATATTTGTTTGTTTGAAGCTAAACGTTTAAAGGCTTCCTTAGCCTCATGGTGTAAAGTATCAAAAGCATGTTGTAATTCAGAATAAGACATTGTATTAGAGTTATCATATTTAGCATGTCTTACCTTTTTGTTCTTTTTCCTTTGGTGAGAGGAAAGGCAAAGGTTAACGGACTCTTCTTCGTCACTTGAAATCTCATCACTAGATGATTCACTATCGCTTTCCCAAGCGATATAGGCTCTTCTAGGTTTACCTTGTTTCTTCCCTTGACGACTTTTATGCTTTCCTTTGTCCTTCTTCAACAATGGACAATCTGGCTTAGTGTGACCGACTTTTCCACAGTTATAGCAAGACCCCTTAGTTTTTCCACTCTTTTTGTCTTCATTCTTGGAAATCCTTGATTTTTTTCTAAAGTTGACGAGGTTCTTTTCCGAATGTTGAATACCATTTTTCTTTATATAGCGATTGTACCGCTTCACAAATAATCTCATATCCTCATCGAATCTTCTTGCTCGTCATCACTAGATTCACTCTCGCTTAGCTCATTTGCGGAGGACTTTGAACTAGAAGCCTTTAGAGCTATTGACTTCTTTTCCGCATCTTTGGTCTTGGTCTTTTCCTTCTTCTCTCTTTTCTAAAATTGGTCAAGACTAATGAGCATTTTCTCATGTTCCTCGAGCTTCCCAAATAAACTTGTGATGTCTAACGTCATGAGGCCGTTGGCTTCTTTTATGGCGGTCACCTTTGGTTGCCAATCCCTAGTAAGACACCTCAAGATTTTATTAGTAGCAACGTCATTGGAAATCAGTATACCAAGTGAGTTAAGTCTATTGATTAAATGAGTGAACCTCTTTTGCATGTCGACAATGGTTTCCCCTTGCTTCATGTGAAAGAGGTCGAACTCTTGAGTCAAAGTATTGATTCTAGCTAGCTTGACGTCGTTAGTTCCCTCATGGACAATTTGTAACGCGTCCCACATAGCTTTAGGACTCGTACAATGTGAAACTATATAATACTTATCAACACCCAATGAGGAGATCAGAATATTTATAGCTTTCCAATCGTAGTTGTACTTTTTCTCATCTTCTTCATTCCATTGTGCTTCCGGCTTAGGTACTACCACGTTATCCGCATTGGTCATGGTAATTTCCATTGGACCATTTTGTATAACGCTCCATACCTTTCTATCAATAAAATTAATATGCACACACATACAATCCTTCCAGTAACTATAGTTCTCACCGTTAAAAACCGGTGCTCTATTGTAAGCCCCTTTCGGTTCGTTTGCCATTGTCTAAAAAGTTATACTTGAAGCACTAGATGAACCGGTGCTCCTGATACCACTTGTTAAACGACGACAATTGATCTAGAAGGGGGATTGAATAAATCACTACTTTTTAATGGAGAGTCGGCGCTTAAATTTGTTTTCTCCTCTCTAAAGAATGTATTTATTTTCTTGTTCATATGTTTTTTTTGGCTCTTTACTCTCAAACCATTTAAAACCAAGCTTAGATATGTAGAGATTGTTGAACGACATTCTTTCCCTCGAATCGATCCTTGTGGAGACGTCAAAAACTGTGTACTTAATTAATTTATTTTTGCTTGTCGTTTTAACGCACCATCAAAATGCCACCGTTGCTGGGGATTGGTTTTGATATTGAATCCCATTGCGATATTTTCTATATTTCTAAGCTTTTGCACATAATTGTATATATGCTTGTATAAATACTTGTTTTGATGTTGTCTTCCATTATGTTTGTTCAAGTGTTGTATATATTTTGTTCCCGTAACGCTTGTTCAAGTGTTTGGTTAGGACACTTTCTTTAGGTTAGAGCTTTGACACAGCATCGACATGTCTGTGAGGGAGTTACTGGCAAAGCACAATAAAGGCATCTAGTTAACGACGTGAAACAAGCACTTGTTGGGAGGAAACCCAACCGTTTTTGAGTTTGTATAGCTTTATGTCTATTTAGTTTAATTCAATTTTGTTAGGTTGTTAGGAAATTTTTGTGTTTTGTCTCAAGCTTTATTTTTTATTAGCTTGAGGATGCATTTTGTGAATGTTCAAGTTTGATTGTTTCAACAAGAAAATGTTATGGTAATGTGAAAAGTTTAAAGGAGTTACATGGCTAAGGTTTGTGTCTATTGCTTTTCTAGAACATAACATGTTTGCGAACCTTAGGCTTTGTACAAATTACATGTCATTCATTCTCTTGCAATTTTTGTTCAATTTTGAATCACTTAGGTCGAAAAGCCACAAATTATGAGAAACCTCCATTGTTTACTAAATGCTTAGGATGACTAATAACTTTGTTTAATTCGTTTTGTTCATGCTTAATATTTTGATTATTGTGTTTTTGTGGAAGCATTAGAAATGATCATGATATTTGTTAATATTGAGCACAACCATAACCAAAAGTAACTTACCTGTGAGTAGCGAGAATTTGCTAGCCCCTTTTAGCCTTAATAGATTAGATCTTAATTTAGTGATGAAACCTCTCTTCATCATTGAATTTTGTGGGATTCTAAAAAAATTTCTTGAACCTTTGAACAATGTTTTAAATTGATTTCCTTGACATAAAAAACAAGGAGCATTCACTAGAGGTATGGTTGAATTCAAGTTGGGGAGAGTGAAAAGAAAGTAGTGAGTTGCTCAAAAATTTTAAAAAATTCAAACAAACATAGAAAAGAAAATGTGAATATGAATGTGAAAAACAAAAGAAAAAACATGCTTGTTTGAAAGAAAAAATAAAGAATGAAAAATAATTGTGCAAAGAAAGTTTAGAAAGGGTGAGCAATAGAGAAACGAAACTGGTGAATGAAGTTGTGATGTGTAAATGCCATGTATATTGAATGTTTCTTTTGCGTGGCAACTTTGATTTAATGGCCTTAGAAATGTCCCTTTTTTGTGAAACCTGGCTAAGCAACAACCTTTCAAGCCCTTAGTGATCTTTTTGCTTCCATGATTTCATTTATGATTGTTAGATGAATGTATGAATTAAACTGTTGTTAGCATTGTATTCATATGAGGGTAATTGTCCCGCAGTTGCAAACGCGTAAATTTTTTCATCCTTATTCTGAAGAGGAGTGTTAGGTGTGATTCATTCTTGAACATTTGCATGACTTTATAATTTTTGACATGTGTTTTGTGCTTAGACTTTGTTTCATAATCGTGATGTCGTTGTAGTTTAGTGGTAAACATTGCTTTGCATGTACTTTTGATATTTGTACCATACATATGTTTTCCGTTTGTAAAAAATTGTTGAGCATGATTTCTTGATTATTGCTTTTGTTTCTTCGAGTTGATTGATTCTTGTTTGAGGACAAACAAGTTTAAGTTGGGGAGAGTTTGATAAGTGCTAAATTGGAGTGATATTAAGTGTGAATATTTGGCACTTATTGACTTAATTCAACCAATAAACCTCAACTTTTGTGCATAGGCTGTATAGTTTACATTATAGTGTATATATTGTGTATTGTGTAAATATCATTGAGTTTAATTATTTTTCTCTCATTTTTGTAGGTATACAAACAATGATATTTTGTCATTGTCTTATAGAGCATTGAATAATCTTTCCAATGCTTCCGACCGCGCGTAAAACAGAGTTACAGTTCAAAATTTATGGTCGAAACATGTGCCGGTTTGCTGTCATGTTCGCTATGCGAACAAAAAATGCTCAAAAGCATGGAACACACTGTTTTGGAAGTAGCTAAGGCAGCATATGTTCGCTGGGCGAACGAGACTTCGTTGGGCGAACACATGACCCCAAATTTGCCTATAAAGTAAATTTTTAGATATTTTTTAGTTTATCTTTTTGGGATCTTTTAACCCCAACTTCATCAAACACATTTTTGGAGTTTAGAGAGCTTTAACAACATCAATGGAGGTTGCAACTCGATGATCCGGGATTGAAGCTTCTTTAATCGTGATTGACACCGCAGAAGATTTTGATTCTTCTCCTTTCTTCCCTTTGTAGTTTCCATTTGTGGGGTTTTTATGTATGTTTACTCTGATTTTATGTATGTGTATTGATCATGGCGTTGTATACGAGCTATTTTATAAATCTTTATCGGTGGTATCCTTGTTTTACTCGTTTTATGTTTGGATTTAAGTTACGGTAGACATATCCTCTTCGAATCCGAATCTAGGATATTCATCTATCGATACACAAATTGGAGAAATCGATTTGTGGTTGATATTTGCTTTTTGTTGAACTTAAAGCTTATTGTATTAGTTGTTATATGGAGAAATCGTATAGCAGTGGATACAGTATTTCTCACGACACCGCTCTAGACATAGATGGTAGTGAGAGAATATGTGATGATATTAACGAGTGTTTTAGGTTGTGTACAACTGATTGGTAGATTGTGTATTTAATGGGTAGAAGGAAATACAACTCGTGTCGAGTTTTATCCTCTATAAAGAATGTATATATTTTCTTGTTCATATGTTTTTCTTTTGGCTATTTACTCTCAAACCATTTAAAACCAAACTTAGATGTGTAGAGATTGTCGAATGGCATTCTTTCCCTCGAACCGATCCCTGTGGAGACGACAAAAACTAGGTACTTAATTAATTTTTGCTTGCCGCTTTACCGCACCAGCAAGTAGATCAATAGATATAACCTCTATAATCAAGTGACGGAGGGAGAGTCGTAATTCTCAACTCATAATTCATGTATCTTGTTAATTGTGACAATATAAAAGGCATTACTTGATTTGAGATTATATTTAAATATAATACCACTTTCACTAGCAACAAAATTGGTAATATGCAGTTGAAATTAACAAAAACAATGCTTTAATTTATTGATTGATCAATTAAACATTGTTTGGAGTGGTTTAATACAGTTCTATCAATTTGACTTTCAATTAAAGATTAAAAGGGCTTCATTAGAGATAGAAACATCAGACACTGCATTTGCTTGGCGTTGAAGGCTTTCAATCTTTTAGATAAGAAGAGCTTTAGTGGTAACTTAGCCATCAAGGGTGATATTAACAAAGCTTTTGACACCATATAATGGGGCATACTTGTTAAAGTTTTGAAGTGCTTTAGCTTTAACTCTAGAGCCTTTGGTCAGGTTTTTAGCACATCAAAATCAACCATGTTTGCCGGCAGCATGAAGAACTCTAGGCTGAACACTATTTTGGATATTACTGGTTTTAGTAAGGGTTCACCTCCCTTTACCTATTTGGGAGTCCATATCTTTAAGGGGAGGATCAAGTATAGTTATTTACAACCTTTTACAGATATGGCGCTCTCCAAGCTCTCTACATGGAAAGCCTTTTTTCTCTTTATAATTGGTAGGACTCTCCTAGTTTAATTAGTTATACACTCCATGGTCACTTGTACTATAGGTATTTATGTCTGGCCTATCTCTTTGCTCAAAACAATTGAAAGTGCAACTAGAAATTTTATTTTGAGTGGCACAATCGATAAGAGAAAATTGGTCACAGTTTCTAGGAAGAAAGTGTGCCAACCTAAAGCTAAGGGAGAGCTCAATTTAAGATCTTTAATTTGTCTTAACGAAGCCTTAAATCTAAAGCTTTACTTTGATTTTCTCAACTCTGATGAGGATTGGGTCTTTATTCTTAGAAGCAAAGTTGTAAGGCCTAGTGGTAAGATTAGTTAGCACATTTCTCTAGTATTTGGCATGGCATAAATTATGAATACAACACTGTGCTTGCTAATTCTTGTTGGTTGGTGGGAAAGGGCTCCTATATAAACTTTTTGAAGGATTCTTGGTGTGGGAAACCTTTATTAATAACATAGATACTAACTCCATATTGCATAAATCTCTTAATTTAAGCTGTAAAGTTTTTAATCTTTTTGTTAGATAACGCTTGGAACCTGCCTTCTGCTTTGTATGACTTATTCCCATTTTTAGAGGACAGGATGAGAAACTTCATTCTTACTGATGGAGACTGTAGGGATCAGTTGGTTTGGAATCTTGCTGATAAGGGCATGCTATCTCTAAACGATGCTTATGATTTCAACCTTCACTCTTTACCCATCATCTCCTGGGCCTCTCATATATGTAGCAATGAAATCCCACCTTCTAAATATCTGGTTGCTTGGATGCTTATAGAAAACAAGCGTCCTATTGATGATCAAGTCCAATGGAGAGGTTACACGACGACTTCAATATGCTGCCTTTGCAAAATTCATTATGAAACCATAGATCATTTAATTTTCTCATGCATTGTTGCTGTTAATTTGTGGACTTGGCTCAACAGGATGCTTAATATAAACATCTAATTCTTCAATGTTGAGAAAGTCATGGAAGCTTGCTCAAAACACATGCCTGCTCAAGGCTCTCTTGTGGTCAAAACTGCATTAATTTATTTGATAAATGCAATATGGAATGCCCGAAACTCAACCAGGTTCAAAGACCTACAAACTCAAATCAATTATGTTTATTCTATCACACTTGAACATGTTAAACTCTCTTGTTCTAAGACCAAGTTGGCTTTCAAACACTCCTGGGAGGATTTAGCTATATTAAAAGCTTTCAATATTGACATTAATTTACCCAAGGCTCAAATCATTAAAGAGATCATATGACACCTGCACCATTAAATTGGTTGAAGTGTAATGTTGATGACGCCTGTTGCTCTAATCCTTTTTCTGAAGGTTGTGGCGATATTTTTAAGGACAACAATGACACTTTTATTATATCTTTTGCTGAGCCACTAGATTGGAAGAACTCCTTGTCAACAAAATTTTGTAGAGTGTTTAAAAGCATTGAGATTTCTAATGATAAGGGCTGAAAAAACTTGCGGGTTGAATCTGACTCAAACACTTTTGTAAAAGTTTTTGAAACTTCAAAGATGGATTTAATCCCTTGGCATCTACGATCCAGGTGGATATCTTATATTATGATTATTTCTGAATTATCTCGCACATATTTAGAGAAGGAAATAGTTATGTAAATTTTTTTGCTAATATAAGTCACACATCTACTACCTTCACTTTTTTTATTCTCTTTTAATTGATATTACAAAAAACTTATGTATAAAATGAATTAAATTTGCTTTTTTTAAAGATTTAAATCGCTCAGAGTGAATTTTGACTTAGCATCCACCTTTTTTGAGTATCAATATATTTTTATATATAAATAAATTGATTGATGAAAAAAATAAATCTTCATGTCTCTTTTACTTTTCATCTAATACATTTTATACATATAGAGTTAAACGTTTATATATATATTACAAAATTATGAAGTTTTTTTTAATCTCCATCAATAAGAATGAAATTATTTAGTCCCTTTAATTTTCTTGTAATGTGGTTTTAATTTATGTTTAAACAAAATTAATTTAATTATCTTAAATTTTTGAATAACTGTTTTCACATTTAGAATATTATATACTTCTTTAAATAAAAATTTAGATTTTTTTAATAAAAGTAAATTAAATACAATAATTTTTAACTCCTAAGTGTAATATAAAAATAACAAAAAAAAAAAAAGAATTAAACAAATCAAACTTTGAATTTTTTTTTAATATAACTTGTTTTTAAAAAAAAAATACTAAAAAAACCAGTTTCAGAAGTATATGCAGTGTATAGGGCTGCACATTCATCAGTCTAGAGGCCTGAAACAAAAATAATGGAGCAGAGGCATGCGAATGAATAGTATATACAGTATATAGGGCTGCACATTCATCAGTCTAGAGGCATGTGAATGAATAGTAAATGCAGATTATAGGCCTGCAAATTCATCAGTCTAGAGACATGTGAATGAATAATATACGTTTTAAAATTAAAAAAAAACACTAAACATTTTAAAATTAAAAAATAAAATAAAATAACATAAAATAAAATACATAGTAAACGTTTTAAAATTAAAAAAAAAAAAAAAACTTTGAACTGAGATGGCGCATCTCAATTGATTTTTTTCAAATTTTTTTTGGCCTGAGACACCATTTAGAATGGCTTCTAGCCTCTAACTGTGGCGCCATCCCCTTATACCTCCGTACCAAAACATGCCATTTTGAAATTTTTTTTTAAAAAACTGGTTTTTTTTTTTATTTTTTTTGAAAAAGTAAGTTATATTAAAAAAAAATTCTCAAACTTTAAGCTGTAAAGAAAAAAGTTACAAGAACAAAAAAATAATCATTTTTTATAATGACAAAAAGAAAAATTCGATAAAGATATATTAAAACCTAAATGCTATGATCCCAATATTTGACGTAAATATTCTGATGTAAAATATTAATTTATAGTAAATATTTGACATAAATACTCTCAATTTGTTGGCATTAAAAAAAACTCAACTCTTGCGCACACAGAAATGACTGTAAAACCAGCAAATACTATTTTGTCATCTTCCAGAAAGTCATTGTCCTAACTAAATCTAATCCTAAAGTAGGAAAACAATCAATTTATTTTATATTAATCTTTTTTAAAGATAGAGTCCAAGCTTGTGCGGGGACATTAGTCGTAGTTGTTCATTTTATAAGGTGAATTTCAATAATATTTAATTAAACAGTAGTTGATGTTGGATTAGGTCAGAAGAATTTCATTTTGATCTTCGTAATTGCGATCAGAAATGAACTGAAATTATTCTGATGGTAAAAAAGGTTGAATTTTCAGTCACTAGAATATTTAAAAAATAAAAAATAAAATTCAATAATAATGTTAAGACTACTTTATTAATAGTACTAATTGATTAAAAACTTTAAATAGTTTTTATTTTTTTTATAAACTTTTTTGTTGGTTTGTTATAATATTGTTATAAATAGAACGATATCATGACTCACGGGAAAAAAACCGAAAGGAAAAAAAAGCATCAATGGCGAAAAACGTGGAAGGGTTTGAGTTCGAACAGAGTCACGGGAAAGAGAGAGTAAGAGTAGCTCGCGTTTGGAAGAGCAAAGACGGTCAACAACACTTTGTTGTTGAGTGGCGTGTCAGCATCAACCTTCTCTCCGATTGCGTCAATTCCTACATTCGCGATGATAATTCCGATATCGTCGCTACTGATACCATGAAGAACACTGTAACTTACCCATCTTTCTTATTTTCATGATTTTCATGATTTATATTGTTCAGCTGATTTTGAATGTCTGAGATTATTATTGTGAAAATTTAATCTGAGATTTGGGGTGTTAAGTTTGCAGATTTAATTGTTTTACAGGTTCATTTCTGGCTTTTTTTTTTCAGGATATTATTGTTTATTTATTTATTTTTTTTAAGATTGATCTGACTTGTTTATTTAAACAATTTTTGTAGATCAATATGCTTAAATCTTTAGAATTATTAAAATACACAATTTTAATATGCCAAAAAAAAAATTTCTGTTTTGGTACAAATAAAAATTCATTTTGCAGTAGTAAAAATACAAAATATGCTATGTTATTGATATGTACTGTATTTAAATTAATTGACTTGTTGGGTCTAAAAGATTTTTTAGACGGTGTCAAGGTTGATCTAAGAGCTAAATATATTTTACAAAATGTTTTAGTGTTGTTTATATAAAAGTATATTTAGGGATTTAAACAGTCAAGTTCGACTTATTTTTAATCCCTAGGGAGTAGGATGTATTTGACATTTTTTTCAAAAATGCTTATATGATATAA
Organism: Lathyrus tuberosus; assembly: GCA_022829125.1. Taxonomy (NCBI): domain Eukaryota; kingdom Viridiplantae; phylum Streptophyta; class Magnoliopsida; order Fabales; family Fabaceae; genus Lathyrus; species Lathyrus tuberosus. The sequence goes on from JALAZF010000247.1 coordinate 5,685,748, forward strand.
AATATTTGATTTCAAGCTTATACTTTAAATAATATAAATATTGTTAACTCATATTGCAAATGCTTAATTATTACTATTATTTTGGCTAAATTACAATTTTGGTCCCTGTTTTGGTTAACTCACGGTTTTAGTCCTTCAATTTTCTTTTTAAACAGTTTTGGTCCCCCATTCCAATTTTGATTCAACTGTTCATGCACAGTTTTCTTTTTAAATAGTTTCTTCTAGGAAGAGTTATAAATCTCAGGTAGCAGAGCAACCAATCCCAAAAATGGGATAGCAGATAGTGGATTAACTATGTTATTTGAGTATTTTTTAACTAATTATATGAATAATAACTATACCCATAATAATTCATAAACTCAAATATTAAAGTAAAAGGGTTAATCAAAGACTCTTAATCAAATTCAAAACCATAACATTTTAAAATTCAAACACTCAGAGTACTATTGTATTAAAATTCAAACATAGAAAGCATAGATCATCATCAAACAAGTCTTCTTCTTCAACATATTCTTCTTCATCCTTCACCTCGTTATATTCTTCATCTTCAACATCTTCTACCACCACTTGTTGTCCTACATGTATTTGCAGCTGCGAGTTGCTTTGTCCTCCGTTCTCCTCCTAGTGTAGACTAAGTTAAATCATCATTTTCATGAACTATCTCTTCTAAAGGTTCACCATCTTCTCCTATGTCTCCCATCTCTCCCACCGACCATTCAGTGTCATAATTAATGTCACTCAAAACCATAGGATCAATCTTGTCACGACATTCATATCTTTCTATCAAAACTTGATTATACTTGGATGAAAACCAAGTCTTGCAACTTTTGATACTCAAACTTGTTTATCTTCTTAGAATAAATTTGTAATACAATAATTTGAAGTATTAGTTTAATAATACATGAATGTAAGATACTTAATATCTTAGTTAAAAATAATACTTACATGCTCAAACATGCTCTAGTAGCGCTCGGGAGCGGATTCATGTCCTTTAGAAAATGGTTAATAAAATGAATTAATATTAGATAGTTTGGTTTGAATGGCTGAGATAAAAACTGGATGAAAAACAAGTGAAAGGTACAATTGACAAGTCAAACTCAACCATTCCCAGTAGCGCTCACATCCAGAAGGATGACAAGTCAAACTCAACACTTTAACAGCCAATATTGCAAATCTGGAGTTTCTTCTGCTCCATAAGACTTCCACAGGGATTGATAATCCTGCTCCATAAGACTTCAACAGCAGGCCGTCCGCCCTCCTGCACCGGGATTGATAACCCTGGTTCTAGGACATGTTTCTGTTAAAATGAATTTATACAAAACAGAAAATGTCTGTGTGTGGATAGAGAGATATTAATGTAATATGTTATCTGCTGCCACATCATTTTCATTCTCTATCATATAGCCTCACATTAATTTTGAATTTTCAATTGATGTGTAATTAGGTATATGCAAAAGCAAAGGAATGTTCGGAAATACTTTCTGTGGAGGATTTTGCAATTCTACTTGCCAAACATTTCACATCATTTTATAAGCAGGTTGGTGACTTAAAATTCATAATTTAATATCAATTTCGAGGTTTTTCATACTTTTGTTATTTTTCTCTGTGCCTTTTCTTTTATAATCATTACTTAGAAGAACAAAAGGAAACTCTTGGTTTTTCTGCAGGTTACCACTGCTATTGTAAAAATTGTGGAGAAACCATGGGAGCGAGTTAGTGTTGATGGTCAACCTCATCAACATGGTTAGTTAAACTATTATACCTTTGAATATTGCTTGTTTCAGAAGGTGTATGTAGATATATCATTCCATGTAGAGGTTCTTTGTTAGCTATTGTACTTGATTTTTGTTACACTTACAGCTCAAGTTTCTATTTTTATAGAATCTAAAATATTTTCGTGATAGTTTGAGCTATCTATTATTTTGTCGAAACTTGTGCATATATGATTGGCACTACTGATTTGAAGTAACCATTTTTCAATTTTATTATTTATTTAAGGATCTTTAGTTAGAAAAACCATATACACGAGTTTTTCAGTTATAAATGTATACTGATGTTTTGTTTCTTTTCCATCCTCAAGTCCTTTGATTTTGTTTTTTGCAAGGTTTCAAACTTGGATCTGAGAAGCATACGACAGAGGCAATAGTAAAAAAGTCTGGTTCACTGCAATTGACTTCTGGTATTGAAGGATTGTCAGTGTTGAAGACAACCAAGGTAAGATTGCAATATATAATACGAACTTGTGGTTTAATTATCATGTAATTTTTCCAAATGTCTTTTCGTATGCCCTTTTTAATGGTCTTTAAAATTTCTTCCTTGGTTGTAAATGATAGATACGCATTTATAGTCATATTTTCCGCAACTTAGTAAGCATGTTAGTTTCTGAGGTATCTTGTGATCTTATCATTTGAGGATAGTGATTTTTACGGCATTGGGAGGTATCTGTCATGGTTTTGTAGTCGAAGGGGATTCCTACCCTGACCATGGATTTCCCCCATTTTCAGTAATTATACTAGTTGGTTCTATAAGTAAAAAAGGTTGAAGAGAATATTTCTTTAAATAGGTTAAAGAAGTTACATATCTCGATGGATGATGTGAACTCTATCAGACCGTAAGCAGAGTTAACTGTTTCAGCATTGGGTTTTTACTAAATGTTTCCTTAGCACATAGATTTATACTTGACATCTATTAGAGATCCTGTTTCTAGAAGGTTGTTAGTATCAAACCGAGTTCTAAAGAAAAAATTAAAATAAATACATACAAGAATACAGCGAATAATTATAGAGTTTGGTCAATTTGTCTACATCTCTGAATACGAGTCTGTCCACTTAGCAGTGAATACGAATCACTCAACGAAGCTTCTTCCAAATGTTTACTCCTCTTATGTTGCAAGGATGTGTTAAGTGTACTCCATATGTTTTATTTTACTTCCCATCCTCTCTCCTCATAAAGAAATCTGAAGTACTAATAGATAAAATATTATTTCTCACATTTTGAAACTATATAGTTTCAGAGTTTGCTGCATGATATGAACATGCAAGCTGATTTTCTTTTGGATTTGTTGTTTCTTGTGAGCAGTCTGGTTTTGAGGGCTTTATAAGAGACAAGTATACAGTACTTCCTGACACTCGTGAAAGGATGCTGGCAACAGAAATAACTGCCCTGTGGAGGTAATTTCTTTTTCCGACACTTGTCTTAGCAAATTTCAATAAACAAGAAGTTAGATCTAAGTTGGCTTCCTGTAAACTATGTAGATGAGTCATAAGATTAAAATCAGACTCCTCAATCTTTCAGAATCAGATTCTGTAGGCTTTATTGATAAATTTCGTAACAATTTCTAGAAATGTTTTGTATCATTCGAAAACTATAAGATGGAGGTTTGCACCACATCCTCCAGAAAATGAAATCACTGCACTTGCGTATTTCTCTTTAACTTGGAAAATTGAATTCATGCTTCTAAATTGAATGTGGCTGTAGGTATTCATATGAATCAGTATATAGTGTCCCTCAGAAGCCCCTTTATTTTACTGACAAGTACCTGGCTGTGAAAAGAGTTCTGCTCGACACTTTTTTTGGCCCTCCAAAAGAAGGAGTCTATAGTCCATCAGTTCAAAGCACTCTCTACCAGATGGCAAAGGCGGCGCTAAACGGGTTTCTCTCTATCCTTCCCTCTCTGTGTCTGAGTTAATCTATCCACATATCTGTTGAATGAGAGAAAATTAGAAAGACAATTTTGATGTATATGATATGCTATAGTCATGTTGCGACTGACAATTAAATGTTATGCTTCAGGTTTCCTGACATAGCTTCTATTCAACTAAAGATGCCAAATATTCATTTCATACCAGTGAATCTCTCAAACAAGGACTGTCAGATTGTAAAGGTATTGATTCTTTTCTCTGAAAGAAAAAAAGTTTTTCATACTACCATGGCATCATCAATAAAGCTGTCATATGTACTTAATGTTATGCAGTTTAACGATGATGTGTATTTACCAACGGACGAGCCACATGGGTCAATTGAAGCTAGCTTGAACCGCAATCGGTCAAGGATGTAGAAACTACTAAACCATCTCAGCTCGTCCCTTCTGGTCAATTGGTGGTGCAGCTTACACTACGGTGCTTGTCATAACTTAAGATAATGTAACAAGTGAACATTGGAACAGAGATGCGGCTTTCAAATAAAATGTGATATTATTGTTTATACTGCTTTGTTTTCTTTGCACCAATGAGCAAAACTGTTGTAAGGTTATAGGTTCCTTATGTCCAATAAAGTCAAACAGGTTCCTTGTGTACTAAAGAGAGTGAAATAATAAAAAGTTACTACTGTACAATTTGTGATATTGATGCTGTCTGTATTTTGGTCATTCAATAATCTCTTGAAATAATGATTTTTGCAAGCTTGATTTGCTTAGTAGAAATATATTAGCAGATGAAATTGTAAAATGCAAAGCAAGTCAGTGCAATTATTTATGAGACAATAGACATTCATTGGACCAATTACAAATCACTTAAAGGGTCAAGAGTTTGCTTTACAACTTTTTTTTCCATAAACTTAACTATAAGATTATGGTTATTTATTTTCTGATAAATATGTGTGAGAAAAACCACTTGAGGGTCAAACATTCATAAAAAGACAAACTGATGCATATTCCAAAGGAGCACCTATGATCCTTGTCTATTCTTAAACTTGTCCCATATGAAAAGCAACTTGCCAACACATCTAATAAATCAACAACTCGCATATATTTTATTCTCAAATCAAGATCAGCATCAAACTAAATTCTAAAATACAACATAACATTCAAAACACAAAACATATAATAACCACCACTATATAAACATCTATACACACTTACAATGAACAAAATAGGATTAAAACTAAGGTGTTTTGTTCTGACTTCAAAACTCTACCACAACCATGTTCATATTCTTATTTCTCTTTACCTTGCTAATCAAAACACTAACAGCTACAACAAGCACTGTAAATAGTCCAACTACATTCTCCTTTATTTCTTTTACTCCTGAAAGCTGCAACAATGGTGAATTGCTCTGTATGGGTTCAGCCACTCCAGGAAATGGTTATATAAGTCTCACACCGGAGCCAGAGACACAACAAAGCAACAGTTCAGGTTCTATGTTTGGGACATCTGACATAGCTAACAAAGTAGGAAGGGTTTTGTATCCTCATCCAGTTCATGTTTGGCCGGCAATTATCACTACTACTTTCACTTTTAAAATCACGCCGTTCTTGAAAAACTCAACCAGCTCGGGTGATGGAATTGCACTAGTATTTGCACAAGATAACAGGCCTTCTCCAAATGATAGCTTTGGTTCTTATCTTGGCATGTTTGATAGATCTACACAAAGTAAACTTAAATTATGCAAAATATAACTTTTTCGAAGTTCTGTGTTTTTTTAACCTTAACTTAAACGGTTGATGTTGCACAGGTGAGAGTTTTCGACAAATAGGTGTGGAGTTGGACACATTCATGAATGAATTTGATCCAGATGGAAACCACGTTGGCATAGTCACGACAAGCATCACAAATCCAATTGCTTTTAGTAGTATCAATAGCACTAATGTTGATCTTAAAAGTGGTCGAAACATTATCGTTAAAGTTGATTATAATGGCTGGACTAAAATGATTTCGGTCTCGATCGGATACTCAAATAGCCAATTAAAGAGTGTTCTCAATCATTCGGTTAATTTACCTGATATAATTCCAAGTTCTGTTTATGTTGGTTTTACGGCCTCAACCGGCAAGACTTTTCCCGAAACTCATCAAATTCTAAATTGGTTTTTCACATCCGTGCCATTGCCCGTTCTTTCTGTTAAACACAGTGCTATTGGAAAAATCAAGTTCGTGTTGATAATTATTTTACCGGTTCTTGTGTTAGTTAGTTTACTTTCTGTTATTTGGGAAGCTTGGAAGAAAAGATATGAGAAGGGTGACTGGAATGAGGACATTGAAAGCTTATCGAGGACGGCTGCGGATGCGCCTAAGATGTTCAGTTACAAGGAACTGTCAAAAGCTACTTGTAAGTTCAGCAAAGAAAATCTTGTGGGAAGAGGTGGGTTTGGAAGTGTTTATAAAGGGTTCATGGTGGAAAATGGAAAAACCATAGCAGTAAAGAAAATTTCAGCAACCTCTAAGCAAGGTATGTTCTCGTAACTGGTTAAAAATTATGATATAAAAATCGTAAACCCGTGTGTATTGGAAAAACTTCAAGTTCCACCCCGCGTAGAAATATAGCATAAATAGAACTTAAAAATCTAAAAAGCTAGTTTTGTGTCATTAACTCTGGTAAAAAAACTAATATGGTATCAGAACCTATCTTAAATCAGTTGTTGAACCACCGTGCATCAGGTCCAATATCCGTATTTCTGAGGGGTTGAAACTTGTATTTGAGAAAATATCAAATCAAACATTACTAAAAATGCGTTATCATTGATCATTGTTTTCTTATACTATTGTCCATTTTGTTTTGATGGTCTAACTAGGTGAAAGAGAGTTCTTAGCCGAAATATGTACCATCGGCCGTCTTCGACACAAAAACTTAGTCCAACTCCAAGGCTGGTGCAATGAAGGCAAAAACCTTCTCTTAGTTTACGATTACATGCAAAACGGAAGCCTCGATCACTTCATAGGCAAGGACATTCTAGACTGGCAAACAAGGCACAAGATATTAACAGGATTAGCATCAGCATTACTTTACCTTCACGAAGAATGCGGAAATCCAGTAGTTCACCGAGATGTTAAACCTAATAACGTAATGCTTGATTCTAATTACAATGCTCATTTAGGCGATTTCGGACTCGCAAGGTTACTGAAAAACGAAGACTCAGTAACTACAAATTTAGCTGGAACACCAGGCTATTTAGCACCCGAAATAGGCTTCACAGGAAAAGCTACACCTGAATCAGATGTTTACAGTTTTGGTATGGTTATACTTGAAGTCATTTGCGGGAAAAGGTCGAAAAGGGTAATGGAAGATAATAGTTTGGTGGATTATGTATGGAATTTACATGCTCGGAATCAAATTATTGAGTGCGTTGATCAACAACTGAAAGATTGTTTTGATGTGGAAGAAGCTAAAAGAGGTTTGATGGTTGGATTGGCGTGTTTGCATCCAGATTCATTGTTTAGGCCAAAGATGAGGAAAGTTGTGCATTTTTTTTTGAATCGAAATGAACCTTTGATGGAATTACCTGAAGTGAGACCTACTGGAGTTTATGTATCGGTTTCTTGTACATCAATCACAGATTTTGTGTCTAGAACTGATCAGTTAGAGCTTCAATCATTCACTACATCTATGGACAATGTTCCTACTTGTATGAAGTATGATGATCAATAGTGAGTGATTTTGCAGCTCCATAACAATGTTTATTGTTAGAGAAGTACTTGTATAAGGAAAGTCTTTCCCCAATGACACATGTGATAGAATTTCGCCGCATATCTGAATTTGTCTACTTTCACGTACCTAATTCCTCGAGACTTTTGAACAGCATATCTGAATTCGTACCAGACAGCAAAACGAATTGTAAAGAGTGTGACTTTGATCTTTACTAGTTATCGTTTAAAAGAGAAAATAAGATTCTTCGAAGTGACTAGAGATTTTCAGGGAACATATCAAAATTGTATGTATAAATTATAATTGCATCAGTAGTACTTTTTGTGCAACTATTTATGAGCAAAGAAAGTATGTCATGTTAAATGTGAGATTTTTAGTTTGAAATAATATTCTAGACTTGTTTCTTAATTTTTTACTACTCTAAGATTCTATAGGAAGAACTTGAAGCTTATCTGCCTACACCAGCTTGTTCAAGTCCAAATTGATGTGTTTGTGCATCAGGCATCAACAATGCTAAGCATCGTCATAAAATCACCGCTCAATTCGTTTTTGACTGATTTGAATGAGCATTTTGATCATGTGCGTGCTCAAATTTTACTGATAAATCCTTTACCTGATATTAACAAAGTTTTCTCTATGGTTTTAAAATCTGAGAGACAACATAATGTTTTACATTATGATGAATCCAAAGTACTGATTAGTTTTAGTGATGCAAGAACATTTTTGTGGGTCTCTTCATTCAGTTCAATAAATAATTCAAACACATTTGGTTACAAGAACAAAGAGTGTTCTCATTGTGGAAGATCGGGTGACACTATTAATAATTACTATAGAAAACATGATTTTCCATCCAATAATGGGAAGAATTATTCATCAAACAACACTTCTCTTGAGTCCATGGAAGAGAGGAATGATGTTGACAATTCAAGAGCACAAAAAGTGTTTCTTATGTTTTTACTAAGGAAGAATCTGAAACAACTTGTTAATTGATGCATAATTTACTAATCTCGTCGAAAGTAATAAAATAATTCGTCTTTATAGAAATTGCGAATTAAAACAAAGAAATAAAAATGTGATTTAAATTAAATAACAGGGGGGTTTTCAGTTATGATGTAGTACGAAAAAAAAGAGAAAATTAACAGAGTAAAATTCGATGCGGAAGGGCGATTGGATATTTTTATCAAATCTCCTAATTATATCTGTTGATGAATTGTGTATCAAATGAATTACAACTAAGCTATAATTTCACATTGAACTAACAAAGCCAATGTATCCACTTCCTTGGTGTACAACTCACTGATTTACACAATAATTCCATAATTCCTTAGGTCAATTCATATTAAATCAGACATTTATAAGTTTGTTAATTCAAAATGCACAAGTTATAATTATCTATTTCTAGTTAATTACCAAGTTGAAATATTGTCCTAGTTTTGATAGTTGACTTACGATCAATAATCTCTACTCACCTGAAATCAATTTACGCGCTCGTCAACACAAAAAATAATGAACACAAGAACAATTAAATAATGATTTTTTTAAAAAAGAATATATATATATATATATATATATATATATATATATATATATATATATATATATATATATATATATATATATATATATATATATATTTAAGTCTTGTGGTAGCATAGATGATAATCTTGATTTATAAATATTAAGTCTTTCTTATAATTATGGTAGTTCCATACTCTTATCCTTTAATTTTAAGAAGAAGTGTTCAGTGCTTTCTGTTGCTCTCTTTTTTGTCCATGGAGGGATGTTTATGAGCATTTTTAAGAAACTTTTTGCTGAAAACTTCTTTTTACATCTTTGATTTAGGTTCATTTTTTGATCTATTGGTATATTGGCTGGAAACTTGTAAACTGGCGCCTGACTTTCAGATAGGCAGTTATTTTGTTCTTCGGAATAATAACTACCGAATGCCTAACTTCAAGGTTGACAACGCCCCGTACTAATCTATCATAAAACCCTTTGATCACTTTCGTGGGTTGACGTTTGGCTCAGCCGAATTCCCCTATTTTCTTGTGATCGTTAAACAGTTCCTGTTTGCAAAGATGATTGATAGGAAAGATAAGAGTTATGAACTAGTAAAATTATGAGTTAAACTTAATAGTTATCTTGATAGTTTTGTTGTCTGTTGCTCACCACAACACTCTTAGCAGAATCTTGTATGGATTCTAATATTGATACTGCTTCTGTTGACAACAATGATTGTCAAAACTCTTTGATTAAAAATGAGGAAAATAATGAATTTCCTAAAGATCTTGATAGGTTGAACAAATGGATAATACCATCCGTACCTTCAAAACAAATTTATAAATTTGGTATGTTCGATGTTATGTCCAGGTTTGCAGTTAAAACCACTGAGCAAACCATACCTGTTTCAAGATCAACCCAAAATATTGGGCTGTTAAGCAAAAAAGATTTGCTTCCCTTTAAAGATTACAAATTTATCCATATTGGATTAATCCAAGTTGCTTTAAAACCTTTAACCATGCTTGGATTAAACTCAAGTCTCGTGGCATATGTCAGAGATGGGAGATGTGAACATTTTCAACAATCGTTGGCTGCCGTCATAGAAACTAGTCTATGTCACGGTCCAGTTTATTTTGAAGTTTCCCCAAACTTAAATCTCTCCATGACTGACAAAAATCTTTTGGATGCTCTGAGGCTAACTATTCACACCCATGGTTATAATTTTAAACCAGGTAGTGAAATTATAGCAATATGCTATAGAATTTATTACAAAGTTTTGAACACTTTGAATCCTAAAGTGAAAAATATTTCACCGCAAGGATCTACTACTCTTGTGCAAACAAATTTGCTCACTTCTAAAGTTGCAACTAATAGGTTGATCAGGTGGAATGAAATTGAATTCCCAGAAACTTGGTCTTTGCCTCAAGAAATTGAGCCAAAGCCTGTCCTTAATCAGGACATAGATCAGATAGAACAAACATCTGAAGGAGATGTTGCTATCAATTTTAACCATCAACGTAGGTTTATTATACCTAGAGCCATGTCCGCTAGGTACTCAACCCGCAGTGACTATGTCACAGCTCCTACAGTCCTTCCTAGGGTTTCCACATCCACCTCTAGGATTAAAGATAATGCCGTAGATCAAGAGTATGTGGAAAATATAAAGATTAGTGAGAATAAAATTCCCTTTGGAATATACCAAGGCCAAGAACCCCGGGTTGAATCACCAACCCAGTCTGAAATGTCATTTCATTTATGATTGATTTCTCTGAAGGAAGTGACACTAGGAAACTCATTAATAATGAGTTTATGAAGAAGGAAAACCAAGCCTTTAGAAAATGGTACTTTAAGAAATTCCCTAAAGCTACCCTTCTTGAATTCAAAGAACTTTTCTACGAAGAGTTATCCAAGGGTCAAACCCTTATTCCTTTTATCCAGTGGTTTGTAAAATTTTTTGTTCAGAAAACGCAAACCGATATCCTTGTCATACAAAGATCCTGGAAGACACCTGAAGGAAATTTCCTTGAATCACCTTACCCCCCAGAAAGGGCTATACAGCTTTCGGAAAACGCTGAAGCTAGTGCTTATAACACCATCAAGAAACTTGAAAATAGTCATGTTTCCATAAAGGAGTTAAACTCTCTAGTTAGGGCGCAAAACTTCACCAATGCCTTCCTAATTTGTCTGGGAGAACATATGGTTTCTCTTGAAAAACTTATCATATCTGTTAAAGAAGATATGGAAAAACAAATGAGACAACATAGCTTGATAATGGATCAGCTTGCTAAGAAACAAATTATTCCTTTCCAAGAAGAATCCTCTTCTAAAACTATTCCGGATACTCCTATTATCCAACCTCCTGTCCAAATCAGTGGCTTCAAAATGGAAGAAGACCACAGTGAGTTTATAAAGATCCTTGAACAAAAGCTTAAGGATATTCACCTTAGGGTTTTAATCAATGAAAATAATTCTTCCGAAGAGGATTATACCTCTGAAGAAGACGAAGAAGCTATTGGAAACATTAACCAATTAACTCAAATGTTCAAAGATCAAGACGAAAGTCCTGAAATTAACCCTGTCCATATGACCAAACCTGTAGAAAAATATTACTACAAAAGACCAACACCTCAGGATGTCCTCTTCGAAGAACCTGACAACTATCAGAATTCGTATTCTGGAAAAGCTATCTATGAATGGAACATAGATGGTCTCAATGAAAAACAAATAGTTGACACCATACATAGAATGCTTATGTATGCCACCGTTTGTAAACAAAACGGTAATTCTGATAATGCTGTTGCTTCATTTATCACAGCAGGATTTATTGGTCAACTAAGAGGATGGTGGGATGCCTACCTCTCTGATTCTCAAAGAAAAGAAATTCTTTCCCATAAGAAGGTAGTTAAAACTGAGGGAACCAGTACCCCAACAGTTGCTACCACAGGAGATGAAGACGCAGTCTATACCCTGAGTCTTTCTATCCTTCAACACTTTGTTGGTCATAACCAACCCATTGGAGAAAAACTTCAAACCCTTCTCCAAAACCTTAGGTGTCCTTCCCTGACCCACTTTAGATGGTACAAGGATACTTTCCTTTCCAGAGTCTTTCAATTGAAAAACTCTAATTCGGTGCATTGGAAAGCCAAATTCATAGATGGCCTTCCTCATCTCTTCTCTGAAAGGGTTAGGAAAACCCTTAGAGACAAAAATGATGGAATTAATATTAATTACCCTGACCTAACCTATGGTCAAATTATTAATAGCTGCATAACAGAAGGATTAACGTTATGCAACGACATCAAGCTTAAGCACCAACTCAAGAAGCAAAAGCTTTCTGAGAAACATCAGTTAGGTGAGTTCTGTGACCAATTCGCCTATGACCTAGGAAAACCTCCTACTGAAAGAAAAAAGAAATCTCTTAAACATGGTAAGAAAAAGGATTCTTACAAAGGCAGAACTCAAAGTTCTCAAACTTATAGGAAAAGGAACTTTAAAAGAAGGGAACCTAAACCTGAACCGAAACCCTATAAAAAGAAGGGAAAGAGAAAAGCCAAGAAGCTTGATATCACCTGCCACAAATGTGGTAAGCAGGGTCACTACGCCAATAGGTGTTGGACCAAAAAGGCTCTTAACGAAGTTGAAGATGAAAAACTTCGTACTCAGCTAGAAAAGGTTTTGCTGATTAATTCTAGTTCTGAAGAAGGAAACTCTTCTAGCGATGAAGTTGACATTGTCAACTCTTCTGAGTCAGAATCTTCAGAATCTTCCACAAAGGACTGTGAGTGCAATGAACTCAACTATTGGAATTCCATAGCCAATATGGATGGTTTCTTTGTTATTACTAGCGACCAAGACAATGCCTTAAAGGCCATTGAAGCTATTACCGATCCTAGCATAAAAAGGAAAATGCTAGAAATCCTCCTTCATAATCAACCCAGAGTTGAAGCTCCTAAAATGATAGAAGCTCCTTACCAACTTAGCGAGGTCCTAACTAGATTTCATAAATCTAACCTGAAAGAAGTTCCCACTTCTTTAAATGACCTTAGAGGAGAAATTTCTCAACTTAAATCTGAAATAAGTCAGATTAAGAAAACTAATAAAACCCTCAATCATAGGATAACAAATCTAGAAAAAGGAAAAGAAGTTATCCAGTCTATTGATGAAGAATATTTAAGTCTTCTTGAGCGTATCAATATCCTCAAGACAATGAATCAGAAAATCGGATCTTCTAAAGGAGAAGAGTCTAGTAAAGAAGAGGATAATGAGAGTCCTGATGAAGAGAGTTATTTACACCTTTTAGATAAGGTCACCTCTCAAAAATGGTATATCAAAATCACCCTCGTCATTGACAGACAATACATCATCAAGGATGAAATTGCCCTTGTTGACAGCGGTGCTGACTTGAATTGCATTCAGGAGGGAATGATCCCTACTAAGTTTTTTGATAAGACTACCCAATCCCTCACTCAAGCTGGCGGGAAAAAACTCAAAATCAAATATAAGCTATCCAAGGCTCATATTTGCAACCAAGAAGTTTGCCTTCCTACTTCCTTCATTCTAGTCAAGAATCTTACTAGAAGAATAATTTTAGGAACCCCTTTCCTTAACAGTATTATACCAGCTAAATTTAGCCATCAAGGTATAATAGGTGAAGTTAATAAAAAACCTGTTAGGTTTGACTTCCTGACTGATCCTCAAACTAGGATAATCAATGAGGTTAAGGATATTCTCCTTGACCAAAAAGAAAAGCAATTAGGCTTTCTTCAAGATGAAATAAACATGCTAAGCATTGAAGATCAGCTTAGCAAAAACTCTATAAAAACCCAAATCAAGGTCATGGAAAATCAGTTTAAAACTGAGGTTTGTAGTGACCTTCCCAACGCATTCTGGGAAAGAAAGAAACATGTTGTTTCTCTCCCTTATTTGGATGAATTTAATGAGGATCAAATTCCTACGAAGGCTAGACCGGCCCAGATGAACAAAGATTATTTGAATCTTTGCCAAAAGGAAATTGAATCCTTACAATCCAAAGGATTGATCAGACCTTCTAAATCTCCTTGGTCTTGCACTGCATTCTATGTCAACAATGCAGCTGAAAAGGAACGAGGTGTTCCCAGACTGGTTATCAATTATAAACCTTTGAACAAAGTTCTTAAGTGGATTAGGTATCCTATTCCCAATAAGAAAGATTTACTTGATAGATTGAGTAATGCTCTAATCTTTTCAAAATTTGATATGAAATCAGGTTATTGGCAGATTCAAATTGAAGAAGCTGATAAATACAAAACGGCTTTCACCGTTCCCTTTGGACAATTTGAATGGAATGTCCTCCCTTTTGGTCTGAAGAATGCCCCTTCAGAATTTCAGAAGATTATGAATGATATTCTTAATCCCTATTCTGAATTTATTATTGTTTATATTGACGATGTTTTGATTTTTTCTCAGTCCTTAGATCAACACATCAAGCATTTGAAAATATTCAAAGGTGTTATCAGACATAATGGTCTTGTTATTTCAGCCCCTAAAATGAAACTTTTTCAAACAAAAGTCAGATTTTTAGGTCATGAAATCAACAAAGGAACAATTGTTCCTATAAGCAGAAGCATTGAATTTGCTTCAAAATTCCCAGATATATTATCTGAAAAGAAGCAATTACAAAGGTTTCTAGGAAGCCTTAATTACATTTCTGATTACTATAAAGATTTGGCCAAAGATACAGCCATCCTTTATCAGAGACTTAAGAAAGTCCCTAAACCTTGGACTGAAAGGCATACTCTTGCTGTCCAAGCAATAAAAAAGAAAGTCAAATTCTTGCCTTGCCTTTCCTTAGCTAACCCTAGCAGCTTCAAAATAGTTGAAACAGATGCCTCAGACATAGGTTATGGAGGAATCCTCAAGCAAGCTAACCCAGAAACTTCTAAAGAAGTCCTGGTTAGATTCACTTCTGGTAAATGGAACCAGACACAGGCTAAGTATTCTACAGTCAAGAAAGAAATGCTTTCTATCATTAAATGTATTTCAAAATTTCAAACTGATTTATTAAATCAAAAATTTTTGTTAAGAATTGATTGCAGCTCTGCTAAATCAATTATTGAAAAGGATATCAAGAATCTTGTTTCCAAACAAATTTTTGCCTCATGGCAAGCCCAATTAAGTGTTTTTGAATTTGATATTCAATACATTAAAGGAGAAAATAATTTTCTAGTTGATTTTTTAACTCGTGAATTCTTGCAGGGCAATGAGCGCCCCATTTAGGACCAGAGGAGGAGGTCGCTCCTTTGGCCGGGGATGAGGAAGAGGGAACAACAAATTGTTGGCCCCAGCTGATCCCAGTGTTCCTCTAATAGGGGAATGGACTACTATTTATCCTAACAGACCCAGAATGCAGACATTAACTGCATCCTCAAAGAATAAGGATAAGGAAGAATCTTCCTCTGCCCAGTCTAAGAACAATGATTCTTACAAGACTGCCGCTTCTAGCGAACCTATTCAAGAACAGTCAGCAGACTATTTTGAGAATCCTGCTTTGGAAATGGTTATGTACGTTGAGCATGAAGACGTGCAAATTACCAACAATGATGGTTGGGCTATCATGACTAGATACCTTGAAGCAAGAGGTTATGCTGGTCTTTCTGGAAAATCCAGACCAAATATGGAGATATTGCTCCTTATGACTGGATCAGTCACCATTACTCATCATTATCAGAATAATAATCCTGATAATTTTATAAACTTTTCTAAATGCCATATCAATAAGGTATTGCATCCCAGGGAATGGAGTCTTAACCCTAATAGCGAAAAATCCATAAAATTAGCTGATGGTAGAATGGTCTACTACACCTATTGGGACTATGTTCAAGCCTTTTCTAAGGCATTTTATTACCAAAATCCAAAGAACAAGCATTCTTGGTTCTTCTCTATTAACCCAGAAATTCTGGAAAAACAAATACCAAGTTGGTTTTTTAATTGGTGGTCAAAATTTGGACCTTCCTTAGAAATTTTACCCAAGGAATTAGATAATCTCTATACACTATGGTGTGATGAGAGTCCTTTAATTGAAAAGGTCATTTCTAAGAATTTAATTACAGGACAATGTCCGTTTTTATATATTGCTAAGTTTCAGATCCCATGGATTTGGAGATGGACAATTTCCGTCGGAAAAAACAACCTCAATGTTCCTTATTTACAAAGACATTTCTTTACCAAATGGTGGAGCAAAATGGATGATAAAGATCTTCAAGAAAAGATTAAGCTTATTAAAGCCACCATTGAAGAAGATAAAACGAATCCCACCAGGAAGCAGGCCTCCTCTCAAATGACGTTAATACAACTCAAGGAGTACTACCAGAAGAAATATCCTCAGGAAGATGATGAAGATCTAATGATCAGAATCCTTGAGCACATGAAAGGTCAATTTTTCACAGCCTTTCCCACCGCCAAAGATGACAGCTCAATGAAGACGAGCTCTTCACATGCATCAATGGATGACGTTTTAGCTGGCGAATCACAAGAGCCAGAGCCTACTTCTGACGACTTTTGGGATTCCCTTACTGTCGCCATGGCACAAAAGGCCAAAGGAAAGGGTCCTCAAAGAGATTAGGACGCTAGCTGTAATCCACAGCTGTCCCCCACTAATTAAAGTGATAGCAACGTCCACCCAACTAAAGCTGGAAATGGATGGCAGAATCTGCTTTTCTTTTACTTTTGCTTTTTCTTTTCTTTGTCGGTTGTCGTTTGTAATCAATTAGTGTCGATGGGGCCCATTGAGCACCCGACTTTTGATTTACTTTTGTAACCGGTTAGTGTGTGTTTTCTTTTCTTTTTACCGGATACAATAGGTATCCTTTCCCTATATTAGGGACTTCAGTGCTTCAGTTGAGAGCACGCTTCCTTTGTACAACTCTTTCTCTCTCTAATAAATATTCAGTTTCTCTACCTTCTCTCTTGTTTTAATTTCAGTTCTTCATAAATAATCCCCAACCACTCAAATAATAACCAAAATAATCAAGTATCCCGGCTGCGCTACTGTTCCTGGTATCAGAGCCTTTTTTAAGGTAAAAACTACTGTTACTAATGAGTAATAGTAGCTAAGTTACTGTTGTGGTAGCATAGATGATAATCTTGATTTATAAATATTAAGTCTTTCTTATAATTATGGTAGTTCCATACTCTTATCCTTTAATTTTAAGAAGAAGTGTTCAGTGCTTTCTGTTGCTATCTTTTTTGTCCATGGAGGGATGTTTATGAGTATTTTTAAGAAACTTTTTGCTGAAAACTTCTTTTTACATCTTTGATTTAGGTTCATTTTTTGATCTATTGGTATATTGGCTGGAAACTTGTAAACTGGCGCCTGACTTTCAGATAGGCAGTTATTTTGTTCTTCGGAATAATAACTACCGAATGCCTAACTTCAAGGTTGACAACGCCCCGTACTAATCTATCATAAAACCCTTTGATCACTTTCGTGGGTTGACGTTTGGCTCAGCCGAATTCCCCTCTTTTCTTGTGATCGTTAAACAGTTCCTGTTTGCAAAGATGATTGATAGGAAAGATAAGAGTTATGAACTAGTAAAATTATGAGTTAAACTTAATAGTTATCTTGATAGTTTTGTTGTCTGTTGCTCACCACAACACTCTTAGCAGAATCTTGTATGGATTCTAATATTGATACTGCTTCTGTTGACAACAATGATTGTCAAAACTCTTTGATTAAAAATGAGGAAAATAATGAATTTCCTAAAGATCTTGATAGGTTGAACAAATGGATAATACCATCCGTACCTTCAAAACAAATTTATAAATTTGGTATGTTCGATGTTATGTCCAGGTTTGCAGTTAAAACCACTGAGCAAACCATACCTGTTTCAGGATCAACCCAAAATATTGGGCTGTTAAGCAAAAACGATTTGCTTCCCTTTAAAGATTACAAATTTATCCATATTGGATTAATCCAAGTTGCTTTAAAACCTTTAACCATGCTTGGATTAAACTCAAGTCTCGTGGCATATGTCAGAGATGGGAGATGTGAACATTTTCAACAATCGTTAGCTGCCGTCATAGAAACTAGTCTATGTCACGGTCCAGTTTATTTTGAAGTTTCCCCAAACTTAAATCTCTCCATGACTGACAAAAATCTTTTGGATGCTCTGAGGCTAACTATTCACACCCATGGTTATAATTTTAAACCAGGTAGTGAAATTATAGCAATATGCTATAGAATTTATTACAAAGTTTTGAACACTTTGAATCCTAAAGTGAAAAATATTTCACCGCAAGGATCTACTACTACTTTGATCTTTACTAGTTATCGTTTAAAAGAGAAAATAAGATTCTTCGAAGTGACTAGAGATTTTCAGGGAACATATCAAAATTGTATGTATAAATTATAATTGCATCAGTAGTACTTTTTGTGCAACTATTTATGAGCAAAGAAAGTATGTCATGTTAAATGTGAGATTTTTAGTTTGAAATAATATTCTAGACTTGTTTCTTAATTTTTTACTACTCTAAGATTCTATAGGAAGAACTTGAAGCTTATCTGCCTACACCAGCTTGTTCAAGTCCAAATTGATGTGTTTGTGCAACAGGCATCAACAATGCTAAGCATCGTCATAAAATCACCGTTCAATTTGTTTTTGACTGATTTGAATGAGCATTTTGATCACGTGCGTGCTCAAATTTTACTGATAAATCCTTTACCTGATATTAACAAAGTTTTCTCTATGGTTTTAAAATCTGAGAGACAACATAATGTTTTACATTATGATGAATCCAAAGTACTGATTAGTGTTAGTGATGCAAGAACATTTTTGTGGGTCTCTTCATTCAGTTCAATAAATAATTCAAACACATTTGGTTACAAGAACAAAGAGTGTTCTCATTGTGGAAGAACTGGTGACACTATTAATAATTACTATAGAAAACATGATTTTCCATCCAATAATGGGAAGAATTATTCATCAAACAACACTTCTCTTGAGTCCATGGAAGAGAGGAATGATGTTGACAATTCAAGAGCACAAAAAGTGTTTCTTATGTTTTTACTAAGGAACAATCTGAAACAACTTGTTAATTGATGCATAATTTACTAATCTCGTCAAAGTAATAAAATAATTCGTCTTTACAGAAATTGCGAATTAAAACAAAGAAATAAAAATGTGATTTAAATTAAATAACAGAGGGTTTTCAGTTATGATTTAGTACGAAAAAAAAGAGAAAATTAACAGAGTAAAATTCGATGTGGAAGGGCGATTGGATATTTTTATCAAATCTCCTAATTATATCTGTTGATAAATTGTGTATCAAATGAATTACAACTAAGCTATAATTTCACATTGAACTAACAAAGCCAATGTACCCAATTCCTTAGTGTACAACTCACTGATTTACACAATAATTCCATAATTCCTTAGGTCAATTCATATTAAATCAGACATTTATAAGTTCGTTAATTCAAAATGCACAAGTTATAATTATCTATTTCTAGTTAATTACCAAGTTGAATAATTGTCCTAGTTTTGATAGTTGACTTACGATCAATAATCTCTACTAATCTGAAATCAATTTGCGCGCTCGTCAACACAAAAAACAATGAACACAAGAACAATTAAATAATGATTATAACATAAAGGAATTCAAATAATATCAAACAATCATATGATCTCGGGGGGTTTCAGAGGGTGGTCGGGAGGAGCGGTGGCACAGGGCACCAACTTTTTAGGGGCATCAAACTTTTGGAATTCTATTGATACATGTTCGAATTGATAGATACATTATAACTACTTTTGTCATAATTTTATTGTAGTTTTGATTTGGTGTAAATTTTTTAATATTAAAGTAACTTTTTACTTTTTTACAATTATATATTTATAATTATATGACTTATAAATCTGATAAAAAAATTATGAATTAAGAAAAAGAACACCAAATTCATAATTTCGACATGACATTAAAAATCTCGGGGACGACCCTGTATGATTCAACAAAGTACAATTAAGTTCATCTCAAAAGATCTAATCTAGACTAACTTAGATACTCATAGTGAAATAAACTATTACCATGAGTTGGTAAGAAGTATACCTTAAAATCATTGGAAAATATGCTCTACAATGGCTCCGATGTTCTCCAAAATCATCCGCAAAAGCTCATTGGCCGTCACTTTCTCTCTTGAATTTAGAGCGCTTAAAAAGATCTCCATTTTTTTCTATTAAAAGCTGTAAAACATGTTATAATTTTTCGCGTCATCGCGACCGCGTTGGTATCCATCATGGCTGCGACGTGACATCATCGCGCCCATGAAGCCACCATCGCGGCCGCAAGAAAACATTGGCTTTTTTTTGCGCATTTTCTTCCTTTCTTCTTCAATATTTTTCTAAGTCCACTTTTCTCACTCTTTTACAACTTTATTCAAATTTTTAAATATTTTTGGCTCTTTTTCTTCCTGTCTTCTTCAATATTTTTCAAAGTCCACTTTTCTCTGAAAGTAGTAAACACAGAATGTGACTCATTCCTGTGTCTTAAGAACTTTACCCATGTCCATTTGTTGTACTCATATACAATGACTAATCCATACTTCTTGTCCATTATTGGAGTTGTTTTAACTGATCCAAACAGATTAATGTGCAAGAGTTCCAGAGGCAGAAACAACATTCTTAGATTTAAAGGAAGTTTTAGAAAACTTGCCTTTTTGACATGCCTCACAAAGAGCATCTGAAGCAAACTTCAGCTTTGAAATGCCTCTGACTAAGTTGAGTTTAGAGATTCTTCTCATGCTAACATGAACCAAACGTCTATACCAAGTCTGTTGTTCTTTGTTCATTAACATAAGACATTTTACATTTTGTTTTTCTAAATTAGAAAGTTTGATTTTATACATATTGTTTTTCCTTTTACCACTGAAAAGTACATAGCCATCCTTTTGACTCAAAACTTTACAATTTTTTTGATTAAATATAATGTCATAACTATTGTCACTTAATTGACTTATGGACAAGAGATTATGCATTAGACATTCAACTAATAATTCTTCCTTTCTTCTTCAATGTTTTTTTACGTCCACTTTTCTCACTCTTTTGCAACTTTGTTCAACTTTTGCAACTTCGAGAGAAAAGAAGTTTGTCAATGATAACATCAATTTAAAATTTTATCATCTAAATACTTACCTTAAGTGATACTTTTGTGTGATATCGTTTAGATTTTGTGGGATTAGGCCTCCACGATTTTTTCAGCAACCCCTAATATTTAAGGTAATGACTCACAACATATATATATGGGGCATATCAAGTGAAAGTGATTTTAAAATGAGAGATAAGAGGAACAAACAACAACTGTTTGATAAGTAAAAAATTATGATTAAATTTATGCATTAATGTGACTATTAATTTTCCTCTCTTATTAACTTGCATTTCATCTCTCTTATTAACTTGATCTAACGGGTTGTTGTTTGTTCCTCTCATCTCTCATTTTAAAATCACTCTCATATCAATTTGATATACTCCCTATATATATATATATATATATATATATATATATATATATATATATATATATATATATATATATATATATATATATTTCACTTCATTTATAATATAATATTTGTCATTTAGTTTAGTTTTGCTTTTTCTTTATGAGATTTTTCAGAATGTTTATGTCACGTTATAGAGGGTCTTGTTTTAAAAAAATACGCGGTCGGGGGTTTTACCATGACTAACTAGAAAAGAGCTTCTAGTTAGAAGAGTTGGAAGCGAACAATCTTTCATTAGCTTTTCTAATGGCATACTTCTTTTTGCAGAGCATCTCAAATGTCTTTGGTAGTCTTGTAGGCACAATAATATCATATAAATAATCACTCAAACAATTCAAAATATATTTTTAACCCTTTTCATTCCATATACATAATTCTTTAGTTTTTTTTATTTTTTTCAGATGGATCAATTGTTTCGTCTCAACTAACGTGTCGTTAGTCAAAACAGTGGCAACCATTTTCATTGGTAAGATTTTTTTTTTGTTTCCACTGTTTGAAACGATTTCTCTCAAACTGAAAGATTGTTGAAGTTTGAAACCTGAAGTGTTACCTATAAATATTGACATTGTTCTCTCTATTTGCAAAATTTATATAGCTCTTAAGCGCACTATAAAGATATGACCTCAACTCTAAATATTTGAAATATGTGAAATTTATCAAATGTAGGATTTGAAGAGTTTTTTTAAATTAGTACCCACTTTTAAATTTAAGCCATGTTTTGACAAATATTCCAACAAATGTTATCATGATAAATGTTATTATGACACAATGCATCGACTTTATTTGATTTCAATTCAACTAATATATTTGAAATAAAAAAGTTTGATTATTGATTTGATATGGATCTAATGTATTTTGATGATAAATTTAACTTTAATAAGATGACAGATTCTAATAGTGTTTCCGTTCTCAACGCAAAAAAAAAAGTGGTACTTACAAATACTTCAACGTTCAAACCAATAAGAGAATAAGGCAGGAAAAAATATTTTAACTTTTTAGAGAGTGTGTACATTGATTACGATGTTTTTACTATCTTTATAAGCAATCTCTAAGATTTTTGTTAGGTCGAAACCTTCTTTATTTGGGGATGGTGTAATAATATTACTCGTTATATCAATAATGATTTCACTTTAATCACACGTCTTGATTGAGTGTATTCTTAGGACAAAACTTATTAGTTCTTGAGGTCTTATGCCCCTTCCCTTTTAGATTGTCTTTCTTAATTACTCTTGATCCAATAGTTCATGTTGGTCATTGACACATAACTATCTTTGATATGTGTCAATATCTTAATGGGTCTTATTGAGATATTTAACCAATTCAAAACAATGCTTTTAGATATAGCAAAATGTTTAATAAAAGCTAATTTTTGTATTGAGTTAATATAAGAGAGACCTATTTCAAGACATTGGTTTCATGTAAACCCCTTTTTCAAAATTTGATTTAGTGGATCTTTATTCTATCAATCATTCAAAGATTATTCCCTCCTCTCCTCGAGATTACACAAAAAGAAAAAGGCAGCCACTCTCCATTCAAACAGACAGCCCTTCCTCTCTTCTTTTTCTCATCACCTTGTTATTGGCAGCTTACACTACATACCCTTCTCTTTTTCCTCACCCTCTTTTCTCTTTGTCTTTCCATCATCAAGTTTTGAGCTTATTCATGCCAAAAGCAATTATTCCATTCCTTGTGTTCAAAGTGTGTTGCTTTGCAACATTTTTTATAGTTCAACACAAGCAGCTTTTGATAATCCATACAACTTTATATATATCAGATCAAGAGAGAGAAAGAAAAAGTTTCATCACATCACATCACATGCAAAAGCCAAAACTTCCCTCACTTACAATAAAGGCACAAAACTCAATATGCATATATCTTCATGCATATATAGATACAAATTTATAATAACTTTCAAGTTTCATTCCAAAAGTGTGAAGAGATGAGATTAAGAATTTGTAGTACACAGTTGCAAGCTCTAACACAAGAGACTGAAACTCTTGCTAAACAAGCTATTACTCTAGCAACAAGAAGAGGCCATTCACAAGTGACTCCTCTTCATCTTGCTACTATCATGCTTTCAAATCCCACTAGTCTTCTCCACAAGGCATGTCTCCAATGCCATTCTCATCCTCTCCAATTCAAAGCACTAGAGATTTGCTTCAATGTTTCTCTCAACCGTTTGCCAACATCGACAATATCGAGTGCTCTTTTGAGTAATCCTCAGTATTCATCTCCTTCACTTTCAAATTCCTTGATTGCAACGTTCAAACGCGCTCAGGGACACCAGCGCCGCGCTACTTCTGTTGAGAGCCAGCAACAGTCTATCTTAGCCATGAAGATTGAGGTTGAACAGATGATAATATCTATTCTTGATGATCCTTGTATTAGTAGAGTTATGAGAGAAGCTGGTTTCTCTAGCACTTTTGTTAAAACCAAGGTTGAACAAGTACTTATAAGCCAATCCAAGGACAAAACTTATAAGCCACATGTTCATGGTGGCAATAATGTGTCCTCATCTAGATCTTTTAATCAACTTGATGGTTCTATAGACCATTTTGCAACTTGTGTTGGTAGCCTCAACCTTACTTTAAGTCTTGATAGGTAACTTATTTTACAAGCAATTATGGTATTAGCGCTTAATTAAGTTGTTTATCCAAACAAGACTTAATGTTGTTGTTATGACTCTTTTAACTGTTTTACATTGTTTCAGTAATTTTCAAGCTCAGGAGAGAAGCAAAGTGAAACTCAAGGATGAATCTTTTGAAGATGGAGTCAAAGTGAGCAAGCATCATGTTTTGCCAACATGGCTCCAAAATTTCAAGGAAGAGAGAGTTCAAACAATGGAAAATCAGGTTTGTTATCATAACCATGTTTAGTTTAGTTAGTAGAAGCATGGTTTTAAATTGCAGTCCGCAACTCCAATTGCTGCCTCAATATTTGATGCAGTAGTCTCTATAGCCGCATCTGTCCGCAATTGTGGTGTGAAATAAAACCATGCATCCGACCGCTATTAGAAATAGCATTAGTTGTATTAATTGCAACAATCACAATGACCGCAATTGCAACTCCTGCAACCGCAACCACATCCGCGGCCGCAACCGCAATTTAAAATCATGCGTAGAATACCGTTATAAAGTATTATTAGGCAATTAAAAATCTTGAAACTACTAATGTTTCTAATATCTATATTTTTGTCTTGTGAATCAGAAAAATGCTAAGAAATGGAATAAAGAATGTGAGTTATACATTGAGGCTGAGTGTGAGAATATCAGTCATGATGATTGCTATGAAGGAAATTTAATAATGTTCATGCCACAAAGTGTCCCTAAGCAAGACTTTTTGTCAAATCCAAACTCTAGCCCCAACTCATCTTCCTCAAGTGAAGAAGTTGATGGTTTGAAGAGCTCACAAATGTTGAATGAACTCAATGATGAGAATATGAAGATTTTATGTGATGCATTAGAGAAAAAGGTTCCAAACCAAAAGAGAACATTAACTAAAGAGATTGCAAGCACTGTCCTTCTTTGCAGGTCAGGCATGAGAAAAGGAGGAGAGAAAGATAACTACTTAGTGAAGAGAGATGGTAAACAAGAAACATGGATGTTGTTTCTTGGTGAAGATTCTCAAGCTAAGGAATTGATCTCAAAAGAGCTAGCAAAAGTTGTTTTTGGCTCTTACAATGACTTTGTCACCATTGGTATAAGTAGTTTCTCTTGCAAAGGAACAGATAAATCCAAAAAGAAAAGGCTAAGAGATGAGTTTGGTAGTAGCTACATGCAAAGATTTGGTGAAGCAGTGAATGAGAATCCTCATAGGGTGTTCTACATGGAAGATTTTGAGCAAGTTGATTACTTTACTGAAAAGGGTATTAGAAAAGCAATTGAAAATGGAAGTATAACACTTCCTTGTGGTGGTGAATCTCTATCTCTCAAGGATGCTATTGTCATTTTCAGTTGTGAAACAAGTTCTTCATATGTTGGTAAGTTGGAGGAGAAAAAAACATGTCTCTCTTTGGATCTTAACATAGCTATTGGAGTTGATGAACAAAATGTGCATTTAATTGGAGACTTTGGGGTCCTAGAATTAGTTGATAAACAAATTAACTTTAAAACACAAGAAGAAACATGTTAAGTTTGGGTTATACTTAATTTTTGTTCTTAAATATTGTCCACTTTTTTGTTGTTGTTGCTTAGGTAGACACTTACTTGGTGGGGGAATGAAAGTAATGGAATCAAAATTATTAGATAGAATACAATCTTATATCCTTATCCATGGAAAAATAACAACTCAAGAAAGTGAGTATGTATCAATATTAGTTATTTAAGAGAAGCAATATGATTCCTAAATTCTGTAATTCACTAATCATATCTTCATTTTCATTTCTTTCTCTCTCTTTCTCTCTCTTTGGTTTCAATGGAACCATGATCTCAATTGCAAAATAAGTTGACATTAAGATTATTATTCAGAAAAAATGTACACAATTATAGAGTCATAAAAACCAAATGGAAATGAGAGAGTATTAAGAAAGGGAAGAAAAATTGGAGGAAGTGATGTTTAGATTAAAAAAATGGTTGAAAATGAGTTGAATTGGTTCAGTTTAAAATTTGACTAGAGTTTTTTACGTTTATTTTTTCTAGTTCAAACTTTAACATTCACAAATAACTAAGATCAATTTTATAATTCAAACTCGATCCAACTCAAAAGCTTAAAAATTGACCAAATTTAAAAATAACAAAAATTTTAACGGAAGGTCGTATAATTTACATTAGGTCGAATGAACATTAAAAAAAAATTATATAAACTACACTAGATCAACGCTGCACCGAAAGCATCTGCATGGTGGTCTTCATCAAAATATTAATTATTTGTTAAAGTACAAAATAGTGATGTTGTATGTGAGTATAAATTTTCTTTGGTTTTCTCGAATTTCTTCATTTCCTTTATCGTAATTGCTTTTAATTTCACTTCTAATGGCTGGTTTGAAGGAAATTTGCGTCCAAAGCATCACCAACGATCAATTCGGGTCAACTTTTCACATTTTTCAAGACAAACATTACACCAATTCTTTCTCTAGTCAAGGAACGTTTCTTACAACAAGATCTTCAAGCTTCAACGAGGATTCCTCAAACTTCGTTCCAAAAAACTCGCTTAGTTCCTCCACCGCTAAATCAACTTTCTCCACCTTATATTTCACTCTCTTAACCGTACACTCATCTTAACCGTACATTTCAATTTTTCCACTTGGAATACTTTATCCAATATCTCCAAGCCTCGCTCGGACCACCAAACCCAAAGGAGCTCTTGTTGAACATTTTTAACCAATTGCAACAACAAAATGCAAGTCTCATCCGAGTTGAAGAGAACCAAGAGAAGATTCCAACTAAGATTGAAACATAGTTAGAGGTTTCACCCTCCACACTATGACCATCATTCTCCTCCACATGACTCGGGTGGAGGGGATAACAACCGTACATCACCTGAAATATGTGACCCAAGGAGGCATCCTTCCTCCGTTGTCAAGGAAAGAGGCATAAGGAGTACTACTCTAAATAATTTGTTGCTCATCATCAATGATCGTTCACAAAAAATCATAGTTCCTCACCCCTAAGTTTTTGGAGAAGTTTCATGAAGGTGAGAAAAACACAAGAAGGGGATGTTGAATTGTGTTTTCTTTTTCTTTCTTTTAGAACTTTTAAGTCAGATTCTAAACACAAGGTTATATAATCTGAGTTAGTTAGAGATAGGAAACAAATATAAAATGCAAGAAATAAGAATAACATACAGAGTTATCCTAGTTCCTCTCACAAATCGAGAGTAGTCCAGTCCCCTTGTACTTACAAGAGATTTTCACTATAATCAACCAAGATTACAATTTGCTTAAGCACACAAGCAAGAGACTTCTTTTCTCACACACACAAGTATGAGACTTCCTTACTCAAGCACACAAGCTCAAGACTTTCTTGCTCTCTCTCTCTCTCTCTCTCTCTCTCTCTCACACACACACACACACACACACACACACACACACACACACACACACACAAGTATGAGACTTCCTTGCTAAAGCACACAAGCTCAAAAATACCTTGCTCACACACACACACACACACACACACACACACATACACACAAATATGAGACTTCCTTGCTCAAGCACACAAGCTCAATACTTGCTTGCTCACACACACACAAGTCTGAGACTTCCTTGCTCTAGCACAAAAGCTAAAGACTTCCTTGCTTAAACACTTAGTTACTTCAACAATCTACCTAGCAGATAAATGGTTGTTGGGTAAATACACTTGATATATAATTAGAGGTGTATAAATAATACAATGCAATAGGACTCTTTTAAAACTTAAGGATTTCTAAGATATACAAGGATAAGAAATCCTAAGTTTAGCTTGTGTTAAAACTTTGACAGAGTAACTTCTCTTTAGTTGTCAATCATCGTGTATTAGCATGTTCAACGTGTATGCATATATATCATTTGTTATCTTTTCTTCAACGATTTTATCTCCTTAAATAGTGAAGAAAAAAGCCATTGAAGATGCAACAGTAGAGTCCTTTGAGAAACTTCAAAAGAGACGTTGAGGGATGTTGAGATGTTTCACCAAATTGTCAGGTTAGGTGAAACCTAGTTTGAAAAACCTTTGCTACAAATGGAATTAGCAGTTGTATCCTAGGAGAATCTATGAAGAACCTAGAGCTTAGGTCATCACATGATAAAGCATGTTAAGAGATGAACGGTGTCCTATCATTGTCATCTTGGTTCTTGCGCTTTGATTAGCTCAAGTTCTGATCTCCAGAAGTACACTTCTCCAAAGTCTGTTTTTTAGAGGCTGGCTCCTTTAAAGTATGATCTTTCAATGTTGACCTCTTTTGGAAGATTAATTCTTCAGAGTCAGTTCTTCAGCTTATGATACATCAGAATATGATCTTCACACTTCTCTTTGATTATTCAGAGTCAAAACCAACACTTGGGTTTAATATAAATTTTAGTCTATGATCCTGCACACTTAAACAAACATTAGTATACCCTATTATTCTTTAAATACTTTGTTATAATCAACACTCAAGGGATATAAGACAAACCAATTTTGTTCCAACAATCTCCCCCTTTTTTGATGACAAACATAAGAATTTAAGAAAAATGGTTGATAATTTAATTAACTAGTTGACTGCAGAGTCCGAGGTTTGTAAGCTCCTACTGAGTCTAGTAGTTCACAGGGTTAAGTTTTTAAGCTCCCCATAAGTCCAATCTAGGTGTTCGCTGTTGATTTTGGCGAACAACCTCTGGTTTACCAATCTCTTATAAAACTGGGTTACTTGCAGGACCAATCACACAAATCCTGGGATACATGTGCAAATTTATCTAACTCTTAGGATAATGGTGTTTTGATGGTTTGTTTTGTTATATCTTTT
The DNA here is from genome assembly GCA_022829125.1 of Lathyrus tuberosus. NCBI lineage: Eukaryota > Viridiplantae > Streptophyta > Magnoliopsida > Fabales > Fabaceae > Lathyrus > Lathyrus tuberosus. Next base: position 5,714,551 of record JALAZF010000247.1, read on the forward strand.
ATGTATGAATGGTTTGGTTAAAGAACTAAATAACAACTTCTGGCGAAAAGATAAATTGAATGAAATTAAAACTTGCATAAAGTAAATGACAAAGGATAGATGACTGGGAAAAGTAAAGGCAATTATAAAAGACTTTGAATTTCTATAAACTTAAAAAGATGGTGTTTCACACGTACATTTCCAAATAATAAACTCTTTTCTCTCGCATGGGTACTTTGAGTATTTACAGGAATTTAGTACAAGTTTTCACACACTAAAATTCTACAACAACTATCCTATTTATATACAAATACAATAACTGCCTAATAACGGAAAAATTCTAAATCTTTGACACTTGGCCTTCTGCATGTCTTCTTTTCTTCTAAAGCTTCCACGCGTCTTCTTCCAAACGTTATAACTCTTGAATTTGAATCTTCCCTTTGTGTCGAAACGTTGCGCCTCTTCACCTTGTCGAATTGTCGAAAAGTAATAAATGTCCCTCAAACCTTGTCTGATGAAAACTTCCTTATGTTTCCGTCGAAATGTCGAAACTCTGTTCTTGTCGAAGTGTCGAAAACTTCTTCTGAATACCTTCATTTTCTTTCTTCTTCATCTGTAGTCATTTTCTTTAGTTAAAGAACATCATTTTACCTACCAAGACATGGTGTCGAAAATATATGTCTACAAATTGCCCCCCAAAAAATGCGTTTTCGACTAAGGGAGAAAAACATTTTTTGCCAGTGCCTTTCGACGCCATGGACTATTCGACTAGAGACTGTTCATATGATTTAGACATTAGAAATGTCAGAACCATCATTGCGCTTTTCCCAAAACGTCATTTCAGCCCACGTTTTTGAACTCTCATCATTCCTACTCTACTCCTATCACATCGTGGGTCAAACCCTAACTGCCACCGTCAGCATTACCCACTTCTCACTCACCACGTGTCCCATAACCTTCCCACTACTTTTCCATTTCCATTTTCAGAATACCAACCGTTTCTTTTTCACACCTTATATATAAGCTGAGAATTTCATTTTTCCCCTTTTTACGTTATTTCTTCAAACTTCATCTTCCTCATTTTCTTTCCAAGAGTTCTTTCAAAACCTCATCTTCCTTATTTCCTTTTCCATTTTCTCTGTAACCAGCAATGGCTTCCTCCACTTCTCAAAAGATCACCGGCAAAGACTCTCGGAAGTCCAACAGTCTAGCACCGATGGAGAGGATTCTTGGTCCCAGAGTGGTGGGGAATCACGAGTACATTCCAGAACCTCCTAATGAAGAAGAAGAAAAGCGCTCCATTTACCAATCTCAGGTACTTATTCCCATTTTAATTTCTGGAAAATCTCATGCAATTTTAGGACCGCTACCAGACTTAACGCTAGACCCAGTTAAGGTGCGAGAATTTTTTCCCACCTACCATCGCTACAAACCCATAGCGAATGGTGTTAGGCCTAGGACGGAGAAGGAGAAGATTATAGATGAAAAATCCAAAATAGATGGCCAAGGGACTCCTTCTGACGAAGTAATAAACCTAGAATACATGAACAATTTTAGGATTTTTAGGTCCTGTCCTCTGTCGAAGGATCCCTCTGACTATTTGGCATGGTTGGAAAAGATAGAAAGGGTTAAGAGCAATGATTGGAAAACCATGGGCATTTACGATCTTATTCAATTGTCGAAAGTAGGGCCAGGATATTGCCCTTCCATGCTTTTGGCCTCTCTCTATTTCTGGGATAGTACCTACAACAATTTCCATATTCCCTGTGGAATGATCACTCCTACGCTCTTCGACATAGCTGCTATCACTGGATTAAGCCCCCTAGGAGTTGACTATGACCCCAACTTGCTTGCTGACGATTCAATAGGTTTCGACACCAATAAGGCCACCTTCACAGCCTATATTGCCAATTACCATGACAAGGAAATCAAGGAAGTTTCTGACCAAGAACATGTAGCTTTCCTGGCCCTTTGGCTGTCGAGGTGCATTTTCTGCTCCAGATCTCTCCAGGTGGCGAAGCGCTATATCACCATAGCGAATTAGCTTCATGCTGGGCACAAGCTATGTCTTAGCGAGATGATCCTGGAGAATCTATATGAATCCCTTGGCGAAGGAGTCACCACTTTAAAGAACATCAAGGAAAAGAAGACTTTGCTGCTATCAGGGCCTTTTTGGCTTTTACAATTGTGGCTCAATGCCACTTTCGAAGCTTCTCTTCCCAACAAATCCACTGTGGACCCAGCCGTTCTAGGGGACAGACGCGTCGAAGGTCTTCGCTTGGCGCAGCTGACACCTCATGACGAAGGCCAGAGTCTTCAACAAACCTTTACTAGCTATGTCATGATGTTTGCGAAACGTTATAGTTTTACACCCAACATGGCTCCTTTTGCTGAAAGGAAAGTTGAACCCTCATGGTTCACCAGAAAACTTCCCCTAGAATCGAAATCGCTGGAAGACGAATTCCTCAACGTCTGGGAATCCTTCCTTACTCCAACACTTTTAGTATCCAAACTTGGCCCTTCAAAACTCAAAGTTTCCCTTGTTAACTATCAACCCAACTTGGTTTCTCGACAATTTGGGTTGATACAGATAGTACCAAAGCCTCTTTTCTCCATGAAAGGCTCTCTGATCCATTACAACATGACCCATACTGAAGACGAATGCTCTGAGTTGTTAGCGAAGTATTCTAACCTGGTCGAAATCCAACCAGTGGTCTTTCGACCTAACTTCCTCTGCACTCAAGAGTTTGATGAATGGTGGAGGGCTTACTATGAGTCTCAAATGTTCAACGTGGATTCTTTTACCACTCAACTGACTAAATCCTTCGCTCTTGTGCAGGACAGGACCAAGAAAGGTACTTCTCGACACATCAAAGAAATCCAAGCTTTCCAGAAATACTTTGAAACTGCCTACAGGCCTGATGATCTTAGTCGAACCATACGCGAAGCAACAGTTACTTTGAAACAAAAGTTTACAGAAAAACTTGATGAGTTAAAACTACCCTCGTATGTTCGACCAGAACAACGTTATGAGGTAGCTTTTAAACTCTATCGCCCAAAATTTCCCCCTCTACCATCTGCTGCATTTGGCGTGGCTTTTAGCCCTCCATTCCCAGATTAGTTCATTTGTGGGGAGCATCTAAAAGTTCTTCGCCAGGACAACCAAAAACGTGCCAAGCGAGTGGTTTCGACTAAGTACACCCTGGACAATTTCAAAGGTCACCTTCATATTGGCCTAGAACACGTTCGCGTGGAAACTCCTATATATGAAGGTGTGGAAAACGGGAAGCAGTTCAATCTCACTTTTTATTTATTCGAATATATGTTTTTATGCTTGACTCTTTTCCTTTTCTACTTTTCAAGCTATAAAGATTCCCATCAAAAAACCTGCCACAGTCGAAGCAACAACCGCAGGAGAAGCAGAGCCTCAGAAAGATACTGCCAAGACACCTTTGGCGAAGGTATCAATTTACTTTCTTTTTCTCTATAGTCCAAGTGTTTCATTTTCTTGAACTAACTAATGAAATTTTCTTTGATCCACAGGGCAGTCGAAGACCCCCACCAATGCCAAAGAAAAGAAAAGCAAAATAAGTCAAAGCTGATGAAATTGATGATGGTGATGAGTCACCAGATCAGGTAAAACCCACCAAAAAGAAGAAGAAGGCAACCGAACCTCTCCCACAGAAACCTCCTACTCCCAAGGTTTTAGAGAAAATTCTATCAAAGGAACCAGGTGAGGAAATCACTCCTGCTCCAGCGGAAAGTGAAAGTTCTAGCCTGAAAACCAAAATTCCAAAGGTATGATTTTTCTTTTCCTTTCGATGCTAACAAGCTGTTTTACTTGTATTCGCTTCTTTGACCTATTTATCCTTCAGGTACCTGTCGATATTCATGGACACCCTATGATCCAAGTTCTTCCCAAGACCAGCAGTGATCCTACTTATAACCCAGCCAGCGCCTCCAAATCCTCTCCTAAGAATTCAATGAAGGAATCAGCCACCGAAGTAGATCAACCCGTTGCCATTTCTATACGAATTCCAAAAGTAGTGGAAGAAGAGACTGACCCTGATACTGAAGACTTCGTCGAAACTGATGGGGATACCGTGATGCCTACTGCAGCGGCTGCCACTAGAAATGAAGCTGAAGATCAATCTCCCCCCATTCAGAATTTGCTGATGAAGAGAAAGATGAGGAGGCTACAAGTGATGCCGAAGAAGAAGAAGAAAAAGAACATGAAAGGCCACCAACTCCTGCTGCTGATACTGACGAAGAGACAGAAAACGTCGAAGAAAATCTTGGTAAAACAACTAAAGCTGCTTCGACTGGGACGACTTCGACCCAGTTCTCTCATGAGGAGCTAGAAAGTATGAAGGTGCAAAGGCCTTTTGAGTACCTAAAGACCATGCTCAGTTCCCGCTACAACTTTGCTGATACTACCATCAGTAGTTCAACCACCTCAGGAACTACTTCTGATGCCAAATCAATGGACGAATCGCTGGCCAACATTCGACAGAAGGTCCTTGATATTGACTTATTTCAACTTCTGGAGAATGACTCCTCTGCTCAATTCGACTTGAAGAAAATCCTAAAGCAAGTCAACGTCCTGGAGGCTCCTCCTGAAGTCACTGATGTGGTGCTGGACCTTACTACCTTGATAGATCTTGTGGTAACTGATTTCAATCGACTTCGAGAGTACTCCAAGAAGCTTGAAAACAAAACAGAGACCCAACTTGCTGAGTGGGAAGCTGCGTCGAATTCGTCCAACAAGGTAACTGAAATGGAGCAAGTGTCTGAGCAAAATAAGCGGGAAGCAGCTTTGTGTGGCAAAAACATTCTAAAATGGAAAAAACAAATTGCTGTCCTCCAAGGCAAAATTTCACAAGCGGAAAAACGTCAAGCATAACTGCAGAAGAATGACCAGGAAGAAATCCGCAAAGAGCTAGAAGTTGGTGTGCACCATGTCGACAGGGCCCGTAAGCTTGGCGAGGAGATTGAGGAGATTTCTAAAAACAAGACACTTTGTGAGCGACGCCTTCAAATCTAGAAGTCGAACTTTGAGAAGCTGAAAGCATCTTTTCCCTTTTGAATACTTGTAATTTTTGTTTGGCTTTTAAAGCCCTTTTTGTAATGACATTGACGCCATTTGTTTGGCGAAACGTATCATTTTATTCTACAAAATCATTCTATTTCTATTTTAACTTCTTGCAATGTTGGCTTATATTTTTTCAAATATTTCCCGTTTATTTTCAATACACGCTTATCTTTATCCAACTCCTCGATTTCATATGCGCCATTGGAAAATACTTGTATAACTTGAAAAGGTCCTTCCCACTTAGGGGACCATTTTCCCATTAGTCTATCTTTTCGATCCATGGGAAGAATTACTTTCCAAACTAACTCACCAATTAAGAACGTCTTACATTTTACTTTCTTATTGTAAAACTTTTCGACTCTTTCTTTTTGCCTTCTCAATAAATCCAACGCATTTAATCTTTCTTCGTCCAAATCGACTAACTCGTCCATCATCATATTCCAATATATGTCTGATGGAATTTCATGATGCCTCTGAATTCGAATCGACTGTAAATAAATCTCAACTGGTAAAACTGCATCATGTCCATACGTTAATCTAAATGGGGTAGCATTTGTTGCTTCTTTAGGAGATGTTCGACAAGCCCATAAAATTTGATCCAACGTCTTATGCCAATTCTTAGGCTTTGTCCCTACGTGCTTTTTAATTAAACTTATCACCACCTTATTTGCTGCTTCGACTTGTCCATTTGCTTGGGCATAATAAGGTGTCGAAGTTAAGAGTTTAAAACCTGTATCTTTTGCAAACATTTGCATGTTTTTCCCAGTAAACACAGATCCCTGATCAATAGTTATTATTTCTGGTATCCCAAATCTGTAAACTATATGTTTCTGGATAAACTCTATAACTGTCTCTTGATCCACATTTACCAGTGGTATAGCTTCAATCCACTTAGTGAAATAATCTATTCCAACTAAAATGTACTTCTGCCCTTTTGAAGAAACTGGTCGAATTTCACCAATTAAATCCAAAGCCCAACCTCTGAATGTCCAAGGTTTTATAATTGAATGCAACTCACTTGCAGGGACATGTGGTATACCTGCATGCACTTGGCATTCCTGACAACCTTTTACAAATTCGACACAATCTTTCAACATTGTTGGCCAGTACATTCCTTGTCGAAATAATAACCATTTCATTTTGTGGCCTGCTTGGTGTGCGCCATATGCACCACTGTGCACGTTCGACAAAGCTATGTAAGCTTCATCTTCGCCCAAACATTTCAGCAAGACTCCTTCTGCAGTCTTTTTAAATAATTCATTTCCAAAAAGTACATAACTTAAAGCTCTGTACTTTACTTTTCTTTCGACTTTCTGATTTGGGTCTTGTAGATAATCCTTGATAGGTTTTCTCCAATCTTCAATTTATGAATCATCTACATTGAAAATTTCAAAATTTTCCTCATCCCCATAACCTAATTTTATTGTCTCCAAATCTGAAGGAGCCAATTTGGTGGATATGACTCTTCCCCTTACTTCAATAGCTTTCTCCAAGTTTTCTTTCGACACTTTGTAGCCTGACGCAAGTTGAGCCAGATCATTTGCTTCTTGATTCTCCAATCTAGGAATGTGTCTAATGGCCACATTGTCGAATTGTTTGAGAAGTCTGTTAGCTATTACGAAGTACATAATCAGATTCTCTTTGACACATTTATATTCTCTTGTCAATTGTTTTATCACCAACTCAGAGTCACCCATTATTTCGACTCTTGTTGCCCCCAATTCCAACAATATTTCAAGTCCGACAATCAAAGCTTCATATTCTGCTTCATTATTTGAACATAAGCCTTCGACTTTGTACTTGAATTTTGTTGGAATTTTGTCAGGAGAAATAATTAGTATTCCAACACCAGTTCCATTCTTATGACTGGAACCGTCGAAATATAACTTCCATGGCTCTAATTCGACATATTCTACTTCATTTTTATTTATTGAGTGGTCAGCTATAAAATCAGCAACCACTTATCCCTTAACAGCCTTTAAAGGCAAATATTTTAAGGAATATTCTGTCAATGCCAAAGCCCATTTCCCAATTCGACTATGTAAAATGGATTTAGATAACATATACTTTATTACGTCGAAATGAGAAGAAACATATACATCAACAGGTTTTATATAGTGCTTTAACTTTGTACAAGAGAAATATACACACAAACATAATTTTTCTATCACACTATATCTAGTTTCAGCATCATTTAGGACTCTGCTGAGATAATAGATGGCCCTTTCGACGCCATTTTCATCTTCTTGACACAGCATGCTTCCCAAAGTTTTGTCTGATGCTGAAATGTATAACCTCATACTTCTTTTTCTACAAGGAGACATCAAAACTGGATGACTAGCCAGATACTCTTTGATCTTGTCGAAGGCATCTTGTTGTTCTTGCCCCCATGTGAAATCTTCCTTCTTTAGTCGAAGTAGAGGTGAAAAGGCTTGTGTCTTCCCACTAAGGTTGGAAATGAACCTTCTGAGAAAGTTGATTTTCCCTAGTAGAGACTGCAATCCCTTCTTTGTCGATGGCGCTTTCGCTTCCATTATGGCTTTGGCTTTGTTTTCATTTATTTCGATCCCTTTCTTGTGGACCACAAAACCTAAGAAATCACCCGCCTGCACACCAAAAGCACATTTAAGGGGATTCATTTTTAAACCAAACTTTCTCATCCTTTCAAAGGACTGTCGAAGATGGTCTATATGACTTGTTCCTGAAACGGACTTAACCACAATATCATCAATGTATATTTGCATAAAAGTGTCAATACAGTCGTGAAAAATTGAATTCATGGCTCTTTGATAAGTTGCTCCAGCATTTTTTAAACCAAAGGGCATTACTACCCATTCATAGGTTCCTATTGCTCCAGGGCAACGAAAAGCTGTTTTAGGAACATCTTCTTTAGCAATAAAAAATTGATTATAGCCAGAGTATCCATCAAGCATACTCAAATACTCATGGCCTGCTGCAGAATCTATGAGCATTTCTGCCACTGGCATAGGATATTCATCCTTAGGGGTAGCTGAATTTAAATCTCTAAAATCAATGCATACCCTCAACTTGCCATTTTTCTTAATTACAGGAACTATGTTTGCAATCCATTCGACATACTTGGTGGTGCGGATGAATCTGCATTTTAGAAGTCTTTCGACCTCTTCTTTTATTTTCGACAAGATTTCTGGTGCGAAGCGTCTGGGAGTCTGCTTTACTGGCTTCTTTCCCTCCATTATTGGCAGCTTCAATTCGACCAAACTCCTGTCTAATCCTGGCATATCGTCGTAATCCCATGCAAAAAACAGTCTTTGTACTCATTTAGCAATTGGACTATTTCGACTTTGAACTGAGGATCCATCTTGGCGCTGATGTAAGTTGGCCTTCTTTCTGCCCCCAGTCCTAAATTGATTTCTTCTAATGGATCCTGTGCCACCATCTTCATGTTAGTCGATGCTGGATCCTTTTCGAACCCCAAGGGTTCGTCATCATAGATGGCGTCAAGCTTCTGATTCTGCCATTCGCCAGTCTGATTGTTGTCATAACCTTTTTCAATATCCCTTTGGGGACATTGCTCTTCAAAATCTTCTTTGTTGGCTTCGACAGCCATGTATTTTACTTCGGCCTCTAGGGCCGCTTTGAGTTTATTTTCGGCTATATAAGCCGTAATTCTTTTGATCGCTGAGGCTTCACTCATCATAATCATCAAATTCACTTCCCCAACCGGTTGGCTCAGTATGAGAAGTTCCCCATACGTGACTTGGTTCGCCAATTACTTCTTTGTCCCATTGAAAACCATGTGTTGGGTGAAGGTACATGGAACAATAGGCGTTGTCAGTTGCCTTCAAGTCGAATTCTGCTGGGTTGCAGGGGGGTATGTGAGCCAAATTCTTGTCGAAACTTCGACTATTCACATTGTTTACTTCAGTCATAAAATAGCTTTGATCTGCTTCAATATTCTCAACAATCCCATCTGGCCTCCAGATGACTATTCGTTGGTGCATGGATGATGGTACAACTCATATCCCATGAATCCACTCTCTTCCAAGCAGCAAGTTATAATTCGCCCTTGAAGCTATCACTATAAACATTGTTGGTCTTGTTATGGTTCCAACAGTTAGGTTCACCTGAATCACTCCCATGGTACTTCCTACTTTTCCCTCATAATTTGACAACACCATGTTGTGGGGCTTTGTGTCTGAGTCATCCTTTCCAATCTTTTTTATCATGAAATAGGGCATTAAATTCACTGCAGCTCCACCATCTACTAATATCTTGTTGACACCAACGTTCTCCACTTTTCCTTTTATGAACAAAGGCTTCAAGTGTGCCTTCATTGCATCATCTGGTCTCTCAAAGAAAGCGTTCTGCTCTTCGACACAGCCATTGTTCATTATATAATAACACACAGGCCTGAGCCCCATGCTGTCGTCTTCAACATCATCCTCTTCGTCTTCGATCTCCATCACTCTATCATAGTCTCTAGGCAGCACTGAAACCACATTGTATGTGACATCGAAAGATGCTTCTGAATCTGACCTAAAATCATCAGTCACTTCATCGTCTTCTGGCACCTTGTTGTCAGGCTTCAACATCTCTACCATGTTGCTTGGTTTGTCCTTTTGAGAGGGCTCGTTTTTGGGAACATACTCTTCTTTGTTCATTATCTGCATGTTCTTGCTTGACTCAGATTTATTTTCATCAACAATATTTTCTTTGATTTTGTTCTTTTCTGCAGCCTCATTTTCTGCTCTTTTCTGTCTTTGGAACCTTCTCCACTGAGACCTTGACATGGGATTCTTTCCTTTATAGTTCTCTGATGGGTATGGTCTTGGTTTCTGTTTTTCGACCTCCCTTTTTCCTTCCACGGAGGAACCTCTCTGTATTTCAAAATTCTTCCATCTTTTCTGCCCTTGAGCATCTCTGATTGGTTGGACCCACTTATCATCCTCCACTTTGACAGATGGCTTGTAAGTTCTATGACGTCCTTCGCCAAACCTTTGGTTGTGAGGCTCACTCCTCCTTGGATCGAACCTTCCATTTCTGGCTGCTGGGATTGCCCCCCAGTTTCCTCTTCTTTTGGCTTTCTCCACCCCCTCCAGATTGCTTGTTGCTTTCTTGTCGAACACCGCACTACAACGTGGGCACAACATGACTTCAGCCTTCTTACTCTGGCACCTTTGGATGAATTCGACTAAGTTCTCCTCCTCCTTAGGGTAAGCCAACTTCTGATACTCTTCTCGACGGCGTTCTTCGTCAGTTTCTGTTTGTTTCTTTTGAGAAATTTCTACCATGTTGATATCCACATTCTGGTCATCAGTGATACTTAATTTATTCATTCTTTCAATAAGTCTTGCCTCCTCTTCAGCATTCCCTTTCGCCTGGTCGAAGCTTCCCCCTGAGGGTAGGTCCCTGGAGATGAGTTTGCAGCATTGCTCGACTGAGTTTCCTTTAGGGTCTTCCATTGTTCTACGCAAAATCCCATAAGGAGCGGGCTTCACAAGGCCTTCAGCAGCCTCTGCCTTGATTCTGGTAACGTTCTTATTGAGTGGTTCCATAGTGTTGATCTTGTCAGCAACTCTCATTGTCTTCATTTTGTCATGATTAAGGCCTTCAGTAGCCTCCTCTTTGATGATAGGGGCATTATCATTTTCTCCTTCATCTGTATCTTCAAAGACATCTCCCCATCCAGTTGGCTGGATCTTGTTGATGTCAATACGAGAACTTGGGGGTGCAGAGTATTTCACGAGATAGTCAAATTTTCCACTGGGCTCCCCTAAAATATCCCAAATTACTCCATCTTCAGCAATTTTATTGTTATTCTCTTCGTCGAAACCTTCAGTAATTCCAACTGCGTTCTGGTTGTTGAAACCCTCAGTAGTTTCCTCCTTCTTCTGACTGTCGAAGACTTCAGTATCTCCAACTTTGTTCTTACTGTCGAAACCTTCAGTAGTCTCAACTTTGTTGATATAGTCATTCAAATTTCCTACATCAAGATTTTCAGTAATCTTGATCAACACTGGCTGGTCTACAAAGTCCTTGGATACTTTTTCCACCTCAGGCTTGTCTAGGAGATCATCAGCAACCTCCACCATGTTGATATTATTGTCGAAGCCCTCAGCAGCTTCCACCATTTCAAAACTACAATCAGAGGCTACTTCGATTTCCACCATATTCACAGTGGAAGGTTCAGAATAATTGGCTTCGACCACCTGCATGGGGTTTGAGTCAATCCTCATCTGTTGTTTTGATTTGTCTCTAAACTTCAGTCTTCCATCACGGATTGCATTCTGAACAAGATCCCTGAAAAGGAAACATTGAGAAGTTTTATGACCCAAAAAGTTATGGTATTTGCAAAAACCTCTCTTTTTCTGTTGGTCCACAGGAGGCTCTTTAGTGCCTGCTGGTTTTATTAATTGACCATCTTTGACTAATAAGTCGAAAATTTTGTCACACTTGGTGACGTCGAACGTATAAGTTCTTTTAGGAAACCTATCATTCTTTTCAGGTTCGACTTGATTTTTCCCATTCGACGGAGTTAGTACTTTACAGGCGTATGGCGGGCCCGACTTTAGTTCTGCCAGATCAATTTCTTGTTCGTCGAACAAAATTAGTTCATTTTCGTCACTATCATCATCCTGGCACACTCCTACATAGGCCACTTTTTCCTTTTTATTTTTACTTGATCTAAATTTCTCAGCTTTTAGCCTTTCAATTTGTCTTACCTTATCTGCTAATTGTGCCATATCTCTCAAATATTGAGTGTCTAATTTCTTTCTTATAGAATAATCTAGACCCCCTGCAGCCATTTCGACTAACTCTTGTTCTGGCACTTGTGTGCTACATCTTGCCTTAAGCAACCTGAACCTATTTAGGTAATCATCTATAGGCTCTAAAAATTTCCTCTTAACACTGGCTAATTCCTTCAAACTTATCTTAGTCTGACCCATATAAAATTGTTCATGGAACAATCTTTCTAATTGGGTCCATGTGAATATCGAGTTCGCAGGCAAGGATGTAAACCAGGTAAACGCATTTTTTGTCAAAGAACTTGGGAAGTATTTCATTTTCAAATTTTCATTATGGGTTATTTCTCTCGCTTCGATCAAATAACGCGCTATATGTTCTATGGTGGATTCGCTAGTGTCCCCTGAAAATTTGGTAAATTTGGGGACTTTCCACCTTGGGGGTAATTCCTGTTGTAGAACATATTCAGATAATGTGGAAGCATAACTAGGCCTTCGTAATCCTACATTTACCCCATTTTACGCCATTATCCTTTCGACCATGGCTGCTAAATTGTTTTCGGCAGGCAGGTTATTATATCGTATTCGCTGTTGCAACACATCATCAGCATCTTGGCCTCTCTGGACTATTACCCTCCTAGGTTCTTGTTGAACGGGGATTTCGACACGAGACTGTTCGACCACTGCCTCTTGGTTTCTAGGGTTTGCCTGAGGATTCTCTAAAGGCCTTTGATTTATTGTGGGTTCCTCTTCGACATTCACTACTTGGTTTTGAATTACTTGTTCTCTTTGTCGCGTTTGAGGAACACCAAAAAAGTCAGTAATGCGTGTCATTTGCGCAGCCAACAATTGGTTAGTTTGGGTAGTGTTTTGTATTAAAGGATTAAACACTGCTCCCATTTGTTGTGTCAACATTTGGACCATATCATGATTACTTTCGTCCATTTGTTGTCGAATTACTTGCGCAAAATTATTTGTAATTGCTGGCATTTGGAAATTTGGTAGGGGTTGGTTCAATCTACTCATATTTCCACCATATCCCGACCCCTGTAGTGGTGAAGACACGTGGACCATGGCATCAGAATACAAGGATGGTGCATTTTGCAAGTTTGCCATCACTGAAGTTGGCATTCCATATGGTTGTTCTCTACCAAACATAGGCATGGAAAAATTTGTCTGAAATGGCCTATAATTATGTCCTCCAGGAGGAGGCGTCCCCATGGGCATTGGATGTCCCATTGTGGAAGAACTAGGCATATTTTGGGAGCGAAACCGCTGGTATAGATCCTATTGATGAAGGCATAGCCTCCTCCAGAACAGGGTTTGAATCCACATTTCCCCCTGTTGAAGGGATAGGGTTGGAAACTGGAATGGTTTCATTTGGATTTGGATTATTTGGCTGATTTTCCATTCTTCTTACTCTTGTTCTTTTAGGTCTTTCTACGTCGGTTACGGCTAATTTACCGCTTCTCAAAATCATACAACGAAGTAGAAACTATTTGGCTAAGAGTTATTCTGTAAAAAATTCTAAAATTTTGCACTGGTCCCACTGGGCGTGCCAATTTGTTCGCTGTTGATTTTGGCGAACAACCTCTGGTTTACCAATCTCTTATAAAACTGGATTACTTGCAGGACCAACCACACAAATCCTGGGATACATGTGCAAATTTATCTAACTCTTAGGATAATGGTGTTTTGATGGTTTGTTTTGTTATATCTTTTATGTGTGAATGGTTTGGTTAAAGAACTAAATAACAACTTCTGGCGAAAAGATAAATTGAATGAAATTAAAACTTGCATAAAGTAAATGACAAAGGATAGATGACTGGGAAAAGTAAAGGCAATTATAAAAGACTTTGAATTTCTATAAACTTAAAAAGATGGTGTTTCACACGTACATTTCCAGATAATAAACTCTTTTCTCTCGCATGGGTACTTTGAGTATTTACAGGAATTTAGTACAAGTTTTCACACACTAAAATTCTACAACAACTATCCTATTTATATACAAATACAATAACTGCCTAATAACGGAAAAATTCTAAATCTTTGACACTTGGCCTTCTGCATGTCTTCTTTTCTTCTAAAGCTTCCACGCGTCTTCTGCCAAACGTTATAACTCTTGAATTTGAATCTTCCCTTTGTGTCGAAACGTTGCGTCTCTTCACCTTGTCGAATTGTCGAAAAGTAATAAATGTCCCTCAAACCTTGTCTGATGAAAACTTCCTTATGTTTCCGTCGAAATGTCGAAACTCTGTTCTTGTCGAAGTGTCGAAAAATTCTTCTGAATACCTTCATTTTTTTTCTTCTTCATCTGTAGTCATTTTCTTTAGTTAAAGAACATCATTTTACCTACCAAGACATGGTGTCGAAAATATATGTCTACACTAGGTTAATTAAATTTTAAGAATTTAAGCAAGATAATAACTGTTAGAGTTCAGGTGTTTAAATACTGCTATATCTACTCCCTCTTTTGTCATAAAAAAAGAAGAAATGAAGTAGAAAAGACATTGAAAAGATATTTTTGAAACCAAATAGATGTTTGGGATGAAATCATAACTGGATAAAAATCATTTTAAAAACATATTTGATTTTCCCTTTCTTTTCTTTTAAAATGAGAAATAGTTGGAACGGTTGGTAAGCAACTTCTGCACTTCTCAAGATGGTCAAGATAGGTTCTTTCAGCTAGGCTTTTAAGAGGAATGAGGCAGTAAAGTTTGGAGAGATGTGTTTGAAGATAAGGAATTTATTACTCTCAGATTACCATCGGCGCACAATATCCAAAACTGATTTCACTTTAACCAAAATTCTCTATAAAAGTAGATTTTTGATACCAGCAATATCATATTCCATTTAAACTTAACACACTTCTTTAGAAACAATGAGTGATTCTCTAAAAAACTACAAAGAGGGAATTCCAAGTGAAGTTAACAAGGCAGTTACTGAAGATGCTGCAAGAAAGATGAAGTGTCAATCCAAAAGGGCTGAAGGTTCAAGAACAAAGGAAGGTTCATCAGGAAGAGCCTTGAAGGTGAGCAAACCACCTGTGGCAAAGAAGAAGAGGAGGCTTCAGAAAAGCCCGGATCCACCCTCTGACTATGGTTCAGATGCTGATGAGTTTTCCTTTGACCGGTGAAACTTCCTCAATCGTCGTGCTTATTTCCCAGAGGCATTTGGAGAAGATTATGCGAAGTGGTTCATTTTGATCTATATGAGGAAATCAGTCTTTGTACCTCCCACCTTTTTTAATAATAAAAATGCCCTTTCCTTTTTTTCTTGCATCTATCACAATCACTTGCGTCCATATATTGATCAATCAAGAAGAGCGAGTTAAATTCATTTTCTAACCTTTCCAACCAATATTGAGTTGTGAGTAAAAGTTTAATAAAAAATTTTAACCACACAACTGTAAAATACACCATTAAAGGGAAAAAAATAGAATTTAATTTTATCCAGAATCATTAATTCCCAAAGATAACACAATTGTTTTTGTTAAGAGACAAATATTTACGAAAGAATTCACATTTATTAACTTAACTAAACATGATTGGTTAGATCGATTAATATAACTCAAGGATCAAAAGACAGAAAATTATTAGAAGAATTTTGACTTAGGATCTTCTGAACCTAAAGATCATTTCATAGAGTAAACTAACTAGTTCAGACTCAGATTGAAGAGAGTCATAAATAAAGCAGAAGGAAAAAATATACTTAGATAAAAGCACATGTTAATGACAATTGGGAGAGATACACAATATTCATAACACGTATATCATTAACCATTCATTATTATCCAACAACTGATAAACCAAGAGTAAAAGAAGACCTTTCAAATTCATGACACATAAAGAGACATATGTCAAACATCAAAATACTCACTTATATGCTATCAGAGACATCAAATCAAATTCTGAGTATCTGAGGCTGAGTTGCTTATATGTTTACTATTCATCAGAAGCTTGCTTAGAGCTTCTGACCATAGTAGCTTCTGATCATCATCAGACTCCAATTCTCTATTTTAGAAATAATCATTAATCCTTAACAAAATGCATGTTTAGATTCTTTTTTATAAAGTCAAATCTTTCAATAGTACGAGGCTTGGTAAATATATCATCCCATTGATGATTTGTATCAATGACATATAAATCTATCACACGCCTTTGAACACAGTCTCTTATAAAATGATGTTTTATTTCTATGTGCTTGGTTCTAGAATGTTGATTGAGATTCTTTTCCAAACAGATAGCATCCGTATTATCACAAAAGATTAGAATACTGCTTCAACTTATTTGATAGTATTCCAATTGATATTTCATCTAGAGTAGTTATGTGCAACAACTTGTAGCTGAGATGTATTATGCTTCTGCTGTGAACAAAGCAATTGTTGTTTGTCTTTTACTAGCCCAGGATATTAGGTTTTCACTTATGAATTGACAATTTCCACTAGTGGATTTTCTTTCAATTATATCCCCAGCATAGCCAGCATCATAGAATTTAACTAGCTTATAATCTTGGGATATTTAAAGATCCGGATCTTATAAAGCAGCCCTAGATTTCTTATAAAGCAGACCTACATTTTTTTTGTTCTCGTAAGATATCTAAAGATCCTCTTAACAACTGTTAAGTGAGTCTCTCTAGGATCTAACTGAAATCTTGCACGCACACAAACACAATAGAATAGCTGGTCTAGAAGCTATTAAATAAATAAGAGAGCTAATCATACCTCTGTACAGCTTCTTGCAGACCTTGGTGCTGCTTTTCTCTTTGATCACGTTGCAGGTTGGATGCAATGGGGTGCTCATGATCTTGCAATCGTCAAGCTTGAACTTATGCAGAAGTTCCTTTGTATATTTAGTCTGATGAACATAGATCCCCTCTTTGCATTAATTGATTTGAATTCCAATGAAGAACTTCATCTCTCCCATCATTATCATTTAAAATTCAACCTGCATTGTCTTAGAAAATTCCTGGCAAAGAAAAACATTAGTTAAACCAAATATGATATCATTAACATAAACTTGGAAAATTAGGATATCATTCTTAAGAGTCTTTCTAAAGAGTGTAGTATCAACTTGCCCTTTCTGAAATCTATTTTCCAACATAAAATTACTCAGTGTCTCATACTAAGCTCTGGGAGCTTGTTTGAGTCCATAAAGTGATTTCTTTAGTTTGAAAACAGAATTTGTGTGGACTGAATCCTCAAACTCATGTGGCTGTTTGACATACACTTCTTCAGAAATAATGCCATTTAAGAATGCACTATTAACATCCTTTTGGTATAAAATGATATCATGATTGATAGCATAAGAGTGAAGTAACCTGATTGCCTCTAACCTTGCAACT
Organism: Lathyrus tuberosus; assembly: GCA_022829125.1. Lineage (NCBI taxonomy): Eukaryota > Viridiplantae > Streptophyta > Magnoliopsida > Fabales > Fabaceae > Lathyrus > Lathyrus tuberosus. Next base: position 5,731,690 of record JALAZF010000247.1, read on the forward strand.
GGTGCAAAAGTTTAAGAGAAATTTATACCTTTTTGCTGACTGTAGCCTCGAGCTGCAAGTCTGGCATTATTTCTTACCACTTATCCTTAGTTGTTGAACTTGTTTCTGAATACCTATTTTGTTCTAATAATGTTCTTCTGTGAAGTTTTGGGTACCAGATTTAAGACATCATTCCCTTGAAACTGATTCAACTTTTCTTGCATAGCCAAAATTCAGCCATCATCAGAAAGTGCTTCATTAATAGAAGTAGGTTCAGCCATGGAGATTAGTCCTAACATTGAATGATTTTTTGTGAAGGCATACCTTGTCTTTTGAGGGCTATCTTTGTTTCCAAGAATTAACTCTTCTGAATGAGAAAATTTATACTTAAAGGTCTTCTTGGATTGTGATGCATCTGAAGAGTCATCTTCTGCATCTTCAGATTCTTCATTGTCAGGATGAGCTTTTGAGGTAGGATTAATTTTTGTATCATTAGCTTCTGGAGTTATGATGGCTTCTGAGCTTTCAGCTTCAAATGGATTTATTGCTTCTGAACTTACAGATTCTTGACCTCTAGCTCCTGATGTGTCTTTGGATACACATATTTCTAAAAAAGTTTGAACTAGCTCTGACATTTTACTGTCAGTCTCTTTGTCATCAAATTTAATGTGTGTTGAATCTTTAACCATATTGGTTTCAAAGTTATATACTCTGTATGCTTTAGAGCGTTCAGAGTATCCCAAAAAGATACCCTTTTAAGCTTTAGCATCAAATTTCTTCAGATAGGCTTTGTTGTTCAAAATGTAACAAGTACATCTAAATTGATGGAAATAAGAGATGCTTGGCTTTATTCTATTGAAAAAATCATATAAGGTCTTGTTCGGAATATGTCTAATATAGATTCTATTCGAAACATAGCATGTTGTGTTTACAGCTTCTTCCCACAAGTACTTAGGTAAGTTGTTTTCATGGATAATGGTTCTGGCCATTTCTTGTAAAGATCTATTCTTTCTCTCTATAACTCCATTTTGTTGTGGAGTTATAGGACAAGAGAACTCATGGAGAATTCCATGTTTCTCAAAAAATATTTTAAATGGCTCATTTTCAAATTCACCACCATGATCACTTCTTACCTTTAAAATTTTAGATTCCTTTTCAATTTGTACTTGTATGCAAAAGATGCTGAACACATCATATAATTCATCCTTTGTTTTATATATATATATATATATATATATATATATATATATATATATATATATATATATAGGAAGAACTCATGGAAAGGAGCTATAGATTCATCATCATCAACTCCTACTCAATTTCCATATCTCCAAGGTGAATTCCATTAGCTCAGGAATTTAAGCCAAGTCCATCTGCTATAGTCATCAACAATGACTATACCATATTTCTTTCTATTTATTAATGCAGCACTGACATGACGAAACTGTAACACCCTAAACCCCCACGACAATTAATAATAAAATATCAGAGTAAAATAAAACATACAACCTCTAGGATGCTACTTTTCAACATTCACTCGCTCATGGATACGACATGTAACACATAAATATCATCAATAAAACCATACTTAATTGATCTTCTCATATAGCAGCGGAATCTCAACTAAAACATAACATGTTTGATGCCATCATCAATTAAATAAAAGCCACAAATAACAATGAAAGAAATAACAGTAAGCGTTCCAAATCCCCAGTGTTACACATTAGAGCAGATGTCGACTCAATGAAATAAAATAGAATATTTCATCTTCACTAACTTCAACACCACACTAATCTTGATCATCTGCATGTTACCCACGTAGAGGTAACATTCAAACAGAAGGGGTGAGATTCTCAAATCAACAAAAGAAATGCATAAGATAAGTATAAAAGCACATAATCCATATACAGCTCACCCTATCCTCACAACATCACGAAATTACAATTCCCACACTCAACAGATAATCACACAATTCTCAAATACAACACAACATAATGCAATGCAATGAGACTCACAACTCGACTCAATGCATGTGGTACCAATTCGATCCCTTTTTCATGATCATAATTCCCGTCGGAATTTCCATATAGGTCGCTCACACCCCACATGGGCACACGATATCCATGATCGTTCACACCCCACATAGGGACACGATCACCTCAACAACAACAACAACACGATTCTATTTCAAAGAATCCAGATAAGACGCTCACACCCCACATGGGCATACGACTTATCACACAACTTATGCAACATGGCATGCATACAACAAAAAAAAAATGCATATGACTAACAATAAGCCAATACATCACACCACAACTATCCAACACACAGCATAAACCTGCCAAAACATGCAACCATCAGAATCCACAACTACAACACGCATTCACACAACCGAACTCACCATTTCAACGTGCAACACATAACAACATACACGAAAACCCAATTAATGCATAAAATAGTTGGAATTTTGGTATTGAAATTAATTTTAACAAAAATTATATGAAACCAGCTTTCCAATGATTCGAACGACGACTAAAACGGACATATGGGTTATAAGTTATGAATTTTTAAAGTTTAAGAAAATTATGTCCGTACAACAGCAAAACGACACTATCATGCTCGCTACAAGTTCGCCTAGCAAACTATCATTCACTAGGAGTTCGCCTAGCGAAGTCCCTAGTGAACAACCCCTCCCATACAAAAACCCGAGACTCACTTTTCTCCTCCTCCTTTGCTTTTCATTCGCCCAGCGAACTGGAGTTCGCCCAGCGAACCTGGGGCGAACTTCCCCACCACTTATTCCAGAATTTCTCTTCTTTCCCTTCGCTCGCTGACTCATTTGCTTAGCAAATCTAAGGCAAACATTCTCCCAGCGAACTTTCGTTCGCACAACGAATTGTGAAATTCTGCAGTTGCGATTTCAGCACAAGCCAGCCCCAACCTTTCTCCGATTCTACCCACAAACATCCCCAAAAATACGCATACAATCACAGGTTATCATATAAACAAATAGGAATACATAAACCACAATTCAACCGGTCAATTTATGCATTTTTCCTCTTATCAAAACCTCCGACACGCAAAACCCCAATCCCAAATCAACGCAAACAACACGTAGGGATGATCCTAAAGATTTATCTACCCTCATACAAATATTATGCAACCCTTAGAGATTAGAGAACCCCACCCTTACCTTAGAGTTCTTGACAAAAACCTCGGCCTGAACAATGACTTTTCTCTTCCCTTTTGGCCTAGCTCCCCTCTTTCTCTTTTCCTCCAAAAACACGTACTGAATGATTTTCTCCTCTAATCCCCCTTTCTATTTTCTAATATTCTTTTTAATTTCATAATATTATTATTATTATTATTATCTCAATATTATTATTATTATTATTATACTAATTAAATAATAATAACAATATTTCCTAATAATTCACATTAATAATATTAATAAAATATTCCTAATATTAATTAATTAATTACTAACTACACCAAACCTTAATCTCTACAATTCTAAGGTCACACCCCAAACTAAGGGCAGCCCAAACACGACCAAAACACGCATAATCACACACATATACATAACATCATATAATTCAAATTACGAAAAAATAATAAAATAAATCGGGGTGTTACAACTCTCCCCCGCTTAGAATATTTTCATCCTCGAAAATTTACCTCATACGAACAACTCCGGACACGATTCTCGTATTCTGCTCTCTAACTCTCAAGTCATATTTCCACAGGCAGCGTCTCTCCACACTACCTTCACAAGGGTGATCTCTTTACCCCTCAATTGCTTTACCTCGCGGTCTTCAATCCGTATCGGTAAGGCCTCAACCGTAAGGTTATCCCTTACTTTCACATTATCCATCAGGATCCCATGTGATGGATCCGGAACATACTTCTGAAGCTGTGACACATAGAACACATCATGCAAATTCGACAAATTGGGTGACAACGCCACTCTGTAGGCAACAGGTCCAGCCCTTGCAGAAATCTAATATGGACCAATAAACCGAGGAGTAAGTTTCCTCGACTTCAATGCACATCCAACACCGGTCACCGGAGTGACTCTAAAAAACACATGGTCTCCTTCTTGAAACTCAAGATCTTTTCTCCTCTTATCATGGTAGCTCTTCTGCCTACTCTTCGAAGCTTTCATCTTTTCCTGAATCAACTTCACCTTTTCAGTAGTTTGCTGAACAATCTCAGGTCCAAGAACTACACTCTCTCCAGATCCATGCCAACACAAAGGCGTCCAACACCTCCGACCATACAAAGCTTTAAAAGGCGTCATTCCAATACTGGAATGATAACTGTTATTATAAGTGAACTCAATCAACGACAAATGGCTATCTCAAGCACCACCCTGCTCAAGAACACAAGCCCTCAACAAATCCTCCAAAGATTGTATAGTCCTCTTCGTCTGTCCGTCCGTCTGTGGGTGATAAGCTGAACTCAATCTCAGTTTCGATCCTAAGGCTTCCTGAAAACTCTCCCAAAATCTGGAAGTGAACCTTGGATCTCTGTCCGACACAATACTTAACGGAACTCCATGCAACTTCAAAATCACCCGAATATAAATCTATGCCAGCTTCTGCAAAGGAAAACTGATATTAATCGGAATGAAATGTGCCGATTTCGTCAGTCTATCCACTACTACTCAAATGGAATCATGTCCTCTTTGAGTATTAGGTAACCCGATCACAAAATCCATAGAAATATTGTCCCACTTCCACTCTGGAATATCTAACGGTTGCATCAAACCAGCAGGTTTCTGATGTTCCACCTTCGACTTCTGACAAGTCAAACAAGCATACACAAACTTAGCCACGTCACGTTTCAATCCCGGCCACCAAAATATCTTCTTCAAGTCTTGATACATCTTTGTAGCTCCTGGATGGATACTCAAACCACTCCTATGACTTTCTTCTTGAATCATCCTCTTCAATTCAGGATCATCAAGAATACAAATCCTATCACGGAACCTCAACACACCTTGTTCATTCACTTTGAATTCATTACTTTCTGTCTGTTCATTCCGAATCATTAAATCCTCCAGTTTCACATCCAGCTTCTGACCCTATCTGATACTATTAAGAAATTCATTGTTGATCTTCAGCATACCCAGCATCACACTATGCGGTGTCTATTCACAAACCAAACTCATATCTCTGAATTGTTCAATTAAATCCAGCTCTTTAACCATCATAGCAGACATATGCAATGTCTTCCGACTCAAAGCATCAGCCACGATATTAGCTTTACCGGGATGATAAGTCAAACCGAAATTATAATCCTTTAAGAATTCTGACCACGTTCTTTGTCTCATATTCAATTCCTTATGATTAAACAGATACCTTAAGCTCTTATGATCACTATATACTTCAAATATGGAACTATAAAGATAGTGCCTCCAAATCTTCAATACGAATACTACTGCGGCTAATTCCAAATCATTAGTTGGATAATTCCTCACATGGATCCTTAACTGTCGTGAAGTGTAACACCCCGATTTATTTTATTATTTTCGTAATTGGAACTATATGTTGTGGTGCATTTGTGTGTGTAGTTGTGTGTGGGGTTGTCCTTGATATGGGGTAGTAACCTTAGAATTATAGGGATTAAGATGTTGGGGGATGTGTGACCAATTAGGTATAACTTGGTGGTGTGGTGAGAATGGTTATTTGATTAATATTATTATTTTAAATTATTAAGGGATATTGTTATTATTATTTAGTTAGTAAAATAATAATAATAATAATATTGAAATAATAAGAATAATAATAATAATATTAATAATAATAAAAGGTTATTAGAAAAGAAAATAGAAAAGAAGGGATTAGGGGGAGAAATCAGTCAGGACATGAAAAGTTGAGAAAGAGAAAGAGGAGACTAGGGCAGAAGGAGGAGAAAAGCCATTGTTGAGGCCGAAGTTTTCGTAAAGAACTCTAAGGTAAGGGTGGGGTTCTTTAATCTCTAAGGGTTGCATAATATTTGTATGAGGGTAGATAAACCTTTAGGATCGTCCCTTGCTATGGCTGTGTTGATTTGGGAATTGGGGTTTTGTATGTCGAAGGTTTTGATAAGAGGAAAAACGCATAAATTGATCGGTTAAATTGTGGTCTTTGTATTCCTAATTGTATGTATGGTAATCTGTGATTATATGTGCGTTTTGAGGCTGTTTGGGGGTAAAATCGGAGAAATGTTGGGGTGGAATGGTGCTGAAATCGGAACTGCAGAATTGCAGAATCGCGTAGTTCGCAATGCTGTCATACCCCAAATTTTGACCACTAAGAGTTCCCATCATTGTGCAAATCATCACCACAATATGGGTAATCCATCATGCCTCATTAGTCTCCCCAACGATGGGTGAGCATCCACTACAATCAAAATTAGGGTTTCAGGCCCTCTCAGAGCTCTTAGACAAAGGATCAATCAAGAAACGACATGATCTTCAACTTGTCTAACCTCTCAAATATCCCCAATGGATCAAGAGGACTCCCACCTCAGGGATTAAGCACAAGGCTGCAACATTCTGAGTGGGTCAAGCCTCAAGATCGCCAGTGTCACCAAATTAGGGTTTTGGTCGACCAGAGCCTCCAGATGGAAATTTTCCTCTGGGCATGAGCCAATGCTTTAAAGCATAACCTAAGATGCTCCAAGGGACATCATGAACCCAATCATCAAGTCAATTTTACCTCAGGGGAGGCATTCATAAAAAAATTATGAATTAGGGTTTCTTGACCTAATTCACCCCTAAGTTGACTTTTGGGACAAATCATGAGCCAATACCTCAAGAGAGGATTTGAGGGTCTCTAATAAACCACATTGATCCATTCGCTAGAAAAGTCAACTGTGCCTTTGGCTTTTGACTAGAACATGCTCCCAAACCTTGGGACATGATTCAATACACCCTATAACACCTATGAAATCAATCCATCAAGTTTGATTTAGGTCAAGGACTTGATTTCAAGAGGATCGCACAGTTTGGAATTCATCTGACAAAAAGTCAACTGCGCACAAAAGTCAACTTGGACTTTTTTAGATTTTTCACAATTATGGTTTTTGGACCCAAAAATGATGTTAATGTGTGATTGGAATCATCATTCATCAAGAAAAATCAAGAAAAGTGGGATAACTTGTAAAAGGGGTAACCATAAAAACTTAGAAATTTTTCTAAGTTATGGAAGAAAGTGGCTAGGGTACCAACTTTGGAGGATCATAACTCCTAAACCACAAGGCCATTTTCCCCATTCAAAGCTGGATTTGTAGCTCTCATGGCCCTCTACAAAAGCTTCAAACACAACTCATTCCAATTCCTCATGGATTTTAAGTTATGGAATGATCAAAATCACAAAAAGTGAAAATGTCACTTTTTTCCAACACTTAGTGAAATTTTCACTAAGTCAGAATCTGCCTTCACTTTGTTTCCAAATGTAGGGGCATTTTTCACTTGGATCCAAAAGGTATCAAAACCAACTATGATCAAATAGTTGTTGTATCATATGAGGGCTTTCCAAAATGGCCAAGAACTCCATCAAAGTCCACTTGAGCCGTGAGATATGACATTGGCAACATGCCTTGCTGAAAACTGTCAAAGCAAGGCAGATTTGTGCATTTTGCTCGATTTACCAAATTTGTGCAAATGACAAACACACTTATCCATCTGAACACCTCAGGGGGAGACCAAGGAGGGACAAACACTGATCCATCAGCCTCCCAAGTCTTTGGAACCAAAAGTATGCCAAACCTAGAAATGCCTAAAAGAGGGACAAGACTCCAATTTTGGTTTGGAGAATTTAGTGGATGCACCAAGGTGGCATGGACTGAGCCATTTCCAACTGAATTCAGTCAAGACTTATCCAATAACTAGGGAACCAGCAGCCTGTGCCCTAACCTCTAGTCAATGGCTAGAGGAGACTTGGATTCTCATTGCTCAACATTAGCCAAACCTCTGCTGCAGTTGCCATTCACTATTGCAGCCAAAACAAACTTGCTCTACTATAAATAGAGCTTAATTGTGTTCAGTTTGAGTACACCAAAGCACTACAACACTTGCTTTCCTCAAAATCTCTTTCTCTAGGCAAAAATACCTTCTTTAGCAAGGTAACTCTGAGTTTTTGAGTTAGAGAGCAATTCCACAATAGCTCATGATCCAAACACATCCAATATGTCATATCTAAGCTGTCCAAACTCTCACAAGTGACCTGTAACACTAAAATCACAAAGTCACCTCTCAAAACCTCAAAATAGGACTTTTGAACATTTTTCAAGCCACGTCTTGATTCAGTCACTTTCTAAACTAGATAAAATCTCAAACACACTCCAAATATCATCCTTGAACTGTCCCAAATGGTTCCACACATCTGGAACACCATTTGAGAGAGTTGCTATTTTGGCCACTTTTGCCCCTTTTGCAAGAAAGAGCTAAAACTTGTTCCTGAGGTTTCCAGCTGATTCCAACCATCCTAAAAGCTTCTAAGAGATCATTTGAAGGTGTCCAAAGCATCAAATTATTTCTGGAACAAGGTATTTGGCAGATTGCACAAAAGCTCCAAAAAGAGGTAAGCATCACAACTTGGATTCTTTGAATCATGCTTTCTTTTGATGTCCACTGATCATGCTTCTCTTATACATGTTATATGTGTTGTGTTTGCACCAATTTATCATGTAATTCATGCTTGTACCAAGAGATAGCACAGAAAATGCAAATCATGGCCTATTTCAAAACCATTATCGGGTTTTTCAATAGGAGCATGATCTGAAAGAAACACCACCACCATTGGATTCCTTGTGAAATTCTAGGCAGGATAGACTTAAATTTTGTCCCAATCCATGGAGAAATGAGAAAGTTATGGCCTTCACGTTTTTAACCAAAATCTTCCCTTGCCTTGCCTTGCCTTGGGCCAGGCCAAAAACAAGGCAAGCCTTGTATATTTATGGTTGTGTTTCAATCAACGGATGTATCACCACCCTAGTGGTAAGGCACACGCCCTATACACAAGAGGTCTGGGGTTCGAATCCCCCTCGCCCCAGATCCTCTTTTTGCTATTTTTCCACTTTTTATTGTTTTTCTTATTATTTTTTAATGATTTGAAAAATTAATAACTCCCTCAATTTTAATTATTTTTGATTGGTTCTTTTTGCAAAAAATCAAAAAAATGTTGAAATATTTTATTCCACAAAAAAATCAAATTTATATTAGTTATTTAATATAATTATTATTTTTGTGAATAAATTCATTTTTAATTATTTTTAAACATTTAAAAGTGAATATTTATCTTGAAAATCAAAACAAAATAAGTTTTAATTCATCTTGTGATTAAAACCTCATTTTTCAAACTTTAAACAAAAATCACAAGTGGTTTATTCAAACCTATTTGGTATTTTTATCATTTTATTTGATTTTCTTTAAATATTTACTTTTAAAGAAAAATAAAATTAGGGTTTCTTTGATTTTCACCCTCACAAATCATTTTCAAACACTTTTGGGCCTCTAATAGAGTGTAAGACCCAACCCCTTTGTAAATACACCACCTTTTGGGTCTTAGTCATTGTATAAGTTCCACTGTATTTTCAAAAAAACAACGGCGCGATCGTCGCCTTTTTAAAAACTTTTGGGCCTACCCTCATGTTATAAGCCCCATTCCTTTTCTTTAAACACTTGGGCCTCTTGAGAGAGTGTAAGACCCATCCATTTGTACAGAAAACCTTTTTGGGCCTCAATCACTTGTATAAGTCCCTGTACAAATTCAAAACAACAGTTCAATCATTGATAAAACCTTGGGCCTCTCCTTGAGTTATAAGCCCCAACAATCTTTTCAAAGCACTTTCTCCTTTGATTTAGAATATAATATTATTATCAAAGTTTTCTTTGTTGAACAACTAACAAACCAGTATGGAAGCTCTACAACCGAGTAAGTGTTTACCCGCTTTCTTTATCCGCTTTCATATATATATATATATATATATATAACTGTATTGTGGGGCTGCTCACTGTAAGTCTTCTTTCACAAACTTTTATATACTTGTCAAATATCAACTGTGTAATACTAGTATAGTTATTTAGAGTTTTCCCCGGCAACTACGTCTAGCACTAGGTAAAGCCCTGTTGGTCATTCTTAAATACAAACAAAACTAGATCCCCCATAGGTTTACCAGACACAGTCTTCCCTCCTCTTGGGGTTAAACAATATGGATACGTGAAAGGCAGCATTCTCGGTGAACCCTTTATCAGACTATCACTTTTTTAGAAATCGTCAAAGAAACTCTACTCCCCAGAGTTGATCTATTCTCCGTGAATGGCATCTCTTGAGTTTCTTCCAAATTCTCGAACTTTCCTGGCTTGATCTATTCTCGGTGAATGGCATGTCTTGAACTTCTCAGGGTTTGGGGACCCACGGGCTTCCTAAAAGGATCTCCGCCTTCTCTTGGGCGTTGTACAAGGACCATTCGGCTTCTTATAAGCTCTCATACCTTCTCTTGGGCTTAGTACAAGGACCCAGAGACCTCTACAGGTATAGGAACAGAACCTAGTTATCAATTTGCTAGAGCTGTCTTTCTAAGTCAATGTCAGACTAGTTAATGGGTTGACCTTCATCCCTTAACATACCAGCCTTCTCTTGGGCATCATACAAAGATCATTCACTATCTGAGAATCGATTTCTCAAAACACTAGTAGACTTGGACAGTCTTAATACCCATTGGATTTCCCATTTCCTTAAAGAACAGGAAATAACCCTGATCCTCTGATCAGTACCAAAGCACAACCTTACCTTTAATCATTCCCTTTATAAGAACTGATTTTCTCTTTTATCCAACATACTGGACCTGTCACTAAACTGAAACAATCACCAACAGATAGCCTCCTCTTGGGTTTTATACAATGATTCTCCCCACACTCTCTTGTTGAGTATAAAAGACTCTTTTGTTGAGACACACCTTCAGCCTCCATCTCGGGCTTCGTACGAGATAGAAAACACTCTCTTGTTGAGTATAAAAGACTCTCTTGTTGAGACACACCTCCAGCCTCCATCTCGGGCTTCGTACGAGATAGAAAACACTCTCTTGTTGAGTATAAAAGACTCTCTTGTTGAGTCACACCTTTTAGCCTCCATCTCGGGCTTCGTACGAGATACAAAAACACTCTCTTGTTGAGTATAAAAGACTTTCTTGTTGAGTCAATCTTCCTCTTAGCCTCCGTCTTGGGCTTCGTACAAGACACATACAAAAGTACTCTCTTGTTGAGTCAACCCTTTTAGCCTCCGTCTCGGGCTTCGTACGAGACAGATAAAAGTACCCTCTTGTTGGGTCAATAGCCTCCTCTTAGGCTTTGTATAAGGAAACCCCGGTTGAGTCAATCAACCTTTTAGCATAAATCTATGCCTTGCTCACAGTTTACAAACATCAACAACTCCTTTTCTTTCATCTAATAGTTGTAAGCGGTAAGCCTCTGGATTATTTACATCCACGCCCTGTCCCTCTTTTAGCATGAGGAATTCCTAAGGAAAGATAACATTGTTCTACACTGAGTTAAAGTCTTCTCCTTCAGGTTAAAAATCCCCTATAAAGGAAATTATGGCATTGCTGGATTCACATATCCCAGTTAAAGTAATTCTCCTTTATAATCATTCACCCAACAGTTGTGATAAACAGACCAACTCCTCTTTAGAGATAACAAATTCTCTCTCAATCCAAAACCCTTCAGCTTCACATCTTGGGCTTCGAACAAGATACAAATAGACCCTTCAGCTTCACATCTTGGGTTTTGAACAAGATACAAATCACCTTTCGCTTCACGTCTTGGGCTTTGAACAAGACACCAAAAACAACCTTTTTCCTCCCATAGAATAGGAGGAACTACGATCGCTCTGATTGTCTTGTTTCATTAAACGGGAATACGTAGGCATACGATTGAAAAGTCTTAGCGAGCACACTAATAAAAAACCCAAAATCCAGTATCTCCACCAAATCAACCCAAAAGCATCAAATCTAAACACAGTATCAAAAACCTCACCAATAGTCTAAACACCGTGTTCTCAAGCGAAATAATCGAAGATTGGGCCCCACCTCCACATAGCATTTGTAACCTAACAGACCGCTGTTCAAACTCAGTATGCAAGTAGGGTTAATTGGAGACATCTATTTCCCTTCCTTAGTCAGCTCAATAGGATAAAAAATGAATCGAATCTGTAGTACCCATGCGATTGTGCTTCAAGACCACAAAAATCGCACTACAGAAAAAATGGCGCCCACTGTGGGGTACTGTCTTCTCTTTCTTACGATCTTCGATAGAAAGCCTTGAGTTCTCGAAATGTCACAGAAATGGCAGCTCTGCTAGGGAATCATTGTCTGTATAGGATCATAAGACTAGAGGTCTAGAATGATTAAGACAAATATATATACTGCTTTTCCTAATTGATATCTGTGTTTATTTTTATGCTAATGGGAATGCGTGTGATGCCGCATGTGGAAAGATTGAGTATACCCCTAAGATAGGTGATGGAAATGCGGGTAATCTTACCGGGAGTGAATTCCAGCTAAGAGTCCCCTATCGACCATCAAACTCAGTGGAGACTCCCTTTGCAGATACATTGCCTATACGACTTCGGTTGTTGAAAGTAGTGTGGTCGACTGGGTTATCTGAGAAGCTGAGGTTTTTAGTAGGCTGCAACCATTTTGTAGTGCGGAAGCTATCGGAAATAGTTGTCACGCGATACTACCCTCATCTGAGATCACTCTAGAATACATCAGCTCGCTGGCGATCCACTTGCTGTTGTCATCCCAAGAGGGGTCAATGATTTTGCGGACATGTACAAAAAATCACCAGTATAAACCTTTGGGAGGGGGGGGGGGGGGTAGAGCCTTGACTTCATGACACCGGCCCTTTGACCCCATGTTTTTTCTATGTTTTTGTGTGCTGCATTCATACATTCATTTAAAAAACATTAAAACAAAGAAAAATCTTCTCTTCTAGTCTCTCTTTTTCAAATTAAACTGAGATAATGATTGCAAATGTCAGATATAGAGATTGCGTTAATGGATTTCGGTAGAAGGAAAACTCATAGGTACACCTTCAAGGTTCCAAAGTTAGAGGATTTGAGAGGTTTGGCGAGAATGATCACCAATCACGAGGCTTTCAGAGCCAAGTATGGGGGACTGCTGTCCTTGTTAAGGGTCCACGTAATTGAAGGAATCCTGTCCACCCTAATCTAGTTCTATGATCCGGTCTATCACTGTTTCACATTCTCGGATTATCAGTTAGCACCAACGCTGGAGGAGTATTCTCACCTGACTGATCTGCATATCACTGATCAAGCGCCCTTTTCGAGACTGGAAGAAATTCCAAAGGACCAAACCATTGCAAGAGCAATTTATTTGGACGAGTCAGAAGTCAGGACTCACATAACCACTAAGGGTGCCTCCAAGGTTTGCAAGCCCAGTTCTTAACAAAGAAGGCTCTATACTTTGCTAGTATAGGGAATGTGGCCGCTTTCGAGAGCATCTTTGTTTTGCTCACCTACGGGTTATTTTTGTTTCCCAACATTGATAACTTCGTAGATATCAACACTATTAAGATTTTCCTGATCGGAAACCCTGTACCAACCTTACTCGCAGATGCGTATCATTCGGTACACTTAAGGAATTTATACAGCGGAGGAATGATCACATGCTGTGTACCCCTGCTATACAAATGGTTCACTTCCCATTTGCCCAAGTCTGCTGCATTTTGGGATCAAAAGAATACTTTACGTTGGTCGTAGAGAATCATGTCTCTTACCAACTCAGACATCGATTGGTACAATGGAATCTACAACGGGATCAGAATCATCGACCGTTGTGGAAATTTCCCAAATGTACCCCTTATAGGAACTAAGGGAGGAATCAACTATCATCCGGTGTTAGTTCGTCGTCAATTTGGATACCCAATGAGGCATGTCCCGCGGAATGCTCATCTGGAAGGTCTTTTCTTCAAGGAAGGAGAAAACGACAGGGCACTAAAGACAGAAATAGTGCATGCTTGGAAACACGTTCACAGGAAAGGAAGAGAGTCTCTAGGAAAACCAGACTGTGTCTCGGTGGAGCCTTATCTCCTCTGGGTACTGACTAGAGCTCTCAAGCTGAGGATGCCTTACCCTCGTCAGGAAGTTCTTCCATTAAGGGACTCTACCCTTTATTTCATGTCTGAGACGGAAAAAATTCAAGTTACTCTCAGCAAAGTTCAGTAGGAGAAGAGGTCTTGGAGGAACAAGTACCATATTCTCAATGTGGAGTGTAAGAAAATACAGCAGCTATTAAGAGAAAAAGATGCTCTGATTGAGATTTTAGAGCAACACGCTGTAGAAAATCAGGATGACCAAAGGAATTTGCTCGCTCCTTTCACTTGGCAAAGGAATGACAACCCGAAAACGGCCCAAGAGCCCCGGTCAAAGAAAAAGAAAGTACCAGAACCAACACCTGAGCTCTCCTCAGAGAGGACTCAGGATCCATTAGTTTAGATTTCCTTTTTCAGCACTTTGTAATCTACTGTATTTCCATTTCTGCAATCCTTTGAATTCAATAAAACGGGGTTTCCCCACTGTTTGATATTTATAATCCAATTGTCGAAGTTTACTTTGAATAAACAAAAATAATTAATAATCATTGCATATCATTCATCATTCTTACTTAACGCATTCTTCTTCCCTACGAATCTCACGTTTGCGTCTCGAAAAGAGAGTCAAAGTGTCTCATTCATATAATACTCGGGCCAATCGTCAGAAAAAGATGGATGATCTTGAGGAAGAGAACAGAGAGTTGAGAGAAGAGATCGACACTCTGAAAGAGGATATGGGAAAGCTTCATAACGACATGCAAGCTCTAGCAGAAGCTCAAATGTAACAACAAAGGACTGTGATCTCAGAGATCACATCGACGCCCATAGTGGAGAAGTCCGATCCTAGGTACAAAATGCCGAAAGATCGTCCCTGGGGCATACCACTTAACTATATCCCAGATGGATATCAGGGAACCGCAGCAGGAGCTGCTGGGCCTGAAGGTTACAAACTTCGGGAAAGCGAAGATGCCAGGGGCATGACAGCAACTCCTGAAGGTTACAAACTTCGGGAGGCACCGAGAGTCTCGGCCATAATGACTATACCACCACCCGTGGTACACACTGTCCCAGAAGGACAGATTCCACAGATACCTTCTGGTGGAAATGACAACATGTTCGACAGAATGAATGAATTCCAGGAACAATTTCTGGAAATGCAGAAAGAATTGCAAGCCATTCGCGGTCAGGATCTATTTGGAAAGGACGCCGCGGACCTCTGCTTGGTCCCCAATGTGAAAGTCCCACATAAATTCCAGGTGCTCGACTTTGGAAAGTACAAGGGTAACTCTTGCCCTCAGAGCCATTTAGTGATGTACGCTCGACGAATGTCAGCTCAGACAAAGAACCGGGAGCTGCTCATTCACTACTTTCATGATAGTTTAACCGGTGCCGCATTAAAATGGTACATGGGTTTAAACCGTGCCACGATCGGCACCTTCAGAGATCTGGGCGCTGCCTTCGTTCAACAATATAAATACAATTTGCACAAGGCACCGGACAGAGATCAACTCAGATCGATGTCACAAAAGGACAAGGAAACCTTTAAAGAATACGCTCAGAGATGGCGTGAAATTGCTGCTCAGATTTCTCCACCTCTGGAGGAAAAGGAGATGACAAAGATCTTCTTAAAAACCTTGAGCTCATTTTACTACGACAGAATGGTCGCCAGTGCACCCAGTGACTTCACCGAGATGGTGGGCATGAGAGTTCGTCTTGAGGAAGCCGTCCAAGAAGGACGTTTGGTTAAAGACGCTGGATCATCAAGTAGTACAAAAAGATACGGTAGTGCTCTCCCTAAGAAAAAAGAGCAGGATATTGGGAATATCTCTCTCGGAAAACAAAGGCGACGTTACCAACCAGTAGCAGCTGTAACTCCTGCTATCAACCCTGCGCCTGTTCCTACGTATCAACCCCAGGTTGCGTAGAGCCAACCTAATCAACAGCAATATCAGGAAAGGACACAACTGTCTCTTCAGCAGACTCGTCCTCCGTACAACAACAATCGTACAATGCGACCACCAGGGTTCGACCCTATGCCCATGTTGTATGCATAATTGTTTCCGTTACTACTGGCCAAGGGGCATGTCCTAACCAAGTCTCCTCTTACAGTACCAGAAAATCTGCCTTTTTGGTTCAAAACGGATCAGACTTGTCCTTACCATCAAGGAGGGCCAGGGCATAACATAGAGAACTGTCTCAGTTTCAAATTCGACGTACAAAAGCTTGTTAGGAGCGGGGTCTTATCTTTCAAAGATACGAATCCGAATGTTCTCATGAACCCGTTGCCTCAACACGAAAAAGATGCAGTCAATTTAATAGAAGAAGAGTCTAACGACAGCTATCAAATTCATGATGTACTCTTATTGAGGACCAATCTGGTCAAGATGCATTATAGATAGAGTGGGTATGGCCATGTGCCACCTCATAATTATCACCAATGTGATATCTGCTCTAAGAATAATCAAGGATGTTCTGTGGTGCAATCAGCTCTACAGGAACAATTGGATCTTGGGTGGAACCAAGAGCATCGAATTCGAGGGTCAACATGACTTATACGAATTCCAATATCATTCAGAACCATGAAATCCGTGCAATGAATGTCAACCTGGTTACAATGCACTCAAGGCAAAGCAAGTATCATAATCTGCCATGGCACGATTATAATTCCTGTCTGACTTGCTCGGTAAACAAACAGGGATGCTCTTTTGTACAAGAGGCCCTCCAGCGTCAGATGGATCTTGGATGGATCTTGGACTACCATGATAGAAATCCTTATCAGATCAACATGATTCAAGTCTTTGATATTCGTCTGATGAATACCATCTTGGTGGAGTTACACACCAAGCAAGTCCAACTTGGTTTTCTCACTTCGAATAATTATCAGAATTGTAAAGGATGTTGTGAGAGTAACCAAGGGTGCATTCTCGTTCAAAGAACTTTACAACACTTTTTAAACCACTGGTGGCTTCCGATCTATCTGGATGAAGACACACAACAAATCAGTATGCTTAATGGAAACCCTACTCGGCGTCAAAGTCAGGATGTCCGATATATGGAAACAAACCTGGTAAGGTTGCACTGCATTCAAAGCGGGCGTGGCCAAGTGCCACCACACAATTATGAATGCTGTAGAGTCTGCTCGGAGAATAACCAAGGATGTTACATTGTGCGGGCAGCTCTTCAAGGACAGTTGGACCGCAAAGAGATTCAACAATATTCAGTTTCGGGGTCCATCAACTGGACGCCAGACTACTCCGCTGATCAAATCAAAGATGTTGTTGTGATCTCTGATCCTGAGAGGACCAAGGATGTTTGTGCCATCATCCCTCTACTGGATGAATCAAAGGTTCCTATCCAGGAACTGATTGAAGTTACCTATGACAGTCAGAAAAATCAAAAGGCTCCTGTAGTTATCTATCCACCGGGACCAATACCGTATGAATCAGCTAAGGCGATCCCTTACAAATACGGTGCAACAATAATTGAGAATGGAAAGGAAATTCCATTACCCTCAGTTGTGAATATTGCAGACATCAGTCGAGTAACACGGAGCGGTCGAATCTTTAATCGAGGAGAACCTAACAGAGAAAAGGAACTTCAGACAAAAGCTCTTGATCAACCGTTCGGTCAGTCCAATGATCCCGACCTTTCAAAGAAAGATGATGAGATGCTGAAGCTCATACAAAGGAGCGAATACAACATTGTTGATCAACTGTTACAAACTCCTTCAAAGATCTCTGTGCTATCACTTTTACTCAGTTCCGAAGCCCACAGAGAGGCTCTACAGAAATTCTTAGAGCAGGCCTTTGTGAAACAGGATGTGTCAATACGACAGTCCGATAGCATCATCTCTAACATCACTTCCTACAAAACCTTAGGATTCAGTGATGAGGATTTGCCAGAGGAGGGCAAACGCCACAACATGGCACTCAATATCACAGTCAACTGCCAGGACGATGCTTTAGCCAGTGTACTGGTAGACACATGATCGGCCATCAACGTTATACTGAAGTCTACTTTAATGCGACTATCATTCAAAGGATCCCCGATGAGGGGCGGTGAGGTTATCGTCAAAGCCTTTGACGGATCTCGGAAAGCAGTCATCGGCGAAGTCAACCTTCCCATAACTATTGGTCCTCACACTTTCCTAATCACTTTCCAAGTCATGGACGTCCGGGCAGCGTACAACTGTTTATTAGGAAGACCTTAGATACACCAGGTTGGGACAGTCAGTTCGACGCTGCACCAGAAACTGAAGTTCGTCAAGAACGATCAACTCGTCACGGTCTGTGGAGAACAAGCCTTGCTCGTGAGTAACTTATCATCATCTACTTGTGTAGAACCCGAGGAGGTTGTTGGAACTCAGTTCCAAGCACTTCCGGTGAGCAATGAGAATCAATCAGAGAAAGGAACCTCTATTTTCTCATACAAAGATGCTCTCGAGGCAGTTGAAAGAAACAATACGAAGGGATGGGGACAGCTTGTCATTCTTATCGATAACAAAACAAAGAAGGGTCTTGGTTTTTCTGCAACCTGTACCCAGACAGCTGTTAACGATGAAAGTCTTCATCCCATTCAGGACTTCTTCCACAGTGGAGGTTTCCTCCACCCTGTGCCTCAAGCAGTCCATACCATCAACAAGGGAGATCCCTCCAATACAGATGAGGAGTGGAAGTCCTATCTTAACGAGGACGGTTATATGTCTCAGGAAGAGGTGACTACGCCATTCTGCTATCCCGCACAGAGTCTGAGATTTATACCCAGGTCAGATGTTAGAATGATATACGGAGATTGTTATCCGGAAGGATGCCGTGCTCCACCAAACTCATTAGAGGAGGACACTCTGATGAAGGACAACTTTGACCATGACTATTATGGCCCAATGGATGGCCTTCCTATCTGGCAGCCGTACCCAAGAGACTTGGGGCAAGAAAATCAGCCGAACAATGAAAATCAGCTGAGCATCATTGAACAGAATACCTGCGTCCCCACCATGTCATGGGATCATTACTCAGGTCATTCAGAAAATATCCAGTACGACGATGAATTGGCAAAGCTTACGGGACTAGAATTCATCAACTATGCTTTTCCCGAGGTCAACGTCATCGAGAGAGATGACTCCTCCAGTTCCACAGAAGTGTGGGACACCTTAGGACAACCAAGTGGAAAATACGACTTCATGGTCAAGTACACTGCTCTTGAGAGCTCTCGTATCAGGCTCGAAGACATCTAGCCAACTAGATGGGGAGATCTGCCTGAGAGAACAAATACTATGCAAAATACAACAGAGGAATCCTCTTACGACAACTCTGCCTGGGAGACAGATTCCAATGATCCTGCTCCACCAGAAATCAGTGTTATTTCTAAAGACAAATCAAGGAAGGTGCTAGACTTTGTGATTCACCGAGGAGTTCGCCGCCAATGGGTTGCTGTCGATGTTCCGAAGATTGTTCATAAATCAAAGTAATTGCCGTCTTTAACCTTTCACCCTGCCCAGGTGAAATGGATGTTTTGATAGGGCTCACTTTCTGTAAATTTCCCTCTTCGCTTTGCCCAAAGTGATAGAGTTTTGTTTTATAGGGCTTTAATTTCAAGAATCGACTTGTTCATTAATAAAATAACGTTGTTCTGTAATTTCCGCATTTATTGCTGTTTTCTCTTTTCGTTTTTTTTCTTCAGAAAATGGTAATCCTAAAAAAATAACTCAACAATAAAAACAAGCAGTTTTTAAAAAAAATACACTGCACACTCTTGCATTTTTCTCTATCTCTTCTAAAAAACAATCATACCGTCATGCAGATTGCTTGTTTTAAACCCCGTTGAAACATACGATCCAATGCCTTCTCCCAACTTTGAGTTCCTGGTATTTGGTGCTGAAGAAGAAGTTGACGACGAAATTCCAGAAGAGATCTCCCGATTACTCAGACAGGAGGAAAGGTCCATTGAACCTCACAAAGAGCCGTTGGAAACGGTCAACTTAGGCTCAGAGGAAGAAAGAAAAGAGGTCAGGATTGGGGCACTGCTCAGTCCAGCTGCCAAAGAGAGTTTGATAAAGCTTCTCAAAGAGTTTCCCGATGTATTCGCTTGGTCCTATCAGGATATCTCAGGGTTGGATACCAGCATCGTGGAGCATCATCTACCGTTAAGGTCAGAATATCCTCCAGTTAAATAATGGTTGAGAATAACTCATTCGGACATGGCCATCAAAATCAAAGAGGAAGTACAGAAACAGATTAACGCGGGTTTCCTCGCCACATCAGAATATCCTCAATGGTTAGCCAACATCGTACCCGTTCCGAAAAAGGACGGAAAGGTCAGAATGTGTGTCGATTACAGGGATCTGAACAAGGCTAGTCCAAAGGACGACTTTCCTTTACCACACATTGACATGCTGGTAGACAGTATATCAAAGTTCAAAGTTTTCTCCTTCATGGATGGATTCTCGGGCTATAATCAAATCAAAATGGCGCCGAAAGACATGGAGAAAACTTCGTTCATTACCCCATGGGGTACCTTTTGTTACAAGGTAATGTAGTTCGGTTTGAAGAACGCCGGGGCAACCTATCAAAGGGCCATGACTACTCTTTTTCATGACATGATACACAAATAAATCGAGGTATATGTCGATGATATGATTGCCAAATCTAAAACGGAAGAGGAGCATGCGACTCACCTGTCAAAGCTATTCGAGCAGTTGAGAAAGTACCAACTCCACTTGAATCCCAACAAGTGCACCTTCGGTGTCCGTTCAGGGAAACTCTTAGGGTTCATCGTCAGCCAGAAAGGAATTGAGGTTGATCCTGACAAGGTCAAGGCCATTCAAGAAATGCCTTCTCCGAAAACTGAAAAACAAGTCAGAGGATTTCTGAGACGTTTGAACTACATTTCCAGATTTATATTCCTTATGACCGCGACATGCGCGCCGATTTTTAAATTACTTAAAAAGAACCAAGATTGCGTTTGGACAGAAGACTGCCAAACCGCCTTCGACAATATCAAGGAATACCAGTTGAACCCACCGATTCTATCACCTCCAGTGGAAGGAAGACCACTAATTATCTACTTAACAGTCTTGGAGGACTCCATGGGATGTGTACTTGGCCAACAAGACGAAACCAAACGGAAAGAGTCTGCCATCTACTATTTGAGCATGAAATTCACTGACTGCGAGACTCGGTACACTATGCTTGAGAAAACTTGATGTGCTCTGGCTTGGGCAGCCAAACGTCTTCGCTAATACATGATTCGTTACACTACTTGGTTGGTCTCCGAAATGGATCCAATCAAGTATGTATTTGAAAAACCTGCTCTCACGGGAAGAATCGCCCGTTGGCAGATGTTGTTATCAGAATACGACATAGAGTACCATGCTCAGAAAGCCGTTAAAGGAAGTATTTTAGCCGATCATTTGGCTCATCAACCGATTGACGATCAGGAATCAATCCGGTTTGACTTCCCAGACGAAGATGTCATGTATTTGAAAATGAAAGATTGCGATGAACCGCTACCCAGTGAAGGGCCAGAACCAGGTTCCCAATGGGGACTAATCTTTGACAGAGCCGTCAATCATTATGGAAATGAAATTGGGGCAATCATCATAACACCTCAGGGTACCCACATTCCTTTCATTGCCAGACTTACATTCAAGTGTACGAACAACGAGGCCGAATACGAAGCTTGTATTATGGGTCTCGAGGAAGCGATCGACTTAAGGATCAAGAACTTGGATGTATATGGTGACTCAGCCCTGGTTATCAATCAGATCGAAGGAGATTGGAACACATACCAATCAGGATTGATTCCTTACAAAGATTATGCAAGAAGGTTG
Organism: Lathyrus tuberosus; assembly: GCA_022829125.1. Taxonomy (NCBI): domain Eukaryota; kingdom Viridiplantae; phylum Streptophyta; class Magnoliopsida; order Fabales; family Fabaceae; genus Lathyrus; species Lathyrus tuberosus. The sequence continues at coordinate 5,753,604 of JALAZF010000247.1, forward strand.
TTACCCTTCTTCAACAGAATCGAGTTTCATCACATCCCTCATGATGAGAATCACATGGCTGATGCATTAGCCACTCTCTCTTCCATGATTAGTGTAGGTTAATGGAACGACTTACCTAAGATCGACATAATGCGCCTTGAACGGCCCGCTTACATCTTCACGATTAAAGCAGTCATATACGACAAACCTTGGTATCACGATATCAAATGCTTCCTTCAGAAACAAGAGTACCCACCCGGGGCATCCAAGAAAGACAGAAAAACCCTCAGAATACTGGCATGCAGCTTCTTCCTGAACGGTGATACACGCTATAAGAGAAATTTTGACATGGTCCTACTCCGATGCGTAGAAAGACCAGAAGCAGACATGCTGATAAAAGAAATTCACGAAGGGTCCTTTGGCACTCATGCCAACAGACACACAATGGCGAGAAAAATTCTCAGAGCAGGATACTACTGGTTAACCATGGAATCCGATTGCTACAAGTACATGAGGATTGTCACAAGTGTCAAATATACTCAGACAAAATCCATGTACCGCCAACGGATCTCAAAGTTCTCTCTTCCCCATGGCCTTTTTCCATATGGGGAATCGACATGATTGGCATGATTGAACCTAAAGCTTCAAACGGACATCGGTTCATCCTGGTAGCCATTGATTACTTCACCAAATGGGTCGAATAAGCGTCATACGCTAATGTAACCCGACAAGTGGTGGTCCGATTTATCAAAAACAATATCATCTGCCGTTATGGTCTTCCTAGCCAGATCATTATGGATAATGGATCTAACTTGAACAATAAGATGATGAAAGAATTATGCACAGAGTTCAAGATTGAACACCATAACTCATCTCCCTACCGACCTAAGATGAACGGAGCGGTAGAAGCGGCTAACAAGAACATCAAGAAGATCGTTCAAAAGATGGTTGTAACCTACAAAGACTGGCACGAGGTGCTACCCTTTGCTATTCACAATTATCAAAAATCTGTGCGCACTTAAACAGGGGCAACCCCTTTCTCTCTAGTATATGGCATGGAAGCAGTGCTCCCCATAGAAGTAGAGATCCCATCGATCCGGGTATTGATGGAAACTAAACTTACAGAAGCTGAATATTGTTAAAGTCGGCACGATGAACTGAATCTGATCGAAGAAAAATGAATCACGGATCTATGCCACAGTCAGTTGTATCAGCAAAGAATGAAGAAGGCGTTTGACAAAAAGGTTCGACCTCGCATCTTCAGGAAAGGAGACCTTGTGCTCAAAAAGATACAATCATTTCTCACTGATTCTCGGGGTAAATGGACTCCGAATTATGACGGCCCCTATGTGGTCAAGAAAGCTTTCTCAGGTGGTGCCTTGAGACTTGCAACCATGGACGGAGAGGAATTTACCTACCCCAGGAATGTTGATGTAGTCAAGAAATACTTCGCCTAAACTAAAATAAAAAACATCTCGGTGGATTGAAAACCCGAAAAGGCGGTCCAGGCAAAAATTAGAGACTTAATCAAAAATCATTCCGGTGGATTGGAAATCTCAAAGTACAATCCAGGCAAAAATTAGGGATACTGACAAGTAACTACGTCCAACAGGGGCAAGTCCCTCAGCAACAGTCATGCCATTCATCAGAAAAATCCAGTCAGGGTAATCTTCGACAGAAGCTCAGGATGCCCAGAATTCAAAGTTGGTAGAAGGAATACGGTCGTTATGTTTCAATGTAGCCCTTTTCCCTTAAATTATCATTTTCTAACTTTGTAAATACTCTATGGAATCATGCGTTTGGCTGATTTCCATCCTATCAATAAAATTTTAGCCTTTGTGCCTTTGCTTGCAATTTTTATTTGTTTTAGCTTTACAGAACGACATTTTAATATAATCAACGATTCTTGAAATAAAATAAAAATGAATTTACTTGTCAAACTTTTCTGATTTTAAAATAAAGATGGCAATTTCTTTTGACTGTTGAACATCGAAGGAACATCAATAGCTTCTCCAGAGGTGTTCAAGCTTCAAAGTGCAAAATCAAAGTACTCCTTCCAAACCAGCACGCCTGAATGAAGGATCAGCTGTGTCAGATGCGAATATTCCCGGCCGAGTTCTTACCTCATAAGTCCGACCAACGGTTGTTCCCCGCAGGGACTATCTCTCCTAAGCAAGGAAAAATTGCTATCGTGAACCAATGATACTATACATCCCCCACTGTGGCCGAGTATCCAGTCTTGTTCATCTACTAGTCTGTATGTCGCGTTAGTTTTGTCAGCATATACATACATACATCATGCATTATTGATTTACATTCGCATTCATATTGCATCACCATCACTCTAGTCGGTCTTATCCCCTAGTGATAACAGTCCTCTCAATCGAGTTTACAGTTCTTTCCTCGTCAGGAAATGTCACATCTAAACGGTCTCTCCTCCAGTTTATTTCTGGATTAGAGTTGGCCCTCGACCACTTTGATGACTTGAACCTCTGAAAAACCAGAGAATCCTCGACAAACGTCACTCTTCGCCAGTAAAGATGATGTCTTCGCTTTCCCAGATTAAGGAAAATCCCCAGAGAAAGTCTCGTAATCAGAAATTCGACAATACAGCAGTTTTTCTCCGAAAAATCCACTGACAAAAGGGTCATCAGCACCTCAAAATTGGATCACATCATATGGCATTTCTCCGAGAAGATCTCGAGAAAAGTATGATGTAATACCCCAAGTGGAAGAAGCCTCTCAAGAGACTTGTTTTCCCCAGTAGATTCGACAAAAGGCGTCTCCAACAGGGAAATTTGTACACCTCTACAACTCAGACGACTGGGTTCCCCAGCAAGTCTGACATCAAAATTTTTCTATCAAACGACATCTCCCTAAGAAAATTCGGTGAGAAGTTTGAGGAAAACCGCTACGAATAGCGTCCCTTGTCAAGAAAGTTTATTGACAAAAGAAAATGAGACCAGTTTCTTGGTAGGAAACCAGGATCGAGGGGAAGTTTATTTCAGAAACTTAGACCAGTTCCTTGGTAGGAAACCAGGATCGAGGGGGAGTTTATATCAGAAACTTAGACCAGTTCCTTGGTAGGAAACCAGGATCGAGGGGAAGTTTATATCAGAAACTTAGACCAGTTCCTTGGTAGGAAACCAGGATCGAGGGGAAGTTTATATCAGAAACTTAGACCAATTCCTTGGTAGGAAACCAGGATCGAGGGGAAGTTTATTTCAGAAACTTAGACCAGTTTCTTGGTAGGAAACTAGGATCGAGGGGAAGTTTATTTCAGAAACTTAGACCAATTCCTTGGTAGGAAACCAGGATCGAGGGGAAGTTTATTTCAGCAACTCAGACCAGTTCCTTGGTAGGAAACCAAGATCGAGGGGAAGCTTATGTCAGCAACTGAGACCAGTTCCTTGGTAGACGACCAGAATCGAGGGGAAGTTTTACCTTTTCTGAGCATCATCGCTCAGCAAAACAAGAAGAATGCGTAAGCTACCATTCATAACCACCATAAAAAATTTGGGTATTCCGATATTTAATCCTCTTGCACCCCGAATGCCCGAATACCTTCGCCATTCACACCTTCGGGTCCAAGAAGATTAAATAGGGGGCATCTGGCATACCCCAAATTTTGACCACTAAGAGTTCCCATCATTGTGCAAATCATCACCACAATATGGGTAATCCATCATGCCTCATTAGTCTCCCCAAAGATGGGTGAGCATCCACTACAATCAAAATTAGGGTTTCAAGCCCTCTCAGAGCTCTTAGACAAAGGATCAATCAAGAAAAGACATGATCTTCAACTTTTCTAACCTCTCAAATATCCCCAATGGATCAAGAGGACTCCCACCTCAGGGATTAAGCACAAGGCTGCAACATTCTGAGTGGGTCAAGCCTCAAGATCGCCAGTGTCACCAAATTAGGGTTTTGGTCGTCCAGGGCCTCCAGATGGAAATTTTCCTCTGGGCATGAGCCAATGCTTCAAAGCATAACCTAAGATGCTCAAAGGGACATCATGAACCCAATCATCAAGTCAATTTTACCTCAGGGGAGGCTTTCATAAAAAAATCAGGAATTAGGGTTTCTTGACCTAATTCACCCCTAAGTTGACTTTTGGGACAAATCATGAGCCAATACCTCAAGAGAGGATTTGAGGGTATCTAATAGACCACATTAATCCATTTACAACAATGGATTGATCCAAGAAGCTTGAGCAACAAGTCTCAATTTCATCAGAACCACAATTAGGGTTTCGCGAGAAAAGTCAACTGTGCCTTTGACTTTTGACTAGGACATGCTCCCAAACCTTGGGACATGATTCAATACACCCTATAACACCTATGAAATCAATACATCAAGTTTGATTTAGGTCAAGGACTTGATTTCATAGAGGATCGCACAGTTTGGAATTCATCTGACAAAAAGTCAACTGTGCACAAAAGTCAACTTTGACTTTTTGAGATTTTTCACAATTATGGTTTTTGGACCCTAAAATGATGTTAATGTGTGATTGGAATCATCATTCATCAAGAAAAATCAAGAAAAGTGGGATAACTTGTAAAAGGGGTAAGCATAAAAACTTAGAAATTTTTCTAAGTTATAGAACAAAGTGGCTAGGGTACCAACTTTGGAGGATCATAACTCCTAAACCACAAGGCAATTTTTCCACATTCAAAGCTGGATTTGTAGCTCTCATGGCCCTCTACAAAAGCTTCAAACACAACTCATTCCAATTCCTAATGGATTTTAAGTTATGGAATGATCAAAATCACAAAAAGTGAAAATGTCACTTTTTTCCAACACTTAGTGAAATTTTCACTAAGTCAGAATCTACCTTCACTTTTTTATAAATGTAGGGGCATTTTTCACTTGGATCCAAAAGGTATCAAAACCAACTATGATCAAACAGTTGTTGTATCATATGAGGGCTTTCCAAAATGGCCAAGAACTCCATCAAAGTCCACTTGAGCCATGAGATATGACATTGGCAACATGCCTTGCTGAAAATTGTAAAAGCAAGGCAGATTTGTGCATTTTGCTCGATTTGCCAAATTTGTGCAAATGACAAACACACTTATCCATCTGAACACCTCAGGGGGAGACCAAGGAGGGACAAACACTGATCCATCAGCGTCCCAAGTCTTTGGAACCAAAAGTAGCATGCCAAACCTAGAAATGCCTAAAAGAGGGACAAGACTCCAATTTTGGTTTGGAGCATTTAATGGATGCACCAAGGTGGCATGGACTAAGCCATTTCCAACTGAATTCAGTCAAGACTTATCCAACAAATAGGGAACCAGCAGCCTGTGTCCTAACCTCTAGTCAATGGCTAGAGGAGACTTGGATTCTCATTGCTCAATATTGGCCAAACCTCTGCTGCAGTTGCCATTCACTATTGCAGCCAAAACAAACTTGTTCTACTATAAATAGAGCTCAATTGTGTTCAGTTTGAGTACACCAAAGCACTACAACACTTGGATTCCTTGTAAAATTCTAGGCAGGATAGACCTAAATTTTGTCCCAATCCATGGAGAAATGAGAAAGTTATGGCCTTCACGTTTTTAACCAAAATCTTGCCTTGCCTTGCCTTGGGCCTTCACGTTTTCTTTAAATATTTACTTTTAAAGAAAAACAAAATTAGGGTTTCTTTGATTTTCACCCTCACAAATCATTTTCAAACACTTTTGGGCCTCTAATAGAGTGTAAGACCCAACCCCTTTGTAAATACACCACCTTTTGGGCCTCAGTCATTGTATAAGTCCCACTGTATTTTCAAAAACACAACGGCGCGATCGTCGCCTTTTTAAAAACTTTTGGGCCTACCCTCGTGTTATAAGCCCCATTCATTTTCTTTAAACACTTGGGCCTCTTGAGAGAGTGTAAGACCCATCCCTTTGTACAGAAAACCTTTTTGGGCCTGAGTCACTTGTATAAGTCCATGTACAAATTCAAAACAACAGTGCAATCACTGATAAAACCTTGGGCCTCTCCTTGAGCTGTAAGCCCCAACAATATTTTCGAAGCACTTTCTCCTTTGATTTAGAATATAATATTGTTATCAAAGTTTTCTTTGTTGAACAACTAACAAAACAACATGGAAGCTCTACAACCGAGTAAGTGTTTACCCGCTTTCTTTATCCGCTTTCATATATATATAACTGTATTGTGGGGCTGCTCACTGTAAGTCTTCTTTCACAAACTTTTTTATACTTGTCAAATATCAACTGTGTAATACTAGTATAGTTATTTAGAGTTTTCCCCAGCAACTACGTCTAGCACTAGGTAAAGCCCTGTTGGTCACTCTTAAATACAAATAAAACTAGATCCCCCATAGGAATACCAGACATAATCTTCCCTCCTCTTGGGGTTAAACAATATGGACACATGAAAGGCAGCATTCTCGGTGAATCCTTTCTCAGACTGTCACTTTTTTAGAAATCGTCAAAGAAACTCTACTCCCCAGAGTTAATCTATTCTCCGTGAATGGCATCTCTTGAGTTTCTTCCAAATTCTCAGACTTTCCTGGCTTGATCTATTCTCGGTGAATGGCATGTCTTGAACTTCTCGGGGTTTGGGGACCCACAGGCTTCCTAAAAGCATCCCCGCCTCCTCTTGGGCGTTGTACAAGGACCCTTCGGCTTCTTAAAAGCTCTCATGCCTTCTCTTGGGCTTAGTACAAGGACCCAGAGACCTCTACAGGTATAGGAACAGAACCTAGTCATCAATTGGCTAGAGTTGTTTTTCTGAGCCAAGTGTCAGACTAGTTAATGGGGTGACCTTCATCCCTTAACATACCAGCCTTCTCTTGGGCATCATACAAAGATCATTCACTATCTGAGAATCGATTTCTCAAAACACCAGTAGACTTGGACAGTGTTAATACCCTTTGGATTTCCCATTTCCTTAAAGAACAGGAAATAAACCTAATCCTCTGATCAGTACCAAAGCACATCCTTACCTTTAATTGTTCCCTTTATAAGAACTGATTTCCTCTTTTATCCAACATACTGGACCTGTCACTAAACTGAAACAATCACCAACAGATAGCCTCCTCTTGGGCTTTGTACAATGATTCTCCCCACACTCTTTTGTTGAGTATAAAAGACTCTCTTGTTGAGTCACACCTTCAGCCTCCATCTCGGGCTTCGTACGAGATAGAAAACACTCTCTTGTTGAGTATAAAAGACTCTCTTGTTGAGTCAATCTTCCTTTTAGCCTCCATCTTGGGCTTCGTACAAGACACATACAAAAGCACTCTCTTGTTGAGTCAATCCTTTTAGCCTCCGTCTCGGGCTTTGCACGAGACAGATAAAAGCACCCTCTTGTTGGGTCAATAGCCTTCTCTTAGGCTTTGTATAAGGAAACCCCGGTTGAGTCAATCAACCTTTTAGCATTAATCTGTGCCTTGCTCACAGTATACAAACATCAACAACTCCTTTACTTTCATCTAATAGCTGTAAGCGGCAAGCCTATGGATTATTTACATCCACGCCACTGTCCCTCTTTTAGCATGAGGAATTCCTAAGGAAAGATAGCATTGCTCTACACTGAGTTAAAGTCTTCTCCTCCAGGTTAAAAATCCCCTATAAAGGAAATTATGGCATTGCTGGATTCACATATCCCAGTTAAAGTAATTCTCCTTTATAATCAGTCACCCAACAGTTGTGATAAACAGACCAACTCCTCCTTAGAGATAACAAATTCTCTCTCAAGCCAAAACCCTTCAGCTTCACATCTTGGGCTTCGAACAAGATACAAATAGACCCTTTAGCTTCACATATTGGGCTTTGAACAAGATACAAACCACCTATTGATGCGGTGTTTTCGCAAGTATATGAATCACGTCAGAGTAATATAAAATATTATCGATCCCACAGAGATCAAACGTCAATCTATCGATTACTATCGTTACGATGTTTATCTAAGGCAAATCAAACGGGAGTTGGTGAAAAGTAAAAGCAGAGTAAAGTACGAAGATATATAATTCAATAAACAACGGGCTTGAATGTAATTCACACAGTCAGATAATATTCCAGATGCTTGTAAATAGAACTACTTATGGGGTAATGTTTTCTACTCATGAAAAGAACTAATTTAACGGGAACTGTCGCTTTCGCGTATTCAGAACCGAGTTTATCCCTTAATCGAACCCTCTTATTATCACTTATAAAAAGGAGCGCATTGCGTTAAAGTAATAAACCTATTTTTAAGAAATATAGTTTCTAGACTCAGTTGAAAAGTATTTTGACTTGGAACTTTTAACAAAAGAGGTTCATGCGAACCAGACTTTAAACCCATAAACGCGTCCGAAAATAGTTTTAAAATCGTTTTTCTAAAGTACTAAAAACTCCTACTTAACTGGACAAAGCGCTTTCATTTCCTTTGAACAGTTAAGACTAACCAAGTTTAACCAAAGGTTGGACGACTTTCGATCTTACCCAACAGAAATAAAGTACAGAAAATTTGTGTTAAAAATCAGAATAACCCTTAAGTATTTCTATTGACGCATTGTATGGAATATTACTTTAACTATGATCCTTACATTCTAACCTTTAAGATTTAGCCGGACATGGAAATGTAAATAGACATGTTGAAATAGATCATGTTAAAGTAAATTCTTAAAAAGATAAAGAAAGTAAAGCGAGTGTGAGGAAATAAAGAAAGTAAAGCGAGTGCGAGGAAATAAAGAAAGTAAAGCGAGTGCGAAGAAATAAAGAAAGTAAAGCGAGTGCGAGAAAATAAAGAAAGTAAATGCGAGTGCGAGAAAATAAAGAAAGTAAATGCTGAACTTGTAAATGAAACCTGCTCCAAATCGGAGGCTTTAAATCTGGTACAACTGGAAATAAATGACTGGAAATGAAAATGGCGGCAGGATTAACTTCTACCAGAGTGCTCCAAACTCGATTACAGACTCGATCAAACAGTGTGATAACTCCCCGATGTGAGAAATTTATCACTTTACAATACTGAAATATATGACTTGAGTTCTGAAACTAAGCTTGGATGAAGAAAAAGGATTTAGAACTCGTCTATTTATAGCCTAGGAAATTAACATGGAAGGACAAAAGTGCCCCCCAACTCCTTTTGGGAGGGAAATCAAACGACAAAGGTGGCGCCCGCCACCCCCTCATGGCGCCCGCCATGTGAACCAAAGGAGAAAGATGTGGAGATCGTGGTAGTTGACAGTAGTTGACTCTCATCCAAGTCATGGCCTACCCTATGGCGCCCGCCATGGTAGATGCCGTGTGTACAATTTCCTCAAAAGCTGGTTTTCTCGCTCGTTTTTCTTCATTTCTTCACAAGGAGCTCTGGATGTACAAAGAACCTGAAAACAAAACAAAACACAAGCAAAACACAAGAAAATAGCAATAAAATCCTAAGAAACATGTGCAATCCGAGTCAAATACGCAGTGTGATTCAGTGTTATCAAACCCTCCCACACTTAGACCTTTGCTTGCCCTCAAGCAAAACACTTTATAGCTTATGACAGAAAAAGGTGGTATCAACGAATGATTTGGGCTAAAAGGGCTTCTAAGTTCAAACTAAGATGAAGTGAGAGGTACTAACTAAGTGAACCAAGGATATCGTAATGAAACTTTTCCGCAGACACAGACATAAACTTCGTTCTTATACAAACCAATCCACACTACCCCACTGTACATAGGCCTACCTTTTGCATTTCTTTTGGGTCCTCTTCATTCCGGCGCAATCACATTAAGCCCGTTATCTGTATATACTCATAGTAAAGTGACCAGTTAGTGATTCTGATCTCAAGCATGGGGCTCTGGTACACAAACTGGTGTAACCCCTTTTATTGACCCAATTGTAGTTGTGGGGGATCGGATCGTAACCCGCCCTACCAAGTCCAGCACCAGATACCTCTGAACCAACCAACAATGGGCAAATTTATTCTCTTCTTTTATTATTATATTATTTTTTTTCTTTTTTTTTGCAAATTTTTGCAACCTTTTGGGTTAAATGACCTTGTGAGGGTTACCTATACCCGAGTTACATTTTTATGAGGCACAACATACAGATCATTCACTTATATTCATCGGTCCCTTACGTAGAGCATGCTTAGGCCGGAGCTGACTGCTAGGATAAACTACTAAGGACCTACTCAAAAAGGAAAATTAAGGCCATGGTATATGGGGTATCGGGGTTGATTCCTATAATCACGAAGCTTATGGTGTTAAAACGATACCGATGTTTCAAAAAAAGTTTTCCTAAGTCATCCACATCCTAACTCAAACCTGTCTCAAAGCCCAAATTTTCAGAACAATACACAGATGACTCGTCATGCACATGCTTATTCTAAAAACAAAATAAAAACAAGATAAATAAGCTAGAAAGTAATAAAAAGGTAAAAGGAAATAAAATGCAAGTAAAACAGATAAAGTCTCCTCCCACACTTAAATCGAACATTGCCCCCAATGTTTCGAAATAAGATAGGGAAAGAGTAACTTGGATGATCTACGGCATGCTGCTGGAACTGTCGCCACCGTGCGGAGAGCGCCTAGGGCGACGGGATCTGCTGCTGCGAACTCGTCGAATCTGGTGGTCAAAGCAGCCTGAGATTGCATGATACTTTGAATGGAGCTGTTTGTCTGCTGCTGTGACTCTTGCATGAATCTCATGTTGTCGGTCAGTTGCTGCTAGATGGCAGCAAGCAAGTCATCACGCCTTTCTTCTCTGGCCAGCTGGTCGCGCCACATCTGCTCAGTAATATAGAAACCAAGAGCTGTACCTACAGAAGGGTGAGAAGAAGACGGTGCAGTGGATGCAGGTGATACATGGTGGGGTGACATATGATGATCGGGAGACTGCTCTCGCCGGTCATATTCGTCATCAGTCTCGTTCCCTTCCCCAGTAGGAACATTAGGAGGCAGTGGACCCGTAATAGGTGGAGCATCTAAATCATAGGTCCAGTTCCTCTCTACACGTACATCAGTACGTCTAGTGCACGACAAAGCAACAGATGGGATAGCCACTCCATGGATCATGAGTTCAAAGCCCCCCTCTCTCCTTACCTTGCACAATTTTATATCTTTTAGAAATTTTAAATTAATTGTACAAGGAGGAAGAGGTGCCAAGGTGGCTATCTCAGTGTCGAGGTTTAGAGCCCTAGCAATAGACGCAATCAAACCGCCAAAAGAAATGGTCCCTGTACTCTTAATAACAGCCGTCATGTGAGCAATCATAAAAGGAACCAAATTAATCCTCCTATTTGTGAGGCACCCTTACAAAAACAGAAGTGCTTTTGCATTCACTTTGTTCGGATTCTCCCGGCCAAAAATAGTACAAGCCAATATATAACGACAAATGCGGATGGCTGGGTTATGGATCCTTGAGGCAAGAATCCCTTCAAAAGAAGTAATTGGAAAATTTGACAACCTGTGCCAGAAGGAAAATGCCTCAACCGACCAATCAGAATCCAAAGGTGCTTCACAAATAACGCCATCCCCAAAAGGTAATCCTAATCTCACTGCTAGTTCGTCGGTGATGAATTCATATTCAACATTAAACATTCTAAATTTTACCGTACCGACTGTGCTAGCAGTGTTAGGACTAACAAAGTAAATTAGGGAACTCAAAAATTCTCGGGTCAACCTTTCAAAAGTGGGTTCTTGCCTAGCAAAAATATCGTGACATCCTAAGACATCTAGCAAGTGAAAAATGCTATAATAAATACCAAGAGTATAGAGACAGTCCACGTCGACGTACCGGGTCGAGATAATCTCTCGTGCTTGCAATTTCTCTAGAAGTTTCTTTTGCCTTTCCCCGGACTTGCCTTGGCGAAGGATGTAACCGTCATACTCCATTGATGCACCTTTGAGGTTGAAAATGAGAGAAATGGGTTTTTGTAGAAGGATGGTGAAAAATGGATTTTTAAGAGATTTTGATGGATGGGTATGAAAATGGAAGTTGGAAAGGTTAATGGGATGGTGAGTAGATGAAAAAGTTGTGAACTTTATGGAGGTTGAGGGGGATTTTCGGTTGGGTAAAAATGGAGGTTAGGAAGTTTGAAGGTGAGAAAATGGGAGAAATGGAGGTTCTGCCCCGCATATAGTTCAGACCACATGGCGGGCGCCATGGGCTATATGGCGGGCGCCACCTTTGTAAAAGGTCTGGGCCAGATTTTTGCTTTACTCTCTTGGGCTTTCTTCTCCTCTTTTGTTTGGGTGGTGTAGGTAGCACTTCCTTCTTGTTTTTTTAGCACATGCATATTTTTGTTAGGTCTAAAAATAAAAATACAAATAATAAATATGTAAACAAATCAATAAAATAAAATTAGAGAATAATAAACATAAAAATGCATATATATATATATATATATATATATATAAGTCTGAAAAGCGGAAATAAGTAAATAAAACAGTAAAGAGGATAATGACAGTAGTGTCATCATGGAGCCAGATGCTCCTCGGTCTGGTCAGAACCTCGAATTATGGCTAACTCGCGGCGAAGATCCGCGATCTCCTGATACAAGCAATCAGCCTCCATCGCGTGAGTCAGATCGGACACCTGGACCTGCAAGGTAAGGACAGTAACCTCTTGCTGAAGTCTGGCAGTCTCCATACGTAGCTCAGCTAGCTGTGTGTACATGTCAGGTCTCTGCAAGGAAAAATTATTTGACAACACTGTAATCCTGGGAGAAGGTGGTGTAAGGTGATATTCTGGTGTCGGTGGAGTGCGAGGCTCATCAACTGTCTCTCCATAACCCTCTAAAGCATAACTCCAATTAGCAGGGTCGTGGAGTAATGGATGGTCTTGCTGTCGATCAAGACCTTGAACTGGTCAGGGTGAAAGGAAGCTCTCCTCATCAACCCTCGGTCCAAGAAAAAATCGATATCCAACATGGTATACCCGCAGTAGGGAGTCAGGTGAAGCAGCTTACTAGTAAGACCCAAAGCAGTAGCAATCTGAGTAACTGTTCCTCCTACATGGATGATTCCTTTAGAAGATCTGGCTGTGAGTGTGAAGTTATCAAGCAGAAAGTTCCCACAGGCCACAGGACGCGACTGGTTCGCACAAAAAAGGAAGAATATCTCCTCCTCACTAACATGGACATTAGCATCAGCCTTTCCAAGGAAGGTGTGGGCAAGGATCATCTGGAAATACCTAAGAGCTGGGTTATGGATAATGTGAGACAGCTGGGTGGACGAATCAGGGCTTCCTCCACTTGTAATATCGCTCCAGAACTTGTCGATATCTCGACTCATAAAGTATCCCATAGGTAAATTAGGAATGGCATCAGGGGAAGTCTGGAAACCTAGCAAATCACCAAACCCCTTATGGGTAAAAGAGTACTCTGTCCCAAACAGTATGAATATGACGCTGCCATCCAGACCATTATATGGCTCATGGCTAAATGAACTGAGGAACTCCAGGGTGAGGTTTCTGTAGGTCGAATGCATGTCATCAGCATACTCATCCCACTGGAGCTGGCTACATAGAAACCTTATACTGGGCTTGATGCCTAAGACGTCCATGCAAGCCTGGTCAGGGTAACAGATAGGTGCCATGGGGTGCTGATAAAGGACTGGATAGCGCTGTCTCTGTGCGTCATCTCTGAAAGCGACATGCATGTCGTCGAAGGTCTGCATCCTGAAAAGAAGGGTTAGAGAATGGGACCTGAAAACTCAAACATCATAAAAGGTCAGTCTATACAAACAAACTAATAAAAACAAAATGTAAGACATGAAAAGTAATAAACATAAAAGAAAACAATAAAGAAAAATAAAGAAAACCATGGGTTGCCTCCCATGCAGCGCTTGTTTAACATCGTTAGCTTGACGAGTAGAACTCATGTAGCTGAAGTGGGTAGTGGTGGATCGATCAGAGTGTGGCTGGAGTAGTCAATGGGAATGTTACCTCCTTCATAGTGTTTTAAACTCTGCCCATTTACAATGAATGGACTACAAGAATCGTTCTTGATCTCAACTGCTCCAGATTTTAGGACTTTAGAAACTTCGAAAGGACCTGTCCATCTTGAACGAAGCTTGCTAGGAAAAAGTCGCAACCTGGAATTAAAGAGGAGAACAGGATCTCCTATATTGAAATCTTTCTTTATAATTCTTTTATCATGCCAAGCTTTGGTTCTTTATTTATATATTATGGCATTCTCATAGGCAGACTGGCGGAGTTCTTCTAATTTATGAATGTCAAGGATGTGCTTTTCACCAGCGGTCAAATAATCTAAGTTTACGGTTTTAATGGCCCAATAGGCCTTGTGTTCTAACTCAAAGGGTAGGTGACAGGACTTTCCATATACCAATTGGTAAGGAGTCGTTCCAATAGGGGTTTTAAAGTCAGTTATGTAGGCCCATAGTGCTTCTGGCAGCTTCTGAGACCAATCTTTTCTAGTTAGTGAAACAGTTTTCTCTAAGATTTGTTTAATCTCCCTATTAGATACCTCTACTTGGCTGCTAGTCTGTGGATGGTAAGGTGTTGCTACTCTATGCTTAACTCCATATTTGCTTAAAAGTTTATAAAAAATCCTTGATATGAAGTGCGATCCACCATCGCTTATAACAAGACGGGTACTCCGAATCTAGGGAATATATAATTCCTAAATAGCTTAATCACCACTCGTGTGTCGTTTGTGGGTGAGGCTATGGCTTCAATCCATTTAGACACGTAGTCAACAGCTACTAAGATGTATTTATTTCCTAATGAGGATGGAAATGGTCCCATGAAATCGATACCCCAAACATCAAAAAGTTCTACTTCCTGAATGTTCCTTAAAGGCATTTCGTCACGTCTGGAGATGTTCCCAGTGCGCTGGCACCGGTCACATTTGACTATATAGGCATAAACATCACGCCACATTGTGGGCCAGAAAAGGCCAGCTTGAAGAACTTTAGCATGTGTCTTGGAGGTACTAGCATGTCCTCCATAGGGTGCAGAGTGACAGTGTTCTATGATATTTCTTACCTCTTCTTCTGGAACGCAACGACGAAAAATACCGTCTGTACCTCTTTTGAAAAGAAGTGGCTCATCCCAATAAAATTATCTTACATCATTAAAGAACTTCTTTTTCTGTTGATAGTTAAGGTCAGGAGGTATGATATCAACGGCTAGGTAATTAACAAAATCAGCGTACCAAGGTACGCCATTTACCGCCAAAGATTTTTCAGGGTTCTTATAAGGATCTAAGTCATTTTCTTCAATGGATTCTATCTTAGCTATTAACATGTCATAGGTAAAATCATCATTTATAGGCACTAAATCTGGTTTCAGGTACTCAAGTCTAGAAAGGTGATCAGTAACTACATTTTCTGTGCCTTTCTTGTCTCCAATATCTAGATCAAACTCCTGCAATAAAAGGATCCATCGAAGTAACCTAGGTTTGGCATATTTCTTGCTTAATAGGTAACGAATAACAGCGTGGTCTGTGTAAACTATAATTTTAGCTCCTACCAGATAAGATCGAAATTTGTCGATAGCAAAAACTACGGCAAGGAGTTCTTTTTCAGTGGTTGCATAGTTAAGCCGAGCAGTATCTAGGGTTCTACTAGCATAATAAATCACATGTAATTTCTTATCCTTTCTTTGACCTAGAACAACTCCTACAGCGTAATCGCTAGCACCGCACATGATTTCGAAAGGTTCGGTCCAATCTGGGGGTTGCATAATGGGTGCTGAAATTAGTGCTTATTTCAAAAGGTTAAATGCTTCAATGCATTTTTCATCAAAATTAAATTCGACATCTTTCATCAGGAGGCCAGTTAAAGGTTTGGTTATTTTGGAGAAATCCTTGATAAAACGCCGGTAGAAACCAGCATGTCCAAGAAAACTTCGGACTTCTCTAATGGTCTTAGGGGGTTTTAGGTTTTCTATTACCTCTATCTTAGCTCTATCTACTTCAATGCCCCTTTCAAAGACTATGTGTCATAAAACTATACCTTTGGTAACCATAAAGTGACATTTCTCCCAATTTAATACCAGGTTTACATCCACACATCTTTTTAGGATTCTCTCAAGGTTAACGAGACAGTTTTTGAAATCAAATCCGTATACCGAGAAATCATCCATGAACACTTCCATAATTCCATCAAGGTAATCAGCGAAGATTGACATCATGCAACGCTGGAAGGTGGATGGAGCATTACAGAGGCCGAAAGGCATTCGTCTATAGGCAAAGGTTCCATAAGGGCATGTGAAGGTTGTTTTTTCTTGATCTTCTGGGTGAATAGGAATTTGGAAGAATCCCGAATATCCATCAAGATAACAAAAGTAGGAGTGTCTGGCTAAACGCTCCAGCATTTGGTCTATAAATGGTAAAGGGAAATGATTATTCCTAGTTGCTTTGTTTAATTTTCTGTAGTCTATGCACATACGCCATCCTTCTTCTATTTGTTTTGCTACATGTTCACCTTTCTCATTTTGCACGACTGTGATGCCTCCCTTTTTAGGTACTACATGCACAGGGCTCACCCACTTACTATATGAAATTTGATAAATTATACCTGCTTCCAGTAACTTAAGAACTTCCTTCTTAACAACATCACTCATTATAGGGTTTATCCTTCTCTGATGTTCTCTAGAGGGTTTCGAATCTTCCTCAAGTAAAATCCGGTGCATACACACGGATGGACTTATACCTTTCAAATCAGAGATATTATATCCTAAGGCTGAGGGATATTTCCGCAAAATATATAAGAGCTGGTATGTTTCTTCTTGGTTTAAGGTAGCACTAACTATAACTGGACGGTTCATTTCCTCGTCCAAAAACTCATATCTTAGATTCTTGGGTAGTTCTTTAAGTTCTAAAGTTGGTTTCTTTGGGCATGGTATTGGATCGGGGGTAAGGGATAAACATTCGTGAAGGTTATCATCAATGTAGGGTTCCATAAATCCATCATCTTCCCTTATGAGGGTTGAAGGTAGTTTGATTGTTTCTATGGGTTCTTCTTGATCTAGTTCCCTAATGCATTCATCAATGATGTCTATGGCATAACATGCGTCTCCTAATACTGGTGCCATGAGAAATTTTGACAAAATGAATTCTATCTTTTCATCACCTACCTCAAAAGTCAACTTTCCTCTATTGACATCTATTATGGCTCCTGCGGTTGATAAAAATGGTCTACCTAGGAGGATTGGGATGTCATCATCTTCTTTAATGTCCATGACAATGAAATCAGTAGGGATAAACAACTGACCAATCCTAACTGGGACGTCTTCTAATATGCCTACTAGATATTTGACGGATCTATCGGCTAATTGAAGAGACATCTTAGTAGGTTGCAGTTCTCCTAGTTTTAACCTTTCACAAACTGCTAAAGGCATTAAACTCACACTAGCTCCTAAGTCCAGGAAAGCTTTATCGATGACATGACTCCCCAAAATACAAGGTATGGAGAAATTTCCAGGATCTTTCTCCTTTTTGGCAAGTTTATTCTCAGAAATGGAATTGCATTCCAAAGGTTTTGGATCGTCAAGTCTAAGTTTATTGGTAAGGATGTCTTTGAGGAACTTTTCATAAGATGATATCTGGGTGATGGCTTCTGTGAAAGGGATCTCCACATGAAGTTTCTCTATGACTTTAATGAATTTCTGGTATTGGCCATTGATCTTGGTTTGTTTGAGTCTTTGTGGATAGGGTATTGGCGGTTTGTATGGCGGGGGTGGTTCATAAGTTTTATCCATAGCTTCTCCTTTATCTTGATTTTTCTGTTTTTCGGATTCCACTGGTTCCTCTACTTCGTCCGTAGGTACAACGCCTTTCTTAGAAGTTTTGGGATTGCCCAACACCGGGTTAAACGGATCATTGTAAGCGGTCCCACTTTGTAAGGTAATTGCATTGGCTTGTCCTCGGGGGTTTTGTTGAGGTTGTCCAGGAAATTGTCCTCCAGGTGTGGTTTCGGGAGCTTGTTTGAGAGCTACCTGAGAGATCTGGGTTTCAAGCATCTTATTGTGGGTGACTATTTGGTCTACCTTGGTTCCTAACTGGGTAATCATTTCGTTTACATGAATGTTTTGGTTTAGGAATTCTTTATTTTGCTGGGTTTGAGCCGAAATGAAATTTTCCATGATTTTCTCAAGGTTCGGCTTGGGCGGCACAACTTGCATAGGTTGGTTTTGTCTCTGGGCTTGAAAATCGGGTGGTCTCGGAGGTGCTGGGTTTTGGATAGGGTTATTGTTTTTGTAGGAAAAGTTTGGGTGATTCTTCCATCCAGGGTTATAAGTGTTTGAAAATGGGTTCCCTTGGGCATAGTTGACCTGGTCTGATTTAGTTTCATTCAACAGATTGCATTCCGCTGATTGGTGTCCTTTGGTTCCACATAATTCGCATTCCGACGAGACTGTTGCTGCAGTGGCTGGGTTTGCATACATATGTTCGACCTTAAGGGCCAAGGCGTCCATTTTGACTTGCATCATGTCTATAGAACTTATCTCATGTATTCCTCCTTGGGCTTCTTTCTTCTCCACTGTTGCTCGTTTTGTTCCCCATTGACAATGGTTTTGAGCCATACCTTCGATGAGAGCTCAAGCTTCAGGGTAAGGTTTATTCATCAGAGCGCTACCAGCGGCAGTGTCGATGGTCATCTTAGTGTTATAATGAAGTCCGTTATAGAAGGTATGAATGATTAACCATGATTCTAGGCCATGATGTGGACATATTCTCAATAGGTCTTTATATCTCTCCCAAGCTTCAAAGAGTGATTCACCTTGGTTTTGAGTAAATCTGGTTATTTGGTTTCGAAAAACAGCAATTTTACTTGGGGGAAAATATCTATCAAGGAAAACTCTCCTAAGGTCTTCCCAAGTTGTTATGGAATTGGCTGGAAGGGAATCTAACCATGTAAGGGCTTTATCTCTGAGGGAGAAAGGAAATAGTCTTAGACGAATCGCCTCAGAACTAGCACCATTGGTTTTAAAAGTGTCAGCTAATTGGATGAAGACTTTTAGATGTTGATTTGGTTCTCAGAAGGGAGACCCGCAAATGTGTTTTGCTGTACTAATTGTTATAGGGAGGGTTTCAGTTCGAAATTGTTAGCAGGAATATTAGGGTTTACTATACTAGAACTGGGTTCGTCATCGGATGGTTGAGCGAAATCCTTATGGGGTCTTTGGTTACGGTCTTCGGCCATAGCTTCCTTAATTCTAAAAAGTGAGAGACGTGCGCGAGCGTAACATTCAGGTTCCGCTAAAGGATCTATAATACTACCGCTGTTGCGAGTTCTTCGCATTGACCAGTAGGTAAAGCCTTAGTCTAGACGGTGTAACAACAGGGTACGAAATTTGACGTAATTGGTCCCCGACAACGACGCAAAAAACTTGATGCGGTGTTTTCGCAAGTATACAAATCGCGTCAAAGTAATATAAAAGATTATCGATCCCACAGAGACCAAACGTCAATCTATCGATTACTATCGTTACGATGTTTATCTAAGGCAAATCAAACGGGAGTTGGTGAATAGTAAAAGTAAAGTGAAGTACGAAGATATAGAATTCAATAAACAATAGGCTTGAATGTAGTTCACACAATCAGATAATATTCCAAATGCTTGTAAATAGAACTACTTATGGGGTAATGTTTTCTACTCATGAAAAGAACTAGTTTAACGGGAACTGTCGCTTTCGCGTATTCAGACCGAGTTTATCCCTTAATCGAACCCTCTTATTGTCACTTATAAAAAGGCGTGCATTGCGTTAAAGTAATAAACCTATTTTTAAGAAATATAGTTTCTAGACTCAGTTGAAAAGTATTTTAACTTGGAACTTTTAACAAAATAGGTTCATGCGAACCGGACTTTAAACCCATAAACGGGTCCGAAAATAGTTTTAAAATCGTTTTTCTAAAGTACTACAAACTCCTACTTAACTGGACAAAGCGCTTTCGCTTCCTTTGAACAGTTAAGACTAACCAAGTTTAACCAAAGGTTGGACGACTTTCGATCTTACCCAACAGAAATAAAGTATAGAAAATTTATGTTAAAAATCAGAATAACCCCTAAGTATTTCTATTGACGCATTGTATGGAATATTACTTTAACTATGATCCTTACATTCTAACCTTTAAGATTTAGCCGGACATGGAAATGTAAATAGACATGTTGAAATAGATCATGTTAAAGTAAATTCTTAAAAAGATAAAGAAAGTAAAGCGAGTGCGAGGAAATAAAGAAAGTAAAGCGAGTGTGAGGAAATAAAGAAAGTAAAGCGAGTGCGAGAAAATAAAGAAAGTAAATGCGAGTGCGAGAAAATAAAGAAAGTAAATGCTGAACTTGTAAATGAAACCTGCTCCAAATCGGAGGCTTTAAATCTGGTACAACTGGAAATAAATGACTGGAAATGAAAATGGCGGCAGGATTAACTTATACCAGAGTGCTCCAAACTCGATTACAGACTCGATCAAACAGTGTGATAACTCCCCGATGTGAGAAGTTTATCACTTTACAATACTGAAATATATGGCTTGAGTTCTGAAACTAAGCTTGGATGAAGAAAAAGGATTCAGAACTCGTCTATTTATAGCCTAGGAAATTAACATGGAAGGACAAAAGTGTCCCCCAACTCCTTTTGGGAGGGAAATCAAACGACAAAGGTGGCGCCCGCCACCCCCTCATGGCGCCCGCCATGTGAACCAAAGGAGAAAGATGTGGAGATCGTGGCAGTTGACAGCAGTTGACTCTCATCCAAGTCATGGCCTACCCTATGGCGCCCGCCATGGTAGATGCCGTGTGTACAATTTCCTCAAAAGCTGGTTTTCTCGCTCGTTTTTCTTCATTTCTTCACAAGGAGCTCTGGAAATACAAAGAACCTGAAAACAAAACAAAACACAAGCAAAACACAAGAAAATAGCAATAAAATCCTAAGAAACATGTGCAATCCGAGTCAAATACATAGTGTGATTCAGTGTTATCACCTATCGCTTCACGTCTTGGGCTTTGAACAAGACACCAAAAACAACCTTTTTCCTCCCATAGAATAGGAGGAACTACGATCGCTCTGATTTCCTTGTTTCATTAAACAGGAATACATAGGCATAAGATTGAAAAGTCTTAGTGAGCACACTAATCAAAATCCCAAAATCCAGTATCTCCACCAAATCAACCCAAAAGCATCAAATCTAAACACAGTATCAAAAACCTCACCAATAGTCTAAACACCGTGTTCTCAAGCGAAATAATCGAAGATTGGGCCCTACCTCCACATAGCATTTGTAACCTAATAGACCGCAGTTCAAACTCAGTATGCAAGCAGGGTTAATTGGAGACATCTATTTCCCTTCCTTAGTCAGCTCAATAGGATAAAAAATGAATCGAATCTGTAGTACCCATGCGATCGTGCTTCAAGACCACAAAAATCGCACTACAAATGCGAACAAAAGTTCACTGGGCGAATGTTTGCCCCAGATTCGCTAAGCGAATAAGGCAGCGAATGAAAGAAAAAGGAGAGGAATTCTGGGATGTGTAGTGGGGAAGTTCGCCCCAGGTTCGCTAGGCGAACTCCTGGTGAACTCTAGTTCGCTGGGCGAATGAGAAGCGAACGGGGAGAGGAAAAAGTGAGTCTCTGGTTTTTGTATGGGAGAGGTTGTTCGCAGGTAAGTTCGCTTGGCGAACTTATAGCGAACGAGAGTTCGCTGAGCGAACTCGCAGCGAGTATGACAGTGTTGTTTACTGCTGTTACAGACACAATTTTATCAAACTTCGAAAATTCATAACTTTTAATCCGTATGTCCGTTTCAGTCGCCGTTCGAATCGTTGAAAAGATGGTTTCATATACTTTTTGATAAAATTAATTTAAACACCAGAATCCTAACTATTCAATGTAGTAGTTGGGTCTTCGTGTATGTGTTATGTGTTGTACATTTAAATGATGAATTTGGTTGTGTGTATGTGTGTTGTGGTTGTGGATTGCTGTTGTTGTATGTGTTCGCAGGTATATGTTGTGTGTTGGGTAATTGTAGTATGATGTATTGATGCATTGGTAGTCATATGCATTTAGTTGTCATTGTATGCATGCCACGTTGCATAAGTTGTGCGATAAGTCGTGTGCCCATGTGGGGTGTGAGCGTCTTATCGGGAATCTTTGAAATAGAATCGTGTTGTTGTGGTTGTGGTTGAGGTGAACGTGTGCCCATGTGGGGTGTGAGCGACTGATATAGAAATTCCGACGGGAACTATGATCATGAAAAAGGGATAGATTTGGTACCACATGCATTTAGTCAGTTGTGGGTCTCATTGCATTGCATTGTGTTGTGTTGTAGTGTGTATGATTGTCTGGTTGTGTGGAAATTGTATTCGTGCTGATGTTGTGGTGATAGGGTGAGTCGTATATGGCTTATGTTTTTTCATACTTATCTTATGCATTTCTTATGTTGATTTGAGAATCTCACCCTTCAGTTTGAATGTTACCTCCACGTGGGTAACGTACAGATAAGCAGGATTAGTGCGGAGTTGAAGTAGTGAAGATGAAGTCTTCTCTTTTATTTGGTCGTGTCGACGTCTGCTTTGATGTGTAACACTGGGGATTCGGAACGCTTGTCGTTATTTGTTTTATTATTTGTTACCACTTTATTTGCTTGATGATGATTATGTGGTATTACCCATGTTATGTTTTAGTTGAATTCCGCTGCTATAGGAGAAGATTAATTAAGTATGGTTTTATTGATGATATCTATGTGTTACATATCGTATGCATGAGCAGGTGCTTGTTTAATGTGGCATCCTAAACGTTGTATGTTTTATTTTACTCTGATATTTAATTATTAATTGTCTCGGGGGTTTAGGGTGTTACATAGTGGTATCAGAGCAGGTCGGTCTGTCCGGCCAAGTTGTCGAGTCATTGTCGTGTGACAGTTGATTACTGTCGATGTCATTTCCTTAATCATTGTGTTCTGTTGTTGGTGTGTAACAAATTTAGAATGGCTGGAAGGAACGATGCTGCTATTGCTGCTGCTTTGTAGGCTGTTGCTCAGGCGATACAGAACCTGCCTCATGCTAGCGAGAATGACGAGCTCTGGAAGAATAGATCGCCTGCCTTCAAGGGAAGATATGATCCAGATAGAGCGCAGACTTGGATCAAGGAGATCGAGAGAATCTTCAGAGTTATGGAATGTCCTGAAGCACAGAAGGTGCGATTAGGTACTCACATGCTGGCTGAGGAGGCTGATGATTGGTGGGTTAGCACTCGTCAACTGTTGGGAGTAACAGGAGAGGCAATCACTTGGGCTGTGTTCAGTAGGGAGTTCTTGAGGAAATATTTTCCTGAAGATGTTTGCGAAAAGAAAGATATCGAGTTTCTGGAACTGAAACAGGGTAACATGATGGTTACAAAGTATGCTGCCAAATTCTCAGACCTAGCTAAGTTTTATCCTCACTACAGTGCGACAACGACTGAGTTCTCAAAGTGTGTCAAGTTTGAGAATGGATTAAGGTCTGAGATCAAACAGGCGATTGGTTATCAGTGGATCAGAAGATTTCCATATTTGGTGGACTGTTATAGGATCTTTGAAGAAGATAGCAAGGCTCGACCGGCTCACTATAAAGGGCTGGCTGAGATGAGAGGAAAGCAACAGATGAACCGTGGGAAGCCTTATGCAGCTCCAGCTGAGAAAGGTAAACAGAAACACACCGATGGCAAGAAGCCGAGTGGGGGAGGTGCCCCTGATCCTCTTAAGTGTTACAGGTGTGGTGAGCTAGGTCATCGTGTCAGTGAGTGCACGAGCGATGTGAAGAAATGCTTCAAGTGTAGACATGCAGGACATTTGATTGCGGATTGCAAAGTTAATGTGGTGACTTGATACAACTGTGGAGAACAGGGCCATATTAGTACTCGTTGCCAGAAACCAAAGCAAGCTTCGACTGGAGGAAAGGTGTTCGCTTTGACAGAGGCTCAGACTTCCAGTGATGACATACTAATCAGAGGTACATGCTATATTAATAATACGACTTTGATTGCTATTATAGATACTGGTGCTACTCATTCTTTTATTGCTGCTGATTGTGTGAGAAGGCTTGGCCTTGTCACTTCTCCTATGAAGAGAGAGATGGTTGTCGAAACTTCTGCAAAAGGATCGGTGACCACTTCCTTAGTCTGTTTAAATTGTCCACTATCAATCTTTGATAAGGACTTTGGTGTGGATCTCATTTGCTTACCGTTGGGGGGTTCGATGTAATCTTGGGTATAAACTGGTTGGAGTTCAATCATGTTCATATTAACTGTTTTAGCAAGTCGGTGCGGTTCCTTGCTTCTGAAGAAAGGGAAGAAGATGGTTTTCTACCTGCTAGAGAGTTGAGAAAGCTCTTAGAATAAGAAGCTCAGGTGCTTGCATTGTTTGCATCCTTGTCAGTGGAGAGTGAGTCGGTGATTAATGAATTGCAGGTGGTGCGTGAATTTCCAAAAGTGTTTCCGGATGACATTGTTGATGTACCGCCAGAAAGAGAAGTGGAGTTTGCTATTGATCTTGTCCCTGGTACCAGACCTATTTCTATGGCACCATACAGGATGTCGGTATTTGAATTAATGGAGCTGAAGAAACAATTGGAAGAGTTGTTAGAAAAGAAATTTGTGAGACCAAGTGTATCGCCTTAGGGAGCTCCAGTGTTGTTGGTAAAGAAAAAGGATGGCAGTATGAGATTATGTATCGATTACAGACAGCTGAATAAAGTAACGATTAAGAACAAGTATCCACTTCCAAGGATAGATGACTTGATGGATCAGTTAGTGGGTGCCCGTGTGTTTAGCAAGATTGATTTAAGGCCGGGTTATCATCAGATACGGGTAAAGGATGAAGATATTCCGAAAACGAATTTCAGAACTAGATATGGACATTATGAGTATGTGGTGATGCCGTTCGGAGTTACTAATGCACATGGTGTATTCATGGAGTATATGAATCGAATTTTTCATGCTTACTTGGATCAATTTCTGGTTGTTTTTATTGATGACATCCTTATCTATTCTAAGTCAGAAAAGGAGCATGTTGAGCATTTGCGGATTGTGCTGCAAGTGTTGAAAGAAAAGAAGATCTATGCTAAGTTGTCTAAGTGCGAATTCTGGTTGAGAGAGGTAAGTTTTCTTGGGCATGTTATTTCAAGTGATGGTATTGCTGCGGATCCATCCAAGGTAGATCCAGTTCTACAGTGGGAGGCTCCAAAGTCGGTGACTTAGATCAGAAGCTTTTTGGGCTTGGCTGGTTATTACCGAAGGTTTATTGAAGGTTTTTCGAAGTTGGCACTTCCGTTGACTCAGTTAACTTGTAAAGGTAAAACGTTTGTGTGGGATGTCCACAGTGAGAAGAGTTTCATTAAGCCGAAGAAGAGGTTGACTACAACTCTAGTTTTAATCCTACCCGAACCAAGTGAACCGTTTGTGGTGTATTGCGACGCTTCTTTGATGGGTTTAGGAGGTGTGTTAATGCAGAATGGAAAGGTTGCGGCTTATGCTTCATGACAGTTAAGGGTCCATGTGAGGAATTATCCAACTCATGATTTGGAATTGGCTGCAGTGGTATTCGTATTAAAAATTTGGAGGCACTATCTTTATGGTTCCAGATTTGAAGTGTATAGTGATCATAAGAGCCTAAGGTATCAGTTTGATCAGAAGGAATTGAATATGAGGCAAAGAAGGTGGTTAGAATTCTTGAAGGATTATGATTTCGGCTTGAAATATCATCCCGGTAAAGCTAATGTCATGGCTGATGCTTTGAGTCGGCAGACGTTGCATATGTCTGCTATGATGGTTAAAGAGTTAGAATTGATTGAACAGTTCAGAGATATGAGTTTGGTTTGTGAGCAGACACCGCATAGTGTGATGCTGGGTATGCTGAAGATCAACAATAAATTTCTTGACAGTATCAGAGAGGTTTAGAAATTGGATGTGAAACTGGTGGATTTGATGATTGGAAATGAACAAGCGGAAGGTAACGAATTCAAAGTGGATGAACAAGGTGTGATGAGGTTCTGTGATAGAATTTGTATTCCTGATGATCTTGAGTTGAAAAGAATGATCCTAGAAGTAAGTCACAGGAGTAGTTTGAGTATCCATCCAGGAGCTACAAAAGATGTATCAAGACTTGAAGAAGATATTTTGGTGGTCTGGATTGAAACGTGACGTGCCTAAATTTGTGTATGCTTGTTTGACTTGTCAGAAGTCGAAGGTGGAACATCAGAAGCCTGGTAGTTTGATGCAACCGTTGGATAATCCAGAGTGGAAGTGGGACAACATTTCTATGGATTTTGTGTCTGGGTTGCCTAATACGCCAAGAGGACATGATTCCATTTGGGTAGTGGTGGATAAACTGACGAAATCAGTACATTTCATTCCGATCAATATCAGTTTTCCTTTGCAGAGGCTGGCAGAGATTTATATTCAGGTGATTGTGAAGTTGCATGGAGTTCTGTTGAATATTGTGTCGGATAGAGACCCAAGATTCACTTCCAAATTTTGGGAAAGCTTGCATGAAGCTTTGGGATCGAAACTGAGATTGAGCTCAGTTTACCTCCCTGCGCAGTCCCGCCATCTCTGAGACAACATCTCTCAAATCTGACTCGGCCCTGGCCATGAACTCGTACTGCCTCCTCTCTAACTCATGTATCTGCACATCACGCGCGACATCTCTCTCCCTCTGCTGTCTAAGCTATGACGGAACTTCATCCAATGATGAACGAATACCTGCAAAATCAGAAAAAGGTACCGTGTGTGCTTGGGTGCTAGGCCCAGGAATGTCAGTGATATGGATATGAGTATGGGCTGCTCAGAATTCCGCCCCATGACATCACGGTAGTGCCTCTCGTCGCTCTCCTCCTCTAAATCACGGGCTCCTAGATCAAATAGCCAATTTGCGCTTCGACAAACATTAATACGCTCAGCATTTGGCAAAGAAAAACCTCGGAACTCACGTGTCCGGACCATAAAGTGATACTTGTTACGATGCAAACTCTTGACAAACCGCGCATTACAGCAAAAGTCAATGTCGGCATAGAGATAAGGTATGCTCTCTTCATTTTCTAAATCAGCATCTAAGTCTAAACAGATGGAAATGGCAGTAATGATACCGCCTATACAGATGGAACCGCCGACTCTGTTCGCTACACTAATAAAATGGGCCAGAAGGAACGGTGTAGGATTCACTCAGGTTTGGAAAAGTGCACAGTGAATAAAGAACAGATCCTTAGAATTCACGTTCCCTGGGTTTTCTCGGCCGAAAATGGTGGAGGCAAGGGTGCGGTGAAAGTAACGAATAACAGGGTTATGGATGGTCGTGGCTTTCAAGCCCTCCCATTTGGGGGCTCTTGTGTTGGTTATTTGATTCCAGAATTGGAAGGCTCCTTCCTCCCAGTCACTGTCCAAGGGTGCTTGAGTCGCAAGACCCTCACCGGTAGGAAAACCAAAATATTCAGCTATCTGCTCATGAGTGAGCGAATAATCAACGTTAAACATTCTGAAATAAATGGTTCCGGTGGTGCGGTTAAGATCATGGACATATCGGACTGAACTAAGAAACTCATAAGTAAGTCTAACGGAAGAGGGATTAAACATGGAGCAGAAACGAGTCATACCTAAGTTCCTGAACATCCACGAGACACTATCATAAAGACCCAAGGTGCGAAGAGTTTAGGGCTCTAGATACCTTGTGGCATAGACTGGCCTTTTGGATACTCGGTGAAAGTTTGAACGCATGGTGGCTCCAATTTCTCCGTCGGGGAACTCAATGCCCATGTAATCTATCTCTTGGTTAGCAGCCATGGTTGTTTCTTAGGAGGATGGTGCTTGTGGAAATTTTCTGAAGAGTGTAGAGAAATGGAAAGTGGGTTTGAGAAAGGTGAATGGTAATGTGTGGTTTGGGGTGTTTAAATAAGGATTAAGTGGGTGAATATGGATGGTTAGAAGTTAATGTGGGATGATGAAGGGTTTACAAGGTACTTAGGGGGTATAGGAACATGCAAGAGTGTCTTGAATGGGAATAAAGGAGGCAAAAGCGTGTTTCACGAAGAAAATAACGCGTTCTGCCTGTTCGAAGGAACGGAGAGCGCCATTTGCTCCAGGCACGCCCTTTGGTTTCTTGCTTGGCAGA
This sequence comes from Lathyrus tuberosus, assembly GCA_022829125.1. Classification (NCBI taxonomy): domain Eukaryota; kingdom Viridiplantae; phylum Streptophyta; class Magnoliopsida; order Fabales; family Fabaceae; genus Lathyrus; species Lathyrus tuberosus. The sequence goes on from JALAZF010000247.1 coordinate 5,781,616, forward strand.
ATGCAAACTTGTTACTATTTTTTTTTTTTGGTTTTTCTTGTTTCTTGACAAACCTAAATTTGCTAAACATTAATAACTAGTTAAGTAAGGATTTAAAACACTAAAATAAAAACTTAAAGAGAAAGAAACTTGCATTGAACGAAACTGAAGTGCATTACATTTACACGTCGGCATCCCGACGGTACACAGTGGAATGGAAATTAACAGTACAAATGATACAAGAAAGGGAAACACTATACATGTAAGCAAACTATCTTAAGAAAAACAGGGAAATAGGTGCGTATATGGTTCATCCATGATGTTGTCTGAGGGAGTAGACAATTTGGAACATATGGTCCAACTCCTCATGTACGACATCCATAAGTCCAATGAAATCGACTCGGAGAGAGGAAATCTCATCTCGAAAAGAATCCACTTCGGACTGGAGAGCATTAATAGCAGAAGCTACATTCAAAGTGGTATATCAGGATAGACTTCGGAACCTTGAGTGGCCTCGACAGACATAATGGTATCTCGGTTTTGGTAAGCCAGAGGAGAGCTGGGTGGAGTCAGAAACTCATTGACGACCTCCAAATCATAGAGCCAATTGTCCTTATTGTGCACACTGGTCTTTTCATGGTTGGGTAAGGTGAAAGTATGGACTACAACATTATCGATAAGTAACTCGAATTCAACCGGGCCAAGATTGGCAATAATGCCTCTGTTGAAACAAAAACTAATGTCCATCGGGCGGAAACCACCAAATGCAAAGGAACGGTTTAGATGGTACCTCATCCCAATTGCATCAGCAATCATAGCCACCAGCCCACCTATTAAGATCGGTTCAAAGGAATCACGGGCAATACGAATGAAATTAGCAAGTAAATATGGGGCTGCATTGACAGGTCTTCCCTGGGATGCGCAGAGCATGATATATAGCTCATCCCTCGACACAGATGTAATGTTCTCTTCTTTGCCAAAGAAGGTGTGAGCAAGAACCTTATGGAAATATCTCCATCCAGGATTGTGGATGCTTTCGAAGAACATAGCATCAGGTTCGGCATTACCGTTTCCAGTTATTGTACCCCATAAATGTTGAAGATCATAGCTAGTGAAGGCATCAGCAGGGGTCTTGGTCACAACATCGGGTTCATTAGGAAAACCCAATAATTCAGTGAATTCATGGTGGGTGAATCTGTACTTGTTTCCAAATAACCTGAAGGTAGCCAATCCACGGCCAAATCCGAAACCACGGGTGGCATCATAATAGAGAGAGCTTAAGAACTCTAAGGTCAGGCTACGGTAAGTGCTAAATCTCTTCTCTAAGGCAAAGTGAGACCAGCCTATCTGGCTCAGAAGGAAAACAACACTGTCTCAGGTGCTAAGGGTTTGCATAGCCGAGTCGTCAGGATAGATGGACAGACCAAAGTCTCTTTAAGACAAAGCCTCAAATCGACGCCTCTGGACATCGTTCCTGAAAACAACGACACGGTTTTCAAAAGTCTGCATAGTTGCTGGTCAAAGGTTTCCTAGAGAAGGGTCTCCTAAAAAATTGAAAAACATTACAATACTAGGGGAATAATACTATTAGCTACGTGTTAGTAAGATAAAAATAGTGATAATAATCATAATACTGATAATGATAACAACAATAATGAGATGCACAAACAGTGAGGTATATTGTATAGATTTCATACTAAACATGCACGTAGTGTCCTAAAACTAACAAAGTAAAATAAAAACTAAAGATCGTGGTTTAGCTCCCACAGAGCGCTTTGTTTAATGTCGGAAGCTCGACATTAGAATTGAAAAGGGCATCATTTGTCAGGAACAACGGGAAGCTCTTCCAACTTGTAATTAGTGATGAATTCCTTGTTTTCTACTAAGTGGTAGTGCTTGAGTCTCTGGTCGTTCACAAAGAACGCTTCATTCGACTTTCCTCTAATTTCAACTGCTCCGCTTGGTAAGACTTTTGTAACTTCGAAAGGACCAGACCATCTAGAATGTAATTTTCCGGGAAATAGTTTAAGCCTAAAGTTAAAGAGAAGAACTATATCTCCTTCGTTAAACTCATTCTTTGTTATCCTTTTATCATGCCACTTCTTGGTTCTTTCTTTGTATATTCGGGCATTTTCATAGGCATCTAGTCTTAGTTCTTCTAATTCACGGATATCCAGAATCCTTTTCTCGCCTGCTGCCTTATGATTCATATTCAGGGTCTTAATGGCCCAATAAGCTTTATGCTCAAGTTCCACAGGCAGATGGCATGACTTTCCATAAACTAGTTTGTATGGTGTGGTTCCTATGGGGGTCTTGTAGGCTGTTCTGTAAGCCCATAGAGCTTCATGAAGTTTAGTAGATCAATCCTTCCTAGAGGTTGCAACGGTTTTTTCTAAAATCTGCTTAATCTCCCTATTCGACACCTCTACTTGTCCACTAGTTTGAGGGTGATAGGGTGTTGCTACTCGGTGTCGTACTCCGTATTTAAGCAATAGCTTCCCGAAAACATTCGAAATGAAATGGCAACCACCATCACTAATGACAATTCTTGGTACACCGAATCTGGGAAAGATTATGTTCTTGAAAAGTTTTACCACCACTCGTGCATCATTTGTAGGTGAAGCTATCGCCTCAATCCATTTTGATACGTAATCAACTGCCACGAGTATGTATTTGTTTCCAAAAGAAGATGGAAAGGGTCCCATGAAATCAATTCCCCATACATCAAAGACTTCGACTTCCAAAATTCCCTTTTGCGGCATCTCATCGCGTCTAGAAACGTTTCCAGTGCATTGGCACCGGTCACAGTTCATAATGGCAATGTGAACGTCCTTCCAAAGGTTTGGCCAGAAGAGGCCAGATTGTAATAACTTTGCCCATGTTTTTGATGTACTGGCATGTCCTCCATATGGTGCAGCATGGCATTGGGATATGACATCCTCTATTTCTGATTCAGGGACACATCGACGAAATATTCCATCGGCGCCTCTCTTGAATAATAGGGGTTCATCCCAGTAATATTGTTTAAGATCGTGGAAAAATTTCTTCTTCTGTTGGTATGTTAGATCTGGTGGAAGCACTTTGACTGCTAGGTAGTTGACAAAGTCAGCATACCATGGCAATGTGGTTTTTGTATTGATTGCTTCTACTACTTCATTTGTCTCTGCATCGTTAAACAACAAGGAACATTCTACAGTTTTGCTTTCCCTTTCCAACTGGGCTACTAGTCTATCGTAAGGAAAATCATCGTTTATAGGCACTCCTTCAGGCTTTAGATCCTCAATCCTAGAGAGATGATCTGCTACCACGTTTTCTGTACCTTTCTTATCCTTTATCTCTAAATCGAATTCTTGCAAAAGCAAGATCCACCTCAAGAGCCTTGGTTTGGCATCTTTCTTAGTCAACAGGTACCTAATAGCGGCATGATCGGTATAGATAATAATTTTTGCTCCTACCAGATAGGAACGAAATTTATCTAAGGTGAACACAACAGCTAGGAGTTCTTTTTCTATGGTCACATAGTTCATCTGTGCGTTGTCCAAGGTTCTACTTGCGTAGTAAATAGCATGAAGCCTTTTATCCTTTCTTTGTCCTTAGACAACGCCTACAACATAGTCGCTAGCGTCGTACATTATTTCAAATGGTAAACTCCAATCAGGTGGTTGTATAATTGGTGCGGTAATAAGATCATTCTTCAGATGTTCAAATGCTTTCAAGCATTCTTCATCGAATATAAATTCAGCTTCTTTCATCAGTAGTCCAGTCAAAGGTTTTGTAATCTTAGAGAAGTCTTTAATGAATCGTCGGTAAAAACCGGCATGTCCTAAAAAGCTTCGTACTTCTCTAACTGTTTTTGGTGGTTGAAGGTTTTCTATGATTTCTATCTTTGCTTTGTCTACTTCAATACCTATATCGGATACTACATGTCCAAGAACTATACCTTGTCGCACCATGAAATGACACTTCTCCCAATTTAATACAAGGTTCACTTTGACGCATCGCTCAAGTACTATCTCAAGGTTTGACAGACAGTGTTTGAAACTTCCCCCATATACAGAGAAATCGTCCATAAAGACTTTCATTATGTCGTCTATGAAGTCAGCAAAGATTGACATCATACATCTCTGAAATGTTGCGGGAGCATTGCACAGTCCAAATGGGATTCGACGATAGGCAAATGTGCCATAGGGGCAGGTAAATGTGGTCTTCTCTTGGTCATCAGGATGAATAGGTATTTGGAAAAATCCTGAGTATCCGTCTAAGTAACAGAAATATGAATGTTTGGCTAGCCGTTCAAGCATTTGGTCTATGAAGGGTAAAGGAAAATGATATTTTCTAATAGCCTTATTCAGCTTTCTATAGTCTATGCACATCCTCCATCCAATTTGAGTTTATTTTGCTACGGACTCGCCTTTTTCGTTAGTTACAACAGTAACACCACCCTTCTTTGGTACGACATGCACCGGGATGACCCATTTGCTGTCAGATATCAGATATATGATTCATGCTTCCAATAGTTTTTGTACTTCTCTCTTTACTACATCGCTTAGGACAGGGTTCAATCGTCTTTGATGTTCTCTGGATGTCTTACAGTCTTCCAACATCATGATACGATGCATACATATAGAGGGACTTATCCCTCCAAGAGCTGTGGGATATTTCCTCAAGACTTCCAACAATTTCTCGGTTTCTATTTGTCCTAAATCAGCATTAACTATTACGGGTTTCTCAAGTTCAGTGTCTAGGAAATCATACCTTAGATCTTTGGGTAATGTTTTGAGTTCTACAAATGGTTTATTTGGGCAAGGCATTGGATCGGGTGTGAGTGCTAGGCATTCTCTTAGATTGTCATCTTCATACGGCTCACGCCAGTTATCATCTTCGAATATTGGAGGGGATGGAATCTTTAGTACTTTCGTGTACCTTGTCGGTTCCTTCTCCAGTTCTCTGACGCATTCGTCGATAACGTCTAGAAAACAGCATGAATCGTCTAAAGCAGGGGCCTTTAGGAATTGGGCTAAGATAAATTCGACTTTTTCTTCCCCTACTTCGAAGGTTAACTTTCCCTTTTTCACATCTATTATAGCTCCAGCTGTTGCTAAGAACGGTCTACCTAAGATAATTGGTATATTAGAATCTTCCTTAATGTCCATTATCACGAAATCTATCGGAATATAAAACTGACCTATGCGAACTGGCACGTTTTCTAGCATACCTACTGGATATTTCACAGAATGGTCTGCTAGTTGTAGCAACATCTTCGTTGGCCTCAGGTCTCCTAATTCAAGTTTCTTACATGTGGATAGGGGCATTAGGCTAACACTGGCTCCTAAGTCGCTTAACGCTTTGTCTATGACAGTCTTTCCGATTACACAAGGTATGGAAAAGCTACCTGGATCTTTTAGTTTAGGAGGCGTGTTGTTTTGAAGTATGGCACTACACTCGGAAGTGAGCATAACGATTTCGTTATCTTCTAACTTTTTCTTGTTTGATAGGATCTCTTTAAGGAATTTGGCATATGAGGGCATTTGCGTAATAGCTTATGTGAAAGGTATCGTTATATTCAGTTACTTTAGAAGCTCTGCGAATTTCTTAAACCGTCCTTCGTTTTTGGATTTAGCTAGTCTTTGGGGATAAGGCACATGTGGTTTATATGGTGGCGGAGGCACATAGGGTGTTTCTTTCTCTGCGACTTTTCTGCTTTCATCTTCCTTCTCCGTGTTAAGTTCCTTTATTTTCTCAGTTCCCTTTGGTAAATTTTGGTGCATGGCTGAATTTGGGAATCTCGGGTCAACGGGTACTTTGTTCCGCTTCGCAAAGTAATAACGTTAGCATGACCTTTTGGGTTTGGTTGTGGTTGGCCAGGAAATTTTCCAGCAGGGGCTGCGTTAGTTGATTGTTGTTGGGCTACCTGAGAAATTTGAGTTTCTAACATTTTGTTATGAGTAGCCATAGCATCAAGCTTGCTTGAAAATTGTTTCATCAATTCACTCGTGTGAGCATTTTGATTCGCGAAATCCCTGTTTTGCTGAGCTTGAGCATTCATAAAGTTTTCCATCATGATTTCCAGATTTTATTTTTTTGGTAGAGGTGGAGCGGGTTGCGCTCCTTTTTGAAATCCAGGTGGAATAGCAGGTGCTGGGTTAGGTGGATTTAAAGCATTGTTATTCTTATATGAAAAATTTGGGTGATTTCTCCAGCCAGGATTGTAAATGTTTGAATACGGGTTCCCTTGAGCGTAGATCACTTGGTCGGTAGGAGTACTAGCCAACACTTGACATTCAGCATTTGTATGCCCAGGGTTTCCGCATATTTCACAATTTGGTGTAACCGCAGCTGCGGTAGCTGCTGGTGGTGCTATTGCTAAACTTTCGATCTTTTGAGCAAGGGCGTCCACTTTAGCATTGACTCGGTCTATACCGTTGACTTCATGCAGTCCTCCTTTCGGAGTTGGTTTCTCTATACCAGCGGATTTAGCTCCCCATTGGAAATGGTTTTGAGCCATAGTCTCTATGAGTTCATAAGCTTTTGCATACAGTTTATCCATTAGCGCACCGCCTGCGGCAGTGCACAGATTCATTTTGGTATTGTACAGCAGTCCGCCGTAAAAGGTATGTATTATCATCCATTCTTCAAGTCCATGGTGTGTGCATAACCTCAACATGTCGTTGTATCTCTCCCAAGCATCGAATAAAGATTCGTTATCCTTTTGCTTAAATCCATTAATTTGGGCTCTCAGCATAACTGTCTTGCTTGGTGGGAAATATCCGGCTAAGAAGACTTTCTTCAACTCGTCCCATGTCGTCACTGAGTGGGATGGTAGAGACTGGAGCCAAGCTCTCGCTCTATCTCTCATGAGAACGGAAAAAGTCTTAGTATAATTGCTTCTTGACTAACTACATTAGCTTTTATGGTGTCTGCATATTGCACGAATATTGATAAGTGAAGGTTTGGGTCATCCGTAGCATTACCTGAGAATTGGTTTTGTTGAACTGCGGATATTAGCGAAGGTTTCAGCTCGAAATCATTACGGTTAATAGCTGGGGCAGCAATGCTGTTATGTGGTTCATCTTGTGATGGAATAGCATAATACTTTAGAGGATGTTCTTTCGGTCCATCAGCCATGTATGTACTGGTTCTGATTCGATTTCCGAATCTGAGTAGGGAATAAGAGGATCTGGGATGTTATATCTAAGAAGGAATTCGTTAATTCGGCGTCTCAGAAGTATGTAACGTTCGATTTCGTTGATTGGTTGCTCCAAGTCTTCGCCTTGTGAGCGAGTGCTTGGCATAAAATTGACGAATCGAAAAGGAAAAATAAAAAATTGCCTTAGTCTATACTGTGCAACAAAAATATCACAATATTGACTAAATTAATCCCCCCCGGCAATGGCGCCAAAAACATGGTCGCGACTTTACGTATATGGTCGGATTACTGCTGCAAGTATACAGCTTATCGCGTAGTTTTAAAAGATTGTCGAACCCACAGGGATTAATAATCAACCTAGAGTGATCGATTATTGCGGTGTAAAGCTAAGGCTAGATTTGGCGGTAAAAGAAATTTGGTTTTTAACGGGATTTGAAAAACAACAATAAAGACGAGACCAGAGAATGGTTTCTGTGCTCCTTGGGACTCAGTAAAATCTGAGTGTTAACAAAGGTCTGGAAATTGGTCTGAAGGATATACCAGTTTAAAGGCTCGACCTCACGCTCTCGCGGTCTTAACCAAGCCACGCCTAATGACCCCAAGATTTTGCTCTCGCTCGCTCGGTAGTTAAAAGGTGCGTTTTGAAAACTAACATAAACTAAATGAGGCCCTAAAGCACTCTCGCTGCATTTAGGCTCAATGTACGATGCCTACTATCTGGTGATTACCTCAAACTCTCACTCTATTGGACCCGCCTTGGTGCGTTTCTCACTCTCATGATGAAACACTGTTAAACAACCTCTCGCTCTCACGACAAGGCTGCCTAAATTCAGATTAGACACCTAAATCAGAAATTTAAAAACATAAGTTAAACACCGAAGATTCTACAGAGTCCCGTCGGAACGACGATCCTCAATCTACAGACTCAAAGCAATTCTACTCAGACATAATTAAATCTAACACTAATGTATTAACATTTATGAATTTTAAAACATACATATTGGTTGGTTTTTGTTTAAGATCAGGTTTACACTTTGATGGTGAAAACAAATTATAAAGCATAAAAGTAAGATTAAATAATGCAGTAAAATAAACGAATTGTAAATAACCTGAAATGCGAAGTAATTAAACGGAAAATGAAACTTGTATTAAATAGTTGATCCAAGTGTACATCAGCAACAATAGAAACGAAGAGTACAACAGATGTATCAATCTCTCGGTGTGAGCGATCGATACTATGGCAAATGATATAAGTGGTTAGGCTAATGAAATTTTGGCAGCGCTTCTGCAAGGTTCTTGGATCCCCAAATGCAGACCTCTGATGCTCTATATATAGGAAAATCTGGCTCCAAGCAGTTGAATTCGAAATTTGAAAACTAAACTTGCAAACTGCCAGAACTGCCTCAGAAAACTGCTCCCGCGAAGCAACGGCGGTCGCCGTAGGGCTAATGGCGGTCGCCATTCATTTGTACTTTGAATTTCCCTCCTTTTCTACTATGACGAGCGCCATTCAGTTGAACTGGGGTGAATGGCGAACGCCTTTCATCTGGGTGAGGCAGAATCATGCAATTCTCCACTTTTTCTTCTCTTTTAAGCTCAATTCTTGATCTTTTCTTCTATGGAGCTGATAGGGGACCTGTAAATGGAAAATGAAAGGAAACATAAGCAAATAATACATGAAATGACAATGACTCGATAAAAATACGATAAAACATGCACGAATTGAATCGAAATAAACGATACGGAATCGAGTCATCAACTATCTTCCTCAAAGATCCTACAACAATCCACCAAATCTAGAAACCTTCTGATTCACTGATAACCAATCTCCTGTTTGATCTCAGGCCTCAATCCATTCTCAAACTTGACACACTTGGAGAACTCAGTAGTTGCCGCACTGTAGTGAGGGTAAAACTTTGCCAGATCTGAGAATTTGGCAGCATATTCCGTAACCGTCATGTTACCCTGCTTCAGTTCTAGAAATTCAATTTCTTTCTTTCCTCGGACATCTTCAGGGAAATATTTCCACAAGAACTCCCTACTGAACACAACCCAAGTGATTACCTCTCCTGTTGCTCCCAACAGTTGACGAGTGCTAACCCACCAATTATCAGCCTCCTCCGCCAGCATGTGAGTACCTAACCGCACATTCTGTGCTTCAGAACATTCCATAACTCGGAAGATTCTCTCGATCTCCTTGAGCCAAGCCTGCGCTCTATCCGGATCATATCTTCCCATGAAGGTAGGCGGTCTATTCTTTCGAAACTCGTCATTCTCACCAGCATGAAGCGGGTTCTGTACCGCCTAAGCAACAACCTGCAAAGTAGCATTAATAGCATCATCGTTTCTTCCAACCATTCTAAATCTGTTAGACTCCAAAAACAGAACACAATGGTTAAGGAAACGACATCGACAGTAATCAACTATCACACGACAACGACTTGACAACTTGGCCGGACAGACCCACCTGCTCTGATTCCACTATGTAACACCCTAAACCCCCACGATAATTAATAATAAAATATCAGAGTAAAATAAAACATACAACGTCTAGGATGCTACTTTTCAACATTCACCCACTCATGGATACGACATGTAACACATAAATATCATTAATAAAACCATACTTAATTGATCTTCTCATATAGCAGCGGAAATTCAACTAAAACATAACATGTTTAATGCCATCATCAATTAAATAAAAGCCACAAATAACAATGAAAGAAATAACAGTAAGCGTTCCAAATCCCCAGTGTTACACATCAGAGCAGACGTCGACTCAACGAAATAAAATAGAAGACTTCATCTTCACTAACTTCAACTCCGCACTAATCTTGATTATCTGCACGTTATCCACGTAGAGGTAACATTCAAACAGAAGGGGTGAGATTCTCAAATCAACAAAAGAAATGCATAAGATAAGTATAAAAGCGCATAATCCATATACAGCTCACCCTATCCTCACAACATCACGAAATCACAATTCCCACACTCAACAGATAATCACACAATTCTCAAATACAACACAACGTAATGCAATACAATGAGGCTCACAACTCGACTCAATGCATGTGGTACCAATTCGATCCTTTTTTCATGATCATAATTCCCGTCAAAATTTCCATATAGGTCACTCACACCCCACATGGGCACACGACATCCGTGATTGCTCACACCCGACATGGGCACACGATCACCTCAAAAACAACAATAACAACACGATTCTATTTCAAAGAATCCAGATAATACGCTCACACCCCACATGGGCACACGACTTATCACACAACTTATGCAACATGGCATGCATACAGCGACAACAAAATGCATATGACTAACAATAAGCCAATACATCACACCACAACTATCCAACACGAGCATATACCTGCTAAAACATGCAACCATCGCAATCCACAACTATAACACGCATTCACACAACCGAACTCACCATTTCAACTTGCAACACATAACAACATACACGAAAACCCAATTAATACATCAAATAGTTGGAATTCTGGTATTGAAATTAATTTTAACAAAATGTATATGAAACCAACTTTCCAACGATTCGAACAACGACTAAAACGGACATATGAATTAAAAGTTATGAATTTTTAAAGTTAAAGAAAATTCTGTCCGTACAGCAGCAAAACGACACTGTTATGCTCGCTACGAGTTCGCCTAGTGAACTATCATTTGCTAGGAGTCCACCTAGCAAAGTCCCTAGCTAACAACCCCTGTCATACAAAAACCCGAGACTCGCTTTTTCTCCTCCCCCTTCGCTTCTCATTCGCCCAACGAACTGGAGTTCGCCAGGAGTTCGCCCAGCGAACCTGGGGCAAACTTCCCCACCACTTATTCCCAAATTTCTCTTCTTTCCCTTCGCTCGCCGACTCATTTGTTTAGCGAATCTGGGGCGAACATTCACCCAGCGAACTTTTGTTTGCACAGCGAATTGTGCGATTCTGCAGTTGCGATTTCAGCACAAGCCAGCCCCAACCTTTCTCTGATTCTACCCACAAACAGCCCCGAAAATACGCATATAATCACAGGTTATCATATAAACAAATAGGAATACATAAACCACAATTCAACCGGTCAATTTATGCATTTTTCCTCTTATCAAAACCTCCGACACGCAAAACCCCAATCCCCAAATCAACGCAAACAACACATAGGGATGATCCTAAAGGTTTATCTACCCTCATACAAATATTATGCAACCCTTAGAGATTAGAGAACCCCACCCTTACCTTAGAGTTCTTGACAAAAACCGCGGCCTCAACAATGGCTTTTCTCTTCCCTTTTGCCTTATCTCTCCTCTTTCTCTTTTCCTCCAAAAACACGTACTGAATGCATTTTCTCCTTTAATCCCCTTTTCTATTTTCTAGTATTCTTTTTAATTTCATAATATTATTATTATTATTATTATTATTATTATTATTATTATTATTATTTTACAAATTAAATAATAATAACAATATTTCCTAATAATTCACATTAATAATATTAATCAAATATTCATAATATTAATTAATTAATTACTAACTACACCACTCCTCTCTACACAATTGGTCACACACCCCCAACACCTTAATCTCTACAATTCTAAGGTCACTACCCCAAACTAAGGGCAGCCCAAACACGACCAAACCACGCATAATCACACACATATACACAACATCATATAATTCTAATTACAAAATAATAATAAAATAAATCGGGGTGTTACAAAACAAATCAGTGTGAAGAAGTTCTAAGGGTCTAGAGGTAGAGACGATGTTTTTAGATTTAAAAGAAGTTTTGCTAAATTTTCCTACTTGGCATGCTCCACAAAGAGCATCTGAGTGGTAGTTGAGATCTGAAAACCCTTTAACAAGTTTCAACTTGTTAAGTATAGAGATTAATCTCCAGTTAGCATGACCTAACCTTCTGTGCTAGATCCACTTCTCATCACTCATAGATAGAAGGAATAGTATCTTCTGACCAACCAATTCAGAAAGATTGATTTTATAAACATTCCCCTTTCTCTTCCCTTTGAACACTACGGACTTGTTAGATTCGTTCATGGCAATGCAATTGTTCTTATTAAACACGACTTCATAACCATTGTCACAAAATTGACTAATGCTTAGTAGGTTATGTCTAAGTCCATCTACAAGCCAAACATTATTAATTGAAATAGTGGAGTTACCAATAATACCCATACCAATGATCTTTCCTGTCTGGTTTTCTTCAAATCCTACAGTTCTTCCCTATTTCAAAGTTAGGGTTTGGAACATAAGTTTTTTTTCCTATCATATGTCATGAGCAGCCACTGTCCAGGTACCATGACTGCTGCTCTGCTTCTCCCTTGAAACATATATATATATATATAGCAAAAACAATTTGAGATTTAGGTACCCATAATCTTATGGGTCCTTTATTGTTAGTTCTGAGAGGTTTCTTCTTATTATGTACCTTTGCTCTTATATGATAAGGTTTAGGATTATTCAAGACTTTTTAATTAAAAGTTTGTTGTATTGAATGAATCTTAGCCTTAGATTATGAGTCTTTCAGAACCTTAGTTTCTGATATCTTAGGTTTTAGATTCTTTAAAACATTTAACTTTAGAGTCTTAGACTCTGGTTTCTTCAAAACCTTTGACTCATCAGCTTTAGATTCTAACTGAGTCAGAACCTTTGAATTTTCAGCAGCAGGTCCAAAATAAGAGTCAAGCCCTTTCTAAGTAGAGCTTGAAGATGAAAGGTCTGTTGCTTTACTCAAGGTCTCAATCCTTGGATTAAAATTTTTTGTGAGTAACCCAAACCTTCCCCTTTGCTTCTACTTACTCCATAAATCATAGAAGCAAGTTTAGTTCTATTAAAGCCATTTATGAGAAATTCTTGAAGAGCCATTTCATGCTCATCAAGAGGCTTGTCAGACACTTCATTTACTAGAGTAATATGAACTTTCTCTAGAGCTTCATTTTTATTTTGAATAGACTTTATCTCTTCTTTCAAAAGATCATATTGCTTTTTTCAGTATTTTCATGTGTCTAGCTTTCTATTGACATCTTCACATAAGCTCTTAAACAAAAGTAATTAAATCAAAATGAGATAGTTTAGAAAATACCTCATCCCATTCCTCAGACTCTGAGCCAGAATCTGAGTCAAATTCTGCTTCTAAAGAGGTAGGAGCCATGAATGCAAGGTTTTCTTGCTCTTCATCATTTTCATCCCATGTTGCCATGGGACTTTTCTTGAATCTGTTCTTGAAGCCATCCTTCTGAAAGCATCCCTTTATTTGTCTTATCCTTTTGTATCTCAGGACATTCAACAATGAAGTGGCCAGGTTTCTTGCAGTTGAAGCACCCTTTCAGATCATCCTTCTTATCTTTGGAGCCATATCCTCTAAAGCCATTGCTTCTACTAGAGAATAATTTATTCTTCTTGTCCAGATGTTGGAATCTTTTAATGATGAAGGCCATTTATTCATTCTTTAGACTCCTAGACTTGAGGAGCCTTTGCAGTTTTAGCAACAGATTTCAAAGCAAGAGGCTTTGACTTTCTGACAGGTTCATCTCCATTGAGCTCCATCTCATGGCTCTGAAGATTACTAATGAGACTCTTAAGACTTAATGTGTTTAAGTCTTTAGCCTCCTGTATAGCTGTCACTTTAGGTCTATATCTAACAGGAAGACTGCTAAGAATCTTCTTTACATGATTAGACGTAGTATAGCTTTTATTTAGAACCTGAAGTCCAGATAAAAGAACTTGAAACCTAGAGAACATGGTTTCAATGTCTTCATCCTCCTTCGTTTTGAACAACTCATAATGCTGAACCAGAAGGTTAGCCTTAACTTCCTGAACTTGTTGATTCCCTTCATAAGTAGTACACAGGGAATTGAAAATGGTCTTAGTAGTGGATTTGTCAATGATTTTGATGTACTATGAATGAGGTAGAGTACCAACCAAGATTCCTCGAAAATTACCTGGCGAAAACAGCTCTGGATTAGACTTCTTCATCCGGATCTCTACCTCCTACGTAATGCTCCCTCCAGCAGGTCCTCCCCACACCACTTTCACCAGGGAAATTTCTTTACCTCTTAATTTCTTCCCTTCTACATCCTCAACCCGCATGGATGTTGACTCAATAGTTAAATTATCTCTTACTTGTATATCATCCATTTGGATCACATGTGATGGATCACGAACATACTTTCGAACCTGAGACACATGGAAAACATCATGGGGGTTCAAAAGATATGAGGGTAAGGTCACTCGGTAGGCAATAACTCTAACTCCCTTGGTAATCTTATAAGGACCAATGAAGCAAGGAGTGAGCTTCGTAGACTTCAGCGCACGACCAACACTAGTCACAAGAGTAACTCTCAGAAACACATGGTCACCCTTTCGGAACTCAAGGGCCTTCCTCCGCTTATCATGGTAGCTATTTTTCTTACTCTGCGAGGCTTTCATTTTCTCTTGGATCATTTTGACTTTCTCAATATTCTACTGAACAATCTCAGGTCCAAGTGCTATACTCTTTCCAAACTCAAACTAACACAAAGAGGTCTTATATCTCTTGCCATACAAAGCCTTAAAATGTGTCATTCTAATACTAGAATGGAAATAATAGTTGCAAGTAAACTCAATCAGCAGTAGATAACTGTTCCAAGCACCTCCTTGCTCAAAAACACAAGCCCTTAACAAGTCCTCCAAAGAATGAATAGTCCTCTCAGTCTAACCGTTCGTCTGCGGATGGTAGGCAGAACTCAACCTCAGCTTAGTTCCCAAAGCTTCCTGCAAGCTCTTCCAAAACCTGGACGTGAATCTCAGATCTTCGTCAAAAACAATACTCGATGGAATACAATGCAACTTCACAATCACATTGATGTAGATCTCTGCTAGTCTCTGCAACAGAAAAATGATCTTAATCGGAATAAAGTGAGCCGACTTAGTCAATCTATCCACAACAACCCAAATCACATCACTTCCCATAGGAGTATTCGACAATCTTGTCACGAAATCCATAGAGATGTTGTCCCATTTCCATTTAGGTATCTCCAATGGTTGTATCAGTCCAGACGACTTCTAATGCTCAATCTTCGACTTCTGACAAGTCAAACAAGTGTAAATAAACTACGCAATGTATTTTTTCACTCTCAGCCACCAAAATATCTTCCTAAGATATTGGTACACTTTACTAGCCCCTGGATGAATACTTAAACTACTTCTGTGACTTTCCTTTAAAATCATTCTGTTAAGCTTCGAAACATCAGAAACACAAACTCTATTATGGGACTTTAAAATTCCATTCTCATCAACTCTGAAGTCCTCATCTCCATTCTGGTCAAATGATGACAAACAATCAACCAAGCCTACATCCAACTTCTAACTTTCTATGATATCATGGAGAAAACCTCTAGTCAGCTTCAGCATACCCAACCTCACACTATTAGGAGTCACCTCGCATACTAAGCTCAGATTTCTGAATTATTCAATCAAATCCAATTCTCTAACCATCAATGTCGACATGTGCAACGACTTCCGACTCAAAGCATCTGCTACAACATTAATTCAAACCAAAATCACAGTCCTTCAAAAATTCTAATTATCTCCTCTGCCTTATATTTAGCTCCTTCTGATAAAACAAGTATTTTAAACTCTTGTGATCGCTGAACACCTCAAACCTCAAACCATAAAAATAGTGCCTTCACAATTTTAACACAAACACCAATGCTGCCAAATCTAAATCATGGGTTGGATAGTTCCTCTCATGAATCTTCAGCTCTCACGAAGCATAAGTTACCATTTTTCCATCTTGCATAAGCACACCACCTAAGTCTATCTTAGACACATCATAATCTACCATAAAAGGTTCCTTCACATTTGGTAAAATTAGAACCGGCACCATCTTTAACTTCTTCTTCAGTTCTTGAAAACTTTCTTCGCACTAGACATCCCACACAAAAGCTTGACCCTTTCGAGTCAACTGAGTCAAAGAAAGAGATATTTAAAAAAACTTTGATAAATCTTCTGTAGTAACTAGTAAACCCCAAAAAACTTATGATCTCTGTAACTGACTTAGGAGCCTCCCATTGTAGCACTGTGTTTACCTTGGACATATCCACTGCTAACTTGGCATACAATTTCTTCTCTTTCAAAACCTGAAGCATAACTCGAAGATGTTTCGTATGATCTTCATTCAATTTAGAATACACCAAATATCATCGATAAATACTACAACAAACTGATCCAAGTAGGGATGGAATCATAAACACACCAGGGGCATTAGACACACCGAACTACATCACAGAGTAATCATAGTGACCATATTGTGTCCTAAACGCGGTCTTCGGGATATCTTCATCTTTCACTCAGATCTAATGATAGCCTGATCTCAAGTCGATCTTACTAAACACACATGCCACAACCAACTGACCCATAAGGTCATCAATCCTTGGAAAATGATACTTATTCTTAACTGTAACCTTATTCAACTGCTGGTAGTCAATACATAACCTCATACTACCATCTTTATTCTTTTTGAGCAGATCTTCTAACTGACTCTTCAATTCACCCAATTCTGACACAGACATCATGTATAATCCCATTGAGACAAGTCTGGTACCAAGTACTAAATCTATGGCAAACTCAATCTCTTTCTGGTGGTAGATCAATAATATCGTCTAGAAACACATATGGAAATTTACACTTTACACGCAGATAAACCATTTCCGCTTTAATTTCAACTTTCAAAGAAGCAAACATTGCAAACACTTGGGATTTATCTTTCAAGAACTCTTCCACTTGACTAGCACATATGAACTTCGAATCTCCCTCTTCAACAAACTCAGGAAACAACACTAACTTATCATAGCAGTTGATCTGAACACGGTTGAACTCCAACTATTTCTTCCCCAGAACAACATCTAGATGATTCAACGGTAAGCAGACTAAGTAAATACCAAAGTCCTTACCATAGATTGTCAAAGGGCAATTCAAACAAACTAAAGAAGTAGTCACCGATTCATTAGATTGTGTGTCAATAACCATATTACCATTAATAGTAGACACACAAGATTTAATCTTTTCACACAGTCAACAGACATGAACGAATGTGTTGCACCCGTATCAATGATAATAATTGAAGGAATACTATTAGTAAAACATGTACCTCGAATCAAGTTATCCGTCTTCGAGACATCCTTCCCACTGAGACCAAACACTTCCCACTAGCTTTTGCATCTGACCCCTTCTTGGGCTTCTGACATTATGTACTAATATGATATGGTTCCCTACAATTGAAACAAGTCACTGCGACACTCTTGCATTCAGTAGCTCGATGTCCCGATTTCCCACATTTGAAGCATATCATTGTAGTACACTCTGAAGCACGATGACCCAACACTCCACACTTGAAACACTTAATAGAAGTAGGAGCACCTCCCCGATTTTGACCTTTCCCACCATTATTTTTCTATTGAAATTTTTATTTACCTTTACCATCTGAAACCACATATAGTTTTCCGCGATTCTGATTACCAATCTTCTTATCACTAACACTTTTGTAATGAGAAGATGCAGCACAACTATCTTCATCATAGATATGACACTTATTAACCAGCACAGACAACCGACGAATCTCTTGGTACCCAATGAATTGTTTGATTTTTGGACGCAAACCACTCTAAAACTTGATACACTTCAATCCTTCAGCTCCTACCCCATTATAATGAGGGCAGGACCTAGACAACTCTTCAAATTTAGCAGTATAATCCGCAACAATCATGTTTCCTTGCTTTAGCTCAAGGAACTTGATCTCCTTCTTGCTACGAATGTCAGTCAGGAAGTACTTCTCAAGGAAATTGTGTAAAGTTCCCCCAAGTGATATCAGTACGTGCAACTTCCAACCTTTGACGAGCATTGTCCCACCAATACTATGTTTCCTCAGCCAACATATGAGTACCGTACTCGACCTTCTAAGCATCTGTGCAAACCATCACTCTGAAGATTTTCTCAATTTGTTGCAACCAAAACCGAGCACCATTTGGATCATATCTTTCCTTAATGTTTGGAGGATTGTTCCTCTAAAACCTACTCAACCCACAAAATTCGCCACCTTCATCCTGTGGATTCTGCCGAGCTTGCAAAGTCTGTCCCATCACATGAGCCATAGATTCCAAAGCATCAACGACTGCACAATCGTTTATTCCAGTCATTTCTATGTATATCAGCAAACAACTATTAGAAGAAACATTGCATCGACAACGTTCACACACTTGTCGCATACTAGGAAACAGATAAAAAAATCATAAAACCTGGTCAGACGAACCAACCTGCTCTGATACCAACAATGTAACACCCTAATTCCTGAATTACAAAATAATACAATTACTCAAAGTATATTTTCACCTAAGGGTGTCACACATTCTAAAAAAAACATATGTTATTAATTTAAACAGCTTGCAACAAAAAATTATAAAAAATTCAACAACACCTTCACATAGTCTAATCAAATGAAATTACCCAAATATCAGTTTTTTTAAATGAACACGGTAATTTCCCAAATAAAAGTAATAATATCCCATTCACTGTGTTACAATACCAGAGCGACAAAAAGAGTACTAAACAAAACTGGAAAAAAACATAAGAAGACAATCACCACCATTCTTCAACACAACAACACTACATGCTACCTGTATCTGCAACATGGGCATAAAAGCTACACACAAACATAAAAAGGGTGAGAATAATCCTTATAAATGTTAGCGGTGAAACTAAACAACATGACAATCATAAAAATACATAAATCATTCTCACACATGTCATACCCCAAATTTTGACCACTAAGATTTCCCATCATTGTGAAAATCATCATCACAATATGGAGGAACCATCATACTTCATTAGTCTCCCCAAAGATGGGTGAGCGTTCACTACAATCAAACTAGGGTTTCAAACCCTCTCAGAGCCTTTAGACAAATGATCAATCAAGGAATGACATGATCTTCAACTTGTCTAAACCTCTCAAACATTCACAAAGGATCAAGAGGGCTCCCACATCAAGAATTAAGCACAAGAGTGCAACATTTCAAGTGGATCAAGCCTCAAGTTCATCTAATACAAAGTCAACTGACGCAGAAAGTCAAAGTTTGACTTTTGGTCAACTTTGAGCTTCACAAGCCATTACTCAAGAAAATATGATGGATGATTTAATTTGATCAAATTTAAATCAAGAAATCATGCAAAATTGTAAAATTGATCAAATTGAAAGAAACTTAGAAATTTTTTCTAAGTTAAAATCATGTTCAAGTGCACAACTTTTCAAGGTTGTAACTATTGATCCAAGCATCCATTGATTTTGAGTAAGAGCTACTTTTAAAGAGGGTATTTGGTACTTCAACATTGTAGAAGGAATCAACTCAAAATATCATAAGGATTGAAAGATATAAGTGATTAAAGTTGGGAATTCTTAATGTCCAATGTTCTGACACTGCATGGGACATCATTAATATTTTTCCAGCAAGAATGTCCCAACTTCAAGGATGTTTTTCTCCATGATCCAAATTGATTCAAGCTAAACCTTGATAATCAAAGTTGAAGTACGTTATCTCAGATTTCCAGAAAGTTGTAGAACGTCCTTGTAGCATACTCGAGCAAGGAGATATGATTTTTGCAAAAAGCATTGATAAAGCAGAATTTTCATGACAGCTTTTAGGACAGATTTGACTACACAAGTTCAAGACCATTTTTGATGACTTTGCAAGCTGAACCGAGACCAAAGTCAAACATCAAAGTTAAAGTATGTCATTAGGGCTTTCCAAAATGTATAAGAAATCCCATTAATTCAACTTGAGCAAGGAGTTATGAACCTCACAACAGGCCTTGCTCGAGCTAATTTTTTAGGACATATTTTGTGCACTTTTCTTGTGCCACCCAATTTTCAAGCTTTGCCACCATGCAAGACAAGCATCAAAGATGCAATTCACTTCAAATCAAAATATCATAGTGGATTAAAAGATACAAGTGATTAAAGTTTGGAATTATTAATGTTCAATGTCTGATGTTCTGACATTGCATGGGACATCATTAATATTTTTCCAGCAAGAATGTCCCAACTTCAAGGATGTTTTTCTCCATGATCCAAGTTGATTCAAGCCAAACCTTGAACATCAAAGTTGAAGTACATCATCTCAGCCATTCGCGGTCAGGATCTATTTGGAAAGGACGCCGCAGACCTCTGCTTGGTCCCCAATGTGAAAGTTTCGCATAAGTTCCAAGTGCCTGACTTTGAAAAGTACAAGGGTAACTCTTGCCCTCAAAGCCATCTGGTGATGTACGCTCGGCGAATGTCAGCTCAGACGGAGAATCAGGACCTACTGATTCACTACTTTCAGGATATTTTAACCGGTGCCGCATTAAAATGGTACATGGGTTTAAACCGTGCTACAATCAGTACATTCAGAGATCTTGGTACTGCCTTCGTCCAACAATACAAATATAATTTGGACATGGCACCCGACAGAGATCAACTCAGATCAATGTCGCAAAAGGACAAGGAAACCTTTAAGGAGTATGCTCAAAGGTGGCGTGAAATTGCCGCTCAAATTTGTCCACCTCTTGAGGAAAAAGAGATGACAAAGATCTTCTTAAAGACCTTGAGCTCATTTTACTACGACAGAATGGTCACCAGTGCACCCAGTGACTTCACCGAGATGGTGGGCATGGGAGTTCGTCTTGAAGAAGCCGTCCGAGAAGGACGTTTGGCAAAAGACGCTGGACCATCAAGCAGTACAAAACGATACGGTAGTGCTCTCCCTAAGAAAAAAGAGCAGGATATTAGGAATATCTCTCTCGGAAAGCAAAGGCGACATTATCAATCGGTAGCAGCTGTAACTCCTGCTATCAGCCTTGTGCCTATTCCTACGTATCAACCTCAGGTTGCGCAGAGCCAACCTAATCAGCAAAGGACACAACAGCCTCTTCAGCAGGCTCGTCCTCCATATAACAACAACCATACAACACGACCACCAGGGTTTGATCCTATACCCATGTTGTACGCAGAACTATTTCCATTACTACTGGCTAAGGGGCACATTCAGACTAAATCTCCTCTTACAGTACCGGAAAATCCGCCTTTTTGGTTTAAGGTGGATCAAACTTGCCCTTACCACCAAGGAGGATCAGGGCATAACATAGAGAATTGTCACAATTTCAAATCTGACGTGCAAAAGCTTGTTAGGAGCGGACTCTTATCTTTCAAAGATACGAATCCCAATTTTCTCACAAACCCGCTGCCTCAACATGAGAAGGTTGCATTCAACTTGATTGAGAAAGAATTTAACAACGTCTATCAAATTCACGATGTACTCTTGTTGAAAACCAATCTGGTCAAGATGCATTGTAAACAGAGTGGATATGGCCATGTGCCACCTCATAATTATCACCAGTGTGATATCTGCTCTAAAGACAACCAGGGGTGTTCTGTGGTGCAAGCAGCCCTACAAGAACAAATGGATCTCGGATGGATCCGAGAGCACCGAGTTCGTGGAGTTAACATGGTCTACACGAATTTCAACATCATTCAAAACCACGATATCCGTGCGATGAATGTCAACCTGGTGGCGATGCACTCAAGGCAAAGCCAGTATCATAATCTGCCGCGGCACGATTACAGTTCCTGTCTGACTTGCTCGGTAAATAAACAGGGATGCTCTTTCATACAGGAGGCCCTCCAGCGTCAGATGGATCTTGGATGGATCCAAGACTACCATGATAGGAACCCTTATCAGATCAACATGGTTCAGATCTTCGATATTCGCGTGATAAATACCAGCCTGGTAGAGTTACATGCTGAGCAGGTCCGACTCAGATTCTTAATATCACACGACTATCAAAGCTGTAAAGCAGGTTGCAAATTTATATGGATGAAGATACTCAGCAAATTAGTATCAGCAACAGGAATCCCACTCGGCGTCAAAGTCAGGATGTCCGATCTGTGGAAGCTAACCTAGTGAGGTTACATTGTATTCAAAGTGGGCGTGTTCAGGTGCCACCACATAATTATGACCGTTGTAGTGTCTGTTCGGAAAGTAACCAAGGGTGTTACCTTGTGAGAGCAGCTCTTCAGGGTCAGGTGGATCGTGGAGAGATTCGCCCATATCCGGGTTCTGGACCCATCAACTGGACGCCGAACTACCTTGCCAATCAAGTCGAGGATGTTGTCACCATCTTTGGTCGTCACCAGACCATGGATGTTTTCACCATCATTACTCTACTTGACGAATCTAGAATTCCCAACCGGGAACGGATCGAGATTACTTATGATGGTCAGAAAAACCAGAAGGTTCTCATAGTCATCTATCTACCAGGACCATTACCGTATGAATCAACTAAGGCTATCCCTTACAAATACGGTGCAACGACAGTTGAAAATGGAAAGGAAATTCCATTACCCTCCGTCGTGAATATTGCAGACATCAGTCGTGTATCACAGAGCGGTCGAATCTTCAACCGAGGAGTTGGAGAACCTAACAAGGAAAAGGAACTTCAGACGGAAGCTCCCGATCCATCAGTCGGTCAATCCAGTAATCCCGACCTTTCGAAAAATAATGATGAGATGCTGAAGCTCATCCAAAGGAGTGAATATAACATTGTGGATCAGCTGTTACAGACTCCTTCAAAAATCTCGGTATTATCACTGTTACTCAGTTCAGAAGCGCACAGGGAGGCTCTATAGAAAGTCTTGGAGCAAGCCTTTATGGAACAGGATGTAACAATCAGACAGTTCGATAGTATTGTCTCTAACATCACTTCCTGCAATAATTTGGGATTTAGCGATGAGGAATTACCCGAAGAGGGTCGCCGTCATAACATGGCGCTCAACATTACAGTTAACTACCAGGACGATGCTTTAACTAGCGTACTGGTAGACACAGGGTCAGCCCTGAATGTTATGCCAAAGTCCACTTTGATACAATTATCATTCAATGGCCCTCCGATGAGAACCAGTGAGGTCGTCGTCAAAGCGTTCGATGGATCCAGAAAAACGGTTATCGGCGAAGTTGATCTTCCCATAACTATTGGTCCTCACACTTTCCAAGTTACTTTCCAGGTCATGGACATCCGGGCAATGTACAGTTGTTTATTAGGAAGACCTTGGATACATCAGGCTGGAGCGGTCACCTCGACCCTCCACCAAAAGTTAAAGTTCGTCCAGAATGGCCAACTCATCACAGTCTGTGGGGAACAGGCCTTGCTCGTCAGCAATTTATCGTCATCCACTTATGTGGAACCAGAAGGGATAATCAGAACCAAGTTCCAAGCGCTTTCGTTACACAAGGACGAACAATCCGGAGGAGGAACTTCGATTTCCTCATATAAAGATGCTATTAAAGCGGTCGAGAGTACCGATACAACAGGATGGGGATAGCTTGTCACTGCTACTAGCAATACAACAAAGAAGGGTCTTGGTTTTTCTGCAACCTGTACCCAGGCAGCTGCCAACGATGAAAGTCTTCATCCCCTTCAAAACTTCTTCCACAGTGGAGGTTTCCTTCACCCAGTGTCTCAAGCAGTACATGCTATCAATGAGGAAGATCCCTCTGACACAGATGAAGAATGGAAGTCCTACCTTAACGAGGACGGTTATATGTCTCAGGAAGAGGTGCCTATACCATTTTGCTATCCCGCACAGAGTCTGAGATTTATACCACGGTCAGATGTCGAAATGATATATGGAGATTATGATCCGGAAGGATGTCGTGCTCCGCCAAATTCATTAGAGGAAGACACTCTGATGAAAGACAACTTTGACTACAACTACTCTGGCCCAATGGATGGTCTGCCAATGTGGTAACCTTACCCAGGAAACTTGGGGCAAGAGAGTCAGCCGAACAATGAAAATCAGCTGACCGTCTTTGAATAGAATACTTGTGTCCCCACCATGTCATGGGATCAACACTCAGGTCATTTAGAAGCTACTCAACATGAAGATGAATTCGCAACGTTTGCAGGACTTGAATTCATCAACTATGCTTTTCCCGAGGTCAACGTCATCGAGAGAGATGACTCCTCCAGTTCCAAAGAAGTTTGGGACACCTTGGGACAACCGAGTGGAAAATACGACTATATGGACAGGTACACCGCTCCCGAAAGCTCTCGTATCAGGCTCGAAGATATCCAGCCAATTGGATGGGGAGATACAGCTGAGAGCACAAATGCTCTGCAAAATACAACAGAGGAATCCTCCTACGACAACTCTGCCGAGGAGACAGATTCCAATGATCCTGCTCCACCAGAAATCAGCGTCATTTCTGAAGACAAATCAAGGAAGGTGCCATACTTTGTGGTTCACCGAGGAGTTCGCCGCCAATGGTTTGCCGTCGAGGTTCCGAAGGTCGTTCATCAGTCAAAGTAATTGCCATCTTTTAACCTTTCACCCTGCCCAGGTGAAACAGATGTTTTGATAGGGCTCGCTTTCTGTAAATTTTCCCTCTTCGCTTAGCCCAAAGCGACAGAGTTTTGTTTTATAGGGCTATAGTTTCAAGAATCGACTTGTTCATTAATAAAATAACGTCGTTCTGTAATTTCCGCATTATTTGCTATTTTCTCTTTTTGCTTTTTCAGAAAATGGTAATCCTAAAAAACAAATCAATAATAAAAAACAAGCAGTAAAATAAATACACTGCACACACTTGCATTTTCTCTATCTCTTCTAAACACGAATCATCACGTCATGCAGATTGCTTGTTTTAAACCCCGTTGAAACATACGATCCGATGCCTTCTCCCAACTTTCAGTTCCTGGTATTTGGGGCTGAAGAAGAAGTTGACAACAAAATTCCAGAAGAGATCTCCCGACTACTCAGACAAGAGGAAAGGTCCATTGAACCTCACAAAGAGCCATTGGAAACGGTAAACTTGGGTTCGGAAGAAGAGAGAAAAGAGATCATGATTGGGGCACTGCTCAGTCCAACTGCCAGAGAGGGTTTGATAAAGCTTCTCAAGGAATTCCCCGATGTATTCGCTTGGTCCTATCAGGATATGCCAGGGTTGGATACCAACATCGTGGAACATCATTTACCATTGAGATCGGAATGTCCGCCAGTAAAGCAAAGGTTGAGACGGACTCACCCGGACATGGCCATCAAAATCAAAGAGGAGGTACAAAAATAGATTGACGCAGGTTTCCTCGCTACATCTGAATATCCTCAATGGTTAGCCAACACCGTACCCGTTCCCAAAAAGGACGGAAAGGTCAGAATGTGTGTTGATTACAGGGATCTGAACAAGGCAAGTCCAAAGGACGACTTTCCTTTACCACACATTAAGATACTGGTAGACAGCACAACAACGTTCAAAATTTTCTCCTTTATGGATGGATTCTCGGGCTATAACCAGATCAAAATGGCGCCGAAAGACATGGAGAAAACTTCGTTCATTACCCCATGGGGTACCTTTTGTTACAAGGTGATGCCGTTCGGCTTGAAGAACGTCGGGGCAACCTATCAAAGGGCCATGACTACTCTGTTTCATGACATGATACACAAAGAGATAGAGGTATATGTCGATGACATGATTGCAAAATCTAAGACAGAAGAGGAGCATGTGACCCACCTGTCGAAACTATTCGAGCGTTTGCGAAAGTACAAACTCTGCTTGAATCCCAACAAATGCACTTTCGGTGTCCGTTCAGGGAAACTCTTAGGTTTCATCGTCAGCCAGAAAGGAATTGAGGTTGATCCTGACAAGGTCAAGGCCATTCAAGAAATGCCTTCTCCGAAAACTGAAAAACAAGTCAGAGGATTCCTGGGACGTTTAAACTACATCTCTAGATTCATGTTCCTCATGACCGTGACATGCGCGCCAATCTTCAAACTACTAAAGAAGATACAATCATTTCTCACTGATTCCCGGGGCAAGTGGACTCCAAATTATGATGGCCCCTATGTGGCCACGAAAACTTTCTCAAGCGGCTCCTTGAGACTTGCAACCATGGACGGAGAAGAATTTTCCTACCCCACAAATGTTGATGTAGTCAAGAAATACTTCGCCTAAAAAAAACGTCTCGGTGGATTGAAAACCCGAAAGGGCGGTCCAGGCAAAAGTTAGAGACAAAATAAAAAAAAATCATCCCGGTGGATTGGAAACATCAAAGTACAATCCAGGAGAAAATTAGGGATAATGGCAAGTAACTATGTTCAACAGAGGCAAGTCCCTCAGCAGCAGCAGTTATACCATCCATCGGAGGAAAATTCCAGTCAAGGTCATCTTCGACAGAAGCTCAGGATGCCCAGAATTCAAAGTTGGTAGAAGGATAGTGGTCGTTATGTTTCAACGTAGCCCTTTTCCCTGTAAATTACCATTTTCAAACTTTGTATATACTCATTGGAATCACGCGTTTGGTTGATCTCCTTCTTATAAATAAAATTTGAGCCTTTGTGCTTTTGTTTGTAATTCTTATTTGTTTTAGCTTTACAGAACAACATTGTTAACATGATCAACGATTCTTGAAATAAAACAAAAATGAATTTACTTGTTAAAA
The DNA here is from genome assembly GCA_022829125.1 of Lathyrus tuberosus. Classification (NCBI taxonomy): domain Eukaryota; kingdom Viridiplantae; phylum Streptophyta; class Magnoliopsida; order Fabales; family Fabaceae; genus Lathyrus; species Lathyrus tuberosus. Next base: position 5,808,271 of record JALAZF010000247.1, read on the forward strand.
CTTTTTCTGCTTTTAAATTAAAGATGGCAATTGCTTTTGGCTGTCGAACATCGAAAGAACGCCGATTGCGTCTCCAAAGGCGTTTGAATTTCAAAGTGCAGAATCAAAGTACTCCTTCTACGCCAGTGCGCTTGAATGAAGGATCAATAGTGTCGGATGCAACTATTCCATCTGATACCCTCGGCCGAGTTCTTATCTCCTAAGCCCGACCAACATAGCTCCCAACAGGGACTATCTTTCCTAAGCAAGGTGGAATTGCTATTCTGAACCAGCGGTACTTCTTCGCCCCGCGATAGCCGAGTATCTAGTCATGTTCATCCACTAGTCTGTATGTCGCATCAGTTTTGTCAGTATAAACATACATACATCATGCATTCTATTTGCATTCTCATTCATATTGCATCACTATCACTCCAGTCGGTCTTATCCCTAGTGATAGCTGTCCTCTCGGTCGAGTTGTCAGTTCTTTCCTCGATTAAGAAATGTTGTGTTTGAACGATCTCTCCTCCAGTTTATTTCTGGATTGAAGTTGGGTCCTTGACCACTTTGATAACTTGAACCTCTGAAAATCCAGAGAAGCTTTCTACAAATGTCACTCTTCGCCATTGAAGATGATATCCTTGCTTTCCCGGATTAAGGAAAATCCCCAGAGAAAGCCTCTTAAACAGAGATTCAGCAATACGACAGTTTATCTCTGAAACACAGTTGATGAAAAGGTCCTCGGCACCTCAAAATTGGACCCCATCATATGGCATTTATCCAGGAAGATCCCGAAAAAAGTATAATGTAAGATCCCAAGCAGAAACAGCCTCTCAAGAGACTCGCTTTCCCCAGATAGAGTCGACAAATGGCGTCTCCAACAGAGAAGTTTGTGCACCTCTACAACTCAGACGATTGGGCTCCCCAGCGAGTCTAACGTCAAACTTTTTCCCATCAAATGGCATCTCCCCAGAAAAATTAGGCGAGAAGTTTGAGGAAAATCGCTACGCATAGCGTCCCTTGTCAATAAATTTTATTGACGGAAGAAACCGAGACCAGTTCCTTGGCAGGAAACCAGGATCGAGGGGAAGTTTACAACAGCAACTCAGACCAGTTCCTTGATAGGAAACCAGGATCGAGGGGAAGTTTACAACATCAACTCAGACCAGTTCCTTGGTAGGAAACCAGGATCGAGGGGAAGTTTAAATCAGAAACTTAGACCAGTTCCTTGGTAGGAAACCAGGATCGAGGGGAAGTTCATCTCAAAAGAAAACTGTGACCAGTTCCTTGGTAGGAAACCAGGATCGAGGGGAAGTTTACCTTTTCTAAGAATTATTGCTTAGGAAAAGAGGATGAATGCGTGAGCCGCCATTCATAACCACCATCAAAATTTTGGATATTCCGATATTTAATCCTCTTGCACCCCGAATGCCTGAATACCTTCGTCATTCACACCTTCGGGTCCAAGAAGATTAAATAGGGGCATCTGTCATACCCCAAATTTTGACCACTAAGATTTCCCATCATTGTGAAAATCATCATCACAATATGGAGGAACCATCATACTTCATTAGTCTCCCCAAAGATGGGTGAGCGTTCACTACAATCAAACTAGGGTTTCAAACCCTCTCAGAGCCTTTAGACAAATGATCAATCAAGGAATGACATGATCTTCAACTTGTCTAAACCTCTCAAACATTCACAAAGGATCAAGAGGGCTCCCACATCAAGAATTAAGCACAACAGTGCAACATTTCAAGTGGACCAAGCCTCAGGTTCATCTAATACAAAGTCAACTGACGCAGAAAGTCAAAGTTTGACTTTTGGTCAACTTTGAGCTTCATAAGCCATTACTCAAGAAAATATGATGGATGATTTAATTAGATCAAATTTAAATCAAGAAATCATGCAAAATTGCAAAATTGATCAAATTGAAAGAAACTTAGAAATTTTTTCTAAGTTAAAATCATGTTCAAGTGCACAACTTTTCAAGGTTGTAACTATTGATCCAAGCATCCATTGATTTTGAGTAAGAGCTACTTTTAAAGAGGGTATTTGATACTTCAACATTGTAGAAGGAATCAACTCAAAATATCATAAGGATTGAAAGATATAAGTGATTAAAGTTGGGAATTCTTAATGTCCAATGTTCTGACACTGCATGGGACATCATTAATATTTTTCCAGCAAGAATGTCCCAACTTCAAGGATGTTTTTCTCCATGATCCAAGTTGATTCAAGCCAAACCTTGAACATCAAAGTTGAAGTACGTTATCTCAGATTTCCAGAAAGTTGTAGAACGTCCTTGTAGCATACTCGAGCAAGGAGATATGATTTTTGCAAAAAGCATTGATAAAGCGGAATTTTCATGACAACTTTTAGGACAGATTTGACTACACAAGTTCAAGACCATTTTTGATGACTTTGCAAGCTGAACCGAGACCAAAGTCAAACATCAAATTTAAAGTATGTCATTAGGGCTTTCCAAAATGTATAAGAACTCCCATTAATTCAACTTGAGCAAGGAGTTATGAACCTCACAACAGGCCTTGCTCGAGCTGATTTTTTAGGACAGGTTTTATGCACTTTTCTTGTGCCACCCAATTTTCAAGCTTTGTCACCATGCAAGACAAGCATCAAAGATGCAATTCACTTCAACTCAAAATATCATAGTGGATTAAAAGATATAAGTGATTAAAGTTTGGAATTATTAATGTTCAATGTCTGATGTTCTGACATTGCATGGGACATCATTAATATTTTTCCAGCAAGAATGTCCCAACTTCAAGGATGTTTTTCTCCATGATCCAAGTTGATTCAAGCCAAACCTTGAACATCAAAGTTGAAGTACATCATCTCAGATTTCCAGAAAGTCCTAGAATGTCCATGTAGCATACTCGAGCAGGGAGTTATGGATTTTACAAAAAGGCTTGCTGCAGCTGAATTTTTCATGGGACAGATTTGCACATTTCTTGTGCCACACGAATTTCCAAGCCTTGTCATCATCTTGGACACATCTGAGGATCAAATCTAAAGGGGACAATCACTGAGCCAAGCCTCCAAAGTCCTTGGAACAAGAAGTAGCATGCTATTCCTAAAATTCCCTAAAAGAGGGACAAGACTCCAATTTTGGATTGAAGCATTCAATGGAAGCATCAAGGTGGCATGGACTGACACATTTGCAACTGAATTCAGTCAAGATTCCTCCAACAAGTAGGGAACCAAAGCTCTGTGCCCTAACCTCTAGTCAATGGCTAGAGGAGACTTGGATTTTCATTGGACAACATTGGCCAAACCTCTGCTGCAGTTGCCATTCACTATTGCTGCGAAAACAAACTTGCTCTACTATAAATAGAGCTCATTTGTGCTCAGTTTAAGTACACCAAAGCCATCAAACAGATGCTTTCCTCAAAATCTCTTCTTTCACCTCAAATTTGCTTTCCAAAGCAAGTAATTCTGAGTTTTTGAGCTTGAGAGCTTTTCCATCACAATCAATCACACACACACCTCATATATATCATATGTAAGCTGTGCAAACTATCACAAGTGACCTGTAATCACAAAATCACAAAGTCACTTCTCAAAACCTCAAAATGGCACTTTTTTGCATTTTTCAAGCCATGTCTTGATTCAGTCACTTACCAAACCAGATAAAACCTCAAACACACTCCAAATATCATCCTTGAACTATCCCAAATGGTTCCCAACATCTGGAACACCATTTGAGGGAGTTGCTATTTTGGTCACTTTTAACCCCTTTTGCAAGAAAGGGGCAGTTTGTGTTTTTGCAGGTACCAGCTGATTCCAACCATCCTAAAAGCTTCTAAGAGGTTATTTGAGGGTGTCCAAAGCATCAAATCATTTCTGGAACAAAGCACTTGGTAGGTTGCACAAAATCTCCAAAAAAAGAGGTAAAATTCATAACTTGAATTCTTTGAATCATGCTTTCCTTTGATGTCCACATACATGCATCATATTGAACAATTCTTGAAGCAAAAATACAGTCCTTAATGTGTATGTTATGATCCTCCTACTGTTTGCACTTTAACATGTTTATATATGGAGTTTATGTTGTTTTAAACTTAAGGTGCAGATCTGATTTTTTGCCTTGTGTGTGCTGTACATTAAGTTTCAGTATGTATGAGTAATACCATTGGATTCCTTGCGAAAAATTGGTCAAGATAGGTTCTTACGGATTTCAATTTCATTAAAAATTGAGAGAGTTATGAATGTTTGAAAATTTGATAAGCAAAGATGTTTAAACTTAAGGTGTAGATCTGGTTTTTTGCCTTATGTGCGCTGTACATTAAGTTTCAGTATGTATGAGTGATACCATTGGATTCTTTGCGAAAAATTGGTCAAGATAGGCTCTTCCGGATCTTAATTCCGTTAAAAATTGAGAGAGTTTTGAATGTTTGAAGTTTGATAAAAAGATGTTGAAAATCAAGGTGCAGTTCTGGTTTTTGTCTGATGTCGAATGTGATGTTGTGACATCGTCCCTTTTCTCTTATATTCAAAACTCATGAGTGATGTCTCATGAGTGATGTTGTGACATCACATTCCTCTTTTTCTTAGTTTATCTTCAAAACTCAACCAATTATTTCACATAGCAAAAATTATCATTTTCCAAATCTGTTTTACACACTTCTTATTCATACTCCATAATATTTTAATCCACCAAAAAATCACAAAAAATATTATTATTTGATATATTTTTAATATATTCAAAAATATTGTTTTAAATTGTTTTAAATGCTTTTAAAATGATTTCTTTTTCTTGATTTTTAAAACCAAAATGATTTTAAATATTCATGTGGATAAAATGCTTTTTCATAAACCTTAATCACTGTTTATAACATGATTAATGATTTTATTTGATATTTTTTTATCATTTTTTACTTGATTTTTCTTTGAAAAATGCCCTTTAAAAAATGAAATTAGGGTTTTTGATTAATTCAACCCTCATCAAACTTTTTCAAACACTCATGGGCCTCTAATAGAGTGTAAGGCCCAATCCTTTTTTTGACAAAATCATTTGGGCCTCAGTATATTGTATAAGTCCCGATACCGTAAAAAACAAACGGCGCGATCGTCGCCTTTTCGAAACAAAAAAACCTTGGGCCTACCCTCGAGTAGTAAGACCCATTTCTTTTCTTAAAACTCATTTGGGCCTCTATTAGAGTGTAAGACCCAACCCCCTTGTACAGAAAACTTTTTGAGCCTCATTCGTTGTATAAGTCCCTCTGTACATTTTCAAATAAACGACGCAATCGTCGCCTTTTAAAAAAATCAATTGGGCCTCTCCTTGAGCTATAAGACCCATTCAAAACTTTTGGGCCTCTATTAGAGTGTAAGACCCAACCCCCTTTTAACCAAAACATTTTGGGCCTCACATATTGTATAAGCCCCTTTGCGTTAAAAGAAAATCTCGACGCGATCGCCATTTCAAACGGAAAAACAAACTGGGCCTACCCTTGTGTTATAAGCCCCACTCTTTTTCTTTAAAACTTTTTGGGCCTCTTGAGAGAGTGTAAGACCCATCCCTTTGTACAGAAAACCTTTTTGGGCCTCAGTCACTTGTATAAGTCCCTCTGTACAAAATTCAACAGTGCGCTCACTGATAAAACCCTGGGCCTCTCCTTGAGCTATAAGCCCCATAATCTTTCCTTTTCAAAGCACTTTCTCCTTTGATTTTGAAATATACTGTTGTTTTCAATATTTCTTTGTTGACCAACTAACCAAACAGCATGGAAGCTCTACAACCGAGTAAGTGGTTATTGCTTTCATTTACCGCTTTCATATACATATAACTGTATTGTGGGGCTGTTTCACTGTAAGTCTTCTTTCATAAACTCATATCAACTGTGTAATAATAGTATAGATATTTAGAGTTTCCCCGGCAACTACGTCTAGAACTAGGTGACGCCGTTTCGTTTATTCATAGAAATAGACAACTAGATCCCCAATAGGATCACCAGATACAGTCTTCTCTTCGGCTGTCCTCATTAGGAATTGTCAAGAAACTCTACTCCCAGAGATGAATGTATTCTTCGTGAATGGCATCTTTGAGTTTCTTCCAAATTCTCGGACTTTCCTGGCTTGATCTATTCCTCGTGGATAGCCTGTCTTGAATTTCTCGGGGTTTGGGGACCCACGGGCTTCTTAAAAGCATCGGCCTCCTCTTGGACATCGTACAAGGACCCACAGGCTTCCTAAAAGCAACACCGCCTCCTCTTGGGCTTAGTACAAGTACCCATCGGCTTCTTAGAAGTATTCACAACCTCCTCTTAGGCTTCGTATAATGATCTCTTCCTCCGGGAATGATAGCCTCCTCTTGGGCTTCGTACAAGGACCGATCGACTTCTTAAAAGTTTCCAGCCTCCTCTTGGGCTTCGTACAAATTGTCCCGACAACCTCCTAGAGGTATAGGAACAAAACTTAGTCATCTGCATAAAACAGTCCTTCCAAAGAGTCTACTACCGTTTCTCAAAGCATAGTACAAAAAATGAAACTCTAGACTTGGACAGTCTAATTTCCTTGAGTCTCAAAGACATTCTCAAGTGACCCCTTCGTTAAATAGGAAGGAAACCCGTAGACTCGGACAGTCTCAATACCCTTCAGATTTCCCACTTCCTTAAAGAACAGGAATAACCCGGATCCTCGAATCAAATCCTTGAGTACAGTGTTGCTCATATAAGAACTGATTTTCTCTTTCAAAATTAGTATACTGGACCTGTCACTCAACTGAAACAGTCACCATAGCCTCCTCTTGGGCTTTGTACAATGATCCTCCCCAGCGGAGTCAAACAACGTTCAGCCTCTCTCTCGGGCCTTGTACGAGACACAAAAGAGACTCCCTCGTTGAGTCAATCACCCCTTTCGCCTCCATCTCGGGCTTTATACGAGATACAAAAAGGTTCTTATTGAGCCAAATAAATTTTAGCCTCCATCTCGGGCTTCGTACGAGATACAAAAAACTCTCTTGTTGAGTCAAATAGCCTCCATCTCGGGCTTTATACGAGATACCAAAAGATTCCCTAGTTGAATCAAAAACCTTTCAGCCTCTCTCTCGGGCTTTGTACGAGACACATATTAGCCTCATCTTAGGCTTTGTATAAGAAAACCACTGGTTGATCCAATCAACCTTTTAGCATCAAAGCTGTGCCTCGTTCACAGTACACAAACATCAACAACTCCTTCCCTTTCATCTAATGGCTGTAAGCGGCAAGCCTCTGGATCATCTACATCCATGCCAATGTCCCTCTTTTAGCATGAGAAATTCCTAAGGAAAGATGGCATTGCTCTAAACTGAGTTAAAAGTCTTCTCCTTCAGGTTAAAATCCCCTATAAAGGAAATTATGGCATTGCCAGATTCACACATCCCGGTTAAAGTAATTCTCCTTTATAAACAGTTGTGACATACAACCCCCTCTTTAGAGATGCCAAATTCTCTCTAAAGTCAAACCCTTTTAGCTTCATATCTTGGGCTTTGAACAAGATACAAACTACCTCCAGCTTCACATCTTGGGCTTTGAACAAGATACAAATCACCTTTCGCTTCACGTCTTGGGCTTTGAACAAGACACCGAAACACCCATTTCCTCCCATAGAATAGGGGGAACTACGAACGCTCTGATTTCCCTGTTTCGGAAAAACGGGAATACGTAGGCATAAGATTGAAAGAAAAATCTTAGCAAGCACACTAAACAAAAACCCAAAATCCCATACTCTCATACATTCGTCCTAACATCCTAACCGATAGCCTAAAGCACCCCTCGTCAACAAAATAACCTAGGAGAAACCCCGAATCTTTGTAGCATCTGTAAACCAACAGTTTTGATTGTTTAACCTCAGTATGCAAGCAGGGTTAGTTGGAGACATCTATTTCCCTTCCTTCATCAGCTTTAATAGGATAAAAAATGAATCGAACTGTAGTACTAGAGCGATCGTGCTTCGCAACCACATCCAAAAATCACTCGCTACAACACAGCAACAACAATACAATTTATAATGAAAATGCAGAATACACCAACTTCTCCTCCAATATGCATGTGGTACTAGGTTTTAGGGAATCAGACGTGTATTACTAATTTATCCATGTCTCTGGTTCCTCTCTGAATCGTGTCCCTCATTAGACATGAGACCGTCATGGTTCCTCTCTAAACCTGACCGCACTGGATCGAAGTCCTACCTAACTCCAATATATATGTAGATATGATTATGACAGAAAACAATAATAGAACTCAAACAATCACCAAAACCATTTTCAAAATTTCATACTCAAGCAGGTTCCTCTATTGAACCATAAGTTCGTCAATTATCAGGCCACACTGTAATTCCTCTGAATTGCTCAACTAAAAAATATTCATATAATTAATTTTAATAATTATATTATAATTAAAAAACTATCAACAACTGAGTAAAATCAAATTATTAATCATCAACTCGAAAATAATCCAACATACTCAAAACATCTCAATAGAATATTATATTATATACTCATTGCTCATCAAAGGTTAGATACAAAACTTCTCACTATCTTGTGTGACTTTACTCTAACATCAACAACAAAGCTAAAACAGGGGGAGAGTGATGCTATCAATGGACGAGTTTACTTTCCATGGGAGCATATTGTGATCAATGGACGACATGAACCCAAGCTTGGGCGACATGTGATGCTAGCCATTGACTCACTCAGGCTGACGTGTCTTGTTTTCCTTTATTTTACCTTCTCTCATGCAAGACAAATTTATCCAAATACAAGCGTTAAGCAGACTCTAACTGCTTCATCAACGATGCAGACAAAGCTTGTCACGTTGTATGGTTTTGAAGCTCATTCAACGCGGTTAAAGAAATTTATCTCAAATCTTGATATTGTTGATTCCATTACAAAGTCATTAAAGATATTTTGTGATAATAATTATGTTGTGTTCTTTAAAAAAAATACTAAGACAACTTCCGCGTCTAAACACATGGAGATTAAATTCTTGGTTGTTTAAGAAATGATGGAGATCACATGTCCGGTTACTAAATGACTTATGCCTATTATATTTAAAAAACATGTTGAAAATATATGAACAGTAAAGTTTTTGATGTTGAAAATATATGAACTGTAAATGGCTTATGCCTATTTTTTGAAAATTTTATATTGATATATTTTTTTTTGTTGTTGTTGTTGTGGAAATAATGTTTCATTCGAAACATGATTCTCTTGAAGAGATTGATTGGGCCTTTTTGAGATAGTACAATGAGAACATGTACAGTAATCACAATATATATTATGATTTTTATTTATGTGGTTATGGGTGACATAAACTCTAAATAGTTTATTTTCCACTTATAGTTCTAGTTGATTGATCGTGATTATAGTCAAGATATAAAAGTGGTCATTGTAATTCAACCAATGAGAATTTTATTTATTTATTTATTTTAAAGCTATGCTATATTTTGGTTTATTTTATTTTGTTTTATTTATCAAATCAATGTTGATCAAGTGGGTGAATGTAAGAAAAACTTTGTTTTCTAAGTATTTGTTATTGTTTTAGAGTATTTCTCAATGCACCACTCAAGTTTCTTAGACACCACGTAAAATTATCTTTTTGCTCCCTGATTTCAGATGTGCATATCCGGACGCACCGTATCTTTATAAAAAAAAGTTGTTCCGGATGTGCATATTCGGTAGACCTCCGGATCTGTATATTCGGAAGTATGACTGATATATTTGAAGCTGCATGATCACTTCCCCTTCCCATTCTCAACATTTCTTCTACTACACTCACTCTCACCAACTCAAAAAACCCTACTTCATCAATCCTATTTCTCACTCAAAAAGTTCAAATTTTTGGTGCAACAAATCAAAGGGAGCAAGAAAAGACTGAATTTCAGGTAAATATTCAACTTCATCCACTACATTGCTCACATTATCAATCTATATTTTTGAAAAAACTAGTTACGCTACTTCCGGATCTGCACATCCGGAACGAATTGAGCATGAACATTTCTAGATGTGCACATCCGGAAAAATGTCTGAACCTAATTAATTTAAATTTTCAGCAAATTTCGAATATATTTTATTTATACATATTAATTGTTCTATTCTTGTTTATAAATAGATATGGTGCACCCCGATAACATGTCAAAAGAATTAGTTACGCCAATTTCCACGAAAGATAAAGGCATGCTCGTAAAGTCAGTTGATATCGGCGGTGACTTTAACAACAAGCAAGACTTTGATGATCGTGAAAGCATGATCGCATACATTCGTAGGACGGCTATTGAGCTTGGCTTCGGTGTAAATATCGGGAGATCGGATAATGGGTCGGATAGAAGAAAAACTTTTGTAATTTTGGGTTGCGAAAGAAGCGGCAAATATCAAGCACCTCTACGGAAGTTAAAGAAAGACAAGACCGGTACTAGAAGATGTGAGTGTCCTTTTAAGATTGGTGGTTACATGTTAGTTTCCAAGAAATGGAGATTTACCATTCGTTGTGGTATACATAACCACGAAATGTGCTCAAAGCTTCAAGGTCATCCAAGTGTATGTCGGCTCAAGGGGGAAGAGAAGACATGTATAACCGACATGACCTTGAACCTTATCCAACCAAAGAATATACTTGCGACGTTGAAACGGAAAGAACCCGAAAATGTTGCAAACATAAAGCAAGTGTATAACATTCGGTATCAAACGAACAAGACAATTAGGGGAGATAAGAGTGAGATGCAACAACTGTTGAAAGTGTTGGAGGACAACGATTACGTGTCTCGTTACATATATCACGATGATGGAATTACGGTCCGATATATTTTTTGGACTCATCCGGATTCCATCAAGTTGTTCAACACGTTCTCGACAGTGCTCATTCTCGATAGCACATACAAGACAAACAAGTATCGTCTTCCATTGTTTGAGATGGTTGGCGTTATGTCCACGAATAAGACATATGCCGTCGGCTTTGCCTTTTTGGAGTGTGAGAAAGAGGATAATTTTACATGGGCATTGGAGACGTGTCGGTCACTTTTGAAGAAACATGTTCAAATGCCAAAAGCAATTGTTACGTACCGCGACAACGCCTTGATGAATGCGGTTGCAAAGGTATTTCCTTCTTCCAATGCACTACTTTGTCGATTTCACATAACAAAGAATGTGCGAAGTTAGATTAAGACCGCGGTGGGTGCGAAACAAGTGGAGTCGGAAGACGGAAAAGTGGTCAAGTCGGGTGTCATTGTAGAGAAAATTATGGATGCATGGACTTATATTCTAAATTCTTCCACAATGGAATTATATGCCGATTCGGTCATGAAATTCTGGAAAGTGTGTGAACGGTACCCCGCGTTGTTGAAATACGTTGAATCCACCATTCTTGATCAAGTGAAGGAAAAGACTGTTTGTTGAAATATGATGATGATGGTTGTAAGGAAGGAGATAAATCAGATATCTCTATTTTGGCCAAATTGGAAGCGATTCAAAAGAGATTTTCGAAGGACAACGGCAATATGAAGCTACACATCAAAGAAGAGTTGAGAAAGATTGCCTTCCCCGAAACAACCACAATGATACCTCCGTCTTAACCGGTTAAGGCAAAGGGTGCTCCGAAGAAGTTGAGGCCTACACCAAATGACAACTTAACAACTCGGTCTCCTTCGTATTATGAGCACGTTGACCAAATATTTCTGGACTCTCCGAATCCTAAATCTCTACAAAGTGCCATGAAAGAAGCTCGCATTTCCAAACTAGCCCCGACACCGATTCCATGAGTTCCGACTCCGACTCCAACTACACGTATGATTTCCTTTATTGACGAGATGCCGGTTTTTATGCACAAGCATATCGATGGTATAATCGATGTTGTAGGGGATGGTAATTGCGGTTACCGAGTCGTGTCGGCACTATTCGGTAAAGGAGAGGAAGGTCATGCACTTGTACATCATCAACTTATCCTAGAGTTGGAGACGCATAAAGAAGCATACTTGCGTCTCTATGAAAATAAAAAAAATTACAACAAGGTTCACGAGTCACTTGTTCCGTGGTTGAGTGGTCCGACACCGGTATCGAAATGGATGAGCTTCCCTGAGATGGTCATCTTATAGCACGCGCCTACGATATGGTGTGTATCGACTTGACGAGATACAGATTTTCGAAAACCTTTTTTCCACTCCACACCGCACCTCCGTCGAATCCAAATGATCGCATCATGTGTATCGGATGGCTTGCGAAATTAAGACATTTCGTACAAGTTATCTTGAAACCCGGATGCCCGATACCACCTAAATCACCGCAATGGGCGACACATGCAACCGCAATTGCCGAGTCTTGGTTGGATAGTTTTGTCGAAAGAATGCTTGAATTCGAAAGATTGCACACAATTGAAAAGACATCAAATGCGGAAAAATCGAAAGTTCTAGCTCCAATAGATTTAGACGGAGAATTTTATTTTAACTCTTTTGTATAATCATACGACACAATGTACATTATTGAAGTGAAATATATTGTATTTTTATCCATATGTCTTTTTAATACACTTATGAATTTTATTGCACTGAAAGTATTCTAAGTGGTTGCATAAGCTGTTCAATTCTGTTTTAAAATTGTATCAGTAAAACATTCTGAATTGCACATCCGGACAATTTTCGGATTTACACATCCGGAACCAATATTTGTAGGGTTTGTCCGGATCTGCACATCCGGAACGAACTTAGGCAGAAATAACTTTACCCTAACTTTTCTATAAATTAGGGGTTTCATTTGATATCATTCACACAAACACTAAATGTCTAAATTGTATGATATCAAGATCCATTGGTATGTCGCAACTGTCTCCTATACCGACGACATAACAATCGGTCGCAAGTATAAGTTAACGAGGGACATCTCAATCGGCGAGATCATTGACGACATCGAACATCTCCTACCTTACGGAGACAAACGGAAGGTTGCGAAGCTTCAGTATCGTTCAGCTTTCGTTGATAATGAAAGAAACGTCGCTTACAGCCTTGTTGAGCTCAAGAATCAAGAGGATGTTAGAGCGATGTGACAAACTTTTTTCGGCTACGAAGAACGATTTCCGCTCGAGTTCGAGGCGACCGTCAAAATCCGAAGAACGGTCGATGACATCTTAGAGATGTGCAAGCTTCCACCGGGCTATTGATCTTGTAATATTTAAATTTCTGTCGATGTCATGGCGATTTTCTCAATGTAATCCCGATTTTATTTTATGAATGTGAGAAACATTGTTGGATTTTTGGTGTTCTGCATCAGGTTTTATTCCAGATTTACAAATACGAACGTTTACCGGATGTGCACATCCGGTAAAAACTGGAAATTTAAAAAAAAATGGTGCGTCCGGATTTGCACATCCGAAACGCAGGGGTATTTTTTTCAGCGCGCTAGGTGCCTAAGAAGGTTGAGTGGTGTGTTAAGAAATTCACTTGTTTTAAAGGACACCATCTTTTTAGGGGTATTAAACTTTTGAAATGCTATTGCTGTATATTGAAATTGATAGATACATTACAACTACTTTTGTCATAATATTAATATAATTTTTTACTTTTTTTTTATAATTATATATTTATAATTATATTTATAACTTATAAATCTGATGAAAAAAATTATGAATTAAGAAAAAAAACATTACATTTATAATTTTGATAGGGCATTCAAAATCTCGAAAACGGCCTGGTGATATTTCGATGGATCTTAAAATATCTATAATGTGGTCAAAAGATATTAAACATCACATTCTAGTGTAACATATAGTTGAATAAATATAGAATTTTAGTAATTTTTTCATGAAAGAACATTGTTTAAATTATTATTCAAATTTTATTTAATATGAAAACTATTGTAACTCTTTAGTAAAAGAGTATCATTTGAATTATTATTTAAACTTAAATTAATACGATGAATCATTTGTAACAGGTAAGTTTGTCTCCGGTTTCTTTATAAATATGTCTTGAAACATATGATTATAAATATGTCTTGAAAGATATGAAAAAAGGTCATAACATTATCACATAAATGTTTGAGAAAGAATGAGAAGAAAAATTTATCCTAATAATTATTAGCATTCAACTAATAATTATTGGCATACAACATCAATTGAGAGCATACACATTGATATATAATGGCTTCATCATTAAAGAAGTTGTTCCAATAAAATTTTTCATCGACATTAAATTAAAATGTACAATATATGTATATCATAAATTGACACCTTGGCTTTTCTCTTCCTTTTAGTCAAATCCAATAATGAAACTCTTCACTTAAAATTTACTGTATCATCAACCGATGCAATAGATTGCCTTTTGCTCCATAATATTTCTCCCACTTTTTGACCGGTACACTAAACTTTGTGTTATACCATCCATTCTTGAATGATCTCAACTTCATTTTGTCTTTGTTCTATCAACCAATCAGAATCACTTTGTTGTGAAACCTAAGATCAAGACAATGGGATCCTGAAAAACCAAAGTTTGTCAATCACACATATATGCATAAAAAAAATCTCAGATAAATAACTTATAAGACAAATCATTAATTTAGTTCTATAATATTATTTCTCTCCAATATAGCTACAAAATTGTATAACCAATTATTTCTCAAATATCAATTAAAACCAAGCAAATATCTAGTACGGATACTTCGAATTTGACCCCAATAATGATGATATTATTAATAATTTAAAAAATAAATAAATTAAACATAATCATAAATGTTGGAGTGACGGACACATATTTTTTCAGATGCGTCGATACTAATATACATATGGACATATTAATTAACAGGTGTCATTAATACTAATTTATTTTACCTGATGGCATTAGAGTTAAATGGACATATAGGATGAAATGATTTTATGTATGCTGCTGCACCATATATGTCCTAATCTCATAGCATGAAATACTCCAATCAACATTGTATCTTGATACTCCTCCAAGAGAGTTTCATAATATATGAAACTCATCTGCAAAATACATCATCAAAACAATTTAAAACCCATCTATAAAATAAACTCATTCTTTTCAAAGATCCATAACCTCAAATGTAAGTATTTTTCAAGTAGATGGACATTAGAAACACATTCCAAACACCCACCATACACAATATTTTTTTTTCAAGACTATATTTGTAGCCAAGCAAAAAGTACTCAATAGGAAAGACGATTCTCATACCTCAAACGAGATTTTCACTTTTCTTAACTCCAAGCTGCTTCAAGATTGCAAAAATGAAACCAGACTACTTCTCGAGCTATTATGAAAACCGTTGCTCTTCGATGATAGAAAAAGCAAGATATATAGAATGGTTATGGAAAAAATGGCTGCAATGCAATATGAATACAGCTGGAAAAGTAATAAATATAACTATTAGACAAATGACTATATATATATGAATTTAACACTTTTTCCCTATTGAGTATGAATGTTGGTTAACCTTATGATGGTTACTTTGTACAAATGAAGGAGATAGATTCTTTAATAATGCGTTACACTCTGTCACGGGCTTTTCAAAGTTCGTCATTGGTCCTTTATTTCTTAAATTTGATAATAATCACATATATCATAAAAGCAAAAAATGTCTAAATATGTGAAAGAGATGTTACATAAAATAAATTATTGCAAGGACCACTTGCACAGTAACTAGCTGACAGGTATCTCACAATCATATATCCTTTGTATTGTATTCATATATTGTATATACTGTATTTACTATATTCATATTGCATTTCAACGTGTAGAAATTTATTCAAATGACGGAAAATTTTCAATATTCTAACGGTGAAAACTAATGATAAACTATAGGTTTCAATTCAAAAAATTAACAACATATAAACATGTGTCATGTTTTGAACCGAGTTAGATCAAATCTAATAGGAGAATGGGTCATTCCAAAACCACTAGGTTAATGTGAATTATATGGTGAACACACTCAAGAGACAAATTTAAGCTAATCTTGTGATCAAATCATAACCGTTCAACATCGATTGCATCATGATCTTTCGATTGTTGTGATATGAGGACTCTTGAGAGTATGTACTACATCAATAAATGTCTGTATTAGAAATGTGTACCTAGAGTCTAGAGTATTCTAGAAGCATGTACCTGAGTTCGTGTATTAGATAATTAATGAGTTATAGAGAGATGGAGAACTAGTTTAAGGGAGACATAATAATAAATTTAAGGAGTAGAAAGAAATGTATGTGCAGAACTTTCCATCTCATGAAATATATATTTAAAATAATTTATAAATGTATGTAGAACTCTCCATTGAATCATATATATATATATATATATATATATATATATATATATATATATATATATATATATATATATATATATATATATATAGAGAGAGAGAGAGAGAGAGAGAGAGAGAGAGAGAGAGAGAGATAGGTGATGTTCAGTAATAAAAAATAAGTATATGATATTATATCCACAGGGATGGTGCGATACTACAACCAGTTAACAGATAATTGACGCTTTAAGTGTTTTTTTGAAAATGATTTGATTGTAAATGTTTTGTAATGTAAATATGTAAGAAATTGTAGTTGATTAAAATGGATTTCAGATATGATAAAACGTGTTGGGATTGAACTTTCATCCGCCGAATAAATATGACTTCATTTATCACTTTCAAATAAAATCGCGTTGTTTATTCATATCGTTGTTTATTCAGATCATCATGTATCCTCACAACATGCTCTATTTCGAAACCCCTGTCGAGACTGCTACCTTATCGTTTGATCGACAATTTCTCAATCTATCAAACAATATGATAGCATAAATCTTCGATACTTCGTGTGAATGTCATACTCTAATCCTATGTCTGGCGATTCGAGTTTAACACAACATTATCTTAGATCGGGATTGGAAAAGTATTTGTCAATAGCAATTCAAATCCGTAAAGTTAATTGGTAACACAAAGATAACATCAGATAAATATAAACAGGTGATTATAATATATAATGATTAATGAGTACACATACTACTCGACGAATTACACTTCAATCCAAACACGAGAGAAATTAGCTAGCCATCATCATGGTAACTTGATTAATCATGTAGGAATTGAGATGAATGAGCATCCAATGCGATTTCCCGACTATCTGATGCGTATCTAGCTCGTATCCTCAACTGTCACACTTCTCTCTTCTAAACTCTACTCTCTGATCTAAGAAAAAGTAATTGTTCCCTTCAGAATGTTTTCAGCCCTCTTTTATACTGCCTGGGTTTTGTTGACTTTGCTTAGCGAAGTTAGACTCGTTAAGCGAAGTGTCCTTTCTTCACCCTGAAGTATTTTCAAACTACCCTTTGAAACCACCTTATTTTGCTTAACGAAGTATTGTTCGCTAAGAGAAATTGCTATGCTGCCACTCGCTTCAAGCAAATTTGGGTGGATTGGCTTATGTTTCCCTTCGCTTCATCTCGCTTAGCAAAGTTTCTTTTCCTCTGCTTCGCTGGCTCTCGCTTCAAGCGAAATCAGGAAGGTTGGTTTTTGTTTGGCTTCGCTTAGCGAGCCCAACTTCGCTAAACGAAGTTTGCAGGGCAATTCTTCCTTTGTGCTGCATCTGGTATATTTCCCAGTGGTTCCTACACATTTTACAACCATTACTCAAGAATAACACATCTTAATGCAAAGTCAAGAAGAATTATGTAAAACATCAGTAATTGACTCAATAAACGCTAAGTTATGTTCAAAGAATCACTGTCATTTGGGCATTTATCAAATTCTCCCCAACTTGAATTCTTGTTTGTCCTTGATCAAGAGCATGCATCTTTCAAAGCAAGAGACTCTATCAAGGGTCAAAACTCAATGATGTTTTTGTAAAATAATTGATGGAAAATGTATGGTTCAAATGACAGATGCATATGTGAAAGTCGTGTTCATTTACCATTTAGAATCAAAGCATGATTATGAAGAAAGTTTATTCATACAAAGATCAGATCATACTTTCAAAAGCAATGCCACAATTTTACTTGAATCACCCTATCCCTCTTCTTCATAAAATGGATGAAGATCTTTGAAAATTCAATCATGCGGGAAGTGGAGTCTCATCCAATAACCTTGTTAACATCCTGATAAATTCATATATGCATCTGAGCAATTCAAGTTTTGAAATTTTTTTAGAGAATAAATCACTAAGGGCTTGCTATGGTTGTAACTTGGCCAGAGTTCAAAAGTGTAGGTTATTCTCCTAAGGCTATAGAATTAAACTTTGTCCAAGCTATTGAAGGTCATCTCTCTTTTGCTTAACCTTTTATCTTTTCTTTTCCTTTTCTTTTTCTTGCCTCTCAAAACTTTTGTGATGCAATGGTAAATGTTTGCATTTCTTTTGTTTCTTTTATCTTTTCTTTCCTTTTCTTTTCTTGCATTGCATCTTTTGTTTTCTTTTTTCATGTTCATTGAGCAAGCTCTCCCAAACTTACATATTTCTTACTTCTTTTTCACATGAGCAACCCTTCAATCTTGATGTCTATTCACAATTTTTGTTCTGGGATTACTTTTAAAAAAAAAATGGAATGGATCAATGATGAATTCATTGTATTTTTAATATCACTTACACGTTTCACCAAGTGGTTTTCTTAGCGATGTGTTTATCAAACACATTGATCCCTTCTTACTTTATATGGCTCAGGGGGGGGGGGGGGGGTTCACAAATGCTAACTTACTCACAAGGTAAGATGAAGTTATATGGTTGAGTGGTTTTGCTCAAACACAAAAAAAATTGCCTTGATCCTTTTTATGCTACACAAAAGTTCAAAGAAAATTGCCAGATTAAACATGAATCAATCGAGTTAGATAAATGATTATCAGCTAGCTAAATCATTTAAGTGCATGATGGAATTTTTCCTCACATTTCTGGTTTTGGCCATGTGATTCAAGCAAGAAAGTTTGTTTTTGCAAAATGAGGCATGAAATGATTTTGTAAGAATCACACAATTCAAAATCATGCTAACATTCTACAAAGCATTTAAACATGTACCTTGCTTGTTGTCCAATTTGTTTAATTTCTTATCATCACCACTCATTTCACTTGTTGAGTTTTCAAAAACTTGATTTGACCCTCCATTGCTTCTTCAAGCAATTTAGACCCATGATGAAGACAAACACAAAACTTTGTTGAAACAAATAAAAACTTGAACAACACTTGAAACAACATAATACTAATAAAAACTAATTACTAATTAAACAAAATAAACCAACGATGTTCCAACTACAATATGTATACCGTAAAAAACTTCACAAGTTGCAAAATATTCAAAAGATTTAACTAGAACAACAAAAAAAATGAACTAAAAGTCATAATATAAATATAATGTAATGACTGCAAGCTTTTAAATAATTTCACTCATGTATGGCGAGCTTTTAGTCATATCAGCACTCTAATCATCTTCCATCTCCTCCTCATTTGCTTATGATCTCAAACCGCTCTCTCCCTCTGAAGTGGCTTCTTCTTCAGCCTCCTCCTCATCACCATCACTAGCTTCCTCCTCATCATCATCAGCACCATCTCCAGCTCCAGCAGCCTCCCCCTGATAAAAAGGTCTGACCCCAATCCATGCAACATGAGAATGAAATGCATCTGGAGTGAGAATTTGGTGAGCTGCTTCCTCCGACCTTCCCATCTGCAATTACAAATGGTACATGGAGTCATGGATGAATGAGAATTCCCGATGATTAGCCTCGTTCTGATCCTAAGTATAAGAAAAAGATGCCCTAAATCTTGGATCCCAATCATTAAAGTGAAGGCCATCAGATGGAGGATCGGATTGAGGCTGCTTTATTTCCCTTATCTTCCTACCTGGCCAATATCGTTTGATATAGGTGTCATTAATTGTGCCAAATAAGGTCTCATGTACATGGCTTGGAATAACCACGTGTGAAGCACGAATCAACCCCATAATTAGGCACGGAAAGACAAAAGGACATGAAGCTTTTGCTCCCATCCCAGTTTCTCTACCGCTTCCTGCAACTATTTTTATTTCATTGGCAATAAATCTCGCCGCATCCACACTCTTTCCTTTTAGAATGAAATACGTAAGCTGTGTTGTATCCATGGTGTCGCTACTCGAAAAATAGTCGACCGGAGGCGAAAGAGGAAGAAACAGAAGAGTCGCCATCGAACTTTATTTATCCCATGAAAGGAAGGGAAAACATCGAGAAAATCCAAAGAAAAAAATGATAAGATGGTCTCGCAACCAAATTATGGGTTCGGAAGCCGGTTATGCGAGGGGAAGGTGTTAGCACCCCTCACATCCATCGTACTCGATGGGAACCATTTGCTTGTCTATGTGTTGAGATGTTTGCTAGAGGAAATTGCTTTCTAAGAGTGTTCTAAAGAGGGTGAGAGAAGGGTAAAGAACAAAGAATATGAAAGAAAATAAAAGAAAAGGTGGGGAGAAGAGGGGACTCGATAGGACTTCGCGGTCCTATGCCTACGTATTCCCTCGTGCAATGGGAAAGTCAGAGTCAACGTAGCTCGGAGGACTACGGGTGAAGAAAATGGAAGGGGGCTCGCCAAGATCATTGCGATCTTGTGCCTACGTATCTTACATTCGGACAAGAATGAAGAATCAGAGCAATCGTAGTTCGACCGACTACGATTTGTTGGTGTTTTTTATGGACGATGCTAACGTGCGGGTTCTATCAGTTAGGTGTTTTGCGGCTCACTCGTGGAGTCTTATGCGTTACCTGTTTGCGGTAGAACGGACGCAACATGTCCTTTTTTGAAAAGGTTAATTTTCGCCATCAAGGCAAGATGTCACATTTGATTTGTTAATGTTGATTTTAAGGGGTGAAATAAGTCCTCGGATAGGAACCCCTTCGGGTAGTACCCAATTCTTTATCTCAAAAAGGTTTGTTATGAAAATGGTGTGGCAAATATAGTCACGTCTTCGTATTGAAAGACGAGTATCGAGACCACACACTCTAAAGTGAGCATCCTAATACTCGAAGAGGAAAAGGTCTTCACCCAATCCTCTCTCTTTAGTTCAATACAAAGAGAACTTTATTCTCTTATTAAAGAAGTGTTTTGATTTTAGATGGTAAGTGCTTTACGACAGTGAACCCTAAAGGTAATGTCAAGCACTCGGGATAGGAGAAGGCCTTCGCCTAACCACTCCACGACCATCTAAGTTTATCGCGAAAGAGATTTTGAAAATGAGCACTCGGTACAAGACCAAGGTTTTGACACATGGAGATGAAATAAAGAGAGAAAAAGGTTTTTGAAAGAATGGGTGGTGAATATAGTTACGTCTTCGTATTGAAAGACGAGTATCGAGACCACACACTCTAAAGTGAGCATCTTGATACTCGAAGAGGAAGAGGTCTTCACCTAATCCTCTCTCTTTAATTCAATACAAAGAGAATTTTTTTAAAGAAGTGTTTTGAGTTTGCATTTGAATCGGTCAAAGGAATTGGATTAAACGGGATGGAGGACCTAATTGACTAGGATAAGGTCGATTGCGACGCACGAGGCGGTCGACTTACAAGGGTGTAAAATGGCTCGACGTTGAATCGAGAATTTATTTTTGAAAATGATTTTGAAAGTGTAAACAAGAGATTAATCAATTATCATCGTGGTGTAAACATGTCGCATGAGAAAATCGCACAACCAAAATAAATAATCGATCATTACACAAATAAACCAAACTAAACAACACACAAAATTATTAACTAAATTAAATATGAATATTTAATTTAATTAATTAATAATTTAATTAAATAGTATTAAATAAATATATTTAAGATAATTAAAACTATGTACACATTTTTTATATTTTTTATAAATTAAACAAAAATAACAATAAAAAGAGAAATAGAAAATAAAAAGAACCAAGCAAAAAAAGCTTGTGGGCTTGTACTGAAAAAGCAAAAGGAGGGGTGTGTAGAGTAAAAGAGAGGTAGGCCCAATTGAGAAGGCCAATTCGCTGATGAGGGTCTAGGGAGACCCAGTCAACACAGTTGACTTTTGAGGGAAGAATCTGATGCGTAGGATTAGAGGGAGTCATCCATTGACTCCAATCTCACGGCTATGAACGCGAGGTGCACCGTGTACTTCACAAAGGGATCCGCATGGGATTCCTGGTAGACCTCTAGTCAACTCCAAATGTTAACCACATGGGGCGGCCAGGTGGCTAAATCCTTTCCACTTGGCAACATGCAGATGGGAGTGTCAATAATCATAAAAACAAGAACTAAAAAGCAACACATACACCCCTCCTTCTAAACTCCCTCACTCTCGTTCTTACCCTTTCCTATTTTCTATGCGCAGCTTCATTGTTGCCGGAGGGAGAACGGCGGCCTACGGCGGCGCCTTCCCTTCCGGTGGCTCACCACCTCAAAACAAAAACCCTATAACACCAACCCTAGCTAAAAAACACCAAGGAACACGAATCTGTTATTTATTTCTACAAACAAACTCAACAAAAGGCCAAATTAAAGCAACCCTGTTATAAACCCTAACCAACAAATCTCCTCAGATCATGATGGGAATGCAAATAGAAGGTACGAGACGGCCAGGATGACAATGATTCGCGGAGAAAAGAGGTTAAAGTGTAGTGACTCACCCTTGAAGAACCAAAATGCAGGTATGAGCTCTCTCTTTCGCCCCTCCTTCTTCTTCTTCTTAAAACGGCCGCTTTAGAGTCTTTTTTTTTAGCAAGATTTAGGGTTTTCTGCCTAGAAAGAATTTAGGGTTTTCTCTGTGTGCTTGCCGATTTCGCCTCCTCTTATTTCTGAAACAAGGCCCTCTTTTATAGAGTAGAATTAGGGTTTATGAAATTTGAAAATTGATGTGGAATCTCCATTGTTGCAAGGTCTGTTGTTGTTTTTTGATGATAAGAAAATGTTTTTCCATTTTGGTTAATGTATGCACCTTCTGCACTCTGTTCTCCTACGAACTCTTTTTTTTTTTGTCGTTTTTCCTTTGTCTTAATGTGAAATTAAAACCTCTCATGTGGTCCCCCCTGCCTTGCTTTATTGTTTTGATTCTGATGAAATTGGATGTGCGAGAATTTTGAAATGTTTGCATTTGTTATGCGTGGAACATGGTTGTGTAGATTGAATTGAAAATGTTATTGTTTGGAAGAAACAATATTGGTTTTGAACATGATTCTTGTTTTGATGTATTTGATGTGAATTTGATTTTGGTTTGGCATGATGAATTTGGAAAGGGCCGTGGCATGTCTTGAAACTTATTTTGTGATATGTCATGAATTAAAAATGGATTAGATCATGATAGCTTGAGTTTGGGGTAGATTGTGTTTGTGTATTAATCTTGATGAAACATGACATGAGACATGAATTGGTTGGTTTTGTGCAGGTCTTGTATGGTTTAAAGCAGGTTGGGAAGTTGATGCAGAGTCCTTTTGGAGAATTGCAGCAGGTTGTAGGTCGTACGGATTTGGAAAATGGGATTGGCTTGTGAAAGGCTGGATGGAGTTTGTGACAATTGGAAAAAAGAGGGTTGGTTGGTCTGAATTTGTCCCGTGTGAAGAATTTGGTCATTTAGATCATGGAGCCAATTGATCTTGCAGCATGTCACACAATCTTGGAGTATAACTGATGTATCTCCTTTTTATCATTTTTACCACAAGCGTAATGGGCCTGTTTTATTTTGAATGTGGCAATTATAATGAATTTCGTTATTTTTTACATGAGCTTATTATTTTTTCATTGCAATTTTGTAGCATCAAATCATCAATGGGCATCACACTTTGCAACTCAGAATTTATACCTTCCATTTTCGTTATTTGATCCATGCCTAGCATACCTTAATAATGAGAGATCTTGCAATTAATTCCTAATTAAAACAATGGCCAATAGAATTGAATTTCCAATAAGAACCATTTTTCAACGTTCTTGAATTCCTCCCTTGAAAATGAAATAACTCAAATTGAACTATTGACAAATGAATGAATTAGAACTCGTGAATCGAAATGGACCCACCATATACACTTGAATAAAATTTGAATCAATCTTGGAGAAATCCATAACTCAATCTTGGCCTTGAATGGATTAGAAACTTTTTGAATCTAAAGGAACTCATATGAATTTTGCCACTTGTATATTCATGAACCAAATGAACAAGAACATGCCTTGAGATTGAAGACTTGACACATGAACTGCATTGCCCACAATCCTAATTAGGAAATGAACTGAATTCTGACAATTATCTTTAACCCTGAAGTACTGACGAACTTCATTGTGAACCTTCTTGAATCGTGTCTTTGAAAATCAAGCTTTGAAATATGGACTGCACAACACCATTGACTTGGCAACCTCAGGTAAATCTGAAATGGACGACACCTGCCCATCTTGGACACCAAGGGGTAAGAAACCCTAAACTCCATGTTTCGGGAACATACTGGTGAAGAAAGTAACCTGAGGTGTGGACAGTCAACAAAACCAAGTTCTTCATTCTCAAATAAAACCATGAAGAAACCTTAATCACTTGATGCCTCTTGAGAGATCTTGAAGCAGATAAACTTGATACTTGACAAATCTTGGTAGAGGAAAGCCTTGTAACTGGATGAACTCAAAGCAAATAAGAAACCTTGATTCAAAGAGCCGCTGTAATCCCATGCCTCAGAAGACCAATGCAATGTATGATTGCGATTTAATGTGATAAAAAATGATATGATATGCAAGGCTAGGGTTAGGCTGAAAATTAGGGTGTGACACATGGTGAATGTAGAGGTGTGGCTCAGTTTCTTGATATTGTGCAGAATCACCAAGAGAACCATATCAGCCTTTAGAGCTATCTTTCTGAGTCAAGTTTCAGACCAGTTAATGGGTTGACCTTCATCCCTTAACATACCAGCCTTTTCTTGGGCATCATACAAAGATCATTCACTTATCTGAGAATCGATTTCTCAAAACACCAGTAGACTTGGACAGTCTCAATACCCTTTGGATTTCCCATTTCCTTAAAGAACAGGAAATAACCCTGATCCTTTGATCAATCCCAAAGCACAAACATACCTTTAATCTTTATAAGAACTAATTTTCTCTTTTACCCAACATACTGGACCTGTCACTAAACTGAAACAGTCACCATCTTTTAGCCTCCTCTTGGGCTTTGTACAATGATTCTCCCCAGTGGAGCTAACCTTTTCAGACTCTCTTGTTGAGTATAAAAGACTCTCTTGTTGAGTCAAACTTTTAGCCTCTATCTCGGGCTTCGTACGAGATAGAAAATCACTCTCTTGTTGAGTATAAAAGACTCTCTTGTTGAGTCAAACACTTTTAGCCTCCATCTCGGGCTTCGTACGAGATAGAAAACACTCTCTTGTTGAGTATAAAAGACTCTCTTGTTGAGTCAAACACTTTTAGCCTCCATCTCGGGCTTCGTACGAGATAGAAAAGACTCTCTTATTGAGTATAAAAGACTCTCTTGTTGAGTCAATCTCCTTTTAGCCTCCATCTCGGGCTTTGTACGAGATAGAAAACACTCTCTTGTTGAGTATAAAAGACTCTCTTGTTGAGTCAAACACTTTTAGCCTCCATCTCGGGCTTCATACGAGACAGCAAAACACTCTCTTGTTGAGTATAAAAGACTCTCTTGTTGAGTCAATCACCTGTCAAACAGACTCTCTTGTTGAGTCACTTCCCTTTTAGCCTCCATCTCGGGCTTCGTACGAGACACTAAAACACGCTCTTGTTGGGTCAATAGCCTCCTCTTAGGCTTTGTATAAAGAAAACTCCGGTTGAGTCAATCAACCTTTTAGCATCAAAGTCATGCCTTGCTCACAGAGATGACAAATACTCTCTCAGGCCAAAACCTTCAGCTTCACATCTTGGGCTTTGAACAAGATACAAACCACCTTTAGCTTCACGTATTGGGCTTTGAACAAGACACCAAAACACCTTTTTTCCTCCCATAGAATAGGAGGAACTATGATCGCTCTGATTTCCTTGTTTCAACAAACGGGAATACGTAGGCTTAAGATTGAAAAATCTTAGCGAGCATACTAACCAAAAACCCAAAATCCAGTATTCCCACCAAATCAACCCAAAAGCAGCAAATCTAAACACATTACCAAAAACCTCACAAATAATCCAGACACTGTGTTCTTAGCGAAATAACCAAAGATTGGGCCCCACATCCACATAGCATCTGTAACCTAACAGACCGCTGTTCAAACTCAGTATGCAAGCAGGGTTAATTGGAGACATTTATTTCCCTTCCTTAATCAGCTCAATAGGATAAAAAATGAATCGAACTGTAGTACCCAAGCGATCGTGACTTAGGACCACAAAAATCGCGCTATAGAAAAAATGGCGCCCACCGTGGGGCCCGTCTTCTCTTTCTTACAATCTTAGGTAGAAAACCTCGAGTTCACAAAATATCACAGAAATGGCGACTCTGCTGGGGAGTCATTGTCTGTATAGGATCATAAGACTAGAGGTCTAGGATGATTAAGACAAATATATATACTGCTTTTCCTAATTGATATCTGTGTTTATTTTTCTGCTAATAGGAATACGTGTGATGCCGCATGTGAAAAGATTGAGTATACACCTAAGATAGGTGATGGCAATGCGGGTAATCTTGTGGGGAGTGAATCCCAGTTAAGAGTCCCCGATCGACCATCAAACTCAGTGGAGACTCCCTTTGCAGATACATTGCCTATACGACTTCGGTTGTTGAAAGTAGTGTGGTCGACTGGGTTATTTGAAAAGCTGAGGTTTTTAGTAGGCTGAAACCATTTTGTAGTGCGGAAGCTATCGGAAATAGTTGTCACGTGATACTACCCTCATCTGAGATCACTCTAAGATACATCATGACACCGACCCTTTGACCCCATGTTTTTTCTATGTTTTTGTGTGCTGCATTCATACAATCATTTAAAAAACATTAAAATAAAATAAAAATCTTCTCTTCTAGTCTCTCTTTTTCAAATTAAACTAAGACAATGATTGCAAATGTCAGATACAGAGATCGCGCTAATGGATTTCGGTAGAAGGAAAACTCATAAGTACACCTTCAAGGTTCCAAAGTTAGAGGATTTGAGAGGTTTGGCGAGAATGATCACCAACCATGAGGCTTTCAGAGCCAAGTACAGAGGGACTACTGTCTCTATTAAGGGTCCATGTAATCGAAGGAATCCTGTCCACACTAATCCAGTTCTACGATTTGGTTTATCATTGTTTCACATTCTCGGATTATCAGCTAGCACCAACGCTGGAGGAGTATTCTCACCTGACTGATCTGCATATCACTGATCAAGCTCCCTTTTCTGGACTGGAAGAAATTCCAAAAGATCAAACCATTGCAAGAGCAATTTATTTGGACGAGTCAGAAGTCAGGACTCACATGACCACTAAGGGTGGCATCCAAGGTTTGCCAGCCCAATTCTTGACAAAGAAAGCCCTATACTTTGCCAGTATAGGGAACGTGGCCGCATTCGAGAGCATCTTTGTTTTGCTCACCTACGGGTAATTTTTGTTTCCCAACATTTATAACTTCGTAGATATCAACGCCATTAAGATTTTTCTGATCGAAAACCCTGTACCGACCTTACTCGCAGATGCGTATCATTCGGTACACTTAAGGAATTTATACAGCGGAGGAATAATCATGTGCTGTGTACCCTGACTTTACAAATGGTTAACTTCCCACTTACCCAAGTCTGCTTGTCATACCCCAAATTTTGACCACTAAGATTTCCCATCATTGGGCAAATCATCATCACAATATAGGTAAACCATCATACCTCATCAGTCTCCCCAAAGATGGGTGAGCATTCACTACTATAAAAAATTAGGGTTTCGAGCCCTCTTTGAGCCTTAGACAAAGGATCAATCAAGAATTGACATGATCTTCAACTTGTCTAACCTCTCAAACATCCACAATGGATCAAGAGGACTCTCACTTCAAGGATTAAGCACAAGGCTGCTCCTTGCTAGGTGGATTAAGCCTCATGATCGCAAGAGTCACCAAATTAGTGTTTGGTCGACCAGGGCCTCCAGATGGAAATTTTCCTCTGGGCATGAGCCAATGCTTCAAAGCATATCCTAATATACTCCAAGGGACCTCATGAACCCAATCATCAAGTCAATTTGGCCTAAGGGGATGCATTCATAAAAAATCAGGAATTAGGGTTTCTTGACCTAATTCACCCCTAAGTTGACTTTTGGGACAAATCATGAGCCAAGACCTCAAGACATGATTGGAGAGTCTCTAATAAACCACATTGATCCATTTGCAACAATTGATTGATCCAAGAAGCTTGATTCCCAAGTTTCAATTTCATCAGAACCACAATTAGGGTTTCGTGGAAAAAGTCAACTGTACCTTTGACTTTTGACCCAGGCATGCTCCCAAACCTTGGGAAATGACTCAATACACCCTATAACACCTATGAAATCAATCCATCAAGTTTGATTTAGGTCAAGGACTTGATTTCATAGAGGATCGCACTGTTTGGAATTCATCTGACAAAAAGTCAATTGTGCACAAAAGTCAACTTTGACTTTTTGAGATTTTTTACAATTATGGTTCTTTAACCCTAAAATGATGTTAATGTGTGATTTGGATCATAATTTATCAAGAAAAATCAAGAAAAATGGGATAACTTGTAAAAGGGGTAACCATAAAAACTTAGAAAATTTTCTAAGTTATGGAACAAAGTGGCTAGGGTACCAACTTTGGAGGATCATAACTCCTAAACCACAAGGCCATTTTTCCCCATTCAAAGATGGATTTGTAGCTCTCATGGCACTCTACAAAACTTCAAACACAACTTATTCCAATTCCTCATGGATTTTAAGTTATGGAATGGTCAAAATCATAAAAAGTGAAAATGTCACTTTTTTCCAACACTTGGTGAAATTTTCACTAAGTCAGAATCTGCCTTCACTTTTTTCCAAATGTAGGGGCATTTTTCACTTGGATCCAAAAGGTATCAAAACCAACTATGATCAAACAGTTGTTGTATCATATGAGGGCTTTCCAAAATGGCCAAGAACTCCATCAAAGTCCACTTGAGCCATGAGATATGACAAT
This sequence comes from Lathyrus tuberosus, assembly GCA_022829125.1. Classification (NCBI taxonomy): domain Eukaryota; kingdom Viridiplantae; phylum Streptophyta; class Magnoliopsida; order Fabales; family Fabaceae; genus Lathyrus; species Lathyrus tuberosus. Next base: position 5,837,259 of record JALAZF010000247.1, read on the forward strand.
GCCAATATGCCTTGCTGTAAACTATCATGGCAAGGTAGATTTGGGAGTTTTGCTCGATTTGCTCAAATTTTACAAAGGGCAAACAAACTTATCCATCTGAACACCTCAGGGGGAGACCAAGGAGGGACAAACACTGATCCATCAGCCTCCCAAGTCTTTGGAACCAAAAGTAGCATGCCAAACCTATAAATGCCTAAAAGAGTGACAAGACTCCAATTTTGGATTGGAGCATTTAATGGATGCACCAAGGTGGCATGGACTGAGCCATTTCTAACTGAATTCAGTCAAGACTTATCCAAGACCAAGGGAACCAGCAGCCTGTGCCCTAACCTCTAGTCAATGGCTAGAGGAGACTTGGATTCTCATTGCTCAACATTGGCCAAACCTCTGCTGCAGTTACCATTCACTATTGCAGCCAAAATAAACTTGCTTTACTATAAATAGAGCTCAATTGTGTTTAGTTTGAGTACACCAAAGCCATCAAACAGATACTTTCCTCAAAATCACCTTCTCACTTCCAAATTTGCCTTCCAAAGTAAGTCACTATCGAGTTTTGAGTTTGAGAGAAATTCCAACCAAACCAATCACACACACACACACACACCTCATAAACATCATATAGAGGTGATCCAAACACTCACAAGTGACCTGTAACACCAAAATCACAAAGTCACCTCTCAAAACCTCAAAATAGGACTTTTGTGCATTTTTCAAGCCATGTCTTGATTCAGACACTTTCCAAACCAGATAAAACCTCAAACACACTCTAAATATCATCCTTGAAATGTCCCAAATGGTTCCACACATCTGGAACACCATTTGAGGGAGTTGCTATTTTGGCCACTTTTGCCCCTTTTACAAGAAAGTGCTCAAACTTGTTCCTGAGGTTTCCAGCTGATTCCAACCATCCTAAAAGCTTCTGAGAGATCATTTGAGGGTGTCCAAAGCATCAAATCATTTCTGGAACAAAGTCCTTGGCAGATTGCACAAAAGCTCCAAAAAGAGGTAAGCATCACAACTTGAATTCTTTGAATCATGCTTTCTTTTGATGTCCACTGATCATGCATCTCTTCTACATGTTATATGTGTTGTGTTTGCACCAATTTATCATGTAATTCATGCTTGTACCAAGAGATGGCACATAAAATGCAAATCATGGCCTATTTCAAAACCACTATCGGGTTTTTCAATAGGAGCATGATCTGGAAAAAAACACCACCACCATTGGATTCCTTGTGAAATTCTAGGCAGGATAGACCTAAATTTTGTCCCAATCCATGGAGAAATGAGAAAGTTATGACCTTCACGTTTCAGACCAAAATCTTGTCTTGCCTTGCCTTGCCTTGACCAGGCCTAGAAAATAAGGCAAACCTTGTATATTTGTGGTTTCGTTTCAATCAATGGATGTATCACCACTCCAGTGGTAAGGCGCGCACCCTATACACAAGAGGTATGGGGTTTGAATCCCCCTCGCCCCAGATCCTCTTTTTGCTATTTTTTTTCTTCCATTTTTTATTGTTTTTCTTATTATTTTTAATGATTTGAAAAATTAATAACTCCCTCAATTTTAATTATTTTTTATTGGTTCTTTTTGCAAAAAATCACAAAAACATTGAAATATTTTATTCAACAAAAAAATCAGATTTATATTATTTATTTAATATAATCAGTATTTTTGTGAATAAATTCATTTTTAATTGTTTTTAAACATTTAAAAGTGAATATTTACTTTGAAAATCAAAACCAAATGAGTTCTAAATCATCTTGTGATTAAAACCTCATTTTTTATACCTTAAACGAAAATCACAAGTGGTTTATTCAAACTTATTTGGTATTTTTATCATTTTTATTTGATTTTCTTTAAATATTTACTTTTAAAAGAAAACAAAATTAGGGTTTCTTTGATTTTCACCCTCACAAATCATTTTCAAACACTCATGGGCATCTAATAGAGTATAAGACCCATCCCTATGTAAATAAAAACTTTTTGGGCCTCAGTGCATTGTATAAGTCTCGATACACTAATGAAATCTCGGCGCGATCGTCATTTTTCAAAACAAAACTTTTTGGGCCTCTCCTTGAGTTGTAAGCCCCATCTTTCCTTTTAAAATCATTTGTTGGGCCTCTAATAGAGCGTAAGACCAAACCCCTTTGTAAATACACCACTTTTTGGGCCTCAGTCATTGTATAAGTCCCACTGTATTTTCAAAAACAACGGCGCGGTCGTCGTTTTTTTAGCAAAACCCTATGGGCCTACCCTTGTGTTATAAGCCCCATGTCTTTTCTTTGAGCCTTTAATAGAGTGTAAGACCCAACCCCTTTTAAAACCAAAACCTTTTTTGGGCCTTAGTCATTGTATAAGACCCACTGCGTTTTCGAAAATCTCAGCGCGATCGCCATTTCAAAACAAAACCCTGGGCCTCTCCTTGAGCTGTAAGCCCCGCCACTTGTACAAAAATAAACCTTTGGGCCTCTCCTTGAGCTGTAAGCCCCACCACTTGTACCAAAATAAACCTTTGGGCCTTTTGAGAGAGTGTAAGACCCATCCCTTTGTACAGAAAACCTTTTTGGGCCTCAGTCACTTGTATAAGTCCCTGTACAATTTCAAAACAGCGGTGCAATCATCGTTAAACCTTGGGCCTCTCCTTGAGCTGTAAGCCCCAACAATCTGTTCAAATTACTTTCGCCTTTGATTTTGAATATCATATTGTTATCAAAGCTTTCTTTGTTGAACAACTAACAAAACAGCATGGAAGCTCTACAACCGAGTAAGTGTTTACCCGCTTTCTTTATCCGCTTTCATATATATATATATATATATATATATATATATATATATATATAACTGTATTGTGGGGCTGCTCACTGTAAGTCTTCTTTCACAAACTCTTATATACCTGTCAAATATTAACTGTGTAATACTAGTATAGCTATTTAGAGTTTTCCCCGGCAACTACGTCTAGCACTAGGTAAAGCCCTGTTGGTCACTCATAAATACATACAAAACTAGATCCCTATAGGATTAGCAGACACAGTCTTCCCTCCCCTTGGGGTTAAACAATATGGAGACGTGAAAGGCAACATTCTCGGTGAACCCTTTATCAGACTTTCACTCTTAGAAATTGTCAAAGAGACTCTACTCCCCAGAGTTGATCTATTCTTCGTGAATAACATCTCTTGAGTTTCTTCCAAATTCTCAAACTTTCCTAGCTTGATCTATTCTCTGTGAATAGCATGTCTTGAACTTCTCGGGGTTTGGGGACCCACGGGCTTCCTAAAAGCATCCCCGCCTCCTCTTGGGCGTTGTACAAGGACCCTTCGGCTTCTTAAAAGCTCTCATGCCTTCTCTTGGGTTTAGTACAAGGACCCAGAGACCTCTACAGGTATAGGAACAGAACCTAGTCATTAATTTGCTAGAGCTGTCTTTCTGAGTCAAGTGTTAGACCAGTTAATGGGCTGACCTTCATCCCTTAACATACCAGCCTTCTCTTGGGCATCATACAAAGATCATTCACTATCTGAGAATTGATTTCTCAAAACACTAGTAGACTTGGACAGTCTCAATACCCTTTGGATTTCTCATTTCCTTAAAGAACGGGAAATAACCCGGATCCTCTGATCAGTACCAAAGCACAACCTTACCCTTAATCGTTCCCGTCATGAGAACTGACTTTCTCTTTTATCCAACGTACTGGACCTGTCACTAAACTGAAACAGTCACCAGCACAGCTAGCCTCCTCTTGGGCTTTGTACAATGATTCTCCCCAGCGGAGCTAACCTTTTCAGACTCTCTTGTTGAGTCAAACCCTTTTAGCCTCCATCTCGGGCTTCGTACGAGATATAAAACACCCTCTTGTTGAGTATAAAAGACTCTCTTGTTGAGTCAAATCACCCTTTAGCCTCCATCTCGGGCTTCGTACGAGATATAAAACACTCTCTTGTTGAGTATAAAAGACTCTCTTGTTGAGTCAAACATTTTCAACCTCCGTCTTGGGCTTCATACAAGACACATATAAAAACACTCTCTTGTTGAGTATAATAGCACTCTCTTGTTGAGTCAACCCTTTTAGCCTCTATCTCGGGCTTTATACGAGACAGATAAAAAGCACCCTCTTGTTGGGTCAATAGCCTCCTCTTAGGCTTTGTATAAGGAAACCTCGGTTGAGCCACTCAACCCTTTTAGCACCAAACCCGTGTCTTGCTCACAGCATACAAACATCAATAACTCCTTTTCCTTCATCTAATTGTTGTAAGTGGCAAGCCTCTGGATTATTTACATCCACGCCACTGTCCCTCTTTTAGCATGAGAAATTCCTAAGGAAAGATAGCTGCTCTACACTGAGTTAAAGTCTTCTCCTTCAGGTTAAAAATCCCCTATAAAGGAAATTATGGCATTGCTGGATTCACATATCTCAGTTAAAGTAATTCTCCTTTATAATCAATCACCCAACAGTCATGACAAACAGACCAAATACCCCTCTTTAGAGATGACAAATTCTCTCTAAAGTCAAAACCCTTCAGCTTCACATCTTGGGCTTCGAACAAGATACAAATAGACCCTTCAGCTTCACATCTTGGGCTTTGAACAAGATACAAACCAAATTTAGCTTCACGTCTTGGGCTTCGAAGAAGACACCAAAACGACCTTTTTCCTCCCATAGAATAGAAGGAACTACGATCGCTCTGATTTCCCTGTTTTGTCAAACGGGAATACGTAGGCATAAGATTACAAGAATCTTAGCGAGCACACTAATAAAAAAACCCAAAATCCAATATCTCCACCAAATCAACCCAAAAGCATCAAATCTAAACACAGTATCAAAAACCTCACCAATAGTCTAAACACCGTGTTCTCAGGAGAAATAACCAAAGATTGGGCCCCACCTCCACATAGCATCTGTAACCTAATAGACCGCTGTTCAAACTCAATATGCAAGCAGGGTTAATTGGAGACATCTATTTCCCTTCCTTAATCAGCTCAATAGGATAAAAAATGAATCGAACTGTAGTACCCGTGCGATCGTGATTCAGGACCACAAAAATCGTGCTACAGAAAAAATGGCGCCCACCGTGGGGCTAAGAACCTTCTTTTTCTTACCATCTTCGGTAGAAAACCCTGAGTTCACGAAGTGTCACAGAAATGGTGACTCTGCTGGGGAGTCATTGTCTGTATAGGATCATAAGACTAGAGGTCTAGGATGATTAAGACAAATATATATACTGCTTTTCCTAATTGATATCTGTGTTTATTTTTCTACTAATGGGAATGCGTGTAATACCGCATATGGAAAGATTGAGTATACACCTAAGATAGGTGATATCTAAACGAGTAATCTTATAGGGAATGACTCCCAAATAAGAGACCTCGACCATCTGATCAGTGGAGGCACCCTTTTGCGGATTCAATGCCTATACGACTTCGGTTGTTGAAAGCAGTGTTGTTCGATTGTGGTCGTCGGTGAAACTGATTTAGTAGACTAAAACCATTTTGTAGTGCGGAAGCATCGGAAATAGTTGTCACGCGATACTACCCTCATTTGAGGCTGATGATCTATTCTCGGTGAATAGCATTTACTCTAAGATACGGTAGCTCGCTGGCGATCCGCTTGCTGTTGTTATCCTGGGAGGAGCTGATGATTTTGAGGACAGGTACAAAAATCACCAGTATAAACCTTTGGGGATGGGTAGAGCCTTGACTTCATGACACCGACCCTTTGACCCCATGTTTTTTCTATGTTTTTGTGTGCTGCATTCATACATTCATTTAAAAAACATTAAAACAAAAAAATCTTCTCTTATAGTCTCTCTTTTTCAAATTAAACTAAGACAATGATTGCAAATGTCATAGAAAGGAGATTGCGCTAATGGATTTCGGTAGAAGGAAAACTCATAAGTATACCTTCAAGGTTCCAAAGTTAGAGGATTTGAGAGGTTTGGCGAGAATGATCACCAACCACGAGGCTTTCAGAATTAAGTATGGGGGACTCCTGTCTCTATTAAGGGTCCACGTAATCGAAGGAATCCTGTCCACACTGATCCAGTTCTACGATCCGGTCTATCATTGTTTCACATTCTCGAATTATCAGTTAGCACCAACACTGGAGGAGTATTCTCACCTGACTGATCTGCATATCGCGGATCAAGCTCCCTTTTCTGGACTGGAAGAAATTCCAAAGGATCAAACTATTGCAAGAGCAATTTATTTGGATGAGTCAGAAGTCAGGACTCACATGACCACTAAGGGTGGCATCCAAGGTTTGCCAGCCCAATTCTTGATAAAGAAAGCCCTGTACTTTGCCAGTATAGGGAACGTGGCCGCTTTCGAAAGCATCTTCGTTTTGCTCACCTACAGGTTATTTTTGTTTCCCAACATCGATAACTTTGTAGATATCAACGCCATTAAGATTTTCCTGATTGGAAACCCTATACCGACCTTACTCGCATATGTGTATCATTCGGTACACTTAAGGAATTTATACAGCGGAGGAATAATTACGTGCTGTGTACCCTTTCTTTACATGGTTCACTTGCCATTTGCCCAAGTCTGCTGCATTTTGGGATCAGAAGAATACTTTACGTTGGTCGCAGAGAATCATGTATCTTACCAACTCTGACATCGATTGGTACAATCGAATCTACGGCGGGATCAGAATCATTGACCGTTGTGGAAATTTCCCAAATGTACCCCTTATAGGAACTAAGGGAGGAATCAATTATCATCTGGTATTAGTTCGTCGTTAATTTGGATACCTAATGAGGCATGTCCCACGAAATGCTCATCTGGAAGGTCTTTTCTTCAAGTAAGGAGAAAATGACAGAGCACTAAAGACAGAAATAGTGCACGCCTGGAAATACGTTCATAGGAAAGGATGAGAGTCTCTAGGAAAACCGGACTGTATCTCTATGGAGCCTTATCTCCACTGGGTACAAACAAGAGCTCTCAAACTAAGGATTCCTTACCCTCGTCAGGAAGTTCTTGCGTTAAGGGACTCTGCCCTTTATTTTATGTTTGAGACGGAAAAGCTTCAGGTTACTCTTAGTAAAGTTCAGCAGGAGAAGAGGTCTTGGAGGAACAAGTACTGTATTCTCAATGTGGAGTGTAAGAAAATACAACAGCTATTAAGAGAAAAAGATACTCTGATTGAGATTTTAGAGCAACATGATATAGAAAATCAGGATGACCAAAGGAATTTGCTCGCTTCTTTCACTTGGCAAAGGAATGACAACCCGACAACGGCCCAAGAGCCCGGGTCAAAGAAAAGGAAAGTACCAGAACCATCACCTGAGCTCTCCTTAGAGAGGACTCAGGATTCATTAGTTTAGATTCCTTTTTCAGCACTATGTAAATTACTGTATTTCCATTTCCGCAATCCTTCGAATTCAATAAAACAGGGTTTCCCCACTGTTTGATATTTGCAATCCAATTGTCGAAGTTTACTTTGAATAAACAAAAACATATAATTAATATAATCATTGCATATCATTCATCATTCTCACATAAACGCATTCTTCTTACCTACGAATCTCACGTTTGCATCTCGATTCTAGAGTCAAACTGTCTCATTCGTACAATACTCGGGCCAATCGTCAGAAAAAGATGGATGATCTCGAGGTGGAGAACAAAGAGTTAAGGGAAGAGATCGACACTCTGAAAGAGGATCTGAGAAAGCTTCATAGCGACATGCAAGCTCTAGCAGAAGCTCAGATGCAGCAACAAAGGACTGTGATCTCAGAGATCACATCAACGCCCATAGTGGAAAAGTATGATCCTAGGTATAAAATGCTGAAAGATCGTCCCTGGGGCATGCCACTTAACTATATCCCGGAAGGATATGTTCCGCCGATCACTGAGGATCAAGGAACCACAGCAGGAACCGCTGGGCCTGAAGGTTACAGACTTCGGGAAAGCGAAGATGCCAGGGGCATGACAGCAACTCCTGAAGGTTACAAACTTCGGGAGACACCGAGAGTCTCGGCCATAATGACTATACCTCCGCCCATGGTACACACTGTCCCGGAGGGACAGATTCCACAGATACCTTCTGGTGGAAATGACAGCATGCTCTACAGAATGAATGAGTTCCAGGAATAGTTCCTGGAAATGCAGAAAGAGTTGCAAGCCCTTCGCAGTCAGGATTTATTTGGAAAGGACGCCGCAGACCTTTGTTTGGTCCCCAATGTGAAAGTTCCACACAAGTTCTAGGTACCCGACTTTGAAAAGTACAAGGGTAACTCTTGCCCTCAAAGCCATTTGGTGATGTACGTTCGGCGAATGTCAGCTCAGACAAAGAGCTAGGAGCTACTAATTCACTACTTTCAGGATAGTTTAACTAGTGCCGTATTAAAATGGTACATGGGTTTAAACCGTGCTACGATCGGCACATTCAGAGATCTTGGCATTGCCTTCGTTCAACAATATAAGTATAATCTGGACATGGCACCAGACAGAGATTAGCTCAGATCGATGTCACAAAAGGACAAGGAAACCTTTAAGGAGTACGTTCAGAGATGGTGTGAAATTGCCGCCCAGATTTGTCCACCTCTTGAGGAAAAAGAGATGACAAAGATCTTCTTAAAAACCAGGAGCTCATTTTACTACGACAGAATGGTCGCCAGTGCGCCCAGTGACTTCACCGAGATGGTGGGCATGAGAGTTCATCTTGAGGAAGTAGTCCGAGAAGGACGTTTAGTTAAAGACGCTGGACCATCAAGTAGTACAAAACGATACGGTAGTGCTCTCCCTAAGAAAAAAGAGCAGGATATTGAGAATATCTCTCTCGGAGAGCAAAGGCGACGTTACCAACCAGTAGTAGCCGTAACTCCTGCTATTAACCCCGCGACTGTTCCTACGTATCAACCTCAGGTTGCCTAGAGCCAACCTAATCAACAGCAATATCAGCAAAGGACACAACAGCCTCTTCAGCAGGCTCATCCTTCGTACAACAACAACCGTACAACGCGATCACCAGGGTTTGATCCTGTACCCATGTTGTATGCAGAACTGTTTCCATTATTACTGTGCAAGGGGCATGTCCAAACCAGGTCTCCTCTTACAGTACCGAAAAATCCGCCTTTCTGGTTCAAAAAGAATCAGACTTGTCCTTACCATCAAGGAGGACCAGGGCGTAACATAGAAAACTGTCTCAGTTTCAAATTTGATGTGTAGAAGCTTGTTAGGAGCGGGGTCTTATCCTTCAAGGATACAAATCCAAATGTTAATATGAACCCGCTGCCTCAACATGAGAAAGGTACAACCTATTTGATAGAGGGAGAGTCTAACAACATCTATCAAATTCATGATGTACTCTTATTGAGGTCCAACTTGGTCAAGATGCATTGTAGACAGAGTGGATATGGCCATGTGCCACCTCATAATTATCACCAGTGTGATATCTGCTCTAAGAACAATCAAGGATGTTCTGTGGTACAATCAGTTCTACAGGAACAATTAGATCTCGAGTGGATCCAAGAGCATCGAGTTCGTGGAGTCCACATAACCTATACGAATTCCAACATAATTTAGAACCATGACATCCGTGCAATGAATGTCAACTTGGTGGCGATGCACTCAAGGTAAAGCCAGTATCATAATCTACCGCGGCACGATTACAATTCCTGTCTGACTTGCTCGGTAAACAAACAGGGATTCTCTTTCATATAAGAGGCCCTCCAACGTCAGATGGATCTTGGGTGGATCCAGAACTACCATGATAGAAATCCTTATGAGATCAACATGATCTAAATCTTCGATATTCGTTTGATGAATACCAGCTTGGTGGAGTTACACGCCAGGCAAGTCCAACTTAGTTTTCTCACTTCTCACGATTATCAGAGCTGTAAAGGATGTTGTGAGAGTAACCAAGGGTGCGCTCTCGTTCAAAGAACTTTACAACACTTGTTAAACCACTTGTGGCTTCCGATCTATATGGATGAAGACACGCAACAAATCAATGTGCTTAATGGGAACCCTACTCGGCATCAAAGTCAGGATGTCTGATCTATGGAAACTGACCTCGTGAGGTTACACTGTATTTAAAGCGGATATGGCCAGGTGCCACCGCACAACTATGAACGCTGTAGAGTCTGCTCGGAGAATAATTAAGGATGCTATCTTGTACGGGCAGCTCTTCAAGGTCAGTTGGATCGTAAAGAGATTCACCCATGTCCGAGTTCCGAGCCAATCAACTGGACGCCGGACTACTTCGCTGATAAAATCAAAGACGTTGTCATAATCTCTGATCATCAACATAACAAGGATGTTTTTACCATCATCCCTCTACTGGACGAATCAAAGGTTCCTAGATAGGAACTGATTGAAGTTACCTACGACAGTCAGAAAAATCAGAAGGTTCCTGTAGTTATTTATCTGCCAGGACCAGTGCCGTATGAATCAACCAAGGCGATCCCTTACAAATATGGTGCAACAATAATTGAGAATGGAAAGGAAATTCCATTACCCTCCGTCGTGAATATTGCAGACATCAGTTGAGTAACACGGAGCGGTCGAATCTTCAACCGAGGAGTTGGAGAACCTAACAATGAAAAGGAACTTCAGACAGAAGCTCCCAATCCACCAGTCGGTCAATCTAGTAATCCCGACCTTTCAAAGAACGATGATGAGATGCTGAAGCTCATTCAAAGGAGTGAATACAAAATTGTTGATCAACTGTTACAAACTCCTTCAAAGATCTCTGTGCTATCACTTTTACTCAGTTCCGAAGCCCACAGAAAGGCTCTACAGAAATTCTTACAGCAGGACTTTGTGGAACAGGATGTGTCAATACGACAATTTGATAGCATCATCTCTAACATCACTTCCTGCAATAACTTAGGATTCAGTGATGAGGATTTGCCAGAGGAGGGCAAAAGTCACAACATGGCACTCAATATCACTGTCAACTGCCAGGAAGATTCTTTAGCCAGCGTACTGGTAGATACCGGATCGACCATCAACGTTATGCCAAAGTCCACTTTAATGCGACTATCATTCAAAGGATCCCCGATGAGGGACAGTGAGGTTATCGTCAAAGCCTTTGACGGATCTCAGAAAGCAGTTATCAGCGAAGTCGGCCTTCCCATAACTATCGGCCCTCATACTTTCCTAATCACTTTCCAGGTCATGGACATTCGGGTAGCGTACAGCTATTTATTAGGGAGACCTTGGATACACCAGGTTGGGGCAGTCACTTCGACACTGCACCAGAAACTGAAGTTCGTCAAGAACGATCAACTCGTCACAGTCTGTGGAGAACAAGCCTTGATCGTGAGTAACCTGTCATTATCTACTTGTATAGAACCCGAGGAGGTTGTTGGGACTCAGTTCCAGGCACTTTCAGAGAGCAATAAGAATCAATCAGAGAAAGGAACCTCTATTTCCTCATACAGAGATGCTCTCGAAGTGATCAAAAGTAATAATGCAAAAGGATGGGGACAACTTATCATTCATACTGATAATAAAACAAAGAAAGGTCTTGGTTTTTCTTCGACCTCCACCCAGACAGCTGCTAACGATGAAAGTTTTCATCCCATTCAGAACTTCTTCCACAGGGGAGGTTTCCTTCACCCAATGCCTCAAGCAGTCCATACCATAAACGAGGGAGATTCCTCCGATACAGATGAAGAGTGGAAGTCCTATCTTAATGAGGACAGTTATATTTCTCAGGAAGAGGTGCCTATGCCATTTTGCTATCCCGCACAGAGTCCGAGAAGGATATACGGAGATTGTGATCTGAAAGGATGTCGTGCTCCACCAAACTCATTAGAGGAGGACACTCTAATGAAAGACAATTTGACCACGACTATTATGGCCCGATGGATGGCCTATTTATCTAGCAGCCATACCAGGAGACTTGGGGCAAGAAAATCAGCCGAACAATGAAAATCAGCTGAGCATCATTGAAAGAAATACGTGTGTTCCCACCATGTCATGGGATCAACACTCAGGTCATTTAGAAAATATCCAGCACGACGATTAATTTGCAAAGCTTGCAGGACTAGAATTCATCAACTATGCATTTCCCGAGGTCAACATCATCGAAAGAGATGACTCCTCCAGTTCCAAAGAAGTGTGGGACACCTTAGGACAACCAAGTAGAAAATACGACTATATGGTCAAATACACCGCTCCTGAGAGCTCTCGAATCAGGCTTGAAGACATCCAGCCAACTGGATGGGGAGATTTGCATGAGAGTACAAATACTATGCAAAATACAACAGAGGAATCCTCATACGACTACTCTGCCTGGGAGACAGATTCCAATGACCCTGCTCCGCCAGAAATCAGCGTCATTTCTGAGGACAAACCAAGAAAGAAGGTACTAGACTTTGTGATTCACCGAGGAGTTCGCCGCCAATGGGTTGCTGTCGATGTTCCGAAGATCGTTCATAAGTCAAAGTAATTACTGTCTTTATCTTAACCTTTCACCCTGCCCAGGTGAAACAGATGTTTTGATAGGGCTCACTTTCTGTAAATATCCCTCTTCGCTTCGCCCAAAGCGACATAGTTTTGTTTTATAGGGCTGTAGTTTCAAGAATCGACTTGTTCATGAATAAAATAAACGTCTTTCTGTAATTTCCACGTTAATTGTTGTTTTCTCTTTTTGCTTTTCCAGAAAATGGTAATCCTAAAAAACAACTCAATAATAAAAACAAGCAGTTTTCCAAAGAAAAACATTGCACACACTCTTACATTTCTCTCTATCTCTTCTAAACACAAATCATCACGTCATACAGATTGCTTATTCTAAACCCCATTGAAACATACGATCCGATGCCTTCTCCCAACTTTGAATTCCCGGTATTTGAGGCTGAAGAAGAAGATGACAAAGAAATTCTAGAGGAGATCTCCCGATTACTCAGGCAAGAGGAAAGGTCCATCGAACCTCACAAAGAGCCGTTGGAAACGGTCAACTTGGGCTCAGAGGAAGAGAGAAAAGAAGTCAAGATTAGGGCACTGCTCAGTCCGACTGTCAAAGAAAGTTTGACAAAGCTTCTCAAAGAGTTTCCAGATGTATTTGCTTGGTCCTATCAGGACATGCCAGGGTTGGATACCAGCATCGTGAAACATCATCTACCATTAAAATCGGAATGCCCGCTAGTAAAACAAAGGTTGAGAAGGACTCACCCGGACATGGCCATCAAAATAAAAGAGGAAGTACAGAAACCGATTGATGTGGGTTTCCTTGCCACATCAGAATATCCTCAATGGTTAGCCAACATAGTACCAGTTCTGAAAAAGGACGGAAAAGTCAAAATGTGTGTAGACTACAGGAATCTAAACAAGGCTAGTCCAAAGGACGACTTTCCTTTACCACACATTGACATGCTGGTAGACAGTACAACAAAGTTCAAAGTTTTCTCCTTCATGGATGGATTCTCGGGCTATAATCAAATTAAAATGGCGTCGAAGGACATGGAGAAAACTTCGTTCATTACCCCATGGGGTACCTTTTGTTACAAGGTAATGCCGTTCGGTTTGAAGAACGCTGGGGTAACCTATCAAAGGGTCATGACTACTCTTTTTCATGACATGATACACAAGGAAATCGAGGTATATGTCGATGATATGATTGCAAAATCTAAGAAAGAAGAGGAGCATGTGACCCACCTGTCAAAACTATTCGAGCAGCTGAGAAAGTACAAACTCCGCTTGAATCCCAACAAATGCACCTTCGGTGCCTGTTCAGGGAAACTCTTAGGGTTCATCGTCAGCCAGAAAGGAATTGAGGTTGATCCTGACAAAGTCAAGGCCATTCAAGAAATACCTTCTCCGAAAACTGAAAAACAAGTCTGGGACGTTTGAACTACATTTCCCGATTCATATTCCTCATGACAGCCACATGTGCGCCGATCTTCAAATTACTCAAAAAGAATCAGGACTGCGTTTGGACAGAGGACTGCCAAACCGCCTTCGACAGTATCAAGGAATACTTGTTGAATCCGCCGATTCTATCACCTCCAGTGGAAGGAAGACCACTGAGCATCTACTTAACAGTCCTAGAGGACTCGATGGGTTGCGTGCTTGGCCAACTAGACGAAACCAAAAGAAAAGAGTCTGCCATCTACTATCTGAGCAAGAAATTCACCGACTGCGAGACTCGATACACTATCCTTGAGAAAACTTGTTGCGCTCTGGCTTGGGCAACCAAACGTCTTCGCCAGTATATGATTCGTCACACTACTTGGTTAATCTCAGAAATGGATCCAATCAAGTACGTCTTTGAAAAACCTGCTCTTACGGGAAGGATTGCCCGTTGGCAGATGTTGTTATCAGAATATGACATCGAGTACCACGCCCAAAAAGCCGTTAAAGGAAGTGTTTTAGCCGATCATTTGGCTCATCAACCGATTGACGATCAGGAATCAATCGGGTTTGACTTCCCAGACGAAGATGTCATGTATGTAAAAATGAAAGACTGCGATGAACCACTACCTAGTGAAGGGCCAGAACTAGGTTCCCAATGGGGACTTATCTTTGACGGAGCTGTCAATCATTTTGGAAACGAAATTGGGGAAATTATCATAACACCTCAGGGTACCCATATTCCTTTCACCGCCAGACTTACGTTCAAGTGCACAAACACCGAGGCCAAATACGAAGCTTGTATCATGGGTCTCGAAGAAGCGATTGATTTAAGGATCAAGAACTTGGATGTATATGGCGACTCAACCCTGGTTATCAATCAAATCAAAGGAGATTGAAACACATACCAATCAGGACTGATTCCTTACAAAGACTATGCGAAAAGGTTGTTACCCTTCTTCAACAGAACTGAGTTTCATCATATCCCTCGTGAGGAGAATCACATAGCTGATGCATTAGCCAATCTTTCTTCCATGATTAGTGTAGGTCAATGGAACGACTTACCTAAGATCGACATAATGCGCCTTGAACGGCCCGCTTACATCTTCACGATCGAAGTAGTCATAGACGACAAACCTTGGTATCACGATATCAAATGCTTTCTTCAAAAACAAGAGTACCCACCTGGGGCATCCAGGAAAGACAGAAAAACCCTCAGAAGGTTAGGAGGCAGCTTCTTCCTGAGCCGTGATACTCTCTATAAGAGAAAATTTGACATGGTGTTGCTCCGATGCGTAGACAGACCAGAAGCAGACATACTGATAAAAGAAATTCACGAAGGATCCTTTGGCACTCATGCCAACGGACACACAATGGCGAGAAAAATTCTGAGAGCAGGGTACTACTGGTTGACCATGGAATCCGACTGCTACAAGTACATGAGGAAGTGTCACAAGTGTCAGATATACTCAGACAAAATTCATGTATCGCCAATGCATCTTAAAGTTCTTTCTTCCCCATGGCCTTTTTCCATATGGGGAATCAACATGATTGGAATGATTGAGCCCAAGGCTTCAAAAGGACATCGATTCATTCTGGTAGCCATTGACTACTTCACCAAGTGGGTCGAAGCAGCATCGTACGCCAATGTAACCCGACAAGTGGTGGTCCGATTTATAAAAAACAATCTCATCTGCCGTTATGGTGTTCTAAGCTAGATCATTACTGATAATGGATCCAACTTGAACAATAAGATGATGAAAGAGTTATGCGCTGAGTTCAAAATCGAACACCATAACTCATCTCCCTACCGACCTAAGATGAATGGAGTGGTAGAAGCGGCTAACAAGAACATCAAGAAGATCGTTCAAAAGATGGTTGTAACATACAAAGATTGGCATGAGATGCTACCCTTTGCCCTTCACGTTTTATCGCACATCTGTCCGCACTTCAACAGGGGCAACCCCTTTCTCTCTAGTATATGGCATGAAAGCAGTGCTCCCCATTGAAGTAGAGATCCCATCAATCCGGGTATTGATGGAAGCTAAGTTAACAGAAGCTAAATGGTGTCGAAGTCGACACGATGAGCTGAATCTGATCGAAGAGAAATGAATAACGACACTATGCCACGGTTAGTTGTATCAGCAAAGAATAAAGAAGGCATTCGACAAAAAGGTTAGACCTCGCGTCTTCAGGAAAGGAGACCTTGTGCTAAAAAAGATACAATCATTTCTCACTGATTCTCGGGGCAAATGGACCCCGAATTATGACGACCCCTATGTGGTCAAGAAAGCTTTCTCAGGCGACGCCTTGAGACTTGCAACCATGGACGGAGAGGAATTTACCTACCCCACAAATGTTGATGTTGTCAAGAAATACTTCACCTAAACTAAAAAAAAACGTCTCGGTGGATTGAAAACCCGAAAGGGTGGTCCGGGAAAAAATTAGAGACAAAATAAAAAAAATCATCCCGGTGGATTGGAAACATCACAGTATAATCCAGGCAAAAATTAGGGATAATGGCAAGTAACTATGTCCAACAGAGGCAAGTCCCTCAGCAGCAGTTACATCATACATCGAAGGAAATCTCGATCAAGGTCATCTTCGACAGAAGCTCAGGATGTCCAGAATTCAAAGTTGGTAGAAGGATAGCAATCGTCATGTTTTAATATAGCCCTTTTCCCTTAAATTACCATTTTTAAACTTTGTAAATACTCTATGGAATCACGCGCTTGGCTGATTTCCATCCTATCAATAAAATTTGAGCCCTTGTGCTTTTACTTGCAATTCTTATTTGTTTTAGCTTTACAGAACGACGTTTTAACATGATCAACGATTCTTGAAATAAAACAAAAATGAATTTACTTGTAAATTTTTTTCTGCTTTTTAAATAAATATGGCAATTTCTTTTGACTGTTGAACATCGAAAGAACATCAATCGCTTCTCCAAAGGTGTTTGAACCTCAAAGTGTAGAATCAAAGTACTCCTTCTAAACCAGTGCGCCTGAATGAAGGATCAGCTATGTCAGATGCGAATATTCCATCTGACATCCCCGGTAGAGCTCTTACCTCCTAAGCCCGACCAACGATTGTTCTCCGCAGGGACTATTTCTCCTAAGCAAGGCAGAATTGCTATCGTGAACCAGTGGTACTTCTCATCTCCCACTGTGGCCAAGTATCCAGTCGTGTTCATCCACTAGTCTGTATGTCGCGTCAGTTTTGTCAGCATAAACATACATACATCATGCATTGTTGATTTGCATTCACATTCATATTGCATCACCATCACTATAGTCGGTCTTATCCCCTAGTGATGACGGTCCTCTCAATCGAGTTGTCAGTTCTTTCCTCGTCAGGAAATGTTGCGTCTGAACTATCTCTCTCCAGTTTATTTTTGGATTGGAATTGTCCTTTGACCACTTTGATAACTTGAACCTCTAAAAAACCAAAGAACCCTCGACAAACGTCACTATTCGCCATTGAAGATGATATATTCGCTTTCCCGGATTAAGGAAAATCCCCAGAGAAAGCCTCTTAATCAGAAATTCGACAATACAGCAGTTTTTCTCCAAAAAATCCACTGACGAAAAGGTCATCTGCACCTCAAAATTGGATCACATCATATGGCATTTCTCCGAGAAGAACCTGAGAAAAGTATGATGAAATACCCTAAGCGGAAACAGTCTTTCAAGAGACTCGTTTTCCCCAGTAGAATCAACGAATGGCGTCTCCAACAGAGAAGTTTGTACACCTCTACAACTCAGACGACTGGGTTACCCAACAACTGTGACATCAAATCCTTTTCCATCAAATGGCATATCCCCAGGAAAATTCGGCGAGAAGTTTGAGGAAAACCGCTATGAATAGCGTCCCTTGTCAAGAAAGTTTATTGACAAAAGAAACTGAGACCAGCTCCTTGGTAGGAAACCAGGATCGAGGGGAAGTTCATTTTAGAAACTGAGACCAGTTCCTTGGTAGGAAACTAGGATTGAGGGGAAGTTTATTTCAGAAACTGAGACCAGTTCCTTGGTAGGAAACCAGGATCGAGGGGAAGTTTATTTCAGAAACTGAGACCAGCTCCTTGGTAGGAAACCAGGATCGAGGGGAAGCTTATTTCAAAAACTTAGACCAGTTCCTTGGTAGGAAACCAGGATCAAGGGGAAGTTTATTTCAGAAACTGAGACCAGTTCCTTGGTAGGAAACCAGGATCGAGGGGAAGTTTATTTCAGAAACTGAGACCAGTTCCTTGGTAGGAAACCAGGATCGAGGGGAAGTTTATTTTAGAAACTACGACCAGTTCCTTGGTAGGAAACCAGGATCGAGGGGAAGTTCACATCAGAAACTTAGGCTGGTTCCTTGGTAGGAAACCAGGATCGAGGGGAAGTTTTACCTTTTCTAAGCATCATTGCTTAGCAAAAGAGGATGAATGCGTAAGCTACCATTCACAACCACCATCAAAATTTCGGGTATTCCGATATTTAATCCTCTTGCACCCCGAATGCCTGAATACCTTCGCCATTCACACCTTCGGGTCCAAGAAGATTAAATATGGGCATCTGTCATACCCCAAATTTTGACCACTAAGATTTCCCATCATTGTGCAAATCATCATCATAATATGGATGGACCATCATGCCTCAATAGTCTCCCCAAAGATGGGTGAGCATCCACTACAATCAAATTCAGGGTTTCAAGCTCTCTCAGAGTCTTAGACAAAGGATCAATCAAGGAATTACATGATCTTCAACTTGTATAAACCTGTCAAACATCCACAATGGATCAAGAGGACTCCCACAGCAAGAATCAAGCACAATGTTGCAGCATTCCAGGTGGAATAACCCTCAAGATCGCCAGTGTCACCAAATTAGGGTTTTGGTTGACCAGGGCCTCTAGATGGAAATTTTCCTCTAGGCATGAGCAAATGCTTCAAAGCATAACCTAAGATGCTCCAAGGGACATCATGAACCCAACCATCAAGTCAATTTTGCCTCAGGGGATGCATTCATAAAAAATCAGGAATTAGGGTTTCTTGACCTAATTCACCCCTAAGTTGAATTTTGGAACAAAACATGTGCCAAGACTTCAAGAGAGGATTTAAGGGTCTCTAATGCAGCACATTGGTCCATTTGCAACAATGGATTGATCCAAGAAGATTGATTCCCAAGTTTCAAGTTCATCAGAACCACAATTAGGGTTTCGCGGAAAAAGTCAGCTGTGCCTTTGACTTTTGACCCAAGCATGCTCCCAAACCTTGGGACATGATTCAATACACCCTATAACACCTACAAAATGAATCCATCAAGTTTTATTTAGGTCAAAGACTTGATTTCATAGAGGATCGCGCAATTTGGAGTTCATCTGACAAAAAGTCAACTGTGCACAAAAGTCAACTTTGACTTTTTGAGATTTTTCACAATTATGGCTCTTTGACCCTAAAATGATGTTAATGTGTGATTGGAATCATCATTCATCAAGAAAAATCAAGAAAAGTGGGATTACTTGTAAAAGGGGTAACCATAAAAACTTAGAAATTTTTCTAAGTTATGGAACAAAGTGGCTAGGGTACCAACTTTGGAGGATCATATCTCCTAAACCACAAGGCCATTTTCCCCAATTCAAAGCTGGATTTGTAGCTCTCATGGCCCTCTATAAAAGCTTCAAACACAACTCATTCCAATTCCTCATGGATTTTAAGTTATGGAATAATCAAAATCACAAAAAGTGAAAATGTCACTTTTTTCCAACACTTAGTGAAATTTTCACTAAGTCAGAACCTGCCTTCACTTTTTTCCAAATGTAGGGGGATTTTTCACTTAAATCCAAAAAGTATCAAAACCAACTATGATCAAATAGTTGTTGTATCATATGAGGGCTTTCCAAAATGGCCAAGAAATCCATCAAATTCCACTTGAGCCATGAGATATGACAATGACAATATGCCTTGCTGAAAACTGTCAAAGCAAGGAAGATTTGTGCATTTTACTCGATTTGCCAAATTTGTGCAAATGACAAACACACTTATCCATGTGAACACCTCAGGGGGAGACCAAGGAGGGACAAACACTTATCCATAAGCCTCCCAAGTCCTTGGAACTAAAAATAGCATGCCAAACTTAGAAATCCCTAAAGAAGGGACAAGACTCCAATTTTGTTTTAGAGCATTCAATGGATGCACCAAGGTGGCATGGACTGAGCCATTTCCAAATGAATTCGGTCAAGACATATCCAAGACCAAGGGAACCAGCAGCCTGTGCCCTAACCTCTAGTCAATGGCTAGAGGAGACTTGGATTCTCATTGATCAGCATTGGCCACACCTCTGCAGCAGTTGCCATTCACTATTGCTTACAAAACAAACTTGTTGCACTATAAATAGACATCATTTGTGATCAGATTGAGTACACCAAGGCCATCAAACATATGCTTTCCTCAAAATCACCTTCTCACTTTCAAATTTGCCTTCCAAAGCAAGTCACTATCGGGTTTTGAGTTTGAGAGAAATTTCAATCAAACCAATCAAACACACACCTCATAAACATCATATAGAGGTGATCCAAACACTCACAAGTGGCCTGTAACACCAAAACCTCAAAGTCACCTCTCAAAACCTCAAAATTGGACTTTTGTGCATTTTTCAAGCCATGTCTTGATTCAGTCACTTTCCAAACCAGATAAAACCTCAAATACACTCCAAATATCATCCTTGAACTATCCCAAATGGTTCCACACATCTGGAACATCATTTGAGAGAGTTGCTATTTTGGCCATTTTTTCCCCTTTTGCAAGAAAGAGCTCAAACTTGTTCCTAACGTTTCCAGCTGATTCCAACCATCCTAAAAGCTTCTAAGAGATCATTTGAGGGTGTCCAAAGCATCAAATCATTTCTGGAACAAGGTACTTGGCAGATTGCACAAAAGCTCCAAAAAAGAGGTAAGCATCACAACTTGAATTCTTTGAATCATGCTTTCCTTTGATGTCCACTGATCATGCATCTCTTATACATGTTATATGTGTTGTGTTTGCACCAATTTATCATGTAGTTCATACCTATACCAAGAGATAGCACAGAAAATGCAAATCATGGCCTATTTCAAAACCACTATCGGGTTTTTCAATAGGAGTATGATTTGAAAAAAACACCACCACCATTGGATTCCTTGTGAAATTATAGGCAGGATAGACCTAAATTTTGTCCCAATCAATGGAGAAATGAGAAAGTTATGGCCTTCACGTTTTTAACCAAAATCTTGCCTTGCCTTGCCTTGGGCCAGACCAAAAACAAGGCAAGCCTTGTATATTTGTGGTTGTGTTTCAATCAACGGATGTATCACCACCCTAGTGGTAAGGCGCACGCTCTGTACACAAGATGTCTGGGGTTCGAATGTCCCTTGCCCCAGATCCTCTTTTTTACCACTTTTTTTTCATATTTTACTATTTTTCATATTATTTTTAATGATTTGGAAAATTAATAACTCCCTCAATTTTAATTATTTTTATTGGTTCTTTTTGCAAAAAATCACAAAAATGTTGAAATATTTTATTCCACAAAAAAATCAAATTTATATTATTTATTTAATATAATTAGTATTTTTGTGAATAAATTCATTTTTAATTGTTTTTAAACATTTAAAAGTGAATATTTATCTTGAAAATCAAAACCAAATGAGTTTTAATTCATCTTGTGATTAAAACATCATTTTTCAAACCTTAAACAAAAATCACAAGTGGTTTATTCAAACTTATTTGGTATTTTTTATCATTTTATTGATTTTATTTAAATATTTACTTTTAAAGGAAAACAAATTTAGGGTTTTTTTTATTTTCACCCTCACAAAACTTTTTCAAACACCTAGGGCCTCTAGTAGAGTATAAGACCCAACCCTTTTTGAAAACCAAAAAGATTTGGGCCTCAGTGTATTATGTAAGTCCCGACACCATCAAAAAGTTCGGCGCGATCGTCGCCTTTTTAACAAAAAAACCTTTGGGCCTCTCCTTGAGCTGTAAGCCCCACCACTTGTACAAAATAATTATTGGGCCTCTAATAGAGTGTAAGACCCATCCCTTGTAGATAAAACCTTTTTGGGCCTCAATGCATTGTATAAGACCCAGCACGTTAAAGAAATCTCGGCGCGATCGTCATTTTTCAAACAAAACCCTTTGGGCCTACCCTCGTGTTATAAGCCCCATTCCTTTTCTTTAAACACCTTTGGGCCTCTTAAGAGAGTGTAAGACCCATCCCTTTGTACATAAAACCTTTTTGGGCCTCAGTCACTTGTATAAGTCCCTATACAAATTCAAAACAACAGTGCAATCACTGATTAAACCTTGGGCCTCTCCTTGAGCTGTAAGCCCCAACAATCTTTTCAAAGTACTTTCTCCTTTGATTTAGAATATAATATTGTTATCAAAGCTTTCTTTGTTAAACAACTAACAAAACAGCATGGAAGCTCTACAACCGAGTAAGTGTTTACCTGCTTTTTTTATCCACTTTCATATATATATATATATATATATATATATATATATATATATATATATATAACTGTATTGTGGGGCTGCTCACTGTAAGTCTTCTTTCACATCCTTTTGTATACTTGTCAAAATATCAACTGTGTAATACTAGTATAGTTATTTAGAGTTTTCCCCGGCAACTACGTCTAGCACTAGGTAAAGCCCTGTTGATCGCTCTTAAATACAGTCAAAACTAGATCCCCATAGGGTTACCAGACACAGTCTTCCCTCCTCTTGGGGTTAAACAATATGGAGACGTGAAAGGCAGCATTCTCAGTGAACCCTTTCTCAGACTGTCACTCTTAGAAATTGTCAAAGAAACTCTTCTCCCCAGAGATGATCTTTTCTTGGTGAATGGCATCTCTTGAGTTTCTTCCAAATCCTCGAACTTTCATGGTATGATCTCTTCTCGGTGAATTACATTTCTTGAACTTCTCTTGGTTTGGGGACCCACGACCTTCTTAAAAGCATCCCCGCCTCCTCTTGGGAGTTGTACAAGGACCCTTCGGCTTCTTACAAGCTCTCATACCTTCTCTTGGGCTTAGTACAAGGACCTAGAGACCTCTACAGGTATAGGAACAGAACCTAGTCATCAATTTGCTAGAGCTGTCTTTCTGAGTCAAGTGTCAGACCAGTTAATGGGTTGACCTTCATCCCTTAACATACCAGCCTTCTCTTGGGCATCATATAAAGATCATTCACTTATCTGAGAATTGATTTCTCAAAACACCAGTAGACTTGGACAGTCTCAATACCCTTTGGATTTCCCATTTCCTTAAAGAACAGGAAATAACCCTGATCCTCTGATCAATCCCAAAGCACAAACATTCCTTTAATCTTTATAAGAGTTGGTTTTCTCTTTTATCCAACATACTGGACCTGCCACTAAACTGAAACAGTCACCATCTTTTAGCCTCCTCTTGGGATTTGTACAATGATTCTCCCCAGTGAAGCTAACCTTTTCAGACTCTCTTGTTGAGTATAAAAGACTCTCTTGTTGAGTCAAACTTTTAGCCTCTATCTCGGGCTTCGTACGAGATAGAAAATCACTCTCTTGTTGAGTATAAAAGACTCTCTTGTTGAGTCAAACACTTTTAGCCTTAATCTTGGGCTTCGTACGAGACAGAAAACACTCTCTTGTTGAGTATAAAAGACTCTCTTATTGAGTCAAACACTTTTAGCCTCCATCTCGGGCTTCGTACGAGATAGAAAACACTCTCTTGTTGAGTATAAAAGACTCTCTTATTGAGTCAATCTCCTTTTAGCCTCTATCTCGAGCTTCGTACGAGATAGAAAACACTCTCTTGTTGAGTATAAAAGACTCTCTTGTTGAGTCAAACACTTTTAGCCTCCATCTCGGGCTTCGTACGAGACAGCAAAACACTCTCTTGTTGAGTATAAAATACTCTCTTGTTGAGTCAATCACCTGTCAAACAGACTCTCTTGTTGAGTCACTTCCCTTTTAGCCTCCATCTCGGGCTTTATACGAGACACTAAAACACCCTCTTGTTGGGTCAATAGCCTCCTCTTAGGCTTTTTATAAAGAAAACCCCGATTGATTCAATCAACCTTTTAGCATCAAAGTCATGCCTTGCTCACAGAGATGACAAATTCTCTTTCGGGCCAAAACCTTTAGCTTCACATCTTGGGCTTTGAACAAGATACAAACCACCTTTAGCTTCACGTCTTGCGCTTTGAACAAGACACCAAAACACCTTTTTTCCTCCCATAGAATAGGAGGAACTACGATCGCTCTGATTTCCCTGTTTCATCAAACGATAATACGTAGGCATAAGATTGAAAAATCTTAGCGATCATACTAACCAAAAACCCAAAATCCAGTATTCCCACCAAATCAACCCAAAAGCAGCAAATCTAAACACATTACCAAAAACCTCACAAATAATCCAGACACTGTGTTCTTAGCGAAATAACCAAAGATTAGACCCCACATCCACATAGCATCTGTAACCTAACAGACCGCTGTTCAAACTCAGTATTCAAGCAGGGTTAATTGGAGACATCTATTTCCCTTCCTTAATCAGCTTAATAGGATAAAAAATGAATCAAACTGTAGTACCCAAGCGATCGTGACTCAGGACCACAAAAATCGCGCTACAGGTGCAAGGTTGTGTGAGAGATGTGAAGAGTTTGTGAGAGAGAACAAAAAAATTTGCAGTTCAAAATAAAGTCCGAGAGTTAAAATGAAATAAAGAGGGTAGGTAATGAGCGGTTAGGTGACATTAATAGCAATAAATGCATATTAGATTGAAACTAATTCGCTTAGCGAAATGTAGTTCGCTTAGTGAACTGATACCCAGAACTTCCGCTTAGCGAAAGTAAGTTCGCTTAGCAAACTACGCCAAAATCAGTTTTCTACAGAATTGATCTCTGCTCCACTTATGTCATAAACACATCCCAAAATGATACCTATCATAAAAACAAATACAAAGAATCTTACAAAGTTGGGTTGCCTCCCAACAAGCTCTTGTTTAACGTCGTTAGCTCGACGCCTGTTTTCATTTTTCATGGTTCGTGCAAAAGAATCGTTGTGGTGAGCCTGTCAATGTCACCACCCAAATACAACTTCACTCTTTGGCCATTGACTATCCAAGTTGCTTGAGATATTGGGTCTTCCAACTCCAATGCCTCATAAGGTTTTACTTCTTTGAGTTTAAATGGACCTGACCACTTTGACTTCAATTTTCCCGGAAACAACCTCAATCGGGAATTAAAGAGCAAAACCATATGTCCAACTTTGAATTCTTTGGGAAGGATTTTGTTGTCATGATACCTTTTAACTATTTCCTTGTAAAGCCTTGAAGATTCATATGCTTCCAATATTAGTTCATCAAGTTCATTTAGTTGTATCTTTCTCTTCATACAGGCTTGGTTTTGATCAAAACGCAGAAATTTCAAGGCCCAAAAGGCCTTGCATTCTAGTTCTATTGGTAAGTGGTGAGCTTTTGCATATACCATTTGAAACGGAGTGAGACCTACTGGTGACTTGTAGGAGGTACGGTAAGCCTAAAGTGTTTCATCTAGTTTCAACGACCAATCTTTTCTTGATGCAGAAACTGTTTTTTCCAAGATTCTTTTGACTTCATGATTAGACACTTCTGCTTGCCCATTGGATTGAGGATGATATGGTGTCACAACCTTGTGTTTGACACCATAATGCTCAAGGGTCTTAGCTAGCTGTGTATTGTAGAAATGTGATCCACCGTCACCGAATAACACTCCTGGTGTTCCAAACCTTGTGAAAATGTTTCTTTTCAAAAATTTGATCACCATTTTGTTGTCTGCTTTTGGTGATGCTACTGCCTCCACCCAATTTGACACGTAATTGTAGCGAGCGATTTTTCTCGGTGACGCGACCACCTTATCGCTGAAGTTTGGGTTTTCCGTCTCGAGGAGAAAGGGTGATACTTTCTGATTTCTTATTTATTCCGTGAAGCTGGAAGGGAAAGGGAAGCTATCTAAAACTAACCTTGCACGCGAATGTTTAACTGAACAAACGCTTTAAGAGAGATTGGGAGGTCTGGGGTCGGTTATACAATGGGTAGTTGTCAATTACCCATCCTATATGTGACTATCCATAGGATGTTAGCTTTTAGGTTTCGCTTTGTAATTGATAGTGTTTATCTGCTGATGGGTTGGGAAAGTTTCTTGGGAAAGTGTGAGAGGGTGAGTTTTTGTTGATGTTCGGGTGTTCCCGATGTTTTTGGTAAGGTACTGGACCTAAGTTTTAGTGTGAAGGTACTGGACCTAGAGCTTTTCATTAGTATGCTCGCTAAGATTTCGCAATCTTATGCCTACATATTCCCGTTTAAACGAAACAGGGAAATCAGAGCAATCGTAGTTCCTCCTATTCTAAGGGAGGAAAAAGATGTTTTGGTGTCTTGTTCAAAGCCCAAGATTGAAGCTAAAAGGTTTTAGAGAGAATTTTTCATCTCTAAAGAGGGATTGTTAATTTTTGTGTGCCTTGATCAAGGCACAGGGTTGATGCTAAAAGGTTAATTGATTTGGCTAGGGGATTTCCCTATATAAAGCCGGAGAGGAGGCTAAATATGACCGACTCAACAAGAGAGTGTAGATATAGGTGTCTTATATGAAGCCCAAGATTGAGGCAAAAAAGAGACTGGCTCTTTGGGGATATAATTATACAAAGCCTAAGAGGAGGCTAAAAATTTAACTTTTCCGGGGAAAACGTTCTATCCGTCTTGTACAACGCCCGAGATTGAGGCTAAAAAGGGATTTTGACTCCGTCAGGGAGGTTTGTATGTGTCTTGTACAAAGCCCAAGATTGAGGCTGAAAGTTAACCGACTCTGGTGAGGATATTTTATGTGTCTTGTACAAAGCCCAAGATTGAGGCTGAAAGGAGTTTGACTCTGCTTGGGGAATATCAGTCCTCGAAGCCTATAGAAAGGCTGGGAGGGAATGACTCTACTTAGGAAGGTATCTGTCCCAAGCTCGAGAGAGGGAGATTTATGTCTTGTACAAAGCCTAAGATTGAGACTAAAAGGGTTTGACTCAACAAGAGAGTGTTCTTATCTGTACTGTACAAAGCCCAAGATTGAGGCTAAAAAAGATTGACTCAACAAGAGAGTCTGAAAAAGGTGATTCACTCAACAAGAGAGTCCGAAAGTTGATTGACTCAACATGAGAGTCCTTTATACTCAACAAGAGATTGATTTTCTGTCTCGTACAAAGCCCGAGATTGAGGCTAAAAGGGTGTTGACTCAACAAGAGAGTCTGAAAAGGTTAGCTCCGCTGGGGAGAATCATTGTACAAAGCCCAAGAGGAGGTTGACTATGCAGAGGAAAGATCATTATACAAAGCCTAAGAAGAGGCTATCTTACTGCTGGGGATAATTGAGATTCCTAGGCAGGTCCAAGTGGGGGAATTAACTCTTGCTGGGGATTACAGAAGAGTTGAGGTATCAGATGCCTTAAGGTTCTGATTTAAGATAGTATTGACCCTGGTCGGGGGATTTTTAGGAGAGAGACCGGGTTTTAACTCAGCTGGGAATTGATCGGATGATCAGGGTTCCTCCTACGCTCGTAGGGAACTTGAGAATTTCTTTGAGATTCAAGGGGGTTTAGACTGTCCAAGTCTACTGGTGTTGAAGAGTTTTATCTTTTGTAGGATGCCCAAAAGAGGGCAAGGGCCTAAAGGGATGAGAATCAACCCTAAAGTGGCCGGAGGTCGGACACTGTAAAGACTACTCTAGCAAAGGATGACTAAGTTTTGTCTTATACCTTTAAGAGGTCATTAGGGTCCTTGTATTAAGCCCAAGAGAAGTCATGAGAACTTCTAAGAAGCCGAAGGGTCCTTGTACAAAGCCCAATAGGAGGCGGGGATGCTTTTAGGAAGCATGTGGGTCCCCAAACCAAGAAAAGTTCAAGAAATGCAATTCACAGAGAAGAGATCATTCCAGGAAAGTTCGAGGGTTTGGAAGAAACTCAAGAGATGCTATTCACAGAGAATAGATCAACTCCGGGGAGTAGAATTTCTTTAACAATTTCTAGGGGTGACAGTCTGAGAAAAGGTTCACCGAGAATTCTGCCTTTCTCTTTGTTCCATATTGTTTAACCCCAAGAGAAGGGAATACTGTATCTGGAAATCCTACGGGGATCTAGTTTTGACTGTATTTAAGAGCAACCAACATAGCTTTACCTAGTTCTAGACCTAGTTGTCGGGGAAAACTCTAAATAACTATACTAGTATATATACAGTTGATATATGACGAGTATTTAAAAGAGTATGAAAGAAGACTAACCATGCGCAGCTTCCCACAATACAGTTATGTATATATGACATGTATTTAAAAGAATGAAAGAAGACTAACCATGCGCCGCTTCCCACAATACAGTTATATATATGAAAGCAGGTAAATGAAAGCGGATAAAACTTACAGGTGAGCAAGCTTTCATGCTGTTCTGTTAGTTGTTCAAAATAAATTAAAGAAAGTTTTGATAACAACTGTATATTTGAATCATAATCAAAAGGGGAATTGTTTTGAAAAGATTGTGGGGTTTATACTCAAGGAGAGGCCCTAGGTTCTACAGTGATCGTACCGTTGTTTTAAAGATCTTATCGGGACTTATACAACAACTTAGGCCCAAAAAGGTTTATTTACAAAAGGGTTGGGTCTTACAACTCAAGGAGAAGCCCAAAGATTATTTAAAGAAAAGAAATGGGACTTACAACACGAGGGTAGGCCCAGGTGATTTGATCTTGAACTGGTGATCGCGCCGAGATTTTGCTTATTTTAACGCAGAGGGACTTATACAATATCTGAGGCCCAAAATGGTTTTGGTTAAAAGGGGATTGGGTCTTACACTCTATTAGAGGCCCATGAGTGTTTGAAAAAGATTGATGAGGGTGGAATTAATCAAAACCCTAATTTTGTCTAAAATGGAATTAATTTTGTTTAAAAATTAATAAAATTATTGAAAACATGTGAGAAATGAGTTGTAATCTTGGATCAATGTTTCAAAAATCATGTTTTTATCCACAAAATGATTGAAAATCATTTAAGTTTGGAAAACCAAGAAAGAAAAAATATTTTAAATGTCAAAAAAACAAATAAAAATTAATTCTTTTGCAAAAATATCAAGTATATGAAATAAATAATATTTTTGGGAAATTTTGGTAAAATAAAATATTTTAACATTTATGTGAATTATTAAAAAAAGAACCAACTCAAAATCATTAAAAATCAGAGAGAAATTAATTTTTGAATCAATTAAATAAAATCACAAAAATTCAAAAATTCAAATATTTGAAAAAGGGCGCCAAGAACGTCTTGGCCTTGCCCGCGTGCTCTGTTTTGCCCAGATTTGCGTTTTCTCATCAATCTCACTGAATACTTAATGAAATCAAACAATCCACATATCAATCTACTCGTTTTCACCTCACGATCATGTCTATGGTCTTTAATTTCATTTATTTTAAGCATGGAATAAGAAATCAAAGAGAAACCTCGAGAACCCTAGATTCTGCATGAAGGCTCAGAAATTCCACACACGATTCATACAAAGCAATTAATTGAGGGGAAACATTCCAGACATGATTATGAACATATGGCAAAATTATTGTGCGAGGAAATATGCATGAATCATGAGATGACCAAGTTGAGGCTTACCTCTTGCAGCCGGTGATCGTGTTTTGGGTTAGAGGTGTTACAGCTTGGTTCCAATGATTTGGACAGCTTCCCTAGGTGCAATGGAGTGTGTCTGAATGCTTGGAGTGGATTGAATTGAGCTGGAACTTGATTTGGCACCTCAATTGCAAATCTGTCAAAGGCTTGTGTAGATGGCTGGTGATTTTGAGAATCTGGTGTTCCATATGTTGTTTAAGTGTTTGGATCACTTCTATATGATGTTTATGAGGGGTGTGTGTGTGTGATTGGTTTGGTTGGAATTGCTCTCAAACTCAAAACTCGATAGTGACTTGCTTTAGAAGGCAAATTTGGAAGTGAATGAGTGATTTTGAGAAAGGCAAGTGTTGTAGGCCTTTGGAGTACTCAAACTGATAAGAAATGAGGTCTATTTATAGTATGTCAAGTTTGTTTAGCAAGGAATAGGGAATGGCAACTGCAGCAGGCCTTTGGCCAATGTGGATCAAATGGAATCTCAAGTCTCCTCTAGCCATTGACTTAAGATTAGAGCACAGGCCTATGGTTCTTTGATTCAAGGATAAGGCTTGACTGAATTGTTCATCTTTGCTCTGATATATGCCACCTCTAAGCATCCATTGAATGCTCCAAAACAAAATTGGAGTCTTGAGGCATCTTTAGCTTTTAGGGGTGCCAAACCTATATGTAGTTCCAAAGACTTGGGAGGCTTATGGATCAGTGTTTGTTCCTCCTTGGTCTCCCCCTGAGGTGTACAGATGGATAAAATTGTTTGTTGTTTGCACAAATTGATCAAATCGAGCTATAATGCACCAATTTGTCTTGCAAGACAGTTTGCATCAAGGCATATTGCAGTCATCATAACTCTTAGCTTAGATGGAATTTGATGGAGTTCTTGGACATTTTAGAAAGCTGACATATCCTATTTCAATATGATGTCCAACTTTGGTTTTGATCCAACATGAATTACAATGAAAAATGCCTATACTTTTGGGAAAAAATAAGGCAGATTCTGACTTAGTGAAAATTTCACTAAGTGTTGGAAAAATGTCACTTTTGTGTTTTCAGCCATTTTAATCACTCCATAACTAAAAATTCATGAGGAATTGGAATGAGGTGTAGTTGACACTTTTAAAGTATGCCATAAGAGCTAAAAATCTATCTTTGGACCATCCAAAATGGTTGCTTGGATCTCAAGTTATGATCCTTGGAAGTTGGTACCCTAGCCACTTTGTTCCATAACTTAGAAAAATTCTAAGTTTTTATGGTTACCCCTTTTACAAGTTATCCCACTTTCTTTGATTTTTCTTGATGAATGATGGTTCAAATCACATATTAACATTGTTTTAGGGTTAAAGAACCATAAATATGAAAAATCTCAAAAAGTCAAACTTTGACTTTTGTGCACAGTTGACTTTTTACCATTTGAATTCCAAACTGTGCGACCCTTTGTGAAATCAAGTCCTTGATCTAAATCAAACTTGATGGATATGTTCCATAGGTGTTGTAGGGTGTATTGAATCATGTTCCAGGGTTTGGGAGCATGTCTGGGTCAAAAGTCAAAGGTACAGTTAACTTTTCCCTCGAAACCCTAATTGTGGTCCTGATGAAATTGAAACTTGTGAATCAGGCTTCTTGGATCAATCCATTGTTGCAAATGGATCAATGTAGTGTATTAGAGACCCTCAAATCATGTCTTGAGATCTTGGCTCATGTTTTGTTCCAAAAGTCAACTTAGGGGTGAATTAGGTCAAGAAACCCTAATTCCTGATTTTTGATGAATGCTTCCCCTGAGGCTAAATTGACTTAGTGATTGGGTCCATGAGGTCCCTTAGAGTATTTTAAGTTGTGCTTTGAAGCAATGGCTTATGCCCAGATGAAAATTTCCATCTGGAGGCCTCAGTCGACCAAAACCCTTAATTTGGTAACACTGGCGATCTTAAGGCTTAATCCACTTGGAATGCTGCAACCTTGTGCCTGATTCTTGATGTGGGAGTCCTCTTGATCATTTATGTGTGTTTGAGGGACTAGAAAAGTAGAAGATCATGTCATTCCTTGATTGATCCTTTGTCTAAGGCTCTGAGAGGGCTTAAAACCCTAATCCTTGATTGTGGTGAATGCTCAAACATCTCTGAGGAGATTGATGAGGCATGTAAGTACATCCATATTGTGATGATGACTTTCACAATGATGGGAAATCTTAGTGGTCAAAATTTGGGGTATGATAGATGCCCTTATTTAATCTTCTTGGACCCGAAGGTGTGAATGGCGAAGGTATTCGGGCATTCGGGGTGTAAGAGGATTAAATATCGGAATACCCAAAATTTTGATGGTGGTTATGAATGGTAGTTTGCTCATCCATCTTCTTTTGCTAAGCGTTGATGCTTAGAAAAGGTAAAAACTTCCCCTCGCCCCTGGTTTTCAGCCAAGAAACTGGTCTCAGTTTTCTTTGGCCAATAAACTTCCCCTTGATCCTGGTTTTCTACCAAGGAACTGGACTTAGTTTCTGAATTAAACTTCCCCTCGATCCTGGTTTCCTACCAAGGAACTGGTCTTAGTTTCTAATATAAACTTCCCCTCGATCCTTGTTTCCTACCAAGGAACTGGTCTCAGTTTCTTTTGTCAATAAACTTTCTTGACAATGGACGCTGTTTCCAGCGGTTTTCCTTAAACTTCTCGCCGAATTTTCCTGGGGAGATGCCATTTGATAGGAAAAGGTTTTTGATGTCAGACTTGCTGGGGAACCCATTCGTCTGAGCTGCAGAGGTGTATAAACTTCTCTGTTGGAGACGCCATTTGTCGAATCTACTGGGGAAAACGAGTCTCTGGAGAGACTGTTTCCTGTTTGGAGGTATTTCATCATACTTTTCCTCGAGATTTTCTCAAAGAAATGCCATGTGATGTAATCCAATTTGGAGGTGTTGATGATCTCTTTGTCAGCGAATCTTTCGGAGAAAACTGCTATATTGTCAAAGCTTTGATTAAGAGGCTTTCTCTGGGGATTTTCCTTTATTTGGGAAAGCGAAGATATCATCTTCAATTGCGAAGAGTGATGTTTGTCGAAAGTTTGCTTGCTTTTCAGAGGTTCAAGTTATCAAAGTGGTCGAAGACCGTCTCTAATCTAGAAATAAACTGGGAGAGAGATTGCTTGGATGAGTCAATTCCTGACGAGGAAAGAACTGACAACTCGATTGATAAAAGGACTTTTATTACTAGGGAACAAGACCGACTAGAGTGATAGTGATGCAATATGAATATGAATGTAATCAATAATGCATGATGTCTGTATGTTTATGCTGACAAAACTGACACGACATACAGACTAGTGGATGAACACGACTGAATACTCGGCCACTACGGGGGACGAAGAAGTACCATTTGGTCCAAAATAGCAATTCTGCCTTGCTTAGGAGAAGTAGTCCCTGTGGGGAAAACCGTTGGTCGGGCTTAGGAGATTAGAACTCTGTCGGGGATGTCGGACGAAATATTCGCGTCCGACACAGCTGATCTTTCATTCAGGTGCACTGGTTTAGAAGGAGTACTTTGATTCTGCACTTTGAAGCTCGATTACTGCTGGAGAAACGATCGATGCTCTTTCGATGTTCAACATTCAAAAGCAATTGCCATCTTTATTTTAAAAGCAGAAAAAATGTTGACAAGTAAATTCATTTTTGTTTTATTTCAAGAATCGTTGATCATATTAAAATGTCGTTCTGTAAAGCTAAAACAAATGAGAATTACAAACAAAAGCACTAAGGCTCAAATTTTATTGATAGGATGGAAATCAGCCAAACGCGTGATCCCATAGAGTATGTACAAAGTTTAAAAAATGGTAATTTAAGGGAAAAGGGCTACATTGAAATATAACGACCACTATCCTTCTACCAACTTTGAATTCTGGACATCCTAAGCTTCCTTCGAAGATGACCTTGACTGGAGTCTTCCTGACTGATGGCATTACTGCTGCTGAGCTGAACTGATCAGACGTAGTTACTTGCCATTAATCCCTAACTTTTTCCTGGATTGTACTTTGAAATTTCCAATCCACCGGGATGATTTTTTGATTATGTCTCTAATTTTTGCCTGGACCGGCCTTTCAGGTTTTCAATCCACCGAGACATTTTTTTTATTTAGGCGAAGTATTTCTTGACTACGTCAACATTTGTGGGGTAGGCAAATTCTTCTCCATCCATGGTTGCGAGTCTCAAGGCGCCACCTGAGAAAGCTTTCTTGACCACATAGGGGCCGTCATAATTCAGAGTCCATTTGCCCCAGGAATCAGTGAGGAATGATTGTATCTCCTTGAGTACGAGATCCCCTTTTTTGAAGACACGAGGTCGAACCTTTTTGTCGAATGCTTTCTTCATTCTTTACTGATACAACTGACCATGGCATAGTATTATTATTCGCTTTTCTTCGATCAGATTGAGTTCGTCGTGTCGACTTTGACCTCATTCAGCCTCTGTTAGTTTAGCTTCCATCAATACCCAGATTGATGGGATCTCTACCTCTATGGGGAGCACTGCTTCCATGCCATATACTAAAGAGAAAGGGGTTGCCCCTGTTGAAGTGCGGACATATGTGCGATAACCGTGAAGGGCAAAAGGTAGCATCTCGTGCCAGTCTTTGTAGGTTATAACCATCTTTTGAACAATCTTCTTGATGTTCTTGTTAGTCGCTTCTACTATTCCGTTCATCTTGGATTGGTAGGGAGATGAGTTATGGTGTTCGATCTTGAACTCAGCACACAACTCTTTCATTATCTTATTGTTCAAGTTAGATCCATTGTCAGTAATGATCTGGCTTGGAACACCATAACGGCAGATGAGATTGTTTTTGATAAAACGGACCACGACTTGTCAGGTTACATTGGCGTATGACGCTGCTTCGACCTTGGTGAAGTAATCAATGGCTACCAGGATGAACCGATGTCCGTTTGAAGCTTTGGGTTCAATCATGTCGATTCCCCATATGGAAAAAGGTCATGGGGAAGAGAGAACTTTGAGATGTGTTGGTGGTACATGGATTTTGTCTGAGTATATCTGACACTTGTGACACCTCCTCATGTACTTGTAGCAGTCGGATTCCATTGTCAACCAATAGTACCCTGCTCTTAGAATTTTTCTCACCATTGTGTGTCCGTTGGCGTGAGTGCCAAAGGATCCTTCATGAATTTCTTTTATCAGCGTGTTCGCTTCTGGTCTGTCTACACATCGGAGCAAGACCATGTCAAAGTTTCTCTTATAAAGTGTATCACTGCTCAGGAAGAAGTTTACAGCCAGTCTTCTAAGGGTCTTTCTGTCTTTTCTAGATACCCCAGGTGGGTACTCTTGTTTCTGAAGGAAGCATTTGATATCGTGATACCAAGGTTTGTCGTCTATGACTGCTTCAATTGTGAAGATGTAGGCGGGCCTTTCTAGGCGCATTATGTCAATCTTAGGTATGTCATTCCATTGACCTACACTAATCATGGAAGAGAGAGTGGCTAATGCATCAGCCATGTGATTCTCTTCACGAGGGATGTGATGAAACTCGATTCTATTGAAGAAGGGTAACAGCCGTCTTGCGTAATCTTTGTAAGGAATCAGTCCTGATTGGTATGTGTTCCAATCTCCTTTGATCTGATTGATAACTAGGGCTGAGTCGCCATATACATCCAAGTTCTTGATCCTTAAGTCAATCGCTTCTTCGAGACCCATGATACAAGCTTCGTATTCGGCCTCGTTGTTTGTACACTTGAACGTTAATCGGGCGGTGAAAGGAATGTGGGTGCCCCGAGGTGTTATGATGATTGCCCCAATTCTGTTTCCATAATGGTTGACAGCTCCGTCAAAGACAAGTCTCCATTGGGAACCTGGTTCTGGCCCTTCACTAGGTAGTGGTTCATCGCAATCTTTCATTTTCAAGTACATGACATCTTCGTCTGGGAAGTTAAACCCGACTGATTCATGATCGTCAATTGGTTGATGAGCCAAATGATCGGCTAAAACGCTTCCTTTTACGGCTTTTTGAGCGTGGTACTCGATGTCGTATTTTGATAACAACATCTGCCAACGGGTTATCCTTCCCGTGAAAGCAAGTTTTTCAAAGACGTACTTGATTGGATCCATTTCGGAGATTAACTAAGTAGTGTGACGAATCATATACTGGCGAAGACGTTTGGCTGCCCAAGCCAGAGCACAGCAAGTTTTCTCAAGCATAGTGTACCGAGTTTCACAGTCAGTGAACTTCTTGATCAAATAGTAGATGGCAGATTCTTTCCTTTTTGTTTCGTCTTACTGGCCAAGTACACAACCCAGGGAGTCTTCCAAGACTGTTAGGTAGATAATCAACGGTCTTCCCTCCACTGGAGGTGATAGAATCGGTGGGTTCAACATGTATTCCTTGATACTGTCGAAGGCAATTTGGCTATATTTTGTCCAAACACAGTCTTGATTCTTTTTGAGTAATTTGAAGATCGGTGTGCATGTCGCGGTCATGAGGAATATAAATCTGGAAATTTAATTCAGACGTCCCAGGAATCCCCTGACTTATTTTTCAGTGTTTGGAGAAGGCATTTCTTGAATGGCCTTGACCTTGTCAGGATCAACCTCAATTCCTTTCTGGCTGACGATGAACCCTAAGAGTTTCCCTGAGCGGACACCGAATGTGCACTTATTGGGATTCAAGCGGAGTTTGTACTTTCTTAACCGCTCGAATAGTTTTGACAGGTGGGTCACATGCTCCTCTTCCGTCTTAGATTTGGCAATCATATCATCTACATATACCTCGATTTCCTTGTGTATCATGTCATGAAACAGAGTAGTTATGGCCCTCTGATAGGTTGCCCCAGCGTTCTTCAAACCGAACGGCATTACCTTGTAACAAAACATGCCCCACAGGGTGATGAAGGAAGTTTTCTCCATGTATTTCGGCGCCATTTTTATCTGATTATAGCCCGAGAATCCATCCATGAAAGAGAATACTTTGAACTTTGTTGTACTGTCTACCAGCATGTCTATGTGCGGTAAGGGAAAGTCATCCTTTGGACTAGCTTTGTTCAGATCCCTGTAATCTACACATATTCTGACCTTTCCGTCCTTTTTCAAAACTGGTACTATGTTGGCTAGCCATTGAGGATATTCTAATGTGGCGAGGAAACCCGCATCAATCTGTTTCTGTACTTCCCCCTTGATTTTGATGGCCATATCCGGATGAGTCCTTCTCAACCTTTGTTTTACTGGTGGACATTCTGATCTTAATGGTAGATGATGTTCCACGATGCTGGTGTCCAACCCTGGCATGTCTTGATAGGACCAAGCAAATACATCGAGAAACTCTTTAAGAAGCTTTGTCAAACTTTCTTTGACAGTTGAACTAAGCAGTGCCCCAATCCTGACCTCTTTTCTCTCTTCCTCTGAACCCAAATTGACCGTTTTGAACGGTTTTTTGTGAGGTTTGATGGAACTTTCCTCTTGTCTGAGTAATCGGGAGATCTCTTATGGAATTTCTTCGTCATCTTTTTCTTCAGCCTCAAATACCGAGAATTCAAAGTTGGGAGAAGGCATTGGATCGTATGTTTCAATGGGGTTTAAAACAAGCAATCTGCATAACGAGATGATTGTTTTTAGAAGAGATAGAGAGAATGCAAGAGTGTGGTGCAGTGCAATTTTTTGAAAGATGCTTGTTTTTATTATTTGAGTTATTTTTTAGGATTACCATTTCTTAAAAAGACGAAAAGAGAAAACATCAATAAATGCTGAAATTACAGAATGACGTTTATTTATTTATGATCTGGTCGATTCTTGAAACTACAGTCCTATGAAATAAAACTCAGTCGCTTTGGGCAAAGCGAAGAGGTATATTTACAGAAAAGTGAGCCCTATAAAAACATCTATTTCACCTGGGCAGGGTGAAAGGTTAAGATAAAGACGGCAATTACTTAGACTTATGAACAACTTTCGGGACATCTATAGCAACCCATTGGCGGCGAACTCCTTGGTGAATCACAAAGTCTGGCACCTTCCTTCTTGATTTTTCTTCAGAAATGACGCTGATTTCTGGTGGAACAGGATCGTTGGAATCTGTCTCCCAGGCAGAGTTGTCGTAGGAGGATTCTTCAGCTGTATCTTGCATAGTGTTTGCACTCTCAGGCAAATCTCCCCATCCAGTTGGCTGGATGTCTTCGAGCCTAATGCGAGAGCTTTCAGGAGTGGTGTACTTGACCATGAAGTCATATTTGCCACTCGATTGTCCTAAAGTGTCCCACATTTCTTTGGAACTGGAGGAGTTATCCCTCTCGTTGATGTTGACCTTGGGAAAAACGTAGTTGAGGAACTCTAGTCCTGCAACCTTTGCAAATTCATCGTTGTACTGGATATTTTCAGGATGCCCTGAGTTTTGATCCCATGACATGGTGGGGACGCAGGTATTCTTTTTAATGATGCTCAGCTGATATGCACCATTTGGTTAATTTTCTTGCCCCGAGTTTCCTGGGTACGGCTGCTAGATAGGCAGGCCATCCATCGGGCATAATAGTCATGGTCAAAGTTGTCCTTTATCAGAGTGTCTTCCTCTAATGAGTTTGGTGGAGCGCGGTATCCTTCCGGATCACAATCTTCGTATATCATTTTGACGTCTGATCTTGGTATATATCTCGGACCCTGCGTGGGGAAACAGAATGACGTAGGCGCTTCTTCCTGAGACATATAACCATCCTCGTTAAGATAGGACTTCCACTCTTCAACTATATCAGAGGGATCACCCTCATTGGTGGTATGTACTTCTTGACACACTGGGTGAGGGAAACCTCCACTGTGGAAGAAGTTCTGAATGGGATGACGAATTTCATCGTTAAAAGCAGTTTGGGTACAGGTTGAAGAAAAACCAAGACCTTTCTTCGCTTTGTTATCAGTAGGAATGACAAGTTGTCACCATCCTTTGGTACTGTTATTTTTTATTGCTTCGAGAGCATCTTTGTACGAGGAAATCGACATTCCTCTTTCTGATTAATTATCATTGCTCACCGAGAGTGCCTGGAACTGGGTTCCAACAACCTCTTCTGGTTCTACACAAGTGGACGACGATAAGTTACTCATGATCAAGGCTTGCTCTCCGCAGACTGTGATGAGTTGGTCGTTCTTGACAAACTTCAGCTTTTGGTGAAGCGTCGAAGTGACTGCCCCAGCCTCGTGTATCCAAGGTCTTCCCAACAAACAGCTGTATGTTGCTCGGATGTCCATGACCTGGAAAGTGACTTGGAAAGTGTTGGGACCTATAGTTATGGGAAGGTCAACTTCGCCGATAACTGTTTTCTGGGATCCGTCAAATGCTTTGACGGTGACCTCACTACCTCTCATCGGAGATCCTTTGAATGGTAGTCGCATTAGAGTGGACTTCAGCATAACATTCAGAGCCGATCCAGTGTCTACCAGTACGTCGGCTAAAGCATCGTCCTGGAAGTTGACTGTAATATTGAGCGCCATGTTGTGACTTTTGCCTTCTTCTGGCAGTTCCTCATCACTAAACCCCAAGTTGTTGCAAGAAATGATGTTGGAGATGATGTTGTCAAATTGTCTTATTGACACATCTTGTTCCACAAAGGCTTGCTCTAAGACTTTCTGTAGAGCTTCCCTGTGAGCTTCGGAACTGAGTAAAAGAGATAATACAGAAATTTTTGAAGGAGTTTGCAACAGTTGGTCAACAATGTTGTACTCACTCTTCTGGATGAGCTTCAGCATCTCATCATTGTTCTTTGAATGGTCGGGATCACTAGACGGACCGACTGGTTGATCTCGAACTTCTGTTTCAGGTTCCTTTTCTCTGGTAGATTCTCCAACTCCTTGGTTGAAGATTCGACCGCTCCGTGTTACTCGACTGATGTCTGTAATATTCACGACTGAGGGTAATGGAATTTCCTTTCCATTCTCAATTTTTGTTGCACCGTATTTATAAGGGATAACCTTAGTTGATTCATACGGAAGGAGTCCCGACAGATGGTTAACTATAGGAGCCTTTTGATTCTTCTGACCACTGTAAGTAATTTCAAGCAGTTCCTGGTTGGGAACTTTCGATTCGTCAAGTAAAGGGATGATGGTACAAACATCCTTGGTCCTCTTATGATCAGAGATTACAAAAATATCTTTGATTTGATCAGGGAAATAGTCTGGCATCAAGTTGATTGACCCAGAACTTGGACACGGTCGAATCTCTTTGTGGTCCAACTGACTTTGAAGGGCTGTTTGCACGAGGTAACATCCTTGATTATCTTTAGAGCAAACTCTACAACATTCATAGTTGTGTGGTGGCACCTGGCCACGCCCGCTTTGTATGCAGTGTAACCTCACTAGGTCTGTTTCCATTGATCGAATATCCAGACTTTGATGCCTAGTAGGGTTCCCATTAATCATACTGACTTGTTGTGTGTCTTCGTCTAAATAAATCGGAAGCCACCAGTGGTTCAACAAGTGTTGCAAAGTTCTCTGAACGAGAGTGCATCCTTGGTCGCTTTCACGGCATACTGTACAACCCTGATAATTGTGCGAAGTGTGAAAATCGAGCTGGACCTGCTTAGCATGTAACTCCACCAAGCTGGTATTCATCAAGCGAATATCAAAGATTTGAATCATATTCACTTGATACTGATTTCTATCGTGGTAATCCTGAATCCATCCAAGATCCATCTGACGCTGGAGGGCCTCTTGTATAAAAGAGCATCCCTGATTATTTACCGAGCAAGTCAGATAGGAATCGTAATCGTGTTGTGGCGGATTGTGATACTGGATTTGCCTTGAGTGCATTGCCACCAAGTTGACATTCATCGTACGGATGTCGTGGTTTGAATGATGTTGCAATTTGTATAAGTCATGTTGACCCCAAGAATTTGGTGATCCTAGATCCATCCGAGATCCAACTGTTCTTGTAGAGCTGATTGCACCACAGAACATCCTTGATTGTTATTAGAGCAGATATCACACTGGTGATAGTTATGAGATGGTACATGCCCATATCCTCTTTGTCTGCGATACATTTTGACCAGGTTGGCCCTCAATAAGAGTACATCATGAATTTGATAGCTGTGGTTAGACTCTCCCTCTATTAAATTTACTGCAGCTTTCTCATATTGAGGCAGCAGGTTTGTCTGAACATTTCGATTCGTATCCCTGAAGGATAAGACCCCGCTCTTAACAAGCTTCTGTACATCGGATTTGAAGCTGAGATAGTTTTCTATGTTATGCCCCGGTCCTCCTTGGTGGTAAGGGCAAGTCTGATCCGCTTTGAACCAAAAAGGCGGATTTTCCGGAATTGTAAGAGGAGCCCTGGTTTAGACGTGCCCTTTAACAAGTAATAATGGAAACAATTCTGCGTACAACATGGGTATAGGGTCAAACCCTAATGGTCGCGTTATACGGTTGTTGTTGTACTGAGGACGAGCCTTCTGAAGAGGCTGTTGTGTCCTTTGTTGATATTGTTGTTGATTCGGTTTACTCTGAGCAACCTGAGGTTGATACGTTGGAACAGGCGCAGGGTTGATAGCAGAAGTTACTGCTGCTACTGGTTGGTACCGTTGCCTTTGCTTTCCAAGAGAGATATTGCCAATATCTTGCTCTTTTTTCTTAGGGAGAGCACTACCGTATCTTTTGGCACTGCTTGATGATCCAGCATCTTTTACTAAACGTCCTTCTCAGACTACTTCCTCGAGACGAACTCCCATGCCTACCATCTCAGTAAGGTCACTGGGCGCACTGGCGACTATTCGGTTGTAGTAAAATGAGCTCAAGATTTTCAAGAATATCTTTGTCATCTCTTTTTCCTCAAGGGTGGACAAATCTGGGCGGCAATTTCACGCCATCTTTGGGCATATTCCTTAAAGGTTTTTGTGTCCTTCTGTGACATGGCTCTGAGTTGATTTCTGTCCGGTGCCATGTCCAGGTTATACTTATATTGTTGAACGAAGGCAGCACCAAGATCTCTGAAGGTGACGATCTTGGTGCAGTTTAACCCCATGTACCATTTAAGTACGACACCGGTTAAACTATCTTGAAAGTAGTGGATCAGTAGCTGTTGGTTCTCTGTCTGAGTTGACATTCTCCGAGCGTACATCACCAGATGACTTTATGGACAAGAGTTACCCTTGTACTTTTCAAATTCGGGCACCTTGAATTTGTGCAGAACTTTCACATTGGGGACCAAACAAAGGTCTGCGACATCTTTTCCAAATAGATCCTGACCACGAATGGCTTGCAGTTCCTTCTGCATCTCCACGAATTGTTCCTGGAACTCATTCATTCTGTCGAATATACTTTCATTTCCAGCAGATGGTATCTGTGGAATCTGTCCTTCCGGGACAGTGTGTATCACGGGTGGTGGTATAGTCATTACGACAGTGACTCTTGGTGCTTCCCTCTCTCAAAGTTTGTAACCTTCAGGAGTTGCTGTCATGCCGCTGGCATCTTGGCTTTCCCGAAGTTTGTAACCTTCAGGCCCAGCGGCTCCTGCTGCAGTTTCCGGATCTTCAGTGATCGGAGGAATATATCCTTCTGGGATATAGTTGAGTGGCATTCCCCAGGTACGATCTTTAGGCATGGTATATCGAGGATGTGATCTCTGAGATCACAGTCCTTTGTTGCTGCATCTGAGCTGCTGCCAGAGCTTGCATATCGTTGTGAAGCTTTCTCAAATCCTCTTTTAGAGCGTCGATTTCTTCTCTCAACTCTCCGTTCTCTTCTTCGAGATCATTCATTTTCTTTTGTTGATTGGCCCGAGTATTGTACGAATGAGACAGTTTGACTCTAGAATCGAGACACAAACGTGAGATTCGTAGGTAAGAAGAATACGTTAAGTGAGAATGATGAATGATATGCAATGATTATATTTAATTAATTTATTTTTTGTTTAATCAAAATAAACTTCGACAATTGGATTGCAAATATCAAACAGCGGGGAAACCCCATTTTATTGAATTCAAAGATTGCGGAAATGGAAATACAGTAACTTACAAAGTGCTGTAAAAGGAAAAGTCTAAACTAATGGATCCTGAGTCCTCTCAGAGGGGAGCTCAGGTTCTGGTGCTTTCCTTTTCTTTGACCGGGGCTCTCGAGCCATTGTCGGGTTGTCATTCCTTTGCCAAGTGAAATGAGCGAGCAAATTCCTTTGGTCTTCTTGGTTTTCTACAGCATGTTGCTCTAAAATCTCAATCAGAGCATCTTTTTCTTTTAACAGTTGCTGTATTTTCTTGCACTCTACATTAAGAATACGATACTTGTTCTTC
The DNA here is from genome assembly GCA_022829125.1 of Lathyrus tuberosus. Classification (NCBI taxonomy): domain Eukaryota; kingdom Viridiplantae; phylum Streptophyta; class Magnoliopsida; order Fabales; family Fabaceae; genus Lathyrus; species Lathyrus tuberosus. Next base: position 5,879,960 of record JALAZF010000247.1, read on the forward strand.
CAAGACCTCTTCTCCTGTTGAACTCTGTTGAGAGTAACCTGAAGCTTTTCCGTATCAGACATAAAGTAAAAGACAAATTCCTTTAGAGGAAGAACTTCCTGACGAGGGTAAGGCATCCGCAGGTTGAGAGCTCTAGTTTGTACCCAGTGGAGATAAGGTTCCATAGAGACACAGTCTGGTTTTCCTAAAGACTCTCTTTCTTTCCTATGAACACGTTTCTAGGCATGCACTATTTTTGCCTTTAGTGCCCTGTCATTTTCTCCTTCCTTGAAGAAAAGACCTTCCAGATGAGCATTACGCGGGGCATGCCTCATTGGGTATCCAAATTGACGACGAACCAAAATTGGATGGTAATTGATTCCTCCTTTAATTCCTATGAGGGGTACATTAGGGAAATTTCCACAAGGTCAATGATTCTTATCCCGTCATAGACTCGATCGCACCAATCGATGCCAGAGTTGGTAAGAGACATGATTCTCTGCGACCAACGTAAAGTATTCTTTTGATCCCAAAATGCAGCAGACTTGGGTAAGTGGGAAGTGAACCATTTGTACAACAGGGGTACACAACATGTGATCATTCCTCCGCTGTACAAATTCCTTAAGTGTATAGAATGATAAGCATCTGCGAGCAAGGTCGGTACAGGGTTTCCAATTAGAAAAATCTTAATGGCATTGAGATCAACAAAGTTATCAATGTTGGGAAACAGAAATAACCCGTAGGTGAGTAAGACAAAGACGCTCTCGAAAGCGGCCACGTTCCTTATACTAGCAAAGTACAGAGCCTTCTTTACCAAAAACTTGGATGGTAAACCTTGGATTCCACCCTTAGTGGTCATGTGAGTCCTGACTTCTGCCTCATCCAAATAAATTGTTCTTGCAATGGTTTGATCCTTGGGAATATCTTCTAGTTCGGAAAAGGGAGCTTAGTCAGTGATAGGTAAATCAGTCAGGTGAGAGTACTCCTCCAGTGTTGGTGCTAGCTGATAATCCAGGAATGTGAAATAGTGATAGACCGGATCATAAAACTGAATGAGCATAGCCAGGATTCCCTCAATTACATGGACCCTTAACAGAGACAGCAGACCTCCGTATTTAGCTCTGAAAGCATCAGGGTTGGTGATCATCCTCGCCAAACCTCTCAAATCCTCTAATTTTGGAACCTTGAAGGTATACTTGTGAGTCTTCCTTCTACTGAAATCCATAACGCAATCTTCTTTCTCTGATATTTGCAATCATTGTCTTAATTTAATTTGAAAAAAAAGAGAGACTAGAAGAGAAGATTTGTGTTTAATGTTTTTTAATGAAATGAATGCATGAATGCAGCACACAAAAACATAGAAAAAACATGGGGTCAAAGGTTTGGTGTCATGAAGTCATGGCTTTACCTATCCCTAAAGGTTATACTGGTGATTTTTTGTACCTGTCCTCACATTCATTGACCCCTCTTGGGATAACAACAACAGGCTGGTTCACCCGAGCGAGCTGATGTATCTTAGAGTAATCTCAAATGAGGGTAGTATCACGTGACAACTATTTCCGATAATTTCCGCACTACAAAATAGTAACATGGTTTCAGTATACTAAAATCCTCAGTTTCTCAGATAACCTAATAGAACAATCTTCTTTCAACAACCGAAATCGTATAGGCATTAAATCCGGAAAGGGCATCTCCACTGATTCGATGGTCGATCGGGACCTCTTATTTAGGAGTCACTCCCTGTAAGATTACCCGTATAGTGCCATCACTTATCTTAGGTGTATACTCTATCTTTCCATATGCGACATCACCCGCAGTCCCATTAGCAGAAAAATAAACACGGATATCAATTAGGAAAAGCGATATATATATATATATATATATATATATATATATATATATATATATATATATATATTCATTCCTACCGTCCTAGACCTCTATAATCCTATTCCTATACAGACAACGACTCCCCATCAGAGTCGCCATTTTCCTGTAGCGAGCGATTTTTATCGGTGACGCGACCACCTTATCGCTGAAGTTTGGGTTTTCCTCCTCGAGGAGAAGGGGTGCTACTTTCTGATTTCTTATTTATCCCGTGAAGCTGGAAGGGAAAGGGAAGCTATCTAAAACTAACCTTGCACGCGAATGTTTAACTGAACAAACGCTTTAAGAGAGATTGGAGGGTCCGGGGTCAGGTTATACAATGGGTAGTTGTCAATTACCCATCCTATATGTGGTTATCCACAGGATGTTAGCTTTTAGGTTTCGCTTTGTAATTGATAGTTGTCATACCCCAAATTTTGACCACCCGATTGTCAAAACCTGATTGTGTTTTCACTTCGTGTCATCTGCATATCAGACCATCTGTTTTGTCATGCATATCGTCTGAATTTTCAGTCAGAATATATGCGTTGAAATCTCCGTCTTTTCTGGTTAATTGTGCTAAAAATCGATGAACGAACGTGTTTTTCAATTAAACTCGCAAATGTCCATTATTTATCTATTTTTCACACGATTCAATCAATGTCCCCTTTTTGTTTTATTTTCTCATATCAAATAAAAGAAATGAATTAAATAATATATATATGTATATTTGTTTTTTTTCCTCACGCCAATCTTTATATATATATATATATATATATATATATATATATATATATATATATATATATATATATAAACTTTGTTTTATTTTTGATATATATGTATTTATATTTTAGGAAAAAATATATAAATTCATAATTTTGTTTTAAATATATAAGTTTGTTTTTTATAAGTTTTGTTTTAAGTGAATTTTTGTTTCTTATGAGACCAACCATATAGCCTTGTCTCCTTGACTCATTTTCACTAGCCAATTGTAGAAGAGGCTCAAAAACATTGTCTAAGACTTTGAATTTTCATTCAACTCTTATCTTGAGATAGCTTAAGAGTTACACAATTTTCTTCTATAAATAGAACTTCAAATTTCACTTTCAAGGCACACCAAGCAAGGCTCTTAAGCTTGCTTCTCACTTCTTCCTCTCATAAAGGATTTTCTCATGTGAAATATGTATATATCATTGTTAGTATAACTTAGAAAAATGTGAAAACATAGCATAAAGGAGGGTGCAGCGCACCACTCCTCACTTTCATTCTTTTTCCTGCAAATTTTTCACATACATACACAACTCTCTCTCTCTCTCTCTATATATATATATATATATTTTTTTTTTTTTTTTTTCTTTTTTTTTTCACACAATACATACATGATGAACAAATTTTTGCAAGCAAGTGCTGAAAATGTGGTTCTCAGGTTCTAATTCTAACAAGACCTAATTTGGTACATCAAACAAAGTTGCAAGGGATTTTGGAAATTCACAACAGCTGCAACATAACAGTTGATAGCAACATTTTGTCTTCCCGATTGGCACAACAGCAGCAGGGATTCTAAAGGAATATCACTGCAATAACCTGCAGAACAAGAGCAATATCATTTCCAATTCAATCAATTCATTTCCTATTTTCAAAGTTCTAATCCAATTCAGTTTTATAAAACCTGTAGAATTTGATAAATTAATTCACTTTTTCTGTTATTTCTTCACAGGAGCAACAACACAATTTTGCTAAAAATATCTCAGAAGTCATGACAGGAAAATTGAGCATCATTTGCTAGAAGCAGAATAGAACAACAACATCTGAAAAACAACAGCAGCATTGGATTTTCCAAATTAAAACATCAAACAATAGGGCTGAGATTTCCAATCATCAAAATCAAAACCTGTTATTACACTACAGTCGTAGCAGCTTTCAATTTTCAATTCCGCCGTGAAACCGACGTCGCCGACACGTCGAACCGTCACAATTTTCACACAAATTCTGCAACGGCAATTGCAAAACTCAGAATTCAATAGCAATTTCATCAATTCAATCATAATTTCTGAAACATAATCTTTCAATATTCATCAAAATTCATTTCAATTTTTGAAACCCTAACATAAGTTTATTTGATTTTAACAATAAAATTGCAGAAATCAGAAAAAAGCTGAGGAAGATGAACTCACCTTCATCAGCTCGCCAGCGCCACCCATCGGACCGCCGCGATTGAGCAAAGAAGAAAGAAAAATCCCCGGAGGGAACGGCCGATCGAGAAACCAACGGAGGTAGCAGCCGCGATCAAGAGCAAGTCGCCGAGAAGAGAGGGTCATGACCTAGTGCGCTGAGGAGAGGACGATTTCTTTTTTGAGTAAAATGGGAAAAATCGCTTTTGAGAGAAAGAGAAACACGTTGGGCAAGAGAGAGAATTTGAGGAACTGCTTCTAAAGAAAAACACGGTTTGTATCCCTCAACCTCTATCTCATTAGCTGATGTTTTTTTTTTAATTCTTAATAATTTAGATAAAATATTGCTTTGGGCTCAACCCAACCCCTTTTACTAATTGCACCCTTGCTTCCAATTTTAAGCCCATCTTCATGTTCATTAAGTAAAATTAATTAGTTATTATATTAATAATTAATATGATTTAGTAAGTTTTACTAAATATATTTTAACTTAATTAATCATCTAATTGTTTAATTAATCATTATTCGATTATTTGATTTTTCCGTGGTTTAGAATTACTTTCATTAATTTATGTTTGTAATTAAATATTTGTTTTTTTCGATTTACTTTGTGACATTGATTCAAATCTAACCACCTGATAAGATCAAAGACATTTTATGCGATCTTGGGTTTTCGCTACTTGTTTGGTTTTCCTTTTTGATACAGGAATTATCATACGACACCTCGATGATCATTGGACGCTTAAAGCTTCCTCAGACGCTTCTCTGCTTGCGTAGAAAAATTCACCGGTGTTCGGTAAACTCGAATTTAAAACGCTTTTCTTGTATGCCATGCATGATTTATTCACATTTTGTTAAAAACAATTAAACTTGCAAACAAGTATTTCCTGTAAATACACTGCACTAATTTGGGCCTCTAATAGAGTGTAAGACCCAATCCTTTTTTGACCAAATCATTTTGGGCCTCAGTGTATTGTATAAGTCCCGATACCGTCAAAAACAAACGGCACGATCGTCGCCTTTTGAAAAATAACTTGGGCCTCTCCTTGAGCTATAAGACCCATTCAAAACTTTTGGGCCTCTAATAGAGTGTAAGACCCAACCCCCTTTTAACCAAAACCATTTTGGGCCTCACTTATTGTATAAGTCCCTCTACGTTAAAAGAAAATCTCGGCGCGATCGCCATTTTAAACGAAAAATCAATTGGGCCTACCCTCGTGTTATAAGCCCCACTCTTTTTCATTAAAACTTTTTGGGCCTCTTGAGAGAGTGTAAGACCTATCCTTTTGTACAGAAAACCTTTTTGGGCCTCAGTCACTTGTATAAGTCCCTCTGTACAAATTCAACAGTGCAATCATTGACAAAACCTTGGGCCTCTCCTTGAGCTGTAAGCCCCAAATCTTTCTTTTTCAAAGCACTTTCTCCTTTGATTTTGAATATACTGTTGTTTTCAATCTGTCTTTGTTGAACAACTAACCAAACAGCATGGAAGCTCTACAGCCGAGTAAGTGTTTATATGCTTTCATTTACCGCTTTCATATACATATAACTGTATTGTGGGGCTGTTTCACTGTAAGTCTTCTTTCATAAACTCATATCAACTGTGTAATAATAGTATAGATATTTAGAGTTTCCCCAGCAACTACGTCTAGAACTAGGTGACGCCGTTTTGTTTATTCGTAGAAATAGAAAACTAGATCCCCAATAGGATCACCAGATACAGTCTTCTCTTCGGCTGTCCTCATTAGGAATTGTCAAGAAACTCTACTCCCAAAGATGAATGTATTCTTCGTGAATGGCATCTTTGAGTTTCTTCCAAATTCTCGAACTTTCCTGACTCGATCTATTCCTTGTGAATAGCTTGCCTTGAATTTCTCGGGGTTTGGGGACCCACGGGCTTCTTAAAAGCATCGGCCTCCTCTTAGGCATCATACAAGGACCCACAGGCTTCCTAAAAGCAACCCCGCCTCCTCTTGGGCTTAGTACAAGGACCCGCGGCTTCTTAGAAGTATTTGTAGCCTCCTCTTAGGCTTCGTATAATGATCTCTTCCTCCGGGAATGATAACCTCCTCTTGGGCTTCGTACAAGGACCCATCGGCTTCTTAAAAGCTTCCAGCCTCCTCTTGGGCTTCATACAAATTGTCCCGACGACCTCCTAGAGGTATAGGAACAGAACTTAGTCATCTTCATAGAACAATCCTTTCAAAGAGTCTACTACTGTTTCTCAAAGCATAGTACAAAAGATGAAACTCTAGACTTGGACAGTCTAATATCCTTGAGTCTCAAAGACATTCTCGAGTGACCCCTTCGTTAAATAGGAAGGAAACCCGTAGACTCGGACAGTCTCAATACCCTTCGGATTTCCCACTTCCTCAAAGACAAGGAAATATCGCTGATCCTCGAATCAATTCCCTGAGTGCAAACATTACTCATATAAGAACTGATTTTCTCTTTAAAATCAGTATACTGGACCTGTCACTCAACTGAAACAGTAACCATAGCCTCCTCTTAGGCTTTGTATAATGATCATTCTCTAGTGAAGTTAGCCTCTCTCTTGGGCTTTGTACAATGATTCTCCCCAGCGGAGTCAAACAACGTTTAGCCTCTCTCTCGGGCTTTGTACGAGACACATAAGAGACTCTCTCGTTGAGTCAATCACCCTTTCGCCTCCATCTCGGGCTTTATACGAGATACAAAAAGGTTTTTATTGAACCAAACAAACTTTCGCCTCCATCTCGGGCTTTGTACGAGATACAAAATACTCCCTCATTGAGTCAAACCCTTTTTAGCCTCCATCTCGGGCTTTGTACGAGATACAAAAACACTCTCTTGTTGAGTATAAAAGATCCTCTTGTAGGATCAACCCCATAGCCTCCTCTTAGGCTTTGTATAAGAAAACCACTAGTTGATCCAATCAACCTTTTAGTATCAAAGATGTGCCTCGTTCACAGTACACAAACATCAACAACTCCTTCCCCTTTCATCTAATCGCTGTAAGCGGCAAGCCTCTGGATCATCTACATCCATGCCAGTGTCCCTCTTTTAGCATGAGAAATTCCTAAGGAAAGATAACATTGCTCTACACTGAGTTAAAGTCTTCCCCTTTAGGTTAAAATCCTCTATAAAGGAAATTATGGCATTGTCGGATTCACATATCCCGGTTAAAGTAATTCTCCTTTATAAACAGTTGTGACATACAACCCCCTCTTTAGAGATGACAAATTCTCTCTAAAGTCGAACCCTTTCAGCTTCACATCTTTGGCGTTGAACAAGATACAAATAGACTTTTCAGCTTCACATCTTGGGCTTTGATCAAGATACAAACTACCTTTAGCTTCACGTCTTGGGCTTTGAGCAAGACACCAAAACACCCATTTCCTCCCATAGAATAGGAGGAACTACGAACGCTCTGATTTCCCTATTTCAGTAAATGGGAATACGTAGGCATCAGATTGAAAGAAAAATCTTAGCGAGCACACTAAATAAAAACTCAAAATCCCATATCTCCATCAATCAACCCGAAAGCAGTAATTCAAAACATCAGTCCTAAACATGAACCACCATCGTCAACAAAATAATTAAGGAGAGACCCCGAATCTTTGTAGCATCTGCAAACCAACAGTTTTGACTGTTTAAACTCAGTATGCAAGCAGGGTTAGTTAGAGACATCTATTTCCCTTCCTTCATCAGCTTTAATAGGATAAAAAATGAATCGAGCTGTAGTACCAGAGCGATTGTGCTTCGCAACCACATCCAAAAATCACTCGCTACAGAAAAATGACGACTCTGCTGGGGAGTCACATGAGGATCTGTTTTAACTTAGTCATCATCGTCCCCATTTTCCACAGAAAAATGGCAACTCTGTTAGGGAGAATCATTTGTTTTTAGGGATCTTGTTCTCTTCTCCTAAGTAGAAACCTTGACGTCACTAGGATCTTAGGTCAAAACGCCGTTAATCTGGATTGAAACCGCAAAATGGTAATTCCGCTGGGAACCCATTTTCTGTCAGGAACTTAGGATTCATAGATTTAAAAGTTTAGGATGATTAGGACAAATATATATACTGCTTTTCCTAATTGCTATACGTGTTTATTTTTCTGCTAATGGGAATGCGTGTGATGCCGCATGTGGAAAGATTGAGTATACACTTAAGATAAGTGATGGCGACGAGGTCGACCATCAACCTCACTGGAGGCTGACCAATGCAACCCACTCTCTCACCTAGACAATGGGCCGATTATGATGTCTGAGAAGCTGAGGACCCAAACCCTTTCATAGTGCGGAAGCTATCGGAAATAGTTGTCACGCGATACTACTATCATTTGAGGTTGGTGATCTATTCTCGGTGAATGGCACTTACTCTAAGATTGCTCTACAACTCGCTGGCAATCCGCTTGTTGTTTTGCTTTCCTGGGAGGAGCTGATGATAATGAGTACAGGTACAAAAAATCACCCTAGTATAAACCTTTGGGGATGGGTAGAGCCTTGACTTCATGACAACGACCCTTTGACCCCATGTTTTTTCTATGTTTTTGTGTGCTGCATTCATGCATTCATCTAAAAAACATTAAAACATTCAGAAAAAAATCTTCTCTTCTAGTCTTTCTGTTTTTCAAATTAAACTAAGACTGTGATTGCAAATATCAGAGAAAAGGATTGTGCTAATGGATTTCGGTAGAAGGAGAACTCATACGTACACCTTCAAGGTTCCAAAACTAGAGGATTTAAGAGGTTTGGCGAGGATGATCACAAACCAAGAGGCTTTCAGAGCCAAGCACGGAGGTTTGCTACCATTGTTAAGAGTCCATGTGATTGAGGGAATCATGGACACACTCGTTCAATTCTACGATCCGGTTTATCACTGTTTCACGTTCCCGGATTACCAGCTCACACCAACGCTGGAGGAGTATTCTCATCTGACCGATCTACACATTACAGATCGAGCTCCATTTTATGGACTGGAAGAAATTCCAAAGAATCAGACCATTGCAAGAGCAATTTATTTGGACGAGTCAGAGGTCAGGACTCATATGACCACTAAGGGTGGCATCCAAGGTTTGCCAGCCCAGTTCTTGACAAAGAAAGCCCTGTATTTTTCCAGTATAGGAAACATGATTGCTTTTGAAAGCGTCTTTGTCTTGCTTACCTACGGGTTATTTTTGTTTCCCAACATCGATAACTTTGTAGATATCAATGCAATTAAGGTTTTTCTAATTGGAAACCCTGTACCAACTTTGCTCGTAGATGCGTATCATTCTGTACACTTGGGGAATTTGTACAGCGGAGGGGAGATCACATGTTGTGTACCTTTGCTTTACAAATGGTTCATCTCCCACTTGCCCAAGTCTGCTGCTTTTTGGGATTGCAAGAGTACCTTACGTTGGTCACAGAAGATCATGTCTCTTACCAACTCTGATATAGATTGGTGTAATAGGATTTATGATGGGATCAGGATCATTGACCGTTGTGGAAATTTCCCCAACGTGCCCCTTATAGGAACTAAGGGAGGAATCAATTACCATCCAGTTCTCGTTCGTCGTCAATTTGGATACCCGATGAGACACGTCCCACGGGGTGTTCATCTGGAAGGTCTTTTCTTCAAGGAAGGAGAAAGTGACAGAGCACTAAAGACGGAAATAGTGCACGCTTGGAAACACGTTCTTAAGAAATGACGGGAGTCTCTAGGAAATCCGGACTGTGTCTCGGTGGAGCCTTATCTCCACTGGGTACAAACTAGAGCTCTCAAGCTAAAGATGCCTTATCCTCGTTACAGAATTCTTCCGCCGAGGGAATCTGTCATGTACTTCATGACGGAAACTGAAAAGCTTCAGGTTACTCTCAACAAAGTTCAACGGGAGAGAAGGTCTTGGAAGAACAAGTACCGCACCCTCGACGTAGAGTGCATCAAAATACATCAATTACTGAAAGAGAAGGACGCTCTAATTGAAATTTTGGAGCAACATGCTGTAGAGAATCAAGATGGCCAAAGGAATTTGCTCGCTCGTTTCATTTGGCAAAGGAATGACAACCCGACAACGGCTCAAGAGCCCCGGTCAAAGAAAAGGAAGATACCAGAATCAGCACCCGATTTCTCTTCAGAGAGGACTCGGGACCCATTAGCTTAGGTTTCTGTTTCTGCACTTTGTAATCTACTGTATTTCCATTTCTGTAATCCTTTGGAATTCAATAAAAAGGGGTTTCCCCACCGTTTGATATTTGCAATCTAATTGTCGAAGTTTATTTTGATTAAACCAAAAAAACAATTAATATAATAATTGCATTCATCATTCTCACATCGCGTATTCTTCTTCCCTGCGAATCTCACGTTTGTGTCTCGGTTCTAGAGTCAAACTGTCTCATTCGTACAATACTCGGGCCAATCGTTAGAAAAAGATGGATGATCTTGAGGAAGAAAACAGAGAGTTGAAAGAAGAGATTGACGCTCTGAGAGAGGATATGAGAAAGCTTCGTAACGACATGCAAGCCATGGCAGAAGCTCAGCTACAAAGGACTGTGATCTCAGAGATCACCTCAACGCCCATAGTGGAGAAGTATGATCCTAGGTATCAAATGCCGAAAGATCGTCCTTAGGGCATACCTGTTAACTATATCCCAGAAGGATATGTTCCGCTGATCACTGATGATCAGGGAATCATAGCAGAAGCCGCTGGTCTTGAAGGTTACAAACTTTGGGAAAGCGAAGATGCCAGAGGCATATTGAAGACTCCTGAAGGTTACAAACTTCGGGAAATGCCAAGATTCACTGCCGTAGTCACGGTACCACCCCCTGTGGTGCACACTGTCCCGGAAGGACATATTCCACCGATATCTTCTGGTAAAAAGGAAACTATGTTCGACCGAATGGATGAATTCCAGGAACAGTTCCTGGAAATGCAGAAGGAACTGCAAGCCATTCGCGGTCAGGATCTATTTGGAAAGGACGCCGCAGACTTTTATCTGGTCCCCAATGTGAAAGTTCCACACAAGTTCCAAGTGCCCGACTTTGAAAAATACAAGGGTAACTCTTGCCCTCAGAGCCATCTGGTTATGTACGCTCGTCGAATGTCAGTTCAGACGGAGAATCAGGACCTACTGATTCACTATTTTTAGGATAGTTTAACCGGTGCCGCATTAAAATGGTACATGGGTTTAAACCGTGCTACGATCAGTACATTAAGAGATCTTGGTACTGCCTTCGTCCAACAATACAAATACAATTTGGACATGCCGACCGACAGAGATCAACTCAGATCGATGTCGCAAAAGGACAAGGAAACCTTTAAGGAGTATGCTCAAAGGTGGCGTGAAATTGCCGCTCAAATTTGTCCACCTCTTGATGAAAAAGAGATGACAAAGATCTTCTTAAAAACCTTAAGCTCATTTTACTATGACCGAATGGTTGCCAGTGCACCCAGTGATTTCACCGAGATGGTCGGCATGGGTGTACGTCTTGAGGAAGCCGTCTGAGAAGGACGTTTGGTAAAAGACACTGGATCGACGAGCGGTACTAAAAAATACGGTAGTGCTCTCCCTAAGAAAAAAGAGCAGGATATTGGGAATATCTCTCTCAGAAAGCAAAGGCGACGTTATCAACCGGTAGCAGCTGTGACTCCTGCTATCAGTCCTGCGCCTATTCCTATGTATCAACCTCAGGTTGCACAGAGCCAACCTAGTCAGCAAAGGACACAACAGCCTCTTCAGCAGACTCGTCCTCTGTATAACAACAACCGTACAACACGGCCATCAGGGTTTGATCTTATACCCATGTTGTACGCAGAACTATTTCCGTTACTACTGGCTAAGGGGCACATCCAGACTAAGTTTCCTCTTACAGTACCGGAAAATCTGCCTTTTTGGTTTAAGGTGGATCAAACGTGCCCTTATCATCAAGGAGGATCAGGGCATAACATAGAGAATTATCTCAATTTCAAATCTGACGTGCAAAATCTTGTTAGGAGCGGGCTCTTATCTTTCAAAGATACAAATCCCAATGTTCTCACGAACCCGCTGCCTCAACACGAGAAAGCTACAGTCAACTTGATTGAGAAAGAAACTAACAATGTCTATCAAATTCACGATGTACTCTTATTGAGGACCAATCTGGTCAAGATGCATTGTAGACAGAGTGGATATGGCCATGTGCCACCTCATAATTATCATCAATGTGATGTCTGCTCTAAAAGTAACCAAGGATGTTCTGTAGTACAAGCGGCTCTACAGGAACATATGGATCTCGGATGGATCCAAGAGCACCGAGTTCGTGGAGTTAACATGGTCTATATGAACTCCAACATCATTCAAAACCACGACATTTGTGTAATGAATGTCAACTTGGTGGCAATGCACTCAAGGCAAAGCCGGTATCATAATCTGCCACGGCACGATTACAGTTCCTGTCTAACTTGCTCGGTAAACAAACAGGGATGCTCTTTCATACAAGAGGCCCTCCAGCTTCAGATGGATCTTGGATGGATCCAAGACTATCATGATAGGAACCTTTATCAGATCAACATGGTTCAAATCTTCGATATTCGCGTGATGAATACCAACCTGGTAGAGTTACATGCTGAGCAGGTCCGACTCAGATTCTTAATATCACATGACTATCAAAGCTGTAAAGCAGGTTGCGAAAACGATCGAGGTTGTACCCTTGTCCAGGAGGCACTTCAGCACTTGTTAAATCACTGGTGGATGCCCATCTACATGGATGAAGATACTCAGCAGATTAGTATCAATAACAGGAATCCCACTCGACGTCAAAGTCAGGATGTCCGATCTGTGGAAGCTAACCTAGTGAGGTTACATTGTATTCAAAGTGGGCGTGGCCAGGTGCCACCACACAATTATGACCGTTGTAGCATCTGTTTGGAAAGTAACCAAGGGTGTTACCTTGTGAGAGAAGCTCTTCAGGGTCAGGTGGATCGTGGAGAAATTCGTCCATATCCGGGTTCTGGACCTATCAACTGGATGCCGAACTACCTTGCCAATCAAGTCGAGGATGTTGTCACAATCTCTGGTCGTCACCAGACCAGGGATGTTTTTTCCATCATCCCTCTACTTGACGAATCTAAAGCTCCCAACCGGGAACGGATCGAGATTACTTATGATGGTCAGAAAAACCAGAAGGTTCCCATAGTCATCTATCTACCAGGACCACTACCGTATGAATCAACTAAGGCTATCCCTTACAAATACGGTGCAACAATAGTCGAGAATGGAAAGGAAACTCCATTACCCTCCATCGTGAATATTGCAGACATCAGTCGTGTAACAGGGAGCGGTCGAATCTTCAACCGAGGAGTTGGAGAACCTAACAAGGAAAAGGAACTTCAGACAGAAGCTCCCGATCCATCAGTCGGCCAATCCAGTAATCCCGACCTTTCGAAAAATAATGATGAGATGCTGAAGCTCATCTAAAGGAGTGAATATAACATTATTGATCAGCTGTTACAGACTCCTTCAAAGATCTCAGTATTATCACTGTTACTCAATTCAGAAGCCCACATGGAGGCTCTACAGAAAGTCTTGGAGCATGCCTTTGTGGAACAGGATGTAACAATCAGAAAATTCGATAGTATTGTCTCTAACATCACTTCCTGCAATAATTTGGGATTTAGTGATGAGGAATTACCCAAAGAGGGTCGCCGTCATAACATGGCGCTCAATATTACAGTTAACTGCCAGGACGATTCTTTAGCCAGCGTACTGGTAGACACAAGGTCAGTCCTGAATGTTATGCCGAAGTTTACTTTGATGCAATTATCATTCAAAGGCCCTCCGATGAGAATCAGCGAGGTCGTCGTCAAAGCATTCGACGGATCCAAAAAAACAGTTATCGGCGAAGTTGATCTTCCCATAACCACCGGTCCTCACACTTTCCAAGTCACTTTCCAGGTCATGGACATCTGGGCAACGTACAGTTGTTTATTAGGAAGACCTTGGATACATCAGGCTGGAGTAGTCACTTCGACCCTCCACCAAAAGCTAAAGTTTGTCCAGAACGGCCAACTCATCACAGTCTGTGGAAAACAGGCCTTGCTCGTGAGTAACTTATCGTCATCTGCTTGTGTAGAACCTGAGGAGGTTATTGGAACTCAGTTCCAAGCACTGTCGGTGAGCAAGGACAATCAATACCAAGGAGGAACCTCAATTTCCTCATACAAAGATGCTATCAAAGTGGTCGAGAGTACCGATACAACTGGATGGGGACAGCTTGTCATTCCTATTGACAAGAAAACAAAGAAGGGTCTTGGTTTTTCTGCAACCTGTACCCAGACAGCTGCCAGGGATGGAAGTCTTCATCCCATTAGAAACTTCTTCCACAGTGGAGTTTTTCTTCACCCAATCCCTCAAGCAGTCCATGCTATTAATGAGGAAGATTCCTCTGACACAGAGGAAGAGTGGAAGTCCTATCTTAACAAGGACGGTTATATGTCTCAGGACGAAACGCAAACTCCTTTTTGCTTTCCTACAGAGAGTCCAAGATTTATACCCAGATCAGACGTCGAAATGATATATGGAGATTGTGATCCGGAAGGATGCCGTGCTCCGCCAAATTCATTAGAGGAAGACACTCCGAGGAAAGACAATTTTGACTACAACTACTATGGCCCAATGGATGGTCTGCCAATGTGGAAACCTTATCCAGGAGACTTGGGGCAAGAGAGTCAGCCGAACAATGAAAATCAGCTGACCATCATTGAACAGAATACCTATGTCCCCACCATGTCATGGGATCAACACTCAGGTCATTCAGAAACTACTCAACATGACGATGAATTTGCAACGTTTGCAGGACTAGAATTCATCAACTATGCTTTTCCTGAGGTCAACGTCATCAAGAGATATGACTCCTCTAGTTCGAAAGAAGTGTGGGCCACCTTGGGACAACCAAGTGGAAAGTACGACTATATGGTCAAGTACACCGCTCCCGAAAGCTCTCGTATCAGGCTTGAAGATATCCAGCCATTTGGATGGGGAGATACAGCTGAGAGCACAAATGCTATGCAAAATACCACAGAGGAATCCTCCTACGACAACTCTGCCTGGGAGACAGATTCCAATGATCCTGCTCCACCAGAAATCAGCCTCATTTCTGAAGACAAATCAAGGAAGGTGCCAGACTTTGTGATTCACCGAGGAGTTTGCCGCCAATGGGTTGCCGTCGAGGTTCCGAAGATCACTCATCAGTCAAAGTAATTGCTATCTTTAACCTTTCACCCTGCCCAGGTGAAACAGATGTTTTGATAGGGCTCGCTTTCTGTAAATTTCCCTCTTCGCTTCGCCCAAAGTGATAGAGTTTTGTTTTATAGGGCTATAGTTTCAAGGGTCGACTTGTTCATTAATAAAATAACGTCGTTCTGTAATTTCTGCATTAATTGCTGTTTTCTCTTTTTGCTTTTTCTCAGAAAATGGTAATCCTAAAAAACAATAATAAAAACAAGCAGTAAAATAAATGCACTGCACACACTTTTGCATTCTCTCTATCTCTTCTAAACACGAATCATCGTGTCATGCAGATTGCTTGTTTTAAACCCAGTTGAAACATACGATCCGATGCCTTCTCCCGACTTTGGATTCCCGATATTTGGGGCTGAAGAAGAAGTTGACAACAAAATTCCAGAAGAGATCTCTCGACTACTCAGACAAGAGGAAAGGTCCATTGAACCTCACAAAGAGCCGTTGGAAACGGTAAACTTGGGTTTGGAAAAAGAGAGAAAAGAAATCAGGATTGAGGCACTGCTTAGTCCAACTGCCAGAGAGGGTTTGATAAAGCTTCTCAGAAAATTTCCCGATGTATTCGCTTGGTCCTATCAGGATATGCCAGGGTTGGATACCAGCATCGTGGAACATCACTTACCGTTAAGATCGGAATGTCCGCCAGTAAAGCAAAGGTTGAGACGGACTCACCCGGACATGGCCATCAAAATCAAAGAGGAGGTACAGAAACGGATTGACGCGGGTTTCCTCGCTACATCTGAATATCCTCAATGGTTAGCCAACATCGTACCCGTTCCCAAAAAGGACGGAAAGGTCAGAATGTGTGTTGATTACAGGGATCTGAACAAGGCTAGTCCAAAGGACGACTTTCCTTTACCACACATTGACATGCTGGTAGACAGCACAACAAAGTTCAAAATTTTCTCCTTCATGGATGGATTCTCGGGCTATAACCAGATCAAAATGGCGCCGAAAGACATGGAGAAAACTTCGTTCATCACCCCATGGGGCACCTTTTGTTACAAGGTAATGCCGTTCGGCTTGAAGAACGCTGGGGCAACCTATCAAAGGGCCATGACTACTCTGTTTCATGACATGATACACAAAGAAATCGAGGTATATGTCGATGATATGATTGCAAAATATAAAACAGAGAGTGAGCACGTTGAACATCTGTCAAAATTGTTCGAACGTCTAAGAAAATTCAAGCTCCGCTTGAATCCTAACAAGTGCACCTTCGGTGTCCGTTCAGGGAAACTACTAGGGTTCATCGTCAGCCAGAAAGGAATTGAGATTGATCCTGACAAGGTCAAGGCCATTCAAGAAATGCCTTCTCTAAAAACTGAAAAACAAGTCAGAGGATTCCTGGGACGTTTGAATTACATCTCCAGATTCATATTCCTCATGACCGCGACATGCGCGCCGATCTTCAAGTTACTTAAAAAGTACCAGGATTGCGTTTGGTCAGAAGATTGCCAAACCGCCTTCGACAGTATTAAGAAATATCTGTTGAATCTGCCGATTCTATCACCTCCAGTGGAAGGAAGACCACTGATCATTTACCTCACAGTCCTAGAGGACTCGATGGGATGTGTACTTGGCCAACAAGACGAAACCAAAAGGAAAGGGTCTGCCATCTACTATCTAAGCAAGAAATTCACCGACTGCGAAACTCGATACACGATGCTTGAGAAAACTTGTTGCGCTTTGGCTTGGGCAGCCAAACGTCTTCGCCAATACATGATTCGTCATACTACTTGGTTGATCTCAGAAATGGATCCAATCAAGTATGTCTTTGAAAACCCTGCTCTCACGGGAAGAATTGCCCGTTGGCAGATGCTGTTATCAGAATATGACATAGAGTACCACGCTCAAAAAGCCGTTAAAGGAAGTATTTTAGCCGATCATTTGGCTCATCAACCGATTGACGATCAAGAATCAACCGGGTTTGACTTCCCAGACGAAGATGTCATGTATCTAAAGATGAAAGACTGCGATGAACCGCTACCCAGTGAAGGGCCAGAACCAGGTTCCTAATAGGGACTTATCTTTGACGGAGCAGTTAATCATTATGGAAGTGGAATTAGGGCGATCATTGTTACCCCTCAGGGTACCCACATTCCTTTCACTTCCAGACTTACGTTCAAATGTACGAACAACGAGGCCGAATACGAAGCTTGTATTATGGGTCTCGAAGAAGCGATTGATTTAAGGATCAAAAACTTGGACGTATATGGCGATTCAGCCTTGGTTATCAATCAGATAAAAGGAGATTGGAACACATACCAATCAGGATTGATTCCTTACAAAGATTATGAAAGAAGGTTGTTACCTTTCTTCAACAGAGTTGAGTTTCATCACATCCCTCGTGAGGAGAATCACATGGCTGATGCCTTAGCCACTCTCTCTTCTATGATTAGTATAGGTCAATGGAACGACCTACCTAAGATCGACATAATGCACCTTGAACGGCCCGCTTACGTCTTCACGATCGAAGCAGTCATAGATGACAAACCTTGGTATCACGATATCAAGTGCTTCCTTCAGAAACAAGAGTACCCATCTGGGGCACTCAGAAAAGACAGGAAAACCCTCAGAAGACTGGCTGGAAACTTCTTCCTGAGCAGTGACACTCTCTATAAGAGAAATTTTGACTTGGTCTTGCTCCGATGCGTAGACAGACCAGAAGCAGAAATGCTGATGAAAGAAATCCATGAAGGATCCTTTGGCACTCATGCCAATGGACACACAATGGCGAGAAAAATTCTGAGAGCAGGGTATTACTGGTTGACCATGGAATCCGACTGCTACAAGTACATGAGGAGGTGTCACAAGTGTCAGATATACTCCGACAAGATTCATGTACCGCCATCACATCTCAAAGTTCTTTCTTCCCCGTGGCCTTTTTCCATATGGGGAATCGACATGATTGGCTTGATCGAACCTAAGGCTTCAAACGAACATCGATTCATCCTGGTAGCCATTGACTACTTCACCAAGTGGGTCGAAGCAGCGTCATTCGCTAATGTAACCCGACAAGTGGTGGTCCAATTTATCAAAAACAATATCATCTGTCGTTATGGTGTTCCGAGCTAGATCATTACTGATAATGGATCTAACTTGAACAATAAGATGATGAAAGAGTTGTGCTTTGAGTTCAAGATCAAACACCATAACTCATCTCCCTACCGACCCAAGATGAACGGAGCGGTAGAAGTGGCTAACAAGAACATCAAGAGGATCGTTCAAAAGATGGTTGTAACCTATAAAGACTGGCACGAGATGCTACCCTTTGCTCTTCATGGTTATCGCACATCTGTCTGCACTTCTACAGGGGCAACCCCTTTCTCTCTAGTATATGGCATGGAGGCAGTTCTCCCCATAGAAGTAGAAATCCCGTCAATCCGGGTATTGATGGAAGCTAAGCTTTCAGAAGCTGAATGGTGTCAAAGTCGACACGACGAATTAAACCTGATCGAAGAGAAGCGAATCACGACACTATGCCACAGTCAGTTGTATTAGCAGAGAATGAAGAAGGCGTTCAACAAAAAGGTCCGACCTCGTGTCTTTAGAAAAGGAGACCTCGTGCTTAAGAAGATACAATCGTTTCTCACTGACTCTCGGGGTAAATGGACCACAAATTATGATGGCCCCTATGTGGTCACGGAAGCTTTCTCAGGCGGTGCCTTGAGACTTGCAACCCTGGACGGAGAGGAATTTGCCTACCCTGCGAATGTTGATGTAGTCAAGAAATACTTCGCCAAAAATAAAACGTCTCGGTGGATTGAAAACCCGAAAGGGCGGTCCAGGCAAAAGTTAGAGACATGAAAAAAATCATCCCGGTGGATTGGAAATCTCATAGTACAATCCAGGAAAAAATTAGGGATAATGGCAAGTAACTATGTTCAACAGAGGCAAGTCCCTCAGCAACAGCAGTTATACCATCCATCGTCAGGAAAACTTCAATCAAGGTCATCTTTGACAGAAGCTCAGGATGTCCCGAATTTAAAGTTGGTAGAAGGATAGTGGTCGTTATGTTTCAACGTAGCCCTTTTCCCTGTAAATTACCATTTTAAAACTTTGTATATACTCTTTGGAATCACGCGTTTGGCTGATCTCCATCTTATCAATAAAATTTGAGCCCTTGTGCTTTTGTTTGTAATTCTTATTTATTTTAGCTTTACAGAACGACATTTTAACATGATCAAAGATTCTTGAAATGAAACAAAAATGAATTTACTCGTTAAAATTTTTTCTGCTTTTAAACTAAAGATGGCAATTGCTTTTGACTGTTGAACATCGAAAGGACGTCGATTGCGTCTCCAAAAGCGTTTGAATTTCAAAGTACAGAATCAAAGTACTCCTTTTAGGCCAGTACGCCTGAACGAAGGATCAACTGTATGAGATACGGCTTTCCCATCTGATACCCTCGGCCGAGTTCTTATCTCCTAAGCCCGATCAACGGTATTCCCCGCGGGGACTATCTCTCCTAAGCAAGGTAGAATTGCTACTTTTTTGGAACAACGGTACTTCTTCGCCCCGCGATGGCCGAGTATCCAGTCGTGTTCACTCGTCAGTCTATATGTCGCGTCAGCTTTGTCAGCATATACGCACATACATACATCATGCATTTTATTTGCGTTCGTATTCATATTGCATCACTATCACTCTAGTCGGTCTTATTCCCTAGTGATAACGGTCTTCTCAATCGAGTTGTCAGTTCTTGCCTCGTCAGGAAACGCTGCGTTTGAACAATCTCGCCTCCAGTGTATCTCTGGATTAGAGTCAGCACTCGACCACTTTGATAACTTGAACCTCTGAAAAGCCAGAGAAGCTTTCTACAAATGTCACTCTTCGCTATTGAAGATGATATATTCGGTTTCCCGGATTAAGGAAAATCCCCAGAGAAAGCCTCCTAAGCAGAGATTTGGCAGTACAGCTGCCTTTCTCCGAAAGACTGCTGATGAAAAGATCATCGGCACCTCAAAATTGGAGCCCATCATATGGCATTTCTCCGGGAAGATCCCGAGAAAAGTATGATGTAAGACCCCAAACGGAAGCAGTCTCTCAAGAGACTCGTTTTCTCCAGTAGATTTGACAAATGGCGTCTCCAAACAGAGAAGTTTGTGCACCTCTACAACTCAGACGACTGGGTTCCCCAGCAAGTCTGACATCAAAACTTTTTCCACTCAAATGGCATCTCCCCAGGAAAATTCGGCGAGAAGTTTGAGGAAAACCGCTACACATAGCGTCCCTTGTCCATAAAGTTTATTGACAAAAGAAACTAAGACCAGTTCCTTGGTAGGAAACCAGGATCGAGGGGAAGTTTAAATCAGAAACTAAGACCAGTTCCTTAGTAGGAAACCAGGATCGAGGGGAAGTTGACAAAAGAAACTAAGACCAGTTCCTCGGTAGGAAACCAGGATCGAGGGGAAGTTTACATCAGAAACTGAGACCAGTTCCTTGGCTGAAGACCAGGATCGAGGGGAAGTTTACCTTTTCTAAGCGTCATTGCTTAGCGAAAGAAGATGAATGTGTGAATTACCATTCATAGACGCCGTCAAAATTTCAGATATTCCGATATTTAATCCTCTTGCACCCCGAATGCCCGAATACCTTCGCCATTCACACCTTCGTGTCCAAGAAGATTAAATAGGGGCATCTGTCATACCCCAAATTTTGACCACCCGATTGTCAAAACCTGATTGTGTTTTCACTTCGTGTCATCCGCATATCAGACCATCTGTTTTGTCATGCATATCGTCTGAATTTTCAGTCAGAATATATGCGTTGAAATCTCCGTCTTTTCTGGTTAATTGTGCTAAAAATCGATGAACGGACGTGTTTTTCAGTTAAACTCGCAAATGTCCATTATTTATCTATTTTTCACACGATTCAATCAATGTCCCCTTTTTGTTTTATTTTCTCATATAAAATAAAAGAAATGAATTAAGTAATAAAAAAAAGGTATATGTGTATTTCATTTTCTTTTTTTTTAATAAATATAGTTTGTTTTATGTTATCCATGAAAGAAAAAAATATATATATATGTATATTTGTTTTTTTTTCCTCACGCCAATCTTTATATATATATATATATATATATATATATATAAACTTTGTTTTACTTTTGATATATATGTATTTATATTTTAGGAAAAAATATATAAATTCATAATTTTGTTTTAAATATATAAGTTTGTTTTTTATAAGTTTTGTTTTAAGTGAATTTTTGTTTCTTATGAGACCAACCATATAGCCTTGTCTCCTTGACTCATTTTCACTAGCCAATTGTAGAAGAGGCTAAAAAACTTTGTCTAAGACTTTGAATTTTCATTCAACTCTTATCTTGAGATAGCTTAAGAGTTACACAATTTTCTTCTATAAATAGAACTTCAAATTTCACTTTCAAGGCACACCAAGCAAGGCTCTTAAGCTTGCTTCTCACTTCTTCCTCTCATAAAGGATTTTATCATGTGAAATATGTATATATCATTGTTAGTATAACTTAGAAAAATGTGAAAACATAACATAAAGGAGGGTGCAGCGCACCACTCCTCACTTTCATTCTTTTTCCTGCAAATTTTTCACATACATACACAACTCAATATATATAATTTTTTTTTCTTTTTTTTTCACACAATACATACATGATGAACAAACTTTTGCAAGCAAGTGCTGAAAATGTGGTTCTCAGGTTCTAATTCTAACAAGTCCTAATTTGGTACATCAAACAAAGTTGCAAGGGATTTTGGAAATTCACAATAGCTGCAACATAATAGTTGACAGCAACATTTTGTCTTCCTGATTGGCACAGCAGCAGCAGGGATTCTAAAGGAATATCATTGCAATAACCTGCAGAACAAGAGCAATATCATTTCCAATTCAATCAATTCATTTCCTATTTTCAAAGTTCTAATCCAATTCGGTTTTATAAAACCTGTAGAATTTGATAAAGTAACTCACTTTTTCTGTTATTTCTTCAAAGGAGCAACAACACAATTCTGCTGAAAATATCTCAGAAGTCATGACAGGAAAATTGAGCATCATCTGCAAGAAGCAGAACAAAACAACAACATCTGAAAAACAGCAGCAACATTGGATTTTACAAATTAAAACATCAAACAATAGGGCTGAGATTTCCAATCATCAAAATCAAAACCTATTATTACACTACAGCCGTAGCAGCTTCCAATTTTCAATTCTGCCGCAAAACCGACGTCGCCGACACGTCGAACCGTCACAATTTTCACACAAATTCTGCAACGGCAATTGCAAAACTCTGAATTCAATAGCAATTTCATCAATTCAATCATAATTTCTGAAACATAATCTTTCAATATTCATCAAAATTCATTTCAATTTTTGAAACCCTAACATAAGTTTACTTGATTTTAATAGTAAAATTGCAGAAATCAGAAAAAACCTGAGGAAGATGAACTCACCTTCATCAGTTCGCCAGTGCCACCCATCGGACCGCCGCGATTGAGCAAAGAAGAAAGAAAAATCGCCAGAGGGAACGACCGATCGAGAAACCAATGGAGGTAGCAGCCGCGATCAAGAGCAAGTCGCCGAGAAGAGAGGGTCGTGACCTAGTGCGCTGAGGAGAGGACGATTTCTTTTTTGAGTAAAATGGGAAAAATCGCTTTTGAGAGAAAGAGAAACACGTTGGGCAAGAGAGAGAATTTGAGGAACTGCTTCTAAAGAAAAACACGGTTTGTATCCCTCAACCTCTATCTCATTAGCTGATGTTTTTTTTTATTCTTAATAATTTAGATAAAATATTGCTTTGGGCTCAGCCCAACCCCTTTTACTAATTGCACCCTTGCTTCCAATTGTAAGCCCATCTTCATGTTCATTAAGTAAAATTAATTAGTTATTATATTAATAATTAATATGATTTAGTAAATTTTACTAAATATATTTTAACTTAATTAATCATCTAATTGTTTAATTAATCATTATTTGATTATTTGATTTTTCCGTGGTTTAGAATTACTTTCATTAATTTATGTTTGTAATTAAATATTTGTTTTTTTTCGATTTACTTTGTGACATCGATTCAAATCTAACCACCTGATAAGATCAAAGACATTTTATGCGATCTTGGGTTTTTGCTACTTGTTTGGTTTTCCTTTTTGATACAGGAATTATCATACGACACCTCGATGATCATTGGACGCTTAAAGCTTCCTCAGACGCTTCTCTGCTTGCGTAGAAAAATTCACCGGTGTTCGGTAAACTCGAATTTAAAACGCTTTTCTTGTATGTCATGCATGATTTATTCACATTTTGTTAAAAACAATTAAACTTGCAAACAAGTATTTCCTGTAAATACACTGCACTAATTTGGGCCTCTAATAGAGTGTATGACCCAATCCTTTTTTGACCAAATCATTTTGGACCTCAGTGTATTGTATAAGTCCCGATACCGTAAAAAACAAACGGCGCGATCGTCGCCTTTTGAAAAATAACTTGGGCCTCTCCTTGAGCTATAAGACCCATTCAAAACTTTTGGGCCTCTAATAGAGTGTAAGACCCAACCCCCTTTTAACCAAAACCATTTTGGGCCTCACTTATTGTATAAGTCCCTTTGCGTTAAAAGAAAATCTCGGCGCGATCGCCATTTTAAACGAAAAATCAATTGGGCCTACCCTCGTGTTATAAGCCCCCCTCTTTTTCTTTAAAACTTTTTAGGCCTCTTGAGAGAGTGTAAGACCCATCCCTTTGTACAGAAAACCTTTTTGGGCCTCAGTCACTTGTATAAGTCCCTCTGTACAAATTCAACAGTGCAATCACTGACAAAACCTTGGGCCTCTCCTTGAGCTGTAAGCCCCAAATCTTTCTTTTTCAAAGCACTTTCTCCTTTGATTTTGAATATACTGTTGTTTTCAATCTGTCTTTGTTGAACAACTAACCAAACAGCATGGAAGCTCTACACCCAAGCAAGTGTTTATATGCTTTCATTTACCGCTTTCATATACATATAACTGTATTGTGGGGCTGTTTCACTGTAAGTCTTCTTTCATAAACTCATATCAACTGTGTAATAATAGTATAGATATTTAGAGTTTCCCCGGCAACTACGTCTAGAACTAGGTGACGCCGTTTCGTTTATTCGTAGAAATAGACAACTAGGATCACCAAATACAGTCTTCTCTTAGGCTGTCCTCATTAGGAATTGTCAAGAAACTCTACTCCCATAGATGAATGTATTCTCCGTGAATGGCATCTTTAAGTTTCTTCCAAATTCTCGAACTTTCCTGACTCGATCTATTTCTTGTGAATAGCTTGCCTTGAATTTCTCGGGGTTTGGGGACCCACGGGCTTCTTAAAAGCATCGGCCTCCTCTTGGGCATCATACAAGGACCCACAGGCTTCCTAAAAGCAACCCCACCTCCTCTTGGGCTTAGTACAAGGACCCGCGGCTTCTTAGAAGTATTCGCAGCCTCCTCTTAGGCTTCGTATAATGATCTCTTCCTCCGGGAATGATAGCCTCCTCTTGGGCTTCGTACAAGGACCCGTCGGCTTCTTAAAAGCTTCCAGCCTCCTCTTGGGCTTCATACAAATTATCCCGACGACCTCCTAGAGGTATAGGAACAGAACTTAGTCATCTTCATAGAACAGTCCTTTCAAAGAGTCTACTACTGTTTCTCAAAGCATAGTACAAAAGATGAAACTCTAGACTTGGACAGTCTAATATCCTTGAGTCTCAAAGACATTCTCGAGTGACCCCTTCGTTAAATAGGAAGCAAACCCGTAGACTCGGACAGTCTCAATACCCTTCGAATTTCCCACTTCCTCAAAGACAAGGAAATATCCCTGATCCTCGAATCAAATCCCTGAGTGCAAACATTACTCATATAAGAACTGATTTTCTCTTTAAAATCAGTATACTGGACCTGACACTCAACTGAAACAGTAACCATAGCCTCCTCTTAGGCTTTGTATAATGATCATTCTCTAGTGAAGTTAGCCTCTCTCTTGGGCTTTGTACAATGATTCTCTCTAGCGGAGTCAAACAACGTTTAGCCTCTCTCTCGGGCTTTGTACGAGACACATAAGAGACTCCCTCGTTGAGTCAATCACCCTTTCGCCTCCATCTCGGGCTTTATACGAGATACAAAAAGGTTTTTATTGAACCAAACAAACTTTCGCCTCCATCTCGGGCTTCGTACGAGATACAAAAGACTCCCTCATTGAGTCAAACCCTTTTTAGCCTCCATCTCGGGCTTTGTACGAGATACAAAAACACTCTCTTGTTGAGTATAAAAGATCCTCTTGTAGGATCAACCCCATAGCCTCCTCTTAGGCTTTGTATAAGAAAACCACTGGTTGATCCAATCAACCTTTTAGCATCAAAGTTGTGCCTCGTTCACAGTACACAAACATCAACAACTCCTTCCCCTTTCATCTAATCGCTGTAAGCGGCAAGCCTCTGGATCATCTACATCCATGCCAGTGTCCCTCTTTTAGCATGAGAAATTCCTAAGGAAAGATAGCATTACTCTACACTGAGTTAAAGTCTTCCCCTTTAGGTTAAAATCCTCTATAAAGGAAATTATGGCATTGCCGGATTCACATATCCCGGTTAAAGTAATTCTCCTTTATAAACAGTTGTGACATACAACCCCCTCTTTAGAGATGACAAATTCTCTCTAAAGTCGAACCCTTTCAGCTTCACATCTTGGGCTTTGAACAAGATACAAATAGACTTTTCAGCTTCACATCTTGGGCTTTGATCAAGATACAAACTACCTTTAGCTTCACGTCTTGGGCTTTGAACAAGACACCAAAACACCCATTTCCTCCC
This sequence comes from Lathyrus tuberosus, assembly GCA_022829125.1. Taxonomy (NCBI): domain Eukaryota; kingdom Viridiplantae; phylum Streptophyta; class Magnoliopsida; order Fabales; family Fabaceae; genus Lathyrus; species Lathyrus tuberosus. Next base: position 5,906,012 of record JALAZF010000247.1, read on the forward strand.
ATAGAATAAGAGGAACTATGAACGCTCTGATTTCCCTGTTCCGGTAAACGGGAATACGTAGGCATAAGATTGAAAGAAAAATCTTAGCGAGCACACTAAATAAAAACTCAAAATCCCATATCTCCATCAATCAACCCGAAAGCAGTAATTCAAAACATCAGTCCTAAACATGAACCACCATCGTCAACAAAATAACTAAGGAGAGACCCCGAATCTTTGTAGCATCTGTAAACCAACAGTTTTGACTGTTTAAACTCAGTATGCAAGAAGGGTTAGTTGGAGACATCTATTTCCCTTCCTTCATCAGCTTTAATAGGATAAAAAATGAATCGAGCTGTAGTACCAGAGCGATTGTGCTTCACAACCACATCCAAAAATCACTCGCTACAATAGTGTTTATCTGCCGATGGGTTGGGAAAGTTTCTTGGGAAAGTGTGACAGGGTGAGTTTTTGTTGATGTTCGGGTGTTCCCGATGTTTTTGGTAAGGTACTGGACCTAAGTTTTGGTGTGAAGGTACTGGACCTAGAGTTTTTTATTAGTATGCTCGCTAAGATTTCGCAATCTTATGCCTACGTATTCGTGTTTAAACGAAACTTGGAAATCAGAGCAATCGTAGTTCCTCCTTTTCTAAGGGAGGAAAAAGATGTTTTGGTGTCTTGTTCAAAGCCCAAGATTGAAGCTAAAAGGTTTTAGAGAGAATTTCTCATCTCTAAAGAGGGATTGTTGATTTTTGTGTGCCTTGATCAAAGCATAAGGTTGATGCTAAAAGGTTAATTGATTTGGCTATGGGATTTCCCTATATAAAGCCGGAGAGGAGGCTAAATATGACCGACTCAACAAGAGAGTGTAGATATAGGTGTCTTGTACGAAGCCCAAGATTGAGGCAAAAAAGAGACCGACTCTTTGGGGATATCATTATAGAAAGCCTAAGAGGAGGCTAAAAATTTGACTTTTCCGGGGAAAACGTTCTATCTATCTTGTATAACGCCCGAGATTGAGGCTAAAAAGGGATTTTGACTCCGCCGGGGAGGTTTGTATGTGTCTTGTACAAAGCCCAAGATTGAGGCTGAAAGTTAACTGACTCTGGTGAGGATATTTTATGTGTCTTGTACAAAGCCCAAGATTGAGGCTGAAAGGAGTTTGACTCTGCTTGGGGAAAATCAGTCTTCAAAGCCTATAGGAAGGCTGGGAGGGAATGACTCTGCTTGGGAAGGTATCTGTCCCAAGTTCGAGAGAGGGAGATTTATGTCTTGTACAAAGCCCAAGATTGAGGCTAAAAGGGTTTGACTCAACAAGAGAGTGTTCTTATCTGTCCTGTACAAAGCCCAGGATTGAGGCTGAAAAATATTGACTCAACAAGAGAGTCTGAAAAAGGTGATTGACTCAACAAGAGAGTCCGAAAGTTAATTGACTCAACAAAAGAGTCCTTTATACTCAAAAAGAGAGTGATTTGATGTCTTGTACGAAACCCGAGATTGAGGCTAAAAGGGTGTTGACTCAACAAGAGAGTCTGAAAAGGTTAGCTCCGCTGAGGAGAATCATTGTACAAAGTCCAAGACGAGGCTGACTATGTTGAGGAAAGATCATTATACAAAGCCTAAGAGGAGGCTATCTTACTGCTGGGGATAACTGAGATCCCTAGGCAGGTCCAAGTGGGGGAATCAACTCTTGTTGAGGATTATAGAAGAGTTGAAGTATCAGATGCCTTGAGGTTCTGATTTAAGATAGTATTGACCCTGGTCGGGGGATTTTTAGGAGAGAGATCGGGTTTTAACTCAGCTGGGAATTGATTGGATGATCAGGGTTTCTCCTACGCTCGTAGGGAACTTGAGAATGTCTTTGAGATTCAAGGGGGTTTAGACTGTCCAAGTCTACTGGTGTTGAAGAGTTTTTTCTTTTGTAGGATGCCCAAAAGAAGGCAAGGGCCTAAAGGGATGAGAATCAACCATAAAGTGGCCGGAGGTCGGACACTGGAAAGACTGTTCTAGCAAAGGATGACTAAGTTTTGTCTTATACCTTTAAGAGGTCGTTAGGGTCCTTGTATTAAGCCCAAGAGAAGGCATAAGAACTTCTAAGAAGCCGAAGGGTCCTTGTACAAAGCCCAAGAGGAGGCGGGGATGCTTTTAGGAAGCCTGTGGGTCCCCAAACAAAGAAAAGTTCAAGAAATGCAATTCACAGAGAAGAGATCATTCCAGGAAAGTTTGAGGGTTTGGAAGAAACTCAAGAGATTCTATTCACAGAGAATAGATCAACTCCGGGGAGTAGAATTTCTTTGACAATTTCTAGGGGTGACAGTCTGAGAAAAGGTTCACCGAGAATACTGCCTTTCTCTTTGTTCCATATTGTTTAACCCCAAGAGAAGGGAAGACTGTATTTGGAAATCCCACGGGGATCTAGTTTTGACTGTATTTAAGAGCGACCAATATAGCTTTACCTAGTTCTAGACCTAGTTCCCAGGGAAAAATCTAAATAACTATACTAGTATATATACAGTTGATATATGAGGAGTATTTAAAAGAGTATGAAAGAAGACTAACCCTGCGCAGCTTCCCACAATACACTTATGTATATATGACATGTATTTAAAAGAATGAAAGAAGACTAACCATGCGCCGCTTCCCACAATACAGTTATATATATGAAAGCACGTAAATGAAAGCGGATAAAACTTACAGGTGAGCAAGCTTCCATGCTGTTTTGTTAGTTGTTCAAAAGAAATTAAAGAAAGTTTTGATAACAACTGTATATTTGAATCATAATCAAAAAGGGAATTGTTTTGAAAAGATTGTGGGGTTTATAATCAAGGAGATGCCCTAGGTTCTACAGTTATCGTACCGTTGTTTTAAAGATTGTATCGGGACTTATACAACAACTGAGGCCCAACAAGGTTTATTTACAAAAGGGTTGGGTCTTACAACTCAAGGAGAAGCCCAAATATTATTTAAAGAAAAGAAATGGGACTTACAACACGAGGGTAGGCCCAGGTGATTTGATCTTGAACTGGCGATCGCGCCGAGATTTTGCTTTTTTTTAACGCATAGGGACTTATACAATATCTGAGGCCCAAAATAGTTTTGGTTAAAAGGGGATTGGGTCTTACACTGTATTAGAGGCCCATGAGTGTTTGAAAAAGATTGATGAGGGTGGAATTAATCAAAACCCTAATTTTGTCTAAAATGGAATTAATTTTGCTTAAAAATTAATAAAAAATTATTGAAAACATGTGAGAAATGAGTTGTGATCTTGGATCAATGTTTCAAAAATCATGTTTTTATCCACAAAATGATTGAAAATCATTTAAGTTTGAAAAACCAAGAAAGAAAGAAAATATTTTAAATGTCAAAAAAACAAATAAAAATGAATTCTTTTGCAAAAATATCAAGTATATGAAATAAATAGTATTTTTGGGAAATTTTGGTAAAATAAAATATTTTAACATTTTTGTGAATTATTAAAAAAGAACCAACTCAAAATCATTAAAAATCAGAGAGAAATTAATTTTTGAATTAGTTAAATAAAATCACAAAAATTCAAAAATTCAAATATTTGAAAAAGGGCGCCAAAAACATCTTGGCCTTGCCCACGTGCTCTGTTTTGCCCAGATTTGTGTTTTCTCATCAATCTCACTGAATACTTGATGAAATCACACAATCCACATATCAATCTACTCGTTTTCACCTCACGATCATGTCTATGGTCTTTAATTTCATTTATTTTAAGCATGGAATAAGAAATCAAAGAGAAACCGCAAGAACCCTAGATTCTGCATGAAGGCTCAGAAATTCCACACACGATTCATACAAAGCAATTAATTGAGGGGAAACATTCCAGACATGATTATGAACATATGGCAAAATTATTGTGCGAGGAAATATGCATGAATCATGAGATGACCAAGTTGAGGCTTACCTCTTGCAGTTGGTGATCGTGTTTTGGGTTAGAGGTGTTACAGCTTGGTTCCAATGATTTGGACAGCTTCCCTAGGTGCAATGGAGTGTGTCTGAATGTTTGGAATGGATTGAATTGAGCTGGAACTTGATTTGGCACCTCAACTGCAAATCTGTCAAAGGCTTGTGCAGATGGCTGGTATTTTGAGAATCTGGTGTTCCAGATGTTGTTTAAGTGTTTGGATCACTTCTATATGATGTTTATGAGGTGTGTGTGAGATTGGTTTGGTTGGAATTGCTCTCAAACTCAAAACCCGATAGTGACTTGCTTTAGAAGGCAAATTTCGAAGTGAAGGAGTGATTTTGAGAAAGGCAAGTGTTGTAGGCCTTTGGTGTACTCAAACTGATCAGAAATGAGGTATATTTATAGTGTGTCAAGTTTGTTTTGCAAGGAATAGGCAATGTCAACTGCAGCAGGCCTTTGGCCAATGTGGATCAAATGGAATCTCAAGTCTCCTCTAGCCATTGACTTGAGATTAGAGCACATGCCTATGGTTCTCTGATTCAAGGATAAGGCTTGACTGAAGTGTTCATCTTTGCTCTGATATATGCCACCTCTAAGCATCCATTGAATGCTCCAAAACAAAATTGGAGTCTTGAGGCATCTTTAGCTTTTAGGGGTGCCTAACCTATATGTAGTTCCAAAGAATTGGGAGGCTTATGGATCAGTGTTTGTTCCTCCTTGGTCTCCCCCTGAGGTGTGAAGATGGATAAACTTGTTTGTTGTTTGCACAAATTGATCAAATTGAGCTATAATGCACCAATCTGTCTTGCAAGACAGTTTGCATCCAGGCATATTGCAGTCATCATAACTCTTAGCTCAGATGGAATTTGATGGAGTTCTTGGACATTTTAGAAAGCTGATATATCATATTTCAATATGATGTCCAACTTTGGTTTTGATCCAACATGAATTACAATGAAAAATGCCTCTACTTTTGGGAAAAAATAAGGCAGATTTTGACACTTTTCAGCCATTTTGATCACTCCATAACTAAAAATTCATGAGGAATTGGAATGAGGTGTAGTTGACACTTTTAAAGTATGCCATGAGAGCTACAAATCCATCTTTGGACCATCCAAAATGGTTGCTTGGATCTCAAGTTATGATCCTTGGAAGTTGGTACCCTAGCCACTTTGTTCCTTAACTTAGAAAAATTCTAAGTTTTTATGGTTACCCCTTTTACAAGTTATCCCACTTTCTTTGTGTTTTCTTGATGAATGATGATTCAAATCACATATTAACATTGTTTTAGGGTTAAAGAACCATAAATATGAAAAATATCATAAAGTTAAACTTTGACTTTTGTGCACAGTTGACTTTTTACCAGATGAATTCCAAATTGTGCGACTCTTTGTGAAATCAAGTCCTTAATCTAAATCAAACTTGATGGATATGTTCCATAGGTGTTGTAGGGTGTATTAAATCATGTCCCAGGGTTTGGGAGCATGTTTGGGTCAAAAGTCAAAGGTACAGTTGACTTTTCCCTCGAAACCCTAATTGTGGTCCTGATGAAATTGAAACTTGTGAATCAGGCTTCTTGGATCAATCCATTGTTGTAAATGGATCAATGTAGTGTATTGGAGACCCTCAAATCATGTCTTGAGATCTTGGCTCATGTTTTGTCCCAAAAGTCAACTTCAGGGTGAATTAGGTCAAGAAACCCTAATTCCTGATTTTTGATGAATGCTTCCCCTGAGGCTAAATTGACTTGGTGATTGGGTCCATGAGGTCCCTTAGAGTCTTTTCAGTTGTGCTTTGAAGCAATGGCTCATGCCCAGATGAAAATTTCCATCTGGAGGCCTTAGTCGACCAAAACCCTTAATTTGGTGACACTGGCGATCTTAAGGCTTAATCCACTTGGAATGCTGCAACCTTGTGCCTGATTCTTGATGTGGGAGTCCTCCTGATCATTTATGTGTGTTTGAGGGACTAGACAAGTAGAAGATTATGTCATTCCTTGATTGATCCTTTGTCTAGGGCTCTGAGAGGGCTTAAAACCCTAATCCTTGATTGTGGTGAATGCTCAAACATCTCTGAGGAGATTGATGAGGCATGTAAGTACATCCATATTGTGATGATGACTTTCACAATGATGGGAAATCTTAGTGGTCAAAATTTGGGGTATGACAGTAATCTACCGCCACCAGGATGTATTCGTTTGTAAATGACGAAGGAAATGGTCCAACGAAATCAATACCCCATCAGTTAAAAACCTCTACTTCCAACATGTTTTGTAAGGGCATTTTGCTTCATTTAGAAATTCCTCCAGCTATTTGGCAATTATCACAATTCTTGGCATGCTCATATGTATCATTGAATGACGAAGGCCAATAAAAACCTACTCGTAAGACCTTTGCGGTTATCCTCACTCTGCTGTAATGACCGACATAAAGAGAATTATGGCAATGCCATGTGATGCTCCTGGATTCTTTGTTAGTCACACATATTCTCAACAAACCGTCATCTCCTATTTTAAACAGGTACGGGTCATCCCAAACATAATGAGTAGCATCATGTAGGAACTTTTCTTTTTTTGCCGAGTGAAATCTTCAGGAATCAGACCAGATGCCTTGTAGTTTGAGAGATCTGCAAACCATGGTCTTTCTTGAATCATAAGCAACTTATCATCTGGAAACTCTTCAAGGACTTCCCGTTTTTGCTTGGTGATTCCAGGGTTTACCAACCTTGATAGATAATCTGCTACTAGATTTCCCGTTCCTTTCTTGTCACAGATTTCTAGATCGAATTCTTGCAGCAGAAGCATCCATCTGATTATTCTAGGATTGGAATCCGCTTTGGTGATCAAGTATTTAATCTTTGAACTTATAACAAACAATCTTCAGCGTAATTTTTCCAATGCATACACTATGGCAAGCAATTCCTTTTTTGTAGTTGCCTAGTTAACTTGAGCATCATTCAAAACCTTGCTTGCATAGTGTATAGCAAGAAAGACTTTGGTCTTTCTCTGGCTTAAAACAACGCCAACCATATAATCACTGGCACCGCACATGAGTTCAAAATCAAGTGTCCAATCGAGTGCAGTGATTATGGGTGCAATGATAAAATTTTCTTTCAAATTTTCAAAAGCAAGTAAGCAATCCTTATCAAAAGTAAATAATATGTCCTTGTTGAGTAGATTTCTCAATGGCTTTGCAATTTTGGAGAAATTCTTGATGAACCTCCGATAAAAGCTGACATGGCCAAGGAAACTCCAAACCCCTTTGACATTGGTTGGTGGGGGAAGATTTTCAATTACATCCATTTTGGCTTTGTTTAATTTAATCCCTTTTGCTGAAATCTTATGCCCAAGTACGATGCCTTTTGTAACCATAAAATTACACTTATCCCAATTTAGAACCAAATTTGTTTCCACACACCACTTCAGTATGGCGTCCAAGTTGCTCAAGCACAATTCAAATGATTCACCGGACATGGAGAAATCATCCATGAATACCTCGATGCATTTTTCGATCAGATCTGAAAAAATGGCTTGCATACAACGTTGAAAGGTTGTTGGGGCATTACACAAACCAAATGGCATACATCAGTATGCGAAGACGCCAAACTGACAAGTGAAGGTTGTTTTCTCTTGATCTTCAGGATTCACTGTGATTTGATTATATCCTGAATATCCATCCAAGAAACAATAAAATTATTTCCCCGATCTCTCCAACATTTGGTCCATGAAAGGTAACGGCAAATGATCTTTCCTTATTGCTTGATTAAGCCTCTTATAATCGATGAACATCCTCCACCCGGTTATGGTTCTTGTTGGAATTAACTCGTTCTTGTCATTTGTTATTACCGCCATCCCTCCTTTCTTCGGAACTACTTGGATAGGACTCACCCAAACACTATACGATATGGGATATATCATGCCAGCTTTTAACAACTTCATAACTTCCTTCCGTACCATTTCTTTCATTGTTGGATTCAAACGCCGCTGAGGTTGAGCAATTGGTTTGAAATTTTCTTCCATCATGATATTGTTCATACAATACGATGGACTAATACCTTTTAAATCTGGTAAAACCCAACTGATTTCATTTTGGTTTTCCTTAAGAACTTGAATAAACTTCTTCTCTTCATTGCTGGACAAAAAATTGTTGATGATAACATGTTTGTTGCCACATTCCTCAAGGAAGACATATTTCAAGTGATCTGGTAACATTTTTAATTCAAGTTTGGTGTTCTCTTGCACGGATTCCTCTTTCAACTCCTCGACTTTTTCTTCTTTTAAAGGAACTTCTCTTGCCGTGTCGAGTTCTTTCAAGAAATTTTCAATTTCTTTTTCTTCCTTGAGGTTGAGGACATTAAATGCATTCGTAAGGGCCTGTTCTAAAGGAGCTGATATGTGTGCTTGTTTCTACATACTCGGGATGGCTTCATCAGTAGCATCAACCTTAAAACATGCTCCATTGTCCTTAAAATGCTTCATGGCCTCAAAGAGATTGAAACTAACCTCGTCATCTTGGACGCACACTTTCATTAAACTGTCCTCAATGTCAATCATCATTCAGGAGGTTTTCATGAATGGTCGACCCAAAATCAATGGCACAACATCACCTTCCTCAATGTCCATCACAACAAAATCAATAGGAAATAAGAACCTGTCTACCTTTACGAGAATGTCTTTGGCGATACCGGATGTCTTTGTGACTGATTTGTCGGCTAGCTGCAAAGTCATTCTTGTATTTTTCATATCTAAGTCACCAATTCTCCTGATTATAGATAATGGAATAAGGTTGATACTTGAACCAAGATCAATCAAATCTTTTCCCACATTCACGTTTCCAATGGTAACTGGTAACGTAACTCTTCCCGGATATTCTTGTATTTTTCATATCTAAGTCACCAATTCTCCTGATTACAGATAATGGAATAAGGTTGATACTTAAAACAAGATCAATCAAAGCTTTTCCCATATTCACGTTTCCAATGGTGACTAGTAACATAACTCTTCCCGGATCTTTCTCTTTTTGTGGAAGTGTTCGTTGAATGATTGCACTACAGCTTGCATCCAAATTAATGGTTTCTTCATTCGTAGTCCTCCTTTTATTCGTAAGGTTTTCTTTCATGAATTTTGCATACATCAACATTTGTTCAAACGCCTCAGCAAATGGAATGTTGATTTGTAAACACTTGAAAATATCCAAAAACTGTGCATACTATTTTTCCTCATCCTTCTTTGTTGGAGCATAGGATACAGTAAGTTTTGTGCTGACAGGTTGATTATCTTCCCCTTTTCTTCTCGTGTTCTCTGGTTCTTTCGCACACCACCCATTTCTTTCTCATTTCCTTCTTTCTTTTCTTGCTCCTTTTCAAATAATTCATCTTGACTTTTATTTTTATATTCCTCTTTCTCCTTTTCTTCTATTTTTCTTTCTTGTTCTTCTCTTTCTTTAACTACACTCCTTTCTATTTTTCTCATTTGCATTAACTCCTGATTCAATCATTCTACCACTTTTTGTTGTTATTGACTTACAATGTTCCTTCGGATTTGTCTAAGTGATGGTTGTGAATGTTCCACCTTGTTGATCAGCCAACTGTTTAGCAATTTGTCTAACTTGCATTTCAAGTTTTTTAATTGAAACATTTATATTCTTCTGATTAGCCATCGACATCTGCATAAATTGATACGTGTATCTTCCATCTTTAACGTTCTGCCCGGTTAAGGAGGATTCTGAGGTTGTTGATGGAAATTCTAATATTGATTTGTCCTGTTTGACAGTCCCACATCTTGCCTCCACCATTGGCCATAATTTGCATTGTTGCCGCGTTGATAACCACTACAAGAAAAAAGGAGATTTACGACACTTGAGTTGCGACAGTTATCACAAAACCGTCCTTATTCCTGAATTGTGACGGTTGTCACGACAGTTAGGGTCAACTGTCGCAGATTTTTTGCGACAGTTATCACAAAACCGTCCTTATTTCTGAACTGCGACGGTTATCACGACAGTTAGGGACTAGACTGCGACGGTTGTCACGACAGTTATCACAAAATCCTCTTTATTATGTTTTTTACTTTAACTTTTTATTTTATAAAATAATATTTTTATTTAGCACTAGATGAAAAGGGAAAATTTGTTCCCCTAATTCATAACACTATTTTTTAATTTACTTAAGGGTAAGATTACTCCCTCAAAAAAAATTCAATTTTTTCACCTAAACAAAAACCCTATTTTTCTAAAAAAAAAGCCTAAACTCATTCATCCCAGAATCTCTCTTCTCTTGAAGGAGGCTCAACGACTCAAACTCGTTCTTATAAAGTACAAAGAGAACCACTCTTATTAGCAAATGATTAGACCTGTTCTCATATAATTTTTAATTATTTTAATAATATATTAATTATTTACCAGTTCTTATGTATTACTAAAACAAGTTTTTTTATGAAAAATAATTAGTATTTTTTTTACATTGAGCGCTTAATTTTTGCAATCCTTTTCTGAATTTCACTGTTCCTCCCAAACCAAAACGTTAATTTTTCACTAAGACAGAAGAAAGCATGAATTTTTCCCGGTTCCCTCCCAAATCGATTCTGAAGTGATTGCTGCACAGAGAGAGAAGAAAGTGTTTATTCCAAATCGGATTTTTGATTGGGTTACCTAACCATTTCTTCTCCATCCCAAATCTAACCCTAGCCATTACTTCTTCATCCAAAATATAACCTTAACCATTTCTTCATCGTAGTCGCTTCTTCCAAATGACAACACTAGAACAACCTAATTTTGAATTAGATCATTCATTGACTTTGTTAGAAAGATGCCAATAGTAGAAAAACTTCTAGTGGAGATGGGGTGCTCCAATATAAGTCACCTTTCTCTAATGAAGAACAAGAGGAGAATAAAATGTCTGACGGATCCGATTTAGCTTCAAGTGTCACATCTGTTGCTCATATCCAAGTATTATTTTCTTTACGACCATCTTTGTTAGGCTCCTATGTGGAAATGGGGGCTGACATTTTATCTGAGCTCTTAGCATCCACACCAGCTTGTATATGATACATAATTTTCCAATTTTCACTTCTTAAATATATGTAATTTAGACTTCTCTTCTAGCACATTAAGGAGTAATTTCTTGTTTATTTTTATGCAGTCTCTTGCTCTTGGGATTTTTCAATTTTGGTTCGACAATATTGGTAATGATTACTTTGTTAACAGGGTGTGAATAGTAGAAAACCCTCCCGTGGAAATTTTGTGCTCCAATATAAGTCACCCTTCTCTAATGAAGAACAAGAGGAGAGAAGAATGTTTGAATGGTCAAATTTGGTTTCAAGTGTCACATCTACTGCTGATATCTAGGTATTACTTTCTTCAGGGTCATCTTTGTTAGGCTCTTATGCGAGAAAGGGGATAAACATGTTATATAAGCACTTAGTATCCACATCTGCTTGGATATGATATGTAAATTTTCAAATTTCACTTCTTAAATATATGCAATTTAGGTTTTTTGTCTCTGTAAGCTATAATTTCTTGGTTATCTTTATGCAGTTAGTCTGTTCTTATTCTTGGGCTTTTCTATTTTTGGTTGAATGATGATGATGATGATTACTCTACTTAAGTACATTAAAAATCAGATTATTTGTTATCTTATTAAATATTATTGTTGACGTGTTTTCTATTATGCTCAGTTAAACAACTTGGCTATAGAACAAGATATGTATAATCTTAAGAGGGGCTGTGAAGAGAAGGATACGACAATAAATGCGCTAACCACTATGCTGAACACTTTTGAGATTGCTAACAAAAAGGTAATATCTGTATTTTATCCTTTTTAAGTTGGAAATGGCAACTTGTTTTTCCCCTTTTCTAATATCATATTTGCTAATACTTTAAAACAGAGGGTTGTTGAGTTAGAAGACATTATAGATAGAAAGAACACAAAATTTTCAAATCTAAAAAAGGATATGGTTGTTCTATAACAAGAGGTACTATACATGTAGATATCCAAATATTGAGTGACCAATTTCGGGTTCGGTCACGTACCTGAAATTTGGATTGTTATGAAAGTACATTACAATATCACATTACTTTTAGTTTTCAAAGCAACCAAAACAAGAAGATTTTCTTATCCATAAATTTGAAATGCTTCTATATTAATGCCTTTTTTAAAAAATTTCAAGGCTTCATTGGCCATCATTCTTTGCAATTATTTCAAAAAAAAAATTGAATTGCCACAAATGAGAGATAACCTCATTTTTTATATGGACAGCAGTACTAGCTCTCCATTTTCTGATTCTGATGGTTCTCCTGTCAACAATACACAATATTCGTGTTGATGCCTCTGTGCCGAACCAGAATTCTAATTCTACAATTAATCAGACGCCTACACCAGTAAAAAATTTAGTTCATCAGGGACACTCATTAAACGACGCTCACAATCTCGATATGCAACTCCTCTACAATAAGTTCCAACTTATCATAAATCTAATATAGCTTATTCGAGCCAAAAGTAATTGTCACCTCGCAACGACTTAAAAAAGAGTAGAAGACAATCTCTCACTGGAGCTAAGACCACGAGTGCACATAAGAGATGGGTTTAATAATGAGTAGCCAATATTCTCCAGGTTTATAGTGATACCTTCTAAATAATTGTGGTAAATTATTATTTAAATTGATAAATTATAGATAATAGCAGCAGAGACTATTTAAGTTTTAACCATAAAACGTGGTTTGATAAATTTTAGCCAGGTATTGCTGTCTATGGGATAATCTCTTATTTTGATTAGTATCCTTCTCCTGTGTAGGATTCGTCGCCCCATCAGGAGCTCCCTTCAACTACGAACTCTCATTCAAATTGTATATGTGTGTAAATTCTCTCCTTCAACTTTCTCTTTTCTCTGCATACAGAAATAACTGTTTCTTTTTCGTAGGTCTCAAATTGTGTACATAATACTTACAATGTGCGAGTTTTTGATTCATCCTGGTAAAAAAGTGATACTATATTCTGAACATAACTCAAAATTGTTTGTATTAGCTGTTACAAGTATTTTATTTTAAGATTAGTGATATGAACTTACTTGATAAATGTGTTCTTTGTGCTCTTTGTATAACATCTTTTGATTCTCTCTTTGTCCTTGATCTAATTGAACTCAAAATTATTGTCTACTCTCTGTCATAGTCTACTTCCTGTCTTCTTGACTTCAATGGATACCAGTGTACAAGTTGGTTGAACAGTTATCATGACTTTTTGTGCTTTGTAAGTCTTAAATTTCTTTCTAGTTGTGCGAATTTGTTGAACAGGTAAATCATTGTAAAAAAGTGCAAATTTGTTGTATCAGACGTTGTATACAAGGGCTGGCTCTAGATAGGCACTGTCTAGAGAATAATATGACCATTAATGCTTCAAACATCAGCTCATATGCAGCAAAGTCTGATAAGTGGAATAATGCTAGTAATCAAATATATCAGAGCACTCTCATAATGCCATTTTAGGACATGCATTAACTGTTACTGTAGAAGATCATAGTCTTTGAAACTGTAAGTTATAAAAACTACTCCTTAATTTATATATTTTTTTTCAATTATTGTGAGTGCTTTTCTTCTGGAATTTATTGCACAAATCTTGCTCAGGTAAAAACTACTTGAATAAATCTATAAATGAAGATAAAGTCTTCAAAGCTTGCAAAATTGTGTTTAAAGTTATAAGAAGTTCTGATTCTACACCTTAAATAAATTAAAACTTGATCCTATATTAATGACAGTCTTCTTGTAGGATGACCCCTGACAAAAGTGGATGCAACTGAAATAAATCAAACTGCTTGAAGAAATATTGTGAATGTTGTAAGGTTTTCTTCACTATTATATATAATGTTATATAATAAACATTGTTTGATATATATAGTGTCATATCTACTGTTATATATAATGTTATATAAGAAACATTGTTTGATATATATAATGTCATATCCACTATTATATAATGTTATATAAGAAGCATTATTTGATATGTAGATTTTTGTTTTATGAAATGATATATTTAATGTGACAAAACCTGTGGAATCATGTACTGAATTGTTTGGAAGGCACAATAAGAGCCTATGGAATCACAAGCTATTGGATAAATACATGTTCCATCCTATAGTTCCTCTTAAAAGAAGTTCTATTTTATTTTATGATATAACATTAATTATTTTATCTTAGTTTCACCTAAAAATTAATATTGGTGTGTCAATTTAAAATATGAATTTCACATGTAAATACACTTTTTGGCACGTTTTTCAAATTTGTCTTTAATATTGTATGTTTATGATGACTTGGAAATTTTTAATATTGTATGTTTACGCTCCTATTATGATTTTTCATAGTATTTTTTATTGTTTCAATTGAATATTGTAATAAAATTATCATTTTTAATTTTTTTAAAAAAATTAATAAAGTTACGGCGGTTCTAAACCGTCACTATTTTAAATAAAATATATATTATAAAATTATGGCGGTTACAACCGTCGTTATTTTCAATGAAATATATATTATAAAATTATGGCGGTTACAACCGTCGTAATAATACTGTCGCGGCATGTTACGACAGTTTTATAAACCGTCGTAAAACAACCTCGCGACACATGTTTCTACGACAGAGGAGGAACCGTCGTGACTTGTAATCTGCGTCGGTTGTAACCGCCGTAATCTACCAAAATTAACCGTCGTAATTTGCCATTTTTCTTGTAGTGAACCTTGATTGCCTTAGTATGGTGCTGATCTTTGTTGTTGGTTCGCCATATAATTCACTTCTTCATTAATCGGAGGGTAAAAACCAATTGGATGATCACCTAGGCAGAGCTCGCAAAAGGCTACTTGTTGCGGTTTACTCGATGCTCCATGCATTTCTTTGAGTTGTTGTGGAAGTTTGGACAATTGCTTGGTTAATTCCTCTAGGGCTTGAGTAAAAAGCTTGTTTAGTGCAAAGATCATGCATTTGCCCCTAACTCCAGAATTCTAGGTTTTCTCAGTGTCGTACCTCTGTTATATTGGACCTGATGATCGTTGAGAGCCATACGGTTAATGATAGAGACTGTGTCCTTTGCGCTTTTGGATAAGAAGGAACCACCGACAGTTGCATTAAGTAGAAGCTTCAGTTGCGGCTGAGGCCTGTTAGGTTGTGTGCTTTATGATTGACTCCATTTTGTTAAAACAAGTATTCTAGCGAGATGTCGTACTAGATGTCGTGACATGTTGGTGCGGTACTAAAGCAGATCTGGTTTCGCGTTTTGGAAGATTTGGTTTTATTAGTGAAAATTCTTTGAAGATTTGTTTCACGAATTCTGCGGCCCAAGGAGCGTGTGTTTTTAGTTGCAGAGGTCGACTTTACCTTTGCAATGTTTCCTAAGAAAGGATGACATATCATTTAAGGAAACATGAGATTTGATTTAATTTGTTTCTGCAGAAGATTTGATTTGGATATGAATTTTAGGAAATAATATATTATGGACCTGCATTTAATAATATATTATTTTCCAGAATATTATGGATGTTCTATTTAATTTTTCCTGATTTGCTCATCAAGTCCATACTTTTTCGAAGGCTATTTATAAGAAGACTCTAAACCTAAATTGTAGAGAGGGTAGCCGTATTTTTGTGAGAATTCTTTAGGTTTTTGGTTATTCATTATTATTTGTGAGCCACTCTTGTATCACCTTGATACTAGAGCAAGACTGTTTTAGTAGAGTTGTAATTGTGAATCACTCATAAGCTTTTAAGTAATATTGCATTCTATTTCTTGAAGTGTGTCTTCTTCTTTGATTGTTTGTTTTATTATCACTTTTGTGTGATTGAGGGGGAGTGAGAGGGGTCTCTTATCTAAGAGTGTCTGAGATAGAAATTGAACGGGTAGTGATTAGGTGCGAAGATTGTAAACTGGAGGTTGTTTACTTAGGAGCTTCAAATTAATACAGTTATAGTGGATTTCCTTCTTGGCGTGGTAGCCCCCAGATATAGGTGACGTTGCACCGAACTGGGTTAAAAACTTCCTTGTGTTATTTATTTCCTGCATCTTACTTTAAGTCGTGTATTTTTATTTCGGCAGTCACGGCGTCTTGACATTTCCTTTGACATTCTTGTGTCGTGACATCTATACGACATTTGTCCACTACATGCCAGAATTTCAAAGTTCATTTCGAAATATGTGAATCTATGTGAGCTCATCAAACTCATGATCCGGACACTAACGCAACATGGATTTGTATCGCTCCCAGGCTTTACAGAGTGTTACTGTTGAACTTTGAGCGAATGCAAAAATTGTTGTCTTGGAATCCATGAATCTATTGTGCGGGAAGAATCGGTTCAGAAGTTTTCTTACAAGACATTACAGTTGGTCATGATTTGAGTTGGTTGGTCAAGATACAAATCCTTTGCCTTACCGATCATGGAATGTGGAAACAATCCTATAAAAAGCACTTCTTCAACTTCAGGTGCACCCAATATACTGGCAAAATCGTAGAACTTAGTGAGATAGAACTTAGTGAGATGAGTGTAGGGATCTTCATGGTTCAGCCTTGCAAAAGGATTTGCAAAAATGATTTGAAGAAGTCATGTATTCATCTCTGCTTGTCGGTCCTTGGTAGTGTTGGTGAGATGAGTTAACCGTCTTGGACTGTTATGACAAGGTCCCCCCACCATTGTTAACGACTTCACCTTCTGCCATATTTTTTGTGATTGGAGTTTTAGAAGTGGAAGTAGAAGTTTCTCTTTTTTATTCCTTTTCTTGGCTAGTTGTTTACGTTTCTTTGTTTGTCTCTTGTTTCTTTGGGATGTCCTTTCGATCTCGGGATCAAAAAGTAGCGGCTCTTCTAGATTTTTACCTCGCATACACAAAGTTTACAAACCTAGCCAAACGAAAGTTAGCAGAAGGAAGGGTAATATATATATATATATATATATATATATATATATATATGTGTGTGTGTGTGTGTGTGTGTATATATATATAGACAAAATGCAAAAAACTTAAAACGATAAAAATTGTCGCTTGCTTGTAATATCTAAATGCCAGTCCCCGGCAACGGCGCCATTTTAATGTTCAGTAATCAAAACTAAGTATATGATATCGTATCCACATGGACTGGTGCGATACTACAATCGGTTAACAATTAATTGATGCTTTAAGTGTCTTTTGAAAATGATTTGGTTAAAAATGTTTGGTAATGTAAATATGTAAGAAATTGTAATTGATTAAAATGGATTTCACAGATGATAAAACGTGCAGGGATTGGACTTTCATCCGCCGAATAAATATGACTTCATTGATCAATTTGAAATATAATCACATTGTTTATTCATATCATCATGTATCCTCACTACTGGTTCTATTTCTAAACCCCTGTCGAGACTGCTACCGTATTGTTTGATCGACAATTTCTCAATCTATCAATCAATATGATAGTATGAATCTTCGATACTTCGTGTGAATGTCATACTCTATTACTATGTCTAGCGATTCAATTTTGACACAATATTATCTTAGATGGGGATTGGAAAAGTATTTTTCAATAGCAATTCAAATCCATAAAGTTAATCGATAACACAAAGATAACATCAGATAAATATAAACAGCCAATTATAATATATAATGATTAATGAGTACACATACTATTCGACGGATTACAATTCAATCCCAACACAAGAGAGAAATTAGCTAGCCATGATCATGGTAGCCAGATTAATCATACAGGAATTGAGATGAATGAGCATCCAATGCGATTTCCCGACTATCTGATGCGTATCCAGCTCGTATCCTCAACTGTCACACTTCTCTCTTCTAAACTCTGCTCTCTGATCTAACAAAAAATTAATTGTTCCCTTCAGAATGTTCTTCAGCCCCATTTTATAATGCCTGAGTTTTGTTGACTTTGCTTAGCGAAGTCAAGCTCGCTAAGCGAAGTAGCTTTTCTTCACCCTGAAGTATTTTCAAACCGCCCTTTGAAATTGCCTTATTTCGCTTAGTGAAGTATAGTTTGCAAAGCAAAATTGATTCTCTGCCACTTGGTTCAAACAAACTTTTGTGGATTAGCTTTTGTTTCCCTTCGCTTCATCTTGCTTCGTCTTGCTTAGCGAAGTTTATTTTCCTCTGCTTTGCTGCCTCTTTCTTCAAGCGAAATCAGTGAGGTTGGCTTCTGTTTGCAAGGCAATTCTTCCTTTGTGTTGCATCTGGGGTGTTTCTCAGTGGTTCCCACACATTTCACGGACATTACTCATGAATAGCACATCTTAATGCAAAGTCAAGAAGAATTCTGTAAAACACCAGTGAATAACTCAATAAACACTAAGTCCTGTTCAAAGAATCACTATCATTTGGGCATTTATCAATAAGAAGAAGTTATCATTTGAAAACCAAGCTAGTAAAAACTAGTAAACCAAACAAGTGTAAGAAGAAACAAAGAAAAATAAATAAATAAGCATTTTTCAGCCCCCTTTTGAATACCACAACAAAGTGGTATTAGAACCTATCGACGGACCATGAGCTGCCCACAGTTTATATCACACTAAGTCCAAAAAGAGTGATGGGTGTGAGAGGGTGTATTGATAAGATTTCATGACCCTCATTGGTTAGAGATAGAGAGCCTTGAAAGATTTTATATAGAGTGACATCAATCACCTTACAAGTCGATTTTGTAAGGATGAGTTATGTCAAACTCTAATTTGGTATGGTATCAGAGCTTCAGATCCATGAAGAAGAGAAAGAAAAATAGAAGAGTGAGGGGAGATTGAAGGTGAAGAGTTATGACTTCCTCAAATAATGTCTCAATAAGCATTAGCTCTACCTATATCAATGTTCAAGTTCCTTTATTTAAAAGAGAAAATTATGATTTTTGGGCAGTAAAAATGAAGTCTTTGCTCACATGTTTTGATGCCTTGGATTTTGTCAAACAATGGTATGAATAACCAACAACTGCAGCAGAACACACAATAGCACAAAGTGAAGAATTAGAGAAGAATAAAAATCATTGATGCTAGAGTTCTTGGAATGATTCAAAGAGGAGTCTTAAATACCATTTTTCCAAGAATTATGATAGTGAAAATAGGAAAAGAAGCACGGGAAATTCTACAACAAGAGTTTGAAGGGATGCAAAGGTGAGAACAGTATTACTTATGGCTCTAAAAAGAAATTTTAATAAGTTAAGGATTCTCATGTAATAAAATGGTGGGTTCTAGCTTCTCACAGAATGGACCAAATAACATTTGATAATACATTGGATAAGTTCTGAAAAATTCATATGAAAGTAAGACTCATCCGGGAATACATCGGAGAGATCAAATAAAATGAACCTCAATGAACAAACATCAATCTTTTGTAGGTTCCAACAAAGTTGGATTTTGAAGATGTCTGCGAACATTGAGCTACAGTTTAAGGACGCTAGAAAGAAACTGGACTTAGGATGTGAAACGCCAAACGAGAACTGGTGCTTTGCTGTTTTTGATTGTCAGACAAAAACTGACTTTCATATAGTCTACCAGACGAGAACTGGTTTTTTTATTTATTGTCATACGAGAATGACTTTAAAATGGCTTCCAGACGGGTACTGGTTTTGAAAAAAAATGACTACCTGACGGAAACTGGAGTTAAAAGATAAGTTACCAGACTGGAATTAGTGTTTAAAATAGGCTACCAGATGGGAACTGGTTTTACAACAAGCCACCATACAGGAACTGGTTTTAAGAAAAGGCTACCAAATAGGAACTAACTTTAAACTGACTGTCAGACGGGAACTGAATTTCAAAAAGGTCTACCAGACGAGAACTGTTTTTTGATGTTTGATCTTTCATGCTATGGGCATGGCTTGACGCTATAGAAAAGCGACATAATTAATGCATGAGAATGATTTATGCAATGACTTAAAGATTTCCAAAATGCCCCATTGGGTAATAGATGGAAAGTTCTCTTTTGCAACAAGACTTCTTTGTGAAAGACAAAAGGTTATTGGATGGGGTGATAGCATTATTCCCCAGCACTCATTTCGAACTTGGTGGTTACTGACGTATGGAAAAGTTTGCTCGAGCTGATTGAAGCAATGTATAGGACTTTCCCTTCTGTGGTTTAACTTGCTCCAGTCTGTGACTTATCTTGCCCCAGTATGTGACTTATCTTGCTCTAGTCTATTGAGTCTTTGAAGAATTTTACCTTGAAAGGAAGTTTGGAAACAACTGTACCATACTATGATCTTGAGATGGAGTTCCCCAGAATTTCGAGTCGCGAAGCAATCTGCCTTTGATTAACTGAGTCTTGGAGTGATTGACTCTTTTTTGCTCTGGAGGTGGCTTGCCTTGGTATGAGCGTTAAACCGAATTAACTCATATTGACTGAGTTTTGGAGGGATATTTCCTTAGTCAGGAAAAACTCTAGGTGATATGCCCCTGGTTGATGGAGTCCTGAGATGATTCACCCCTAATCAATCGATTCTTGAATAATTTGGCCCTATAATCCACTGATTTTGGGGGACTCGCTTAAGATTGACCAATTCTTTGGCCAACATAATCATTGGATGACATGCCCCTGATTCATAGGGTTATGAGGTAGTCTTGATTCAAGTGAATGATCAAATTCCTGTCTGATTGCCACTTGTTGGAATTTCCCCGATGTCAAGCACCGACTTGCAGTTAAAAGTGTTCATTCAAAAATGATAATTTTAATACAATGATCATGCAAGTTTTTAGAAACTCATTATTGAAATGATGTGATAGTGTGTGACGAGTGGACCATTAGTCCAAACGTAGTGCTAATTTAGCTAGTGTGAAAGATACAACGGGAATATGACATCAATGTAAAAGATTAGTGAATCTCTAGGAGTCAGTTTATGCAACCTTGCTGTAATATGTTTCCAAAATAAACTCGGCTTCAATTAGGTCTTTTAAGGGCTATAACGTGGCATGGTTCACGGTTTTTGCAACAAAAGGGTATAAGGCTCAAAATTTAATTTTAACCTATCCCCTCTTCATGATGATCTTCAGTCCTACGTTCAGTTAATTCAACACACACATCCATCTTATAAGAGAGCTTGATGGTGTAAGAGTGAGATGAATATTCAAGATTTTCTTGAAATGGCAGTCACCTTATTTTACTTTTGTTATGGACGTCGGTGACCCTTTGATTCTCAATATGGTAGTTACTGAATCTTGCTTTGTTTTTGTTGAGGATTTACATGACCTCTTTTGAATTTTTTTGCTTTTGTTATCCCTAATTTTTGCCTGGACTGCTTTTTTGAGGCTTTCGGTTCACCGAGATGCCCTAATTTTTGCCTAAGTAGTCTTTTGGGTATTTGACTTGGCAGACTTTTTCTTTCATTTTTTTGATTTTGTTGAAAGGCTTGTGACTACCATGTCATCAATCATTAAGACACGTCCGACATAACTTATGGATTTTGAATGGTTCCTTCGACACTGCAGAATATGTGCGAAGAATGTCATATGGTTGATTCTCCAGAAGGGATGCTTTTTTATTTTGTGATTTGAATGTGTAGTCAGACTAACTGAACACTACCCTTTCCTAGGCTAAGCGTAAGGGTTTGTAGATACTAAAGAAACACCTACTTCTAAGCTCAAAGTGGTTAACTAGGGATTAACTCCTTATCTCTCCTGTGTTTGGGGATTTGAAACAATGCTTGTACATCATCAGCATGATTTTATCCGAAAGTATACTGCAAAAATTTCAGGTATTTAGTTTTCATCATTCTCCCTCCAATATTTGCTAAAACAATATTTTATAAAGAAAGTGAATGAGAGAAATATGGATGTATTTTTTATTTTTGATATAAGAGAATAAAAATGAGTAAATGTGAAATGATTGATTCAGAAAATGCATGATCACTTCATTAATACTACCATTTGATCGTGAAAGCTTGATCAAATCCTGTGATGGGCCACCAAGAACGTCTATGATGCTGGGCGTGAGATGAGGAAGGGGTGTACCTGCAAGACACTCTGACGCTCAAGTAAGATAGGGTCAGAGAAAAGGGGCAAGTACAAAGTATGAGTTCTTAGGGTGATTATTGGATACCTGACCCTCTCGATCGAGAAGGTTTATATAGTGCCCCTAGCGCGTGGCCAACGGTCCTATTTTTGGGACGAAATAACCTTTTCCCGAAGAATAGGTAACTGCCCAAAACTATCCGTTATGTCCGGCAGGGTGCCCAAAACTGGTCGTTATGTCGGGCAAAGGCGTAGTTTCAGGCACATGGCCTTAGCTGTTCAAGGACTGACGAAGCCGTGCAGGACGGGCAGTAGTACCGGGGAGGAGCGATGAAATCCTTGCCCGGTAGGAGGGCAGAAAGGTAGCTTTTACCCCTTTACGGATTGGACTTAGGCAATTGGCCTGTTTTGAGAGCAGAAATGGATTGGGCCATGCCTAGTCATTGGTCCAGTCCAGAACAGGAGCCCCCCAAGTTGTTGCTCCAGAGCATGGGAATGATGACTTGACTTAAGGATAGCCCGTTGTTCCGGGGAACCATAATGGATTCGTCGTTTGGTGACAGAGGGAGTTGTATCGTGGCGCCCGTGGGTCCTGGTGTTTGTGAGATCCGTGACCGTGTCTGGTTTGCCCGTTGTACGGGGAGGCTAAGGGTTAGGAAGAATTGAAACATTGGGGCGCCACGCGTGCCTCGAGCCCTGTGCTGCAGTAACTAGGCAATGATGGCTATTCTACAACCATTATGACCTACGTGCGTGCCTCTGCACGTGCTCCTCAGCAGTATAAAAGGAGAAGGGCCCGGCCATTTAGAACTTTCACTTCTCTCTCTTCTTCTTCGTCTTCCTCAGAGAGCTTTGCTCGCCGCTGTCGTCCGCTGCTTCAACCGCCGCCACCGGCTTCGAGCACCCGCTTTCCAGCTTTTCAACCACGTAAGTTTTCATGCCCTTTTCGGAGTCAATCCGGACGTTTAAAGGAAGGTTCTATATCATAGAGCCTGTGTCGGAGAGGGCCCAAGACAACACGTATGTCTGGGCGGTGTCCCTTGACGAGGATGGTAATGAAATACACGACGAGAACGGGAAGCTGATCGGGGAGAGAGAATTCAAGTTTCCCTTTCACTATAGTGCTGGCCACTTTTCCAAGGAGCCCAACGAATATGTCGCAAAGCCACACATGCTGGACGGGCAAGATTTGGTTGGCTATGAGAAGCTGGTGAAGTATGTTAACTCTTTCCAGCTTGCTGAATGCTGGACGAAGAAGGGGTCCCCGATTTTCGAGGAGGATGGTAGCCAGCGGGTGGAGTATCATTTTATTAACACCAAGGCGCTTTTGGAGTGCAAGACTCCTGTGGATGCTTATAAATTGCTCGTTAGTCTTAGTTATTTGACTTGTCCGACATATTTTTCCTTGGTCATCTAATATATTTGTTTTGTTTTTGCAGGTGAGATGCCTTCTGCTCATGAAATAATGGTAAAGAATGCTATCGCGAGGAACAAGCCCGGGGCGGCTGCTCCCAAGAATCAATTTCCCCAGCGTGCTCCTCCTCCTCAAACAGCGTTGGGGAGCTCTTCGCCTGCTCCTGCCCAAGGATCCCCCTTGCCTCTGGCCTCAAGGTTCAAGCGGTCCAGAACTAATGAAGCGGTGGACCTCAGTCAGGCACCAGAGAAAGGGAAGTTCGAGCTTCCTCCATGTATTCTTGACAGAAAATTCTTTGAGGGGACGTCTTTGGTGGTGCCGCGGGCAGAGTCTCTCCAACTGGAGGGCGTGGATCCCCCGAGCAAGAGTGCGCTGGTGGCCCAGGATGCCTCCGCATTAGTCAGAGTTCTGGAGATGGCGGCCATCTATGCTGAAGGAGATTCTTCAACTGAGTCTGAACTCAGAGCTGCCTGGGCCACCATAGCGTCTCTAGAAGAGACGGCGAGGAAGGCCAAGGAGGAAGCTAAGAGTGCTGGTGATGCCCGGAAGAAGGCAGATGAGGAGGCTACCAGGTTGAGGGAGGAAAATGCTACGCTGGCAGCGGAGAAAAAGGCAGCTGAGGAGCTGATCGAGCAGCTGAGACTAGCGAGTGCTTCGGACGAAGATGAACCTGAGGATGTGAGGGTAGTGAAGACGAGGGCCGAGCTAGTTGCTCGTATGTTGAAGGCCGAGGATGACAACATTGTCATCGGGGACGAATCTTTTAAGAATACCGTGGCCCAACTGCGGGTGGTCAACCCCGGGGTTGAGATCTCCACCGAGGGTACCCACTACCTGGCTTATGCCGAGGATGGCAGGATAGTCAGTTCGAACTCCCTCCTTGGTGGTGACGAGCATGCTGAAGTTTTGAATGGGGAAAACCAGGAGCCTCAGCCTAACATCGAGCAGCCCGAGCGGATGGACGAGTGATGGGTCTTTTATCTTTGTTGTAATTTATTCGACCTGTGTGTCGTGTTTGTTTGGTGTAATTTATCATTTTGTATGGGGGCTTGGCCCCTTGTTAATGTAACAAGTACAATCGTGGTCCTCGTGACCACTTATCACTTAATTATGCATGTGTCCGGTCCTCATGGCCGGTTTTTTGATTTACATGGCTTTATCTGTTTTAGTTTCTGCTAAGTGTTGTACTTTTGCTCGATATACATGTGTGCCCGTAATAGGGATTACTTTGATTTGCTTTAAGTTTCAGGGAATTTCTCGTTGTAGATGTGTTCGGCAGTGAGGGGTACTGGCCGAACGGTCAGGGAATGTCCGGGCGAGGGAGCAGAGCTCAGGTCGCGTTTGAGGCCTGAGTTCGCAGTGTGAACCTCCCATCGCGAGCTGGGTGTTCTGCCTATCGTGGTATTTTGATGACGGCGATGCTCGATTGAGGGACCGCTGTCGAGCAGGGACCTAGCTCGTTCCTGAGCGGGGTTCTGCTTTACTGACATGCAACGCTTGTACCTAGGTGCGCATCATGGTTGTTAGGTGACGCTCGTCGTTTTGACGAATCAAACTGATAGTTAAGGCCTTAGGCATAGTATTGCTTTAGCTTTTCGGCGTTCCATGGTCGAGCAAGTTCTTCCCTGCTGAGATGTTATAGGCCTCATTCTCCGTTTTCGCCTGGACACGGTAGGGTCCTTCCCAGTTAGCGACTAGTTTGCCCTCGCGAGAGTCTTTATGGTTTCTTCTTAGGACGAGGCTGCCCACGTCGAACTCTCGCGGTATGACTTTGGAGTTGTGCCAGATGGAAATTTTTTGTTTTAACGAGGCTTCGCGGAGGGATACCCCTGACTGGACTTCCTCGACGAGATCGAGTTCCTCCCTTAGTGCTTCGTCGTTTATTTCCTCGTCCAGGGGCGATTCTGTCCGCCTGGAAGGTACGTGAACTTCAATGGGAACTACGGCTTCGGTCCCGTAGGCCAGGCGAAAGGGTGTTTCCCTGGTTGAAGAGTGTGGAGTTGTGTGATATGCCCGTAAGACGATGTGCAGCTCCTCGACCCAAGCTTTCTTCGTTTCGTCCAATCTTCGTTTGAGGCCTCGAAGGATGACTCTATTCGCCGCCTCAGCTTGCCCGTTTGTTTAGGGATGTTCGACGGATGTGAAGTGTTGCTTCGTGCCCAGCTGGGCGACGAAATCATGGAACATCCTGTCCATGAACTGTGTCCCATTGTCCGTGACTATCGCCTGGGGGATGCCAAAACATGCAAGGATGTTTCGTTTGTAGAAACGCAGTATGTTAAGGGCTATTATCTTGGCTAGAGCCTCCGCTTCTATCCATTTTGTGAAGTAATCCACACCTACTATTAAGTATTTATTCTGGTTTGATCCTACCACAAATGGCCCCAGGATGTCCAGGCCCCACCAGGCAAATGGCCATGGGAAGGACATAGCCTTGAGCTCGTTAGGTGGAGCTAGGTGCATGTCCCCGTGCCGTTGGCATTTATCGCACTTCTTCACGTGCTTTTTAGCATCCTGCTGCATGGTTGGCCATTAGTATCCTGCTCGAAGGGCCTTCCGGGCAATGGACCTTTCTCCGAGATGTTGGGCGTTGATTCCTTCATGAATTTCGCGCAGGATGTGGGTGACCATATCTTCCTCGACACACTTGAGTAGTGGGATGGATAACCCTCGCCTGTAGAGTTTATCTTCGACCAGGACGTAGGAGCAGGCTCTTCGCTAGACTACGCTGGCTTCTTTGGGGTCGGACGAAAGTTCTTCCTTAGCGAGATAGTTGTAAACGGGGGTCATCCAGTAGTTGCTGTCGCCGATCATTTGTACGTCAAGGGTCGGGGAAGTTTTCTTGATACTGGGTCGAGGAAGTACCTCCTGTATGACGGACTTGTTTCTGCCTTTCTTCTTCGTGCTTGCCAGTTTAGACAAAACGTCTGCCCTGACGTTGTGTTCGCGGGGAACATGCTTTACCTCTACTTCTCCTTGACCAAAGCTAAGTATTCGAACAGGCTGCCATTTTTGGCTTGGTATTCTCCTCGAACTTGGAGGGCCACAGGTTGTGAATCTGTGCAGATGACGACTTTTTCTGCGCCGAAATCTTCGGCTAGGCGTAAGCCGGCAAGGAAGGCTTCGTACTCAGCCTGGTTGTTAGAGGTGGGGAAGGAGAGGGTAAGCGATACTTCAACGATGATTCCCTCGTCATTCTCCAATATGATGTCTGCCCCGTTTCCTGCCGAGCTGGATGCCCCGTCCACGAAAATGGTCCATTTTCACGCCCCGCAGGTAGGGGAATCCACGAACGTCATTTCTGCGACAAAGTCAGCCAGAGCCTAGTCTTTGAGGGACTTTCTGCTTTCATACTGAATTTCAAATTCGGACAGCTCAAGTGACCATTTAAGCATTCTGCCGGCCATGTCTGGTCATCCCAGCAGCTGCTTTACAGGTTGATCTGTACGGACCCCAATCGTCTGGGCCAGGAAGTAGTGTCTCAGTCTTTTAGCTGCGTTGATGAGGGCCAATGCTGCTTTTTCTATCTGTTGGTACCACAGCTCTGGTCCCTGTAATACTTTGCTAGTGAAATATATGGGCTTTTGCCCGTCAGGTGTTTCGCGGATAAGAGCGGCGCTCACTGGCTCAGTTGCTACGGCGAGATACGGATACAGAGTCTCGTCGTTGTCTGGGCGAGAGAGGACCGACGGCTCTGAGAGTGCCCGTTTCAGATGGAGGAGAGCCTGGTCACATTCCTCCTTCCATTCAAACGCTGCCTCCTTGCGGAGGAGTTTGAAGAAGGGTAGGGCGTGCTGGGCAGATTTGGCCACGAAACGGAATAAAGATGCGAGCATCCCATTAAGGGACTGGATGGATTTCTTCGATTTGGGCGTTGGAAACTCGGAGAATGCCCGACACTTATCGGGGTTGGCCTCGATTCCTCGTTCTGTTAGGTAGAAGCCGAGGAATTTGCCTGCCCGGACACCGAACGTACACTTCTCCGGGTTGAAACGTATCTGGTATTTCCTGGCCTGTTCGAAGACCTTTCTTAAATGGGCATTATGATCGGTTTCCTCGTGGGATTTTATGATCATATCGTCCATATAGACTTCGAGCATGTCGCCTATCTCTCCCCGGAAGACTTTGTTCATCATCCTCTGGTAGGTCGCTTCGGCGTTCTTCAGGCCGAAGGGCATTACGTTGTAGTAATAGTTGCCCGATTCGGTCATGAAGGTCGTGTATTTTTTATCGCTCATTGCCATTGGTATTTAAATATAGCCCAAGTAGGCATCCATGAATGATAATAGTTTAAAACCGGCAGAGTTATCAACAAGTTTATCAATATTGGGGAGGGGGTAGGCATCCTTCGGGCATGCCTTGTTAAGATCGATATAGTCAATACACATTTGCCATTTGCCATTAGATTTTTTCACAAGTACAACGTTGGACAGCCAAGTGGTGTACTTGGTTTCCGAGACAAATTTTTCCTCGAGGAGGTCTTTTACAGCTTTTTCTGCAGCCTCAGTTTTCTCCAGAGACTGCTTCCTCCTACGTTGTGCTCCTGCTTTGACGACTAGGTCAATCGTGAGTTGATGGCAGGCGACGGATGGGTCCAAACCAGGCATCTCGGCGGCGCTCTAGGTGAATAAATCAGCATTCTCACGGAGGCAAGCTTTGAATTGCTTCCTTGCGATGTTGGGGAGATCGGCTCCAATATTTACTCCCCGCTGGGGGTCATCGCCGAACAAGACGAGCTCGAAGTCGCCATCCGGGATGGGACGCATCGAATGGGAGCAGCCGCTGGTCGTGGAAGATGAGCTGCTCGAGGCTGCTTGGTCCTCCTTCTGGTCCTCTTCGGGGAAGCGGTTGTTGAGGTCGATGGAGTCGACCTGAGGTAGTGGCTTGGCTTCCTCAGAGCTGCTGGGCAAGGCTGGCTTGTTAGATACCTTCAACTTGGACACGATGGCATTGAGTCCCTTTGTGGCTGCTTCAAAGCATCGTCGTACGGCTTTGATGTCGCCGTGGAGGGTGGCGACCATTCCCTTTGAAGTGTAGTACTTCATCTTGAGATGGACGGTTGAAGGCACAACTACCAACTCGGCCAAGCTTGGTCTTCCGAAGATCCACTGGTACAAAGACGGGCAGTCGATTACCAAAAATTATACTTTTAGAGATCTCGCCGTCTCCGTGGATCCAAAAGTTACGATCAGTTCGACGTATCCCCAGGGTTTGGTCACTGACCCGTTGAATCCTTGCAAGTCAGAACCCACATAGGGAGTGAGGTGAGACTCGTCCAGCTGGAGCGTTGAGAACAGCTGGGAGTACATAATGTCGGTCGAGCTGCCTTGGTCGACGAGAATCCTACGAACGTCGAAGTTCGCCATCCGAGCTCTGACGAGCAGGGGAATGCTCGAATTTGGAAATCCTCCGAGGAGCTCTTCCCGGTAGAAGGAGATGGGGGTAGAGCCCTTCTGGGCTTGATCGAGTGTGGTCACCTTGCTAGAGCTCGTACTAATCAGGTGCTCGAATTTCCTTTTCACGGAGCCCACCGTGACTTTATTGAAGCCTCCCCCCGAAATGACCATGGCGGAGGGGAACGTCTCCCACAGACTGTGGACCGCAAAGTAGGCAGGAGCGCTGAGATCATCTGGGACGTAGAAATCTTCTGGTCACGATACGGACATGGCGACTTAGATTTTGTCCTCTTCTGAAGAAGGCACCTCTTCTTCTACCTTCTTGGACTCTTGGGCGTCTTGCCGAGGAACATCTTTCTTTTTCGTGAACTGTTTTAGGTGGCCATCCCTGATCAGTATTTCGATAGCATCCTTCAAATGGATGCAATCTTCGATGGTGTGGTCGTGACTCTTATGGAAACGGCAGTACTTTGATTTGTCGGCGTTGGGCTTGGCCGTTATTTGTTTGGGGAAGCGGACCCCTGCTTGTTTGAATTATGAATTCGCGCATTCGGACAGTATCTTTTCCCTGGAGACAGTCAGGGGGGTCTAGTCATGAAATCATCTGGAAGGTCCCTTGCTATCCCGGGAGTCCCGAGGACGGTCTTCGCACTTCCTTTCCCCTCGACGAGATATCGAGGGCTCTTCGCCTCTGGAGGCCCGGGCGTTCTCCTGGTGGCGGGAGGCTCGGGAGAAGTTGGCCGCTTCCATTTCCTTGTACTGAATATACGGCTGCGCCTTGAGGAGGAAGCCGTCCAGGTTCCTCGGAGGTTCGATGCCGACAGCTTTGGAAAACTCTGAGTGCGGGCGGAGTTCCTGTTTGAGCAAAAAAAATTTCATGTCGTCAGTGGTGGGGACTTGCACCGTTTCTTTGTTGAACCTCTCGATGTATGCCTAGAGAGGTTTATCCTTCCCTTGGATTATGGCCCCAAGAGAGGCTTCAGTCTTGGGGTGGCGACGCGACGCCGTGAAATTCCTGGAAAACATCCTGCCAAGATGCTTCCATGAAGTGATAGACTCTTTGGGCAACTATTTATACCAAGTCATTGCTCCTTTTCGGAGCGTGGTCAGAAACAGATGGCACTTGATAGCGCCCCGGACGCCACGGTAATCCAGCAGCGCATCGATGTTTTCAATGTGCTCATCGGGGTCAGTTGTTCCGTCATATGTGCCCAATGCCGGGGGCTTCTCCAATCCCTGGGGAACGTGTTGCCAAGATTTCTTGGGACAATGGCCCATGAGGCTCATCATCGCTGCTGGAACTGGTTAGCAACAGAGATCGAACGACTCGTTTGTGAACGGCGACTTCTTCGGGGAGAAGGTGTACGGGCCCGGCCTTTTGACCTGACCGGGGGTGATTGTTTGTCTCTTCGGGTTCTCTTGTGATCGGGAGAGTGTTGGTTTCGCAGGGAAACATGGTCGCGTTTCCGGACAGCATGAGATTCTGGTTCTTGGCGCAGCCTACGGTTGACTTCTCACCGGGGTTGCGGGCTCTTGGATCGTTGATGGCTTTTCCTCGGAGGGGGGGATCTTGGATGAGTAGATTTTTCCAATGCCCCAACCCTTTCGTTCTGCTGAAGGATCAGGAGGTTGGTTTTATTGATCGCTTTGAGAAGGGCCACCACGGCCGAGTCGGCGTTGGGTGGAGCAGGAACGGGCTGGATGGCCAGCAAGGGCTGATCGTTGTCGCGGTCAGCAGGAATGGGGGAAGGAGAGGCTGTGGCCCTGTCTCTCAGAAAACGGGGGTCTCCGAGGAGGGATGAGGGACCGTCAACGTCAGTCTTGTTGACGGGGAGGACAGCAGAATGGAGAGCACCTTTGACGTGATCTTGAGAGGCCATGATGATAATCTCGGACGAAAGTGTTTTGGTCTTAATATCTGAGGTGGATGTTAAGACGGGGAAAATAGTTTTCCCACAGACGGTGCCACTGATCGTGAAAGCTTGATCAGATCTTGTGATGGGCCACCAAGAACTTCTGTGATGCTGGGCGTAAGATGAGGAGGGGGTGTACCTGCAAGGCACTCCGACGCTCAAGTAAGAAATGGTTAGAGAAAAGGGCCAAGTACAAAGTATGAGTTCTTAGGGTGATTATTGGATACCTGACCCTCTCGATTGAAAGGGTTTATATAGTGCCCCCAGCGCGTGGCCAACGGTCCTATTTTCGGGGCGAAATAACCGTTTCCCGAAGAATAGGTAACTGCCCAAAACTAGTCGTTATGTCGGGCAGGGTTCCCAAAACTGGTCGTTATGTCGGGCAAAGGCGTAGTTTTGGGCACATGGCCTTAGCTGTTCAGGGACTGACGAAGCCGTGCGGGATGGACAGCAGTACCGGGGAGGAGCGATGTAATCCTTGCCCAGTAGGAGGGCAGAAAGGTAGCTTTTGCCCCTTCGCAGATTGAACTTAGGCAATTGGGCCTTGGGCCATGCTTAGTCATTGGTCCAGTCCAGAACACCATTAAAAACAACAATGTTTAAAAACAGGTTGCATTTAATAGACAATGAAATTACAAATGCAAATGATAAAAATAGTCCAATGATTGCCAACGTCAAGGATGACTTCCTATATGATCCATTGACTTTGGGAGACGTTCCCTTGAAGTCCTCAAACTCATTCGGGTGAGAGGTTGGCGTGCACCACCAGGTTTCCTTCTAGAAAGAATGTGTACTTTTTGTCCATCAACTGTTGTACTTTAGCTTTGAAAGCATTGCAGTCTTCAGTCGAGTTCCCTATTGATCTGACATGATATCCATATTGCACATAGGGATCGTACCCATGCAAGAATGGTTGTGGAAACGACTTGAGAGGTTTGGGATCCACTAACGAGCTTTGGATCAGAGGTTGCATAAGTTGGTTGTATGACATAGGAATTGGATCGAGATGATCATTCCTTCTTTCCAAGTTGTTTCGAGGCCTAGGTTGATTCTGATGCTGATTCTAATATCCTCACCCATAGGCTCGCTGGTGTGCATGAGGAGCGGCCCAGGAATGCTGGTATAATGCTTTGGGTGTTGCATGTTGCCCATAAGGATGGCGTCGTGCTGGAAATGGTGAATTCTGAAAAGATGGGGGTCATAAGGTTCCTCTGGTGCACCATGAGAATACCTTACATCTGTCATGATTGCATTACCTTCATCCTCTTCTTTATTTTGGGAACTACTGAGTGGTTCATTCTCGCTAGCTTGGCTGCTCGAGGTGCCTTGGATTCTTTCGCTTTTGAGGACACTCTCGATGTGTTTCCTAATTGTTACCAGGCGGGCAAAGTCTGATGACGCACTGCCTACCATCCTTTCGAAATACGGGCTCTGCAAGGTATCCATGGACATGTCAACCAATTCTTTCCCTAAGAGTGGTGGTTGTACTTAGGCTGCCAATTCTATCCATCGTTGTGCATATTCCCTGAAGGATTCGTTACTATTTTGAGATAAGCTTTGCAGCTGCCTTCAATTTGGGGCCATGTCCAAGTTGTAGTTGTAATGCTTCAAAAAGGAGTTGGCTAGGTCCATCCATGACTGAATACAGGTCCTTTCTAATTTCATGTACCAACTCAATGATGCCCCACTCAAACTGTCTTGAAAACAGTGAATCATCAGTTTATGTTCATGAGCATGAGAGGCCATTTTTCGGCAGAACATCACCAAATGGAGTCTTGGGCAGCTACCCCCTTTGTACCTTACAAAGTTGGGTACTTTAAACTTCGGGGGTATAACTAGATCTGGCACTAAACACATGTCATCAAAATTCAACATGCTAAAGCCTTCCATAGC
The DNA here is from genome assembly GCA_022829125.1 of Lathyrus tuberosus. Lineage (NCBI taxonomy): Eukaryota > Viridiplantae > Streptophyta > Magnoliopsida > Fabales > Fabaceae > Lathyrus > Lathyrus tuberosus. Next base: position 5,938,483 of record JALAZF010000247.1, read on the forward strand.
CCTCAGTCGTTTCTCTAGATCACAAAATTTTTCTACGGCTTCAGCAAATTAAGGACGCTCAATTTTTATCATCAGGTGGACACCCTGAGAAATTGGTGTGTTCTTTGTAAATTGAAGACCCTCTTCATCAATATGATTAGTGGGGTTCTTCGGCATAGTAGGGACCTCATTTGATAACGGGACATGCAGAGTCTGAGTTTAAACAGGGACGTTCACATGGTCAAGGGGAAGATTGTACATTTGATTAGTAACCACGGTAAAGCTTGACGTGGGACTGATATTCTCTGCAACAACATGCAGAAGATTATTCGTTGACATAACATTCCCGACTCCCAACACTTGGTCTACCTGGTTTTTTGAGACGTTTATGTTCCCTCTTATGTCCACTTGATCCTGTTTCAAATGCTCTAACGTCCTTCAACAGCTATCAAGGATTCGGTACGGGTGATGGGAAGTCAGCTTGCTGGTAATGGGAAAAAGGCATAATTAGTTTTTTTGTGTGGAAAATGATATGCAATGCAAGCTCATGAATGCAGATGCATGAAATTTTTGTTTTTTTATAATATGCAAGGAAATGAAATGTAAAGCTCGGGATCACAGGTTCATTGTGTTCTCAGGTCAGTCATAACAATGGGTAGATAATTGGTATCTATGATTAAAGAACTCCATGGGTAGGCCCTATGGCTTATAGGTTCCTAGAGTCATGGATCCCTCTTGAGAACGTCACCATCGTGACGAAGGCACGTCAGACAGTAATACCCTCAAGATGATCTCTTTTAGGTGAGGTCTTCGTATCTTCTCAACAAGGAAGATACATTGTGAGCCAATACTAGACAACCATCGACTCCAAGGTTCTAAAAAAGTTCCCTAGAGTCTTCGATCTAACTTGAAAACATTATTACCGCGATGAAGGTTCGTCGAACAATAACATCTCTAAGAGAACCTACTCTAGGTGAGGTGTTCATATTGTCCCAATGAGGAATGTCCCTTGCAAGCTAATACTACATAACCACCATCCTAATCTTATGGTTTTCTTCAAACCCGGGTAGAGAGTCTATCTCACAAAGCCAATAATCAGAGATCCCACAATAGTATCATGAAAACCAACAACAAATAAGTAATGTCAAAAATAATGAAATAAAGACAAGAAGATAGAAGAGAACAAATAAACAAAGTTAACACTCATCACAAATCAAACTAAGTTAGGCTTGACTCTCTCTAGCTTGGAGCATAGGTCCCCAAAAGAGTTATCAGTTGTGGTACCTCGAAAAATACGATCCTTCGCAAAGTGTATTGCGTGCTCGTGGAAAATAGTTCAAACAGAGTCACCATCGAACTTTATTTATTCCAATGAAGGAAAGGAAAATATCAATAAAACCCTTAAAATAAAATAAAATGTTTTTCGTAACAAAATTCGGGTTCGTGAGTCGATTACGTAAGGGGAGGTATTAGCACCCCTCACGTCCGTTGTAACTTTTTAGTTAGATTTACGATTGAATGTTAGCTTATGTCAATTGTTTTCTTCAAGTTATTAAAAATGAAAAGAGAAATATAAAAGAGTCGCAAAAAGTTTTTTTTATTAATGTGTCTGGTGAGATTGCGGGTCTTGCTCCTACGTATCTCTAGGTGCGATGGAGAACTCAAGGCTACGTAGTTATGGGTAGAAAAATGTTTGTTTGTAGGTCGATTTTAGCGAAAGGTACTTAGTCGCAATCGAGCAAAAAACATTGCTTACTACCTAAATCATGGAGAAGTGAACATTTACATCACATCGAAATGGATAACATAATCTGGATTCTCACAGATTTATTCTTGTCACATTCGAGTAGAAAGCTTTTTAATTTCTTGAGCATGTATGAACGGAGCATGTTTGCATCGTCTCAGAATGGACGAAGCATCTTTCATTTATGAAAAGGGTTTGAATAATCGTACAACGGCGAAAAAAGATGAGTTTGATGTGTTAAGTGTTTTGTTGGATCACGATTGCTCGAATGGTTGAGTAAGGCAACTCGTATCTAAACAATCAAGGAGAGGAATCCAAGGCTCTAGACCATCTCCCTTTTCATCCTTAATAGCAAAAGGAATTGAATATTGTTAAGGTATTTTAATGGACAACAAATACTCGAATAGTCGAGTAAGGCAACTTGTATCCAAGCACTCGGGGAAGAGAATATAATGCTCTAGACCATCTCCTTTTTTGTCCAGGTTATTATGAAAATGAATTTGATTAGGTTTTGGTTATGAACGCAGTTTAAAGTGAATTGGATTGGTAGTTTTTTTCATGGATGATGATTGTTTGAATAGTCGAGTAAGGCAACTCATATCCAAACAATCGAGGAAAGGAATCGAAGGATCCCGACCATCTCCCTTTTCACCCTTTGAAATTGTGTTTAATCGTTATTAGATGTTTTGACTTTGTATTAGAGAAATGGCTCTCGATGGTGATCAAGGGTTTTATTTGGGTTTTCGAATCAATTGAGTTATGAAAATGGTTTTGGAATGGTTTTGAATAGGAATGATATTGAATGATCTTAGTTTGGAAATGATTGTTGAAATAATATTGAAATGGTTTTATTTGTGAAAATTGTACGACGTTGGATTGACCTTCTTTTGTTCTTTTTGAAAGGTGGTTGATTTTACACAATAGGAAAGCACTAACATTATTACACGTTGTTAAGAGTGCCACATCAGACAATATATGGCTTGGACATGTGTTTATAAGTGGGGACAATCCTCACTCTACCAACCAGTTTTGTAGGGTTTAATTAGGTCCAACCACATTTCTTAACATGGTATCAAGAGTCTCGTTTAAGATCCTGTGGACCACCTTCTATGTTTTACACTATCGGGCCACCCACCATTTATTTCCACGCTCCAGCTATCTAGTCCTGGGCGTGAGGGGGTGTATTAAGAGTCCCACATCGGACAATATATGGCCTAAATATGTGTTTATAAGTGGGGACAATCCTCACTCTACCAACCGGTTTTGTAGGGCTGAGTTAGGTCCAACCCCATTTCTCAACACACATCATGGGAATTGGGGTACATTTGGTCAAATGTTGATATAATAATGCGATTAAGCCCAAACCCATAAAACAAGTGAACGTAGACAAAAAGATCTCTTTGTAAGAATGCCCAAGAGCAAGCCACGGGATCGGACATCAACCAAAATCGAAAGAAAAATTAATTTAGCGCTATGTTAAGCTAACTTAAAGTGAATTCATGTAGGAATCACTCTATATGAAGACAGTCAACAAATTTTTATGTTTGAACGATTTTTCGAAAGTTAAATTGGATTTGAAATCCGAAATCGCAACACAATCAACAAAACAACATTCATTTTAAAAATTAAAGCTTAATAAATCAATATGAAAACATTAGCAACCAACTATTTTTATATTACAAATTAAAGTTTCATAAATTGAGAGGAAAAAATAGCAGCAAACCACAAATAGTATTACAAGAGTAACAAAATACTTACAAGATATGAGAGGTGCAAATGTTAATGGGCCTAAAATACATACCACAAGGGAAACACTTAGTATAAATTCTAAATCATAATAATACATATAATAATAAGAGTAAAAGAATTGATAAGAAATATTTTAGAAAAAAAAAACAAAAAAAACATGTCTTTCTCTCAAAAGGTAAAAAATGAAGGTTTTACCTCTTTTCTTTTCCATCATCAAAACGAGCCAGTGTCCAAAGGACATGTGGCACTCCATTATTTAGAAAAAAACAAGGTGCAGACCAAAACTTAACATGCAGAGATGAGAATGGCGAACGAATTTCAAATTCAACTCTTCTCTATTTTCTACTTCTTTTTATTGGTCATCATGAATTCAAACAAAGATAAGGAAATATAGAATCCATACTCACACAAATCAAAATAAACCAAAAAATTTATATTTAACAAAAGAACAACAAACACTCATGAAATAAGAAATACCCAGTAGTGAAAGATGAACATGGTCAATGAATCTCGACTCTATGCGGTGTATTTGTGCTGCTGCAAGTGTTATAATTGTGTAGAGTTCAATGAGTAAGATTGAAAATAGATGCAAGTTTGGGTCCTATTACGCGCTTAGAGGAGGTGAATGTTATCGTGTTTCGTCTTTTCCGGTAAGTATTGGAAATAATGTGAAGTATGAATGAATGTTGTATTATGGAGTGTTTGTTGTAGCTATGTAAATAGTAGATATCAAATCTTGCTCAAACATAAATGTTGCAGTGAGAATCGGATATTAAGCTATTGAATTAACTTGAATCACAAATCATTGAAGTTCACCACCGAACTTTAATTTATCCAAAGGAAGGGGAAAAGATCGAATAAAACCCTAATTGCGCAATGTAACAACAATGCTAAGAGATCTAAGGTTCAGGGGTTGGTTATACTAAGGGAAGGTATTAACACCATAAGTATATATAGTATTCTATAGGAACCTCTTGAATGTATTTGTGTTATTGTTTGCTATTTACTTTGAAATGTTTTATGTTTGGATTTTATTGGTGAGGATAGGGACCTAAGGGTTTATTAATTATGCTCGCCAAAACTTCACGGTCTTGTGCCTTCGTATCCTAACAAGAATGGAATCAGAGCATTCGTAGTTCACCTCACTAGGGATGAATGAACACTTGATTATGATCAAGGTTCAAAGGGGGAGGTAAGTGTTATAGCCTTAACACTTATATAACTTTAACAAAGTCAAAAGAGTTGTAAATTCTACCCTAAGTCTAAGTTAAAAGGGAAGGTCTCCGGCGAGGTCTAAAAGGGAAGGTAAGTGTCCATAGCAATGACACTTACATAGAGTTTACAAAAATCTAACCTAAGGCTAGGTTAAAAGGGAAAAGTGAGTGCTCATAGCAATAGCGCTCACATAGAGTTTGGAAACTCTAATCCTAAGGCTAGGATGAAAAGGGTTGATGACTCCAACAAAGTCAAAAGGGGAGTTGAGGTAAGGCTAAGCTACCCATGACTTAAATTCAACAAGAAAGACCTTTCATTTGGATTTGGGAACAAAAGAGAAAGGAAGATAGCTAGTAAGCTAACATCACTTGGGGATAAAGCTTAAAATACACATGAACAATATGGGTGAACATGGACAAAGATGATATTCAAGCCTGATATCAATTGACAAATGATAAAGGTAACGTTCAAACAAGCATGTATAAGTCAAAGCATTACTTAAAAATGGATACAATCAACAAGACATGAATAAGTCAACGCATTACTTAAACATGGATATAATCAACAAGACATGAATAAGTCAAAGCATTACTTAAACATGGATGATATTGAAAACATGGTTCAAAACATCAAGGCAACAACCAAGGTACATGTTAAGGTTCATGGTGATCATATTCAAAAGTTAAAACATCACAAAGGCTTGAACATGATAAACATACAAGACAAAGATATTCAAACATGATATCAATACATAAATGATAAAGATGCTCAAGCATGACATCAAAGCAAATCAAAGTGATATTCAAACATGATATCAACATCACACAAGGTTCACACAATGTATATCATGTTCACCTAAGTCAATATGCACAAGTAAAGCCAAAAGAACTAAGGAAAATGTTCACTTAAGGACCTAAAAACACTTTAAAAAGTGCCTCACTTTAACTAAGCAAAAATGTATGAAAAATAAATATTTTTGGAATTTTCTTGAAAGATTCATAAAATAGGCATAGTAAAGAGCAAGTGTACAAAAAATCAGCTCAAAAGGATGAATGATTTGGGAGAGAGAGAGAGAGTCTCACTCTTTACATAACAAATGTCCTAACCACATGTCACGACATCATGCTGATCATGTCTGACCAACCTGTCAAGACATTTGGCTCGACATCTTCCTCCTAGGTAAAAATCAGAACTACACCTTAAGGTTTCTACCAAACTTCCTCCTACCATAACTTCTTCATTTTTTAACGAAATCAAAAGATATTAAAAAGGAAATTGATTAGAAAAATCCCAGGAATCAAATGGTATTATTATTAAGACCTAAAACTTAATGTACAAGTCACACCAAGGCAAAAACCAGAACTGCACCTTAAGGTTTTTACCAAACTTTCTCATACCATAACTTCTTCATTTTTTTAACGAAATTGAAATATATAAAAAAGAAAATTGCTTGGAAAAATCCCAGGAATCCAATGGTATTATTATTAAGACCTAAAACTTAATGTACAAGTTGTACCAAGGCAAAAACCATAATTGCACCTTAAGGTTTCTAACCATAAAAGCTCAATGCATGAACATGGTATAATGCATACAGTAGCAAGAATATAACTAACACAATATGGACTACATTTTTGCTTCAATAAGTACTCAAGAATGATGCATAAATAAAGGTATCAAAGTGTGAAAATGTTACCTATTAGAGAAAGTCCAATGCTTCTTCAAATGGAGATACAGGAATGAAATAGAGGTTTCTTGAGCCTTGTTAGTCCTTAGGAAGAGTGCTTGATAAAAAAAAAAGGCCAGAAATAAATTGTATCAAACCACACGAATGTTCTTGCACAATGAGCAAGTGAGATGGTAAATGGTGTTTGGGATGGTACATAACCTATTCAATGGTATGAACAAGTTCTAATAAGTGTTTAGAGATGATTTGTGGTGTTTGTTTGAAGAAAACTCGTGGGGAAAATGCTTAGCTCAAGAACTTGCAAAATATGAGGTTTTTGCAAATTCTGTTGGAGAGGGATGTGTAGAGGGTGTTGAGGTGTGAATGTTGTCTTGAAGCATGATACAAGGCTCTATTTATAGGGGAAAATTTGGAGCAAGGAGGTTGGGAAGAAACCAGAATTAGAGTTTCATGGCTTGGTTAGGATCCAATGTTATGGTTTCATGAGTTTGTATGAGTTTCAAGGCATAGTACAAGAGTGGTTGTAAAGTGTAGACACTTTGCTTTTGGGCAAAGAAAAGGTTGAGTGTAGCTAGACAACTTGAAGGCTCAAGGATATTTGGTATTGTGATTAAAGTGGCTTTTCCAAAATGGAAGTGAAAACTTTCTTCCCAAAATAGCATAATCCATTGCATAAAGGCTTAAACACTTAGACAATGCCTTAAAAACTTGTGTAATATTCTTATTAGAGGTGGATTTGCAAGTAACCAGACCTGCAATCAAGGGATTTGCAAGTTTGGAATGATTTTGCTCCAAGAATTCATCATGAAGATGACTTGAAATCCAACTTTGAGATACCAACTTCATTCCTTCGAATCTCTAAGCTCAAGAATGGTATCAAGGAGTTCTTGTACTTTTTGAAAATCCCAAAACATTCTCTACAACTTTCATGTATGAAGAATTTCTTGAATCAAAATGGATCGTGATGAAAACTGGAGCACAAGTCGGTCACTTTTTGAAGGCAGATTCTGTCTCAAAAAAAAATCTAAGTGTTGGTACACAAATTTGAAAGAAACACCAACTTCATGGCTTCATGACTTGAAATCTAAGCACTTTTTGGGAATTCATCGTCATTGAAAAAGTTGTAGTAGGGAATGAGCTCTTCAAATTGGTCTTTGGATCACTAAAAATGGATGTCTAGATTATGAGTTATGGCCTTGGCAAGTAAACTCCAATTTCTTGATTTTTCATTGATTGATCGTGATCCAAACCACATGTTATCATCATCCTTGACTTGAGGAAGCCATGGTTGACCAAAATTCCCAAAATTCAAACCTTGATCTGGAGGAACAGTTGACTTTTTATCAGATGAATCTTCACTTCTTGATCTTCAATAAAATTAATCTCTTAGGCTATTTGAACACCATAGATAGACACCAAGGGTGTATTTGAATATCTTGAATCATGTCCCAAGGCTTGATATCATGTCTTGATCAAAAGTCAAAGGCACAGTTGACTTTGTTTGATGAAACCCTAATTTATGGTCAGATGAAGTTGAATCTTGATGAACTTGTAATGAGATCAATTTGCACTTGATTCTTTGATGAAGAGAGGCCTCTTGAGTGTATGCACACTTGGTTGGTTGATGATCAATCTAAGACATTGACTGATCAAATAAAGATCTCCTTGATTCTCTTGGTTAAAAACCCTAATTCACAGATGAAACAACACAAAGGGGAATTGCACAAGGTTAGGGTTAACAATGCAATGTATGATGCTCCTAGAATGATAATGAAATCTAGGGTCAAATTTTGGGGTATGACAATAAGGAACTGAGAGCGAGAATCATTGAAGAATATGAACAAAACAGAAATGAAAGAGATGAAGATTGCATTTACTATGCAATTTTGTTACAAGATAATCATAAATTAGTTACAATGAGGCTTACACTCTCTTTTATATAGCCTATAGGAACAGTAAAGTGTACTCTATCGGCTAAGTCTCTAATTCCTACTATACCCTTAATACTCCCCCTCAAGTGGGAAGGTAGATGTCGAACATTCCCCACTTGGATGTAAGCAAGTCAAACAAAGGTCTTGATAGTGCTTTGGTGAGAGGATCAGCAAGTTGCTGAGCTAACTTGACATGAACTAGTATCAGAAATTGTGTTTAAACATAATGAAGGATGAAGTGACAATTAATATCCACGTGTTTAGAACACTTATGACTCAAGGGATTTGAGGCTAGCCGAATGGCAGATTAGCTATCACAAAACAACATCACAGATTGTAAATTGATTTCAAAATTCCTGAACAATTGTTTAATCCATAGCAGTTATGATGTGAGGGAGACTAAAGCACGATACTCAGCCTCTGCAGATGAACGAGAAACAATAGGTTATTTTTTTTATTTCTAAGCTATCAAGGCTTCTCCCAAGAAAATTCAAAACCATGTTGTGGACTTTCGTGTAACTTTGCAACTGCCCCAACCAGCATCTACAAATACAGTGAGTCGAAGAGAAGATTTTGCAGGAAAGAACAAGCCTTTGACGGGAGTACCTTTAAGGTATTGTAAGACATGATGAACAACTGCCAAATGGGTGGTACGAGGATGCTGCATAAACTGACTTAACCTATTTATTGCATAGGTGATGTCAGGCCGCAAGATTGTTAAGTACATAAGCTTGCCAATTAACCGACGATAGCCAAAAATATTTTCTAAAGGTTCACCATCAATATCATTGAATGAGACTGCAGAATCCAATGGAACACCAACAGGTTTGGAAGCAATGTAACCTGTATCTTGGAGAAGTTGAAGGGTGTACTTTCTCTGACAGAGGTGAATGCCTTTCTTTGATTTAGCAATTTCTAAACCAAGGAAATAATGCAGATTTCCTAGGATTTTCAATTTGAAATGTTGCTTTAGGAGTTCTTCAACTTGCTTCTATCTTTGATGATTAGGACCTGTAAGAATAATGTCATCTACATATACGAGTAAGATGACCAAAGATGAGCCATTGCCATTGAAAAATAGAGAGTGATCTGCTGGAGATTGTTCAAAACCAACTAAAGTGAGGGTGGAGCTAAACTTTTGATATCACTGTCTGGATGCTTGTCTCAATCCATACAGTGACTTGTTGAGCTTGCACACCAAATTCTCCCCTTGATTGGATAACCCTTAGGAAGCTGCATGTATACTTCTTCAGATAGATCCCCATTAAGGAAGGCATTGTTGATGTCTAACTGAATAAAGTTCCATTGTTTTTGTGTAGCAATTGAAAGTAGAATTCTCACGGTGGTTAGTTTCCCTACAAGAGAGAAGGTGTCTAGAATATCAACTCTCGTCTGTTGTGTGAAGCCTTGGGCCATTAGGCGTGCCTTGTACCTGTCTAAAGATCCATCAGCTCTGTACTTAACCTTGTAAATCCACCTGCACCCAATAGCCTTCTTTCCTTTAGGTAATGTTTGAACAGACCAAGTATTGTTAGCTTCCAATGCAACAATTTCTTCTGCCATGGCTTGCCTCCATTCAGGGCTAGAAACCGCTTGGTGGTAAAAGGAATATTCATAAATGGTGGAGACTTGGCATATGAAATGTTTGTATGAGGGTTGGAGTTTATCATAGGATAAGTGGTGTTGAATAGGATATTTAACATGACGGCCGTAGCTACAGGTTATTCTTTTTAAGATTACATGCTTCCACAAACAGAAGCCCTGATATGAACTGGGCCGGTCTTTCATATATTTATAACAGCTAGACAAAAGCATTCCCACTATGGTGGAAGAGATGATTCGGCCAACTAGAGGACAAGGTAAAGCAAAGTCATTGGAAAACCTAACGTGGGCTCGCAATAGGCCCAGCCCAGCCGAAAAGCTTTGGTATAGGAAATAAATAACCTAGCTGTGGAGGGTTCCCCGCGCTAAGACTTTGCACTTGGCTAGTTCGCGTGGATCACTCATCTCTCAACGTGATTCCATGATGATCGAAGGAAGGCTTTGGTGAGGAAAATAATTCCATACTATGCCCTGGGTCTTGGTCTTTATCAAGGCTATTTGAACTAATCCGAATCAGAAAAAGAAGAGGGGGTTTTTAGGCTGTGACAAGGTCCAAAAGAGATAAGTCTAGCGGGAAGAAGGGCGAAAAAAGAGAGAGCGTGACTCATATTCTTATATTATAATAGATATATATATATATATATATATATATATCTAAATAGAATAAATAATTCTCAGTCTTGTTCGCCACAAGGAGGAAGCCTGCCTATGTGGAAGAAAGCATATTCAACACAAAATAGTCTTCTTCTTAGTGCTTATCTCTTTTCAGCGGAACAGAAAGATATCCTATACTAGGCCATAAGAAACTGCGTCTTATGGTCTGGTCCATAGTTAGACCTTCCCCAATCCTTTCGTGACGATCCAGGTATACTAGAATGTAGGCCTTTAGCTCCTTATCATTAGCTCTTGCGCTTTCATTTAAGGTCATTATAAAAAGCCAGCCCTTGAAAAGACATATGCAAACCCATAGACATAGACAAGCTGGAGAGACAGCCATAGGACTACTAAAAGCTCACTACAATCTACAATCGGGGATCCCTAAATGCCTATTGGATTGGATGACAGACAGGGACCATATTCGATTGCCTCGTATAGAACCAACCCCAAAAAAGGTCACTGGAAATGGCTGCCTCACTGCGTGGACTCCTACCATCGAAGCAAACTAGCCTGGCCCAACATGTAAACTTTCTCCATGAAATTGGCTTACCCTATGATTGCCGGCCAACAAGCACCACCTGTAGCGAATCCACCGGCGCAATAGCCCCAGTGTACACAGATGACTGCCATGAGAGTCCAAACCTACCGAACGGGTATTGGGCTCTTCACCGTGTCATTCTGACGTATGTCCATAGCATGGGGACACCTGATGGGGGACCGATGCCGTCCCACAACAAGGCGCGGCGGGTCTTTGAGCTCGTTGCAAAAGATAGATTAAATAGTAAAGAAGGCCTACTTCACATCTTGCAAGTTATTGCGGAAAATCCCAATAACAATGCCATTTTACGTGAGGCTGATTTGATCTTTGCCGATATCCGGAACAAGGGAATCCGGGATGCCGACCTTGACGAATATTCATTTTTTGAATCGTGAGGGTGTTGTATTATTTGTTATTTATTTTCCAGTGATGGTCTTATTTGGGAGCGGGAGCCGCCTCGGGATCCCCGGGATTCGGGATCCTCCGCAGCCCAATACAAGTGTATGCTTAAGCAGGCTACTCCCCGAAAATGCCTACAGAAGGTGGGGTAACATTATACTGCCTGTGGGTTCCTCAACCTAGTAGAGTTGGTTCCAAACCTTGAGACTTGAAAGGGGGTGCCCTTGCCCAGAAAGAATAAGCGAAAAAGTACTACTATTGGCCTGGCCCCACAGATATGAAGAGGGAGCTTAGCGACCTATCCTGTACCTGTAAACAAGCGAAGCTATCAAGTAAGGCAAGCTATAGCAAGGGAGTAAGTAAATAATTTTAGTAGTGATAGAAAGGAAGCACGGATAGCGAGTTGTTATTCTAAAGTCTCATTTATATAAACAATACCGGCTTCAAAGGCAGTCCATCTTGCTAGTTCATGATTGATAGCTGTTAGGTAGGCCGCCCGTTGTTTTAAGTTCGATCATTGACAAGGTTCAAAGAAAGGGTAACCCACCTATCGTTGTGAAATAAGAGCACTCGATCGAAGACAATGTCAATTGGCCAAGCCATAAGCACGATGAGCAAGCCGCCCTGGTGCCAAGCTAAGTACCAAGCTAAAGACAAGGATCATATCTATAAGAGCAAAAGCAAAGACCCAAATATCTTGAACTCAAAGAAAACCAAGCTTTCATACCAGGAAATCGAAGATGTGCCAAATCGTTCTCTATTGAATCGTAGTCTAGAGCCAAATGAAACTGATTCCACTTGACTTGAGCAAGAATAAGTAAATTTCCCACGGTCAAGCCTAGTAGAGCTCCTAGTCCGACAAGACTAGCAAACATGCTACCACAGAAAGGAAGGGAAAGAGATCGGAAATCACGCAACCAAACTGAACGCCAGCGCTTTCACTGGGAAAGTCTCCGTCTCTAGCCGCATTAAAGCCCGGATGGAAAGCCCAGGGAATGAAATAAGTTACTCTACCCTACGTCGAATAAGAGTTGGCTTCCTTTCTAAAAGGCCTACTGTGCCGCCTTAGCTAGCTCCCTCTCTTTCGTACCGGTTCCCCAAGGTCTGATTCTGCCCTTAACCCGTGGAGATAACGAGATTTACTAATGATTTTATCGGTGCGAAGAATAGCCCCACTCCTATATCCTCAAATATTATATTTTAGTTAGCTACTCACTCAGTCCACAGATTCGGATTAGTCAAAATAGAACTAGACAGATCAAGGAGAGAGAAGGCTCATCAATCAGTATTAGCTATGGTTCCATTTGTTTATTCAGTCAGCCAGGCAGAAGTGGAAAATTAAATAGATAGAGTAGATCCTATTCTAGATGGATTAGATAGAAACCTTACCTTAGCGTGATTCCATGCCTGACTTTCCCGATAGCAGAATCTATAGATGTTCCCATGGAGCGGTAACTAGGTCTAGTGCCCAAAAAGGGAAGCTTATCGAAGGGAGGAGTGGAAGCTGCTCTGCCAATGCCCTGGCCAAGAGACGACTTATATCTACATCCATCCTAAGAAAAAGCCAGTGAAAGCTCTCTTTTAGGCCCACAGCAGACTCAATAGCTGTAGTTACGGATTCCATTGCGACAAGATCGTATTCTTCCTTTTCGGATTCTAATAAGGCATTGATGCTCCTGTCGGGCGATTCATTCTGTCCGTGCCCGTCCATTCTGTCGTTCGAATAACATCCCTCTCGGTAAGTGAAGCTCCCTCCACCCGCCGCCCTCTCTATCCGCTAACTTCGGTACCCGGGGCATTTCCCTCACATGCTGAAGAAAGAAAGCCCCTCTCTTTTATTTATAACATTTCTAAAGAAATTTACCCAGCCAAAACTACTTCCTTTATTTCTAGTTTTCCCCGTCAAGTTGAAGAAGACTCGCCCCCGAGTCGTTAGTGCTTTCTTCACCATAATAAGGAAAAAGATCAGAAACTTTCAATGTTTCTGAAACCTCATACTCAGCTGGTAGTTCAATCTTGTAGGCATTTTCACCAATGCGTTTGAGAACTTTGAATGGTCCATCAGCTCTAGGCTTGAGCTTAGCAAATTGTCCTCGCGGGAAACGCTCCTTTCGAAGATGAACCTACACCAGATCACCTTCTTTGAACTCAGAAAACTTGCGATGCTTGTTAGCTTGAGCTTGATACTTCTCATTTTGCTTAGTTAGAAATTTTCTCGCTCATGCAACTTATAAATTTTCTTCAACCGCATCTCCACTAAAGTTGTGAGTAGCTGGAAGTGGAGCTAAGTCCAGAGGACTCTCGGGATTTTGGCCATAAACAGCTTAAAAAGGACTACTTCCACTAGCTTTAGATTAGGAGTCGAGAGAAGTCTTCGAAGAACTGCCGTAATGGCGAAAGACGAATCAGGGAAGGAGGCAAAACGATTCATAATCACATTGCTTACGCCCTTTTCCCACCAGTACCCATAAGCCCGTTAGGGTGCGAAGCCAAGGCTTCAGGATGGAGAATAAAAACTATCATTCAGTGCCCTGCAATGTTGGTGGTTACAAGATGTACCATCCCAAGATGTGTACACTCGTGCTGGTAGCCGGCTTCTTACTCCAGATTGAGCGACGAGAAGGAATTAGCCCTCTGCGTCCTTCACAAGATTGGTCTTCGACACCAACCCATCATTGTGTGGGAACCCTATATAGATAGGGCACCTTGGTATGACCTAAGGTGTGAGCTGCATGACTGTCATCCATGACTGGATGCAAACTCACTTAGGTTTTGTAGACCATGTTAGTACCACGAAGGTACCGGACCGCCTAAGACGACTACAGATTCCTAAGTCACAAGCCCACGGGCATCTCTAATGATTTTATCCAGCCTCACCCCTTGACGCACCCATCCGAGTTCACCTTTACCCTCCGAAAAGACCAGGAAAGAAAGAGAAGCAAAGATGCAACTCTTAGTTAGTGATGCTTACCAATGGAGGATGTGGCCAATACAGATCGAGACAATTCAAAGACGGGGATTTGAACCCAGAAGAACCATCTCCATTTATATTTAGCAAACCAATGACCTTGCTCTTCTTCTAATCCACCTACCCAATACCAAAGAAAGTTCTTCCGTTAGGCTCTATAAGCCCGAAGCGAAGATATAAAACTTTACGAATAGATCCGCGGAAAGTAATTCATTCAAGAAAGCCTATGCAATCTCTAATTTAGATAGATTGTCCCTTCTTTGCGGTTTTCTTTGTTCTGCCCCCACCCCAGGTCGAGGTATACCTTTTGCCCTAGCTAGATTCCATTCAAAGGCAGATGCTGCCCTCCTCACTGAATAAGCAGATAAAGTTATAGTTGCCGCTAATAAAAGAGTTATTTAGAACCTTCCAATTCCAGGTGGAGATGATGTACTAGCTTTTTGACCAGCTTCGTAACCAACCTCTCTGGAGTTCCTTGGTTCTCACTCCTTATTCTTTCTTTTTCTTCGCCTAGGGCTACACGGCACTAACTTTCTTACTTGTACGGAGAGCTACACGCCCCAAGCTTTTAGATAAGCTAAAGCAAGGGGTTTCGTCGTTGTAGTTGCCCTTATTAGATGGTCTGTCCAGGAAATCACTTCCTTTTTTCAGGAGAACCCCAAAAAGATAATGTCATCCAAGTTTGGGTTTAGTTATGCTTTAGTGAAGGCTTTCTCGGTCTTTAACTGGGGGCTGTAGAACTAATATTGGGCGGCTCTAAACGATGAACTACTTTAGCGACTGGGGGGGCCGGTTCCCTAAACCAAGCCTTTCCTCTCTTCTTATAGCATAGCCCTTGCTTGGGCAAGGAAAGGCTCTAAGAAGAGGTTCGGTGGGAGCCAAGACGAATTTTTAATTTCATTACCACCAGACCACTAACTAGCAGCGAAAGGTGGAATAGCAAGATTTGACCTTATTATTATCTTTTTATTGATTCGATAAAACCTTGGATTTTCAGTTGAACCCGCTCACGGACTTGAGTTGCTACAACTGGAAAAAGGGAGCACAGGTTTGTTTGCTTATCTGAAGCCTAGAATCGTCCTCTTGTGCCATTACAACTTCAAGAAAGAAGGCCCCCTTGCACTAATACGAAATATTTAAAGAGAAGAAAAGGTAAGGGAAGGTTCCGAGAAAGAAAAATCCAAGACTTCGGTTAGCGGGGAGCGCCCCTGTCCTCTTTTCTCCCCCCCCCCCCCCCCCTTTTCTTTTGAGAAGCCGAATCTAGTCTTTGTGTGAGTTGTAGCGGATCACGTGGCTCGATGGAGGTTCCTCAGCGTCTTTTGTTTGAATGACTACCGCGTGCCATTTTACCTCAGTCATTTTGTCCTACTTGCTTTTTTTCGAATATCCTATAACGTACCATCTAGGTCTCGTCTTGTAAGCCCGGAAGGGAAGATGAAAGTGCTCCTTCTTCTTCTTACTCCCGCCCGATCAGGGAGAATGACTCTTTAAAATCTAGGATCCGACCACTATTTGGTACACTGGACTATGTTGGTTTCCAAGAGATCACTGATAAACGGGTACTCCCGGATGGAAGAAAGGTACATATCGGAGATATAATTATCTTGCTCTAAGTTATTTATTGCCCTAAAATAGAATTGAGTACCTATTGGATATAGGCACGCTCTAGCATGGGGAATCGCTAGTAATCGCGGCACCGCCCATGAAAATAGTATATGTTGACAAAACGTAACATAGGGGAAAGTCCTTGTTGTCCTTTCTCGACGACAGTTCGCCAAGGTAGATCGAAAGTCCTATATAAATATAAGGAGGTACATCGCATTATTACACCGTCAAAAGAACAACAATGAAAGACGAATTTCAATACATCATCGATCTCATAAGTATCAAAAGCTCATGCTATTTGAACGCGCTTTACTAAAATGCTCCCAGCACCTTTATGAGCTCTAAGATAGAGTATTACCGGCGCCCGCGCTAATGGGATCCAAGGTTTGTCCATTAGGATTAACGATCCTTAGAAACCTCCACATGGCCATACGCTTTAGTTTTAGTCGCCGCTAAAGTGGTATTCTCCGAAAAACCGCGGTGATTGTAAATCCATCATTGTCTAAAGGCACGATGATTGACTAGTGCCAGTACCGCTTTTTGAAAGTAAGTGAAATAAGTGAACAAATAATAAGAATAGAAGATGGGGCTTGCTTTCTGACGGAACGTAGTGCGGATTTTTTTTGCGTTTCGAAGTGCATGCCCTAATTTAACAATGTTATCTCGATTTTGTCATGTTGAAACGAGTTATATAGATACAGGCTGAATTTTTAGGCTGGCGACTTATTACTCTCGAGATTCTTCGAAAACGATTCAAGATGAAAGAACAAAAAAAAGCAAAACAGCTATTTATATTGTGTATATAAAGGAAACATCTATATTAGAGTCGCGAAACCGCTAACGAAAGGTAAGTGATTGATATGTCGCTTTATTTACTAACATAGAAATGTCATCAAATGGAAAGGCGGATATCCGTGATCGGTCTAAATCGAATGAGAAGGAACATGATGCACGTCAGAATCGATATAAGGAAAACACCGCTTCATTCAGCTCCACTTATCGCCTTACTAAAAAGAAAGGAGTTACACATAGTTTATGCTAAACCCTATAGGCTCTGCATATTTGAATTGCTTTACTTCTCGCTGGGAGTTATGTTCAACCAGCAGAGTAAAAGGATAGGGTTGAATATGGATTGAATGGAATAGGTCTTTCCCTGCCCGCCCTATAGAGGTCAACCGAAAATTAAAGGTGTACTTATAGGAAGACCCTTATTTCGTCATAGAACCACGATCATAGGATCTGAGTCCGATCTCGGAATCCCTTTGGTTTAGCATGGCAAATAGTTTTTAGGAGGGAACAGGGGCCTGTTGAATTTGTAAGACTCAAAACCTCCGTCAAACCTACTGAGTAATTACTAAGTTTTCATTGGATGGTTCATCTGCTCCCAAAAAGCATATGTATGTGCTTGGTGAGAAAGAAGTCCTTTTAGGTTATAGGGAAGGGGATAGTGTAAGGTTCCTCTCTATTGCCAAGAAGTAAAAAAGACAAAATTCCACCAGAAGGTATATCCTGAAGATATGATCAATCAGTCCAATGGGCACCAGAAGGCCTGGTAAATAGCTGGTATAACTTCCTTCACTCTCTGGTAGCGAGAAAGCTTCTGTAAATCAGAGGGTAGAAGGTGAAGCGGTGGTGGTGATCTTGTCTTCAAAAGAAAATATCGAAGAACTAGAAAATACTTTACTTACCAACCTTACTAGGCAAGACAGAAACCAATCCTAGAACTACAAGATGATACGACTTCTCCTAACGACAAGTAAAGGCATACCCGAACATAAAGGAGAGCGGCTTTCCCTCTATTAGAAAACAAGAATGGAAGTCCATCTAAATTAGGGGGAAAGGAGAAAGCTCAAGCACGTGGCACAAAATAGTGGGTTCCTGATCTTGTCTGCCTTCAGGCTAAAGCTTCAAGTCTCAATCCGAAGTCAAAGAGAACTATTCAACAACATCCCTCTTTTCTACATACATTCTTGGGGTTTTTGGTTGCTTGGTTTGCTTAACGTTCAAAATTTCTATCGTCAATAGATAAGGGCTCAGACGATGTTATCTTTCCCCTTGGGAAAGCGCTTTAACATTAGTGAAGACTAGCTATATATCATGCTACTTCAGCTAGAAGCTATATGCTTCTTTTCTTAAGACTAGTCTTAAGACTCATTCTATCCTATCTATCCACCTGAGAGAGATCACTCCTGTAAAGAGCCTCACCTAAAAGACCAGTAACAGCCTATTCTTGCAGACAGCGGATTCTCTTTCTTTATCTTCATCCGCCCCTACTCGTCTTTGCCCTGCCATTTCCAGTCATTTACAATGCCAGTGATTAAAAAAATAATAAGGAAGCAGGCTCATCTTTGATTTTAATGTGCCAATTCCTCTCTTCAATGAAAGATTGATCTATCACTTCCCGAAGAAAAGGACTCATAGAGTGTGAACCCAGGATCCGAGATGTGGAAACATTTGCCGAATCTACATACGTCGAAGCCTAGTGCTCGAACAGTTGAGTGGCCGCCGGCCAGCAACTTCCGTACCGTACACAGATATAGATTCATTCTTCGTACCTGGTCCAACTTCACAACCCTTCGCGGGTTGGTCAGAAGTAAGTCTTGTTTGGTAAGACTCTATTGAACAAAGCAAAGAAAAGAGAGTGCTCGACCGGAACAACGGCCAACAAAGACTATAATTACATAGATAATAGCTCCTCCCTTTCTCCGGCTTTAAGGCAAACCGTATGGCGGCTGGAAAGAAAGACGACCTCACCTTCTTGTAGATGGTGTCAGTGAGAGCAACTTGAGTATCCCCCGTTGACCTTCTTTTGTAGATAGAATCTTCAATGAGTGTAAACAACTTACTAATAAAGGTGCGCTTGTTGAGTAAGGCCGTTTTCTTGCAAGAGTGCTAACGCGCGCCCTGATTCTTCGCTTGCTCCGCAGTACGAGCCTCATACAGAGCCCCTTTAATATGATGAGTAGAAGGCCAGACCCAACCCCACCCTCTTTTCTGCACCAATCTTTATTTACGACTATATTTATATATTTGGGGTGTATAGCTCAGTTGGTAGAGTATTGGGCTTTTAACCTAATGGTCGCAGGTTCAAGTCCTGCTATACCCAAACAAACCTACCTTACACTATACCTATGAATTAATAAGGATGCGTAGTAACGTTCAAAGATCACTCTTTGGCCTTTAGACTCGCTTCAGCGACTTCGCCCTTTAAGTGAGTGAGAAGGGGGTGAGGTAAGGAGTAGTATAAGAGTGGCTCGGTCACCTCTCCTTATTTGATTCATTCTATAGGGCGGGGCTGCAGACCAATAATCCAGCAAAAGGGCTTAAAAGCTCCTTTATCAAACCTTCCCCTTTTAATAATAATAAGGTAAGCATCAAAGCCCAGCAAACCCAACCTATACAAAGACCTATTTTCAGCCCCTACTCCCAACAAGTGAAAGTAGCTGGCACCCACCATACCTTGCTTCGGGGCCGATCTCTTGTATTGAAGCAAACATATATATAAATATATATATATATATATATATTAGTTCCACCACAAATCGATTTCGCCGCTTAGATTGGATTAATAAGAAAAAGTGTATTCAATTCAACCATTCGCATGGTCTCCCCTAAGACTGACCTCTTTTCCAAATGAACCGAACCTCGATACCACATTCATCAAAGAGAGACGGCCATCTCTCTAGGTTGCACACCCCTTTAGATTAGATCGTTCTATTCGTGCTTGAAAAACGACCCCGCTCCTCATCCTCAATCTGGCAGTCCCTCTCCTAGCGCTCAAGGAGTTGCTTCTTTTTTGCTTTTTCTTGTGCTCAACCTCAAAACCGAGGTTGGGAGAAGGCATTAGTCGTCTAAGTCGGGCTGTTCATCAGTGCGTACTGTGCTCCTTCTTTCACTTCCGTCAGGCCTAGCACCGAAGTCGAGTGCTACCACTGAGCTTTGAATGGGTCTCCCCCTTTCGATGAGCAACAATCTGACATAAAACTACTACTTAACCTGATCGGCAACCCTTGGATTCCTAGTTAAAACTACACCTTCATCTCGATCAAAGGTGGGATCCTAGATCGCTTAAAGCTTCCTATTCGCCTTTCGGGGGGTCCCCGTTGATAGATAGGGGCAATCTCAAGGTAGAGAGGACAAAGACTACTCTACGTCTTCTTTTCGTCCTACTTCTAGATTGAACCACCTGAAAACATCACTTGGCTATGGTGACTCTCTGACTGGCTCTTGCTTTCTCACTCATTGATTAAGGGAAGATCATCCAGATTGGGGTCGGGCACTTGAAAGCTATCGCTTGATATAAAGAACAGTACATAGCCCTTTCGGTAGGGGGTCTGGGTCCGTCTCAGTGCAGTAGGGGAGTCCATTGTGTTGTGAGAATCTTTAGAAATGCATTTGATCAAGAGGAAAGGATTGAACGACTGATCGACCAAGGTTCCAGGGAGAAAGCTACCTTTTTAACGTCCCTTCCAAAAAGTAGAATTTTCGGTCTACTCAGATAGGAAAAGCTCATGTGGAAGCTTCAGTCACAGGTGGGGAAGCAAGAGAGAGAAGGAAGCTTGGTTCGACCAGACATTGATCCTCTTCCCTCGAAAAACTCCCATGTTGATGGAGATCCATATGACCTATCCTATCAAGCGGTTTTCAACCCTTTGTAGGATCGGTGGTTTCGGTTATCGGACTATTTATTCGCTGCCACATCGGCAATCGCCTCACATTCGAAGGCTCTTAGCGATGTTCACTAAATGGTCTATGCCCTTAGATAGAAGTCTTGTTAGGCCGTGGTAAACCATTGGACCCTTATCTCCTCAGGAGGATAGATGGGGCGATCGATTCAGGTGAGATCCAATGTAGATCCAACTTTCTATTCACTCGTGGGATCCGGGCGGTCCGGGGGGGACCACCACGGCTCCTCTCTTCTCGAGAATTCATACATCCCTTATCAGTATATGGACTGCTATCTCTCGAGCACAGGTTTAGGTTCGGCCTCAATGGAAAAAGAAAAATGGAGCACCTAACAACGTATCTTCACAGACCAAGAACTACGAGATCACCCCTCTCATTCTGGGGTGACGGCGGGATCGTACCATTCGAGCCTTTTTTCATACTTTTCCCCGGGGTTTGGAGAAAATTGCAATCAATAGGATTATCCTAATCCCTCTTTCCCGAAAGGAAGAACGTTAAATTCTTTTTCCTTTCCGCAGGGACCAGGAGATTGGATCTAGCCATAAGAAGAATAGAATGCTTGGCAATCCTTGGTAGAGCTTATTTATGATTTCGTGTTGAACCTGGTAAACGAACAAATAGGTGGTCTTTCCGGAAATGTGAAACAACAGTTTTTCCCTTGCATATCGGTAACTTATATATAACATTTGAATTTCTCCCCTCTTTTATGCGTGCGTGGGCTATGATCGATTTTTTTCTTAGTCTGTTCCCCGAGGACAAAG